>CM019065.1:113361552-114801251 GCA_009667805.1 Leptobrachium leishanense | reverse complement strand
GTAAAACTGTCCAGCGTGTTGGAGTATATTTGTTCCCTAGTGCGGGGAGACTGACCCGTGGTTCATTTTCAGCGGCTCCTCCGGGAGTGAGCGCTACACCTGTTTCCTGAGCTTTCCCTGAAACCTCCTGATTCCTAAGACTTTCCTCAGATCCCTCTGCTGAATTATCTGGACATTACCATTCTACTTACCGGTACCCTCCTTTGTTCTCTGTGCCCCCCTTGATTGGATCCTTGTGTACCAGACCCCTTTTAACTGGACTTATGACAACTCTGCCTGCCGCCTTGCCCAGACCTCCTGCTTCTATTTCTGACCACTCTTCTGCCTAATCCCCACTTGTACCATTGCCTGGAATATCTGTATTATCTGTTTATTGTATTATTCAATGTCTGCTCAGCCTATGTATCATTAGTTCCCTTCCTATGTAGCCTTGTTTCTTTCACCCCTTCTAGTATTCTATTCTCACCTTGTTGTTCCTTCCAACCCTCTTAGCTTCTCCTATATTCAGTCCTTCCTCTCCCATTACTATCAGCCATCCTTCTGTTGACTTTAAGCCCTTTCTTACTGCATCTCCTCCCTTCTCTAATCTGTTCCCATCTTGCCCAGCCTCACTCATTGTTTGGTTATACCTCCAGTGTCCACTGTTGTGCTTTAGTTCAGTCTTGTCTGTTTATATTATGCTTTACTTAATAAACCCTGTTTTGTGTCCCTGTAACCTGTCTGATTCCAATTCACTGCATCCCGGGCTCACACCACACCCTGCTGCACACCATGCACGGTCAGATCCCTAACACATTTATTTTAATTTTCTCCTCTATCCCTTTCTAATTTTTTTTCAGAAGGCAGAAAAAAAGACCTAAAATAGTGGTTTTACTCTTTGATTCATATTCTGTTATGCCTAATCATAATAGATACAGTATATGAAAATAGAGACTTGGAGATGTTTGCATATTGCGTCAAAGATTTGTTGCTCCTCTGTAGCATGATCAGCAATGTTAATCTCTGTGGTAGCTGAAGATAATGTGATAGTGCCCAGGCTAACCTAAGGGCATAGGAATGATTTTTGTTTGCCCCGCCCCCCAAATTAAACTTGTTCCCTCAATTTTTCTACTCCTTTTCAAGGGCTGGGTATACTCCCTACTTCTGTCCCTACAGACACCTGGGATCTGAATCCAGCCCTGGAAACAGGGGGCTTTGAAAGAAACATGAGTTGCTTTAGGAAGTTCTAAATTAAATACTATGTCCTGGATTTTCCAGAACACAAATGAAATGTGGTAACAGTTGTTAAATCTTTTTTTTTTTTTTTTTTTAGAAAGTATTTTACCAGGAAGGATACATTAAGTATGTCCTGGGTGGCATGCGCAAGGACACTCACTGGAGAGGTGCTCTTGTTGGGATTTGAACCTGTGTTTCCACAGTTTAGAGCAATGATGTTACCTCTACTCCACCCAGCCGGTATTCACAATCATTGTTATTCATAATCCTCTTAGAACAGGTTTCCACATTCAAGTTCAAAGCTCCTTTCCAATGTCTCCGATGGCGTCTTCTTTAAAGTATTTAAATGTATTGTAACAAGAATCCGGTTAAACTCAAACGTTTATTTGTGTTTATAATCTCTATATGTAGATACCATCTAAAAACCTCCTGAACCGGTTCATTTCCAGATCAATCTTTTCTTTTTCTACTACAAACACCTCTTCACAATGAGTCTGGTGGGCTTTGTGGCTGTCAAATACTGATATGGCAGCAGGAACAGCTGCAGAACAGATGAAAC
This sequence comes from Leptobrachium leishanense, assembly GCA_009667805.1. Classification (NCBI taxonomy): domain Eukaryota; kingdom Metazoa; phylum Chordata; class Amphibia; order Anura; family Megophryidae; genus Leptobrachium; species Leptobrachium leishanense. The sequence goes on along the minus strand of CM019065.1, from coordinate 114,799,477 downwards.
CGTGGTCATGTGTGTATTGGCTCATTCGTATTTAATAGCCTTCTTAACAATGCTAAAGTGTAAGAATACATACAGGGTTCTTCAAAGAGCTCCGAATTGTGACCGAAAGGTAACCGAATGCTGAAATTCAGCATACGGTTACCTTTCCTGGCCATTTAGCTATCCAGAGAGCAGGCAGTTCGCCAAATGTATATACATATGGTGCCTGTTCGGTGCCTGTTCAAGGGCAGTGAATTCCCCATAGAGAAGCACTGCTTCATCTATTCAGAGAACAAAAACCAGCAGTGAAAAGTTGCCGAAATGTCCTGCTGTTCGGTGGTTTCATTCAACCGGTTTATTCTTCAGGAGAATCCCATAGGATACAATGTTAAAAATATTCCCGTTTTAATTCAATATCTAAAAAACCGTTTATTATTTTTAGATTTTTTTTTAGAATCTTTTAGGTATTTCTTTTGCAAAAAACATTTTTTCCTTTTTTTTTTTTTAAAATCGTTTTTTCTTTTTCTATAACAGCCCTTTTTATTATCATTCATTAGACCTTTATATGTAAATTTCTGACATTTTCGTTATGTAGTTTCTTTGCAAACAGCGTTTCACTTTTCAAACATTCAAGCGTACTGTTTTGTTTTTTTTTTCACTCCATTCGTCTGCGGTGTCGGCTTTTTCCAGCGGCTGCTCTGCGCTGTAATCAGCGGCTGCTTGGGTTTCTCCTGCGTGTTCGGTGGGGTTAATCCAGATGTTTTTGCGGGTTTCGTGAGCGTTCGCCGGGTTTTGCGTTGAGTTAGTCGGGTGTGCGGCAGCCTTTCCCTGCAATTCGGGGACCCTGTGGTGCTTGCTGAATACACCGCAGGGTCACCGAAATGGGATCGCCAAATCGCACTGAATTGAAGAGAACGAAAAGTCACCGAAAGTGCAGTGACTTTTCGATTCTCTTTGAGTAACCCTGATAATTGAGAACTGAGTTGGATCTAGTCAATATTAAATGCAGCAAGGGCCATGCAGGCTTTTGATTGCACAGGTGAAGCTACATTTTTCTGCCCCCCCCCCAACCGTGGCAAACTGCAATAAAGGCTAGTTAAAGGTATCATGTGGCAAACTGAGGATATTGGCACTCTCATCAGTAGGAGAGATTGGGCATATGCTGATTTCAAGAGGAGCATGCCACTATATATTATTATTATCATTGTTTATATACCACCAACTGTTTCCATGGTGCTTTACAATAACCACTGGCGAATGAAACTAAATTAGCACACTTAGGAATCACAGACAAGAGGTATAGAGTGCCCTGCACGGAGCAGCTTACTTTCTAGTGGAGAAAGACATAAGGTGTAACCATCTTATTCGTGAGGTTATTCCGCAGGCTGCCCCTGTGACGTCTTAGGCTAGGGTCAGACGAACGCATTTTTATGTTGTCTGTGAAAAAGTGCGTTCGAACGAATGGACGCATTTTTTCACAGAATACGTGATAGTGGTCATACTATGCGCATTTTCGTCCGTGATTTTGTACGGATCATCAATAAAACACTTTTTGTGTCTGGACGTTATGTTGGCCGGACATTAGCAGCGTCTGACGTCTCCTAATCACGCACAGATGCTGCTAGCGGACACAGCGCACTCTGTACGTCAGTACCTGCGGTTTCACGTTCTCGAAAAAATGCGTTCATTTTCCACTTGCGTTGCGCAGCCGGACTTTTGTGCGACCGTACTTCGTATATTGGCCGTCATTGCCCGGCATCTGCTGCTAGTGCGGCCGTGATTAAGTGCGCCAGAACGCGCGTTCGCACTGCCTCAGTCTGACCCTAGCCTTAAAGGTGCAAGTTAGCGGTGCAGGAGGAAGCAGAGGACCGGTGGAGTCACTTGCAGACAGGAATGATCTAGAAGGGATGTGATTGTGGAGGATGAAAGGGCTGTAAGCAGCCAGGACCATCTCTACCATTTGAGCAGCCCCGGGCAAGAAATTTTTTTGGGGCCCTTCGCCATGCTTTGAACCAACAAACTCAATGTCCCTCCTGACCCTGATCATTCCAAATAGATACCTCTCCATAGATATGCCCTCCTGGTAGACACCAAAACCCTGCCACGTCATTGCCTACTTGGCGGTTGGAGAGGTTCTCAGTCTAGCAGTCCTGAAAGCCGGTGGAGATTCATGCTGGGCCCTTGCTCTGCGGCACTGGGCATTTTATTCATAGTGGTATCAGCAATGGTGTGGAGCCCCCCAAAGTGCAGGGCCCAGTGTTTCCTCACCCCACCCAAAAGGCAGGCCTGTAAGCTGGAGTAGAGGTACTGATGGCTTTGAAAGTGCTTTTTGGCTCCTGGCAGGTAATAGTCTGTAATGATTAGTGACAGACGTTATTTCATTTTCAAGGGTTACCCTTAGGTGGCCACCAGCTGTGGTGGTTGTAGATTTTGGTGATTAAATTACGAAAAAGTGTGTTTTTTACCCCTTTTTTTTTTTTTTCATCATATTTCTTTTTTTTATATAGAAAATTATAGGATATGATGGAAATAAAAGTCCATTTAATCTCGGGAAAAATGGTGTATAATATGTGTGGGTTGAATAAACGAGTAAGGCTAGGGTCAGACTAACGCATTTTTCGCGTTGTCCGTGAAAAAGTGCGTTCGAACGAATGGATGCATTTTTTCACGGAATACGCGATAGCGGTCATACGATGCGCATTTTCGTCCGTGATTTTGTACGGATCATCAATAAAACACTTTTTGTGTCTGGACGTTATGTTGGCTGGACATTAGCAGCGTCTGACGTCTCCTAATCATGCACACACGCCGCTAGTGGACGCAGCGCACTCTGTACGTCCGTACTAGCGGTTTGACGCTCTCGAAAAAATGCGTTCGTTTGCCGCTTGCGTTGCGTGGCCGCACTTTTGTGCGGCCGTTCTTCGTATTCTGCCCGGCATTGGATGTCATTTGCTGCTAGCGCGGCCGTGATTTAGTGCTGCTAAACGCACGTTAACACTGTGTTAGTCTGACCCTAGCATAAGAGGAAAATTTGACCTAAACACTAACAGCGCAGAAACGTAAAAACAGCAGCGGGCACTAAAGGACGGATTTGTGTAAAACGGCCCGGTCACTAAGGGGTTAATAAATACTTTTAACTGTACAAAAAAAGTGCAAATGCCATTTCGGCAACAGAGAAATTGGCCCATAGAGAAGTATTGGTCTGTCTATTCACAGAACACCGAAGTGCACCGAAACGTCGGCAACATGCCCTGATTTTCAGTATTTCAGTTTGACCGGTTTAAAACAAGTGAATCCCATGGGTTTTAATATAAAAAAAATATCATTTTTTTAAAACAAACTTTTATTCTTTTCATTTTCAGCAAAAAGCCGTTTTTTATTTTTTTCTATTTGTTAGATTAATTTTTGTTTCTCAATGTTGTGAAAAGTTTTTTTTTAATTGTGTAACAGACCTTTTTTGTTATTTTTTTAAGGATCTTTTTTTATTATTTAGACATATTTTTATGCATTTTTATTGGTTTAAACACCTATTAGGAGAGTTCTGTTTTTTTTGCAGTTCGGTGGAAGTCACCAAGGCCACTATGACGGTCTTTGGTGCTCGTCAGTGACATTCTCCAACTTTTCATGAGGCTTCGGCGACTTTTCGGCACACTACAGTGACCATCCAGTGGATAGTGAATTCACCGTACTGTATGTGAAAATCGAAGCGCCAAATTGCACAAAACTGCGCCTAAGTGAAAAGCGACAAAATTTTGGTGCTTAGTGAACAACTTCTACTCCCATTGTACAGCGCTAAGGAACTTGTTAGCGCTTTATAGAAACTTGTAAATGTACTGTGTTAAACAATTACAAGCTTTCTTCCTTGCACGTTCTTTTCAGTTTTATTTCTTAATCTCCACCAGAGGGTGCACTAGTACACATCATAGTCACATACAGCTGGCTCGTATCAGGTACAAGTATTTATAGAGCACCATCGTATCCCTCAGCGAAGTACAATAGGTACAACAAAGCAAACATAGAATTAACAAATGCATTTGACACATGGAGAACTATAGGAAAAGAGAACCCTGCTCAAGAGCTTACAATCTAAGAAGAATGGGGTGAAACGCAGAGGTGAGGGTCGTTTTATTAAAAAAAAAAAAAATTATAAAGTATTTTACCAGGAAGGATATGTTGAAATTTCTTTTGTTTTCAAGTATGTCCTGGGTGGCGAGTATGTACCGTTAGGTGTCTTTCCCAAGGACACTTACTGGAGAGGTGCTCTGAGAAGTAGTAGGATACATGGGGGCTGTGTGGAAGATAAGTTCTTTAATAAACTTTAAGAATAAAATAAGGGCTTAATGTTTTTTGTGGTTTTTTTTTAGTAGACCGTGCAGCATCAAAATACTCATGTTGCATATTTACACCATATTTTCCTACCTAAGATATAAATTCATGATGTGACTAGACTCCATCAATTAAAATAAATGAATCTTATGTTTCCATTGTCCTTTAACCCCCCTGACGGTATTCCCGAGTGTGGCTCAGGGTTAACTTTCATTGTCGAAAGCAGTAATCCCAAGCCACATTCGGACTGTATACATACCTCTCCTGCGCTCCCTCGCTGACCTCCACGATCACATTCTCCTCTGGCGATTGTGGCGTTTTGCTTCCTGGTTCCCTTCTCGCAAGAAGGGAACCAGGAAATAGGATGTCTCGATCGCCGGAGGGGAATGGGGACAGCGAGGGAGCGCAGGAACAGGTATGCATCCAGTGGCATCCCGAGTGTGGCTCGGGGTTAACACTTTCTGCAATGCAATTAACCCCGAGCCACACTCTGATACCGCTAGGGGACCAAAGAAATTGTTCCTATTCTGACATATAAAATATGTCAGAATCAGATCGCTATGGAGGTTTAAGAGACTGTTTGAGGTTTACGCAGTTTATTTTAATGATTGTGTTCATATAAACTGAAATTCTCAACATCATTAAACACTAATTCTTTCAGAATTAGTAAACGTAGTCAGTAGCAGAAAGTGAATAATGCATCAACTTTGACAGGTCTTCTTTATCTGCTTTTGCACTATTGGCAGCGGTATGAATATGTGTTGAGGTGTGATCAGGCCTGGATTAAGATCTCTATGAGCCTGGAGCTGAATATATTGGTGGGCTTTTTTGTAATTTAGTGAAATGAAAACATATTTTTGGTTATTTAATAGTGCAGATATGGGTATATCTAACCAGACAGATACTGTCAGGGTTATTCAGAGAGCATGAAAAGCAGGAGAATGACTGGAGAATGAAAAATTCTAGGTCAAAATAGCCGATTTGGAAAGTGAGATGAAAGGGAGAATTTTTCTGGTTTGGCTATTTTGACCTAGAATTTTTCATTCTCCAGTCATTCTTCTGCTTTTCACGCTCTCTGATTAACCCTGTGTGTGATTAACTTTACATTCAGATTTCAATCATTTAAAGAGTGTAATTTTTTTCCCCCCCGTTTTATCATCTAAACTTTTGTGGTTATATATTCCATAGGGCATTCTTGTTAAAATAATGTGAAATGGGAACCTGTTACTGCATTTTTCTGAAAAATATACAATTTTAACCAAAAAATTAACCCTTGTGTTTTGGAACATGTTTTTTTATGAATAATATGACCATGTATAAAACACTGACCTTGCTCCCAGCATGGGAAATGAGAAGGTGAGTAATGGCAGTGGTATTGCTCATTTTATACATGACAAATGGACAATGCCATCGCCTTGGAACTAAAAATAAATTTAAAAAAATTCTTTTAGATTTTACATGGTCAGGTTTGGTATTAATGCAAAGGCAAAACTCTGCCCTGTGCAATGACACCTCACTTGACCTTGTGAGGTGTAAAGATTAGTGATGCGGGGGTCCCAAGTTCCCCACAGTGCTCTTCGCTGCAATACGGCGGTTTAGGTTTTTGATGTAACAATTCGTAACACTGGATTGTACCATCAGCCATCACCTCCACACTTGTTGGTGAGATGAGAAATGTGATGGTTAGTTAGTGCAGCATAATTTTTTTTTCTTAACCTAGTCATGTTTGGTATCATTGGAAAGGTCATGCTCTGGCCTTTCCAGTGATACCTCATGGAGTTGGAGATACAGGGGTCCAAATGCAGACATACAGGGTTATTCAGAGAGTGTGAAAAGCAGGAGAATGACTGGAGAATGAAAAATTCGAGGTCAAAATAGCCAAACCAGAAAAATTCTCCCTTTCATCTCACTTTCCAAATCAGCTATTTTGACCTAGAATTTTTCATTCTCCAGTCATTCTCCTGCTTTTCACGCTCTCTGAATAACCCTGATAGTTGTCCTTTCTCTGGGCCTATTCTGAGGCATGGGCCTGGAGCTGCTGCTCCATCTGCCAGTATGTTAATCCAGCCCTGGGTGTGATGTCATATGGTTTAATTGCAGCCAAGGATTGTCCCATATGGTACACTTTGGAGATGTTAAAGAGAAGCGGTTAAATACTTTAAAGCAAAACAGCCTGTGAAGAAAACAATCGTTGTCATATGATGTGCCAAGTTCTAATATTTCTGATGTTATCATTGAAAAAATAATAATTAATACAATTGTCACTTTGTGGAAAAAGTTATATCTGAGTGTTTGCTTCCCAAACATAATGTAAGCCAAGAATGAGCAGCATTCTCTGCTCCAATGAGAAGGATCACATGGTATTTATCTGATCTCTTGTGTGATAAGAGCATAAAACAGTGGCCCTTTCATAAATCAAGATAAGACAGAGCACTGAAAAGCTCATGCCTTAAGTTAACAGGTTCATGCAGAAAATTTCATGGAGATATGATAATAAATATAAATACTGTACATATTTCTCTTATAATGGACCGTTCCTCTTCTAATCCTGTGTATACCTTGTCATTAGTGTGTTACCCACCAATTACCATCAGCGTTACAGCTAGGGCAGTATATTCAGATTTCAAATATACACATTTCCATGTTAGGTCAGTATTTAACCATCTGTATCTCTACAGGGGGACTTTAAATTTTCTCCAACCTGTTTCCGTTTCAAATTATTTGTAAAGTATTTAATAAGACTGCACACACTCAGGGCACTATTACAATCATCACGCTAAAACGGGGACGCTAAGGAGAAAAATATTGCAGTGCAGGCACCAAACCAGCAGCCTGCACGTAACACGGCGCTAAGCCTCAGGATGCTCGCTTAGCGCTTACGCGAGCATCCCCTCAATGGAGTCCATAGGACTCCATTGAGGCTTCCACTGCCGATCAGATGACCTGCAGGATCTTGCCTCGTGAAATCCGGCAGGTCGGCGGAGTGATTCGCAGAGGGAGATTGAGAGACTTTTTCACCCAGTCTCACTCTGCTCCCGGCGGCAGGAAGAGGTGGATGGAACCACCGTTCTTGCCAGTTTCAGCTAGTGCTGACTCCGCAGAAGCGGAATCGGTTAACACCAGGTCCTAGCTGTGGTTAACTTTTCAGTTAACTGCAGCAGGACGGTAATTATTAGCGTTGGGATTCCAAAATCCTAACACTAACACTTTGCGCTCCCCATGTGAAGCATAGGGAGCGCAATGTACAGTAACCTCGCGCTGAAAAGCTCAAGATCCGAATCGCTAATGGATTTTTGCTAGGGCAACCAGAGCTAATGTTAACGCTCACAAAGTTGAGCGCTTACATTAGTGTTAGGATTGTAATATAGCCTTCATTATTTTGGAAAATATAGACTGTCTTAAAGGACACTGAGAGCGCCTCTACTGGTGAGTGTCACGGTCCACCCCGTGTACCTGTCTTGCACACCTGGATCTAAGAACTTTGCCCTGGATCTCTTCTTTCTTGGATTCCAGTCCAGGTTTTTGCCCAGGCTCAGCACCTTGACCAGGCTCCTGGAGATCCAGCCTGGGTCTTCCTTTTCTAGCCCTGGACTTCCAGCTGAGGCCTATCCGTGTTTAAGCCTCCTTAAAAGGCAGAGAGACCCAGTCAGCAGTGGGTCTGCATTGTTCTCCCTGACTGAGGTCATCTGGATGTGTGCAAACCTGCTCCTGCTCTATCTTATCCAGTGTATCCAGCGCTTTATCCACAGTCTGTGGTCAAAACCCTCCAGGACACTACTCAAGTGGGTACTCTAAACCGTGTAGCCCACTATCCCCTGTGTATGGAGACCTGCCTGTGGATTACAAGTGTTTACCACCGTCTCTGACCTTTTGATCTCAAGGTACCACTGTCAGCTATCTGGATTTATTCCTAGTGGACCCTGTCTGCAGTCTGGGACTGCATAGTCCACTATCCTGACTCTCCATCCAAGACCACTTCCTGGACAGTATATACTATGTGCTGAACTCTTGCATATGGACAGTAAACCTGTCATTGCCTGTGCTGTCCAGTATTGCATTTCTTTATACTTTCAAGTGCCTGCTGCCAAGGCCTATTTAAGTTTCATTAAACTTATTCATTGCGTGATTCCTGTCTGGCTTCCCCTCTGTGTCGCCGCCTGCTGGGCTCTCACCTGAACCGCACACGCCACGTGACAGTGACTTTTTTGCTCAGGGGGTGCAAAAAGGAATATCTGCACCAGGGGCCAAATACTCAATATTCCTTTGTTGCACAGTACAGCCTTATTTATATGGCTACTAAAGAACCTCATTCCCTGAGGAGCACTGATCAAGCCTTAGGTATGAGGCTCTCAATCTCGCAGGAGACTAATAGAGGTTATCTAAAGGTACATTGGGAAGCACATAACAGAAAGATTTCATAGGGGGAGATGTCTGTGTTAAAATGAATTATAAAGTGGAGGGTGGTCTCTATGGGACCCTAGCCACAGTTTCCAGAGCCTCTTGTGGCTCTTGTACAGAACTTGCCCTACACTGCCTCCTGACTAAGATCCTTAACGGTGGCTAACATGGACACCTTCCAGGATCTGGTTTCCATGGCCGAGTATAATGCCACCCAGAAACTGGTATTCAGAATAAACAATACATTTATTACATAAATTGAAAATAAATAAACTAAGAAGTAAAATACAAGAGATTAGAGTGTCCACTAAAAACACTTTTAAATTAGTTTCCGCAGTTTGAGTCCACTGGTCTAGATAAAAAGTGATTTACATTTTTTCACTCGAACCCCTCAAGTTAGTTAATAGAGGAAAATTAAACACTGTTTTCTGAAAGCGCCACTAAGCCCACCATGACCACTTAAATTTATTTAAGCCCTGGGAAGTTGCTTCAAAGCAGAGATGTCCACTTTGTCCTAAAGGCAATCAACCAGCAGTTTCTGGCCCTTCCAAATGTGAGGTTCTTTTGAGGAGGATTCAGCAGGCAGGAAAACATTTAACAAGCCTCTCAATAGGAGAACGAATGAGAGGCATAATGAGTCGGCAGGTTGAACGCTCATTCAAATGCATGTGGGTCCGCTAGTCATGCATAAGTAGATTGTCACCAACTTGACATCTAGCACCGTCTTGTAGCTGGAGGACATGCTTCTGAAGAACGGGATTTAGGCCATGGGACTGTAGGTGCAACGTGAGGTTTTCATCTTCAAGGTAGGGATGGGAGCTAATAGATATCTGCTGTGTTTTTGTATTGTTTGTTTCCTATTAATTGGTCTTATAACTACAGAACGTAATGTTTCACAAACCGTTTGAAAAATAATATGCGTTATATATAACCAATGGCAACCTGCGCAAAACCATAATGAATTGTGAGTGCCTGGGTGCAAAGTCCATAAGTTCATGCAAAAATCATCAAAGGGACGCACTCCAGGGCTTAGATCTCAAGATAAAAAGGCCCCATAGAGGGCCGACACGTCGGTCAGTGCTATTGGGCACTTTTAGGCTAGGGTCAGACGAACGCATTTTCGCGTTGTCTGTGAAAAAGTGCGTTCGAACGAATGGATGCATTTTTTCACGGAGTACGCGATAGCGGTCATACGATGCGCATTTGCATCCGTGATTTTGTACGGATCGTCAATAAAACACTTTGTGCATCTGGACGTTATGTTGGCCGGACATTAGCAGCGTCTGACATCTCCAATTCACACACACACGCCTCTAGCGGACGCAGCGCACTCTGTACAACCGTACTAGAGGTTTTACGTTCTCGACAAAATGCGTTCGTTTTCCACTTGCGTTGCGCAGCCGGACTTTTGTGCGACCGTACTTCGTATATTGGCCGTCATTGCCCGGTATTTGCTGCTACTACGGCCATGATTAAGTGCGCCTGCACGCGCGTTCGCACTGCGCTCGTCTGACCCTAGCCTTAAATGGTATTATAATAAAGCATCACATTTTATCTTGATCTAAGCCCTGGAGTGCGTCCCTTTCTGAAAAAAAAATTATATATATATATATATATATATATATATATATATATATTCAACTTACAGAAAAGCCCCTTCACTTTATGTCATACGGTATACTGTAGAACTGTCCATTTCATACAGAATGGCCTCAGCGACAGGAAGAAAAAGACAAGGTGGATTCTGCAGAGGATGTGCAGCAAGATTGAGCATGTGCATATTATAACACAACAACAAACTTCAAAGTCGTGCAATATTCAAATGCTGATTGAACCTATTGAGTGCCAGAATAGAGTAAAAGACTGCTAATGTGTATACCCTTGGCACTGAAAGAATTAACAATGTACTGAAGAATTTGCACAGAAAGCAAAATTTTAATAATTTGCAAATCTTGGAATACTGAGTTTTACACAGTAACTCATTCTAAGAAATCATGCATACATGATTAAAGGGACACTACCACTTACCCAGGACATACTTGAAAACGAGAGAAATCTATTTTCCTTCCTGGTAAAATACTTTATAAATAAATAAGCTGTAACCAGATTACTTGTGCATCACAAATAAAGCCACTTTATGCTCCTGGTTTTTTACTTTGTTTGAAGTAATTGCATATAAAAAAAAAGGTATAATAAAGTTAATAATTTTTGATCTCCTGTTCTCATTTTGTGGATTTTTTCCATGATGCAACTCTTACCAAAATTTCTCAAGGTTTTACTTTACAGCTGTGGTTTATCTTCTATAACATTTATCAGTTAATGTGGTGGAGGAAAGATGTTTCGATAAGGCGACAGATCTATTGTGATCCAGGCTACTCGAGAGAAGAGCTGGCAGCTGAATGAGATAGGACAGGGAACTTAAAAGACTAACCAACCCCTTGGTGATGTCCTTTGAATACATCCCACACAATACACAGACTGTAAGTTCTCTCAGCCATGTATGTTGTTCAAATGTATCAGAAGAAAATCATGCTCAAATGTTACATTCTGATTGCAAATTTTGGCAACAAAATATGATTTAAAAACCAATGTATGCAGTTATTTTTTTTTTTTAAATCTTGAAATTTTTAAGCATCTACACACACAAAACGTTATGGAAAAATGGTAACATAATACTGTGCATCACATATTCAAATACGCTAGTAAGTACCAAGAAGTAAAAAAGGAGGCAGAAAAAAGTGCAAAAAATAACATAATCAGATCAATAAGGTTTCGGCAGTAAGCAGCCGAGACTCCTGTCTTTTCTTTTTAATGGCATTTTTTTTTACATACATGCCCTGTTTGGTCCAACCTTTGACAGGTCCTACACTACCTAATGACCGCTATTACGGGATTAACTCACTTACTGAGGACAGAATCCTTACTGGAGTGGAGATCCTCTCTCTGTCACAGGTGCTCCACCTTCAGGCAGCGGCGTCACAAGAGGGTTGCAGAGGGTGCGGGCCGTACAAGGGTGACACCGTCTAGCTGGTGACACCAACCCCTAGTGACCTAATCTGACTTTTTTCGGGCTGTGGGCAGCACTGTGGTATACCTTGACCCGGCCGCACCCGGAGAATCCAATATGGCAGCCAGCTGGCCCCACTGATGACGTCAGAGAGGGTCGCTCCCTCTGACGTCGAAGAGGGCGCGCCATGTCTGGTGCCTATTATCATGCCCTGTCCTGGGTCTGCAAGTCGTGGTCGCACACTGCCTGAAGACAGGGCCAGATTAAGATCTCTATGGGCCTGGAGCTGAAGATTTTGGTGGCTTTTTTTGGAATTTAGTGAAATAAAAACATATTTAGGTTATTTAATTGTGCAGATACGATCAAACCAGGCAGATACTGTGTGAGGAAATTTACAGATTTCAAATCATTTACAGAGTGTAAAATTACTTTTTAACATTTTATCATCCGAACCCTTGTGGTTATATATTTTATAGGGAATTCTTGTTAAAAAAAATTGAAATGGGAACCTGTTACTGCATGAAAAAATTGAAATATTTCCCTTGTGTTTTGGAGGATGGTGTTTTATGAATAATCTATGTATAAAACAATGACCTTGCTCCCAGTGTGGGAAATGAAAAGGTGAGTAATGGCAGTGGTATTGCTCATTTTATACGTGACAAATGGACATTTGGACATTTCCAAAGTATCGCTTTGGAACTAAAAATAAATTTAAAAATTTTTTTTTTTTTTTTCTTTTCTTTTAGATTTTACATTTTCACGTTTGGAATCAATGCAAAGGCCAGACTCTGTCCTGTCCAATGACAATTCACTTGACCTTGTGAGGTGTAAAGATTTGTGATGCAGGATTCTAAAGTCCCACCCCCCCCAGTTTAGGTTTTTGATGTAACAATTCGTAACAACTGATTGTGCCATCACCTCCACACTGAGTTAGTTAGTGAGTGAGAGAGTTAGTGCAGCATCATGGTTCACTTTATAATTGAAAAGTGAAAAATATTGCTGTGTTAAAAAGTAAAAAATAAAGAAATATTTCTTATTTTATTTTTAATGTTATATAAAACCATGTTTGGTATCATTGGAAAGGTCAGGCTCTGGCCTTTCCAGTGATGGCTCACATGACCCGGTAGCTGCTATGGAGATACAGGGGTCCAAATGCCCATCAATGCAGACAGTTATCCTTTATCTGGGCCTATTCTGGGGGATGGGCCTGGTGCTGCTGCTCCATCAGCCCCTATGTTAATCCGGCCCTGCCTGAAGAGAGCACAGCCAGAGAGGAGACACAGCAGCACCAGCAGACCTTGTGAGTGAGGTCACCCTGTCCCATGCTTTATAAAAAAAATGCCTCCCCCGCCCAAAAAAAATCCTAATTTTATATATGCCTTACGCAGCAAAAAATAATAAGAGAAACTGGCAAATTTATTTGCCCTCCCCAAATTAAGATATATATTTTTAAATCATTAATTTTCCTCCCCCCTCATTACTGGGGGAGCAAATAAATATTTTTTATTTTTTTTTATTGGTGGCAAAATAAAGTAATTTGGGAGGGTTAATAAAGTAAAAAAAAAAGAACAGGATTTCTCCCCCCCCCCATACAGCAATAAACCTCACAGTAATGTGTCCTGTTTATGAGTGTATCACAGCGCTGCAAAGCAATAAAACTCACTGTAATGTGCCCTGTGGATGAGCGTATCACAGAGGTGCACAGCAACAAAACTCGTAGTAATGTTCGTGTGTATGAGCGTATCACAGAATACACAGCAATAAACGCCATAGCAATATGCGCTGTGGATAAGTGTATCACAGAATCCACAGCAATAAAACTCACAGTAATGCGTGCCATGTATGAGCATTCAGTATTATATGGGAGTTCTTATTTATGAGTAACCATAGTTAAAAAAAACAAAAACTTGGGGGGGGTGACACCAAGAGTTACCGCACCGGGTGACACCAACTCTAGTGACACCACCTCCTTCAGGCGCTACTGAACCTGGAATCGCAGGGAGCTCCATAAGGATTCTGTCCTCAGTGAGTTAATCCCATAATACTGGTCATTAGGTAGTGTACGCTAGGACCTGTGGCATACATTGATGGTGTTGACAGGCTTAAGCAATTTATAGCCATGTATTGTGAACTAACTTCCCATCGTTTTTTACAGAGCCTAGGGTTAGAAACCTTGAAAAATCTTAAATGGGTACAGAACTGTTGAAATGCTGAAAGGGTTAAGAGTTGTCAGAATATGTTTATACATGTATATGTTTGTTCTGATGTCCTGGTGAAAGCTTGATAAGGAGTGCTGAAACGTTGACTTTTTAAATGGACTAATGAAAGTTGAAGTTTTAAGAAAACCTGTGAGTGCCAGTGCTTTGCTTAATGATTATATATATACATATATATGTCTGGCAGAGCCGTAGCTAGCTCCTTTTGCACCCGAGGCAAGAATAGGAAATTGTGCCCCCCCCCCACACACTATTTTTAGAGGTTATTTAGAGGAAAATAGCTCTAAATAACGTTAGTCTCCCCTGTGTTAGTCAGCAGAGGCGGCTCCAGATTTGGTGAGGCCTTAGGCGAAGCTCAGTTATGAGGCCCCACAGGGCCAAAGACCAAGCTATTCCCAGATGTTTTAGAGGACCGTGTGTATGAGTGTATCAGAGCTCCACAGCAATAAAACTCACAGTAACGCATCGATAGTTAATTAACCCCCCAGCATATCAATTGTTTGTCATATTATTAACCCCCCATATAAATTGTCATCTTTTCAGTTTTCAGTGGCAACTTATTAACCCCCCAGCAATTGACAATGACAGGCAGCTTATTAACCCCCCCCAGCAATTGACAATGACAGGTAGCATATTAACCCCCTCTCCCCAGCAATTGACAAGGACAGGTAGCATATTAACCCCCTCTCCCCAGCAATTGACAAGGACAGGTAGCATATTAACCCCCTCTCCCCAGCATTTGACAAGGACAGGCAGCATATTAACCCCCTCTCCCCAGCAATTGACAATGACAGGCAGCTTATTAACCCCTCTCCCCGGCAATTGACAAGGACAGGCAGCATATTAATATTAACCCCCTCTCCCCAGCAATTGACAATGACAGGCAGCTTATTTAACCCCCCCCAGCAATTGACAATGACAGGTAGCATATTAACCCCCCCCCCCTTTGCCGTCCTTTGCTGGTAACTCCTCCTCTTCTTTGCATCTATCAGTTGGTGTACCTCAAGGCTCTGTCCTTGGTCCTCTGCTCTTTTCCATCTACACCTCCTCCCTGGGCAAAATCATCAACAGCTTTGGCTTTAATTACCACCTCTACGCTGATGACACTCAGATCTACCTCTCTACCCCTGACATCTCTCCCCCTATCTGGCATCTCCTCCTGGATGGCCTCCCACCACCTAAAGATCAACATGTCCAAGACTGAGCTCCTACTTATTCCTCCCCCCAATGCCTCCCCACCACCTGACTTCTCTATCACGGTGGAGGGTATCACCATCTCCCCATCAAACCAAGTTCGCTGTCTTGGAGTTTCACTTGACTCTGCTCTTTCCTTCATCCCCCACATCCAGTCTCTTTCCTCCTCCTGCCGATACCAACTGCGTAATATTTCCAGAATTCGGCCATTTCTTACTGCTGTCACCACAAAACAACTCATACACGCCCTGGTAATGTCCCGACTCGACTATTGCAATAATCTCTTATCTGGCCTCCCTCTGTCCCGCCTCTCCCCCCCTACAATCCATCCTGAACGCCTCCGCCAGGCTAATTCACCTCACCCGCCGCTCTGTCTCTGCCGCTCCCCTCTGCAAGTCCCTTCATTGGCTCCCCATCCACTGCAGAATTAAGTTCAAAATCCTTATCCTTACCTACAAAACCCTCACTAACTCAGCTCCCCACTACCTGTCCTCACTAATCACCAAATACAACCCAGCCCGCTCCCTAAGGTCAAACAGTGACCTGCGCCTAGCTTCTCCCCACATCACCTCTTCCCATGATAGACTGCAGGATTTCTCACGCGCAGCCCCCACTCTCTGGAACGCTCTCCCTCGTACTGTCAGACTTTCCTCTAACTTCGCTTCCTTCAAACGCTCCCTTAAAACATTCCTATTTAGGGAAGCCTACCACCCAACTCACTGACGCAACCATCAATCACTCTCACCTTACAGTCCTCTCCTCCTGTTTCCAACCCCAACCCTCCTAGATTGTGAGTTCCTACGGGAATAGGGCCTCATCTCCTCCTGTACTGTTTGTCAAATGTTGTTCAATGTATTGTATTGTAACCATGTCTATACTGTGCCTATTGTACAGCGCTGCGGAATATGCTGGCGCTTTATAAATAAAGAATAATAATAATGACAGGTAGCATATTAACTCCCTCTCCCCAGCAATTGACAAGGACAGGCAGCATATTAACCCCCTCTCCCCAGCAATTGACAATGACAGGCAGCTTATTAACCCCCTCTCCCCAGCAATTGACAAGGACAGGCAGTTTATTAAACACCCCCCCCCCCAAATTGATGGCAGGCAGCTTGTTAAACACCCCCCCCTGAAATTGATGACAGGCAGCGTGTCAAAACACCCCCCCCCCAAATTGATGACAGGCACCTTGTTAAATCCCCATGGCTCTCTCACCGGCATGCTGCACTATTGACTGGACGTGGTCATTTGCAGGTCAGGCTGGCTGGCTCCACAGGACCTCACCGCACACTTGTTTGTCCAACCTCGTCTGCTGCTGTGCCTGCGTGTGCTCAGCCTGCATGCATCACGCGAGTGGCGGCGCCAATGCAGCGTGTCCTGCTTGACAGTAGCACGTGGGACTGAGGCAGGCACGTTGCGGCACCACGGTTTCAGAGTGCACCGCTGGGCCATCCATGGCTGGGCAGTTGCAGATAATCCTCCCACTCTCCCTGCCAAATCCGGGCCCCTGCCAACCAGCGGGCCCTCGGGCAGTGCCCGACGGGTCAGTCTGCCCCTGCTTGCCCCTGCGCCCCGTTGCAGCCTGTGCCCGAGGCGAGTGCCTCACTCGCCTCGCCTCGCCCTCCCTACGAACCTGATGTCTGGTATATTTATCTCCAAACTGTAAACTGGAGACACTCAGGGACTTAAACAGGGACTTTTTTGTTTTTAAATTAGGATGTGGATTTAACCTGTGCAGTTTTTTTCCTGCAGAGCTGTTGTGTTTTACTCAAAGGAATGCTGGATATTTGAGGATTTGTACAGTATATAGTCATACACAATATACACTATATAGTGCACTACAGCCTCACCCGGTTCTGTGTTTTACACAAACCCATATGACAATGACAGGCAGCAACTTAACCCCCTCTCCCTAGCAATTGACAAGGACAGGCAGCATATTAATATTAAGCCCCTCTCCCCAGTGTCCCAGAGTGTCCCTGAGTGTCTCCAGTTTACAGTTTGGAGATAAATATACCAGACATCAGGGCCGTAGGGAGGGCGAGGTGAGGCAAGTGAGGCACTCGCCTCGGGCACAGGCTGCAACGGGGTGCAGGGGCAAGCAGAGGCAGACTGACCCGTCGGACTGACACACACATACAGTGGCAAGAAAAAGTATGTGAACCCTTTGGGATTACGTGGAGTTTTGCATGAATTGGTCATAAAATGTGCTCTGATCTTCATCTAAATCACAACAATTTGAAAAACACAGTCTGCTTAAAATAATACAACACAAACATTATATGTTTTCATGTTTTTATTGAACAGAACATGTAAACATTCACAGTGCAGGGTGGAAAAAGTATGTGAACCTTTGGACTTAATAACTGGTTGACCCTCCTTTGGCAGCAATAACCTCAACCAAACGTTTCCTGTAATTATCTAGAGTAATTTTGGACCACTCCTCTTCACAAAACTGTTTCAGTGTAGCAATATTCTTGGGATGTCTGGTGTGAATCGCTCTCTTAAGGTCATGCCACAGCATTTCAATCGGGTTGAGGTCAGGACTCTGACTGGGCCACTCCAGAAGGTGTATTTTGTTTTGTTGAAGCCATTCTTTTGTTGAATTACTTGTATGCTTTGGGTCATTGTCCTGTTGCATCACCCATCCTCTGCAGAGCTTCAGTTGGCGGACAGATGGTCTTACGTTTTCCTGCAAAATGTCTTGATAAACTCTGGAATTCATTTTTCCATCAATGACAACAATCCGTTCAGGTCCTGAGGCAGCAAAGCAGCCCCAAACCAGGATGCTCCCTCCGCCATGTTTTACAGTGGGGATGAGGTTTTGATGTTGGTGTGCTGTGCCCTTTTTTCTCCACACATACAGGGTTATCCAAAGAGATCCGAATTGCTTGAGAAAGGTAACCGAATGCTGAAAATCAGCGTTCGGTTACCTTTCCTGGCCATTCGGCTATCCAGAGAGCAGGCAATTCGGCAAATCCTGGCGAATTGCCTGCACATACGGTGCCTGTTCGGTGCCTGTTCGAGGGCAGTGAAATCCCCATGAAAATGCACTGCTTCGGCTATTCAGAGAACACAAACCAGCAGTGAAAGGTTCCCGAAATGCCCTGCCATTTGGTGGTTTAATTCGGCAAGTTAATTCAGGAGAATCCCATAGGCTTCAATGTTAAAAATATTCCCGTTTTAATTAAATATCTAATAAACCGTTCATTATAAAATTCTGCAGTAAAGAGTCTCTTTATTTATAGAATTTTTAGGATACTTTAAGCATTTTTCCTGTTTATTTTTTTATTTTTTTTAAAAGTCCGATATTTTTTTTTTTTATTTATTTATTTTATTTATTTATTATTTTTTTTTCTTAAGTTTACTTATTTTTTCTGTAACAATCCTTTTTATTATCATTCCCTGGACCTCATATGCAAATTTCAGACATTTTCGCTCAGTTTCTTTGCAAACAGCTTTTCACTTTCATACATTCATACAAACTGTTTTGCTAATTTATTCACCTCCCTCTGTCTGCGGTGTCGGCTTTTTCTCGGCTTTTTCCGGCGGCTTCGCTGCATGTGATCGGCTCCTGCTCAGGTTTTTCCGGCGTCTTCGGGTTAATCCAGATGTTTTTGCGTGTTTTCGGCGTGCATTCGGCAGGTTTTGCAGTTAGTTTTCGTCAGGTTTGTGGTAGCTTTTCCCTGCAATTCGGGGACCCTGTGGTGCTTGCTGAATACACCGCAGGGTCACTGAAATGGGATCAGCAACACGAACCGAACTGAAGAGAACGAAAAGTCACCGAACGTGCGGTGACTTTTCGAATCTCTTTGGATAACCCTGATAGTGTTGTGTGTTTTTTCCAAACAACTCAATTTTGGTTTCATCTGTCCACAGAATATTTTGCCAGTAGTGCTGTGGAACATCCAGGTGCTCTTTTGCAAACTTCAAACGTGCTGCAATATTCTATTTGTACAGCAATGGCTTCCTCTGTGTTGTCCTCCAATGTACTGCATTCTTGTTTAATGTTTTCCTTATTGTAGATGAGTCAACAAAAATGTTAGCATGTGCCAGAGATTTCTGTACGTCTTTAGCTGACACTCTAGGATTCTTCTTTACCTCATTAAGCATTCTGCGCTGTGCTCTTGCAGTCATCTTTACAGGACGACCACGACTAGGGAGAGTAGCAACAGTGCTGAACTTTATCCATTTGTAGACAGTCTGTCTTACCGTGGACACATGAACATCAAGGCTTTTTGAGATACTTTTGTAACACTTTCCAGCTTCATGCAAGTCAACAATTCTTGATCGTAGGTCTTCTGAGAGCTCTTTCCTGCGAGGCATGGTTCAGATCAGGCAGTGCTTCTTGAAACCAGTAAACCCAAAACTGGTGTGTGTTTTTAAAGGGCAGGACAGCTTTCAGCAACACATCCAATAATATCACACTGATTGGACTCAAGGTTGGCTCACTCCTGGCTCCAATTAGCTCTCGGAGAAGTCATTAGGCTAGGGGTTCAAATACTTTTTCCACCCTGCACTGTGAATGTTTACATGTTATGTTCAAAAAACACATGAAAACATATAATGTTTGTGTTGTATTATTTTAAGCAGACTGTGTTTTTCAAATTGTTGTGACTTAGATGAAGATCAGAGCACATTTTATGACCAATTCATGCAAAACTCCACATAATCCCAAAGGGTTCACATACTTTTTCTTGCCACGGTATATATTTTTATGTGTGCATGTGCGTGTGCTTGTGTGTGTGTGTAACAATCAGTTAGGGAGAACTTGAGGAGTTAATGTAACGTAAAAAATATATAGTTTTATTTGAAATCCATAAAAAATCCAACTTTTCGGCTCTTCAGAGCCTTTTTCGAGGTGAAGATTGAGTGCTTTTCCATCTGGTGTATATATATACAGTTGTGTTCAAAATTATTCAACCCCCAATGCTGTAAAAGGGTTTAGGGAATTTAGTGTACATTTGTAATTGTATTCAGAATGAAATCCTACAAGGACTTTTTAAAGA
Source organism: Leptobrachium leishanense (assembly GCA_009667805.1). Taxonomy (NCBI): domain Eukaryota; kingdom Metazoa; phylum Chordata; class Amphibia; order Anura; family Megophryidae; genus Leptobrachium; species Leptobrachium leishanense. Next base: position 114,779,345 of record CM019065.1, on the reverse strand, counting down.
ACCATATGCAACTAAAATGACATCAATTGGTTTTGTAATACAGTAGTAAATGTTTCTTTTGTGAATTCTTCATTGACACAATTATTCAACCCCTTAAAGACTACCACTCTGAAGAACAGAGGTTCATTCAAGTGTTTTCAATCAGGTATTGAAAACACCTGTGGATGTCACGGAGCAGCAATAAAGCATAATAAGCACCAATTAGGCAGCTTTAAAAAGACTGTGATACTCAGCTCCTTCTAGACATTTACTGGTGTGGTTACAAACATGGTGAAGTCAAGAGAATGGTCCAGGAAGACAAGAGAAGAGGTGATTACTCTTCACAGGAAGGGCAATGGCTATAAGAAGATTGCAAAGATGTTAAACATACCAAGAGAGACCATAGGAAGCATCATTCGCAAATTCAAGGCAAAGGGCACTGTTGAAACGCTACCTGGTCGTGGCAGAAAGAAGATGCTGACTTCGACTGCTGTGCGCTACCTGAAGCGTAGAGTGGAGAAAAGTCCCCGTGCGACTGCTGAGGAACTGAGAAAAGATTTGTCAGATGTGGGTACTGAAGTTTCAGCTCAGACAATACGGCGCACACTGCGTAATGAAGGCCTCCATGCCAGAACTCCCAGGCGCACCCCCTTGCTGTCTCCAAAGAATAAGAAGAGTCGACTGCAGTATGCCAAAAGTCATGTGGACAAACCACAGAAGTTTTGGGATAGTGTTCTGTGGACTGATGAAACAAAATTAGAACTGTTTGGGCCCATGGATCAACGCTATGTTCGGAGGAGGAAGAACAAGGCATATGAAGAAAAGAACACCTTGCCTACTGTGAAGCATGGCGGGGGGTCAATCATGCTTTGGGGCTGTTTTGCTTCTGCAGGTACAGGGAAGCTTCAGCGTGTGCAAGGTACCATGAATTCTCTTCAGTACCAGGAGATATTGGATGACAATGTGATGCAGTCCGTCACAAACCTGAGGCTTGGGAGACGTTGGACCTTTCAACAGGACAATGATCCCAAGCATACCTCCAAGTCCACTAGAGCATGGTTGCAGATTAAAGGCTGGAACATTTTGGAGTGGCCATCGCAGTCATCTGACTTAAATCCGATTGAGAACCTCTGGTGGGACTTAAAGAAAGCAGTTGCAGTGCGCAAGCCTAAGAATGTGACTGAACTGGAGGCTTTTGCCCATGACGAATGGGCGAAGATACCCGTAGATCGCTGCAAGACACTTGTGTCAAGCTATGCTTCACGTTTAAAAGCGGTTATAACTGTAAAAGGATGTTGTACTAAGTACTAAGATTGAATGTCACTTGGGGGTTGAATAAAACTGATAATGATGTGCGCACAGAAAAGACATTTGTGGTTATTTCATTATAAATGTTATGTTATATTTGTCTGATCTACACGTGCCTCTTTGATATAATTGTAAGCAAGATGACTGAATGATCAAAATCAATGTCAAACTGGCCAAAACACTCAATTTCAGTGGGGGTTGAATAATTTTGAACACAACTGTATATACACGTATATCAAACTTCAAACTATGACAAATACGTGAGCTACTGAACAAACATGTTTTCCCCCATGAATTGACGTTTGTTGCATTGCTTTGGCACTTATTGTCAGCTGTTTAAACAATTAAGAGGCTGGTCTCAGTAATTACATATTGGGTCTATTCCATTGTACATAGCCTTGTGTAGCCCGGTTTATATTTTCTTGCCACGACGAGTGCGTACTCCACTTACCCTGACTAAAGATTGACCCATGACTTTTATTGTGCACTATATGCCCTCACTTTCGGCCTGTTGCCTGAATCCCTGGATGGAGTTGCAAGCCCCTGTGATATTCTGTTTTTTCTACTGCTAGAATCGCTCTAATGAAGGATTTTGGAGAAACGTTGTGTATACTTAATCAAATTTTGTAAATGTTTTGTGAACACACCCCAAGACTTATCCTTCAAAGTTTTTCCTTTCTACTTTGCAATTGATTACATAATTCACAGATACTTTACTGCCTGAAATATGCTTTACATTTGCGAAAATCTCTTATATACAATGCGATGACTCCCACTTCATAAATGATCTGCCCAACGTCTGCAACGCCTCAACTGTACACATGTACGCAGATGACACCATAATCTATACCAGCAAACCAAATCTCCAGCAGCTGGAGGCTGTGCTGCAAAGACAATTCACAGAGGTAGAACAGTGGATCAAAGATAACAAACTTCTTTTAAATACTGACAAAACTGTAACGATCAGTGGCGTCACAAGGGGGGGCGGGGGGCAACCCACACCGGGTGACACCACCCCCTAGGGTGACACCCTAATTTTTTATTTTTTTACACAAAAATATTTTACCAGGAAGGATACATTGAGAATTCTCTCATTTTCAAGTATGTCCTGGGTAGGAAAGGCCTAGACTGGCACTTTCCAGGGGGCGGCAAAAAATACACCACTAAAGGGGATATTCACAGAGCGCCGAAATGACGCAGACATTTCAGTGTTCTGTTGTTCCCCGCGATTTTGGGAATCAAATTTCCCCGGTGAATTCACCGCAGGGTCCCTGAAGTGCAGGGAATCAGCCAGCGAATGCTGCCGCAAACCCGTCGCCCGCTGTTTTAGAAATAAATACTGAACTAAAATCTCTGGAATTAACATATAAGGTCCTATGAATGATAATAGAAAGTTCTGTTACAGAAAAATTTAAAAACCGCTATTAGAAAAAAAAAGGATATTTTTTTTAAAAAACGCCTAAAAGATACAAAAAAAAATCAATAAATAAAGAGACTTTTTACTACAGATTAAAGGAATAAACGGTTTATTAGATATTGGATAAAAACTGGAATATTTTTAACATTGAAACCTATGGTGTTCACCTGAATAAACCTGCCGAATGAAACCACCAAACATCAGGGCCTTTCTCTGCTGTTCGGTGTTCTCTGAACAGATTAACCATTACTTCTCTACGGGGACTTTCACTGCCTTCGAAACAGGCACCGTACTTGCTGGCAGTTCGCCAAAATTTGTGTGTGAGCATATCACAAAGCTCCACAGCAATAAAACAGACAGTAATGTGCGGTGTGTATGAGTATTCAGTGTTATATGGGAGTATGGAGTTCTGAGTAAGAGTAGTTAAAAAAAGAAACCGTAAAACTCGGGGGGGGAGGTGACACCATGAGTTACCGCACCGGGTGACACCAACCCTAGTGACGCCACTGGTAACGATGCTCTTTGGAACAGCACCTAAACTACATAAATTGCAAAATCCCCATCGTGTCCCCATCCCCATACGTGTCAGGACAAAATCAAATGGCACGCTGTCCACAGTCACTTCTCTCAAATATCTAGGTATGTGGTTAGACCCATATCTATCCTTTGGCCCCCACATCGAAAAACTCTCATCTAACATTTACCCCAAACTAGGTGCCCTGTACAGAAACAAATCCTGCTTGAGCCCCGCGGTAAGAAAGCAGATTGTACAACAAATGCTTATGCCAACTATTGAATACAGAGATGTAGTGTATGCAGCCGCCCCACAAACACACCTCCAGAAACTTACTACATTGTATAACTCATTCTGCCGCTTTGTGCTACAATGTAACTACATGACCCACCATTGTGACATGTTAAAAGAGCTAAACTGGCCATCGCTGGAATCTAGACACACTCTTCACCTTTCCAACCTGGTGTTTAAGAGCTTTTCTGGGAAGCTACCACCCTACCTGAATAGACTGCTTCCTCCAGCAGTTCCCTCATCCTATAACCTCCGATCCAGGACCAGCACCTTACTTGCAATACCACAATACAAAAAGACAGTGGCTCGGTCCTCATTTTCCTACAGAGCACCGCAGTTATGGAGTAACCTCCCAGACGCCAACGCCATCAAATCTTCCCCCAGTCTTAAGTCACTCGAGCTCCCTATGAACATACCTCAATACGGAATGCACCTGTAAACATGTAACATAGTGACTATATTACTTACATATTTATTTTCTGTGTTAATCTGTATATTTGTGTTTTATTTTTAATATCTTGCATTTTATTACTTTGTATTTCTGTAACGAGTGTAAAATTTCAATGTTATTGAACCCAGGACATACTTGAAAATGAGAGAAATCTCAATGTATCCTTCCTGGTAAAATACTTTGGAAATAAATAAAGGGTCATTTAGGCTGGGGTCAGACGAGCGTAGTGTTCACGTCCGTGATTGCGCCTAAAAGTACGTCCATGATAGCATGACAGAAAGCCCATCGGAGCCCGACACACGAAGTACGTCCGCACTGAACTGCGGACGCACAACGGCCGCGGCCCACGGACACAAGGCAGGCAAGAACGTACAACCCCTAGAACGGCCGCACAAAGTGCGCTGCGTCCGCAACGTCCGCATAGCTTTGTGTGTGAGCGATCGAACGTGGTCAGACGGTTATACGTCCAGTATTTTTCACGGACAAAATGGTTTTGCTTTTTATTTTATTTTCTCTCCTACATCCGTCAAAATATACGTCAGTGAATAAACTGACTGTGTGGCCACTACTGCGTCTTCCGTACTGACGTCCGTCCGTGTGCACGGACGTACAGTCCGTAGAAATCACGCTCGTCTGACCCTAGCCTTAGCAAACCAACACCAGATGTTTTAATGATACAGAAATGATGGTTCAAAAATTCTAATTCCTTCCAGCAACAATAACACCATGATCAGGGGTGTATTTAGGTTTGGTGCTGCCCTAGGTATTCCATATACAACATAATAATTCATTTATTTGTTGTCAATTTCCTTAAAATGTACATCATAATGTTAGGAAATAATTGACTGTTATGGGACATATATATACACCTGTTATTCCATTTCAGTCTGTACGGCTTTTTTGTGCCACACACACACAGGTTGATTGTCAGAAATGGTTCATCTAATTTACTGACAGCAGGGTTGTAGAAAAGAACCTGCAGAATTAGTGTAAGAACCAGCTGAGTAAATAACAGATTTTTCCACTGATGTCAATGGATCCTGATAGGGATGTGCATTTACAGTAGAGGCTGTGGGTGATAAAAATGTACATTATTAAGTAGACACGGTCAACTTATATATATTTAATCTTCAAATAATATACTCTATCTAGCATACTATAAACATATTTTTATAGTTCATAAATAAAGTCAATAAATCAACAACAGTGTGTGAGTCAGTGTGAAAGTGTTTTTTAGTGATATACTGTATTGAATGTTACATTGATAAATTCTGCATTTTAAAAAAAAAATCATTTTTCTAAATGTACATCTTTTATTTATTGCTTACCTTTAGGCTGGCGGCACACTAGCAAACATTTTGCGTCCGTCTGACCATACTGTTTGCTGTCCGTCATAGCTTTATAAAGGAGTCAATTAAACACAACACACAAAGCCCCTGCGCACTTGTTCACGGACGGGCAAAGCATAAAGCCACGGACGCAAAAATAACATCGACGTTATAAAGCTAAACGGACGCAGAAACAAGGCTGCCATGTATTTTCCTAGGGTGTGGAGACATCAGACGTTACGGAGGCACTTTACGCAGTACTCACAATATCTCCCGTGAAAAAGTGCGTCCGTAATGGACGCAGTACAGTATGCTCATGTGCCGGCTGCCTTAGTGAGTTATGCTGATGTAAAAGAAGATTCCAGGGACTTCTTTCATTTGGCCTACAGATATGCGCTTCACTTAACACACATATAAAAAAAATGTCAACCTTAAACCAACCCACCTCAGCAGTAACATATGAGCTGTGTTTCAGTGCATGGCAGAAGCAGGATTCAGCGAAAGGAATTAGCTAGTGAGCAGGGCTGGCACTAGACTATTTTGTGCCCTAGGCAAGACCAGCTACTTGTGCCCCCCCCCCGAAAAATTGTTAACTGTTGAAAGGTGGGGGGAACACACACACTGTGCATGGGGGCCGCACACGGTCGTTCGGTACCCAGGTTACCCCACCGCTGGTCGGGCCTAGGATTGGTCTGTGCCTCTTTCTTTTCTCTGCCTCTTTATTTTTTTCCACCTCTTTCTTTCTTTCCTCTGCCTCTTTCTTTCTTTCCACCTCTTTCTTTCTTTCCTCTGCCTCTTTCTTTCTTTCCACCTCTTTCCTTCTTTCCTCTGCCTCTTTCTTTCTTTCTCTTTCTTTCTTTCTTTCTCATGCCTCTTTTTTTATTTCTTTCTTTTCTTTCTCCTGTGCCTTTCCTTCTTCTCCCTCTTTTTTTCTTTAATCTGCCTCTGGTGGTGCCTGCACTGTCATCTGGCACCTGCACGTCACCCTAAGACACCCACCTCCTGCGCCACTAGCGGGAATCCGCAAACCGACAATGTCAGCTTTGTGAGCTGCCACTGCCAGCTACACAACCTGACAATGAGGAACAGGTACAATAATGGAACCTGGGTTGGGACCGACTGCGCCCTTAGGGCCATAATACATAGTTGGTGCTAACATAACCAGAGTTGTTGTTAACTTAACAGCTCCATAGGCTATAATGGCTCTGGTAAGTTAACAACAGCTCTGGTTAAGTTAGCACCAACTTTGTAATATAGCCCTTAGGCGGCAGCGAGCCCTAGGCAGTTGCCTAGCTTGCCTAGTGGGAGCAACAGCCCTGCTGGTGAGTAAGGCGCATGTGCTTAGGTCACAAGAGAAAAATCTTGATTGTCTTCTTTAACTCGGTACCTGACATAAATATCCCCTAAGCAGGCATCAGTAACCTTGGCCCCCAGATGTTTTACAACTATAAGTAGCTGAGCATCATGGGAAATGTAGTTCCAAAATATCGGGAGAGCCAGGTTTGCATCAGAGGTCATTAGCATTAACAAACTAATATCTATAACTATAAAATCGAATGTCCGTCGCCGCGCATCCGGTCTCTGTTGGCTGCGTGCGCAGCCAACAGAAACCCGATGTGCAGCGTCGGACAGACGCTGGATGCACGCGCAGCCTCTACCCGTCGGCTGTGCGTGACGGCTCCAGCTATCACTGGAGCTCAGGGCCGAAGTAGGAGGATGTTGCCAACACATACTCACCTACATTGGCCCTGAGCTCCAGCGGTGACAGTCCTCCGGCTGTCGCAGGCTGCTCGGCCGGCATCCAGGCTCAGGCGAGCCCCCGGCTTGGCTTGGGCCTACAGGCCCAGCCGAGCCGGGGACTCGCCTAAGCCTGGAGGCCGGCCAAGCAGCCTGCGACAGCCACCGCTGGAGCTCAGGGCCGACGTAGGAGGATGTTGCCTACACATACTCACCTGCATTGGCCCTGAGCTCCGGCGGTGACTGTCCTCCGGCTGTCGCAGGCTGCTCGGCCGGCATCCAGGCTCAGGCGAGCCCCAGCTTGGCTTGGGCCTACAGGCCCAGCCGAGCCGGGGACTCGCCTAAGCCTGGAGGCTGGCCGAGCAGCCTGCGACTGGGCCCCCGGCTTGGCTTGGGCCTATAGGCCCAGCCGAGCCAGGGACTCGCCTAAGCCTGGAGGCCGGCCGAGCAGCCTGCGACAGCCGGAGGACAGTCACCGCTGGAGCTCAGGGCCGAAGTAGGAGGATGTTGCCAACACATACTCACCTACATTGGCCCTGAGCTCCAGCGGTGACAGTCCTCCGGCTGTCGCAGGCTGCTCGGCCGGCATCCAGGCTCAGGCGAGCCCCAGCTTGGCTTGGGCCTACAGGCCCAGCCGAGCCGGGGACTCGCCTAAGCCTGGAGGCTGGCCGAGCAGCCTGCGACTGGGCCCCCGGCTTGGCTTGGGCCTATAGGCCCAGCCGAGCCAGGGACTCGCCTAAGCCTGGAGGCCGGCCGAGCAGCCTGCGACAGCCGGAGGACAGTCACCGCTGGAGCTCAGGGCTGAAGTAGGAGGATGTTGCCTACACATACTCATTGGCCCTGAACTCCAGCGGTGACTGTCCTCCGGCTGTCGCAGGCTGCTCGCCGGCATCCAGGCTAAGGCGAGCCCCCGGCTTGGCTTGGCCTACAGGCCTAGAGGCCCAGTCGAGCCGGGGGCTCACCTGAGCATGGAGGCTGGCCGAGTTGCCTGCTCGGGCGTCCTCCAGGCTCAGGCGAGTCCCCGGCTCGGCTGGGCCTCTAGGCCGAAGCCAAGCCGGGGGCTCGCCTAAGCTTGGACATATGGGGGTTACAGTGTGTGTGTGTATATATATATATATCACACACATATGGGGGTTACAGTGTGTGTATATATATATATATATAGTTGTGTTCAAAATTATTCAACCCCCAATGCTGTGAAGGGTTTTAGGGAATTTAGCGTACATTTGTAATTGTATTCAGAATGAAATCCTACAAGGACTTTTTAAAGAACCATATGCAACTAAAATGACATCAATTGGTTTTGTAATACAGTAGTAAATGTTTCTTTTGTGAATTCTTCATTGACACAATTATTCAACCCCTTAAAGACTATCAGGGTTATCCAAAGAGATTCGAATTGCTTGAGAAAGGTAACCGAACGCTGATTTTCAGCGTTCGGTTACCTTTCCTGGCCATTCGGCTATCCAGAGAGCAGGCAATTCGCCAAATCCTGTCGAATTGCCTGCACATACGGTGACTGTTCGGTGCCTGTTCGAGGGCAGTGAAATCCCCATGAAAAAGCACTGCTTCGGCTATTCAGAGAACACAAACCAGCAGTGAAAGGTTCCCCTAATGCCCTGCCATTCGGTGGTTTCATTCGGCAAATTTATTCAGGAGAATCCCATAGGCTTCAATGTTAAAAATATTCCTGTTTTAATTCAATATCTAATAAACCGTTCATTATAAAATTCTGCAGCAAAAAGTCTCTTTATTTATAGATTTTTTAGGATACTTTAAGCATTTTTCTGAATTTTTTAAAAAAAATTTAAAAGTCCGATTTTTTTTTTTTTTTTTTCAGTTTACTTATTTTTTTTTGTAACAGCCCTCTTTATTATCATTCCCTGGACCTCCTGTGAAAATTTCAGACATTTTCGCTCAGTAGTTTCTTTGCAAACAGCGTTTCATTTTCCCAGATTCATACAAATGGTTTTTCTAATTTATTCACTGCCTCCTCTATGTCACAGCTGCTTCGGGCTCTGTGTGATTCGGCTCCTTTTCGGCTCCTGTTCGGCTTTTTCGAAGGTTAATCCAGATGTTTTTGCTTGTTTTCAGCGTGCATTCGGTTAGTTTTCGTCAGGTTTTCGGCAGCTTTTCCCTGCAATTCGGGGACCCTGTGCTGTTTGCTGAATACACCGCAGGGTCACCGAAATGGGATCGGCAAAAGGAACCGAATTGAAGAGAACGAAAAGTCACCGAACATGCGGTGACTTTTCGAATCTCTTTGGATAACCCTGTATCACTCACGGAGCAGCAATAAAGCATAATAAGCACCAATTAGGCAGCTTTAAAATGACTGTGATACTCAGCTCCTTCTAGACATTTACTGGTGTGGTTACAAACATGGTGAAGTCAAGAGAATGGTCCAGGAAGACAAGAGAAGAGGTGATTACTCTTCACAGGAAGGGCAATGGCTATAAGAAGATTGCAAAGATGTTAAACATACCAAGAGAGACCATAGGAAGCATCATTGGCAAATTCAAGGCAAAGGGCACTGTTGAAACGCTACCTGGTCATGGCAGAAAGAAGATGCTGACTTCGACTGCTGTGCGCTACCTGAAGCGTAGAGTGGAGAAAAGTCCCCGTGTGACTGCTGAGGAACTGAGAAAAGATTTGTCAGATGTGGGTACTGAAGTTTCAGCTCAGACAATACGGTGCGCACTGCGTAATGAAGGCCTCCATGCCAGAACTCCCAGGCGCACCCCCTTGCTGTCTCCAAAGAATAAGAAGAGTCGACTGTAGTATGCCAAAAGTCATGTGGACAAACCACAGAAGTTTTGGGATAGTGTTCTGTGGACTGATAAAACAAAATTAGAACTGTTTGGGCCCATGGATCAACGCTATGTTTGGAGGAGGAAGAACAAGGCCTATGAAGAAAAGAACACCTTGCCTACTGTGAAGCATGGCGGGGGGGTCAATCATGCTTTGGGGCTGTTTTGCTTCTGCAGGTACAGGGAAGCTTCAGCGTGTGCAAGGTACCATGAATTCTCTTCAGTACCAGGAGATATTGGATGACAATGTGATGCAGTCCGTCACAAACCTGAGGCTTGGGAGACGTTGGACCTTTCAACAGGACAATGATCCCAAGCATACCTCCAAGTCCACTAGAGCATGGTTGCAGATTAAAGGCTGGAACATTTTGGAGTGGCCATCGCAGTCACCTGACTTAAATCCGATTGAGACCCTCTGGTGGGACTTAAAGAAAGCAGTTGCAATGCGCAAGCCTAAGAATGTGACTGAACTGGAGTCTTTTGCCCATGACAAATGGGCGAAGATACCCATGGATCGCTGCAAGACACTTGTGTCAAGCTATGCTTCACGTTTAAAAGCTGTTATAACTGTAAAAGGATGTTGTACTAAGTACTAAGATTGAATGTCACTTGGGGGTTGAATAAAACTGATAATGATGTGAGCACAGAAAAGACATTTGTGGTTATTTCATTATAAATGTTATGTTATATTTGTCTGACCTACACGTGCCTCTTTGATTTAATTGTAAGCAAGATGACTGAATGATCAAAATCAATGTCAAACTGGCCAAAACACTCAATTTCAGTGGGGGTTGAATAATTTTGAACACAACTGTATATATATATATATATATATATATATATATACACACACACATATGGGGGTTACAGGGTGTGTGTGTGTATATATATACACACACACATATGGGGGTTACAGGGTGTGTGTATATATATATATATATATTATATATATATATATATATACACACTCTGTAACCCCCATATATATATATATGACTGCCCTCAGGGCAGGCTTTATACCTAGTACTTGTAATAAAACATTGAACAGTTCTTCTATTCGAGCATCTGCTTGTTGTGCAAGAATCAAAAGGCCAACAATGAGAGTCTCAGGGGTTAACCATGGACAACTAACATCCTTCATTTCTCAGGAAATAGATTTGATAGACTCTTTGTGTAAGAATAAAGCAGGATGTGGTGTGTCTTTCTCACAAAGTTAATGCAAATACTCAATCTCTGTATCTGCAGCACACTTTCAAATCTTCATATTTTAGAAATTCAAGTGTAAAAAAGTTCAGACTCTTTTTCTACACGAAGAACCATTCGTCATCGTCTTGTTTTTCCACAATGAAACAACACAATCTCTCACTTGAATATTTTGAGGAAACTTAACATATTTAAAAAGAAAGTGTTAATCCGAATATAAAAAGACATGTGTTAATTTTTCATAAATATGATCGCTGCAGATAGAGAAAAGATCGAGTTGCCCACTTGATTTCCCGCTCCAGACAAGACCCGATCATTTTATTAATAACTGACACCACACCAATTACTTTCTATTTACGTTGCATCTTATTGCAGGCCACAGCCAAATTTTCTCAAAAAACATATACCATATGTTCAAGTATTAACCAATATATATACAACAGTGCTACAAATTACAATATAAGCATGTTGCAAACATATTACCTTTGAACATTATTAACCCTTGTAAACCATCCTTTCTATTCAATTCCCACAACTTTAAACCTTAACCCATAAGAACACCCCATTTCTGAACTCAAAATGAGTCTTTCGCCTATTGACCTCAATCACATTCACACACTAGCACTGCCCCCAACCCCCACTGTGACAAAGAGGGAAAACCAACCTAACTAAATAAAAGGTGATGTGAGCACAGAAAAGACATTTGTGGTTATTTCATTATAAATGTTATGTTATATTTGTCTGACCTACACGTGCCTCTTTGATTTAATTGTAAGCAAGATGACTGAATGATCAAAATCAATGTCAAACTGGCCAAAACACTCAATTTCAGTGGGGGTTGAATAATTTTGAACACAACTGTATATATATATATATATATATATATATATATACACACACACATATGGGGGTTACAGGGTGTGTGTGTGTATATATATATATATACACACACACATATGGGGGTTACAGGGTGTGTGTGTGTATATATATATATACACACACACATATGGGGATTACAGGGTGTGTGTGTGTATATATATATATATATATATACACACACACATATGGGGGTTGCAGGGTGTGTGTATATATATATATATATATACACACCTTGTAACCCCCATATATATATATGACTGCCCTCAGGGCAGGCTTTATACCTAGTACTCATCAAAAACACCTCACCACCCTGCACCAGATAAAGGGAGGGAGAGTCGCTCCTCGGATAAACAAAATGGCGCCTCTTGCTTTGCGGTGGACGGTTTTAAAGGCAGCCAAACAGGGACTGGCCACTTTCTAAAATGGCTTCTGCTATTGGTCCTCTGCGGCCAACAGGGGAAACTCAAGGCTGCTCCTCCTTAGTTGCTCCGCGGGTTCAGGCTATCCTTAGCAATTTAGAGGCAGATTACAAGCCTGGTGTAAATTTATTTCAATGTCTATGGAATTGATAAATTTACCAGAGATCTGGTTAAAGTTTACACCAGGCTTGAAATATGGCCACAGATGTTTTGGAATTACATGTCTCATAATGCTCAGCAATGTCTGGGATGTTACTGTATGTTAGGAATGCTGTCACATCCTGCAGCGCACCCCGAGTTCCGTTACTGCTAAATTTATAGACTAAAGAGTAGAACATTGAATGTTCTACTCTTTAGTCTAGAAATTTATCAGTTACGGAACTCGGGTGCGCTGCAAGATTTAACAGCCTTCCAAATCAGAGGTGTTTTCTCTATCTGGACGGATGGCAATCAGCTCATGTTGGGACAGCCTTCCAGGATACCCATTGCCACTGAGCAGGATGTACTGTACTAGATAGCCATTGCCCATCGATTTGTTTGCATTAAGAGGCACTAGATTGTCTGAGCGCTGAGAGTTCAGCATCTTTTCAGTGTCTGCAGATATGACAATATGGGCTTCCTCAGCACTAGCCAGACGTGAAATACCTAAAAAAGCCTACTCTCAAGTTCATCCAATCGATCCAATGGCTCTCGCATAGAAAGAATCCTGAAAGCGAACAGTTTCTGGCAACTATTCCATGAAGCTGGGGTCAGCATTCTCTGATCTCCGCTTCTGGACGAACCCAAACTCTCACTTCCTGAGGGCTGAATTAGCTTTGCTAGACCCCACTGAAGGGGGTAAAAGGGGTGAGGATGCTCATGTCACTGTGACCACTCAAATTACAATGAGTGGTCACAGTGCCTAGTGTGTCCTTTCAGGCTAAAAACAGGGATGGGGCTAATAATTAATGCCTCTGGTTTTCTCCACCTCCCTTTGTTTTTGCCGTTAAGTTTTTAATTTTTCTATTTTCTCATTGTTTTGTTAAGGTGATGTAGATTATAGACCAAATGAAAATCTGAAAGGTTGTACTCAGCTGGTTCGACCTCAAGATTGAGTAAAACCACATTGGTTAATGTTCATGTAGTGTTAAAACAGTTTGGGTGGGGGGGTGTGTGGTAAATGGAAGGTGTGTCTGCTATTCACAGCAGAGGGCAAAGCAAAGATCATTAAACCAGATAGCAAACGTTGCTGTGATTGCCTTTCTTTGACATCCTTTATTTAACAGACATTTCATGTAATCCTCTGAATTTTGTTGACCTTTTCATTAAAAATGCCTACAAACAGGCAACACTTATTTCATGGTATTATGTGTATGTACCAAAGGATGAAAAGAGAAGAGTTGTAACATGACCTCAAGGGAACCCAGACACTGGGCAATATTACAATCTTAGGCTAGGGACAGACGAACGCATTTTTTCAGGGAAGACGCGAAGAGGTCATACGATGCGCAATTGCAGCCGAATTTTTTGACGGAGCTATAAAAAACAAATGGACGTGATGTTGGCCGGACATGTGCAGCGTCTGACGTCTCCTAATCATGCACACACGCCGCTATGCTGACGCAATGCACTCTGTGCGTCAGTACTAGCGGTTCCACGTTCTCGAAAAAATGCATTCGTTTGCTGCTTACGTTGCGCGGCCGAACCTTCGTGCGGCTGTACTTCGTATATTGTCCGTCATTGGATGTCATTTGCTACTACTACGGCCGTAATAAAGTGCGGCTCAACGCACGTTCGCACTGCGTTCGTCTGACCCCAGTCTTAACGATAATGTTAGCACTCAGCTATGTGAGCTTTAACGCTAGGTTAAGTGGCCCTAACGCAGACCGTCCATTATTACAATCCGTACACCAACGGTTAAAAAACCTGCTAGCACATCAGTGACTGCGCTCACTTCCGCAAGCTTACTGTACTTTGTGCTCTGTATACTTAACATAGAACTTACAAAGTTCTAACGCTAATTACATCCCGCTTCGGGAAACTGAAAACCACAGTTAGAAGTTGGTGCTAAGTTGCTAACCAGTGGTTTTTTTTATGGAAAAATAGGTGGGGGCACTCTCACGCCCAGGGAAAAACTGTGATTATTATGACTATTTTTTGTGTCCTAATAAATACTCCTTTATTAACCCTTTAAGGACAGAGGCAATTTTACAAGTTCGGAACACTTAAAAAAGTAGAATTTCAGTTATTTGCCTGTTCATCCATAATTTACCTCTTTCATATTAAGTGCACCCAGGGGCGTACCTCACAATGCTGCTAGACACTCGCTGTCATTCTTGCTTTGTGGAGTGCAGCAGGCAGCAGATAATGTGACGATTTTAGGAGCAATACCAGCCTTTTGGATGCACAGCAAGGGGGCAACACCGGACTGCGACAAGGACACAGGCGAAGCATTGTACACACAGCAGCCTGTTTAAAGACAAATGCATGCATTTACACACATAGCCATACATTCACATCGTAACCATATATCCCCTACGCCCCGGGTGTATATAGCAATAAAACTCACAGTCATACACACTTCACATTACTGTATCACAGAGCTCCACAGCAATAAAACTTACAGTAATGTGCAGTGTGTATGAGTGTATCCCAGAGCAATAAGGCTAATGTCAGATGAACGCAGTCAGAGCGAACTCTGCGTGCGTGCATAATGGACAGTCGTACTGACGGAAGATACTGTAGACACCACATGGTCCATTTTTGTTGACAGACATAGAAAAAAAGGTGAATTATGGGAAACAAAACTAATATGAAAAATGCGAAAAATTTGAGAAGGATATGAGAAGCCATTTTTTGCGTCAAGGTGCTGGATGTCGCAAATGCACTGCGTCTGACATCTCCTCATCACTCACACAGAACGCTATGCGGACATGGCGCACTCTGCTCATCCGTGGTAGCGGTTTTACGTTCTAGCCTAACTTGCGTCCGTTTGCCACATGCGTTGTGCTTGCGCAGTTCGTGCACAGTGTACTTCGTGTGTGAGTCTCTATTGCTCATGATTCTATGCTACAACGGACGTTAAACTGTGCGGCAACACGGACGTGATCACTGCGTTCGTCTGACACGGGCCTAAAACTCCCACAGGGTTATTCAAAGAAGATCGAAAAGTCACCGCATGTTCAGTGACTTTTCGTTCTCTTCAATTCGGTGCGATTCAGCGATCCCATTTCGGCAACCCTGCGGTAAATTCAGCAAGCTCCACAGGGCCGTCGTAGTGCAGGGAAAAGCCGCCGCAAACCCGACTAAAACTCACCGCAAACCCCGGCGAACACACACCGAAACCCGCAAAAGCATCTGGATTAACCCCGCCGAACACACCGGAGAAACCCGAGCAGCCGCCGATCACAGCGCAGAGCAGCCGCCGGAAAAACCCGACACCACAGACGAATGGAGTGAGAAAAAAACAAAACAGTACGCTTGAATGTTTGAAAAGTGAAACGCTGTTTGCAAAGAAACTACAGAACGAAAATGTCAGAAATTTACATATAAGGTCCAATGAATGATAATAAAAAGGGCTGTTATAGAAAAAGAAAAAACGATTTAAAAAAAACGGAAAAATGTTTTTTGCAAAAAAAAATACCAAAAATGCCTAAGGCTAAGGTCAGACGAAAGCAGTTTTAACGTGCGTTTAGCCGCACGAAATCACGGCCGTGCTAGCAGCAAATGACGTCCAATGCCGGGGAACATACGACGAACGGCCGCACGAAAGTTCGTCCGTGCAACGCAAGTGGCAAACGAACGCATTTTTTCGAGAACGTCAAACCGCTACTACTGACGTACAGAGTTCGCTGCGGCCGCATAGCGGCGTGTTTGCGTGATTGGGAGACGTCAGACGCTGCACACGTCCGGCCAACATAACGTCCAGACGCAAAAGGGTTTTATTGATGATCCGTACAAAATCACGTACGAAAATGCGCATCGTATGACCGCTATCGCGTATTCCGTGAAAAAATACGTCCATTCGTTCGAACGCACTTTTTCACGGACAACGTGAAAAATGCGTTCGTCTGACCCTAGCCTAAGGCTAGGGTCAAACGAAAGCATTTGTACACACGAACGTAAAAAAGTGCGTCCGAACGCATTGACGTATTTTTTCACGGAATAAGCGAAAACGGCCATACGATGCGCAGTTTCGTGCGTGATGTTTTACGGATCCAAACCAGGAAACTTTTTGCGTCTGGACGTTATGTTGGCCGGACACGAGCAGGGTCTGACGTCTCCAAATCACACACACACCGCTAGCGGGCGCAGCGCACTCTGTACGTTAGTACTAGCGGTTCAGCGTTCTCGAAAAAATGCGTTAATTTTCCACTTGCGTTGCGCAGCCGGACTTTCGTGCGACCGTACTTCGTATATTGGCTGTCATTGCCCGTCATTTGCTGCTAGTGCGGCCGTGATTAAGTGCGCCAGAACGCACGTTAAAAATGCGTTAGTCTGACCCCAGCCTAAAAGATCCTAAAAAAATCTAAAAATAAAGAGACTCTTTACTGCATAATAAAATAATAAACGGTTTATTAGATATTGAATTAAAATGGGAGTATTTTTAACATTGAATCCTATGGGATTCTCCTGAAGAATAAACCGGTTGAATGAAGCCACCGAACAGCAGGGCATTTCGGCAACTTTTCACTGCTGGTTTTTGTTCAAAACAGTACACTTGAATGTTTGAAAAGTGAAACGCTGTTTGCAAAGAAACTACAGAACGGAAATGTCAGAAATTTACATATAAGATCCAATGAATAATAATAAAAAGGGCTGTTACAGAAAATAGAAAAAACGATTTAAAAAAAAAAAGGAAAAAATCCCGAAAAATGCCTAAAAGATCCTAAAAAAATCTAAAAATAAAGAGACTTTTTACTGCAGAATAAAATAATAAACGGTTTATTAGATATTGCATTAAAACGGGAATATTTTTAACATTGAACCCTATGGGATTCGCCTGAATAAACCTGTCGAATAAAAACACTGACCAGCAGGGCAATTTGGCAACTTTCACTGCTGGTTTTTGTTCTCTGAATAGCAAAAGCATTGCTTTTCTATGGAGGATTTCACTGCCCTCGAACAACATTTGGCAAACTGCCTGCTCTCTGAATAGCCAAATGGCCAAGAAAGGTAACCGTACGTTGAATTTCAGCATTCGGTTATCTTTCGGCCCCAATTCGGAGCTCTTTGAATAACCCTGCCAGTAATGTGTGGTATGTGTGTGAGCGTATCACAGAATCCACAGCAATAAAACTCTCAGCATAGTGCGGTTTATTTATTTATTTATAAATTATTTTACCAGGAAGGATACATTGAGATTTCTCTCGTTTTCAAGTATGTCCTGGGTTCAAGAACATTGAAATGTTACAGTCGTAACAGAAATACAATGCTAATAACATGCAAGATATTAAAAAACAAAACACAAATACAGATTTACAAATAAAATAAATATGCAGGAAATAGTCATTATGTTACATGTTTACAGGTGTATTCCGTATTGAGGTATGTTAATAGGGAACTCTTGAGTGACCTAAAACACTGGGCGAAGATTTGATGATGTCTGGAAGGTTATTCCATAACTGCGGCGCTCTATAGCAAAATGAGGATCAAGCCACTTTCTTTTTGTATTGTGGTATTGTAAGTAAGGTGCTGGTCCTCCTGGATTAGAGGTTATAGGATGAGGGAACTGCTGGGGGAAACAGTCTATTCAGGTAGGGTGGTAGCTTCCCAGAAAAGCTCTTAAACACCAGGTTGGAAAGGTGAAGAGTGTGTCTGGATTCCAGCGACGGCCAGTTTAGCTCTTTTAACATGTCACAATGGTGGGTCATGTATTTACATTGTAGTGCAAAGCGGAAGAATAAGTTATACAATGTAGTAAGTTTCTGAAGGTGTGTTTGCGGGGCCGCTGCATACACTACATCTCCATATTCAATAGCCGGCATAAGCATTTGTTGTACAATCTGCTTTCTTACCGCAGGGCTCGGGCAGGATTTGTTTCTATACAGGGCACCTAGTTTGGGATAATGTTTAGATGAGAGTTTTTCGATGTGAGGGCCAAAAGATATAGATTTGGGTCTAACCACATACCTAGATATTTGAGAGAAGTGACTGTGGTCAGCGTGCCATTTGAATTTGTCCTGACACATAGATGGGGAGATTGCAATTTATGTAGTTTAGGTTTTGTTCCAAAGATCATTGTAACAGTTTTGTCAGTATTTTAAAAAAGTCTGTTGTGTTTGATCCACTTTTCTACCTCTGTGAATTGTTTTTGCAGCACGGCCTCCAGCTGCGCGAGAGTTGGTTTGCTGGTACAGATTAACCCTTTCGCTGCTGAGGCTTTTCCCGCCCCTGTGCTGAGGTCATTTTTACTGGTTTTGCTCATCATGTTTAAACGTGTTTTGAAGGCTTATTTTAGTATATGACCCAGACATATTATATATCGTTCTTTCCGTCAGACTCGGCAGATTCAGAATATGTCATTATTATATGTATACATCATGACCTGTCTGTATATCATAACAAAAAATGCAATAAAATATGATTTTTCAATAATTTACAATGTGTAAAGTGTTTTTTTTTTTCACATTTTAACATGCGAGCAATTGCGGTTATATTTTGTATGGGTGCGCTTGTTAAAAAAATTAGAGATGGGGTCTCGTTACATTTTTTTTTGGGGAAAATTACA
The DNA here is from genome assembly GCA_009667805.1 of Leptobrachium leishanense. Classification (NCBI taxonomy): domain Eukaryota; kingdom Metazoa; phylum Chordata; class Amphibia; order Anura; family Megophryidae; genus Leptobrachium; species Leptobrachium leishanense. The sequence goes on along the minus strand of CM019065.1, from coordinate 114,760,300 downwards.
CGATTTTTAACAAACGCACCGCATACAAAAATCGTTAGTGCAGCATCATTGTTCACATTATAATTGAAATGGAAACAATATTGCTGCATTAACAAACCAAAAAAAAGAAAAAAAACTTGTTTATTTTTTTTTTATAATTTTTTTTAAATATTTTTTTATTTTTATTTTTAATTTTTTTTTTTTTTTTACAAACTTTTTCACTTTCGTGTTTGGTATCGTTGGAACGGCCATGCTCTGGCCGATCCAACAATACCAAACTTTAACCCCTAGCTGCCACGGATCGGGAGATAGGGAGTTCATTAGGGGTTAACTCCAGGACTGGCGTCATCGTGCTGTGCACGATGACGCCAGTCCTCAGGGGGAGTTCCCGGAGGCTTGGCCGACATCCAAGATGTTGGCCAGCTCCGGGAAAGGATCACGAACCGGCGCTTTTCAGCACCGATTCGTGATCCGGCTCCCCAGGGGTTAATGCCAGGTACCATTTGGAAGGGCAGGCTGTGCCCTTCCAAATGGTGCCTGGGTTAACCCCCGCAACGCCGGCGATCGGGATGGAGAGAGGTCCGAAGGACCTCCCCCCCTCCCTTTCAGGCGCCTACTCCGCACATGCGGGGGGGGCGCCTGAATTAGGTGTCATCGCGCCCCCACGATGACACCTAATTAGCCCGGCGGCAGTTCCGGATGCTGGGCTGACATCGAGGATGTCAGCCCGCACCGGGGGGGCCAGCGATCAGCCGGAACCCGGCCGAACGCTGACCCCAAAGGCTGGACGCACTCAGCGCGTCCACCGCATGGAACGTGACATGCGGTTGGACGCGCTGAGCGCGTCCACCGAAGCGAAGTGGTTAAAGTGTCGTCCTACGTACATGTGTACAGTTAAGGCTTTGCAGATGTTGGGCATTTATGAATATCGTGTATAGCAGGGGGCCGAGTATCGAGCCTTGGGGTACAATGCATGTGACTGGGAGGGGGAGGGAGGAGCTGCCAGAGATGGACGCATATTGCGATTGGTCGGATACATACAATTGAAACCAGGTTAGCGTGCGATCACCAATACCAGAGTTTTTGCGTTTTTGTAACAAGATGCCATGGTCTACCGTATCAAAGGCCTTGGCAAAATCAAGGAAGCTGGCTCCTGTTAGGTTTCCTTGTTCCATGCCAGCTTGGATATCATTGCAGACTTTTAAAAGGGCGTTTGTAGTTGAGTGATTTGGACAAAAGCCGGATTGATCTGGGGTTAAATGGTTCCAATATTGATAATAATCTCGTAATTGGTTTGTGTGTGAGCGTGTCAGAATCCACAGCAATAAAACTCCCAGCAATGTTGTCACGGTTGGCTCTGTTCTGGGGCGCCTGGCAGCAGATTCCTCGCTGCTCGCTGGCCAGGCGCCGAATAATAACGCCACTGGGTGCGCTCACGTGGGACGCCGGGGGGCGGAGCCTGGCGTTATGACGCGGACCCGCCGGGTTTAAAACCCGGCTTCACTAGTTCGCCGGTGCCCTGACGTGGTATTCACTTCCTGCAGAGCTCTTGTGCTTTTGGCTAAAATATCTGTGTCTGACCTTGCTTTTGGAAACGAACCATTCTGTGTATGACCCCTGGCATTGGCAAACGAACCGTTCTGTGTATGACTCCTGGCATTGGCAAACGAACCATTCTGTGTATGACTCCTGGCATTGGCAAACGAACCATTCTGTGTATGACTCCTGGCATTGGCAAACGAACCACTCTGTGTATGACCCCTGGTATTGGCAAACGAACCATTCTGTGTATGACCCCTAGCATTGGCGAACGAACCACCCTGTGTATAACCCCTGGTATTGGCATTCACTCTTCTCACGGTTCTGCTCTTAACTTTGGTACCGAGGTCAGTCTATGTGGCACCCTAAGCACACATCAGACTACCTCTGATATTACTAAGGTCCTAGGGAGAACGAATACTCTATTCTGTACCTCTGTCTGGTGTTTACCCTTGCTTGTCTTTTGTCTGGTTAGTGATCTATCTAGTTGTGCCGACCATTCAAGGATCGGAAGAGTAGAGAGCGGTCTACGTAAAGGGACCACTATTTTGGTATTCAGGGGGATTCGTGACAAATGTGTTGTTTATGTGTGATTGTATCAGAATCCACAGCAAATTACTAAAAATATTTAATATATAAAACTTGCCCCCTCTCCTGCTTACCTTATTATTTTTTGCAGTGAGGGGGTTGAATACATATCATCATTGGTGGTCCAGTGGCAGAGAAGGGGGGATGTCGAGTAGGGGGGTCGCGGCTGGCATGGATAGCCCCATGTTTGCAAACGCATGTATTTGCACACTCGCACATACCATGTATTTAATAACACATGCAGACCCCCTCAATGTAAGTCTCCTTCTATGTCATTCATGTAGTTCCCCCTCTCCAACATCTGTCCCCTTTTATTCACCGTTATTAATCCTTTATGTTGCCCACCCCAATGTCAAGCAACAATTATTCTCCTCAACCCTCTATTAACCCTCTCCGCAACATCAGTAAGCCCTCCCCAATGTCAAACCCCTATTATCCTCTTCTCAATGTCAATGTTGGTCCCTTCCCCAAAGGCCCCTCTAGGCCAGCCAAGGGAAGCTCAATAGCTTCCTTTTAGAGTCCTGTTGAGGATGCCATGGTTGCCCATTGAATGCTGATTTGCAGCACAGTGGCTCCTGCCTCAGCTGGTATGAATTGGAAAGGAGATTGTAAACCAGATTAATATGCGGGATAGACATGTGCATTCGTTTTAGTACTAAAACGATTTAGTCCGAATTTTGGGATAATTTAGTTTTAGTATGACTCAAGAGATACGAAACTGCTCAGTACAAAAAACGAAAGAAACTAAAATAAAATGCACTACATTTTAGTTTGTCCTTTTTGTGATATTACATTGATGAGTGAAGGAGACCAGTGAAGGAGACCAGTAATGAAGACCAGTAATGAAGACCAGTAATGAAGACCAGTAATGAAGACCAGTAATGAAGAGAGGGACTTTATAAATGTGTGTTATCTCCCCTCCCGCTCTGCATAATAGGGGCTTAGATCTGATACATTTTATATTATCCAGGAGCACTATCCCACTTTCCTCATCTATACTACACATTTTATATAAAGTCCCTCTCCTCTCCCAGTGCGGTTTGTTATAAAGTTTTTTTTTACGTCTGATACATTTAGTATCCAACTCACAGTTACTCTGTTATTAGGAGCTGTCAGTGTGATTTATTTGAATGTTTTCCCTGGATTTAAAGTGCTTAATTTTATTATAAAAATAAATTTGCACCAGACATCTCTTCTCTGAGCTTTCAGACCGATTTATGTTAATATTTTCCCTCTCCCCTGCTTTTATATTCCTGTCTCTCTCCCCCACAGAGATGCAAAGTTTAAGTAAAAGTTCCCTCTCCTGTGCTGGATAAGCATTGCATTCCGAAATTCTGCACCCTCCACATGCCAATGCAGTAGGTCCTACTGAGTAGGATGTTCTATACAGAGAGGGGCATTAATGAATGCAGGAGGATGTTCTATACATTATACAGAGAGGTATTAATGCAGGAGGAGGTTATATACATTATACAGAGAAATGTATAAATTGAGGAGGATTGTTCTATTTATAGAGGGACATTAATTCAGGAGGATGTTCTATACATTATACAGAGAGGGGTATTAATTAATGCAGGTGGATGTTGCATACATTATACAGAGAGGGGTATTAATGCAGGAGGATGTTATCTACATTATACAGAGAGGAGCCTTTTTTTTAGCCCTTTAAATCCAGTGGCTGTGAGCGCTGAGATCGGCTGCTTGTTATATTATCTCTCAGTACAATGTATCCGGCTCAGCTGTTACAGTAACTGACTAACAGCGCTCAGTTTCAGTAAAACTAGGAAATAATATTGTTATAACCTCTTATATATAAAAATATTATTTACTAGTTTTACTGAAACTCTGAGCGCTGGGATGAGCAGCAGTCAGTTACTGTAACAGCTTTGCCTGACACATTGTGCTGAGAGTGAGAGATACTGTAACAAGCAGTGATCTCAGCACTCTGAGGAGCCACTACAATAATAATTGTATCCACTGGTTTTCAGATGAATGAACTTAGTTTTCATACTAAAGAACTGAAAACGAATTTCTTTAGCAACTAAATAAATTGCATTTTAGTACTAATCCATTAGTTCAAAACGAAATTTTGTGCTGTGCACATGTCTAATGCGGGATATTGGAGCTGCAGCTCCTCTCCCATTCCCCAAATTAGGCCCACAAAAACTCTATATCAGCACCAATTGCCACCTACACATTGAGAATAAGAGAAATTGGGCACAGTAGGAGATGAGAAGAATGGGGCAGTAACACAATGTAACTGAGAGGGATGTGGTAGAGAACCTCCAAAGTCTTGTGCTTCAGGCCTCTTAAAAATATACTTAATACACCCTCACCACTTTAGCATTTCTAAGTGGTCAGTCTGAGAAGTGTATCCCCCCGCCTCTATTTAGCTGCTACAGCCGTATGCAGTAGTTGTGGTTGCTGGTGACATTTCAAGTTGGTTGGGCGCCAGAATGGAAACATAAATGTTTTTAATCATGAATAGAAATATATCTAGGTGACTCTACTACCTCCAAAATATATGGACTATTCCAGATATAGGGAATAAACCATATGGACATATTCCTATTAATGATGCAAAATAGAATGGCCATAAATTCAGTAATTACAAGTATAATCCAGGAATTAGCCACAAGCTGTATACATGAAACTTTATTCAGTGTAAAAAAAGTTATTTTATTATAGTTCTTTGCTAAAAATAAAAACTGAACGCTGATCGTATCCATTTTATTTTAAATAACTCTGAGTATACAAAACTTCAGTGTATGAACGAAAAAATCCCGTTTACTATTGCACATTTATTTTTTTTATTTTTTTATTATTTTTTTAATTTGTATTTAGCACAGTAAGGCAAATGTTGGGTGCATTTTCTGTCATTGTAGGGTTAAGGCAGGCACCTGGTGTGTGTAGCAGATAAGATCTCCATTCAAGCTTTAGATGGGAGCTTGCTTTGGGTACTTTGTTTGAGGCCCATCAAAGCTCAATTAGCCAGCAGTGGGAGGATGATAACAGCTGCAGTCCATGATTCCTAAAATCTCCATAGAGCCCTTACCAGATTTCTGGAGGCTAGTCAAGGACAAATAATCTCATAATGTGTCTTTTTTTTACTCTGCCCAGCAACAGTTAAGGAGACATTGACACTGCTTAACCCTTTCACTGCGGACAATATCCTCGTGTATCACCGCTGTGTGTGGAGGACGTTCCCTACACTTTGTCTTGCTCTCCGAGGCCTCCCTCCCTATACTTACCTCTCTGTCCACGGTACCTCAGTGGTCAGACCCTGCTTTTAAACCCCTCCTGACGTGATGATGCTAGTTTCAGCCCCCCCCCCCCCGGCAGAACTGGGAGAGTGCCTGAAGGAACTTTGGACCCCTCTATCTCTCCATCAGTAAGGGGTAAGAACACAAGAGATGCATCGCTGGAAAGGTCACAGCAGGGCCGGACTGGGGATAAAAACCAGCCCTGGAAATAATTTCACACCAGCCCCAGTAATATGCGATGTGTTTGAGGGTATCGCAGAGCTGTACAGTAATGTGTGGTGTGTTTCAGGGTATCGCAGAGCTGTACAGTAATGTGTGGTGTGTTTCAGGGTATCGCAGAGCTGTACAGTAATGTGTGGTGCGTTTCAGGGTATCGCAGCGCTGTACAGTAATGTGTGGTGTGTTTCAGGGTATCGCAGCGCTGTACAGTAATGTTTGGTGTGTTTCAGGGTATCGCAGAGCTGTACAGTAATGCGTGGTGCGTTTCAGGGTATCGCAGAGCTGTACAGTAATGCGTGGTGTGTTTCAGGGTATCGCAGAGCTGTACAGTAATGTGTGGTGTGTTTGAGGGTATCGCAGAGCTGTACAGTAATGTGCGGTGTGTTTCAGGGTATCGCAGCGCTGTACAGTAATGTGCGGTGTGTTTCACGGTATCGCAGTGCTGTACATAATGTGTGGTGTGTTTCAGGGTATCGCAGAGCTGTACAGTAATGTGTGGTGCGTTTCAGAGTATCGCAGAGCTGTACAGTAATGTGTGGTGTGTTTCAGGGTATCGCAGAGCTGTACAGTAATGTGCGGTGTGTTTCAGGGTATCGCAGCGCTGTACAGTAACGTGTGGTGGGTTTGAGGTTATCGCAGTGCTTTACAGTAATGTGCGGTGTGTTTGAGTGTATCGCAGAGCTGTACAGTAATGTGCGGTGTGTTTCAGGACAATTGGGGGGGCTGGGAACTAGTGGGAAGCGGGTATCTGAGCGGGAAGCAGCTGCTCATATCCTCTGCACGCCGCTCGTCTGCATACCTCTCCCTGTGATCGGCGGCTCCATCCTCCGCGCTCAGCCCGCCTGCCTGCGGCAGCAGCCAGCGCACCACTCCACTCCAGCCTGTCTGGCTGGGCCCAATACAGTGTGCTACAGCAGCTCACAAAAGCAATCAGCTCCAGATTCGGACTCAGAGTCCGATACCGGAGCTGAGCGTTAAGGCGGCCAGTCAATCTGGGCCGGCCTGCTACCAACCCACGGCCATGGGCTCTCGGGCCCAAAAAGATAATAGCGGCCCAATTATTGCCCTAAGTCTAAGCAGCCTACCGGGATTCCTCCCGGTATCCCGGTAGGCCAGTCCGGCACTGGGTCACAGTCTGACCTTTCAAGCAATGACCCTCTTAACCCCAATCGGCACCAGAGCGCAACCTTCTTTTGGTTGGGGCTGACATCTTGGATGTCAGCCCTGTCTCCTGGGCCACCCTTTGTTCACTGTCTTATTTTGGACCCCCATATCTCCCAATCGGTGAATGGCAGCGAGTTATGTTTGATGATTGAATGTACCGCGTCTGCGGCGGTGAAAAAAGATATATAAGTCTGGGTTGTACAACAAAACATGACTTCAAATCACGTTTAAACGTGATGAACGCAAAATGGCCAAAATGAGCTCAGCACACAGAGATGAAATGGCTCAGCAGTGAAGGGGATAAAGGGACATAAAACAAATTATCAATCAGGTACATGTTAAATGGCACAACAAACAACAGAAAAAATGGTATAGTTTACATTTTTTATTGCAAAAAAATGGTAAGGCACTACACCATGTGCCCTATGGACAAGCCACCACTGTGCAGTGGAGGGTTTTCACCACCCACGCAGCTGTCACTCACAGATACAGTTTAAATTCCCTGCCTGTTGAGGACCAGCGCAGGACTATTCATGTCACCAGGTCCCCACAAGTGGTCCATCAAATGTGTGCTCGGGGAGACCACAGGTGTAGGTTGGAGCTACATACGTCTAAAGAGTAGACTGAGTGCTTGTCAGAAGTGATATGCATGCAGCACTGATGCCATTACTCGTGTACTTTGTGCGCAAAAGTTACACAATTTTCCTTTCTGGTTCCAGGTCCTTCCATATTGTAGAAGTTCTAGTGCATAAGGGGAGGGGGAGCCCTGCGCTGCTGGAGAAAAGGTAAGTTTTTAAACCTAACTTAGGCTAGCGTTTGACGAACGCAGTCATCACGTCTTTGTCGCCGCACAGTTTAACGTCCGTCGTAGCATTGATTTGTGATCGATAGAGACCAACACACGAAGTACCGAACTGCGCACACACCACACAGGAGGCAACGGACGCTATTTAGTCCTCGTCGTAAAAGCGTTACAACGGACGCCCAGAGCACGCCGCGTCCGCGTAGTGGCCCATGTGCGTGATGACGCGACATCAGATGCAGCGCATTTGCAACGTCCATCACGTTGACGCTCTAAAGTTTTTATGGTCTGGCTGACTGTACCTGTCATTTAATTATTATTAATTTTGTTTCCCATATTTCCCTTTTTTTTTTTCTACATCTGTCAAAAAAAACAGACCGTGTGGTGTCTACAGTATCTTTCGTCAGTACGTACGTCCGTTATGCACGCACGCAGAGTGCGCTCAGACTGCGTTCATCTGACATTAGCCTAAAAGAACTAGAATCTGCACAATTGGGAATTAAGGGGTGTGAATTTTACATGGATTGAATCTTTAAGCCATACATTCAGCAACGGACATTCCCCACAATCCCGTTGGAAACGAAGGAACCAGTCCCACAACATCCATGCCACCGGACCGGGACGCGCCACCAGCGCGATGACCACCCAGCGTCCTTGTTGCTCAGTATAGGATGTTTGAAAGCAGGCCTACAAGCCATGAGAAGGTACCACCAGCCACAGATGTGTTAGTGGCAGCCTCATATGGACAGGGGACACTGATAGGATTGGACATGTATTACACACATATGGCCCATTCTTTGGCAACAGATTTTCAAAGAGACAGGGCGTTAATCGGAAAGCACCGGTGTTTGCCAATGTGGCAACGACGACAACGGCCAGCGCTTCTCTAGAAAAATCTAAACAGCCACAGGAGGCGCATCACAGTAAAGCTTCTTCTGCTGCAGTTTGGATGGATTCCTCTCTTGAGAAACGCCGGCGTTTGTCGCCTTTGCAACATCGGCAAGCAACAGTGATTTCTGAATAACTCTGATTACAACTGCTACCTGCCATGTTTGTGTGCCCATGGCCTATGTCACACTCTGCTACTGTCAGTAATGTACAATAAACACTATGAAATCACTGTGAACAGGATACATTGGGCTTTTCTCACTAATCATCTCCTTTTAACATGTGTTCCTGGTTGTTTTAATTAAAGACTAAGAGTTGTGTAAATCACTGCCAAACCATTTGGTTAAAGAAAGAAGAAAAAAAAGCAGACACAAAAAACTTTTCTCTTTCTCCTCTGTTGACTTTTTCCTGCCAACAAGCCTGTAAGAATGACAGGGTGCGCAACCAATAGGAAGGAGGCATTTAGCAGGGGCCGGGGCTGCCGTCGGCTGGCGCGCATGCGCGGCGAAGTGTCGGACAGTAGTGGGAGGAAAGTGATACAGTGTAGCGAGTTCTGCGAAGTGTCCATTGTGTGAGTGTTCTGAGCGGATAGCGGAGCCTCCCCCGGCCCGGGACAGCCATCTCTTCCCGCGGGACATGTGTCATCCCGGAGCTGGCGTGTGAAAAGACAAAGGCAGGACATGGCTGGATAACCGGACACACTTGTTGGAGAAGCAGGAGGTGAGCGCCCCCTGGGTGTGCATGAGGAGGGGGGCACAGTGCTGTGTTTTTAGGACTCCATGGGAAGGCGATATGAAGTGATCCAGGAACTCCATGCTGTGTGTGTGTGTGTGTTGCATCGGTTCGGTAGAGCCTGCACAAGTTTTGCATGGGGGGGGGGGGGGTTTGAGAATAACTTCTCATGGCCGCTTCCTGACAACAGAATTAACCCCTTAGATCTCATGTCATTTAAATCCCCTGATCTCCTCTAACTTTGCTGCATTCCAGCAGTTCATTTCGCCCTTAGTGCTGTCATAGTTTAGATTTTTCCCTGCAGTCATCAAACAATAAGTCTGAAAGTTTTATCGTTTTTTTTAAACAATAAAAAGTTGATCTTTTCCCCCTCCACCTGCAGGTGCCATCATAGCTTCGCTTTGACTGCTGATCCCCTTATTAACTGTCACCAAACCCATATGGTTACACCGAGTGTCTTGTGATTGTTGTTAAAGCTTTGTAGTTAATCCCTTTTCATTAAATCCATATGGCAGGGTTTGACAAATCCCAGGTAGTCACAGGCTCCTCGATACCACGTGGCCGCTAAATTATTGGATTAATCAAATCTATACATTAACCCCTTATAGACCAATGATGTAACTGTTACGTCGTAAATGCATTGACTTTAAAGACCCTTGGTCCCTTAAGGCTGGGGTCAGACCAGCGCACTTTTAACGTGCGTTCTGGCGCACTTAATCACGGCCGCGCTAGCAGCAAATGACAGGCAATGACCGCCAATATACGAAGTACGGTCGCACGAAAGTCCGGCTGCGCAACGCAAGTGGAAAATGAATGCATTTTTTCGAGAACGCAGAACCGCTAGTACTGACGTACAGAGTGCGCTGCAGCGGCATAGCGGTGTGTGTGTGTGTGATTTGGAGACGTCAGACGCTGCTCATGTCCAGCCTACATAACGTCCAGACACCCAAAGTTTCCTGGTTTGGATCTGTAAAAAATCACGCACAAAAATGCGCATTGTATGACCGTTTTCGCGTATTCCATGAAAAAATACGTCAATGCGTTCGGACGCAATTCTTTACGTTCGCGTGTAAAAATGATTTCGTTTGACCCTAGCCTTAGGGGTTAAACTTTGCCTGGTTCTTAAGAATTTGTGGTTGGCCTGTTTTATTTGTTCTTAAGATAAGCATGTTTGTCCAGCCCCGACACATCATCACATCTTAGATGTGCGAGTGTCATTTTCATGTTAAAGAGCTGCTGCGGTTCGCCGGTGCCTTCCGCGAGCTGCTGCGGTTCGCCGGTGCCTTCCGCGAGCTGCTGCGGTTCGCCGGTGCCTTCCGCGAGCTGCTGCGGTTCGCCGGTGCCTTCCGCGAGCTGCTGCGGTTCGCCGGTGCCTTCCGCGAGCTGCTGCGGTTCGCCGGTGCCTTCCGCGAGCTGGCGCGGTTCGCCGGAGCCAATTGTTCTTGAATGACTGCAGCTCATGATCACGGGCCGCTTTAGCGCAAGCCTGTTGCCTGATACTGAGACATTAAGCCAATGGCTAGAGGTTCTGGACAAAATAGCTCCAGTTGTTGGCTTAAAAATGACTGCAGCTTTTCCGGTCCAGCTTGGCGTGATGCTCAGAGGTTGCATCCGATAATTGTATTTCAATGGCTCCTACACTTTAAGAAACGGTTAATTTGCACCTTGAAGAGAACGAGTTATTGCAATATAGATACTTTTAGATGAGCAGTCTTAAAGTCTGTTAAGTGCTTTTTTGAATGTAAAGTCACTTAATACCTGCAGTAAATCCCTTGGTTACCTCGGGTCCTGTGTGGTGCAGGAGGCATCTCCGTATTCTTCAGCAGTTTATTGTGTAGCCCTTGCATGACATCACTCAGTGTCACACTGGATTCCTATGGACTCCAGCAGCTGATTCTTGCAGTGGCATGCATCTCATTGTACAGCACTGCGGAACTTGCTGGCACTTTATAAATAGTTGTTGTAATCGAATGCTGGTCTTTTGTTCTGCCCTGAGCTGCTAATACATCGGCTGGGACAGAATAAGCTCGGTAACAGCTGGTAAGGACAATTACTTGCGCCAATTACTGAATAGGTTGGAATCGGCCCCTGGCGTTCTAACCACTGTGACTGCTATGAGAAGAATACAACATCCTCTGTGGTGGTTATTTGGTGGAGGTGTTGAGGTGACCTCTTTCTGACCGTGGCCTCCTGCAGTGGTGGTTGACCTTGGCACCACGTTTACCAGAGGACTATGAATCATGTTTACTAGGAGACATCCCTGGCTTACTTGTCCACCTTATCTTAAAGCACATGTGGGAAGCCTAGAGAGTGTAACCTTTCATGGTCCAGAACTTGGGTCACTTTTTCCAGTGAGAACAAGAGACAATTTACCGAAATTAAGGGTCTGTAGTACCAGGAGGTGACCGATACGTAACAACCTATTCTTGTGTCATAAACCGTGGACACCTGAGGCTGCAGATCGCTGTCAATGTTTTGCAGTGCTTTTTCCCCCAAGCTGCCTTGGTTTTTCTACTTTTGTATCAGGTGTAAGGAGTTTGTGCTGTATACTTGAAGATGCATTTGGTGCTCCCCTCCCACAGTACACTGTATTGTGATTGTATGTGCATGACAAGAGTTGTTGCAGTGTGTGACAGTAGTTGGATGTGTCCAATGAAGTAGAAGATGGAGACACGGCAATCCATTCCACGAACAACAAATTTATTTGGATATTAGGGCAATGTTTCCAATAAAAATTCAGCCTTCTTAAGATTCTTTGTGGTGGGGAAGTTTGCTGGGGCTCTTTGTGGTGGGGAAGTTTGCTGGGCGCTCTTTATGGTGAGGAGGTGTGCTGGAGGAGTTCTGTGTGCCCGGTCAGTTTTCTTGGCACTCTTCGTGGCGTGGATGTTTGCTGGGGGACTGTGTGCCTGGTCAGTTTGCGGGGCTCTCTGGGGGGAATTTGCTGGGGGACTGTGTGCCTGGTCAGTTTGCGGGGCTGTCTGGGGGGAATTTGCTGGGGGACTGTGTGCCTGGTCAGTTTGCGGGGCTCTCTGGGGGGAATTTGCTGGGGGACTGTGTGCCTGATCAGTTTGCGGGGCTCTCTGGGGGGAATTTGCTGGGGGACTGTGTGCCTGGTCAGTTTGCGGGGCTCTCTGGGGGGAATTTGCTGGGGGACTGTGTGTGCCTGGTCAGTTTGCGGGGCTCTCTGGGGGGAATTTGCTGGGGGACTGTGTGCCTGGTCAGTTTGCGGGGCTGTCTGGGGGGAATTTGCTGGGGGACTGTGTGCCTGGTCAGTTTGCGGGGCTCTCTGGGGGGAATTTGCTGGGGGACTGTGTGCCTGATCAGTTTGCGGGGCTCTCTGGGGGGAATTTGCTGGGGGACTGTGTGCCTGGTCAGTTTGCGGGGCTCTCTGGGGGGAATTTGCTGGGGGACTGTGTGTGCCTGGTCAGTTTGCAGGGCTCTCTGGGGGGAATTTGCTGGGGGACTGTGTGCCTGGTCAGTTTGCGGGGCTCTCTGGGGGAATTTGCTGGGGGACTGTGTACCTGGTCAGTTTGCGGGGCTCTCTGGGGGGAATTTGCTGGGGGACTGTGTGCCTGGTCAGTTTGCGGGGCTCTCTGGGGGAATTTGCTGGGGGACTGTGTGCCTGGTCAGTTTGCGGGGCTCTCTGGGGGAATTTGCTGGGGGACTGTGTGCCTGGTCAGTTTGCGGGGCTCTCTGGGGGGAATTTGCTGGGGGACTGTGTGCCTGGTCAGTTTGCGGGGCTCTCTGGGGGAATTTGCTGGGGGACTGTGTGCCTGGTCAGTTTGCGGGGCTCTCTGGGGGGAATTTGCTGGGGGACTGTGTGCCTGGTCAGTTTGCGGGGCTCTCTGGGGGGAATTTGCTGGGGGACTGTGTGCCTGGTCAGTTTGCGGGGCTCTCTGGGGGAATTTGCTGGGGGACTGTGTGCCTGGTCAGTTTGCGGGGCTCTCTGTGGGGAATTTGCTGGGGGACTGTGTGCCTGGTCAGTTTGCGGGGCTCTCTGTGGGGAATTTGCTGGGGCTGTGTGCCTGGTCAGTTTGCGGGGCTCTCTGTGGGGAATTTGCTGGGGGACTGTGTGCCTGGTCAGTTTGCGGGGCTCTCTGGGGGGAATTTGCTGGGGGACTGTGTGCCTGGTCAGTTTGCGGGGCTCTCTGGGGGGAATTTGCTGGGGGACTGTGTGCCTGGTCAGTTTGCGGGGCTCTCTGGGGGACTGTGCCCGGTCACTTTGCGGGGCTCTCTGGAGGGAATTTCCTGGTGTACTCTGTGTGCTTCTGCCTTTTGTAAGAGGTTTTATTCTGTGCATTTCAGCCATTTCCAGGTGGACCTGAACCCTTCACATTTTGTTAACATGCTAGGGAAGCTTATGGACGTTTGTCTACATAACAATACACATTTTGTCATATTTTATATGGGGACAATCCTTGTGGTATGGGGGGGACTTGGCTTTCAGTGAGGGATTGGCTGATATAAAAAAAATTCTCGCGCCGATTTTATATATATATATATATATCTATCTATCTATATCTCTCTCTGTATCTATATTATACTTTTTGTCTGATATTCTGTACATTTAAAGTCTTGAAAAAACAAAACAATTTCTCCACAAATCTGGCATTTTGCCATTAACTGAACATGTTTAATAACATTTTAAACATTGCCCCTATATCATTTTACGTATTTTAATTTAATAATGCCACCATCCTGCATTGATCTTTCCGTGCAGATAGTGGTGGATTCTCTGCTTTTAACGCCCTGGGATTAGGTGACCGTGCAGGTGGAGGGAGCGCTGTCAGTCTCCTGTCAGTCTGTTCCTGCGGAGGAGCTACATGCTCACCTGTTGTTTGAAGATTCAGCACCCAAAGTTATTGATAATGTCGGCATATGACAAGGCCGATGCCGATTGTTGGGATATGGCCAGATATTGGCTCTTCTAATCGGCTGTACTGATTTAAGGCTGGTGTCAGACGAGCGTTTCTATGTGCGGATGGAACATCCATGAGAGTGGACGTTCCTTCCACTCTGACGCCTCTTTGGCCACCTCGCTGAGCGCAGTTAGTGCAAAGCGCTGCAAGCCTCGATCCTCCTATGGAGGATCGCGTTTTGCAGCCACGTCGAATGCGCATCATAGCGCTTTGACGGGGAGGCTTTCTATATGGATGCCGTACGCCTGCTGTAGTGTGCAATTATTATAGAAAATCCTCAGTGTGGTGATCTGGTGCCTCTGTCTCTGAATTAAAAGGTCTATGGAATATTTCTTTAGACACAGAATCGTGTATGTTGGTTTATTTCTGGTTTTCCAGTTTGCCGTAATGGTGACACGATTAGACTTTCAGCCCAATTTATGGTGCCACCTATGTTCAGCCCTTTAGCCCTTCATGCAAATAAAATCAGAAGATGCTTTTGAAACACATTGAGTACATGAGCTATAAAACCTTGGACATTGGTCTCCAAAATCAGAAAGCTCTTAGCCGAGAGTGTGTGTGTGAACCAGAAGATGTGGCACACATACTAGAGGTTTTTAATCAAATTTTTTTGCCCTCCACCACAACTTAAATGAGCATGATAAGATATAATATTGTATACCTTTTTAGTGCATTGCACAAAGTAAACTTTTGTGAAGGACTCAATTTGGGCGAACAGTCACCCACACCCCCCTCATTCCTGAATATAATTGTGTGCCGGATCCTGTGGGCAGACTATCCCAGCCTTGGTCAAAGCAGTGACCTTTAACCAGTAGAGAATAATTAATCCACCTTGTGTGGTTGTTTTACCTGGGACGAGAGCCGTATTAATCAAGGTTAGCGGTGCGGGCTGCTTGCCTAAAGGGAAAGTGCTGCTTTGTATACATAGCAGGAGCAATGTAACCAAAGTCTGCTTATACAGAGAGCTCTCAAAGGTCCAAGTTGTCATTTCATGAGCTTCAGGTTATGATTAAATAATTACGGTGCACTTCGGAAATGTACTTTTCAAGCAAAGTCTGTTGAACTGCTGCCTTCCGAGCTGGATTTTATCTCAAACACCCCTTTGTGCCCACCCTCTATTTCCTTTTTTTTTTTTTTTTTTTTTTTTTTTAGTTTCCCATGAGTATTAAAATTGCAATTTCCAGCATATTAATGTCTGGAAAAATTTTAATTCACATCTGCTGAATATATGTAAATTTATAATCCTAGAAATACATTTTAACATTTTTTAAATGTTTTTTTTGTAAATGCACGCATGTTTTTTTTATTTTTTTTTTGCTCCTGTAGACACGGTTATATACTGTATATGACCGGTATCAATTCATTAACACAAAGCCATGGCCTCCTATAGTTTCACTTACGGCTCTTTTAACTTATAAACATGTATGTGTTGGGTTCGGAAAAGTAGGCTTTGAGAAGACCTGTTTGGAACAACTGCAAAGTTTACCCATTCCCACACCTTTTGAAATAGCTCAAAATACTGGCATATAGACAAAAGTCTATAAGGTCTCATTCGAGGCCCTGTAAACTTTTCAAAAAGTTAAACTTGCTTTGAGAGCAGGAATTTTACTTCATAGCACAGAGTTTTGATGTCCTATATTTTCTATATCCTGGTGAATGTGAAGACAGTCAGGGTTATTCGGAGAGCGTTGACAACCAGGAGAATGACTGGAGAACTGAAAATTCTAGGACAAAATAGCCGATTTGGAAAGTGAGATAAATGGGAGAACTTTTCTGGTTTGGCTATTTTAACATAGAATTTTCACTTCAGTCATTCTCCTGGTTTTCACCTCTCTCTTAATAACCCTGAATGTTTTAATATGTAAAACAATTACAAAAGTAACAAAATGTCACGCTTGGCTTTGTCACAGTATATCTTAAAAAGTTGCATTTTATAAGACCTGTACGAACCCCTTGTGGGCAAAGGCTTACCTGTAACTTATGAACAAACCCTTACTTTCTTACCATGTGTCTAACGCAGGGCTCGACAAAAGTAGGTTGCCATGGTGACTAGAAATGTTGTCCTGGCGCCCAAGTTTGGATCCATATCTATACTGGAAGCCATCACTGGGCTGGCTTGCTGGGTGTTAGTGCATTCTGCCAGTTACCTCATAACAGCATTCCGCCAGGCCCCTCTAGCTGGCACCACGTTCCAGCAAGCGGCTGCTGGCAAAGGTTGTATGGCGGCTGCTCGCCGGGTCCTCCAGCCGAGCTCTGTCGAGATCTTGGAGGTCGCGAGAACTTGCTGATCTCGAGACCTCTAAGATCTTGCGAGAGCATGGCTGGAGGGCTCGGCGAGCGGCCGCCTTACAACCTTTGCAGACGGCTGCTCGTTGGGACGCGGCGCCAGCTGGAGGGGCCTGGTGGAATGCTATTAGTGAATTTTGCCAGCCGCCCTGTGTCTGAGAGCTCTGCAATGTAAATATATCATTTTTGTCTGGAAGTCTGATTTTTATCTGGGTATACAAGTATCTGAGGTGTGTGTGTGTGTGTGATATATATATATATATTACACATACACACAGTGGCAAGAAAAAGTATGTGAACCCTTTGGGATTACGTGGAGTTTTGCATGAATTGGTCCTAAAATGTGCTCTGATCTTCATCTAAGTCACAACAATTTGAAAAACACAGTCTGCTTAAAATAATACAACACAAACATTATATGTTTTCATGTGTTTATTGAACAGGACATGTAAACATTCACAGTGCAGGGTGGAAAAAGTATGTGAACCTTTGAACTTAATAACTGGTTGACCCTCCTTTGGCAGCAATAACCTCAACCAAACGTTTCCTGTAGTTGCAGATCAGACCTGCACAACGATCTGGAGTAATTTTGGACCACTCCTCTTCACAAAACTGTTTCAGTGTAGCAATATTCTTGGGATGTCTGGTGTGAATCGCTCTCTTAAGGTCATGCCACAGCATTTCAATCGGGTTGAGGTCAGGACTCTGACTGGGCCACTCCAGAAGGCGTATTTTGTTTTGTTGAAGCCATTCTTTTGTTGAATTACTTGTATGCTTTGGGTCATTGTCCTGTTGCATCACCCATCCTCTGCGGAGCTTCAGTTGGCGGACAGATGGTCTTATGTTTTCCTGCAAAATGTCTTGATAAACTCTGGAATTCAGTTTTCAATCAATGACCACAATCCGTCCAGGCCCTGAGGCAGCAAAGCGGCCCCAAACCATGATGCTCCCTCCGCCACGTTTTACAGTGGGGATGAGAGTTTGATGTTGGTGTGCTGTGCCTTTTTTTCTCCACACATAGTGTTGTGTGTTTTTTCCAAACAACTCAATTTTGGTTTCATCTGTCCACAGAATATTTTGCCAGTAGTGCTGTGGAACATCCAGGTGCCCTTTTGCAAACTTCAAACGTGCTGCAATATTCTTTTTGGATAGCAATGGCTTCCTTCGTGTTGTCCTCCCATGTCCTCCATTCTTGTTTAATGTTTTCCTTATTGTAGATGTGTCAACAAAAATGTTAGCATGTGCCAGAGACTTCTGTAAGTCTTTAGCTGACACTCTAGGATTCTTCTTTACCTCATTAAGCATTCTGCGCTGTGCTCTTGCAGTCATCTTTACAGGACGACCACGCCTAGGGAGAGTAGCAGCAGTGCTGAACTTTCTCCATTTGTAGACAGTCTGTCTTACCGTGGACACATGAACAGCAAGGCTTTTGGAGATACTTTTGTAACCCTTTCCAGCTTCATGCAAATCAACAATTCTTGATCGTAGGTCTTCTGAGAGCTCTTTTCTGCGAGGTATGGTTCACATCAGGCAATGCTTCTTGAAACCAGTAAACCCAAAACTGGTGTGTGTTTTTAAAGGGCAGGACAGCTTTCAGCAACATATCCAATAATATCACAATGATTGGACTCAAGGTTGGCTCATTCCTGGCTCCAATTAGCTCTTGGAGAAGTCATTAGGCTAGGGGTTCACATACTTTTTCCACCCTGCACTGTGAATGTTTACATGTTCTGTTCAATAAACACATGAAAACATATAATGTATTATTTTAAGCAGACTATGTTTTTCAAATTGTTGTGACTTAGATGAAGATCAGAGCATATTTTATGACCAATTCATGCAAAACTCCACGTAATCCCAAAGGGTTCACATACTTTTTCTTGCCACTGTATTAGTGGATAAATGGGATGTCTGCCCATATATTTCAATATTATCATAACTTGGACAGGCTTTCAGCACAATCTTAAATTATTTATTGGAAAGCGTCACATAAACGTATCTGTGTGTACCTGGGGGGAGAAAAAGGGTATCGGTACTCGCAGACCAAAAAAAATTGGTATCCGAGTATCTTTAGTTGTTGAAAGTAAAGCTTTGTTAGTTTGAAGAAAAACCTGGCTCCTAACTTTTGTAGTTGGCTCCTAGATTCAAAGCAAATTTGCCAAGCCCTGGTTTAACCCATAATAGCCTTTTTCACATGCTCCCAGACATTTTTAATATATTATAAAAGACTGTTCTTTCATTTAATACCCAGTTTCTCTATATATAAACCCAATATTTCTTTTTTCTGCGGACGTTGTGGCTGTAGTGGAGTAAAAGCAAAAAGATGGAGACTAACGTTGGAGTTTTGATGGCTACTTTCAAGCATCGGTGTCAAACTCTGGCCTCCCAGATGTTGATGGCCTACAATTCCATCAAGAAATCTTGGACTGCAATTGAGGGCCAGAGAATCATGGAAGTTGTAGTTCCGAAACATCCTGCGAGGTCCAGAGTCTGACATCCCTGGTTTAGGGTAGAAATTGGGGCTGGATGTTAGGATAGATTAAGTATTTAAATCCCCATCCCCAATTTTACTCTAGGGCGGGGGTCTCAAACATTGACCCCCTAGATAATGATTGTGTACAGTTCCGTGAATTCTTTCAATGCTGGTGGTCAGAGAATCATGGGAGTTGTAATTCAGACACGTCTGGTGGCCAGACTTTGAGTTCCCTGCTCTTGGTAATTTCTTTAAATACTGTGATACCCCACAAGTACTGCAGGGCCCCCATTAGTTTCTTCCTGCAGACTAATCCGTGTTTATCTACTTTTTCTCTCCCGATTTTTCTCCTGTGTTGGACATTGTTGCTGCCTGCCTGCCTGTTGGCTGTCTGACTGGATGACTTCCCGTTTCCTAAAGCTCAATCTCTCTAAAACTGAACTTCTCGTCTTCCTTCTCTCTACAGCTAACAGTCCTGCACCCATTTCCCTTCAGATAAATGGTGCCACCATTATCTCTATCTCACAGACTCGTTGCCTTGTTGTCCTCTTTGACTCTGATCTCTCCTTTACTCCTCATACTCAGTCGCTAACCAAATTCTGCTACTTCTACCAAAAAAAATTTCACGCATCTGTCCCATTTTTAATCAAGACTCTGCTAAAATGCTCATCTCTGCTTTTATCTCCTGCCATTACTACCCTAACCCCCTTCTCTGGCCTCAAGATATCCCCGATTCTCCTTCTGCAGTCTGTAATGAACGCCTGTGCCAGACTCCTCTACCTCACCTCACACACCTTTCGCACCTCACCCCTTTGCCAATCTATACACTGGTCCCTGGTTTCCAATTTAACTCTTTGACGCTGTGGAGCGTACTATGTCTCCCCAAAATATGCAATAAAAAAATTAGAAATGGGGTCTCGTTACATTTTTTTTTTTTTTTTTTGGGGAAAATTTCGCTATTTTTAACAAACGCATCCCATACAAAAATCGTTAGCGCAGCATCATTGTTCACATTATAAATTAAATGGGAACAATATTGGTGCATTAACAAAACAAATAAAAAATAAAAAACTTGTTTACTTTTTTTTTTAATATTTTATTTTTTTTACAAAACTTTTTACATGGTCTTGTTTGGCATTGTTGAAAAGGCCATGCTCTGGCCGGTCCAACGATATCAAACATTAACCCCTAGCTGCCACGGATCGGGAGATAGGGGGTTCATTGGAACCCCATTGCTGGCAGCTAGGGGTTAACTCAAGGACTGGCGTCATCGTGCTATGCACGATGACGCCAGTCCTCAGGGGAAGTTCCCGGAGGCTTGGCCGACATCCAAGATGGTCGGGCAGCTCCGGGAAAGTATCACGAACCGGCGCTTTTCGGCGCCGAATCGTGATCCGGCCACCATGGGGTTAATGCCAGGTACCGTTTGGAAGGGCAGGCTGTGCCCTTCCAAATGGTGCCGAACCTTAAGCTCAGGCCCCGGCGATCGGGAGGGAGAGAGGTCTATGGGGGGCACAGCGATCGGCCGGAATCCAGCCGATCGCTGGCTGCGAAGGGAGAACGTGCTCAGCGCGTCCTCCGCAGCCAACCCTTCCCCCGCAGCTGAGCACGTCCTCCACAGCGAAGTGGTTAAGCACACTTCCACTCGCATATTATAGAGCCATCCCTGGCTCGAGGACATTCACTTCTGGGTTGTTTGTCGACCACCCAACAGCCACCTTGGTATGTTACGCCTTCTTTAAACCTTAAATACGAAAGGTTGGAACCATCGCGCATACTGCGGTAAAGAATAATAGAAATATCTCACTGGAAATGCTCTCCCATGGTATGGGACCATGCCCAGGTCTTCAGGAAATGCACTTAGTTGTTTACTGTAGGGTACAACTTCCACAAACCCCTTTCTTACTTGGATGGATCCAGACCAGACACAAATGCTCCATAAAAACTTTAATAAATAAGTAACCTACAAGAAGAAATGGCCAAAACGCGTTTCACCTTCAGATATTGTACCCTTGGCTTCCTCAGCCGGCAGACCCCCCCCCCCCACTCGGGCAAGGCATAACCTATGGGCGAGAAAAGAGGGTCGTTTGGAGGCACGTATCTCCGAAGCCAAAGGGTCATGTGAGCTGTCAGTGGAAAGGCCAGCGCATGATCTCTTCAATGATACTGCGCATGAGCGGGGTTTAAGCATAAATAAATCTTTTTTTTTTTTTTTTTTTTTTTAAATTCTTCTAATGCAGCGCTATTAGTCACAATTCTAAAGTGTTCAACGTTGCTACACTGTGAAGCAATAAAACTCACAGTAATGTGCTATGTATGAACGTATCATAGAGCTCCACAGGAATAAAGCTCCCAGTAATGTGCGCAGTGTTTGAGTGTGAGTTCTACTGCTGTAGAGCTCTGCGGTATGCTCATACACAGCGCACATTTCTGTAGGTTTTATTATTTTAACCCGTCACACTGTGATTCCTTAACCCAAAATATTGTTTAGCTTTCTAGTAGTGAAGTTTACTGTGTTTATTATAACCTAATAGGACAAAAACTATAAACTGTGGAATCGGTGAGCTCCAATATGGGGATAAGTCTTTGCTTCTTTTTTTCTCTTGGTTCTTGGTCGCTATCTGAGACCATCCTCTTACCTTACACTGGCTAAAAATGGTAGTCATTTGTTACCAACTGTGAAGGTAGCCACAGCGCCTACAATTTTATCTCTGGCTTCTATATTTTTGGGCTATCCAAGTTTTGACACCCACATAAGGTGATCATGAGATTACTAGATAAAAAATGGTCGTTGAAATAGAAGAGCCAAAATGAAAAAAAAAAAAAAAAGGATCGGAAAACAATAAAAATTGTTAGTTTTTACATTTTAATGATTTTTTTGTTATTAAACACGTTTGAGTGTTTCTGCCATGTAAACAGATTTGAGTTGAACCTATATAGCCAGGTACCTCCCATCCACAATTAACTTTTTCATGAAACTACATGTTCAGGTTCACAGGTGTGGTGCTGGATGGATAAAGGTTTTAGTGTACAGTAGGAGCCTTAGGGCTTAAATTGTGCACAGCTTTGCGCTTTCTGTTGTATTTTTTTATGCTGCACTTGATTTTAATATTGTGTTTTTTGCAAAAATCCTTGCTCACTAGAAATGCTTTTGGATGCACCCCGTCTCCATGGTGCCTTCACTACATCAAAATAGGCATTACCTCGCCTGTAATGTCCTCCAGGGGCTATTCACAAACTACTATTCACGCAGGATCCCCGAAGTGCTCCGAACATGGCCCGTCGAACTGCAGAAAAGAAACCCGGAACTCTATTCTTCTAATGGGTGTTTTAAACCAAAAATAATGCTATAAAAAACATCCTTTAAAAAATAACAAAAAGGTCTGTTACTAGGGATGTACCGATACTACGAGACCAAGTACTCGTGCAAATGCCCCTATACCGCCCCTGATAACCGGAGGCCAGTGCTGGGCCAGCTTGCCGGTATCTGCAGAGTTGGGGCAGCTGGCCAGATGCATTAACCCCTTCCTTGCGGAAGATGTGTCAGGAACGTCATTGGATTCTCCCGCTATATGCAGAGGACGTTCCCCCACACGTCTTCCGCTAAGCGTACTCTCCTGGGTTATACTCTCCTCTCTTCTCCATAGTCCCACGGCGATCTGACTTCATGGAAGTTGGACACTGCTTTATACCCCCCCTCCCGGCACACTGACGTCATCACGACTGGCGCAATGACGTCAGTTTCAGGTGCTCCCTGGCAAAAAAATAATTTTACACGCTGTAGATCAGTGTTTCCAAAACCTGTCCTCGGGACTCTTAGGCTAATGTCAGACGAACGCATTCTGAGCACACTGCGCGTCCGTGCACAACTGACGTACTTTCTGATGATACTGTAGACAACACACGGTCTGTTTTTTTTGACTGATGTAGATGGGAAATAAAATTAATATGTAAAATTAAAAAAATTGATACATGATATGAAAAAACATTTTGTCCGTCAAAAATGCAGTCCGTCTGACTACGTTCCATCACTCACACACAAAGCTACACGGACGTGGCACACTCAGTGCGTTCGTCCTAGCGGTTTGACGTTGTTGCCTAAATTGCGTCCGGTGCCACGTGCGTTATGCGTCCACACTTCTGTGCGGACGTACTTCATGTGTGGGTCTCTATTGATCATAACTTTATGCTACGACGGACGTTTAAAATGTGCGTCAACACAGACGTGATCACTGCGTTCGTCTGACACGGGACTTAACCAGGCCAGATTTTGCAGATCACCTTTGGGAAATGCACGCTGAATCTTGCAATCACCGAGCAACAAATCATATCACCTGTGCTGTGCTTCAGATATCTGGAAAGCCTGGCGGGGCAGAGGGTCCTGAGGACAGGTTTGGGAAACACTGCTGTAGATGATTGGAAATTCAAATGTTATTGCATTTTTTTGTTTTAACATTCAGGCAGGGCATGAGATAGATATAGATATATCTATCTCTCAACAAATCCCAGGCACCAGGTTGCCATGACGACCAGAAATCGCATCCTGTTGCTTGGGCTTTTGGCACCAGGTTTGGAAAATTGTCCGGGCAGCTGATTTATTTAACATCTAAAGACCAACAATAAGGCACCTTGCCCACACAGGTGCCCCCCCCCCTGCGAGTGCGGGGAAGGTGCCTGAAAGGGAGGGGGGAGGTCCAGCTAGGGGTTAACTCTAAAACTGACGTCATTGCGCTATGCACTATGACGCCAGTCGTCAGGGGGAGATCCCAGAAGCTTGGCTGACATCTAAGATGTCGGCCAGCTCCGGGAGAGGATCGCGATCTGGCGCTTTTTGGTGCTGAATAGCGATCCGGCCCCCAAGGGGTTAAAGCCAGCCAATGTTTGGAAGGGCAGGCTGTGCCCTTCCAAACAGTGCCTGACTTTGACTTCTGCCCCAGCCACCTCCCAGGTTTAAATCGCGATTCCGCGCCGAGTCGCAATCCGGCAGCAAAATGGTTAACTTTATAAACCACTGAAAAGGGGAGGCTCTCCCCTGTCCAGCGGTGCTAAAAGCATCGCTGTAGGGGGAATGGTTGGGCAGATAGAGGGCTCCACCCTCCCCTTCCTTGATTTCAATGCAGGCGCCGCCTGCAGATGACATCACCATGCAGCGTGGGGATGTCATCGTGCCCACCGTCCCCTCTAAAACCGAGGGGCAGGCTTCTTCCCTGCCAGAACTCTGTTGGAGCCAGCGAGGGAGGTAATTATCGGCAGGAGGGAGGTTATGAGCCCGCAGACGTACCATGCACGTCCTGCCCACAGGTCTCCTTTAGACCCGCGGAAGTACATAGTACGTCAGCGGTCATTAAGGGGTTAAGATGTGAAAAAAAACACTTTACACGTAAATTATTGAAAATTTTAGTTTTATTGCATTTTTTGTTAAAATATACAGACAGGACATGACGTATACATATAATAATATGAGTCTGCCTGAACGAACGATATTTAATGTCTAATAAAATATGGCTTCAAAACGTGTTTAAACCTGAGCGAAACCGGTACACAGGTGTGAAATGGCTCAGCA
Source organism: Leptobrachium leishanense (assembly GCA_009667805.1). Classification (NCBI taxonomy): domain Eukaryota; kingdom Metazoa; phylum Chordata; class Amphibia; order Anura; family Megophryidae; genus Leptobrachium; species Leptobrachium leishanense. The sequence continues at coordinate 114,735,885 of CM019065.1, read as the reverse complement.
GCGAAAGGGTTAAATAAAAGTATCGGTACTCGGTAACGGTACTTGTAGTCGGTCTTAAAGTGGTATCGTGCAACTCCATCTGTTACAGAATAGAAAAAACACCTTTAAAATAAAATTGTGAATCAAAAATTTTGTAAAAAAAGAAAATGCATAAAGGTGTTCAAAAAAAATAAGCCAGTTTGATGAAAAGAATAAATGGTTGAATAAAAGAAAAATAAAAACAATACTATTTTTTTTATTTTTACATTGAATCCTATGTGATTCGCCTGTTTAAACCTGTCAAACGAAATCACCGAAAATCAGGGCATTTCGCTGCAGTTTGGCGTTCTCTGAATAGTTTAACCATTACTTCTCTATGGGACAATTTCGCTGCTGCTGAAGATCATGGAATTGCACCGATGTGTTGTGAACTTCACCGTATTTCGCTGTCAGTTCACCAGTATTTGGCGAATTGACAGCTTTCTGTATAGACTGGCACGAAATTGCAACGTTCGTGGCAAGTTTGTCGTGTATTGATTAACCCATGCAGTATATCGAAGCCTTTCCTTTCCGAAGCAACATTTTTAATAGTTGATGCAATAGTTGTATTATTTTATTGGGTGTGTTGAATGAGTTTGGCGTTCTTCACTTTTTGCTTCCTGCTGCATGTCACAGATACCGTGCGCTCAGGAAGTGCCGCACTGAATACATTTATTCTTATCAGCTTTAAAGGGCCCCTACCACCAAAAATGAAATGTCTTTGTTTTGATTTTTTATGTTGCTTTGCTTTACTCTTGTATGGTACAATATTTTCCTCCTGGGGGGCGTGGCCGGACGTTGCAGCGCGCGGTCGCATGTGAGGAGAGCTCCTGTGACCGGCGCTAAACTTTTAACTCCTGCGGCTAATTTACAGCAACCCCGGGGCTGAAACTTCACCCACAGCTGGGTGACATCTCCTAGCCTCCAGATGGTGCCCCCTAAGGCGCAACGAGCGTTGGAACCGGCAAAATCGGCAAAAAAAGACTGGGTTCGTGAGGCCCAAGATGGCGGATCTCCTTCCTCTATTTCCTCCTTCACCATGGAAGCGGCCGTAGCAGGCCCACCCTGCATGTCTGACATCTTACCACCTTCAGAAAGCAGACTCCATGCCATGCTGCAAGAACTTAGAGCTACTATTCAAACGGATCTTAAAGAGGCGCTGCAGGAGCTGAGGCGCGATGTACAAGATCTGGGTGAGAGGACAGACTCTTTGGAGGCTAAGACAGACGACCTATGTTTGGCCCATAACGATTTAGTGGACCGTCATATAGCTTTGCAGACTGCACATGACGCCATGGCAACGAAATTGGCCGATCTGGAGGATCGTTCGCGGCGTAACAATGTAAGGATCCGGGGTATTCCAGAAGCAGTAAACCCTGCTGACCTTCAGCCCTATATATTGGAACTTTTCCAGATCCTAGTCCCAACGTACTCGTCACAGGATTTCCTGATGGATCGGGCACACAGATTACCACGCGCTAAGAACCTGCCGCCCTCAGCTTCTAGAGATGTTCTAGTCCGGGTGCATTTTTTCCATGTTAAAGAAGCGTTAATGAGAGCATCACGGAAATCTATGCCTCTGCCATCCCCGTATGCTGAAATTTCTTTTTACGCTGACCTGTCAACTGCTACCATGTCTAAAAGAAGGGAATTTTCATCTTTCACGAAAATTCTACGTGATCACAACATGGCGTATCGCTGGGGATTTCCCACAAAGATCTTGTTATGGCGGGAGGGAGTCTTGCACGCTATCCCTGACCCCCTCACTGGCATGCGTCTGTTGACGGATTGGAAAGTTGTGTCTGAGTTTACTCCCCCCCCCCCCCCCCCCCGGGAGGAATCCTCTTCGCCGCTGAAGGTTTCTCCGGAGTGGCATCGGGTTCGACCGAAATGAGGCTCTGGCCCTGTGCGATCCAACACTGGGGCGTGCTTCTACCATTTTGCCATGCTGCTTCCCGTCTCCTTGGGTGTCAGAACTCTTCCACGGATGCTGGACTGACCCCTTTTTTTTGATCTACCTCAACTGGGCGCTCATGGGGGGCCTGTTCTGGTCTCTTAATCGGCAAGCCCCGAGGCCTTCCAATGGCCTGTGAATTGGTGCGGTCCTACTCAGGTAGAGTTGGGACTGTTGTTTCCCCTACTGGAGTTTTCTTGACAGTTTTGTTTTCTACTTATACCAATCTGCTGTGTTGATTGACTCCATTCAGCTGCGCTAATGGAGTGCAGTTTTTTTTCTCTGAAGTTTGGTCGGTTTTTTTTTCTTTTTTCTTTTTCCCTTTGTTTCCTTTTGGTTCGACCTATGTATGTAATGTATGTATTGTTTGTTTGTTTGGTGAGCACTATGTTACACGGTTACAGGTGCTATTATGTGCAGGGGAATCCCTCCATTTTCCCGAGGAGGTTGTCTTCACTGTCCGCTGTGAGATCTAGAGGGCTGGGCGTAACCACAAATGAGTAAACCCCCTATTCCAGATTTATTCCTTAAATGTCAGGGGTTTGAACACTCCGTACAAACGCCATGCTTTATTTCGTGACCTGCATAAATCTCAACCGGCTATTGTTTGTTTGCAAGAGACTCATTTTTGTAAGAGGCGTCCTCCATTTTTGAAATCGCGTATGTACACTGAGGCCTACCATTCCACTGCTCCGACAAAGTCCAAAGGTGTCTCGATTATGTTTCATAGAGATTGGACCTTTGTGTGTTCGGCTCAGTATGTTGATCCGTTGGGCCGCCTTGTGATTCTTGTGGGTACGCTGAACGAGTTACCAGTCACTATTGCTAATTTATACCTCCCTAATGATAACCCGGTTTCTTATCTGCGGAAAGCTTTTTGTAGAGTGAAAAAAATGTCTAGTGGTACGATGTTTTTATGTGGGGATTTTAATTGCACTCCTGACCCCGAAGTTGATACTCAGACGAGCCAACCCCGCCCCCATTCCCGCTCCCCCCCCGCCCTCTAGTAAACAACTACGGGAATTCATGCACTCATTTGACCTATATGATACTTGGAGGATATGCCACCCCAACACACGTGACTACACCTATTTCTCTCATGTCCACTCCTCATATAGTAGAATTGACTTGTGTTTGATACATAGCTCAGCCTTGTCTCGTCTCCTGGAGGCGACCATTGGCATCATTACGTGGTCTGACCATGCTCCGCTTACGCTCACTTTTGAGGCTGCTTTTCCACCGAGGGGGATGGGGAATTGGAGACTTAATGACTCACTCATTGTAGACAGAGAGGACGTGCAAACAACGTTACAACTCCTCCAGGAGTATTTCATGACGAATGTAACTGGGGACGTTGCAACAGCGTCGGTTTGGCTGGCCCACAAAGCAGTGATGCGAGGACATTTTATACAGAAAGGAGCGCAGCGTAAAAGACGCCTAAATGCTCAGATGACTGCTCTTACACGACGCATCACTGACCTAGAAACCCAGAATAAAGCCTCGCCCACCCCTCATATTACCGCTCAATTGACTGCGCAGCGCCGCGAGTTGGAGCACCTGATGCTCCAGGTCACGGCACGCTCAATTAGACGGCTTAACTATGCTCATTATACCCAAGGGAATAAATCGGGGAAATTGCTGGCGTCTAAATTGAAAGGGAAAAGAATACAAACCAACATACCGTACCTATTGGATGCTAATAATGTCAAAATTTATAATCCAGCCCTCATTACTGATGAATTTGCACGTTATTATGCCTCCCTGTACAACCTAGGATTGGATCACACCGTACCGTCCCCTACCCAGGCTGACATAGATCTCTTTCTCCAAGCGGCGCACCTTCCCTCCCTCTCTCCCTCTCAGGCTACAGATTTGCTTGCTGCGTTTACAGAGGAGGAGGTGCTTAAGGCTATTAAGGCACTTCCAAAAAATAAAGCTCCTGGTCCCGACGGTTTTACGAATCTGTATTATCAGGTATTTGCATCCTCACTAGTTCCGACTCTTACCCTGTTTTTTAATGACATTAAGAACACTGGCATCATCCCTCCGGAGATGTTGCAAGCAACGGTAGTAACCCTGCCCAAGCCTGGTAATGCCCCGACACACTGTGCCAACTTCCGCCCTATATCCCTGTTGAACGTAGATGCCAAATTGTATGCTAAACTACTAGCTACTAGGCTGGGGCCCCTACTTCCATCATTGATCGCGACTGAACAGACCGGCTTTGTCCCAGGCCGCCAGACGTGTGACAATACCCGACGATTTTATGATATAATTGATTTGGCCCATAGGACTAATACCTCCGGACTCCTGCTGGCATTGGACGCCGAAAAGGCGTTCGATCGCCTACACTGGGGGTATATGCGGCTGGTGCTACTAAAGTTTGGTCTACCAGCACAATTTGTACACAGTATTATGGCCCTCTACTCCGCTCCATCGGCGAAAGTTTTGGCATCGGGATTTCTATCCTCCTCTTTCCACATAACCAATGGCACCCGACAGGGCTGTCCGTTATCCCCGCTAATATTTATTCTGGCCCTAGAACCCTTAGCGCTGCAGATTAAAATCTCCCAGACAATCAAAGGTATGCCGACCCCGCATGGGGAGCACAAATTGGCACTTTTCGCAGATGACATACTGCTCTTTTTGACCACCCCGGAGATATCGCTCCCTCCCCTGTTTTGCCTCCTTGACAGATTTGGCGCGTTATCTTACTATAAAAATAATGTGAGTAAAACACAAGCTCTCCCCATAAATGTTGCTGCTTCATCCCTTAGCTCCTTGCGTAGCACGTACCCTTTTGATTGGCGCTCTACCTCTTTAAAATACCTTGGAATCTCCCTTACTAAATCGCGAGGCACCATCCTAAGGAAAACTTCATGCCACTTTTGAACTCCATCGAGAAGCAGCTCTCTACATGGAGCACAAACGAATCCTCCTGGCTGGGACGTATGGCGGCCATAAAGATGAGTATCTTACCCCAAATTTTATTTTATTTCAGAAACATTCCAGTTCTCATACCGGCGCATTTATTGCTCCGGCTGCAAAAACTGCTGCATGCGCATATTTGGAAAGGGAAGCCCCCTCGAGTATCTGCCTCTACAGTCATTGCGCCGCGACGTACCGGAGGGTTGGGTTTTGTGGATTTACAGTCGTATTATAAAGCACCCTTACTAGCCCAACTGTTGTCGTCGATGCATCTCAAAGAAACACCTCTATCGTTACAGTTGGAGAACGCCATGATTTTCCCATACAAACTTCATGACCTGTTGTGGCTTCCACTCCTTCCTAGAAATAGCACCATGGGTCTACTACCCGCCTCAATGCTTTCCCTCACGTCCTGGCGTCAGTGGGGTCGCCCGTTGGTACGGCCTTATGACTTATTATATCTCGCCCCGCTCAGAGTGCTGTGCCGCTATATTCCAGACTTAAACTTAGATTCTTGTTTTTTGCGCGGCTTGACGCAAGTGTGGCAGCTCTTTACACCCCACTCCCTGAAACCCTTTCCAGACTTGGTACAGGAGTTTGCCATCCCATTGAGTGACTGTTTTTCTTACCTACGTGTGAAGCACGCTCTACACCAGAAGGGCCTGACCTCTTTTACACCTACGAACCTTTCAGCTTTTCACAAACTGTGTATGGGGAAGAAATGTCAAATGAAACCGCTATCTCTCTGTTACAATAGCCTCTTAACCCCGAACCCACCTAAAAAATTACCCTATATGGTTAAATGGGAAAAAGATTTAGCTTTCACGCTCTCCGTAGATGACTGGTCATACGCCATGGACACAATATACAAATATTCTAGAAGCACCAATCTCCATGAGGCCCATATTAAATTACTGTGTAGATGGTATTTAACACCAACCCGTTTGGCCCATATCTCGGGGACTACCGGCTTCTGTTGGAGATGCCTTACCGGCCTCGGTTCCTTACTACATACCTTTTGGTTATGCCCCGCATTGGGGGGTTATTGGGTTAAAATCAGTAGACTAATTTCTCACTGCACTTTACTTAGACTCCCGCTATGCCCGAAAATGTATCTCCTACATATCATACCCATTACTATTCAGATCCGTCATAGGAGGTTTATCTCTATGGTACTGGGGACAGCAAAAACGGTCATTGCAAGACATTGGCGTTCCTCATTCTGCCCATCTATGAAAGAAGTTATGATGGCCCTTGAAAGTGTTTGTAAATATGAAGAAATGTTCCACACCGCGAATAACTCAATGTGCCAGTTTGATGATACATGGGAGGGGTGGAGGGTGTTTGTCGAGTCAGGAACCTTGATATAAGATATTTCACTGTGTACGACTGTAGTGCTGCCGTGTTTAGTGTTTTATGTTAGTTTAGGATTATATCGGTTTGTGGAAAATGGAGACCGCACTAATGACCTTATATCAGATAATACTGAGGCTTCATTTGCATTGCCTATTGTCAATGATAGGAATCTATGTTTTTGATCTCCGAAGTTTCATCATTTCTGCAATGCTGTATCATTATATGTGTGAACTCCAATAAAAACTTTTACATTAAAAAAAATAAAAATATTTTCCTCCTGTATGTGTCCCTGGGTGCATCCATTGTGTGAACTTTTCTGTTGTGAACTGCCATTCAGTTTTTTTTCTAGTATGCCCCACTGGCCGGCTGTTGAGGCGGGGCCCTCCTCCAGCACGCCTACGCAGCTGATGTGCGTCATTGGCTGCAGGGGACGTCATGTGCCAACTGGTGGGTGTGAGCACAGAGGCCCATGGAAGTCAGCGGGGCGTGTTATGCTGCCCCACAGCTTCAAGGCCCACTTTTTGCGGGGACAGCATACTACACCCTGCAGCGGTAAACTGTTAAGCTCCCTATTTTATCTCATTCAGTTGTCATCTCTTATCTTAGGTAGCAGAGGAAGGACAATAAACCTCATGCAGTCTTATCTAAACATTCCCACCTCTACCTCAGAATGTTCAATTCTGTAGTAGATAAACCATGGCAGTAAAGTAAAACTTTTGCACAGATTTTGGTAAATGTTTGCATCTTGGAAAAAATCCATAAAATCGAAACTGGAAATAAAAAATACTTAACCTAATTATTCCCTTTTACGTACAATAACATCAAACAAAGAAAAAACAGCAGCATGTGGTTTTGATACTTGTGCATTACAAACTAGTTACAGGTTATGTAAGTGGTAGCGTCCTTAAAAATCTGTTCTTCACTATACAGCGAAAATGCTGACTATATTACCACAGATTACACGTGTTAAAAAATGCATATTTTGTAAAATTTACAGTATATACAGGTGATAACTGTGCTGGAATATGTAGAAAAGGTCCGTTACTATATTATCAATGGAAAAAATGCCCTCAAAGTGTACAGATTGCGTTCTGACCCTAGGAGATTTAAGATTCCATCATATTCACAATATGTACTTGGAGCATACGCTTGAATCTGGAATTCACACAAAATGCAGGTGTTCTTTTTTTTGTGCTGGGTTTTTGGATACGGGAATGTGGGTGACCTTAGGCATGGAGGTTAAAAACGGGAGGTCTAAAAAAGTTTAGCTGTTAAACATTTTTATTCTTTTACTATGGGTAAAATAAAGTGCTGTCTGGCGAATCTCAGAATATTTCTCACATTTGTCTTCATTTATTAATATAATCTATAATCCTTAATAAGGAATTACTTCAAAATGCGGGCCACTTTCAGGGTGATTTGGCTTTTAAAGGTCTATTTTTTTTTAATTAATTTTTTTGTGACTGTCGAAATACCGCGTCTTTCCCCCCTACCCAGTTTTGGGTTTCTTTTTGTATCTTTTGTTTCTATTTGGTCTTTTGGCAATCTAGAAATCTGGTTTGTGTTCCTCTTAATTGTTGCGGACGGTTCTAACTTCCTTGTTGGATCATTGTTGTATTTGCTGCTCTTCTAAGAACTCAAGCTTTCTGGAACCGTGCAACGGTGACCTCCATTGAAAACTTATCCCGCTTCTTGACAATCTGTCTGAAGGTAAATGGCGCGACCTTCAATCGACCTCATGAACCATCATTGTTTGCAGGGTTTTTTCTTTCCCCTTTACATGCAATTCTACTCCAAATCCTGCCAGTTCACTCCATAGAAAGTGGATAATAATTTCTGTATCTCAAACACGAGATGCAAGGCTGTTTAGCAAAAACTCAAGCCCACTATTCCCGCATCCGGTGCAGCATCCCCACCATTCACTGGTGTGACGGATATCCTTCTTGCCCAATTACAGTCAGTAATGACTCGGAATAGAATGTGTTTCTACATAGGTTTGCTTAGAAAATTATAAATCTAGGAGCCAGTAGCTCCCTCGCCCCTAGATTTGTCAAGCTCTGACATAAAAATGGTCTCAACTGATTATCTTGGTCTTACTATATCGGCATCCCTAATAGAATTGGTGCTGATACCGTCATTTGCACGAGTACTTGGTGCTCATGCAAATGCCACGATACTGGAAGCCAGCGCTGGATTGGCTTGCTGGTATCCGAGGGGCTGCTAGCGGAATGCATTTAGAGCATTTCCCTTGCATTCCCCTCCGGCTGGCCGTGTGGTCAGAGCGCCGGCTGGCCGTGTGGTCAGAGCGCCGCCTGGCCGTGTGGTCAGAGCGCCGCCTGGCCGTGTGGTCAGAGCGCCGCCTGGCCGTGTGGTCAGAGCGCCGGCTGGCCGTGTGGTCAGAGCGCCGGCTGACCGCATCACATGGCCCTCCGAGCAGTCACCAGGCTGTGATGTGGCCTCCAGCGGGGATCGTGAGATCTCTCAAGAGCGCGTCACAAGCCGGCAGCCATTCGTAAGACCATGTGACGCGGTCAGCCAGCGCTCTGACCACACGGCCAGCCGGAGTGTAATGCTTGCGAATGCTCTTAATGCATCCTTAAGAGACTGTTCTTCCTTACATGACTTTTGCTTTTTTGACATAGATTTGACGCAGATAATTTAAGAAAAAGGTGTAAATTGCTTTAAGGATCACAGTAATGGAGAAATAGAAACTACAAACAGCAGTTGTAGAAAGCTCTGCTCAGGTGGGGGTCACAATCTCTAGGATGTCACATACAATACGGAATAGTTTTGGTGACGCCTTATTCACCTGTTAATCTATGGTCCCTTTTCATTAGGTTGCACTTTACTTTTTTTTTGTATTGAAATATATTTTTATTTGAAAAATCAACAGAAACATATCAGCCAGTGTGTATAAACAGTCCGCATAAGTATATCAGAAAAGGAACAATAAACGTCCCCAAATAGGGGGGGGGGGCTCATCAAAAGTAAAATAAAAACAAAAGAGGAAGTTTGTCAGCAGGAGACATCGCATCAGCAGAGAAATTATAGCAATAACGGTATGTCTACTTCAAAAAAGAACATCTGAAAAACAGAAGAATATCAAACTTGGGATAAGGGAAGCGTGTGACACTGTCCACATTCCAGCCATGGTGCATGAAAGGAGAAAAGAGGGGGAGTGGAGAGAAGAAAAAAAAGGGGGTAGAGAGGGGCGGCAGAGGCCAAGATCGTGACTTTCCCGGCTCGCTCCCGGAAGAGGCCGTGGAAGGGTAATGCCACAAGGCCCAGGGGTCCGAGGGCCAAGTTTGGCAATCAGAGCCATGGTAGTTGCCGTCATGGCGCACCTCAGCGCCATCTGAAAAATGCCAAAAAAAAGGGAAGGGGAGAAAAAGGGGTGCACCATCGCCAGCAGAATCAGTGATGGTACCGGAACCAAGAGTCTCCAATGTCAACTGGAACATAGTGGTCGGAGATGTGGGGGGGGGTCCCCACTTAAAACACAGGAAAAATGTGCAAGGAAATATAACGGAGCGTGGGGGGGCAAAATAGACTCAGCGATTAGTAGGGAATAGTGCAGGCTAAAATAAGTGGGTGAATCTCCGTCAGTCCGGGTCTTGTGGCTGAGGCAGCGGGGGACCCACAGTTCCCACAGTATCCAGGCCCATGGCGCGAAGTAAAGACCAGGCCTCTTCCACCGTGGTTACCGAACACAGCCCCCCATCTCGCAGCACAAGCAGGGATCTGGACACGCCCCACCGGTAGTGGACCGCGTGGGAGCGTAGGAGACCCGTGATTTCCTTCATTTTTCTCCGAGCCACCAACGCCAGGAACAGTAAGTCTCTGTATATAGTCACGGACAAGGGGCCATGGTGTACCACGAGCAGATTACCTACGATTCTCAGTAGCGCGGAATGGGTGGAAACGTCTCGGACAGTGGCAATGGTGTCTCTGGGTGACCCCACGGGTGCCGTTGCGGCCTTTCGTATAGGCATCGCAGATAGGACTGGGGAAGTTGTGCCAGAAGGGAGCCGAAGACGTGTAGCCACCATATCAGAAACGCAATCTTTAAGGTCGCCATCAGGGATAGATTCTTGTATTCCACGGATCCGGATATCTCGGTTTCTGTGTCTGAATTCCAGCCCAATCACTGCTGCTGTCAACCGATCCACCTGCTTCCTCAGCTCCGCATCCTCCGGCCGCGAGACCACCCGGGCCTCGTCCACGGACTGAAGGTGAGTACGTATCCCTGTCACCTCAGTCTCCAATGATTGCAGCTCAGTCCGCAAGCCAGTAATCTCCGATCGCCACTGGGATCTAAATTCGTCAAGTAGCATCCAGATGTCCGCCTTAGTGGCCGGTCGGTCACCTCCATCCGGGTGTACACTCGCAGGTACCTCGATCGGAGCTGTGGATGAGGCCTGTGCCGCCGGGCCGACAACCACCTCTGGGACTCCGCCATTTCCGCTCTGCTGCTCCGTTCAATCCCCATCGATACTCGGATGTCGGGCTGGTCCGGAGAAGCCACCTCCTGCCGTTTGCCTTTCTTGTCCATGAAGAAGCTCAGGGTCGATAGCACCAGCTACCATGCGGTGGTTAAGATGGCCGCCGGGTCTCTCGCACTTTACCCTTTGTGTCATTGTAGCTAACTGCCTGCTGAGTGTGTAGGTGTTTTTTTTTAATTTTTATTATAAATAAAAATTTGTATAGGTGCCTCTTGATACCTAATGTAAAAATAAAACTTATCTGTTCACATTTTTGGGATGTATTGGTTATTTGTTGGTGAAATGCTGGAAGATTGGCCTAATACACAACTTGAACCCTTTTATTCTTGGAGATTCCATGCGATGTTTTTTTGAATATTGAGGGTGTAATTGCTTGTAACAGGTGGTTTCTCAGGTGTCACAAAATGTCACATGTCTGATAATTGCTGAGAAAATAATAGACTTTTCTCAGACAGTTGTTCTTCCAGATTTTTCCACCATCAGTGACATCGTAGTTCTCAGCGATTTGACAGTTATTAACTCCAGTTCTGGTATTTCGTGATGGGGGATTATTTGTCATCATGACGCCTGAAAGCATCTCGGAATGCCTGATGGGGTACGTTGTTGCTGATTTACATAAGTAGCCAGTGTTGGCTTGGTTTTTGCTTCGTGTCTTTGTGGTAATTTCAAGGATACTGTAACCAATAAATGGAACGCGTTCCACATGACACAGCAGCGCTATCTAAACATTCTTTTAATGGAACGTAGAAGCCTGTGCATGGCCAGATCTGAAGGCGATGACGGCTGCATTCTTAACCTGTGGCTGGAGGTCTCAAATACTTGCGGTAAGAGGTAGGCCAGGATTTTTATTTTTTTTTGATTAATTTTGAAAAGTACTTGCTTTTCTTTTATTAGGTTAGTTAGGAATGTAGCTAGCTTGACCTCGTACTTCTCTACAATTGCTGTGCGGCTTTTCAGGCTCCAGGTATATGCTGGTCAACGTTTTGTTTTTTGTGTCCTGTACTTTCCTAGTCTTGATACTTATCGAACATTTGGATAAAGCATTATATTAGCCTTGTTTAAATAATGTCCCATATGACCTAATCCATCAATCCAAAACAAAGCCGTTTTATTTTATTTTCTTCCGAGTGTGGGGTGCACCTGTTATGATTGGGTTACTGGAGTCTGCGAGTTTGCTGGGTACTCGTTGCATAAAATGATCTAGAACTCATGGCTTTTCATGCCATCATTCAACTGTTACATCGCATTGATTTTACCATAAACCAAAGGTTAAATTTAGATATTACTGGGTTTTAACATTCATGGGGCCAGGTAATCACAGCCTCCTAGGACCCTATTTACACCGTGGTGTAAACTTGACCAGAGCTGTCATTTACAGTTGTGTTCAAAATTATTCAACCCCCATTGAAATTGAGTGTTTTGGCCAGTTTGACTTTGATTTTGATCATTCAGTCATCTTGCTTACAATTAAATCAAAGAGGCACGTGTAGGTCAGACAAATATAACATAACATTTATAATGAAATATAACCACAAATGTCTTTTCTGTGCTCACATCATTATCAGTTTTATTCAACCCCCAAGTGACATTCAATCTTAGTACTTAGTACAACATCCTTTTACAGTTATAACCGCTTTTAAACATGAAGCATAGCTTGACACAAGTGTCTTGCAGCGATCTACGGGTATCTTCGCCCATTCGTCATGGGCAAAAGCCTCCAGTTCAGTCACATTCTTAGGCTTGCGCACTGCAACTGCTTTCTTTAAGTCCCACCAGAGGTTCTCAATCGGATTTAAGTCAGGTGACTGCGATGGCCACTCCAAAATGTTCCAGCCTTTAATCTGCAACCATGCTCTAGTGGACTTGGAGGTATGCTTGGGATCATTGTCCTGTTGAAAGGTCCAACGTCTCCCAAGCCTCAGGTTTGTGACGGACTGCATCACATTGTCATCCAATATCTCCTGGTACTGAAGAGAATTCATGGTACCTTGCACACGCTGAAGCTACCCTGTACCTGCAGAAGCAAAACAGCCCCAAAGCATGATTGACCCCCCCCGCCATGCTTCACAGTAGGCAAGGTGTTCTTTTCTTCATAGGCCTTGTTCTTCCTCCTCCAACCATAGCGTTGATCCATGGGCCCAAACCGTTCTAATTTTGTTTCATCAGTCCACAGAACACTATCCCAAAACTTCTGTGGTTTGTCCACATGACTTTTGGCATACTGCAGTCGACTCTTCTTATTCTTTGGAGACAGCAAGGGGGTGCGCCTGGGAGTTCTGGCATGGAGGCCTTCATTACGCAGTGTGCGCCGTATTGTCTGAGCTGAAACTTCAGTACCCACATCTGACAAATCTTTTCTCAGTTCCTCAGCAGTCACACGGGGACTTTTCTCCACTCTACGCTTCAGGTAGCGCACAGCAGTCGAAGTCAGCATCTTCTTTCTGCCACGACCAGGTAGCGTTTAAACCGTGCCCTCTGCCTTGAATTTGCGAATGATGCTTCCTATGGTCTCTCTTGGTATGTTTAACATCTTTGCAATCTTCTTATAGCCATTGCCCTTCCTGTGAAGAGTAATCACCTCTTCTCTTGTCTTCCTGGACCATTCTCTTGACTTCACCATGTTTGTAACCACACCAGTAAATGTCTAGAAGGAGCTGAGTATCACAGTCATTTTAAAGCTGCCTAATTGGTGCTTATTATGCTTTATTGCTGCTCCGTGACATCCACAGGTGTTTTCAATACCTGATTGAAAACACTTGAATGAACCTCTGTTCTTCAGAGTGGTAGTCTTTAAGGGGTTGAATAATTGTGTCAATGAAGAATTCACAAAAGAAACATTTACTACTGTATTACAAAACCAATTGATGTCATTTTAGTTGCATATGGTTCTTTAAAAAGTCCTTGTAGGATTTCATTCTGAATACAATTACAAATGTACACTAAATTCCCTAAAACCCTTTACAGCATTGGGGGTTGAATAATTTTGAACACAACTGTATATTCTATGGGGTTGCTAAATTGACACCAAGGTCAGAATAGGGCTTTAGTATTTTTCTGAATTACTGCAGATTACCTCTGATCGGCTTTAATAGAGTTGCACCTGTCACTGTTGGGCTTGGGTAGTCACACTAGGAAGCTTTGGCTAGCAGGCCTCAATTAGCTGATCTTTCCATATGGAAACCTACACTGTTTAGACAAGGGATGTTCAAACTCCGTCCCCCCAGATGTCCCTGAACTACAACTCCCATGCTTCTCCATCTAATGCAGTCAGAGATTTCTGGGATTTGTAGTTCAGGAACATCTGGGGGGGGGGTGAGTCTGGACATCCCTGGACTAGAGCAACATGGCTATAACAGCAAAGATGTAGGAGTCGTCACCAGCTTTGGACCCCCTTATCTCCCGATCGGTGGCAGCTGGAGGGTCATGTGTGGTATCATTGGAAAATTGTTACAAGTAAACAAATAAATTAAAACATCTGGGTTTTTTTTTTATTTTATTTTTTTATTCTTTATTAAAGCAGCACTATTGTTCGCATTTAAATTATAATGTGAATAATGATGCTGCACTAACAATTTTATTTAGATTTTACCTAAATCTAGTTAAAATCACATAAAGGGTTCCCATTTCTATTATATGGGCATACCCATCGAATATGTAAGCGCAAAGGCTCGGATGATAAAATGGGGGGGATAATTTTACACGCTGTAGATGAATGGATATTCTCTTTTATTTATGTTATAGCATTGTGAAGGGCGTGACATATACATATGATATATTCTGAATCTGCTGAGGCTGCCGTAAAGGAGGATATATAATTTGTGTTGGTCATATACTAAAATGTGATTTTCAAATCGTGTTTAAACCTAATGAGCTCAGCACACAGAAGTGAAATGTCTCAGCGATGAAGGGGTTAAGCTTCCCCTAGCGCTATCAATTACAGATCAAGACAATACATTAGCACCAGCTATGAAATAGAGCCCAAAGTGGTGGTTAAGGAAAAGGTTAGTGTTCAGTTATGATCTATGCTTATTGGGGCACAAGCGAACATGCTGTAGTCAGGTTGTAAATTTGTTCAAATAAATGTTCATAAACAATGGGGAAAAGTACAAAAAAGAACGAGTAGAGAGAGCAGCTGTGTTCCCAAATGGGGGTGGTTATTCACACGCAGTGTTCTGGATTCAACAGAAGCCAGAGAAAACCTAATCCAAACAAAAGGACCTTACTGTCCGCTTTCTAACCCAAAAGTGTTCTTCACTGAAAATGCTTAAAAATCAAATCAAATCTAATGGTAAGTAAAGCAGTTGGCGTAAACATTTTGGTGAAGTTGCATTTCTATGGTATACAGGTGAAACTCGAAAAATGTGAATATCGTGCAAAAGTTAATTTATTTCAGTAATGCAACTTAAAAGGGGAAACTAATATATGAGACTCATTACTGCTGAGGTGTTATGGAAGACCAGGATGCTTCAATAGCGGCCTTCAGCTCTTTTGCATTGTTCGGTCTCATGTCTCATCTTTCTCTTGGCAATGCCCCATAGATTCTCTATGGAGTTCAGGTCCGGCGAGTTTGCTGGCCAATCAAGCACCGTAATCCCACGGTCATTGAACCAGGTTTTGGTGCTTTTGGCAGTGTGGGCAGGTGCCAAGTCCTGCTGGAAAATGAAGTCAGCATCACCCATAAAGCTTGTCTGCGGAGGGAAGCATGAAGTGCTCCAAAATCTCCTGGTAGATGGCTGCGTTGACCGTGGACTTAATGAAGGACAGTGGACCAACACCAGCAGATGACAAGGCTCCCCATATCAACACAGACTGTGGAAACTTCACATTGGACTTCAAGCATCTTGCAATGTGTGCCTCTCCATTCTTCCTCCATAGTCTGGGTCCTTGGTTTCCAGATGGGATGCAAAAGTTGCTCTCATCAGAAAAGAGGACTTTGGACCACTGAGCAACATACCTGTTTTTCTTTAGCCCAGGTAAGATGCCTCTGACTTTGTTGTTCTGGAGCGGCTTGACAAGAGGAATACGACATTTGAAGCCCATGTCCAGAATCCGTCTGTGTGTGGTGGCTCTTGATGCACAGACTGCAGCCTCAGTCCACTCCTTGTGCAAGTCCCCAACACTTTTGAATGGCCTTTTCCTGACAATCCTCTCCAGGCTGCGGTCATCCTTGCTGCTTGTGCACCTTTTTCTTCCACATTTTCCCTTCCACATAACTTTTTCTTAATGTGCTTTGATACAGCACTTTGGGAACATCCGACTTCTTTTGCAATTACCGTTTTTGAGGCTTTCCCTTATGGAGGGTGTCAATGATGGTTTTCTGCACAACTGTCAGGTCAGCAGTCTTTCCCATGATTGTGATTTCTACTGAACCAGACAGAGACCATTTAAAGGCTCAGGAACCCTTTGCAGGTGTTATGGCTTAATTAGCTGATTAGAGTGGGACACTGAGCCTAGAATATTGCACCTTTTCACAATATTCTAATTTTCTGAGATTGTGGATTTGGGGTTTTCATGAGCTGAAAGCCATAATCATCACAATTATGACAAATCACGGGTTGGACTATTAGTTTCCCCTTTTTAAGTTGCATTACTGAAATAAATGAACTTTTGCACGATATTCAAATTTTTCGAGTTTCACCTGTATAATGACAGAGGTGGCTCTTAAGTTTGTATACTATAGGTTGACTATGATGGCTCTCCGGCATATCGTATTAAAGAAAAAGATGACAGACACAGACACCAAGACATTGACAAGCCTGCTGACAGATGACGAAAGACAAATGCACGCACATTTAGTTCAGTTTGATTCATAATCAAAACATTGCTTGGCTCTTATGTGGCACAAAGTTATCGTCGTCTTCGAGCTATTCTTATTGGCTCTTCTGTGTGGAGACCATTTCTCCTGACATATTTAAAATTTAAGCACAAAATCTTTATGGAAAAAAATCTTCCTGGTTAAATTTGTTCTGGCCTGCGTTCGGTCTTTGTTTTATTTAACATTGTTTTGTCTAGGCCTGCCCTTCTGGTGGGGGGAGCAGGTCACACGCCATGGGCCCTGCACTTGGGGGGGGGGTCGCACAGACTGGTAACACCCTCCGTGTGATAAAAATTTGGGCAAACCCCACCTCTGGGGAGAAGTGATGACTATCCGGGGAGGGGGGGGGGATTGCAAAGGCTCAATTTGTTCATCAGTATTTGAAAAATGGTAGAGTATAGGGAGGTGTGGCGAGGGGCCCCAAAAAAAAATGTTTTCGCCCACCGCTGCTCAAATACTTGAGGTAGCCCCAGCTTTGTCTCAAAGACAAGAATGCCATTATGATATCTGTCTATACTGATCGGATCTGATCACATAAGACCGGGGTCAGAGGAAGGAGTGTTTTGCAGAGCGGCAGGATCATCTGTGAGAGTGGACATTCCTTCCACTCTGATGCCCTTTCTGGCCACCTCGTGAGCGCAGTTAGTGCACTCATCGCTGCAAGGTTTGATCCTCCTATGGAGGATTGCGCTTTGCAACCCCGTTTAAAGGTGCGTCGTAGCGCATCGAAGGGGAGGCTTTCAGAACGTCCGCAGCACGCCCGCTGTAGCACTCGCAATTCGTGCGTGTGCTGCAGCGGTGGCTGGCCCCGTCGAAGCGTCATAATGCTGTGACGGACGCCAGGAGGCATGTCAGTATGGGCGCCCATAGTGCGGTGGTCTGTCCCTGGCCTAACTCTTCCCTCTATATATAGTATAAAGTTGTGTGCAGTGCTTGGCATAAAGTAGATAAGAACACATGGGTAATGTTTCATTTTCCTATTGTATGTATGTCCAACATCCAAATATTAGCAGCAAATCTATCCTATGGCTAGAAGTGTGCATAAACCGTTTGATTTCTCTCCAGTAGAGCTTGTGACCTCTGTTTTTTTTTCTTTAACAGTGTTACTAGTTCTTTGTATTCTAGTGGAGGAAAGCAGCAGTTATACAGTGGATTTGCCAAGAAATCGTTTTGATGCGTTCTCGTACATCCGTTAGTGTAAACAAAAAAAAAAAAATGTTTGTCTTGGTTACTGTGCAGTTTTTGCCTCAAATCCAGTACTACTTTATGATTGTCGTTATGGCATGTCTTTGCATTTTAACCCATTAACGGCCAGGGACAGACAATGATGTAGTAATTTTGCTATTTTTCTGAAAAGTCTAGTGATGGAAGATTTTCTTACAGTTCTGGTTGGCCTAGAAGCCGTGCTGGCTAAACTCTGCATAGTAGATGTTTTTGTGCTCTATATCAAGGCAGGCTGAGCATCATTAGACATGTAATAATAAGCGCCAGTAATTACAATATCTCTATCAGGGCTAAAAATTTCCACTTACCCTCTCGCAATTTGCAAGTCGTAACTGGGAGGAGTGAAAAGTGAGCTGCCAGTGACGGCATAGTCCAGGCCTGCCCTTTGGGTGGGGGGAGCAGGGCACATGCCATGTGCCCTGCACTTTGGGTGGTGGGGGTTATGCACACGAACACCCTCCTTGTGATAAAAAGCTACAGCAAACCCCCCCCTCCCCTCTCTCTGGGGAGAAGTGATGTCTATATGGGGGGAAGATGGGAAGACCACAAGGGGTCAATGTGTGTAACAGTATTGGAAAACTATGGGAGGTGTGGCGAGGGGCCCCAAAAAATGTTCTCATCCACGACACTCAAATACTAGAGGTGACTTCGTCATAGAGGAGTAGAAGAGGACTCCAGTGGCAACCTGTGAAGCTCTGGTGAACTCCATGCCCTAGAGGGTTAAAGCAGTGCTGGAAAATAATGGTGGCCACACAAAATATTGACATTAATGGCTGTGTGTTGAGTTATTATGAGGGGACAGCAAATTTACACTCATAAAAGCTGTACACTCACTACTTTGTCTTTCCTTCAGTGTTGTCACATAAAAAGCTATAATAAAATATTTACAAAAATGTGAAGGGGTGTACTCACTTCTGTGTGTGTGTGTGCAGTGTTGTTTTTGCTTTTGTTATAGCATTCTGATGGACAGGACAAATACACATAACTAGGGATGCAGATACTGATACTAGTATCGGTGCTGATACCGTCATTTGCAAGTACTTTGTACTTGTGCAAATGCCCCAATACCACCCCCGATACTTGCCGGTATCCTAGGGCTGGGGCAGCTGGCCGGATGCATTAAAAGCATTTGGCCAGCGAGTCGTGAGATCTCGCGGTAGCATGTCACTGCTCTGCGGCCACTCGTTAACGCTGCCAGCTGGAGGGGAATGCAGGCTAAATGCTTTTAATGCGTCCTGCCAGCTGCCCCAGCACATCGGATACCGGCAAGCTGGCCCAGTGCTGGCTTCTGGTATCAGGCACGGTATTGGGGCATCCGGTCAGCTGCCCCAGCTTCTGTCTGTGGGTATGTCTGGTCTGTATGTATGTATCTCCTGAGTGGGGTATATCTGGCCTGAGGTCTGTATACATGTACCTGAGTGGGTATACATATATTAGGTCTGAGTGGGTATACATATATCTGAGGTGGCCAGGTTGTGCACGGGGTTAATTGGGTGTCCGGCCAAACGTTTCAATATTAACAAACTGGACATATTTTCAGCAACATCCTAAATTATTTATTGGAAAGCGTTCACATGACATTTAACCCTTTCGCTGCTGAGGCATTTCCCACCTCTGTGCTGAGCTCATTTTTACCAATTTTGCTCATCATGTTTAAACGTGTTTTGAAGGCTTATTTTAGTATATGACCCAGACATATTATATATCGTTCTTTCCGTCAGACTCGGCAGATTCATAATATGTCATTATTATATGTATACGTCATGACCTGTCTGTATATTATAACAAAAAAATGCAATAAAATATTTTCAATAATTTACAACGTGTAAAGTGGTTTTTTCACATTTTAACATGCGAGCAATTGCGGTTATATTTTGTAAGGGGTGCGCTTGTTAAAAAAATTAGAGATGGGGTTTCGTTACATTTTTTTTTTTTTTTGGAAAATTACGCGATTTTTAACAAACGCACCGCATACAAAAATCGTTAGTGTAGCATCATTGTTCACATTATAATAGAAATGGGAACAATATTGCTGCATTAACAAACCAAAAAAAATTAAAAAAAAAATTGTTTGTTTTTTTTAAATATTTTTTTATTTTTAATTTTTTTTTCATAGTCAAGTTTGGTATTGTTGGAACGGCCATGCTCTGGCCGATCCAACTGGAACCCCCTATCTCCACCATTGGTGGCAGTTAGGGGTTGACGCCAGTCCTCAGGGGGCATTCCCGGAAGCTTGGCCGACATCCAAGATGTCGGCCAGCTCCGGGAAAGGATCATGAACCGGCGCTTTTCGTCGCCGATTCGTGATCCAGCCCCCATGGGGTTAATTCCAGGTACCGTTAGGAAGGGCAGGCTGTGCCCTTCCAAACGATGCCTGGATTAACCCCCGCAACGCCGGCGATCGGGAGGGAGAGAGGTCCGAAGGACCTCCCCCCCCCTTCCCTTCCAGGCACCTCCTCCGCACATGCGGGGGGGGGGGGGGGGAGGGCGCCTGAATTAGGTGTCATCGCGCCGCCGCGATGACACCTAATTAGGCCGGCGGCAGTTCCGGGTGCTGGGCTGACATCGAGGATGTCAGCCCGCACCGGGGGGCCCAGCGATCGGCTGGAACCCGGCCGAACGCTGGCCCCAAAGGGAGGACGCGCTCAGCGCGTCCACCGCAAGGAACGTTACCTGCGGGTGGACGCGCTGAGGGCGTCCATAGCAGCGAAGGGGTTAAATAAAAGTCTCTGTATCAGTACTTGTACTCTGTCCTAAAGAAGTGGTATCGGTGCAACCCTACACATAATGATATATTTTAATCTGAGTCCACTGAAAAAATTTAAAAGGACTTATAATTCTGGGTCCTACAAAACATGACTTCAAATTTGACAAGCCATTTAAAGCATTGAAAAGTGTTAACATCTAGGACATGTCAGGCATCTTCAGTAGCATATGTTACTTGCGATCTCTTCCTTTGTTATCCCATTATCTAAAATCTATGTTGTACGCATGTCCTCTTAATTACTTGCATTATTGGGAACCTTTGACCTATATCTTAATACTTTCTTCAAAAAAAAAAAATATATTTTCCCAGGAAGGATACATTGAGATTTCTCTCGTTTTCAAGCATGTCCTGGATGGCGAGTATGTACTGTTAGGTGTCTTGCCCAAGGACACTTACTGGAGAGGTGCTCTTGCTGGGATCGAACCCATGACTCCACAGGCTCTCTCCATGCAGAGCAGTGATGTTACCTCTACTCCACCCAGCCAGTGTATATTAAGTTTTCTTTGGAATGATTTTATGAGTATGTCCGTGGAATGATTTGCCCATGATTCTAAGAGTGATGCATAAAAAATATACTAGATATTTGTCCTTCTGCATCGTCCTAAAATAAATAAATAAAAAAATATATATAATTTCGGTTTAGTAAAAACAGTTTTTCCCTTGTGATGTAATATGTTAAACGTTTATCTTCAGGTAATCCTGGTGATTCCATAAGCAGTTGTGGCAGCTCTGTATTCTCTCTATTCACTTATTTGGTTTTGTGCGTGTGTGTATATTTGTAATGATCTGTGAGCTCCTGTGTTTATTCTTCTGTTTCCCATAATTCGGATTCGCTGCATACAGTCATTTAGGAGCAGGTGTTTACGGAATATGTATTGAGGTATGCTCCCTTCTGGATGTCTGGTGTCTCCCAGGGTAAGCAAAAAAAAAATGGAAGCACAAGGTATTGATTATAACCAAAAATCTAACAAAACCATGAGATAATATTTGCATTTGTGTGTTTTGTAGCATTTTGATCAAATTTCGATCTCTAGGATTCTGTAGAAAGTAAAAGTGTGTTTTATTTTTAAAGTATTTTTTTCCATACTTCAGTTCTCTGCTCTCCGTGAAATGTTATTACTAAATCATTTCATTCTGGAGCCCTTTTCCCGCCAGCATTCTTTGTGGCCAAGGTATTGTATAACTTGTGTCAGTTCGTTTAATGTATGATGGTGTATGGTTATGCAAGGTTAAGTCCACAGCCTTTTCCTTTTTGGTACCATCTCCCGACTTTATGCTGGCCAATAAAACAAGACAGATGCACATCCCATGCCATCATAAAGTCCCAAGGCCAGGATGAGAGATCAGAAAAGGCACATTCGGGCATCACGGACTTTCCTTCCAACAGGAAGCCCTTTGTGCCGTAGTCTACTTTTGAGTATTTTGTATCAATTTGACAAACCCGGTTTTAAATTTCTAATTGAGTAGGAAGTCTATGTTTAACGGTCATGCTAATCAGTTGAGATTTATATCGGAGGTCGGATGTGTGGTTCATTCATTTACTCACTAGAGTCATTGGCAAAAGATGCAGTGTTGGAAGAAGCAATATTATGCAATAAACTCGTCCAAGATTGAAGAAAAGGCTTGTACATCAGCCTTGGTTTATTTAAAGTGCATCCGTAAACAAGTTTTGCACAATTTATAGATGTGCTGTTCCCCCCCCCCCTCGACCTATAGAATTGTAGAATTTTCAGAGGGACAGGTCAGAGAGGAGAGCTGTTCTACAGGATGGCCCTCCACTCTGTCATTGTGCCTGATTGGCTGGTGGCGTGCCACCAGCCAATCAGGTGCCTAGTCTCAGCAAAGGACTGTTGTAAGGATGTCTCTCTGCTCAGAACTGTCCATCCCCTCTGCGGCATGCCACAGTGATGGGATGGTCAGCGAAACTTTGAAATGGAAAAACTCCCCTTTTTTCAAATAGAAGTTAGAAAAAAAAAATGCTGACACATATAAAGGGAGGGGTCAGTTAAACCCAACATGTTTTGGGCACACCGGGTGCACTGTAAAGCTCCAGGTTTCCTTAACCCCCATTTCCTCAAAGCACTTTTTCCTTCAGTGTTTATTTAAAACCTTTCTAAAAGCAGTCCCACTCTCTATTTCCACTGCTCCTCAGCAGCAATGTACACTGTCAGTATCCAGGCCCAACTCCAGCAAAAACATTATCAAAAATTGTCATCAGCTTGTTGGCTCCCATGTATCCTTGCAAATTTATTTATTTTTCTCTTAATTGGCCATAAAAGTGTAGCGCTCACTCCGGGAGGAGCTGCTGAATTTAGCCTCGGGTTAGTCTCTCCGCACTAGGGAATAAATATACACCAGCACTGTTGTGGATTTTATAAATTATATACTTTACTGGTCTCAATAAAGCGGCATATATAATGTAAGCACAGTGTATATTAAACAGGATTTCGTAATGCGAGAAACGCGCAGCGGTAAAATAAAAGTTTAACCCCTTCGTTTCTGGAGTGTAAGTCCCGTGCAGGTTATGTCCCAAAAAGGTGTGTGTGTGTGAGCGCTCAGGTACCCGGGTACTATATTTCAACTGGCCAGTGAAAGGATTTAGTAAATCTTCGACTAGTCACGTTGGGGCCCTGTAGATTTAAGCAATACTGCAGCGTGCTTTGTTATAGTTTGACTGTGGCCTGGAAGGCCTCTCACCCATCCGCCAGACACTCTGTTCCGCTGCCCGATCAAGGACGTCTCTCCGCTGGATTTTACTGGGACTCTGTGCCACCGGATCCGCTTCTCCTGCTTGTCTGTCTTTACAACAAGGTCCACGGCCTACCACCTGTACTCCCTGTGGTTCATCGCGGTCTCCTTACTCTGGGTCCAATCTCCTACTCTGCGTCTGTGCAAAACCTCTCCGCGGTGGATTACTAGGTCTCTGGCAAGTCACTGTATCAATCCCAGCGTCGGCAAGGCAGCGCCTGCTCTCCGGCCTGGTAACAATCGCTCACCGTCTCACGTGCGTCTCACTCAGTTCACTCCTCGGCTCACACTGGCTCTCCTTCCACGAGGCTGCGGATGTCCTCTCCTCCTTCCCCACCCACTTCCTGTCTCTGCCCCAAAGCATGCTGGAAAACGTAGTCCCATTGTGTCCAGTATAGTTTACATTGCGCTTGTCTTCCTCTGGTGGCCAAAACTGAGCAATGCAGCAACAGAGTTTTAAACAGTGCTACAAAAGTATAACCCCTTTTGCAAATGTCAAAGAAAACCCTTTTTAGGTAGGAATTGAATGCCGATACATTACCTCCTTCCAATTTATCTCAAAGACCAAACGATGGGTTAATTTATAATCAGAACCAAACTTACTGTGGCTATAGTTGCCATGTCTTCCTTTTGCCCCAAAATGTGGATGGTTTCACACTGGGTGTAATCCAGAACAGTTGGCTATACAATGCGAGGCTCCGTCTTGTTCACAGCTGTGACTAGTAGAGATCTGGGATCTTCTGAGGAAGAGCGAAAACCACTGGCCTAGCTCTGGCCTCTGCCATGATAAAGGGTTAACCCATCAGGGCTGGGCTGTGCATGAGATCAAACTGTGGACTGGCAACTCTGGTCCTAACACAAAGCACCGATAACAAACCCAGGGCTAGATTCTGTTCAGGTGTAAACTCGGATCGGTTAGGTTTAAAACAGCTCTGGTTAACTTCACACCCGACTCCGAATTTGGCTCCTGGTCGTTAATACTAGTAATTAAGCACTAGTTTACCCTTTTTTGTGGTTTATGTTGAAACGACAAGGTAAATTGTACCTTGTCAGTGCTTTGAGGGTCCAAGATAGATGGACCCCATTATTGCGAAGTGTTGTGGCTAGGGCCAGTGTTTTGGAAGTATGTCCCTCGGCAAAAATAGATTTCTCTCTCCCTCCATCTTCCCAGTTATTTTGCTCTTGGCACAGAAAATTACGCTTCCATTGTAGGTTCATGGTGTGCTTTCGTCTTCGAGATTGTGATGAGGTCAGGTGGTGTGGACCCGCGTCATATCGGCATTGCAGATAAAGTAAGCTTTGTGAGTCACCTTTGGAAATAAAATTCTGGGTTGTGTGGTTTCCAGATCTGCCTGGGGCTGCCGAAGTATAAATCTGGCCTCGCGCTTGAACTGCCAGGGTCAGACGCCACTAGCAGCTGAATGACCACATGTCGCTCTCCTCAATTAAAAGGATGAGTCAAGGGATGGAGTGAGTGACATCTTGCCCAGAGTACGATATATTAGGTTTCAGTTTCCTGTATTTGCTGTATGGCTGCCAAATTCCCACGTCTCTCAGAGTTTAACGGTTTCCTGCACAAACTCCAAATTATTCTTCAATAAATGTGTATTTGAGGTTTATAGATGTGTAGTGGTTCAAAGGTCATATGAATGATACTGACTTTAGTCAGGATCACTGCAGAGCATTCTTAGGGTTTCAGAAGGATAAGCTAGGACCTGGAAATCCAGGCGGTCACTTCATTGTTGACGATTTGTCATTTGCTTTTACTTTTATTCTACGCTAGTGGCCAAAATTGTGGATTCACCTTCTGGTTTTGTCAGTTTTGTTTGACACGAAAATTCCTCTGTTTCCCTGGCCTGGAAATAGCCCTGACTTGAATCCCATCGGAAATCTGTGGTGAAGATTGAAACACACGGTCTCGAGCAAGAATCCAAGCAACAAGCGAGGACTCATTGAGGCTATAATCAATTACTGGCATCATTTGGTCACAGAAGAGTATGTCAAAAGACTTGCTGTCAATTCCTAGAAGGTGTCAGGCAGTACAGTAGTTAACCCCTTCACTGCTGAGGCATTTCACCGCTGTGTGCTGAGCTCATTTTTACCGCTTTCGCTAATCATGTTTAAACGCGATTTGAAGTCACATTTTATTATATGGCCCAGACCTATTATATATCGTTCTTTTCGCCAGATTCATAATATATCATTTCTATATGTATATGTCATCTCCTGCCTGTATATTATGACAAAAAATGCAATAACAATTGAAATTTTAATCATCTGCAGCGTGTAAAGTGTTTTCTTTTCACATTTTATCACATGAGCGTTTGCGGGTTATGTTTTCTATGGGGTGCACTTGTACAAAAATTAGAAATGGGGACTTGTTACATTTTTGGGGTGGAATTACGTGATTTTTAGCAAACGCACACCCCATTGGAAAAATTCATTAGTGCAGCATCATTGTTCACGTTATAATTGAAATGTGAACAATATTGCTGCATTAATAAAAACAGACACAAAAAAAGCATGTTTTTAGTTTTATTTTTTTAAATTTATAATTTTTTTTGTTACTTTGTACCTGGTCATGTTGGGTATCATTCGAAAGACCATGCTCAGGCCTTTCGAATGACATTCTCCATGACCCCCTAGCTGCCTCGGTTCTGGAGATATCAGGGTTCAAAGGAACCCCCCTATCTCCACCAGGGCAGCTAGGGGTTCCCTGGCTTTCTGACGTCATCACGCTATGCGTGATGATGTCGGGCAGTGAGGGGGTGGAGCCGCCAACCAAGATGGCAGCCCCCACTGGAGCTAGGCGCACTTCGGCGCCACAAGGCGCTGAAGTGCGACCCGGCACTTGAAGGGTTAAAGCCAGGCCCTGCTTAAAAGGGGAGACTCTCCCCTTTTAAGCGGTTCCTGGCTTTTGGCGCTGCTCCTTACCGATCGGGAGGGAGAGGGATCCGAACGGATCACCCCCTCCCTTCCAGGCTATCTCCCGGCAAGGTCGCATGGCGCGATGACGTCATTTACGTCGGGAGGAGCTTGACTTCAGCGTCTGAGGACGCTGAGGTCAGAACGCCGCGGGACACTGGACAGAGAGCTGAGTTTCCCCCCCTGGTGGTCCTGCACAGCTGATGACTTGTGGGGCCTGTCCTCAGCATGTAACGTGCATCAATGAGGACGTGCCCCACACGTCCTCAGCAGTGAAAGGGTTAAGGCCAAAGGCTATCAGGGCTATTCAGAGAGAGGTGAAATCCAGGAGAATGACTGGAGAATTGAAAATTCTAGGTCAAAATAGTCAAACCAGAAAAATTCTCCCATTTATCTCACTTTCCAAATTGGCTACTTGGTCTAGATTGTTCATTCTCCTGCCAATTCTCAAGGTTTTCACCGCTCTCTGACTAGCCCTGATTGTGACAAACTGGAAATTATAATTTTTATGCTATATTATAGCCAAGGTGCATTATGGTAGATTTCCAGCCAAAATTGAAGTTATTAAAAGATTTTTTTTGTTGTTAAGGCATTCATTTACTATATTAAATTTTACTTGTGCTATGGCATTTTTAGAGAGTTTTATATAAAAAGTACTTTAAACTGCAGAGGCTTGTAAAAAAGTAAGATGTAGCCACAATTTTGGCCGCCAGTGTACATAATTCTACGAACAGCGCTTTCGATGGCTTCCTATAATATGCAGTTGGCATACGTTTCCTAAGGCTAGGGTCAGAGTGGGGCAGTCGGAACGCGCGTGCAGGCGCACTAAATCACGGCGGCAGTAGCAGCACATAACGGCCAATGACGGCCAATATATGCAGTACGTGCGTACAAAAGTGCGCCGACACCACGCAACCGGCAAATGAACGCATTTTTCTCAGAACGTGAAACCGCTGCTACAGACGTACAGAGTGCGCTGCGGCCGCATGGCAGCGTGTGTGCGTGATTAGGAGACGTCAGACGCTGCTAGTGTGCGGCCTACATAACGTTCAAACAGCCGGATTTCCCTAGAATTGCGTTGGTGAGTACCTGCGACTGTGCGACTGTGGTCGTCTGACCACTTAAGCGTACTCCGTGAAAAAATGCGTGCGCACGCATCAACGTACATTTTGACGGTGGCCGCAGAAAATGCGCTCATCTGTCCCTAGCCTTATTGGCTGCTAAAGATGCTAGATCCCAGGTTAAACATTATGGAGAATTGGGGGGGGGATTCTAAAGGGAAGTGATATATTCTATCAAATGCTGTGAATAATAGGAGATACCTAAACTCCTCTAGACTGTGTAAACTCATCTGAGCAGGGCCCTCTACAACTTTTTGTTTCTGTTCCTATGTTTGTGTTAATTTGTCTCGCTCCCGTTGGTTATTGTAAAGTTCCATAGAAAATGTTGTCGCTATATAATTGACATTAATAATAATTTCTAGAAGCATTATTGTTGCTCTCACAATACTCCGTAATCCGTATACTCGGTGATCATTTCAGGGTTATCCACTAAACGCCAATTTTGCAGTCCAAATAAACGCTGAAGCCTCTCGAAAGCTTCTCCTGTTGATGTTTGGAATTTCTAGAAATGTTGACGTTTACCGACACTGCATTACTGGCATTTTTTTTCTATATCAACAACTCTGGCAAACACCGGCACCTTTTTAGCATATTGAGGTCTGCAGATATCGGAATCATTCAAAGTTAGAGCTGCCAAGTGGAGAAGACCAAACTTTGCATTTTTACGGGCCTGCCATTGTTTTCAATAGAAAAATCGTATTTGTAAAACAATCAAGTGACCCAGAAGCCCTGGATTAAAGTGTATGATCCTGTGGCTATGATGCTGCTTGATTTTGTCGAGGCTTGTTTTATTCTTGGATGTACAGAGGCGTATTCAGTTAGTAAGTGACTGCAAGTGCCAAGTTCGCAAATCGCAGCTAAATGTTTTGCTGCAATTCAGCCTTCAGTACGACTAACCTGGCAATTGCAGCAGAAGCAATTGTTGATGTGGAGTAGCTGCAGCTCTAAGCGGGAAGTTAATTGGCTGCCGAGCAATGGAATCAGGAAGATAATACATCAGTTTCTCAGCCGCTGCAAGTGCTAAGTTAGCAACTTGCCACTGAATGTTGTGCTACAGTTCAGCGCTCCACACTTGCAGCTGAGTGTGATGTGGGAAAGATGGCCGCCTCCATGTAGCAAATAATCCAATAAGGAAATGTTCAGTTTGGTGGACCAAAACACCAAATATTTATTGGAAAATGGTAAACCTTAGCACTAAAGTGGTAATAAAATGGACAACAGTGGATATTGCAGAAACCGCACTTTACATTAACTAATCCTCCGCCCTTTTGCTTCAATATTCACAGCCAAAGCGTTCAGCGAGACTGCTGCAGCAAACTGAACTGCTGCAATGTAGCGATTCAGCTGCTGCTGAGGAACTGAACAAACCTCAGCTTTACCCCAGGTTGCTGCACAGCGTAACAATGTTGCAACAACCAGCTTCCCTTCAGAGCAGCAGTTCACAGCTGCTGCTTAACTGAATACGCTTCCGAGCTTGTCCCATAAAATGCTTTGGATGCAGGAGGGGATTGTGGGAGATGTAGTACTGCAAACCAGAAAATGAACTCCAACTACCATGAGCCCTTGTCATGAAGCACTTGTGATACTATGCGTGTTGTGGTTATTGGCAAAGGGAAGCACAGCCTTTTCTTGTGAAATATTAGACATAGGACCAGACTTTTGTAATTTTTTTTTATAGTTATGAGCCAGCAGGGTGATCTAGAAAGAAGCCAACTTCACATTCCTAGGAACCAGACAAAGTCTTGTATCAGGATTTGTGTACAACAATCCCGAAATTCAAGCGTCAGAGGTAAACCTTTCGCAAGCTGTGACTACCTGGCTACCGACTCTGTCAGCGTTATTTTAAGAAGTACACACAAATCACCATAATGTCCCTTTTAATATACCTGTCGCTTCAAAGACTTTTGTCTCCACATATTCAGTTACTGTAAATTTTGCTGACATTATTACACAGCCAAAAACCAATTAGTAAAACGGAGACATTTAGCAACGTGGTAACACCATCACAATGCTATCTTCATGCAAATCGAATTTCAAACAATAGGCATAACGACAGATCTGATTAAATGATATTTAATCCGTGGGGGGGGGGGAAATACGTTCCCAGTGCTTTGTACAAAGTAGGTATAAAGTGACATACGGAGAAAGAGCCACAGCTCAAAGGCATGCATGAGAAGATCCCGCTGATGTCTGGCACTTGTACAGATTATGAATTCTTCTGGGCTCTCAAAATATGCAACTGTGCTAAACTGCAGAGCGAGAATGATGGTGCAGAGGGCTGCTGGCTGACAACTTTGTGTGTTTTAAGTTTGTTACTTTTAAATTGTGATCTAGGTGCAGCAGTACAGAAGAATAATTTTACATAGTGCCGATGAGCTCCCCAGAGCTGTTCAATAAACTTGTAGGACAAAACAGATTTTACTCGACTCTACTCAGCTGGCAAGATAAATGCACCAATTGTGCCCAAAACTACTTTAGCTCATTTTGAAAGTTCTCCTAAGTCTGCCTATACATTGTAGGGTCTATTCACTAAGCACTGAATTTTACCAGAAAGGATACGTTGAGATTTTTCTCATTTTCAAGTATGTCCTGGGTGGCGAGTATGTACCGTTGTGTGCCTTGCCCAAGGACACTTACTGGAGAGGTGCTCTTGCCGGGATTTGAACCTGTGTATCCATGGTTATAGAGCAGTGATGTTACTTCTACTCCTGTCATGTGAAATGTTGTTGAGTATATGTATTTTTTCTCTTTTTTTATTATCTTTTAACTAATGAGACCGATATGGGATTTCTTTCAGATCCTGGGCGTTTGATGCATGTTTGTTTACTGTCAGCACGAGGTAGGTAAGTGGTTTTCTGTTTATTATTTATCATACATATGGCTAGCGTACAGAAAGAAGCAAAAACATATCTTCACTTTGAAAATTGCCAACATGACACCTAGATATACTGTATATATAACTTTTTTCTATCTGAACTTATCAAATTTTTCTGGAGGATGGATCAGATTCTGGGGTTAAATAACTATGTTGAGGAACATCATAACTGAACTAATCCATGGACTTTGATAATGTAATATATTATGTACGTCAATTATATATGCAATTATGTCAAAGTTCTTGGAATTAATTCCCGATCAAAGTTCGAAACTTAGAGCAAATCCTCATGTGTTCTTCTGTAAGGCTTTAACTTTGTCCACAGTGGTTCGTCTTGTAGGTTTTGCATTTTAATTTTATGACTTCTAGGAGTCAATCTTCCTTTATTCCAAAAAAAAAAAAACATTTAGCTTTTAAACATGTAGCGAGAGACGTGCACATTGAATCTGAAGCACAAGGTTTAGACTTTAAAAAAACAGATTTTTCTAAAATGAGACTTTGTGTGAAGGAGTCATTATCAGACTGGAGGAGTTTAAAGGGAGTCCAGGAGAAATGGGATTATTTAAAGGAAGCATTATTGAAGGCCACAGGCAATTGCAATCGACTTGTTAGCAAAAACAAAAAAGGGAAGAAACCACTGTGGTACTCTGCAGAAGTGGCCAAAATAGTGAAGAACAAAAAGACAGCATTCAATAATTATAAAACAACTCAGAGTGAAGAAGATAGGCAAACCTATAAGATTAGGCAGAAAGAGGCAAAGCAATTTATAAGAGCTTCCAAAGCACACGCAGAAGAGAAAATAGCTCAGTCAGTAAAAAAGGGGGACAAAACATTTTTTAGATACATAAACGAGAAAAGAAAAGTAAAACCAGGATTAGTTAGATTAAAAACAAAGGAAGGAAGGTATGTAGAAGAGGATAAAAGTCTCACTGACTGCCTCAATGAATATTTTTGTTCAGTCTTTGCAGAAGAAAAGGAAGGAAAGGGACCTCCAGTTAGGAGGAAACACTAACGAGACATTTACATATCGGTTTACAGAGGAGGAGGTTCTACAGCAGCTGTCTAAAGTAAAGACAAATAAGTCAATGGGGCCTGATGGGATCCACCCTAAATTATTAAAAAAGCTCAGTGATGTAATAGCAAAACCGTTAACAGATTTATTTAACCAATCCTTGCTAACGGGAGTCGTCCCAGAAGACTGGAAATTAGTAAATGTTTCGCCCATTCACAAGAAGGGTAGTAGGGAGGAATCTGGGAACTATAGGCCAGTTAGTCTTACGTCAGTAGTGGGGAAATTAATGGAAACCATGTTAAAGGAAAGGATTGTTGACCATCTAAAAACACATAGATTACAGGATCAGAAACAACATGGGTTTACCTCAGGGAGATCATGCCAAACTAATCTTATTGATTTTTTTTGATTTGGGTAACAAAAATAATAGACACAGGTGGTGCAGTAGACATTGCTTATTTAGATTTCAGTAAGGCTTTTGATACTGTTCCGCATAGAAGGCTTATCAATAAATTGCAGTCTTTGAGCTTGGATTCCAATATTGTTGAATGGATTAGGCAGTGGCTGAGTGACAGGCAACAGAGGGTTGTGGTAAATGGAGTTTATTCGGCGCAAGGTCTTGTTACCAGTGGGGTACCTCAGGGGTCAGTACTTGGACCCATTCTCTTTAATATTTTTATTAGTGACATTGCAGAAGGTATTAATGGAAAAGTATGTCTTTTTGCTGATGACACAAAGATTTGCAACAGGGTTGACGTTCCTGGAGGGATCAGCCAAATGACAAATGATTTAGGTAAACTAAAAATATGGTCGGAGCTGTGGCAATTGAGTTTTAACGTGGATAAGTGCAAGATAATGCACCTGGGACGTAAAAACCCAAGGGCTGAATATAGAATATTTGATACAGTCCTAACCTCAACATCTGAGGAAAGGGATTTAGGGGTCATTATTTCAGAGGATCTAAGGGTAAGTAGTCAATGTAATAGAGCAGCAGGAAATGCTAGCAGAATGCTTGGTTGTGTAGGGAGAGGTATTAGCAGTAGGAAAAGGGAAGTGCTCATGCCACTGTACAGAGCACTGGTGAGACCTCACTTGGAGTACTGTGTGCAGTACTGGAGACTGTATCTCCAGAAGGATATAGACATCTTAGAGAGAGTTCAGAGAAGGGCTACTAAAATGGTGTACGGCTTGAAGGAGAAAAGTTACCAGGAAAGGCTTAATGATCTTAACATGTACAGCTTGGAAAAAAGACGAGACAAAGGAGATATGATAGAAACATTTAAATACGTAAAGGGAATCCACAAGGTAGAGGAAGGGAGTATATTTAAAAGGAAACAAAGTAGCAAAACAAGAGGACATAGTCTTAGATTAGAGGGGCAAAGGTTTAAAAGTAACATCAGAAAGCATTATTTTACTGAGCGGGTGGTGGATACATGGAACAGTCTTCCGGTTAAAGTGGTAGAGGCCAAAACAGTAATTGAATTTAAGCAGGCATGGGATAGGCATAAGGCTATCCTACACAAAAGATAAATCCAGGTAAAGTATCCATGTAATTGGGCAGACTAGATGGGCCGACATTTTTCTATGTTTCTATGTTTCTAAGGTGTAATTACCTGTTGAGAGTTTTTGAGGAGCCCTTGGGGTAAGCTAGAACCTCCCTGATCATAGAGGAAACGTCTGTTGTGTGACATTTACGTTGTTTGTTGACGTCGGTATGAATATTTTTCTTGAGGGTATACAGATTTTATTTTTCAGAATGACAGTCTGACTCTTAAACGTATACAATTTTGTCCACCTTTTTCCAGCAATAAACAAGCAATTCTAGCCTCTCCTTTGTGTACTGGCTTCTCTTTCTCAATGTTAATGAGCATTTCACTTTATCTTGACATCTACAGCATACTTCAGTACTATTTATCAGCAATCTTTATTATATATTCAAAATAATCACACACAGCAGATGTAACCTCTTAAAACAAGGCATTCAGATTGCACCGTACGCCTCTCAATCAGCCATACCGTTACAAGTATTTATAAAGTGCCAACAAGTTCCGTAGCGCTGTACATTGCTGTGCTAGTCATCCTTAATCATCATAGGGCTGCAACTATTCTCATAATCGATTAGTTGGCCGATTATTATTTCGATTACTCGATTCATCGGATAAAAAAAATTTGAAAAAAGATTGTGTACTTAAAAGGAAATTTATGTAAAAAAATAACCACAACCCTCCCCCTTTTTTTAGAAGCAATTTGCGTAGTGTAAGTAACTTACGTACGCACATATGCAAATTGCATATCTTGCGTACTTTTCACACAAGGTATGCGAGTGCTTGGACAGAGGGATGGGTTGATGCTGCATGCGCAGCTTAAGCCCATGTTTGCTTTCTCAAATGAACGCAGCTACAAGCACTTGGATAGAGATGATGATGTCTGCATGAAATCGGGGATAATAAGCTAAAGTGGTCAGGGTGTGTAGAGTGTCCCCTTTTAAATAGTTTCGTGAACAAACTGAGTGGGAGGAGGGACTGGAGGTGGAAAGGAGTGACTTTGCTCAAGTGACTTGACTGGAGTGTGAGAGGGAGTGGGAATGGACAAAAGGCTGGATCTGAGTGTGGGAGTGAGTTTGGGGAATGAGACCAGACCAAAGTGAGGGAATGGCAGTTCCCAACCAAAGAGTGTGGCAGGGAGGGTGGGGTGGTGGCGGCACAGGACTCAAGCTTCAAGTAAGGATAAAACAAAGGCATAGAGCACAGCTCCTTCTACCAGAGGCAGTATCCTATTGTTCGTGTTATAGTTCTACTGTTGTAAACGGAATAAAAACGAACTGGTTGTGTCTGACATAAACCTAGAACTAAATCATATCTAGTAAAGCAGCGGAGCATCTCCTCCAATCAGCTCCGAAGCTGAGGTTATTTACGTTTAACTCAGTCTGACTCTAAACAGTGTGTGCTGTACACAGGACGAGCAATCAACACCGATTAATCGATAATGGAAATAGTTGACAACTAAATTTAATCATCGATTAGTTGTTTCAGCCCTAGTTTGACAAATGTAGTTCTCAAACCTAGAACTACAGTAGTATGCTGTAAGGGCAGAGGCTATGACCCCTATGTAGTGTTGTGTGTATGGAACCCAATGGCAAGCCGAAGGAGACCAGGAGATGTATGATCAGTTGAGCATTTACTGGATGGAACAAAATATAAGTCCAGAACAAAAGATAACGCAAGATTTCTTTGACAAGAGTAAAGTCCAGAACAAGGATTGTAGGGGTAAATAACACGAGTTGTAATCTTTGAAATAGACCAGGGTAGATGAATTGGACTTGAAGGTAGGATCTGGAACTGGTACCGTGGGTATGGAAGCAAGCCTGGAGATGGAACTGGTGCCGTGGAAGCAATTCTGGAGATGGAACTGGTGCTGTGGAAGCAAGCCTGGAGATGGAACTGGTGCCGTGGAAGCAAGCCTGGAGATGGAACTGGTGCCGTGGAAGCAAGCCTGTAGATGGAGCTGGTGCCGTGGAAGCAAGCCTGTAGATGGAGCTGGTGCCGTGGAAGCAAGCCTGTAGATGGAGCTGGTACCGTGGAAGCAAGCCTGTAGATGGAGCTGGTACCGTGGAAGCAAGCCTGTAGATGGAGCTGGTACCTTGGAAGCAAGCCTGTAGATGGAGCTGGTACCTTGGAAGCAAGCCTGTAGATGGAGCTGGTACCTTGGAAGCAAGCCTGTAGATGGAGCTGGCACCGTGGAGGCAAGCCTGGAGAGTAAACTGGCACTGTGGTAGCAAGCCTGAAGATGGAACTGGTACCGTGGAAGCAGGTCTGGAAGCGGAGCTGGTACCGTGGAAGCAGGTCTGGAACTCGGGATTCTCTTGCAGCAGATACGAAGAGGGACCACTAGATAACGTGGTGGTGAACCACAGCATAACCTGGTTAATGAACTGGGAAAGGCGGCAGATTTAAATAGGGTTCAGAGGATCATAAGAACACCGTTCACCTGGGGCTCGTAGGTGGAGTTGGGATACCTGAGTACTTGATAGGTTAATTGGTGGCATACGAGGATCTCCAGTGCAGGTGTAATGCAGTACCTTTACTTGACCAGCAGAGGGTCAGAGTACCTAGGTCTTCATGCTTTAGGATGGACGATCGCGCATGCGCGCTTGGTTTCTGTTCAGTTGGATCCCGGAGGCAGTGTGGGACACATCCTGGCTCTCCTCCTCCAAGCTGAAGACCGGAACCAGGGAGCGACGCGCCCCGAGGGACCTCGGGTGAGTATGCCAAGTGTCCCAACATGGCGGCCGCGGTCCGACCGCGGCGTGGGGCATGACATATGAAGACCAAGGAGCCATCTTTTTTTTTTTTTTTTTTTTTTTTTTACAAGCCAGACTGCATTATCCAGATCTGTTAAGTGCAGAATAATCCAGACATCTAGGAGTGAAAGATAACATGCCAAAATTCTAGTTGGCAATTGCCTTGTGCTAGAATGACTTATTTTCCACTTTTAGTTTCTTTTTCTCCTATCCCAATTTTATGCAGTGTTTGTTGATTGGATCACTGAGGCTATTTTAAAAAAAATAATTTTTAGGGTTCACTTCAGTTTTTTCTCATTCAATGTAATTTTCCTCAACATCAGGTAGTTAATGTCATGCAGTAATGTTTGCAATAATGAAACTCGCATGACTGGATAGCATTTGAGATATTAAGCCCACAAGTTCTTTTCCATTAGTTAGTGTTTTGTTATTTTATAATCCAGCAAATTTAAAAATTCCTGAGTGCTTCTGCTAGGAGGTCTTTAATACAGTTGTATTTAAAGACTTCTGTTAAGTTAGGGATGAACCGAAATGATCGGCTAAAAAGTGTGCTTTCGGCTGAAAGAAAAAAAATTGGCGAAAAAAATCAGGCGACAATTGGTCATCCGAACCGGGGCCTGGAAGCCTGGCCGAGACTGGGGCTCGTCTAGGCTTAGAGGCTCAGACGAGCCCCTGTCTCGGCTGAGCCTCCAAGCCCAGCTTTGGATGACTGATTTTCAGTCTGTTTTTGGCCGAACTCAACCGCCATTTTCAGTTTTGGCCCAAAATTTTTATTTCGGTTCATCACTATGATAAATATATGGTTTTAATTTTTTATTTAGTAGGAACATGCATGATTAACATAATGGAACTCAATTTTTATGAGATTGCGGATGGACTGGAAATTTTTATTTTTTTTGTTATCCATTGTTTAACGCTTACTTTTGTCGCAGTAATACAATCTATTTAACCATTTCCCACTGAGAGAAAAAAAATCTATAAAAATAACAGTCCATATGATGAGAGAACATACAACTATTATTGTTACCCAGCCCCCCAGAAAGGCCTTTTTTCAGTCTCAATGGTGAGTCTGCTGCAGGATTGGTTACTTGTATCTTTTAGAAATTAATGTTTTTTTCATACCTGTTTATACATTTTTTTTAAACCAAATCCATGCCGTTTTGCCTCTTTTGTTGGTGAAGAGCTACTTGTAGATACTCGAGTATACCGCTAGATTTTGGTGACAAAAATTTACCTTAAAATTGGAGGGGTCGTGTTATATTCGAGACATCTGCATCGCTTGTAAAAAAAAATAAAAAAATGAAGAAAACCTTGACTTGCTCAGGGATCCCAAGTCTCCCTGACTATTGGACGACGCGGTGGATGAGTTTGCCTGCTGGAGCCGGAGGTCAGAAAACGACACCTCCCTGCGTGCTGGCTATTGGTGAATGATTCACCTCGCTCCGTCGGCCATCTTATGGCAAGTAAGAAGACGGGTGGCCGGCGGCTTCATACTTAGTAACAACTACAATCATTCTAGAGCAGAGCACCATGGCCTGAGGGGGAGCCTGACTGTGTTAAGAGAGCCTGGAAAGATTTTAATGGTTTCCCAGTACAGTATACTTTTATAATTTTGCTCCTCGCTTTATATTAGAATCTTGAGTATTCTCTAATTTCCATAATAAATCTCCATCGCGTTCTATTCGGGTCGTGCTATACTCGAGTATCTACGGTAGTTTAATATTTTATATTTAATCTTGCCAAGCGTCATGGACTCTGAGACTGTTTTCTTCTTTTATAGATTGATTCATGTTGCAGGTTGCCCAGAACTGAGTCGGTATCTCTCTTTAATGGGCATCGTGAAGTATCTGTCGCATTTGTAGTTTGTAAAATCGTCATCGAAGTACATGGTTGGAAGAAGGGGGTTGTATTCATTTATTCGCTTAATAGCTTAACGAGTCGGGAATTAATGTCTGAGACTGTCCAGGCCTGAGAAATAGGTTTTTGAGATGAATGACTCAATTAATTCTTTGACTTGTCTGCTTCTAAATGCTGTCCAGACTAGCACTGCTTTACTGTACGGAAGCGGACTCTGCCAAAAAAATCTGAACAATGGAGTAGACGGAGCTGGCATTTTGTGTAGCCTTTTTGATGTCCTGTTTGTGAGAAGGAAGTAACCCTTCCACTACCTCGAAATCTGTCACTTGCGCTCGAGACAGAGAACGGTTAGTTGACAGCCCACAGCAGATTCAGAGATACTTTGAAAGGTTGTCCATGATTAAAGATCAAGCACACCCTATTCCTAGGAACAATCAATGTCTTATTCATCTTCAAATGGTGATGTAGCCAGTAAGTGATATGGCTGTTGATGTGTGTTCCCATAATGAAATTTTGGTCAGACTGTTCCAAAGAAGCAGGTTGAGTTTTGTTTTTCTCGTTTTTTTCTTGGAAATTTAGTTCTTCTTTAATTCTAGTTCTCAAAGGAAGGGTCTGAGATTGAGCTACAAGAATGTTGCCCAAATTGATGTTCTGCAAAAGAGTTCTACCACAGAACCAGCAGTACACAATATGGACATGAGTCACTGAGTACATACACAGAGGTTGATGTAAGGCTGGGGTCAGACGCGCGTCATTGGATAGCGGAAGGAACGTCCGTGAGAGTGGACGTTCCTTCTAGTTGACGCCGTCTGGCCACCTCGCTGAGCAGTTGGTACGCTTGGCGCTGCAAGGCTCAATCCTAATGCTTTGACGGAGAGGTCTGCAGCATGGACGCAGCACGGCTGCTGTTGCGCGTGCAACAGCCTCTGGCTGTCCCGTCGCAACGCTGCGACTGTCGGAAGCCACGTCAGTACGGGCACACTTACTGCGCTCGTCTGACACTGGCCTTAGGGATACACCGATACCACTTTTTTAAGACAGAGTAAAAGTACTGATACTTTTTTTTTTTCCCCAAATCAGCGCTGGCTTCCAGTATCGGGGGCACCTGCACGAGGTACCAAGTACTCATGCAAATGAGCGCATCCCTACTTGATGTTCCAGTTATGGTGCTCCTGTGGTGTGTTTGATTCATGGGTTTTACCAGCAGCCGCTGTGCCATTAAAACTGCTCGCAACCGACTTGAAGCTGAACATATTACTTTTTTATTTTCTTCTTTTACATGTTTAGAATTTTTTGGTTGCTGGCCTGTGTTGAGTAGTATTCGGTTGCCCTCTTCTATGTTGTGAATGACATAATTATCTCTCTGCTCTGCATTACAGTCACTGAAAAGGTGACCGAATCAGATTGTCCATTTTGTGAACAGTTGTGCCAATTTGTTTAAAGCTAAGAGTTGAGTACTGGAAACAGATCTTTTAGTCTCTTGAAAGAAAATTCCACCATCTTCAAGTAATCTAGTACAGCCCTCAAAATTTCCACTCGCGTTTTGTGAGGGGAAATTGAGCGCTGGCTAGTAAAACTGCAGATGCAGGCAGCATGATAAAGTCTATCGTGCTGCCTGCGCTGCGTTTTCAGCCGACGGCAGTGGTGTTGTTTTTTTCTTCAGGCCAGCCGAAGTGCTCAAGGTCAGCCAGTCTGCTTTTTTTTTTTTTTCTTCAACAAATGGGACTTTGCCGAATCATTTCCTGGGAGGGGGAGTTGCCGCGGCACCTCTACCAGACCATCCTGCTGCATGCTGCATCTTTCTCCTTCACGCTGGGCCCCTTATCTTCCGGGCACAGCGTGAAGGATAATCTCCGCCCCCTCATTCTACTCTCCAGGTCAGGTAAACGGAGGGGGGGGGTGAAATAAACGGCAGGGGGTGAAATGGAGAGAAAGATGAATTGCAGGGGGTGAAATGGAGAGAAAGATGAATTGGGGGGAGAAATGAAAGATGAATTGGGGGGGAGAAATGAAAGATGAATTGGGGGGGGGGAGAAATGAAAGATGAATTGGGGGGGAGAAATGAAAGATGAATTGGGGGGAGAAATGAAAGATGAATTGGGGGGGAGAAATGAAAGATGAATTGGGGGGGAGAAATGAAAGATGAATTGGGGGGGAGAAATGAAAGATGAATTGGGGGGGGAGAAATGAAAGATGAATTGGGGGGGGAGAAATGAAAGATGAATTGGGGGGGAGAAATGAAAGATGAATTGGGGGGAGAAATGAAAGATGAATTGGGGGGGGAGAAATGAAAGATGAATTGGGGGGGGAGAAATGAAAGATGAATTGGGGGGAGAAATGAAAGATGAATTGGGGGGGAGAAATGAAAGCTGAATTGGGGGAGAAAAGAAAGATGAATTGGGGGAGAAATGAAAGATGAATTGGGGGGGAAAGATGAATTGGGGGGAGAAATGAAAGATGAATTGAGGGGAGAAATGAAAGATGAATTGGGGGGAGAAATGAAAGATGAATTGGGGGGGGGGAGAAATGAAAGATGAATTGGGGGGGAGAAATGAAAGATGAATTGGGGGGGGGAGAAATGAAAGATGAATTGGGGGGGGGGAGAAATGAAAGATGAATTGGGGGGGGGGAGAAATGAAAGATGAATTGGGGGGGGAGAAATGAAAGATGAATTGGGGGGAGAAATGAAAGATGAATTGGGGGGAGAAATGAAAGCTGAATTGGGGGAGAAAAGAAAGATGAATTGGGGGGAGAAATGAAAGATGAATTGGGGGGGAGAAATGAAAGATGAATTGGGGGGGGGGAGAAATGAAAGATGAATTGGGGGGGGGGAGAAATGAAAGATGAATTGGGGGGGGGGAGAAATGAAAGATGAATTGGGGGGGGGGAGAATGAAAGATGAATTGGGGGGGGGGAGAAATGAAAGATGAATTGGGGGGGGAGAAATGAAAGATGAATTGGGGGGAGAAATGAAAGATGAATTGGGGGGGGAGAAATGAAAGCTGAATTGGGGGGAGAAAAGAAAGATGAATTGGGGGGAGAAATGAAAGATGAATTGGGGGGGAGAAATGAAAGATGAATTGGGGGGGAAAGATGAATTGGGGGGGAGAAATGAAAGATGAATTGGGGGAGAAATGAAGATGAATTGGGGGGGAGAAATGAAAGATGAATTGGGGGGGAGAAATGAAAGATGAATTGGGGGGGAGAAATGAAAGATGAATTGGGGGGGGAGAAATGAAAGATGAATTGGGGGGGGAGAAATGAAAGATGAATTGGGGGGGAGAAATGAAAGATGAATTGGGGGGGAGAAATGAAATGGAAAGAAAGATGAATTGGGGGATGAATGGTGAGAGAGAAATGAAATGGAGAGAGATTAATTAATTGGAGAGATTAAATAAATGGAGAGAGAAATTAATTGGGCAAAAGAAATTAAAGGGAGGGAGAAATGAATTCAAGTGGGGAGAGAAATTAATTAAAGGGGGCCCCTTGGCAGAAAAAAGGTTCCCCACCCCTGGTGTAAACTAAGGGAAAGTAAAAAGCTGCCAAGCTGTCAGCGCGCCAGAAGTGACGCCAGAACCAGCGCTGCTACTACAACTCCCGCTAGAGGCCATAATTGTTGAAATGGTGGTGAAGGCATTTGAGGTTATGCAAAATAAATTCTATTTCTAAAGAAAGAGATGGGTGATACAGAAGGAGCAAAAAAATGGGGATGGAAGTATCGCAGATGAAAATTAATGGATTCATCTATATAAGCATCCAAGGGGGAAACCTGACTTTGGGGTCTTCTAACTTCTATTGATAACCTGGCATATGAATAATTGGAGTATTAGGTTCCACTTGCTATATCGGATGCATAAACCCCAAATTAATTTGGTCCTAAAAGCTGTTGGAGAGGAGTCTGTACTTAATGGATGATAGTACTTGTCTGGGTCTGGTGCTTGGGTATACATGTATCTGATGCCTGGGTATTAATGTTATTTATTTTTGTAACTTTATTCTAAATAAAACCTTTAACAGTGTAATTTCAGAATATAATTTAAGAAGGTGTGTTTAGGGGCAGAGTTTAGGGCAGGGTAGGTGGGGCAACTGGTGGCGAGTAACTCTTATGGTCTGGCTAGTAGCTTGGGACTTGAAATTTTGAGCCCTGATCTAGTATATACAAAGAGGAGCTGATGACTTTGGAATAGACCTTTTTCCTCTCCGCAATGCTATTTTTTCCCCCCTTGTTCTGTACATACGATTCGAAAGAGAGGGACGCACTTTCAATGACCTTATATTGTCTGAACTTCGACCGTTTCCTAGGATCCTTTGGAAAAAATTTTGGTCTCAAAAAACGGAAACTGCCCCATTTCCTTGTTTTAACAATTACTATTTTTGCGAAAGAATAGGGAGTGTGCAGTCTGACAGGACTAAAATGCCCATTTGGATAACTGCCAATTTTAGTTTTGTTTTTGTTCTACGCTTGTTTTTGTTCTTGTATCTCCCAGTTACTGAATTATCCTTAAGTCTTTAACAACTAGATGGCATTCTTCATCAGAAGAATAAAACGCACACACACTTGCTCGGTATCTTACGACAAAATGTGGTAAGAAAAAGGCTGTCTTTGGAAAAGACACTCTAATCTAGCCGTGACTAAATTGGATGCTTGTCAAATTTGTCCATGGCCAAAGTTTGATGCTTCAATATCGGCCTCTGGGAAATGGAGAGTCCTTCACAATTAGAAATTATGGTTAAGGTTCAAAAGTTAGGTTCATGCTAATATTTGGTTTTGGGTTAGGGTTGACCCCACAAGTCCTAATGTTCTGCTCCATTTTTTGTTCTTAATAGATTCTGCCCGTTGTTTTGATGCAAGCATAGGTAGCGTAAAAGAGGCATAATCTGTTACCTAAAAAGGAGCAAAATGTTAGGGTTTAGAGTTAGTTATAACCCCTAAACCCAATTTCTAACTGTGGAAAAGACTCCTCCATTTCTCCAGAGTGTCTACATTCTTACAAGGACAATATTGGAGCATTCGCACTCGGCCATGGCTGACTGTACAGGTGTCCAATTCGGCCGCGTCTGAATTGTAGCGTGCTTTTTATAGTGACATTATTGACGTGGTTTAAGGCTGCGAGCACATTCAGTCCGTGTGACCGCACTTCCCGGAGTCCGTTGCAGGTTTGTGACGGATTGACAGGGAGGACCACACGGGGTAGTGCGCGCAATAATTGCACGCACTACCTCCAAACGTTAAAAGCCCTCCCCCTCAAAAAAGCTAGACGGACACAGCCAGGGCTACAAAGCGCTATCCTCCCTAACGGGTGGCCACGCCATGGACGTTCCTTCCGCTCTGAAAGTTGCTCGTGTGCCCGCAGCCTAAAGGCTTCATGTTTCTCCTAGAACCCCACTTGTGCGCTCAGTATCATTTATATGGAAAGATATATAAAATCTCATTTATGGCTATTGGTTTTCTCTAACTTGTCACTTGATGCCACATACACTAGATTGCCAAAAGTATTCGCTCACCCATCCAAATAATCAGAATCAGGTGTTCCAATCACTTCCATAGCCACAGGTATATAAAATCAAGCACCTAGGCATGCAGACTGTTTTTACAAACATTTGTGAAAGAATGGGTCGCTCTCAGGAGCTCAGTGAATTCCAGCATGGAACTGTGATAGGATGCCACCTGTGCAACAAATCCAGTCGTGAAATTTCCTCACTCCTAAATATTCCAGTCAACTGTCAGCTGTATTATAAGAACGTGGAAGTGTTTGTGAACGACAGCAACTCAGCCACGAAGTGGTAGGCCACGTAAATTGACGGACCGGGGTCAGCGGTAGAGATGAGCGTTCGGTTAGATTCGAATGTGAGTTTGAATCGAACATCGGCCGTTCGAGTGTTCGGCGAACGCCGAACATTATGGGATGTTCGCGGTTTGTTCGACCGCGGACATTCCATAATAAAAAATGCATCCACATGTCTACTAAATGTACCGGCGGCTGCCGGTACATTTTAGGAGACCTGCGGCCCCCGTAACTCACCTGTCCTGCAGCTGTCCCGGCCTCATGTTCCCCGGTCCATCAGCTCCTCCGGTCTGTCTGGCCGCGGCTCCTCTCTGCCCCACGTCTTCATGCCGAATGATCTGATTGGGCAAAGTCCTGCGCCTGACCTGGTCAGGGCTCTAATTCAATATTGAGCCCCGATTGGGCAAAGTCCAGGTCGGGTGCAGGACTTTGACCAATCAGAGCTCAGCATGAAGATGAGCTTTAACCAAGCTCTGGTTAAAGTCGGTGCAAGACTTTAACCAATCAGAGCTTGGTTAAAGCTCTGCACCATGCCTCATCTTCATGCTGAGCTCTGATTGGGCAAAGTCCTGCACCTGACCTGGACTTTGCCCAATCAGGGCTCAATATTGAATTAGAGCCCTGATTGGGCAATCAGATCATTCGGCATGAAGATGTGGGGCAGAGAGGAGCCGCGGCCAGACAGACCAGAGGAGCTGATGGACCGGGAAACACGAGGCCGGGACAGCTGCAGGACAGGTGAGTTACGGGGGCTGGGGGCCGCAGCCACAGGTCTCCTAAATGTACCGGCAACCGCCGGTACATTTAAGAGAACGGTGAACACATTTTGCGTGTTCGGCCCCCATTGATTAACATGGTGTTTGAGTTCGTATTCGAACATTTCGGCCGTTCGTCTGTTCGGATACGAACCGAACACAGGGGATGTTTGGCTCATCCCTAGTCAGTGGATGCTGAGGCGCATAGTGCGAAGACATCGGCAACTTTCTGCAGAGTCAATCGCTACAGACCTCCAAACTTTGTGGCCTTCAGATTAGCTCAAGAACAGTACGCAGAGAGCTTCATGGAATGGGTTTCCATGGCCGAGCAACTGCATCCAAGCCATACATCATCAAGTGCAATGCAAAGTGTCGGATGCAGTGGTGTAAAGCAGGGCTCAAAATTTCAGGTCCCAAGCTACTAGTCAGGCCTTAAAAGTTACTCGCCACCAACCCTTACCGTTATCTCTGCCACTAAACACACCCTCTAAAAATATTGTTTAATTCTCATTAATAATATAACGAAGCATTGTAAACATAAATCAGAATGTGCAGTGTGTATGAGTGTATCACAGAGCTCCACAGCAATAAACCTCCTAGTAATGTGCAGTGTGTATGAGCATGAGTTTTATTGCTGTGCAGCTCTGATACGCTCATACTCACCACACCTTAATGAGTTTTATTGCTGTGGTGCTCTGATACACTCATATACAGTAATGCGTAGTGTGTATAAGAGCACCACAGCAATAAAACTCACAATAATGTGTGGTGTGTAGGAGCGTATCAGAGCTCCAAAGCCTTTTATATACCCCCTCTCTTTCTTTTTACCCCTCCCTCTCATTCTTTTTTTCAACCCCCCCCCTCTCCCATTCTCACTTTTTTCACCCCTCTCCCTCTTTCTTTTTTTTCATCCCCTTTTATTCGTTTTTTTATCCTCTCATTATTTTTTTTCATCCCCTCTTCCATTCTCAGTTTTTTTTATCCCCGCTTTCTTTTTTTAACCCCTCTTATTTGTTTTTTTAT
The DNA here is from genome assembly GCA_009667805.1 of Leptobrachium leishanense. Taxonomy (NCBI): domain Eukaryota; kingdom Metazoa; phylum Chordata; class Amphibia; order Anura; family Megophryidae; genus Leptobrachium; species Leptobrachium leishanense. The sequence continues at coordinate 114,690,919 of CM019065.1, read as the reverse complement.
CCTCTCTCATTTTTTTCATCCCCTCCTTCCATTCTCAGTTTTTTATCCCCTCTTTTTTTCATCCCCTCTTCCATTCTCAGTCTTTTTTATCCCCTTTCTTTTTTTCATCCCCCTCTTCCATTCTCAGTCTATTTTTATCCCCTTTCTTTTTTTCATCCCCTCACTTCCATTCTCAGTCTTTTTTCATCCCCTCTCTTCCATTCTCAGTCTTTTTTCATCCCCTCTTCCATTCTGTCTTTTTTTTCATCCCCTCACTTCCATTCTCAGTCTTTTTTCATCCCCGCTTTCTTTTTTTCATCCCCTCTCTTCCATTCTCAGTCTTTTTTCATCCCCTCTTTCTTTTTTTCATCCCCTCTCTTCCATTCTCAGTCTTTTTTTATCCCCTGCAGCCTTGTAATTACCTACCTCCCAGGCAGCAGTTCCCCCTCCGCTCAGAGGGAGGGAATCAGATCACTCCTCACTCGGCTCATGCACAAATGCTTCCAGGCTCTGTGTCAGCACACGTGACACAGACCACCCGGAAGCTGGCTGAGTGCAGACGCTGGGAAGATGTGAAAGCACATCTCTCCCAGCGTTCGGTCCGTCCCTGCTTGCGGCGCCACCCCCCCTCCTTCCTCGCTACACATTGGAGCAGACAGGATCACATGAAAGGGAATGTCAGTGACGGCTCCATGCTGACGCTGGCATTCCAATTACAGCACAATTTCTACTCGCCCTCCCCCAATTTCAACTCGCAAATTGCGAGGGGGCGAGTGCAAATTTTAACCCCTGGTGTAAAGCATGCTGCCACTTGACTCTAGAGCAGTGGAGACGCGTTCTCTGGAGTGACGAATCACGCTTCTCCATCTGGCAACCTGATGGACGAGTCTGGGTTTGGCAGTTGCCAGGAGAATGGTACTTGTCTCACTGCATTGTGCCAAGTGTAAAGTTTGGTGGAAGGGGGATTATGGTGTGGTTTTTTTTTTTTAGGAGCTAGGCTTGGCCCCTTAGTTCCAGTGAAAGGAACTCTGAATGCATTAGCATACCAAGGCATTTTGGACAATTCCATGCTCCCAACTTTGTGGGAACAGTTTGGAGCTGGCCCCTTCCTCTTCCAACATGACTGTGCACCAGTGCACTAGATGAACTTGACTGGCCTGCACAGAGTCCTGACCTCAACCCAATAGAACACCTTTGGGATGAATTAGAGCAGAGACTGAGAGCCAGGCCTTCTCGTCCAACATCAGTGTGTGACCTGACAAATGCACTTCTGGAAGAATGGTCAAAAATCCCCATAAACACCCTCCTAAACCTTGTGGACAGCCTTCCCAGAACAGTTGAAGCTGTTATAGCTGCAAAGGGTGGACCGACCTCATATTGAACCCTATGGACTAGGAATGGGATGTCACTTAAGTTAATATGCGAGTCAAGGCAGGTGAGCAAATACTTTTGGCAATATAGTGTAAATGTCAATTTTTTATTTTTTTTTGAGAAAGGATTTTACCAGGAAGGATACATTGAGATTTCTCTCGTTTTCAAGTATGTCAAGTATGTTGTTAAACTTCATGTAGGTACAACTGTATATTTTGAGGCCTAGTAAATAACTTGACGCAAAACTAACTTTCCGTATCTTACACCAGGGCTTGACCAATTTGCTTTGACTCTAGGAGCCAGATAAAACAGGAGCCATTTTTTTATGGTAATAAGTGAGCGATAATCTGCCATCGCTGCCTGCCCCTCACAGTTTGAATGTACTAAGCTCTTAGGGATCCCAAAACGGTTATTAGGCAAAAGCAGAGAGGCGTAACTGTGTGTAAACCGGTGTCGTGCATCTACATAGTACATGGTTATACATAGTTATATAGGCTGAAAAAAGACATGCGTCCATCGGGTTCAGCCTCTCCCACATAACCTACTCCTGTTGATCCAAAAGAAGGCAAAAAACCCAGTCTGAATGCTTGCCAATATGCAACATACTGGGAAAAAATTCCTTCTTGACCCCAGAATGGCAGTCAGATTTCTCGGATCAAGGAGCTTTTACCCACATATTAAATATTATAACCCTTAATATTCTGTCTGCAGGAAGTCATCCAGTCGTTTTTTAAGTCTGTACAGACTCTGACCCAACCACCTCAACAGGCAGAGAATTCCACAGCTTTATTGTTCTCACCGTAAAATAACCCTTCCTATGCTTTAAGCTAAATTTTCTTTCTTCCAGTCTAAATGGATGACCCCTTGTCCTATGTATAGTCCTGTTAATGAATAGGTTATCAGACAATGGTTGATAATGGCCCCGTATATATTTATATAAGGTTATCAGATCCCCTCTAAGGTGCCGTTTCTCTAAACTAAACAGGTTTAAGCTTGTTAGTCTTTCCTCATAACTTAACCCTTCCATTTCCCTTATTAATTTAGTTGCCCGTCTCTGCACTTTTTCTAACGCTATAATATCCTTTTTTAAGACAGGTGCCCAAAATTGCACGGCATATTCAAGGTGCGGCCTGACCATTGATTTATACAGAGGCAAAATTATGTTTTCATCCCGTGAGTGAACTCCCCTTTTAATGCATGCCAATACTTTGCTGGCCTTGGCGGCTGCTGTTTGACATTGCACATTGTTACTTAGTTTGAAGTCTATGCATCTGTAAAGATACACATCAGGGCTACGTAAGCAGGGGTGCTGTGCTTTTAATACACAAGCCATTTTATACTCTGGATCAGCCTGCATGTGTCACAGGGAAGCATGGAGAATAAAATAAAAGCTATACGTTACTTCTACTTACACTGCAGGACTGGTGAGGTGGGCAATTAAATGGAATTTATGGCTTCTATTTTTTTGCATAATGATGAAGGGTGCAATAGAGTGTAAGCCCTGAGGTGTAGGTAGGTATAGTGGCCATGCAAACAGATTTAGAAATTAACCATTTTAAATGTGTAACTGCCATAATAACCCCTTAAATGCCATAAAACCAGGGAAAAACAATAGAATTTAATACACATTGTGACAGGCTGGACATTAACCTCTGAAATGACATGAAACTGCAAGTAAAATTATAACATACCCAGTGCAGTATGTAGAATACCTATTAACCCCTAAAATGGCACAAAACCAGGGTAAAACATTGTGATTAAAACAGTGTGGTACATAGCCTCCCCATTAACCCCTAAATGCCATTAATCAAGGACATGAAATGTATACACTGAGGCATTTAGCCTACCCATTAATCAATAATTAATGAAATGTATACACTGTGAGGGATGAAGCCTTCCCATTAACCCTTAACCCCTTAAGGACGGGAGTAATTTTACAACTTCGGCGCTGTTTCGGAAGTGGAAGTTTGCTGAGCTCATTTTGACCATTTTTAAGTCACGTATTATTTTACCACCCAGAAAAATTATATATTGTTCTTTCCGGCAGACTCGGCAGATTAATAATATATCATTATTATATGTATATGTCATGCCCTGCCAACATGCTATAACAAAAAATGTAAAAAAAAGTAAAAAAATTTGAATTTTCAATAAAATTTCAATCTTCCACAGTGTGTAAAGTGTTTTTTTTTTTAAATTTTATTATCCGAGGCTCTGCGGTCATATTCTATGGAGTAGATTTGTTAAAAAAATTAGAACGGGGAACCCATTTTTTTTTGGGGAGAAATTGTGTGATTTTTAGCTAAACCCCCCCCCCCAAAAAAAAAATCATTAGTGAAGCATCATTGTTCACATTATAATTGAAATGTGAACAATAGTGCTGCATTTAAAAAAAAAAAAAGTTTATTTTTTTATTATTTTTATTTTTACTTTTTTTTTAAACTTTTATTTTACTTATAACATGGTCATGTTTGATATCATTGGAAAGGCCATGCTCTGGCCTTTCCAGCAATATCATACATGACCCCCTAGCTACCACCGATCAGGAGATTAAAGGGGTTCAAAGAACCCCCCCTATCTCCTCTAAGGGATTTCCATAGGAAATCCCTTTGCAGCTAGGGGGTTCCCCTGTTAACTGACATCATCGCGCATGGCGCGATGAGTCAGTTGACCGGGGGGGACCCAGAGGTGGGGGCTGCCATCCAAGATGGGGGCCCCCACCGGAAATAGGTCGCGATCGGGCACAAATTAGTGCCCGGTCGCAACCTGGCAACTAAGGGGTTAACCCCTCCCCCATACATCGCTGGAAAGGTCAGGCTGTGACCCTTCCAGCGATGCTGGCCACAGCCGCCTGGTCCCCGGCGATCGGGAGATAGAGGGATCCAAAGGATCCCCCCCCTCCACTTCGGGCGCTTCCCCTGCTCCGGCAGGGGGGGACGCCTGAAACTGACGTCATCGCGCCACCGGCGCGATGACGTCACTGCGCCGGAGGAGGGATTCACACTGATCTGACTCCGCTTGAGTCAGAGCAGCGTGGGAGCGACTGGAGGAGGTGAGTATTAACGGAGGGGGGCTGTAAACGCCGAGGACGTACATTTACGTCCTGCGGCGTCAAAGCCCGCCTAATGCAGGGCGTAAATGTACGTCCTGCGGCTTTAAGGGGTTAATATACAACTAATCCAAGGGGAAACCAAAAGTAATACACAATATGATCTATTTCCTTACCATGAACCCCAATCAATGCTGAGCCATAATAACCCTGTGAAAAGAAAAAGTTACATTTTTAATTTTAACTTTACACTGAATATGGCCATGTTGGATATCATTGGAAAGGCCAGACTCTGCCCACAATCGACCATGTGCGATGCACACGAAGAAGATACAGCGGTCCAAAGAACCCCTGTGCCTCTTGGCTGCAGAGAAGCGGGCAGCACAGCTCCTTCCTTCCCTTCCTCCTTGACAGCACACTGATCCAGCATCTCCCATCACTGGGGCTAGCAGAGTGTAGCTGTTGGGGGACAGGGGGAGCTTTTGGGGTAGGAGGGAACAGAGAGCGTCCGTGTCTCTCTGCCTGGGGTGGGGCCAGGCACTGGGGGGCTAACCACGCCCATCAGCATGTACGGCCAGCAGAAAATGCAGGGAGAAAAGTGGGGTGGGACAATCAGTGACACCATGCGGCAGAGCCCCCCCAGAGCTGCTGGGCAGACAGATGCTGTATGGAACTGCATGTCTTGGGCGTCGGCACAGGCATTTCAGATTCCTATTGCAAACAGTGAATGGGCTGACAAAAGCCCAAGGGCCAGGACACAATTTCTAGTCGCCATGGTGACCTGGCGCCTGGGATTTGTGGTGCCCTGTCTTATGCCCATCCTGCAATTTTGGAATACCAAGAAGTTAGTAAAAATATCACCTATCAAACTCGTGCAAAAAAAAACAAACATTTTCTTAAAAAAAAAAAGTAATTGTAGCTTAATGGTGGACACCATTTATAATTTTTCTTTTTCTGAGCAGCAAGCTACCATATTAATTAAAAGTCTGCTAAGGACATGAGAGAATTCAACTTTTCTTGATCATCTTGTTGGCTGTCCTCATTGCGGTTTTATGTTATGGCTTCGCAAATACCATAACGCACTTTATTTACAGATTGCAAGTGCGTAGAATAGGGGAGCCGAATGCTTAGAACTCAAGAGTTTTCATGTAAAAATAGATCAAAAGATTATTCCTAGAGAGGTCTTCCTCCAGCTCTGTCGCAGATGAGAGGATTCCCAACCTGTCGAAAAGATGGAGAGATTTACAAGAACACACGACTGTCCTATGTGGTAGGCAATACACCTATATATCTTAAATGCCATTACGGAGTTTGTGTTTTTTAATTTTATTTAATTGTATGGTTTGGTATAAAATAAACTATTATTTTACCTGTATTGTAAAGATATCTGGAATTGATTTCATTTGCTTATTAGTTTGTGATAATGTTTTGGCGAATAAAGAATCTAACCCTTTAGTGACCGGGCGGTTTTACACAAATCCGTCCTTTAGTGACCGCTGCTGTTTTTACGTTCTGCACTGTTCATGTTTAGGTCAAATTTTCTTCTTACTCGTTTATTCAACCCACACATATTATACACCGTTTTTCCCGCCATTAAATGGACTTTAGAGAAATACCATTATTACCATCATATCGAATAATTTACGACAAAAACAATATGAAATATGAGGAAAAAATTGTAAAAACAAACTTTTTCGTAACTTAATCCCCAAACTCTACAACTACCAAAAAAGACCCCGGCTAAATAGTTTCTAAATTTTGTCCCGAGACTAGAAATATCCAATTTTTACATGTTTTTCCTTTTTAACCCCTTCACTGCTGAGCCAGTTCACCTATGCGCGCTTCGCTCATTCTGACCATTTTGTGCTAATTATTTTTAGATGACAGCCTAGGTCCTATTTAACTAAATCCCCCCCAGACAAAAAACGTAAAGAAATAAAATAAAATAAAGATTTTTTATTTTTTTTTTAAGTTTTTCTTTTTAATTTTGTTTTTAATTTTTGAACCAAACCTGGTCATGTTTGGTATCATTGGAAAGGCCATGATCAGACATGATCACAGAGGTAACATAGCTGATCTATAACCATGGAGACCCAGGTTCGAATCCCGGGCCAGAGCACCTCTCCAGTATGTGTCCTTGGGCAAGACCCCTAACGGTACATACCTGCCTACCACACCATATCGGCTGTGGAGAAGCAAGTCAAAATACCATCCAGCACATCCTTCCAATAAAACTGTGGAGATGTCTCGACTTTGAGAAGCGGGTTCAACCTAACCACCAGGTCGCTGTTCTACAATCATGAAAGACGACCCGATTCCACTCAGAAGACTCCTCCAGCAAGTGTCCTTGGGCAAGACACCTAACAATATGGATGCGCCTACCTCACAAAATACTTGTACATCTCATAGATTGTAAATTCCCTTGGGAAGAGGGACTCTGTCTGCCGTCGAACACTTTTATTTCTGTCATCTTGAAAATTTCTGCACCTCATTAGCCTGACAGAGCACAAATAGCTTCACTGGTGTTACAGTAAAGAGGTTATAAGGAGCAGTCCCTATCTCACTGTAACAAAAAGTTTAAAAGTCTTTACTGCTGCATTGCATCAGCCAGGAAGAGCTGTGATATCACTCGTATCTTTAAAGGGAGGCGATTGAGGGAGTTAAATGTCAGTCATAAAATCCCTCTACAGTGCAGGTAAAAGGTGTTACTGTAATTTCTTAATGCAGGCATTATGACCATATACAGATATTCTATTGCAGGGGTCAAAATTTCAAGTCCCAAGCTACTAACCAGCCATAAGAGTTACTCGCCACCAGTTGCTCCACCTAACCCCTACCCAACCCTTAACTCTGCCCCCAAACACACACACCCTTAAATTATGTTATGAAATTACACTGTTAAAGGTTTTATTTAGAATAAAGTTACAAAAGTAACAATAATACCCAGACATCAGACTCCAGATACTTGTATACCCAGTCATCTGAACCCAGTGTGAGCAGAGTGAGGAGGCAGGGAAGCTCTTTCCACCCCCTGCCAGTGACCGAGACAAGCTGGGTCAGGTTTTTTTTTTTTTTTTTTGAGAAAGGATTTTACCAGGAAGGATACATTGAGATTTCTCTCGTTTTCAAGTATGTCCTGGGTGGCGAGTGTGTACCGTTAGGTGTCTTGCCCAAGGACACTTACTGGAGAGGTGCTCGCTGGGATCGAACCCATGACTCCACAGGCTCTCTCCATGCAGAGCAGTGACATTACCTCTACTCCACCCAGCAGCTGATTCCTGCCACCATGCAGCCTGGGTAAGGGGGGGCTGCACGGTGGCACCGCCGGAATACGCAGCAAAAAATAATTTATTGTACTGCCTGCGTGTGCATTTCCACTCGCCCTCACTTAATTTCCATTCGCCAAATGCTAGTAGGCGAGTGGAAATTTTGAGCCCTGTTCTATTGGATGCTGCAGTGCTAATAATCACACTACAAATAGCCATTTTTATTATCCATTATTATCAAATTGACTGTATTTGACACAAATGCTATTTCTGACTGTGTGAATAATGCAGACTCCATTTGTAATTGTGAGAGATTAAGGGACATCATCTAAAGTTTAGATCCTTTAATCGCTTCAATAGTTCTGTAAATGATAAACAGATGTATGTAAATTTAAAAATGAGTAAAATTTTACATTTTAATGTTTTGACTCGCTCAGAATAACAATCTTTGTTTTAATTTTAACCTAAAATTTGCGATTTCACACTTTACATACTTGTTCACTACGCATTCATGGTTTCAAATAAATGTATTTTTTCACGTGCTTGGTGGTGAAGGTGTTAATGTTGTATGTTTACAATAAAAAAAAATTATTAGTTACCACAGGCAATAGATTTTTCTCAATGCTGTTATCAATATTCACTAATCGGTCTCTGCACCACCTGGCTCCATTGATGAGTCTATACTGTTATTGAGCATCTTGATCTTAGAAATTGCGAATTAACCAATCAATTCATGGGTCATCTCTTTTCCAGCACAATTTACCCAGAATGTAAGAAATTATTTTCCACAAGAAATATAGCCTGTCCTTCCTTCTAACCACAAACACAGCGCAAGAGACTATTTAAGCTTTGTTTCCTAGAGTATATCTTGAAAGGGATACTCTTAAAAAATAGTTTCCTTTTTTGCCCTTAAATAATTGGGCAGAGGCTGCTGATGGCACCTGCCCTGGTTTTATTATTTTTATTTCGTGATTTTACTCGCCAATTGTCCGTCGCCACGTGCTGTTCCTCCTCTCCGCCTTCACAGCCTTCTGAACCTGGAAGTCCCTGAAGCTTTTCTTTGTAATTTGCGCCCCCTGTACTGGAGCTGATTTTAAATGTGTATAATAGTTGTGATTGGTCTGTTGTTGGTGGCTAGGCAGTCCATAGGAAAGGTTAGAAAAAATATCGCTATCAAATGGGGGATTAAGCAATGCAGAGTAAGGCTAGGGTCAGACGAACACATTTTTCGCGTCGACCGTCAAAAAGTGCGTCCGAACGAATGGACGTATTTTTTTTTACGGAATACGCGATAGCGGTCATACGATGCCCATTTTCGTGCTTTTTTTTTTCACGGAGCTGGAAAAAAGAGAGCTATGATTACCCAAATCAATTGCAGAATTAATCCGATAAGGGGAAGGGGTATAAAAACCATTTTGGGAATGGTGGCGTTTTCCAAGATGGATGCAGTCCAAGTGTTTGTTTTTGCTGCAATGGGGTACCTGTACCTGAAGAAGAAAAGACAACGACGAACATGGGTTCATCCAATCAGCATTGCCAGACACACGCATGGCCACTTGGTGACGCTGTACAGGCCACTGCGAGAGAGGGACCCCGTGAAGTTCAACTACCTGCGGATGTCCATCCCCTCCTTTGTACTGTTGATGAAGGTGCTTGAGCCGCTGGCCAAGAGGGACACCAACATGAGGGCTGCCATACCACCGGAGGAGATGCTGGTCAACACTTTGCGGTAAGTACTATCAAACACCTGCATTCATGACATCGCTGCCAGTCAACAGACATGTGTTCGGTGTGCAGAGCCCCTATTGCTGGTCAGTAGTGATATTCCCACTAGCACATGCATGCCCACATACACGCATGCATCACCTTCCATAATACGTACCGAAAGAGTAATGACACTGACAACGATGTGAAACAAATTAAATATATTGTCAGAAATAGGACAGAAGATAATAACATATTAAACACATATATTATTGCATGTACAATGAAGGGAATAAAATACAAATAGTGGAACAACATGAACAAAATCGGACAAACCTAAAAGAACAGATGATACCGAGTAGCATCTGGGTCATGAGGACCGTGCATGTGGATGCGGTGTTACTCTGGCTCCAGGGGTGGCCCAGCAACAGGGGACATGGGTGGGTGGGTAGGCAACGCCTGGCTGTGGTGGGAATATCCACGGGCATGGGGGTATTGTGGCACAACACCATCATATACAGGTGCCTGTTGTGGATGGGAAAGTATTTTGTGTATAGTGTCCAGGATTGGACGGCGGAAAACCACCTTTTGCCCTGGGGTCATCATGTTCAGCAGGGACAGACAGAAGTTAAAAAAGGACATATCCACGGAGTCCGCGACCATGCAGTGTGGATGTAGTTGTGGATGGTGCGCCTCCATGAAGGCGACCATGGCCTGCTCGACATCTGCTGCTGGTGGCTTCTTCCTCTTGGGAGCTGTACCGGTGCTGTACCCGGCACGTGTTCGGGATCCACATTCTCCACCTGGGACTCCGCACCACCCTGCTCGACCTCCACCTGGCAGCTGCCAGATCCTACGGCCTGCAGGTCTTGCTCTTGTGAGCCAGAGGTGGATGGCCGGTCAATACTGCTAACGGTATGTCTTGGCTCATTCTCAGGAAGGACAGTCGGTCAGCATACAAATAGCTGCAGCTCTTCTTTGACCCAGCTCCAGAGCGTGCAGCTTCAGCCTCCTTTTTCAGAACCCGGGTATGATTGTCCCTCACTGTCGCCATTTGTTGATTGCTTCATTTGCTGCAAAACATGATGAGCGTGACATAAGGTTCGGTTCATATGATGTGATCATAACACACCTTTACTTCATATTTTACCAGGTATCTTGCTAGTGGATGCAGTTTGAAGGATCTGTATTAAAACTTCCACATTGGCAGATCAACAGCTGGTGAGATCGTCCGCAAGGTGTGCCAAACAATATGGGAAACCATGAAGGAGCAATGTTTGCCAACACCCACGGACGAGGCATGGGTAGCAATTGCAGCAGCATTTTGGGAGAGAGTGAACTTCCCCCAACTGCCTGGGAGCTGTGGATGGCAAACATGTCCGCATAGTGAAGCGACTGCACAGTGGCTCACTGTTTCAAAATTATAAACATTATTTTTCTATTGGCCTACTGGCGGTGGCAGATGCCAACTATAATTTTGTGTATGTGGATGTCGGATCATACGGCAAGGACTCTGACTCCACACTGTTCCGGAACTCAACACTGTGGAATGATATTGAGGATGGGAACCTGCACATCCCCAGTCCCACACCTTTGCCTGGCAGCAACGTGGCAGTCCCCTATGCTTTCATGGGTGACAAGGCATTTGGCCTATCCACACATCTCCTGCGGCCATACTCGGGGACACACCTGACAGTGAAGAAGTGGGTGTTTAATTACAGGCTGTCGCGGGCGAGACGGTATGTCGAGTGTAGCTTTGGCATACTGAGCAACATGTGGAGGATTTTTCACCGGCCACTCGATGTAAATGTGGATTTCTGTGTGGATATAGTCAAATGCTGCTGCATCCTACAGAACTATGTTCGTGCAAGGGATGGTGTTAATTTCGATGATACCCTCACAGTTACGGGTCTGGATGAGAATGCTAACGATGACATGATACCTGTGAATAGACTCAGCTTTCGCGATGCTCTGTCTTATTATTTCACTAGCAATGCAGGGCAGGTGCCCTGGCAGATGGACAGCATTTGACACGTGACAACAATAATTTGTGATGCCATTTATTTTGATGTAACATTCAGGTTCTATGCAATTATGAATAAAATTAGCATTTACTCACTCTGAAGCTTCTGCTCTTTATCAGACCACGTCTCGTACTCTGGGTACACCACCCTGGACACTGCAACCCATGCACTGGCCTTCTTCACTCAGTCTTTGTTGGTGTCGCAGGCCGTGTCCCACAGCTCGGGATGCTCTGGCACTGCATTGATCAGCCTCTCCACGTCGATGTCAGCCCCAGGCATTGTCTACAGCAACTTGCTGCTACCTCCATCCAAACCAGGAAGAGTTGGTCTCTGCATGTTATGTAGGCTGGACGTGTGCAGCGTCTGACGTCTCCTAATCACGCACACACGCTGCTTTGCGGACGCAGCGCACTCTGTACGTCAGTACTAGCGGTTTGTCGTTCTCGAAAAAATGTGTTTGTTTGCCACTTGCGTTCTTCGTATGTTGCCTGGCATTGGACATCATTTGCTGCTAGCACGGCCGTGATTAAGTGCGGCTAAACGCACGTTAATACTGCATTCGTCTGACCCTAGCCTAAGTGCCGGGGTACTCCACAGGCTGGGATCTGCAATCCACTCAGTACATGTGCTTGAAATCAGTGGGCCACACCAGGAACTCAACGTTGTAAAAATATTTAAGGACGGCCACAGGGGCACAAAATATATCGAAGTTTCGGCTCGAAAGCCTAGATCTTGCTTTAAGCATGATCAAGACTTTCTAGCCAAAACGTTGCTGTATTTTGTGCCCCTGTGGCCGTTCTTAACGTTGTAAAAATATGTATTTGAGTTCCTGGTGTAGCCCACTGATTTCAAGCACATAGGCAAGGTAGCCGGCTGGGTGGAGTAGAGGTAACATCACTGCTCTGCATGGAGAGAGCCTGTGGAGTCATGGGTTCGATCCCAGCGAGCAACCTCTCCAGTAAGTGTCCTTGGGCAAGACACCTAACTGTACATACTCGCCACCCAGGGCATACTTGAAAACAAGAGAAATCTCAATGTATCCTTCCTGGTAAAATCCTTTCTAAAAAATAAAAAGGTTAAGCATCTAGCCATGGCTGCATGAATGGGGCTCTTGTTTCATGCAGCCATGGCTGTGGTTTTGAGCAATCTTTGGTTAAGGAGTTCTTGGATTTCGGCATTGGCTGTAGCAAGCACCAGCTTTCTGCTGAGTGGCTAGGCGATTTGGTCTCCAGCTGGCCTGTTGCCCATTGGGCAAAATCTTGTAAGCCAATGACCTTTCCAGGCTTGCATACAAGTCCATGCAGTGAGAAATTGACTACCATAGCGTAAGTTCTCCCTTGACCATTGTAACTTTATTATTAGTTGTCTCTTGATGAGGCCACCATCTTAAAATCGCAGCCCAGTTTTCAGATTGCCTAAAACATCAACTACGACATATGATATAGGCATGAAATCCATGGATTGAGGGAAACTTCTAGCATTCCATTGTGCAGGAAACCGAGTGAGCGGTTCCTTAGATCATAGATGGTGCTCTGTGCCTGAATGTAGTTAAAATGTTTATTTTTTGATGAGCAGATCAAGGAATGGCACAATGGATAGGCCGCAATTTATATGCTATGGGAGGTTATTTTGGTTACAGAGCCACTTTTATAAAATATTTGGGGATATAGCCGCTAAGGGAAGCATTACTGGCTTGTATTTTGGCATATTTGAGCCAAATCTCCCAATCTAATCATCATATGGTGTTTAAGAGCTTTTCTGGGAAGCTGCCACCCTACCTGAATAGGCTGCTTCCTCCAGCAGTTCCCTCATCCTATAACCTCCGATCCAGGACCAGCACCTTACTTGCAATACCACAATACAAAAAGAAAGTGGTTCAATCCTCATTTTCCTACAGAGCACCGCAATTATGGAATAACCTCCCAGACGCCATCAAATCCTCCCCCAGTCTTAAGTCACTCAAGAGCTCCCTATTAACATACCTCAATGCGGAATGCTCCTGTAAACATGTAACATAATGACTATTTCCTATATATTTATTTTCTGCATTTTATTACTTTATTTCTGTAACAACTGTAACCTTTCAATGTTCTTGAACCCAGGACATACTTGAAAACGAGAGAAATCTCAATGTATCCTTTCTGTTAAAATACTTTATAAATAAATATGGGAATTGTGACCTTTTTAAAGAGGTAGTAAACTGCCCCTCCTCTGGTTTCTTTATCGTTAAACATAGGTTTAAAATTGCATACATTAGTAAGAAAACCATGAAATGGTTGTATTAAATGTAATTACTATCATTTTTTTTTTTTGTCATTGTTCTTCAATATGAAATCCCACAATTGGTTAATTGGCGCTGCTGATTTTGTTTTTTTTCTCCCACTTACCAGTGATCAAAGTGTCCATGTTCTGTAAAGCCTCCCACAACATTTATTTCAAATATAGCTCTGAGCCTCCTCCAAACCTCACCTTGAGGTTTCTCTTGTAAATAGAAACTGCACTTAATATCCAACTTGGTTGTTGTGCTTCAGGAAATATTAGCGATCAGTTCAGCACCCAAGGCTTTATTTGTAAGGGTTGTTTGAGTGTGTTTTAAAGTGTAGGTGTTTTAAAAGGTGCACTTTTTTTTCTGCACTGTCCCATCAGTGTATTTCTGTCCTATTGGTCTTAAAGATCAATGTCTTACCGGTTTCCATTGGTGGGCGCTGCCATAGTGTCAAACTAACCCCTCTGTGGGCGTAGCTTGCCAAGGTCCATCGCATTGTGCAAAAAAATGTGCATTAGCCTTGGTTGGTAAAGTCGGTGCGCTGACCGTCAAAAGGGTGCACCAAGCTAGAGGATGACTGTCCTGTAGGATGGCTCTCTAATCAGAACTGTCCCCCGCAGCATGCTGCATGGACGGGAGTAATAACGCATATTTAACAGGCTATTACTCTTTTTTTTATAATTTTCTTTTTCAATTATGTGTTGGCAAAACAAACAAACAAACAAAAACCTTTTGTGTTAGGAGATAGTATCCATTAAATGAGCCAGCCTCCCGTCGCTATGACAGGTGCGCTTTAAGGATTGTTTGAATTGGTGTGTTTGCTTATGTCTGTGTGTAAACGCACATAATTAGTGTGTTTGTGTCTACAACATAATGCAAATGAGGCTGATCTGTTAAATATAAATATACCAAAAGTGAAAATGTTACATTTTGAGCGCTGGAGGGATTTTTTACCTTTTTTTTTTTTTTTTAATCTACTGCAAATGGAGGTCATTGCTCAAACTCTGGTATGCTTTTTTTATTTAATTTTCTTTTCTACTACTGTGGAGTCAGGCATTCTCCTGCAGGCGAGATGGGAGGGGGGCTGGGGATCTTTTATTGAATAGCTGTGTTATTTATGTCTTGTGCGAACAGAAATCTTTGGTATTTCCACTGCACATGGAATTAACTTTGCTTTATTTGACTTTTGCACTAATTCCTGGCACTTTTTATTGTAAACTTGTTATGGCAGGCAGCATATTGCTCCTCTGTGGGCAGGGCCGGACTGGGAATAAAAAGCAGCCCTGGAAATTTTTTTTAGACCAGCCCTTTATTGTGATGAGTGCAAATGAAAAGGATACGTATCAGAGCTTCACAGCAATAAAACTCGCGCTCAAACACTCAGCATATTACTGTGTTTTATTGCTGTGCAGCTCAGATACAGAAATGTGCTCTGTGTATGAGCGTATCACTGAGCTCCACAGCAATAAAATACAGTAATATGCAGTGTGTATGAGAGTTTTATTGCTGTGCAGCTCTGATACACTAATACACAGCGCCCATTTCTGTATAAGCGCTGAACAGCAATAAACTCCCTCATACACACTGCATATTACTGTTTTATTGCTGTTGAGCTCTGTGATACAGAAATGTGGGCTGTGTATGAGCATATCAAAGCTGCACAGCAATAAAACTCACTCATACACACCGCACATTATTCTATCACGAAGTTCCACAGCAATAAAGCTCACAGTAATGTGCAGTGTGTATGAGCATATCATAAAGCTCCAGAGCAATAAAAAAACACAGTAATGTGCAGTGTGTGTGTGTGAGTTTTATTGCTGTGGAGCTCTGTGATACGCTCATACACACCGCACAATACTGTGAGTTTTATTGCTGTGCAGCTCTGTGATGCAGTAATATGCAGTGTGTGAGTGTATCAGAGCTGCACAGCAATAAAACACATTAATATGCAATGTGTATGAGCGTATCACATGTAGACAAGCATTTTTTGTCGGGGTTTGCAGGCAGTATATATAATGCCTGTGTATCTAAAGTCTGCCAGGCTCTAATAACCATAAATGCGTGCAAAACCTCTACAATTTTTATATGTTTGTGTGTTTATTTCTATATAATGCCCCTCTATTTATACAAATATATATGCATTTATTATATTTGCATAGAGGGGCATTCTATAGAATTAAACACACAAACCTATATATATATTGTAGAGGTATTGCAGGCATTTATGGTTATTAATTAGAGCCTGGCAGACTTTAGATACACAGGCAATATATATATATATATAGAACACTTTATTGAAAAGGCACGTTTAAAATTTCTCACCCTGTCCTGGTGGACTTCTTGCAGCCAGGACACAGGAATCATCAAAGCAGCCTCTGCCTCTTGCTTCTCTCCAGGGAGTGATCTCTGATCGCTGACCCTGAACATACACTGGCAGAGGCTCTGTGACCACAGCAGACAGGCCGGGATCTCTGACAGCAGCACTGGAGCGGATAGGAAGGGGCGCCCGTTTTTTTTTTCCTCAAACAAACCCTGCTCCTCTGTTGTCCTGCCTGTCCTGCTCAGATTTTAAGCTGCTGCCCATAATGGAAATACAATTTAGCAGGGAAGGAGCACCAGGAGCTGCAGCAACAGGCGGTAGCTGGCCTCCTCAGATGTGTCCGGCATGCGCATCACATGGTTTGTGAAGGGGCGGCCCCAGCCTTATGCTCTGGATTGGGAGACACGCTGTAGGGGCTGACAAGGAAGAAAGCGGCGGCGGCCAGTGAGTCAGTCAGTGTGTACCGCGCCGGCCCCAGTAACCCCGTGGATCTCAATTTAAATGCAAAACCGGCCCAAAAATTAAACGGCCTACTGGGATTCCTCCCGCTATCCCGGTAGGCCAGTCCGGCCCTGTCTGTGGGTCATGGGTGTAGCTCAAAGAATCCGAAAAGACAAATTATTGTATTTAGATTGTGCTCTCTTAGTCTTGGCGGTTGAGTTTTACTTTAAAACCTTTACATACAAATGTATTATTATTATTCATTTATAAAGCCCCAGCATATTCCGCAACAATGGGCACAATCTTAAAAAAAATTACGATACGTTGGACAACATTCGACAAACCTGTACAGGTGGAAACGAGGGCCCTATTCCCGTGGGAACTCACAATCTAGAAGGGATCGGGGTGGAAACAGGAGGAGAGGACTGCAAGGTGAGGTTGATGGAATGGTTGGGGCAGTGAGGTGTATTAATGCACCGCGTGGTAGGCTTCCCTAAATGGGAATGTCTTAAGGGAGTGTTTTGAAGGATGAGAAACTAGGGGAAATTCCGACTGTAGCGTTCCAGAGGATGGGGCTGTGCGGGAGAAATCCTGCAGTCTATCATGGGAAGAGGTGATGTGGGGAGAAGCTAGGCGCAGGTCACTGTTTGATCTTAGGGAGCAGGCTGGGGTGTATTTGGTGATTTAGTGAGGACAGGTAGTGGGGAGCAGAGTTAGTGAGAGCTTTGTAGATCAGTGTAAGGATACAGTGGATGGGGAGCCAGTAAAGGGACTTGCAGAAACAGAGCGGCGGGTGAGGTGGATGAGACTGGCAGAGGCATTCAGAATGGATTGTGGGGGGAGAGGCGGGAAGCCAATTAGAAAATTATTACAATAGTAAAGTCTGGAAATTACAAGCGTGTGCAGAGATTGCTTTGTGGTGTCAGTGGTAAGAAATGGCCGAATTCTGGAAATCTGTAATGTAATTGGTAGAGGCAGGCGGAGGTAAGAGACTGGATGCAGGGATGGGCAAATCCTACTGCCCGACTCCCGGGACATGCAGTACCGGGGGCCCAGGCAGGTGTCCCCCCCCCCCCCCACTTAGCCCTGCTGTGTGCTGAGCACCCATTGCTTCCGGTATCCTGGCGGCCACAGGACTCTATGGACGTGTGTGGAGCGTCCTGTGGATTCCCTCCCCCTCGCAGAGGATGCTCCATGCCTGTCCTGTTGTGTCTTTGCTCGGTGCTTATCTGGCTGACCAAAGTCTGGCCTTTCTAACGATATCCAAAATGACCACATAGTGTGGAAATGTAAAAAAATAAAAAATACACATATATATATATTAGTATTTGTTATAAAAGCAGCTTCCTCCACCCTTTAACAATGCCGCTGCACTGATTTTATATACTGTATTTAAAATATTTTAATCTATTAAAGTTTATTTTTATATATATTTTAATGTTACTTATATAATAACTTGAATTAAATTAATTTTAATAATATACTGCATTTTTAAATATGCTTTCATTTAATAAATTTATTAATATACTTCAAATAGCATAATTTGAGTTTTATTGCTGTGGAGCTCTGATAGGATCTGTGTTGTGTGAGGTGTATAACTAAATACCTGTGTTTGTTGGTCTCATGTGTTTGTTCTCTATTTGGTCAAGATTAGAATAAAGTCCTAATGCTATTTTGTTGAAATTCTATTTATCGGGACAAGTAGATTGGACTTCCACTTTACTCCATTGGACAAGTAGATTTTTTTTAACCCCCCCCCCCCCCCCACACACACACAGACCCCTGGGATGTGGGGGATGAAGAGAAGAGTCAAGTGTAACTCCGAGACAGTGAGGTGAGAGAGGTCATCCAGGCCTATATAGATAATTCAGGCTTTACAATGAACCCTCTCCCACCTCAGCAAATTGTGCACAATTAATAAAACCAAAAATAAAGAATTTCCAGAGTTCTTAATGTCAGGTATGAATATTATGCAGGTGTAGGGATTATCTGGCTCTATGAACACTTCAGAAGCCAGCAATACACATCACAATGTTTGGTCTGGGATGTAGGCACGAATGTTGCTGTGTGGCAGACAGCTCAGTTTTTACATTGCTGAATATCGGCCTTTATTTTCAGTTTCCTGGGGTTTTCCTACAAGCTGAGGTATGGCACCAGGTCCTTTTTGTTTTACTGTAATAACTCTTTTTCAGAGTAACGTGAGCAGCTTGTGACATCTTTTAGCTGTACTTTGCCAAATTCATGTGCTGGCCAATCCATTGTTGTGAGTCGACATCGTGTGAGTCTCTGTAAATTAACACCATGGGTGACCTCTGGTGCTGCTTGGCTGGTTTGTGAGGTGACCGTAGTTTTGCATAGGACATTCAAAATGACTTTTGTGTGCGAATAAGGTGCGTCTCTGGGTATTCTTCACATAGGACTTAAGAAAAGAAATATCAAAACTTGTAAAGTGACTTTCACAAATGAAAAAACAGAAAATTTATAGTTGCTAGTCTGCCGCGACCTTTATCTAACCTGTGTAAAGAACAACTCCGAGGTCAAATAGTGATGTGCTTCCAGAACTTTATTGGTTGTTAATGTTATTTTTATATTTGATTGCGACCACTCCTTTCCATTGACTCCACTTAAATATTTATTTTAAAGTTAAAAAAAAACAAACACGTGAAATACTCTTATGGAAAATACATGTTTATAGGGATGCACCGATACTAGTATTGTGCCGATACCATCATTTGCACGAGTACTTTGTACTCGTGCAAATGCCCCGTTATTTCCCCCGATACCCGGAAGCCAGCGTTGGGCCTGTTTGCCGGTATCCAAGGAGCTAGGGAAACTGGCCGGGTGCATTAAAAGCATTTGGCCAGCATTCCCCTCTGACTGGCCACGTTACCGAGCGACCGCCGCCAGCTTCCCCCATTGTCTGCCTGTGGATATGCAGGTCTGAGGTCTGTATATTTAGACCTGGTCTGGGGGTCTGTATATATGGATCTGGTCGGGGGGGGGGGTCTCTATATATGGATCTGGTCTGGGATCTGCATATTATTTATATAGCACCAGCATGTTCCGTAGCGCTGTACAATGAGCACAATATAGACAGGGTTACAATACATTGAACAACAATTCGCAAACCAGTACAGGAGGAAATGAAGGCCCTATTCCTGTGGGAACTTGTCTAGAAGGGTTGACGCTGGAAATGGGAGGAGAGGACTGCAAGGTAAGAGTGATGGATTGGTGCGAGTGATGGACTGGTTGCGTCAGTGAGTCGGGTGTTAGGCTTCCGTAAATAGGAATGTCTTAAAGGAGCATTTGAAGGAAGGGAAACTAGGGGAAAGTCTGACAGTACGAGGGAGAGCGTTCCAGAGGATGGGGGCAGTGCGTAAGAAATCCTCCCTATCATGGGAAGAGGTGATGCGGGTAGAAGCTAGGTGCAGGTCACTGTTTGACCTTGGAGTGGGCTGGGGTGTATTTGGTGATTAGTGAGGACAGGTAGTGTGGAGCTGAGTTAGTGAGAGCTTTGTAGGTCAGAGTAAGGATTTTAAATTTAATTCTACAGTGGATGGGAAGCCAGTGAAGGGACTCAGACACAGTGCAGCGGGTGAGGTGGATGAGCCTGGCAGAGGCATTCAGAATGGATTGTAGGGGGGTGAGGCGGAAGAGAGGGAGGCCAGCAAGAAGATTATTACAATAGTCAACTAGAAACGAAAGTGAGTGGGATGTCCAGTGAAAAATAGAAGTTTATTCGGGAACAGCAAGCCCCATAGAACAAAACATGTGACGTTTCGACCCGAAGGTCTTAATCATACATGATTAAGACCTTCGGGTCGAAACATCAAAAGCTTTGTTCTATGGGGCTTGCTGTTCCCGAATAAACTTCTATTTTTCACTGGACATCCCACTCCCTTTCGTTTCTACTTGCCTATGGGGCTAGCAGCGTCCCTTTAGTGGTGATCTCGTGAGAATCTACCTTGAGCTCCCTCTTGGTGGAGATCAAGGCGTTTGTATCTGCATTATTACAATAGTCAAGTCAGGAGATTACAAGGGTGTGGATGTTGATTTGTGGTGTTGGCAGTAAGAAATGGCCAAATTCTGGCAGTATTACGTAGTTTGTAGCGGCAGGAGGAGGAAAGGACCAAGTCAAGTGTAACTTCGAAACAGTGAACCTGGTTAGATGGGGAGATAGTGATACCATCAACCATGATGAAGTCAGAAGGTAGGGAGGCAGTAGAGGGAGGAATTGGTAGGAGCTCAGTCTTGGACATGTTAATTTTTAGGTGGTGAGAGGCCATCCAGGAGGAGATGCCCAATAAACAGTCGCTGGTCTGGGGTCTGTGTGTATATATATATCTCTATCTCTGGTCTGTATGTATGTGAGTGGGTATATCTATCTGGTCTGGGGTCTGGGTGTGTGTGTATATGTCTGGTCTGGGGTCTGTCTATGTATCTGAGTGGGCATGATCTGGTCTGAGGTCTGTAAGTATACATGTGTCTGAGGTGTGTGTGTTCAGGATGTGTGCAGAGGGTAAATGGGGTGTCTGGCAATATTAACATAAACTGGATAGGCTTTCAGAAACATCCTAAATTATTTATTGGAAAGCAGTCACATGATTTTAAATAAAAGTATTGGTACTCGGTATCGGTGAATACCTGAAAAAGTATCGGTACCTGGACACGGTCCTAAAAAAAGGTGGAATCGGTGCATCCCTACATGTTTAAGTGCAGCCATTATAGTTTTGCTTGTTACATTTTGAGGACTGACCCCCCTCTCTGTCACAGGTGCCTCATTGCAGGGTTCTGTTTAAACCTTAAGCGTAATAAGAAATGTTCTTACGGCGCACTTAATAGTAAGTTGACAAACTCTGACAATGTTATTCATATATAAAGCCACGTATTTGTTGTGCTTATTGTGTCCTGTATATTAATCACGCGTTTTATCAATATCTGTGAATAAAGCGCCAAGTGATGTATTGCACATTTTAATAAACAAAAGGAAATTACTTTTTTTTTTTCTTTTTCTCAACGAATAAAATGTAGCAAACAATTCTTATAACCTGTATGACCATGATTCACTCGTGTATGCACCCGCACTGGGTACATATTGGTAATATAATATAAATAAATGGCAATATTTAGTGCACATTAATTTGTGCCAAAATCATGCTTAAAGTGAAAAGGGGGATAAAATATTAAAATTTATTCATATCACCAATATAATACATAGCCAGTGGGAGTGCGTAGACAGTGAATCACGGTCATACATGTTATAAGAATTGTTTGCTACATTTTATTCAGAATGAATTTCCTTCTGTTTTATTAATATGTACAATATATCCCGTGGCAATTTATTCACTTAGATACTGATAAAACGTATGATTAATATATAATGCCATGAAACTCGTTGTGCTTATAGTGTCTTGTATTTGTGTAGAACATTGTCAGAGTTTAATTTACTATTCAGCGCGCCATAATAACATTTCTTATTACGCTTAAAGTCCCATGTAGTGCATTTACTCGGATGTTTTGCACTTGTTGTATCAGGCGGCACTGAATTTAATCGAACATAAGGTTGTTTATACAATTTATAAGCACCGTTTTTTTCGCCTAATTCAATTGCTTGTCTGTTTAAACCTTAATCTGTGTGACACCCAGGAGGATGCATGGCCCAAGTAAGTGGGTGAGAACCGCCATTGGGCTGGCATAGCGTAGCACCTGCCATGGTGGAGTACATGTATGTTGCTGCAGGCCTTTGCAACCATATCTGCAACATTTATTCCAAGTCAGCTTTTTTAAAATCTTTAAAACTGTTAAATTGGAGTGCTTTGCGTTTTGTATAGTTACAAGTACTTGTACAGCGCCAACAGATTCCGTAGCGCTTTATAATGGGGAAGCACAAACAAGTGACATAATAAATAATAAACATAAGGAACAGACAGCCCTGGCCGTAGGATAATTGTCCTGTATTTTGTATGTTGTGTTCATCGGTCTCAGGAAATCACCTTATGAAAGTACATGTTCAGGTTGAGTGCAGTCATTAAGGCTGGGTTCACACCCGGGCGCGGTTTTTTTTACGCGCGGTCGAGCATACAAAAAACGCGCATTGCAGATTCGCGGCTATGATGTGGCCGAGAACGCGCTGCTGTATGCCTGAAAAGAAGCTCCCGAACTTCTTTTTGTGTTGGCTGTTTTAATGCGTGTTCCTGCGCGCTTTAAAACGCTTGGGTCTGAACGGGGCCCATAGCAAAGCATGGGATTTCCCCATTCATGCGTTTTAAAGCGTGCACGAACGCGCGTTAAAACGGCTAGGTGTGAACGGGGCCTAAAGTGTGTTTGTGTAAAATATATATTTAACCAATAACTATTACCATTGATGTATGGTTTAGCATCGTTCTTGGACTCCCTTCCAAATGTGTCTATTTGTGAAATGCTCTTCAGCAGCAGAGAACGTCCTGGTCAGTGTTTTGTAGAACCCTCTCGTCTCCACCTGTCAGGATGTGCTGCCCTTGTGACTTCTCTTTGCTTGTCTGTAGCAGCGCTATTGGATTGATTTGGCATCTGTGAAAAACCACAAAGGCAGCTGAAGAAATGAGTGTTGGAAGCTTCACATTCTTTTTCCATGCCTTTTAATGAGGTGATTGTTTTCAAAATATAGAAAGCTACTGTCATATTGCAGTACTAAGCAGATATTCTGTGTTCCATGACATGGAATAATTTACACATTGACCCCTGGATCCTTTTAGAGGGTGTGCAGACCCCTGGCTCTCCGAGGAAAAAATAGAAGGATACTCCTCTAAAAAGGGGGGGGGGAGAAAGGATTTGTCAAATTGGGCTGGGCCATATCCGCGCTTTAGCCCAGTTTTAATCGAGGTAGAGGTTGACCTTAGTTTTACTCTTGCGAAAATCGAGAGTTCTGGATTTGTTAATTGATTGACAGGCAGTCCGAGTATTGGCAGAGCACAGCCGTCAGGTTCGGGGTGGCACCTGCGGTATGTGTTGGCTCTACTCTGCTAGTGTTTGGATGGAAGGTCTATCAGTTAATGAAAACAGAGTCCTCGATTTTCACAAGAGATAGAGGCCGACCTCCATCTTTACTTAATCGGGTAGCATTGTGGATGTCAACCAACCCTTTTGTCAAGCTGGTTCACAGAGACTCATGATCCGTTTTAGTAGCAGAAACACTTAAAGCAAGCTTGACAAACACTGGTCCCAGCATGCAGGGGGTGACCTCAAAACTCTCCCTGGTGTCTAGTTTATGTACGTGTCATTCTCTTCATGTTAATTGCTGCTGACAGCTGCTTGTGTTGTGCTTGGCTTGCAGTGGATGCATATTCCATGCAAGCAGGGAGCCTAGTTAGACTTCCTACAAATGTTGGGAGTAAATAAAGGTCTGTAGAGGTGGGGGAGGGGTCAGCGATGGCACACACTGGTTGCACTTGGTGGATGTGTGCTGCCTAAAGCAGTGGTCCCCAAACCTGTCCTCAGGGCCAACTAACAGGCCAGATTTTAAGGATTACCTTGGGGGAATACAGACTAACTCCTGCAATCACTTCAGGTATCTGGCAAACCTGGCCTGTTAGTGGGCCCTGAGGACCAGGGTTGGGGATCACTTGCCTAAAGGACGTAAATATGTTGATCAGGGCTTGATTCACAGTTAAAGGGGGCTCTAGGCAATGGATCCCGTTTCATTTGATGAGGGTAACTAATGGCCTCCTGTTTAAAAATAAATTGGGGAAATAAACCATGTTGATAATATAATGCTGTGAGGTCCTTGTTTTCAAGTTCAGATCTCAAAATGTCACAAATTGATGTCTTGATGGGCAAATGTACGTGTTCCTAGGTTAAAACTGTTTGAAATCATTATTATTATTATTATTTGAGCAATCCTTTACAACAGTGATTCCCAACCCTGGTCCTAATGACCCCTAACAGGTCAGGTTTGCCAGATATCTGAAGCTCAGCACAGGTGATATGATTTGCTGCTCAGTGATTGCAGGATTCAGACTGAATTTTCCCAAGGGAAAATCCACGCATTAGGGGTACTTGAGGACCAGGGTTTGGAAACGCTGATTTGCAAGCTCACTCACTCATGGCCACTCGGTCTCTCATGTTTTTTCCTTTTTGTTGGGATATAGAACTCTCAGGCTAGTGATTTATACTGGCGTCAGAAGCTGGTGATGCTTTACGTGATGAAGGGTTGCCAGATCCATGTTAAATTACGAATATATACGTACGATTGGCGGATCAATCCAGAACATTTTTGATTTACAAGTGTTTAGAAAAGATTCCATGTAAAAATAAAGTGTGGTTGTCCTTTATAAGAAGTGCGGCATAAATCATTAGCGAGGCATTGTTCTCTCTAGTGTATAAACAGAGATTTCTTTGTATCTCCGTCTTCACATTTTGTCCAAGAAAACAAACACTGTTTTTTGGCACTGGAAGAGGTCTATTTTTATTATATTATTTTCCACTAACCACATTGTACGGCAAAAAGGAGAAATGCATGACGGAAACCGGGGAGTTGCCTTGTCTACTGCTTTATTTTATTTTCTAGGCTTTGGAAGTGATTTACCGTCGGAATAATTAAATAATTCAATTACAAGACGATCGGCGCAGCCAGCTTTTGAAACGGACATATGACTGTCTGGGTTGTTTTCGCAAGGGTCCGCAAAGGATCCATTCAATGCCGTACACATGAATCATAAAAATAACATTATAATAGACTGATTCGATAACCGCACACAAGATACAATCTGAACACTGCATCGTACTGTGTCCTTGAGTAACACAAATCCGAATGAACATCCCAATTATTTATATGTTCGTTTAAGTGATTGTTTACTGCATTGTTGTGGATAAAAACTATTGTTTGTATATCAGTTAAAGGTATATTACTATAATGCTCCATCACACCCTATACAAAATCTATATTCTTCTACCAAACTACATGATTCTCTTTAAATAGTTGAAAAGGCACACCAAATAATGACTTTTTTTGGTTTTTACACGTTACTACTACTGTTTTCTGCTGCTTTTATTTTGCTTTGTCACTATCTCAATTCTACCTTCTTCCTCAACACTGAACTATGTGACTGCTGTGCTTAAGGAAGAAAGTGATCACCAGCTACTCCATGGGGACCCAAAGGCTTCAGAATAGGACCAACTTTATGTAGGCAAAAATAGTGATTTAATAGCTAAACACGTTTTTTGCCATGCTGGATTTTCAAACGAGCTTAATATGCCCAAAGACAACCCAAAACAAGTCTTCTTTCCTTTTGGATTTCAATCCTATACACGCACTAGCAATTTCTCCAACACTGTTTATAAAATTTTGAGCATCTCCCCATCAAATCTTTGCTATTGCTCATTTCCTGTGGTGGTAATGGAGAGCAGAAGGATGGTCCACATGCTCATTTGTGGATGGTGGTATATTGGTAAAGTGCTGAATAATGAGTTGATGTCACTGCTGAAGGCCAGTCGAAATGTGTGCGATTTATCTTTTTCCGGGATCCCCATAAAAAGAAAGAAATTATGGCGTTCAGAGTTGGAATTGTGTAAGTAGCATCTTGCAATACTTTTTTGAGGAATAAACTATAGCATAGGCTTCTGCAAACTCTGGCCCCTCAGATTTTGCTGGACTATAATGCCCATGATTTTGTCCACCTACTGAATTCAGAGCTTTCTAGCAGTTGTAGTTCAGCAAAATTTTGGGGGAGGGGGATCGTGTGCAACAGAAAGGGCTCACTTGAAGGAATACTCTACTCATCCTGACCAATTTAGCTTTTTAAAGTGGCCAGCATGAGCGGAGTCTCCCTTCCCTCCTGTCATGCACAGGCCTTTTTTTTTCACTGTGCCAGATTTAAACACAGAATTTGTGGGGGGTTTTTCGGTCTTCTTTTCAAAAGAGCTAACTCTCTTTACGGAGTTGACGCAGTGGACAAATGAATAATAACCGGGTCCAGGGGCGGATCCAGGGGGGGCAATTGCCCCCCTCCCCCCCGGGAAAATATTACTGACCCACTGAGTGCTTTTTTTCCTACGAGCGGCCGCCAGCCTGAAAATCGTCCGCTCGCCTGGGATCCACCGGCCACTATCTTGCGAGATCGTGGAGTTCACGTGATCTTGTGAACTCCGAGATCTTGTGAGACCGCGGTTTGTGCGTGGTTCCCAGGCGAGCGGCCGAGCTACATCCTTTGCCGGCAGCCGCTCGATGGAAGAAAAGCACTCGGAGGGGCCTGGCAGACGGTAGAGGAGACAAATTGGGACCATGTGAGCTGGGGGCAGTATATTAAATGTGAGCTGGGAGGGGGTACCCTTGTATTGAAAGGGTTCACAGGGCTGCGCAGATGGGGTACCATGTGTGTCCTGCCAGCATGGTAAGGGTGCACTGGGCAGCCCACACATGGGTTACCCTATACTGCATAACTTCAAGGGGTATGTGCTGGGCCTCTCGTATGGAAAGGGTTAGCAGGGCTCATGAGCCACATGAGGACAGACACTGTGCAATGTTCTGGGGAGAGTGAGTGTAACGAGCACAGCTTGCGATTAGGCACGTCTCTGCCTGTCACTGCAAACCCAACACCAGCTCTTAGCCAAAACTGGTAGAGTGCCCCCCCCTAAAACCTGTGTCTGGATCCGCCCCTGACCGGATCATGTTTGGACTCAAATAAAACCATTTGTCCTGATGAATAATAATATCAGAGTAACGGGGATGGCAAAACCTAACTGGCAGAGTTATTAAATATTATTAATACCCCACTGGATATTGCCATGTGTCTGCGGTATTTACGACCCCTTATCTGATAATCTGCTCTCTTGGATGGAGGGCTGGATGGAAACTTGATCAGGGGACCCATCCCTGAACCAGATATTGAGTGGGGGTTGGTGGGTGAGGGACCAGTTCTTTATACAGGGTGCTCACCCGAATCTCACGGTATTTTCGCAAGGATTTTTGTTGAAGCAACATCTAAACATTCAGAGGAACTTAAAGAGTCGAAATACCCATGGGAGCCTACTTCCTAGTGCTATCTATGTAAGTTATGGTTCTGTGTTTTAAGTCCCATTTTATGTCAAGAACTGTATTTGCACGTTTTATTATATTTTGTATGTCTTGTTTATGTGATATTGGTACTGTGTAAAGTTTTTTTTATTTTTGTCTTGCCGTTAATATTTTGTCACCCAGTACTGTCTTTGGCTCTAGATGATTCGCGTTTTTCCTATATAGGTTTGGTTTTAGCGTTGCCGTAGAATTTACCATTTGTTAATATTTTAGCTGTATATGGTTAGGCTCCTGGATTGGGGTGCTATACAGTTATAAGGGGGTTTTGAAAGTTCCCTATTACTTTTGTGGTGGCAGCGCATTTTCAGAAGGGTGTGTATAGTTTTGGGGGGACTTTGATAACTTGGGGCCCTAAGAGAGGGGAGAATTGGTAGCTCCAGAAGCTTGGAGCTGTTAACCCCAGTACACCCTCCCTCCGCATGTGACGACTGGGTGGATAGCGGGTGGTCATCACACCTCCCCTCCTGCACCAATTGGGTGAACTCACTGGATGAAGTGGAAGAATTTCCTACACCCACCCAGCATTGCCAGCAGCCAGAACTTTGAGTTTCCCGGCTGCTTGTCACTAGTGGTGTCAGCACCTGAGGGTGTGTTCGGACATCACCCTTTGAGTCCGCCCACGATAGCGAGTAATCTGAGAGGCAGATGATGGATTGGATCTTCGCATGCTACGATCCATCGTTCTGCGCAGGTACTATGGAACTTGTGCACATAATGTGATTAAGTTGTACTCCTACGCAACTTGTTCAAGGGCTCCCGGACTTCTGAGTTTGGGAGCCCCTGAGCTGAAGTGGCAAGGATCAAAATATATATACAAGTCCAAAGAATGAGGTGCAGTCAGGAGGCTTGTATTCCGATATGGTAAAGTTTAATCCATATTAAATAAGTGATGAACAAGTCAACGTTTCAGTGCTCTCTGGGACTCTTATCAAGATGTCTTTATAAAAGTTCCAGATAGGACTTAAGTGATGAACAAGTCAATGTTTAAGTCCTATCTGGAACTTTTATAAAGACATCTTGATAAGAGTCCCAGAGAGCACTGAAACGTTGACTTGTTCATCACTTATTTAATATGGATTAAACTTTACCATATCGGAATACAAGCCTCCTGAGTGCACCTCCTTCTTATACGGCATACATGGCACAGCGACCGGAGCAAGCAAAGTATAGATCTTTTACCATGGGGCCCTTGTGTTATTTACCTATTGTGCCACCCCTCTCCTCTTAGGTTGTAGGCTCTCAAGCAGGATCCTCTTTCCTACTGTTCTGTGTGTTTAACTTGTATCATATGTATGTAGCGCTCACCCCCGGCGGAGCCGCTGAATAAACCCAGGATAGTTTCACTGCACTAGGAATCACTATACACCAGCACTGTTGTGAATTTTCTAAGTTATATACTTTACTGGAGCAATAAAGTGGCATTGAATACACATATTCCTGCTTCCCTTCACATCAAAGCTCTTAGAGAAACTAGTCTTCAACCGCCTCTCCCTCTTCCTGTCCTCCAATTCCCTACTTGACCCCCTGCAATCTGGTTTCCGTCCCCTACACTCAACTGAAACTGCCCTCACCAAAGTCACCAACGACCTCCTAACTGCTAAAAAACACTGCCACTATTCTATTCTCATCCTGCTTGACCTCTCAGCTGCTTTTGACACTGTTGACCACCCCCTCCTTCTACAGACCCTCAACTCTCTGGGTCTCGGTGACACTGCACTTGCTTGGGTTGACTCCTATTTATCCAACAGGTCCTTCTGTGTGTCCTTTGCTGGTAACTCCTCCTCATTGCCTCTATCTGTTGGTGTACCTCAAGGCTCTGTCCTTGGTCCTCTGCTCTTTTCCATCTACACCTCCTCCCTGGGCAAAATCATCAACAGCTTTGGCTTTAATTACCACCTCTACGCTGATGACACTCAGATCTACCTCTCTACCCCTGATCCTCTCTCCCCCTGTCCTCTCAAAAGTCAGTGACTGTTTATCTGGCATCTCCTCCTGGATGGCCTCCCACCACCTAAAGATCAACATGTCAAAGACTGAACTCCTACTTATTCCTCCCTCCAATGCCTCCCCACCTCCTGACTTCTCTATCACGGTGGAGGGTATCACCATCTCCCCATCAAACCAAGTTCGCTGCCTTGGAGTTACACTTGACTCTGCTCTTTCCTTCATCACCCACATCAAGTCTCTTTCCTCCTCCTGCCGATACCAACTGCATAATATTTCCAGAATTCGGCCATTTCTTACCGCTGTCACCACAAAACAACTCATACACGCCCTGGTAATCTCCCGACTCGACTATTGCAATAATCTCTTATCTGGCCTCCCTCTGTCCCGCCTCTCCCCCCTACAATCCATCCTGAACGCCTCCGCCAGGCTAATTCACCTCACCCGCCGCTCTGTCTCTGCCGCTCCCCTCTGCGAGTCCCTTCACTGGCTCCCCATCCACTGCAGAATTAAGTTCAAAATCCTTATCCTTACCTACAAAACCCTCACTAACTCAGCTCCCCACTACCTGTCCTCACTAATCACCAAATACACCCCAGCCCGCTCCCTAAGGTCAAACAGTGACCTGCGCCTAGCTTCTCCCCGCATCACCTCTTCCCATGATAGACTGCAGGATTTCTCACGCGCAGCCCCCACGCTCTGGAACGCTCTCCCTCGTACTGTCAGACTTTCCCCTAACTTCTCTTCCTTCAAACGCTCCCTGAAACATTCCTAACATTCCTATTTAGGGAAGCCTACCACCCAACTCACTGACGCAACCATCAATCACTCTCACCTTACAGTCCTCTCCTCCTGTTTCCAACCCCAACCCTCCTAGATTGTGAGTTCCTACGGGAATAGGGCCCTCATCTCCTCCTGTACTGTTTGTCAAATGTTGTTCAATGTATTGTAACCCTGTCTATACTGTGCTTATTGTACAGCGCTGCGGAATATGCTGGCGCTTTATAAATAAAGAATAATAAATAATAATAATAATAATAATAAACATATACTTTGAGACGTAATGATTTAGCTGGGGTAAATGACGTAATGCGCAATGCGCGAAAAACAGGTGGCGGAAAAGAAAGGGTAATACCCCTTAGTTCGTGAGTTTAAGGCTAGGGTCAGACGAAAGCATTTTTCCCCGCGAACGTGAAAAAGTGCGTCCGAACGCATTGACGTATTTTTTCACGGAATGCGCAAAAACGGTCAGACGACGCGCATTTTCGGGAGTGATTTTGTACGGATCGTCAATAAAACTCTTTTTGCGTCTGGACGTTATGTTGGCCGGACATTAGCAGCGTCTGACATCTCCTAATCACGCAAACACGCCGCTATGCCGCAGCTGCGCACTCAGTACGTTAGCACTAGCGGTTCGGCGTTCTCAAAAAAATGCGTTCAAATTCCACTTGCGTTGCATGGCTGGACTTTTGTGCGGCCGTACATCGTATATTGGCCGTCATTGCCTGTCATCTGCTGCTAGTGCGGCCGTAATTATGTGCGCCAGAACGCACGTTAATAGTGCACTGGTCTGACCCCAGCCTTAGTCCCGTTCAAAAAGGCTTGTATATTGGTGTCTTAGGGTACCCTGGTACTAGATTCAACTGGCCAGTAAATGAACAAAAATATCTTCGACTAGTCAATCAACCAAGTGCTCGCTTTCCCGAAACTGTGGGCCTTGAGGCCTCTCACCCATCCGGCGGATACTGTGTCCAGAACCGATGACTCTACCAAAGGATCTCTCCGCCGACTGGAACCCGGTGCCAACGAATCTGCTCCTCCGATGCCAAATCTCCGCAACAGGAACCGATTCGCCGCCTGCACTCCCGTTCGATCCGCGGCCTCCTTACTTGAGGTCCTTCTGGAACCTGGTTGTCCTCCGAGCTGCTCAGCGGAATGTGGTATGCAATCAGGCACACTCCGTCCCCGATCTCCAGCACTGGATACGCCTCAATCCACGCTCTGGCCTGGTTGTGATCCCAGACAATGTACTGTATGTGTCTTACTCTTCCAGCTGCTCTGCTCACTCCGCCCATGCTGTGCACGAGGCTCCTGATGTCTTTCCTGGCGCCAGCACGCCCACTTCCTGTACTCTTTGCAAAGGTCTCTGGGAGATAGTCTTTTAGTCCAGCATAGTCTCTTTCAAACGTTATACTCTGGCTTCCCCTAGTGGCAATATCCGTTTAGTCCAGAGAGCCAAATCAAACACAGCGCTACATGGATATTTGTTATTCTGTCTCACCCATTGTACAGCGCTACAGAGCTTTTTAGCGCTTTACAAAAACTTCTGTAGAGTTATTCCTTTTTAAAGATAACATGTCACTCCCTTCCGTATGGCAGGCAGCAAGTGGGAGTGACGGTCTTGAGAGGAGAGTCATCTGCTCAGTCACTGAGCGAACAGTCAATCAGCTACATTGATTCAAGTCAGCATGCCAACTTCACCATTGATGGCTGATCATGCATTGGTGCGCATCAGCCCACCGCTAGCTCCACCAACAGAATGTTAAAGGAGGTGGCGCTTAAAGCTCAAACATTGTAAGTAGCTGCAATATCTCAACAAGCAACAATGTCACGTTGATCTTAAAACCTATGAGAGACCTAGGAGAAATCCATCCCGTGATTTAATTTCCATCTTTCTTCTGAAATATTCTACTAATGTCACTAACGTATGCAGTCTGTTGCATTGGGTTGTGCACCCAAGAAACCTTTATTAATCCAAAACTTATGCTTGGAATATTTTGCACAAAATGCACATTGCTCACTGGAATAAACAAGTCTATAAGCAAAATGAGACATTCAGTTTTTATGCTATTCATTATGAACCAGATAAGAGACGACAAAAAAATGTAAATGTAGGAGGTGAAAGAGGATCTCTTCATTCAACATTAGGGTGTGCCTGGGCACCCCCTGCGAACACCTTTGATTATGGTGGATCCATAGGAGGATCGTGCTTTGCAGCATTGCGTGCGCTCAGCGAGGTGGCCAGACGGATGTCGAGTGGAAGGAACGTCCACTCTCACGGACTTTCCTCACCCTCTCCAAAGACGCTTGACTGACACTAGCCTAATATCACATAATAATAAAGCATTTTATAGAAATTCTGAATAAGGGTGGGGGGGGGGGGGCTTGGCACCCCTGATGTTTTGGAACTACCTGTCCCATGATGCTTAGTTCTACCAAAGGTTGACAGAACATCATGAGACATGTAGTTTAGAAACATCTGAGGCCTGTTCAGTTCCTCAGCAGCTGCTGAATTGCTACATTGCATCAGGTTGCTGCAGCAGTCTCGCTGAACGCTTTGGCTGTGAATATTGACACGAGAGCGGAGCATTGCTTGTTGAAAGGTGCGGTTTCTGCAATATCCACGGTTGTCCATTTTATTACCACTTTAATGTTAATGTTTACCATGTTCCAATAAATATTTGGTGTTTTGTTCCACCAAACCTTCAAACTGAACATTTCCTTATTGGATTATTTGCTCCGTGGAGGCGGCCATCTTTCCCACATCACACTCGGCTACTCTGCAGCACCTCTCTACTTAGCTGCAAGTGCTAAGTTAGCAGTGTTGAGCACTGAACTGCAGCACAGCGTTCAGCGCCAAGTTGCTAACTTAGCACTTGCAGTGGCTGAGGAACTGCACGCGCCTCCAGGTTGCCGACGCTTGACATCACTGGTTTATGACCATTCTGTAGCTGAGGTAACAGGAGTATTTTGAAACTTTGTCCTTTTTAATAACCACTTTATTTTGTGTTCATGTGCAAGTTTAAGTGTTTACCTTTTAAAATGAGATATAGACTGAGTCAGGCTAAAGGCAAAGTCCTATGCGAAAACTACAAAACCACAATGTATAAATGGAACTCTGACTACAAAATGTACAAATTTAAATACAATGGAATTTTTAGAGCCAGAAATAGAATTCTGCTTTCAAAGCCTTCCATAAGGATGTATCATCACGTACAGAAATATTCCTTTCCCTCGTCACCTTTCACCACACCATAAAACATTTCTCATTTTCCCATAAGTGACTTTTATCTCCTCTCACGTATAGCTTCCCATCGTCACAGTGGATTTTCTTCGAACTTTCGCATGTTATTGAGGTTAATATATGAAGCAAGAGGTCAACAGGCAAGTTTTTTTTCCGTTATGCGGTCACTAGAGTGTAGAGTTAATTGATGGAACACGGCAGCTGAATGTTCCTGAATTTCAAAGGTATCAGGCCTATTTTAGGGTATACTTGAAGCTGGTGAACCTTGCATGGCACAGAATAGTAAAGGGTGTCATGGTGATGGGTATCAAAAAATAAATAAAAAATATTGTTGCAGCGACCATAAACTACTCAGTTCCTCAAAAGAGAAATTTAAATGGCAGCAGGAAAGGCTTCATTAGTGCCGTAGTCTGAATTTTCCCCATTGGGATCATTTATTAACATTGCGATAGCAGCGATACTTTCCATTGTTTGCAATAATGGCAAACTATAGCATTTTGCGAATGACCCCCCCCATAGTATATAACACATACCATTGTTGTAAATAAGTGTTTTTACTATATTGTCTGCAAAAAAATATTAAAATACCCATCTTGGTGTGTATGTATATATTACACGCTATATGTCCTTCAACCTGAAGGTTGTCTTGGTCAGAGATATGTCAGTATCTCTTATGATCAGGAAATGAAACCAATCATGTTGATTTTGTTAATGAAAAAAATTACAATTAAAATGGATCTCTTGAATGTGAAAGTAAAAGAACAAAATAATCATTATTTCAATGCCATGAGCGATGTAGTATAAAAGTACCTTTGCACCAGGAACGTGCAGTCAGGAGTGGCAGGGGAGGCAGAGCCTCCCCTGCCATTCCAGTAAATTAATGTGGTCATTGTGCTGTAATGACATGTGTGATGTGTATATTTAAACTGTAAATAAAATGTTATTTATTGAAAAAGTTCTCATACTCACCTGCTCCTCGCTGTGCTTGCTACTTCGCTCTGTTCTCCGCTTTTTTTTCCCTCCTGCACGTTCAGTTTGCCGGCTGCTGTGTGTGTGTGATTCACTACACAGACAGCAGGGGCAGCACTGAGCCAGCCTAGCCTACGCAATTTGCGCAGCTGAATGCTACACTAATTGCGAAGCTCAAGCTGGTTCTACGCTCTTTTGTGCCTCCCAGAGGCAATGAAAGCAATTGAAAGCTCGAGCCAATGGGAAAGTTCCATTGGTCTCAAGCACTTTTTTTCTTTTCTTTAAAAACGCCCCCCCATGGGAGGCAGAGCTCCCTATGGACTGATTGATGCAGGACAGTCATGTGACCGTCCTTGTCAGTCGTGGGGGGGGGGGGCAGGCAGAGCTCAGCAATCAGCATGTGTGTAATAGCGCCCTCTATTAGTATTGTAAGTGTATGCACTTACAACATTAAAAACCTGTATGAAAACTTTTTTACAGTAAGAGTTGTAATAGCGCCCTCTATTAGTCAGTATTGTAAGTGCATGCTCTTAGCTGTGGGGAAAAAAAATTGAACTTTATTTATAAATAGTAAAACTCTGTTCTCCTATATAACGATAATCAAATGCGTAAATTGCGACTAGGTAACCCTGTGTATATCTGGCTCTGATACTAGCCAGTGCCTCACCAGCCACTGACCTCACCGCACGTCACTGCTTTGCACACCCGGAGTATTGCAGTTGCCTGGAATTCCTCCAAGGAACTCGTGCAGTTTTTTTCATTATGTATTCATGCGTCAGATTAAATCCCGCTGTGAATCATCTGTATTTAAGGATATCCTGGAAATGGAGCAATGGAGTGATGCGCAGGAGAGGTTGCACATTTTCTGGCATATTAAAACAAATGGGTCTCCTAAAATTCTATTTCTACATAATTTTTAATTCATTATAAATGTATAGATTGTTTAACTTTGGGATAAAAAAACGTAAAATATTAGGCCCTTATAATCAGCAGATTCTTCAGAAAATATCTTGGTGAGAGTGTTCTAAATGAATAATTCATTTTTTTCCCCTCCTCCACAAAAGTGAATGCTCCTCTGCACATAGTCCAAAATTATTTGTCTAGTAATGTAGTGGATTGCCTGCGATGTTTGTTAGTTGGGGTCCCTTGGACCCTTGTAACTCCTGTACCATAAAAGATGCAGGGCCATGCTTGGTATCATTGGAAAGGCCATTTTTCTTTAAATATATAGGGCACCATTACATTCTTCGCGCAAACGTTAACGCGGCGCAAAATGCATTAACGCGAGTGGAAAACGCTTTGTGCAGAACGTCGTATTACAATGTCCGCACAAAAAATGCGCGTTAACGTCTAACGTGAATTTTCCTGAGCGAGCGCAGGTTCGTGCGCATCCCATACTTAACATTGTGAGCGCAAATGCGTTTGTGCGCTGGTGCGCGCATCGTATTACAATATTAGTGCAAATTTTAACGGAAAACGTTTGCGCGCATAATTTTAACGTCTTTTAAAAGCTAGTGTTAATGGCAAATCTGAACGTCCTGGCCGAACCCAAATACACCAGCCCGGAAAAAAAAAAGACAGCAAAGTATAGTTACACATTCTACACCTACCCAAACAATTAAATGGAGAAGTTGTGCGTGTTTTTATTATTGCTGCAGCGTATATACTCAGATTGACTTTGACAGGCGCAAAAACTGAACGGGAGACCATTGTGGTTCTTAATTCAGATTGGCTGAATCGCGTTAAAAAAACGTCTGCCAACCAATTTCTGCACGCAGCGTTAATGCACGCGCGTTTTTGCACGCGGTATTTTTGGACGGATGAAAAATGCGCTCAGATTGTAATACCAGTGTTAATTTACGCACGTTAACGTTACGCGCAAAACAAATTGCGCTGCGCGAGCGTTTTTGCCCGAAGATTGTAATAAATCCCATATATTTTTAAGTAATGCAGCACTACTATTCACCTTTAAATATAAAGTGAACACTGACGTTGCACTAAAAGTTTGGCGGTGATGGCATAATGCATGGCAGGCTTTTTGCTGCTTATTAAAAAAATAAATAAACGCTTGAATAAAAATTAGCATATTTTTTTCATTGAATCCTATGGGCTTCACGAACAGAGGTTTTCCTATACAATGTATCTTTTCATGTTTTCCCTGCACACGCCAGTTATGATTCCAAAAAACAATCGTGGTCACAATTGTCACTAAATATCACTGTTAGAATTAAAATTTAACTTTTATTGTACTGCATATAAAACAATTTCTAAAAGGCCACCCTCTGGTGGTATAAATTCAAACAAAAAACATAAATCGCAGGTAGGTATTGGTTCAAAATATTGCCTTAACCCTTTCACTGCTGAGGACGTGTGGGGAACATTTTTATTGGCTCCCAAGGAAAGCTAGGGGGTTCCTTTTGAACCCCGATATCTCCCGACCATTGGCATCTAGCAGGGTCTTTCCAATGATACCAAACATGGCCATGTTTAAAGTAAAGAAAAAAAAATTAATAAAACACGTTTTTCTTTTTTTTAAGACGTGAAATGGCTCAGCAGTGAAGGGGTTAATATTCAATTTTTCTGACAATAAACTTCCCCTATTTTTGTTCTCAATTTCTTCAAAAGTAAGAAGACCAGCCTTCGTGGGTTGGTAGGTATAGAACAGTAGAGTATCAAAATAATGATCAACAAAATGAAGTACCAACAAGAGGAGTGCTTCCCATCATACTTCTATAGAGGCAATAGAAAGTTCTTCCAATACAGCATCCCTACTCTGCATACAAAATTCAGCACACTCTATGCGTTTCGCTACTTCATAGTAGCGTCATCAGGAGTTGTGAACAGTTCAGTGTGTATAGAAGAAATGAATCTCCTATGGATCTCCTAGGTTTATATACCTTTCTTAATTACGGAATGGAGCACAGTTCTGTTGGTAAATAACTGAAGACCCTCCTTCTAGTTCCTCATTGGTGTATTGTTGATTGGCAGGTCTTCCCTGCCAATCATATGTTGAGACTTCAGGGGTCAATATAACATTCTTTATTTACTATTTTTTTTTATGTGGAGACAAAGTTCAATTAGGTATTATAACCATATTCTCAAAGTATATTTCACTCTTTCCCCTTGTATTTCAATAAATACTTTGCGGGTTCAAAAAAGCACCAGAGATCGTGGCACAATGGATAGTGCATTGGACTTCCAGAGTATTAAAGCAACCCGAAGGCCGTGGGTCCGAGCCCCACCTGAGTCAGCCCTTTGGATATCAATAGATGTCCCTGTGAGGCATCCTTATTGGATCGAAACCATGAAGTGTCACAAAATATAAAAATAAAAGGCATTACTTTATGCCAAACTGATGCAGTATACAGTGCAATTGCAAAACTTCAAAAATTTCTCAAAAGATATCAAGCTATTTTTAGATATTATAAATTTATACTCCAACTTGAGATGTTGCAGAACCCAAAACTAGAATTTCCAAATCGTTTACGAACAGTAATCTTCTAAGGCTTTGAGTATTACTGTAACTTAAAAAGACCAACTACTGCATTTTTAAAATGTATAAGGCTCTACGGCCCAGTGGATAACGCATTGGACTTCTGAAGCAATTCAAAGGCTGTGGGTTCGAGACCCACCTGAGTCAGCTTTTGGATATCAGTAGATGTCTTTGTGAGGTATCTTTAATAGATCGAAACCATGAAGAATCGTAACTGCAAATATAAAAGGCATTACTTTTTAAATGTATGAGGTTTTAAAACATAGCAAATTTTTTAATTTTTTTTTCCCAAATCAAGAATCTTGGACATATATATACAAATGGACTGATAGACAATGGAAGTTTAGAAACCAAGCCAAAAGTACGGGGCTACAAAAATGGTGTGTATGTAAAGCCTTCATTAAGGCCCATTAGGACCACGCTTCTTTTTTTTATTTTTTGTCTTTCTGTTTGTGATCTGATCTATCACCATGAATCGAGCGTCATCTGATTTCTTTTCATGGTATATATGCAAATGTCTTGAAACTGGAGTCTCTCTCAAATAACGGACTGATCTAATATGTTCAAGTATGCGTACACGTAATTGACGGATTGTCGTGCCCACATAAAGGAACCCACAGGAGCATTGTAGTAGGTATAGAACTCCTTCAGATTTACAATTGAACGACTTTCTAACTTTGAAACTGTTTTGATTTGTACTATCGCTAAATGTGTCCGATGGTTTGGCTATATGTTTGCACGCTTTACATTTCCCACACTTCCGTGTGCCGCGGTATGTTTGTGTCAACCATGTTGTATTCATTTTTCTCAATTGTGGGTTTAGTGACTATGGCAGACATCGTCTCGAATGTTCCGCCCACGTCTTGTGGTAAATGTAGCAGTGGGTGAGATAATGCTCGTAAGTTCTTCGTCAGCTGTTTGGATTGGCCAATAGGTTTGCAGTATTGATTTTATATCTCTATTGGCTGTATCGTAATCACCAATGAGTCTGATTATGCCTGTCTTAGGTTTTTTTTTGTAAAATCTTGGAGCAATGTCTCTCTGTCCTTTAGAACTCGCTGTGGATAACCTTGTTGCCTAAATCTGGCCCATAAGTCTCGTGCCTGAATCAAAAACTCCTGTAAATTTGAGCAATTCCTCTTTAGTCTTAGATATTGCAGGTATCCCTGCCTTAAGGGAGGGTGGATGGTAACTTTCCCAATGTAGTAAATCGTTGGATGATGTGGGTTTCCTATAAATCGTTGTGGTAGCCTTTTCATCCGTTTTTGACTTACTGATGATAATATCAAGAAAATTCAGAGACTTAGTTTGTATCTCGTGTTTAAATTTCAAATTGAGTTCATTATCGTTTAGCTTTATGCAGAAGGAGGTAAAGGCCTCCGCATCCCCTTCCCAAATTATCAAAATGTCGTCAATAAAGCGCTTCCAAATTGAAATTTTTGAGGTGAATATCTCCATCTCGGGGTGGAAGACATGGTGTTCCTCCCATAGCCCCAAGCAAAGGTTTGCGTAGGATGGGGCACTGAATGTCCCCATCACAGTGCCCTGGATCTGTAAATAATAGCACCCATCGAAATAGAAAAAAGTTTTTTGTTAATACAAATTCCAACAGTTCCAACAGAAATTCAATCAATTGTGGAGTAAAGTTTGTCTTCTTCTCCAAGAAATATCTCGTATGCGCTAGTCCTTGTTCATGTGGTATAGAGCCATATAAATTCTCAACATCCAAACTACATAATAAACTATTAGAGGGGATATTAATATCTGTGATTTTACATACAGTGTCCTTGGTGTCTCTCAAATATGATGGTAAGGTTTGAACGAGAGATTTAAGAAAGTTGTCAATATATTGGCTTATCTGTCAAATTATTGTTTCTCGACGCTATAGGGCGTCCTGGTGGATCTAGAGGGTTCTTATGTAGTTTTGGTAGACAATAGAAGGTAGCTATCGTTGGTGCTTTTGGATATAAGATCTTATATTCATCATTGGTTATCACGCCAGTTATGCAATGTATCTTTTACATGTTTCCCTGCTGCGGATTAACTATACAATGCATCTATTTCATGTAAACTTGTACCTGATGGTCCCAGCATTGTCCAATAAAATCAACTGAAATTGAAAGGATCGCACATCTGTTGTAAACGCATAAAATTGCCTGAAATTGTCCTCTGTCGGTCTGATGCAGTGGAAGAGGGCTGATTCACCTGCATGTTGTAGGATCGGTCGGACGACTTCAGATGATATCGAGTGATCGCACCATTGCAGGAATATGGACCCAGTGGACGGCCAGCCTTGAGCTAAATCATGCTGAATAAAGCCCCTACCACGTGTTCTCCAATCAGCTCTTGGTAGCATCTGGAGTTACTACTGTTTAACTCCGTCTGGTGGCAAACAGTGCGTGCCATACACAGGCCGATTAATCGCTAAGGAGAATAGTCATTTCACCCCCCCCCCATCACCATGGATCATGCAGCTAACCTGGAGGGATAGGTGCCTTGTTTGAAAAACTATATTACATTAAATTAAGGGACACCTGCTGTGGAATCCCATCAAGGGATGGATACCTTCTTAGGCCCTGTTCACACTGTGCGATTTGAAAATTGCGCGACTTTCCGCGTGATTTTCATATTCACGACCTGGTGCGATAATGTCGCGCGACATCACTGTTTTGTGCAATTTTTTTTTTTTATTTTTTTTGCAAAGCACCACCAATACAAATCGCAGATAGCAAATCGCAAAAAAATGGTCATGTACCAGCGACATGCTTCTGCGACATGCGACGTCGTGCGGCAAGATGTGAACAGCTCCATTGAAATGCATTGGAGAAGCTACACAGCGCGACGTCGCGCGGATTTTGCTGCGACGTTGCGGCAAAATCCACGCGATAAATCGCACAGTGTGAATGGGGCCTTAGTCTTAAAGATCAATGTGATATCTTATCCCTTGATGAGATATTGCAGAAGGTACTTTTAGCTAGTGCTGGCAGCTGCCATTTCCCCCTCTTTGTGGGTGGAGCTTGCTCTGAGTCTTCTGCCAGCGTTCACATCAGAGCACTGATTGAGTGTGATTCGACAGTGAGGCATGTGGAGGTCTGTCCTGTAGGGCAGTGGTCCCCAACCCTGGTCCTCAGGGCCCACTAACAGGCCAGATTTTGCAGATCACCATGGGGAAAAGCAGACTGAATCCTGCAATCACTGAGCAGCAAATCATAACACCTGTGCTGTGCTTCAGATATCTGGCAAACCTGGCCTGTTAGTGGGCCCTGAGTACCAGGGTTGGGGACCACTGCTGTAGGGCACCTCTCCGCTCAGAGCCGTCACCCCTCCCTTGCTGTATGCAGTGAGTGACAGTGAAACTTCAATATGGAATTACCCCCCAACACACATAGTTGGAGTAATTCCTTATTAAATGAGTTCAGCCTCCAGTGGGCACAGCAAGTTCACTATAACATGCATAAAGAAAAGAAATCACAAAGGATACAAGATGGACAGACAACACACCAGGAGTCGGTGATTTCCCCAGTACCATCTTTTAATTTGTATTTTGATGATCAGTCCAACAATCTTGTGTTATGTGGATGTGTGTAGTGCCAAAATACTGCAGAATATTTCTGTATATGAGTAACGAACATGTACAGCCTTATTCACTACTCATCTGGTCTGAAGTGGTTGATTAATCATGAAACTGACTGCATGCTTGGCATACTTTTCCATGGTTTCAATTAATGTTTCACTTGGGTGAAAATTGTGTTGCTGGGTACAGGCTGAAAAGGATTTTTATTGTATCGTACAATTACAATTCCCTCATCGATTGTGTAACAACACTTTTTTATCTTAAACTGTCGCTTTTTCTATTAGTGTGTGTGTGTGTGTGTGTGTGAGATATATATACTCTCCCCAGAAATCCTGCACTCGATACCTATAAACTGTCCTTTGCCCCAGTGCCTATAATATGCAAAGCGAAAGAATATTCACAGCAGGAAATGAATTTAGATTATCTAAAATAAATATATACAGTGTCCGTGTATGTGTTCCATTCTGGACTTTAGTTAGGTTTCACAATTCCGTGTGTAATTAAGAATACAAAAAAATTCAGTCACAATTACACAATCTAGGGTAGGATTCCTTTATGGTAAAATGCAACCACAGTTTGTGAAGTTTATGTGTTAGGCCTGTTTTTGGACTGTATTTGGAGGTTTTAAATGATCTAGAACCATCAAAAAATAATCCAGGCGGCACAATCCATTTTAGAAAGAGTATATAAATAATTGGGTGCCTCCTTGTATCGGGAGAGGCCAACTCCCAGCATACATAGCCACACGAAATCATATGAGCATTCAAATTCAGCAAAGGCTTTATTGGAATAGCATCAGAGACGACATTTCGACTCAAGTCTTTTTCTTTGAAAAAGTCTCTTTTGCGAGTCGAAACGTAGTCCCTGTTTGATGCTATTTCTATAAAGCCTTCCTGAATTTGAATTGGAGTGCCCATATCTTCTCTTGTGTGGTTTTACATGATCTTGGCCGATTCAAAGTATCCTTGTGTCTTTCTGTCTGACACATGCAATGTGCAACAATGTCTCCTCTTGTTCAGCTGCTGTTAGTGTATCTCATTCTATTGTTTTGTTGCTTGGCCTAATACAAGAGATCATTGCACTTATCTCCTATCAATATGAATTCCATTTTTTAAAAACTCTGAAAACTAGAATTTTGTTCCATTTCTGAAATTATCAGGTGACAGCAATAGCCTTGGTTTAATGAGGGCACCTTAAAGGTTTCACTAATGATCAGAGATATTGCATGGTGGCGCATGCAAGTGATGCACGGTAAATGCAATGCCATCTGCAACATGGGCTGCTCGTACCTATGGAATTGAGAAACAAATTCTCACATATTCCTATTGGCATACAAACTAGATATGGAGGGGGTCTAAAGTCCCATTACAGCATAATGATGTTCC
Organism: Leptobrachium leishanense; assembly: GCA_009667805.1. Classification (NCBI taxonomy): domain Eukaryota; kingdom Metazoa; phylum Chordata; class Amphibia; order Anura; family Megophryidae; genus Leptobrachium; species Leptobrachium leishanense. The sequence continues at coordinate 114,648,057 of CM019065.1, read as the reverse complement.
CAAACATGCTGCAATGTCTCCAACCAACACCCTGGGTCATCAGGCATAGCAAACACATAAAAACCATGTAGAAAGCGTTCAGACGGTGCTGGGCACTATTCCATAGTTAGTGCTAATGTAGCATTTCCATATGTAATCATTAGCACTAAGATAAGAAAGTTTAACGTCTGGCTTCGATATATTCCAAGCCTGACGCTACGCAGGGCTGAAATCAGAGCTTCTCTCCTTGCGCGCACTTACTGTACTTTGCGCTCCCCACGTTCGGTATACGATGCGATCATTAGCTTTTCAAGAAGTGAGGTATTTCAAAGTGCAGACACAAATTACCATCGGGATGCAGAGAGCCAAACTTTAGCACTTAACACCCCCTAAACCCCCCTCATTAAATACATACTCCCTACAGCGACAAGGGTGGCCTGATCCACCGCTTCTTCTGGCCTCGCGGAGAGGGAGAGAGACTGGTTATAGTGTCCAGTCTCCCTCCGTGATCTTGCGAGAGCGAGGTTCGCAAAGCTCATGACCCGGAAGCACAACCCTCCATTGAGTTCTATGGACTCCAGGAGGTTACTCGCAGCAGCGCTTCTGCAAAGTAGCACTGTGTTCCGGGAGGAGGTGCTGAGCCAACGCCTGCCCCATAAAACCACGCTAACCATAGGGATGCTACAGGAAAATGTGCAGGCACGGATTTTCCTGACTAGCATCCCCATGTTGGAGTGAAAATTGGAATAGGGCCCACTGTGCTTTGCTAGATAGGTGCAATAGTGTCTCCTGCATTTATTGCATAGGATGAACCGCAATAACAAATGTTTTGCATATGGAACCCTTCAATGTAATGCACAATGTGTTTAAATATCACAGACCGGAATTAACCTTTTTAATGTACTATATCAGTGTTTCCCAAACCTGTCCTCGGGACCCTCAACCAGGCCAGATTTTGCAGATCACTTTGGGGAAAAGCAGACTGAATCCTGCAATCACTGAGCAGCAAATCATATCACCTGTGCTGTGCTTCAGATATCTGGAAAAAGTGGCGAGGCGGAGGGTCCCGAGGACAGGTTTTGAAAACACTGCACTATATGAATTGCATTTAACAAAGCAAAAAATGAAAACACAAATTTAATATATTACAAAGTTAAAAGAAATCTATAAAAATTATCACCCCTGAATTTTATCTTTATACCACTGTGCGTTTACCCTTTTATATGTGGACATCTGTGCTGTCCCTGGTGTTATGGAGCATGATGCATCCAGCACTCCTCTTTCTTTTTATGCTCTGATCGCAGCAGATCTCTCCTGGGATCTCTATGTATTACTCTTAGTTCCCTCCTGGATTATGTGCCATCTCGATCTCCTCCTGGTTTGTACCCTGCTCTGCGAGGCAGGCTGTCTCTCCTTGACACCATGGCTTGCTTGCAAGAATGTCAACAAGCAACTTGCCTTCTCCCTACCCTGAGACCGCCCCTCTCCATGCCGACCCTCTCTGGACTGGGGCTCTGCTTCCCCAAAAGACTAAAAGAAAAAAAAAATCTACATGTCCTAGTTATTGGGAAAGAAGATTTCCACATCCTTAGAACTGTGTACATACACATTTTTACTACTACTTTAAAGCCCATTGAAGTATTGATCCTGTCAATGCAACCTAGTCTTTCCTTCTCATAATTTAAATTGAAGGATACCAACTCTACCAGTTTGAGATGTGGGACAAGATTTTCATGATCGACATTATGTTTGTGGTATTGAACACAGCTGGACAGTAAAGGGTTAAATTGCATTACTAGTGCGCTGGATTGTGTTTAAGTTACGTAACTTATCTGTGCACTTAATATGTATTTGAGAGTTAGGTTGGGCAGTATACACTTTAGAGTAACTGAAAATTCTTACAAAATGTAGATGCATTTTGTTAAAGTCAAACATATGTTCCTGTGTGTTTTGTAGGTACAAGCCCTATACAGAGATTACCGTCGAGCTGGGTGTTTGTAGATCTCAGACCATTTCCTGCTAATCCAGCTTCTAGTGAATTAGTTCCTTGTTAAAGGCACGTTTTGCTGCACATGCACTGGAGATTAGGTTACAATTAATACCTTTTAATTCTATTAAAATAACGTCACCCGATCAGTAGATGCTTCATTCCTAACCTCATGGACAAAAGTCACAATATAGACCTGGCGCACCGTTTTAACATTATGTAAAGTGTAAGGGGAGGTCCGTGCTGAAAAATGGAAAATAACGTAGCCCCACTTGCCGATCATGTTTCTTGGTACAGTTGCCTGTGCACACACAGCCTTTGTGCTGAGGTTTGGTTGACAGAGTACAGTACTGTAAGCAGTTCTCCTGTACCCCTCTGTTTGGAGCAGACTGTCATGCATGGAGAGGAGTTTTCCAAATGAGGTCTTCAGTCTCTTAGGAGAGGTGGGGGGGGCGAGGACACAAGGTGTGACCTATTGGTCGGAGCTGTGGTAAATGCACATGTAGTGACTGTTTAAAGATGGATTCTGTATCGCTGACCTTTTTGGCATAATCACTGATTACAGAGACATTCATGGGAAAGCTTAAGTTTTTTTCTTCTCTTTAGAAGTGGGGGTTCACCCAGGATGCCATTGTTGTATACAAAGTGCACTCTTGGCTTTGGTACACAACCTGCCTTTAAAAACAACCAATTCTCTGGTAATTGAGTTATAGAAGGAAGATGCATTTTTTTTTAAATTATTTATTTTTATAGAAGTTCCTTGATGTTAACATACCTCAATACAGAATGCACCTGTAAACATGTAACATGATGACTATTTCCTACATATTTATTTTTCTGTTAATCTGTATATTTGTGTTTTGTTTTTTAATATCTTGCATTTTATTACTTTGTATTTCTGTAACGACTGTAACATTTTAATGTTTTTAAACCCAGGACATACTTGAAAACGAGAGAGATCTCAATGTATCCTTCCTGGTAAAATAATTTATAAATAAATGTTTATTCATTTTCTGCATGGTTTGTCTTTTTTTTTATTGCATTGTTATGCAGGAACAAGGAACTAGTGACACAGATCACTGCTTCTATTACCTCCACACAGAGTGTTGTTGCCAGTCTCTTGAACATCTTAAATTTTAATTTTATTAAAAAATATTACAAATATACTTTTTTGTTTTTTTTCCGGGGAAGTTGGCAGGGCGGACATTCGGTATTTTATTTATTTATAAAGTATTTTACCAAGAAGGATACATTGAGAGTTATCTTGTTTTCAAGTATATCCTGTACGGATGCACCGTTACCATTTTTTTAAGAGAAGTCCCGGTGCCGATGCTTTTATTTAAAGTCATGTGACCACTTTCCAATAAATAATTTAGGATTTTGCTAAAAGCCTGTCCTGTTTATGTTAATATTGCTAATATTGCAAAGTATGGCCAGACACCACATTTACCCCACTGCGTGTATATATATACACACACACACACACACACACACACACACACACACACACACACACACACACACACACACACACACACACACACACACACACACACACACACACACACACACACACACACACACACACACACACACACACACACACCACCACACACACCCACCCACCCTGTTTGAATGCTTAAACTGCGTTCGGACCAGCCCCTGCTGCTTACTGCATTCCTTCCAATGAGGGCCAGTGACGTCTTCGAGTCGCTGCTCGTTGCGGAGCCCCCAGCCGCAATCTCACGAGATTGTGCACAGCTCGAACTCCGAGATCTCAAGAAATCGCAGCTGGGGACTTCGCAATGAGCAGGCGCTCATTGGAAGGAACCCTGTAAGCTGCAGGGGCCTGTCCGAATGCCATTAGAGCATTCGGAGAGCGGCCCCAACCCCTTGAATGCCGGCAAGCCAGCTCAGTGCTGGCTTCCGGTATTGGGGGCATCCGCACGAGTACTAAGTACTCGTAAAGAACCCGGTATCGATACCGATACTAGTATGTGCATCCCTAATATCCTGGGTTCAAGAACATTGAATTTTAGAAGAGCGTTATTTTGAATTTTTGACAACGGAGTGCATCATAAAATTCGCTCCGTATTTTCATTGTATGCAATATAGAGACCTATTAGGAGATATGCCAAAGTTCTAAAAATAGTCCATATCGGAGAAAACCAACATAACTGGGACAGAAATTCAGTTTTATAGTGATTGATTCACTCTGAGAATGTTGCACAACATTTTCCTTAATGGCACTGTAAAAAATCTATACCATTTAACTCCACTCCCAGAAGCCCCCTCTGCCACCCTCTGCCGCTTTCTCCCAGCCACTGAGGAGGAAGTCCATTTCTTACTGTCCTCCTCACATCTCACCACGTGCCTGCTTGACCCCATTCCCTCACATCTAATTCCTCCACTCTCCTCCTCGCTCACCCCTGCTCTCACACACATCTTCATCCTATCTCTCTCCGCTGGCTCCTTCCCATCTGCCTTCAAACACGCGTTAGTTACCCCTTTACTAAAGAAACCATCCCTCGATCCCAACTCTCCATCCAACTACCGCCCTGTATCCCTGCTTCCCTTCACATCAAAGCTCTTAAAAAAACTAGTCTTCAACCGCCACTCCCTCTTCCTGTCCTCTAATTCCCTACTTGACCCCCTGCAATCAGGCTTCCGTCCCCTACACTCAACTGATGGACCCTATTCTATCCTCCTCCTGCTTGACCTCTCGACTGCTTTTGACACTGTTGACCACCCCCTCCTTCTGCAGACCCTCAGCTCTCACCACAAAACAACTAATCCATGTCCTGGTAATCTCCTGATTTGACTATTGCAATAATCTCTTATCTGGCCTCCCTCTGTCCCGCCTCTCCCCCCCTACAATCCATCCTGAACGCCTCCGCCAGGCTAATCCACCTCACCCGCCACTCTGTCTCTGCCGCTCCCCTCTGCAAGTCCCTTCACTGGCTCCCCATCCACTGCAAAATTGAATTTAAAATCCTTACCCTGACCTACAAAGCTCTCACTAACTCAGCTCCCCACTACCCGTCCTCACTAATCACCAAATACACCCCAGCCCGCTCCCTAAGGTCAAACAGTGACCTGTGCCTAGCTTCTCCCCGCATCACCTCTTCCCATGATAGACTGCAGGATTTCTCACGCGCAGCCCCCACTCTCTGGAACACTCTCCCTCGTACCGTCAGACTTCCCCTAATTTCTCCTCCTTCAAACGCTCCCTTAAAACGTTCCTATTTAGGGAAGCCTACCACCCGACTCACTGACACAACCATCAATCACTCTCACCTTGCAGTCCTCTCCTCCTGTTTCCAACCCCAACCCTTCTAGATTGGGAGTTCCTATGGGAATAGGGCCCTAATCTCGTCCTGTACGGTTTGTCAAATGTTGTTCAATGTATTGTAACCCTGTCTATACTGTGCTTATTGTACAGCGCTGCGGAATATGCTGGCGCTTAATAAATAATAATAATAATAATTTAACCTCTTCTTCTTCTTTATTTATAAAGTACTACTGACATACATAATACGTCCTGGGGAAAATTTCCCTTAAGGACCAAGGACGTACCTTGTACATCATGATCCTTTAACCCCCTCTCTCCCTATACTCACCTTTCTGGCCAGGCTTCCACGACAGTCTGGCAATCTTGAAGCCTGCCTCACCTATTTATGGGGCCCGGCCGTCGCAATGACATCATCGCCTGGCACCTGCAGTGGGGAATGTGAAAGGGGTGGAGGGGGCTCCTTTGGATCCATATGTGCAATGACGTCAGTCAAGCTCGTTCGCACCAGATCGCAATCCGGCACCAATCATCAACGGATTGCGACGTATATCTGGTGGGTAGTACCACCTTAGATATCAGCCCCACCTCCAGGTCCCCCCTCATCAACCGATGACGTCAGCTTGGTAACCCCCATGTTTGGTATCATTGGAAAGGCCTGATCATGGCCTTTCCAATGATACCAAACACGACCAGCTGGGTTATTCACAGAGAGTTGAAACTCAGGAGAATGACTGGATAAGTGAAAATTATAGGTCAAAATAGCCAAGCCAGAAAAATTCTCGCATTTCTCCCTTTCCAAATCCGCTATTTGGTCTAGATTGTTCATTCTCCTTGCAATGCAACTGGTTTTCACCTCTCTCTGAATAACCCTGTAGGTTTGGTGTAAATTATTTTTTTTAAAAAGTGTGTGTGTGTGTCTTAAAAAAATAATTACACATATGTATGAAGTAATTACTTACTCAAATGAGCGCTGCTTCAATTGGCCATGACTGGTGCATTTTAATCTGCACTGTATAAAATACCTAGTAATCGTTCAGTGTGTGACTGTTATTGGCTGATTAATTGCACGTGGCTAGAAAAGAAATTACAGTGAAAATCTCCTGCAAAATCCCAGTTTTTGTATTGCCAGAAGTCATATTCTACTTTGTGTACTATAGGTCTATTGTCATACAGTGCCGGCATGTTGGTTTCGATGCTATAGATCTACAGAAAGCTGATCTATAGATGGGATCAAGCTAACTTTTGTTATTTCTTTCCCCATAACACCTTGTAGTTTAATTTGTCACAATGTTGTGTGTCCTGCTTTCCAAATGTCACAATTCAAATAAGGTTGAAACTGGTTTTGCAGAAATTGATGAGTTTTGATGCAAGTTCAGCAACGTTCATCATACAGCATTGTGTAATGAAGCAGAGTCCACGTAGCACAGAAACATAAAAAATCTCGTGGGACCTTGTTTATTAAAAATTATTTTTTTTGTTTTGCTCTAAGCGGAGAATCTGTGAAAAATGGCAATAAAATTGCAAATAGATGAATTTGGAACATTTTCTTAGAAACAGAAACATAGAAAAATGTCGGCAGATAAGAACCTTTCGGCCCATCTAGTCTGCCCAATTACATGGATACTTTACCTGGATTTATCTTTTGTTTAGGATAGCCTTATGCCTATCCCATGCCTGCTTAAATTCAATTACTGTTTTGGCCTCTACCACTTCTACTGGAAGACTGTTCCATGTATCCACCACCCTCTCAGTAAAATAATGCTTCCTGATGTTACTTTTAAACCTTTGCCCCTCTAATCTAAGACTATGTCCTCTTGTTTTGCTACTTTGTTTCCTTTTAAATATACTCCCTTCCTCTACCTTGTGGATTCCCTTTACGTATTTAAATGTTTCTATCATATCTCCTCTGTCTCGTCTTTTTTCCAAGCTATACATGTTAAGATCATTAAGCCTTTCCTGGTAACTTTTCTCCTTCAAGTCGTACACCATTTTAGTAGCCCTTCTCTGAACTCTCTCTAAGAGGTCTATATCCTTCTGGAGATACGGTCTCCAGTACTGCACACAGTACTCCAAGTGAGGTCTCACCAGTGCTCTGTACAGTGGCATGAGCACTTCCCTTTTCCTACTGCTAATACCTCTCCCTACTATAATTCTTTTTCTCCAATCCATTTTAGGTTTGTGTAAGACTTGCTAAATTCATATCACACCTTTGCGACGATAAGACAATTGAGGAGCCTCTCGACATTTTAAGGAGCTAGTTTTTTTTTGTTATGCAGATTTGTGTGGAACAATATAAAATACTAGGAACTGGAGGACATTGGTTTGGAATTCAGCTGTTATAAATGCTTTTTATTTTGGATTAAATAAATATAAATGTTTCACAAAATGTAAATCTTTGCATTCATAGATCTCACACACCTTTCATCCTTTATTTATTTATTTGCAAAGTATTTTACCAGGAAGGATACATTGAGATTTCTCTCGTTTTCAAGTATGTCCTGGGTTCAAGTGTAAAGCAACCATTGATCTAGTTTTAAATGAGGTACTATCAGGGTTATTCAAAGCAAGCCAAACTGGCCCCAAAATTTCTCCGAACAGTGCAATTTCGTGACCATTTGGCTATTCAAAAGCTGTCAATTCACCAAATATTCGGCAGCAGTGAAATCCCCATAGAGAAGTAATGGTTAATCTATGCAGAGAACGACGAATGTCAGTGAAATGCCCTTATGGTTCGGTGGTTTAATAAGGCAAATCGCATAGGTTTCAATGTAAAAAAAATATACCCGTTTTTATTCAATATCAAACAGTTTATTCTTTTAATTTGCACAGAAACAGACCTTTTTATTATTATTTATAGGATCTTCTATATTAATTTCAGGCATTTGTGTACAGTAGTTTTTTGCAAACAGCTTTTCAAAGTCAGTGTTTTTTTTTTTTTTTTACCCCGTTTGTTGGCTTGTTCTGCGGATCGTTGAATTTTTTCGGATGCGGTTTTATAGCGGAACGTCAGGTGCGGTCGGCTTTATTCAGCGGTTTTCAGATCACTCCGATTTTTTTGCGGTGTTTTTCTTCTTTCGTTTTCAGAATCTGCGGCTTTGCAGATGCAGTCGGCAGCTTTTCCCTGCACTTCGGGGACCCTGCAGTGAATGCTGAATTCGTGGGAAATGCGAAGGAAACAGCAGTGTTACTGCTCATTTTATACGGGACAAATGGACAATGCCATTGCTTGGAACAAAAAATATACCAGTATAAATTTTTTAAAAAAGTGACAAAATTAATTTTATGTGTTTTTTTTTTTTTTTTTTTCTTCTAAATTTAATTTTTACCTGACATTTAATTGGTATCATTCAAAAGGCCAGGCTCTGGCCTGTCCAATGAACCCTAACCTGACTTATGTTTTTTTTAAATTTATTAAGATTTGCTTGTTAGTGTCAGCAAGCAGAAGAGCTCCCAAACAATGTCAAAATGACACATGCCGCCACTCTGGGAAACAAGTTTTTTTTTTAAATCTTGAAACACACAATATTTTTATATTTGACCTTTCATCCGATCTCTTTTTCGGCATAAGTGGCAAGATGGTGCAAATAAGTAAAACAAGGTCCAATTTTAACTTTATAAATATATTTCTTTTTGTAAAACAAACTAGGATTGTTTGCCATGTTTTGTTCTGCTATTCAGATGAAGTTTGGAATCATAAACTGTGTGTGGATATGAGTCAAAGTTACTCCAAAGTTTCACTTTTTTTTTTTATGTCATTTTCCATATTTCAATGATTGTTCAAACTAAAGTTATTTTCTGTAAGAGGAGGCTCTGCTGCAATTATAAAGGTATACATTTCCTTTCAGCCTTAATCATGGCTGAAAATAGTGATTGTTTGAGAAATGGCTCAGCAGTGAAGGGGTTAAAGGGGAGTTTCAGTACTTGTGATTTTGCAGTATGCTGTCTCAGTAATTCTGTGGGGAAGGCAGAGCTTGCGTTTTAGCTTTGCTAAGTAAACGGTTAATTCTTCCTTCAGATTTATTTGCAATTCTATATCTGTTGCTTTCTACATTAACTGGGAGGGTCTTAACACCACCAGCGGGGCATCATAGTGCGCCAGTCGGCATTGGCTGCAGGGGGCAGCCTGAGTTCAGCCATCCCATGGCCATCAGAGGGGCGGCGCGAGAGGCTGGTCATAGACACCAGCAGAGCGTACTATGTCATCCTGAGGCGTTCAGTCCCACCTGCTGCAAGGACGGCATGGCACACCCCGCAATGTTAAAAGGTTAAGATGTGACACATCATTCGAAAAAGCAGAGCCTGACATATACAAGGCACTTTTTTTGGAAAGGTGAGAGTCTGCTTTTTCAAATGATAGGTCACATGTTAACCCTTTCACATCATGGGGTGTGCTATGCTGTCCCTGCGGCGGGTGGGTCTGAATGCCTCGGCACCCCACGATGTGAAAGGGTTAACGTGACATATCATTTGAAAAAGCAGACCCTCACCTTTCCAAAAAAGTGTCTTTTAAATGTCAGTCTTGCAGAGTGTGAATTCTTCACATTTAAATGTGAATCCAGTAACCATTGTAAAGACACATTGTTTGTTTCTGCAGTTGTATCTTTGTTTGCTCTCTGTCAAATCATACAAGCTCTGGTGGTGTTTCTTTCAGAATGTTATCTGGGCATGGCAAAAAAGTGTAATTGGCTACATTTCTTCAAAGGCTACATGTAGAGCAGTGTTTCCCAAACCTGTCCTCAGGACCCTCCGCCTCGCCAGATTTTCCAGATATCTGAAGCATAGCACAGGGGATATGATTCGCTGCTCAGTGATTGCAGGATTCAGTCTGCATTTCCCCAAGGTGATCTGCAAAATCTGGCCTGGTTGAGGATCCCGAGGACAGGTTTGGGAAACACTGATGTAGAGCATGATCAAAAGTTAAATTCATGACTTGTGGGACACGTCCTTGGCAGTCAACGGGTTAAACATGATTTAATGGTTGAAACTGAAAAAAAATACCCCAGCCCTAGGTTGATCTATAGTGTATCCTGTCACTCGCAATGGTTCACAATATATAGCATTTGATTGGCTACCGACTTGCTAGCCAGTTGTACTCACGGCTTCTCTGTGAGAACCACATAGTTGGATGTTCTGCTCGTAATCCAACGATTTCCTGTAGCTACATGTTTATGAAGAGACAGAGAATGGAGCTTCTAAAAGAAAAAGAAGAAAACTTTCCTCCTTTTTCCTAATTTCCTTAATTTATGGTCTTTACTTCAAAATGGAATTCTATTTTGCTAACTACAGTCTGTTCTGTGCTATATCATTCATTAGCACAGGTTAATATATATTTGTGTGTCTTTCTCTTACAGTTTCCTGGTCATGAAACTTAATCAACAGCAAGCACCATTATATGTAAGTACATATTCATGTAGACAAGTACCTCCGCTAGCCATGGGGGGAATGTATTATGTGTATAACATCAATATGAACAGCACATTATAATACAGCAACAAAATTCTTCAAATTACATAGCTCAGAAAAGCAAAGCAAGAGGTATAGAAGGTTCTGATTTAATTATATGGTCTTAGGCCGGGGTCAGATCAGCGCACTATGTGCGCCCGTACTGACGTGCCTCCCAGCGTCCGCCGCAGCATTGTAACGCTTCGGGGCCAGCCACATGATGTAGTACATGCACGAATTGCGCTGCTAAAAGCACGTTGAAACTGTCGAAGCACTACAACGCACGTTCGACTGGGCTGCTAAACGAGATCCTCCATAAGAAGATTGAGCTGGGAGTACCAACTGCGCTCAGCGAGGTGGCCAGGCGGGGCGTCAGAAGGGAAGGAACGTCCACTCTCACGGGCGTTCCTTCCACTCTCAAAAACGCTTGTCTGACCCCAGCCTTAAACTAGTCTTTTCTAGCAAGTCTGTAATGTATAAAGTTTATATACCCTATAAAATAATAGTCCTCCATCATTCTGCATAGCAGGAACACGAAGCTAAAGCTTTTGTCACCTTAAACGTTCTATAAGGTCTTCTGTGTGAACGTTGGCTGCCATGATTTTCTGCTCCTAAAGTTAACAAACGTGTAAGGGGCACGCTATGATGTCGCTGCGGGGTGGCATAACACAACCCACTGGAGACTAGGGGCTGCAATAGGCCCGGTTACCAGTTGGTGCTTGGCTCCCGTCATTGTTTGCCGCGGGACAGCCTTTATACTATGACAGCTGCATAGACGGGCAGGTGGAGGGGCCCGCCACAGCAGCTGGCAAGCAGGGTGTACTAGTACACCACGCCAGCGTTCTTTCCTTCCCGCCGCACACAACCCACGCAGCAGTAAAGGGTTAACAAAGAAAGTAAACGTGTGCAGTAAATTATTGTATTATTGTAAACCAATATTGATTGAAAATCTGAAAGAATAATTCAGAGAACAAGTGATTAGGGTTGATCTATGAGAGCCTCTTCCTGTCACACCAATCACACACCGGTGTGCTCCCACAGGGTGCCACTATTCGCTAAACAAAATTCCAGGAAAATGAAAGGCACTCCTGTGGTAGTGTACACAGATTTTTATTGGAGTATAGATAAAGGTGACATTTTGGCCCTTAAGGCTGCAGATACACAAGCGTTTTTCAGAGCTGACAGAATGTCTGAGAGAATGGACATTCCTTCAACTCTGAAGCCCATGTGGCCACCTCGCTGAGCGCAGTTAGTGTGCTCAGCGCAGCAAGGCTCGATCCACCTAATGGAGGATCTCTCTTTGTAGCCCTGTCATCATCTGTCCATAGTACTCCATGGAGGGTTGCATTCCAGGTCGCGAGCCTGGCGCTGCGGAGTGATGGCGGAGGGAGATTTGGAACTATATGTTCCCAGTCTCACTCTGCTCCAGACGTCAATAAGTGGTGGATCGGGCCACCGTTCTCACCGCGGAAAGAGAGGTGAGTATCACATTTATTGTGGGGCTTTTAGGGGGTGTTAAATCATTTTGCAAATGCAGAAACGTTTACCGCCAGCTTCTAAGTGTAGCTAATATTTTGCCTTGCGTGTCCTGAAGGAAATGAGCTCCAAGATTGCGCAAATACCGATGCTCTTATTGATTTCTTACGGGTTTAGCTTCAGGAACGGAATAGGGGGCTGCGTTAAAGGCACAAATCCTGGCGGTAACGCTTACGCATCCTAATGTTAGCGTTCACTAGGGAATAGTGCCCCACCTCATTTCATGGTGCCCCACCTCATTTCATGGTGCACCACCTCATTTCATGGTGCCCCACCTCATTTCATGGTGCCCCACCTCATTTCATGGTGCCCCACCTCATTTCATGGTGCCCCACCTCATTTCATGGTGCCCCACCTCATTTCATGGTGCCCCACCTCATTTCATGGTGCCCCACCTCATTTCATGGTGCCCCACCACATTTCATGGTGCCCCACCACATTTCATGGTGCCCCACCACATTTCATGGTGCCCTACCACATTTCATGGTGCCCTACCTCATTTCATGGTGCCCTACCTCATTTCATGGTGCCCTACCTCATTTGATTAAATGGAGTGAATCCCATCAAATGAGCCAACGCCCGTTAGACATGGCTGGAGCACTTTGAGCCTTCTTTAGCCAATTCTTCAATGTATCAGACTTGTGCATTTCCTTTCTGAATTGTAGGATATGGGCCAAGTACGATGGTTGGAAGGAGGAGTTCATCAGACTTTGCTGTCGGTGCAGTCTCTGTGCTTTTGAAACTGAACATGACACCCCATAATATTAGTTTTTATGGGTCCTTTTCATAGTTCATGCTATCAAAATGTCGTTTTATTGCTTAAAATGCAATGATAATTGTAATAATAAAGAGCAATATAATTGTAAAATAATGATGTGCTGCTGACCTGCTACTATGGAATAAAAACTACACTGAATACATCCTCTATAAAAGAAGGAAAAAGAGGAAGGTTATTAAAGCATTTTTTTTATTTTACGACTTAATTGCTGTCTGATATTTCTGCATAGATGTACAATGTGGCAGTTTTGGATCCAGAGGCTGAGCGCTGCCTTCTGACTGTCCGTCTGTACTTTTTAAAGTGTAACCACATTCCTGCTCTCGATAACCGGAATGGAAAGATAAGCTAATCTTGGCATTGAGAGGTGAAGGCTCAAATGCTTTATGACTGGCATTATATTTGCTATTGTACTATCTGAAAGGTACAGATTTAGAACCGTTTTTGAGGTCAGATAAGGATATCTCTTTTTAGGTCTGTTAAATGAATTGAAATGTGTATGTACAGAATAGTTGTTATAACATAGATGAATTTATGTATCTAGGTGCTGTGAAGTTCTGAGGAATTTATAGTTAGTTATTTGACTTAAAAAAGTAAGCTAAACGTAATGTTAAAAAAGATCTGTCAGGGTTTCGTGTGGGGTTCAGGTGGCAGATCCAAAATTGCAGCAGGCAGACAGCAGATTGAGATAAGGACCAGAGGCCTGTTCAGTTCCTCAGCAGCTGCTGAATTGGTACATTGCAGCAGTTCAGTTTGCTGCAGCAGTCTCACTGAACACTTTGGCTGTGAATATTGAAGCAAAAGGGCGGAGGATTAGTTAATGAAAGGTGCCGTTTCTGCAATATCCACTGTTGTCCATTTTATTACCACTTTGGTCTTTACCATGTTCCAATAAATATTTGGTGTTTTGCTCCACCAAAACTTCAAACTGAACATTTCCTTATTGGATTATTTGCTCCGTGGAGGCGGCCATCTTTCCCACGTCACACTCAGCTACTCTGCACCACCTCTCTACTAAGCTGCAAGTGCTACGTTAGAAGTGTTGAGCGCTGAACTGCAGCACATTGTTCAGTGCCAAGTTGCTATCTTAGCACTTGCAGCGGCTGAGTAACTGAGAGCACCTCAGGGCTTTATTTACAAAGGTCTCAGGTTCACAGGAGCAAGGCACAGAAACAAATGTAACAGTACACTCGTCGTTTTGGACATGCCAAAACAAGTGCGTAAGTGAGCGTTGGCGATACGTTAACTGAGGTGATAGGGATCCGATCTGGGCGTCACAATATCACTAGCAGGTTTTATAATCAATTGGCGCATTGGTATTAGCGCTTTCTTGCGCAAGCGTCATGTACATGGCGCTCCCTAAACGTAACATGGGGAGCGCAAAGCGTAAGCAAAGAGTAATAATTGGTGTTGGATCACAAAGGCCGAACGCCATTTACTGCTGTGGTTAACTTAAGTTAGCCACAGCTCTAAGTTGGAGCTAACCGATTCCACTTATGTGGAATCCGTTATCACCAGCTGGAAACCCCCTCCCCCAAATCAGATAATTCGCCTTACATCCCATGGCGCGAATGGCAGCCCGATCTTCTGCTTCTGGCTGCCAGGAGCAGAGTGAGACCAGAGACAAATAGTCTCATTCCACGACCATGCACAATCTCGCCAGAGCAAGATCACATGGCCCAGAAGTACAAGCTTCCATAGAGTCCAATAAACTCTAGGAGGTGATACTCTCGGTGGCTCTTTGGCCAGGAGGCTAGCGGCTGTTATGGGGCAGGCTGCTGGATTCAGTGCCTGCCTCATAATTTGCTTGTAAAATGGGAAGCTAAGGGGAAATTTGTGAGTGCAAATTTTTCAACTTGGCATCCCTGTTTTAGCTTAAGGCACATAATGGTGCCCCTGGTGCAGATATAAGTTTCCTTGCACTTCCTTCACATACATAGTTTAGGGTCCTGACCATATCCTAATAACTCGGTGTTTTCCTTGGCCAGGTTGCCAAGGTCTCCTAGATTTTTATCTGCGGTTCTCAGAGTGCATATGTCATGCCGAACATAAGATGGGACTGATTTAATAAGAGACTCCCTAAACGTAATAGCGTGTGTAAACCACCCAATGTATATCTCTCACAGTTCATCATTAAATTAAGGATTCCTTTGGTATCACAGCTGTGTGCTTATAAATAATTAAACTAGTCCATGATGCCTACAAGTTATATCAGTGATGTGGTAATAAAGAACTTGAAATTCCCATGGGATCCTTGGTTGACCTTGGGAATCGATTTGAGAATGGCCTCTTTAGATGAAAGGCCCAGCATATCTAACGGAGAAGTAGTAGCCGAACTTTAGCTTCAAGCCTTACTTTTACATTTCTACTCTTAATCCCGTCAAGTGGCATTAGCATAATTCCACTTCTGTAGTTTGGAAGACCAGAACGAGTGATGTTATTCCTTTCAATGTGCTTCACTTCAAAAGAGGTTTTAAAATACTCTGGAAATGTTGGATAAATTCCCTAGGGAACACATGGGACATCTTGTGTTTACCCAAAATCTGGCATTTACAAGAAGTTGTTTGCCAGCACCAGTAAATTGTAGACAAACGCTAATTATAAGATCTAGAGACGGCACGGGAGAACATGTTGTATGATTAATTATCTAATTAGACCATATTTGAGGGAGGTGGGTGATGATTGGGTGATTTTTAGACCCAAACATACATGGCATAGGTAGTTCAGTAAAATCACATCTGGTGCTAGTAGTAACAAATGTATATAAAAAAGGAAACATCAGAACCAATTCCTTGTGCTTGTTTTTGGACACCAATTGTGGTTTTATATGGAGTAAATGGATTTTTGCAGAATAATCAAAATATCTAGTAGCCAGAGAGGTAATGTTTTAGGAGTCACTGACTACCTGGCTCTTGCATTTGTAAAGTCCTAGGGCCCTATTCCAAGGTTGGTGTTAACTTAGCCAGGGCTGCTGTCATCTTACCAGAGCCATTATAGTCTATGGGCCACATTACAATCTATGTGCTAACGTTAACGCTCACTTCATTAATCATTAATGTTAGCCGCGGTGTCTACCGCATATTACGATCCAAACGCAAACGGGTTAAGTAACCGGTTTGTGTTTGGTACCTTGCGCTTTTCATCGTGAGGTTACTGTACTTTCCGCTCCCTGTTCTTAACATGTGGAGCGCAAAGTGTTAATCAGCGCTGGATTACAAAGTCCTAACGCTGATTAACGTCCGGCTCTGGTTAGCGGAAAGTTAACCAGAGCCAGGACTTGGTGAAGCGGAATCTGCAGAAGCGGAATCCGTTAACACCAGCCAAAAAAATAAATTAAAAAAAATTTGTATACTCATCTCCTGTCCCGCGGCGAGGACCGTGGCTCCAACCACCGCCTCTGTCCGGCAGGAGCAGGGAGAGACTGGGGGAAAAAGTTCCTTAGTCTCACCCTGCGTATCACTACGTCGACCGGCCGGATCTCGCGAGTGGATGCTCGTGGCTGCGCTCAGCGCTGCCGCGAGCATCCCAGGGCGTAGCGCCAGCTACAGTACAAATGCAGTCAGCACTTTTTGCGCCTGCATTGCAATCCCCCGTTAAAACTGGGGCGGTAGGGGGAAAACTGCAGGCGCAGTTTTTTCTCCCTACCACCCCCGTTTTAATGCAGGGATTGTAATGTAGCCTTATAAGATTAAGTTTACGACAGGCTCTGGTTAAGGTTGTGTCCAGCTTGGAATCGGTCCCCTAGTTTTTGGTAATTGGAAGATATGTGAAGTGCAGGCTTTATAATGATGTATGACATTGACAAGACGTGACCAATCCAGAGGCCATGTACCTAACAGCTCCTTAAATTAGACTTGTATTGTTACACAAATCTATACACAAATCATTTGCCTGGTATGAAATGTGCAGTTGACGACTAACTTTGAGTCACTGGATTCTTAGTTACTGGAATTAGAGCTCAATAAAAACTCAATGAAAGTGTCAATGTTAGCGCAACCTCAAAAGGATGATTTTGCTCGACAGAATGCCAGGTATCCGAATGGAGAGGCCAAAAATGTTATACACATTTTATTTTGCCACACAGGTTGTACTTGCCCAGATCCAGCATCGAGCACTGCCAACTTTCCTTTTCCATGTGCAAAAGTAGCTGGAATACTTTTTGCAGTGCTATGTGATTGGCCCTCAGTGGTGACATCGGCACACTGACTGTCGTCGCGTTGTCAAGTCAGTCGACTGCATGAAGTGAATAGAGCGTTGTCCTGTAAGAAGGCTCCCTTCTTGGGGCTGTCACTCATCCCATACAGGGAACTGAACAACGGCAAAGTAATTAATAAGCAATAACTTACTTTCCCTACATGCTTTAGGAAAACCTTGTTAACACAGATACGGGGATTGATTCGCTATTAAATAAGCCCAGCCTTCAGTAAGCATAAGTGACACTTCAAACACCCCTAATGTCATTCTCAGATTGGTACAAGCCAGTGTTTCATTGACTGCATTCTGATGATTGGTGTCGATTGGCTTTTGGGGACTTTTAAACACTGTTTTTTCTTTAATTTTTTTTACAGTCTTGGGCATAGTAACCCCTTCATATCAAGTTTTATCCACGTGCTGCAGGTTTCTTTATTATGGGCAATATACATGAAGGAAAGTATGGACAGAGAAAAGTAACATAGGTCGCAAGTTGATGAATAGCTGGCAAATCAAGAGACATTTTTTTTTTATGTAATTTCTGTTTATTCAACCAAAGGGAACAACATACATGTTTACATAAGGCGTATATGAAAACAATATTAGCAGTAAAACATATACATTTGGGCATTTCGCGACCTGTACCTCAGGTCAGATATGTGCTAAGTCCTTAAGGTTGTATTTACATATCATTGTCCGATGAATTTACTCAGATGCCATAGAGAAAGGACAAATTAAATCAGGAAAACAGTCTATAATACTAAAACAACATTAAAAAAAACTAGAACTCAAACAGTGTGTCTAATCGTGGTCTGAACAAGAACGAAGAGTAACAAAACGAGCATAAGCAGGTACTTCCCTTGAGGTATTATCCCCCGTGGCCGACTACCGAAGCGCAATGTCTCATACATCTGTGGCCTCCACCACTCCAGCGCCCTCTGCCAGGGCAGGCAACCGGTCAATCCATGGCCACCACACAGCGTAAAAAAGATCATATTTACCCTGCGCGGTGTAATGCAAGTCCTCAAATCCCCTGATCCTCTCAACCCGTGTTACCCAATCTCTTACTGTAGGTATCACCCTTTGGCGCCAATACATCGGTATCGTCCCCCTAGCTGCCGACAAGAGGATGGCTAGCAGGGAATTTTTAAAGGTATCAGTTGAGTACTGTAGCATGTTTAATAGGTATGATGCAGGTTCAAATGGTAAATCACTGCCAGTAATCTCTTTAATATGAGCCGCCACCTCCCCCCAATAAAAACGCAGGCGAGGACAAGACCACCAAATATGTAGGTAGTCCCCCTTGTCACCCAGACAACGCCAACAAGAGGCCGGTTCCGAAGGCGAAATCCGATGCAGCTGCGCCGGAGTCATGTACCATCGTAAAAACAATTTACAATTTTGTTCTCTTATAGTCATGCTCCGTGAGGCATAAAACGTGAGGAGAAAAGCCTTGCACCATTCCTGTGGATCTATATCTCTTCCTAACTCCTCCTCCCATTTCGCCAATCTCGGCGAGTCCGAGCAGTATCCTCCGTCAGTTAAGTAAGTCTGAATAATGGACACAATAGATTCAGTGCCTCTAGTCGCCGAGCATATCGATTCAAATGGGGTGAGTGTACGTCCTGCAGCCGCCTCCCTGAGGTCTGAGTGAAAGAAATGGCGTAATTGGGTATAACTAAAAGCGTGCGCAAACGTAGCCTGGGTGGGGGAAATGAGGACATTAAGAGGCAACAGGGCCCCGTTTTCAACAATCTGATTAACAGGAAGATATGGCATCTCCCTCCCAAGGCCCAACAGCTCTCCAGTTACTCCTGGCGGGAAAAGGGGATTGTGGGTGACCGGGGTCAGCGGGGAACTCCCCGCCGTCAATCCCAACTCCATCCCATGTCTTCTCCACAGTCTCAAAATCGGGGTTAAAATCGGATGGTTCGCAAGCCCCAGGGCTTGGAGCGAAGCCGTCTGCCATGGGAGAGAGGCCAGAGGAAATCCCGAGGTAGCCTGTAGGATCTCAATCCACCGTCGGTGTGCCGTCGGTTTGGAGAAATGGTAGAGGATAGAGAACATAGACGCTAGGTAGTAATACTGAAAGTGGGGCATTCCCAACCCCCCTTTACCCACCGGCCTAGCCATTTCCGCGAACGAGATGCGAGCCCCCTTACCCCTCCAAATATACCGTGTGAGTTGAGTTCGCAGTGAGATAAAAAACGAACGGGGTAAAAATATTGGAAGGGCTTGAAATAAGTACAAGAAACGGGGCAGAATATTCATTTTAAGTACATTCAATCGACCCAGCCATGATATGTGCGGCAGATTCCACTTTTGTAAATCTTCTGTAACCGAGCGAAGAAGCGGGTCATAGTTGAGGGCTATCAATTGAGATTGGGTAGTAGCTAGTTTAACTCCTAAGTACGTAAGTCCTTCGGGTTTCCATTTAAAACCGTAAGTCTCTTGTATAGAGACTAGGGAACCATTGGGAATCAGAGGACCCATAAACTCACTTTTGATGGGGTTAATCTTGTAATCTGAAATGTTAGCAAACTCTGTGAGGACTCGCATCAGGGATGGCAGGGAACGGTCCACGTCGGTCAGAGTAAAGAGCAAGTCGTCTGCATAAGCCGAGACCTTGTATTCTTGTCCATCTAAACGTAGGCCCTTAATATCCTGGCTTCGTCTTATCTCCTGCAGCAAAGGCTCCAGGTACAACAAAAACAACAGTGGGGACAGAGGGCACCCCTGTCGAGTACCGTTTCTAATAGCAATCGAATCAGAGAGGGTACCGTTCACTCTGATCCGGGCATGTGGCTCCTCATACAAGGCCGCCATCCACTGGCACCATCGTGGGCCAAATCCCATTGTGTGCAGGACCGCGAAGAGATACTGCCAGTTCACCCTGTCGAAAGCCTTCTCGGCATCGACAGAGAGAACCAACATGGGCGTGAAGGAAACCGACGCCCCATGAAGCGCCGATAGAGCGCGCAGAGTGTTGTCTCTAGCCTCACGTCTCGGGACAAAGCCCGCTTGATCCGCATGTATCAGGCCCCCCAGGAGCGGACGTAGACGGAGGGCCAGAATCTTAGTGAAAAGCTTCATGTCTGTATTTAAAAGCGAGATGGGTCTGTAATTCTCATAGTCAAGAGGGTCCTTCCCCGGCTTCGGGATAATTGCTATGGAGGCCGCCATCGTATCTCGGGGTAGTCGGGTCTCCTCGTCTATGCTATTAAAGGCTTGTACAAAGAACGGGGTCAATATATTTTGAAACGTCTTATAATATAAAGTGGTAAAACCGTCCGGGCCTGGGCTCTTCCCGTGAGGAGTCAGCTTCAGGGCTTGTGTCAATTCCGCAGCCGTTATGGGAGAGTCCAATAAAGTCCTATGGTTACGGGCCAAAGTGGGGCCTACTGTTTTAGCTAAGAAAGAATCGATTACCGTTGGAGGCGTAATGTCGGGGCGGTTATTATATAGAGTGGAGTAATATTGGTGGAATTCCGAAGCTATGTCTCCCGTCGTGTACGCCATAGGTCTCCCCCCTCCTCTTCTTATTTTGGGGATAAAAGTTGTTTGATGTCTGTTCTTAAGGGCGCGGGCCAGCAATTTCCCACATTTATTCCCCTGAGAGTAATATGTCTGATTAGTCAAAGTAATCGATCGAGAAGCCCGGTCGTTTAAGATCTTATTTAGCTCTGCACGAAGCATTACCAAGCTCCGAAAAGACTGCGGATCAAGGTCCTCCTTGTGCACCTTCTCAAGGTCCCGTATATCGGATAGGAGTTGTGTTACCCTAACGTCATGTTCTCTTTTCTTTCTAGCTCCCATCTGTATGAGCACCCCTCACACAACGCATTTATGTGCCTCCCAGAGCATTGTGGGTTTTATATCTGGGGACTCATTTTCTTCAAAGAATCGAGTAAGGGCCAATTGCAATTCAGACCGATAAATTACGTCCGACAACAATGTGTCATTGAGCCTCCAGTGCGATGTACCCTTAAACGACTGCGGTAGTGTCAAATGCATTATGACTGGTGCATGGTCCGACCAAGTAATCGTACCGATCCAGCATCTCCGAATACGATCTAAATAACGGTGGGGTAAAAAAAAATAGTCTATTCGGGAATATCTAGAAAAGGCATGTGAGTAATAGGTATAATCTTTGTCAGACGGATTGAGAGTCCGCCAGCAATCATACAGACGTTCATCACCCAGTAGCTTCTGGAACCGCCGCCGCAAGGACCCCGCCGAGGTCGTGGCCCCCGCCAAACCCTCCGCCGGCAGGTCCAGAGCCACATTACAGTCCCCACCCATAATCAACATTCCATCTAGAAACGTCGTCAATTTATCTAAGATCTTCCGGAATGCTCTAGTCTGCAGTCTATTGGGCAAATATACATTAACCAAAGTGACCCTTGTGGTCCCAATCGTTCCTTTCACCATGATATAACGCCCCTGTGGGTCCGTCAACACCTCCGATTCCTGAAAAGGGACATGGCTCCCAATCAATATACCCACCCCTCGAGCTTTAGTTTCCCCGAAGTTGCTAAAGTAGTCCTGAGGATATTTGCGATTATGAAAAGCCGGGGCGCGTCCCTCCTGAAAATGTGTCTCTTGGATAAATATCACATCACCCCCTAGACGTTGAAATTCCTGTAAGGCACGGCGACGTTTTTGGGGAGAGTTAAGACCCCGAACATTATATGTAATCAAACGGAGATCAGCCATTATGAAATTATGCACCACTTAAATATTCTAATGGAAAAGACCTGCTGTGAGCATTTGTCCCCTGATGTTTCGATCCCGTTCACGACCACGGCACACAAAATCAATAACAATAACATCAAAAACAAAAAAACAAAACTCGTATATACAGAATCAAACAGTGTAAACCTCTGTGCTCGGACGTCAACAGAAGGTGAAAACAAAAATGATAAACACCGTTCAGGAGACACGGCCGTGACACCTAGGAAAAGAAGCCGAGTCCATGGGGCCCATCTATTCCCTGTCACCATAGTACTAGGTAGAGCAGGGTGGTGGAGTCAAAGATTGCAATACAAGGGACCCACAATCCCAGCGTCCAACCCAAGCGCCTCTGAAACAGAAGTGTATCGGGGGGGGGGGGCAAGCTTCGTAAGGAGAAACAAGAAATGGACTGAAAACTTTGGATCAATGGGGCAGCAATATGAAGTAGATATAATAAAAAAAGAGGAAAACGATCCGAAGTCCCACATGTCCTAGGTCAGTTCTTGCGAAGACCGTAGTGGACTAATTGCTCGGAGGCCAGTGCCATGGCCTGGAGAGCTCGACATGGGTGGTGATTGTGGCTTCGCTTTACGTTTTTTAGCAACCTGGTTCCATCGTTGCCGTTGTGGTTGGGCTGGCGGTGCCAGAGTCGATGCTGCTCCGTACCAGTCCGCGACATCCATTTCAGGTAAGCCAAACGCCATCAAGAAGCCCGAAACATCTGCAGGTGTGGTTATGGAGTGGGTAGTGTTGCCTTTCTGGGCATGAAGTGCTAGGGGAAAACCCCATCTATACCTGATTTCTCGTTCACGAAGGGCAGCCGTGATCGGTCTTAGGAGACGCCTGGCCTGTAACGTAATCCATGACACATCTTGATACAAGGCCACAGAACAGCCATCCACCTTTATGGTTGCAGTTTTACGGGCGGCCCGCAAGATCTCCTCTTTCACGACAAAGTCATGTAGTCTGCATATAATGTCACGTGGTTGATCTGTCGTTGCACCGCGAGGTTTTATCGCCCTGTGGGCCCTATCAAATTTGATTTTCGCATCCTCCGGCCTATGCAATATATCGTTAAAGAGGTGCCGCAGGAGTTCGACTAAATTTTCCGGGCTTTCATCTGATTCTGGGTATCCTTTAATCCGAATGTTGTTACGTCTGCCCCTATTGTCAATGTCGTCTAAGTGACGGTGTAGGTTCGTAAGATGTTTAGCCTGCTCCGCTACTTGTACATTTAGGTGTTCCACATGTGTAAATAAAGAGTCTCTATCTTCTTCTAAGTCAAGAATGCGACCTCCCAAATGTTTTATATCTGAGCTCAGGGCATCAATTCTGCCATTTACATTTCTCTCCATAACTGATAGCTGGGTAGTCAAGTCCCGTTTTGTGGGGAGATTTCTGAGAATATCTCTCAGCTCAATGTCCGCAGAGGCCCCTGATTTACCTTTGGGAGAGCTGTCTGGGAGTGGATCTTCCTCTCTGTCCTCCTCGTGCATCTCTGTCGCGGCCGCCATCTTGGATTCCGGCGGTGGAGGCCGCAAGTGCGGGGAACCGCTTAAAAACGGCAATAAGGTGGCGGTTTTCGCGTTGGATCGATTACCGGCAGGTTGGGAGGATTGGGAGATCCGTTTTCGCTGCCCCATTACAGCTTGCAGGCCCCTTAAGGTGTGTAAATGGCGCTCGGGAGACGGAGCTCAGCTCTCACACGTCCAGCTCCGTCCGCTGTCAGGCCACGCCCCCTCTCAAGAGACATTTTAGTGTCTACATATTGGCTTGATGCTGTCTCGACAACTTTGACAGCAATATGTAGAGTTGGGACACAGGTTTCCTACTGTGTAAATATAGACCTGTCAGATGAAGCTCGTTAGCGGTGTCAGGCCATTCATCTAGGGCAGTGTTTCTCAAACCTCTCCTCAGGACCCCCCAACATGCCAGGTTTGCCAGATATGTGAAGCACAGCACAGGTGATATGATTTGCTGCTCAGTGATTGCAGGATTCAGTCTATTTCCCCAAAGTGATCTGAAAAATCTGGCCTGGTTGAGGGTCCCGAGGACTGGTTTGGGGAACACTGATCTAGGGGAAGGACACTCCAGTTTAACACATATGACCCGGGAACCTCATTGTCACTGTCCCAGTTTGCTAGGTGATAGCAGCCCTGGGTGTAAAGCAGGGCTTGACAAAGCCAGGAGCCTGGTAGCCACTGGCTCCTAGAAGTTTACTCCTGGCTCCTAAATGTCCAGTTTATTTCACACCAATCTAAAAGCAGTCTTTTGGCACCTAAAAACATCTAGTTGGCTTCAATGTTTTCTTCCTGTCTCCTACATTTAATGTAAATCTATCCAGCCCCGGTGTATGTATTTATATATGAGATCTGTTGTGTGTGTGGGTCTGTGTCTGCAGTGGGTAAATGGGGTGTCCAATGACAACAGAGCAAAGAAAATAAGTAAACAAATAAAACAATATCACAACGTACATATGTTAACAACACAAATAATATAAATAAGTATGATATATATATATATATATATATATATATATCAATCAGAGCGGCCAGACTGATATTCGAAGCAACGCTCTACACTTCTTGGCTCAAAAAAGTAGCCAAAAGACCACATGCACAAAAAATATCTAACAGCAAAAAGCACCAGGTAACAAAGTGATAAATAAATAGAAGCAGCTAAAATCATAATTTGGGTCCGTACCAACCAACTCCCAGATGCAGAGGCAAAGTTCCCAACGTTTCGGTGAGGATTCGCCGTTATCAAGGCAAATCCTTGTTAAAGGCGTATCCTCGTCGAAACGTTGGCTCCTAACTTCTGTAGCTGGCTCCTAGATTCAAAGCAAATTTGTCAAGCCCTGGAAAGGGTGGGGTCAGTACGAAGCACACTGCCCCCCCATCTAAAAACTCCACTGCACAGGCTTAATGGGCGTTCCCATGTCTACAGTAACCTCCTCATCAAGCCCTGGATCGATGGGAAAAAGGCGAACCGGCAGGTTGAAGATGATTGATTCTGCATGCAGGTGGTCCAGGTCCTCTGATGTTGACCTTCATGTAAAAATATCTCCAAAATCAGGATTGTAATTTGGAGTTGTTTTCAGAAACTTTTCGAAACCATCTCCAGATAAAGCCGTGCAGAATTGATCATCCTTCAAAGACACCAAGTTGGGTTGGGATTCCTGGTCTAGCTGTGGAAAGAAACACAGACTGTTTAACTTGTGCTTTCTTCTAATGGGACCTTTTTCGGAAAGTTAAACCTCCTGCTTGACATTCTTTGCTTAGTCGGTAGACCTTACTTTGGAAGCCGAGTCGGGCAGCTGTTTATACTCATGGCTCTTTGTTTAGCTTCAGACTCTCGCTCTGCATTGTAGACACTACAAACCAGATATAAAGTAAAGCTTGTGTCAGAGCTGTTTAACACATTGGTGCTTTTTTTCTTCTTTCCCTTTCTCGATGGTCGCGTAATAATTTTAGCATTATCCCATGTTCATGGTGACCTCCGCCTCCACCTTTGTAGAGCTAGAATTGGAAAACAAAGCGTTGTCCTGTCCCTCAGGTGATGAAAGGATATTTTTGGCAGTTTATATTAGGTTTTCTCAGGATAGCGTTTGTATTATCTCTCACCCCTTCCTGCCCTGTACTTCCTTTGTGTAGCATGCCGCACGTGGTGAAATTTCCTGTCTCACATCTGGAGGTCACTTGTTATACAGGCTGGTTTTTTTGGGGTTTTTTTGTGTCGGCTATAACATCTACAGAGGGAAAAACATGACCAAACCCAGTGAAACATATGAACATTCTGCATGTATTTACCTAATATAACCTGGTTAAACCAGGCATTGACACATTTTATATTAAACTTAGAAGCCAGTAAAAAATAAAAACAAACAAGCCTAGGAGACTACTCCTACCAAAAATCACCCTGGGGTGGACTTATTATACAATAGACTGTTAAAAGTCCAATCTTTTATTTATTAAATGGACAAACAACAAATAATACAGAATATGCCTCATTAAAGTTTGTTAAGTCTAATCGTTATTAATTTAGCCATTAATCTTTTGTATATCCGGTATCCCCCCCCCCCTCAGGGTAGTTTTGGTTAGTCTGGTTTGTGCCCTTTTCTATTGGGTGTTGAATGATCCCCACATATTGGGGTCCTCCAATGTCCTTTTTATTTTTGTATGAAAACCTAGGAGTGAAAAAATCTGTAGGAGCTGGTCTACCTTTTGCCTATATAGTCTAACACAATGATCATGAAATCTGGGAGCCACATTTGCCACTTGGCTCATGGATTTATCAAGTCCCATGTTCTGATTTATATACGATTTTATTCACATTTTCTAGACTTGATTTCTGAAGCTATTTTAGAGTTTGGGGTCTCTAAACCTTCTGTAATCTTCAACTTTTGCTTTGTTCACCATGGAGTACAATTATAATTCCTTATAACGTGCCATGTTTTCTGTTGTGCTGTGCAATGAGTAGCACAAAACCAACATAAACTTAACAAATACTTTTTACCCGTGGAGAGCTGTAGGAAGAGGACCCTGCTCAAGGAGTGGGTTGACGCACAGAGGTGAGGGTAAATGCAGAGTATGAGAAGTAATGGGATGCCTGGGGACTGTGTGGGAGATAGATCATGTAAAGGTACAACGGGGGATTATAGAGTGAGTTGCTAGGCTTCTCTATAATAATGTGTTTTTAGAGATGTCTAGAAAGACTAGGAGCACAGGGAGAGTCAAATGTTACAACTCCGAGGGACGTAGTTGAATATATAGGGGGCAGCTCAAGAAAACTCTTGTAGACAAGAGGGGTGTATGTACGAAGAGAGAGGATAATATCAGATCATGGACAGAGGGAATTGACCAGGATGGAACATACCTGCTAAAAAGGGAGATGTTGACAGTGGCATGCTGTGGAAGCTTTGAAAAGAAGACCTGCGTTTTGAAGCCAGTGTAGAGAAAGGGGTGAGATGTACAGAATGTGAGGTAAATGAGTCTGGCAGAGGCATGCATTCTAGATTGTAGAGGGATAGTCTGGGACCGTTTAAGGTTAATAAGAGGGTTACAGTAGTCAAGGCGGGAGATAATAAAGAGGACACTCTCCCCTTTCGTTCACTGCATTTTGTACACGGGTCTCTGTGTGGTTTGCAGAATTCCTAATTTGAACAAAACTGGCAAATTCCACTTTCATTACTAATTCAATTATTTTTCCAAGTTTTATTGCCAAGTCCTCATTCTAGGCTTTCTTTTCTAGTCAGGTTTATAGCTAAAAATGTCGACATTACATTTCCTTGTGTTGTGATGATGGAGCTTCTTTCATATACTGTGGAATTATATGAATACACATTATTAACCACTAGTAAATTATTCGATATTGTGCTAGAAAAGAAAAAACATCGCTGGACGCACAGAGCACTATTCGTGCATTATAAACTCTTGGCCTGCCCTCGCTGGCTCTCCTGCTGATTGATAAAACTGAATGTGTTTCCTTATCTGCTATAGAGAGCCCCACTCCATTGCCAAGCCGCTCACAATGACTTTGACCTTCCCTTGTACTCTTGACCCAGTTCATTGCCTCCCATTTCCAGATTATCAGGTGGTTAGGGGTCTCTGGGTTGATAATGCAGAAGTTGAAGTCATACAGACATGTATAAATAGATGAGTGTAACCAGAAGCCTAGCCTTCTGCCAAGTAGACTAGTCAACACAAGGGTCTGACATGTTCAGGATGAAGTAGACTTTCCTATATTATTTTTTGTTCTTTTTCAGTTCTCATTAATTCAATATTTTTTTTTTCTCCGTCTTAATAGTAATGAATGATATGTGAAAAGAATACAGGGGAAGTTGCATGCAGAATTTTCAAAATACATATCGTTCAGACAGATTTTTAATTTTGGAATGGCCGGGCAGTAACTACTGATATGCTGCCAATGAAGCTAGAACTTCACGATCCCTACAAAAGTGCATCCTGTTTTGTATTGGCGTCTTGAGTGTGCGTGCGAGTAGGTTCTTTTTGTGGCAGGTGGGAGCCACAGATGAAATGTACATGTCCAGGTATCCGTAAGAGGAGGAATACTGGTGCTGCATGTGTAGGGTCAATATGATAACAATGTTTTGATATGCATATAGTGATGGTTTAAAGTACCCAGCTCACAACTGTTTATCTTTAATGGGAAAATCATTCTCCCCATACTTTCTGATGGTTTAAAATGCTCTGTGTCCTACTGCTCAATGGACACGATGTAGGTAATCCTATTTTATTAAGTTTAAATTGTTGTAGGACATTTGCGGTGAAGAAAATCTGTCTCCCAGTACTCTACGTCCATGGTGGGGGGTCCATCGTGATATCTGGATTGGGTTAGAATAGAGCTCAACTATTACACATCAAACGTTGAAGCCAATAAAGGAATTTTTATGATGACTTAAAGTTTTGTTTATGGATTTATGTAGAATATTCTAGAAATGAGGCCAGGGTTAAAACTCTTGCAATCAATGGCTATCTAGCTCTTCGGTTTGTCAAGCCCTTCAAAGACTGGTCAAAGCAAACACAGGTGCCACCATGTCCTTTCCAATCTGGATATCCATGCAGTACATCGTCTCCACTCCCCAATGGCTATAATGTACCGGATCTGGAATCCGTCTAGACCATGAATGATTGGATTCTTGGCTATCATGATGCGTTCGATTATCAAACCCCCGAGGTGAAAGAAAGAAATGTGTGGCGCTCTGTGGCTGCAGGGTGCAAATTCTTCTCCTTTTATACATTTTTACACGGCTTAACTTGGCAGCTGTTTACATGTTCTGTATACACACAGTGCTTTGATTGGGTTGTATACCACGCACTGAATTTTTATGGCCGAGCAATCCTACTCGGGGCGTGTGCCCTGCACGAGACGATCAGAAGGTCTTGTATTAGGGCATCCACATTTTCCATAGGGCAGCTCAGCCTGTCTTGTTCATTGTGCTGACTGGATGCTCACAAAGGAGCTCGGAGAAAGATAGCAGATGGTTGTCAGGGATTAGACAAACGCGTATAAAAATCTACACGGATCCAGCATGTGGTCCGGAGCAGACTATGCCATCGCTGTTGTCACATCACAAAATATATCTATGATCCCTTGTACTGCAATGTTAATTGTGTCATGTTTGACGAGCATGTAGGTACGGAAAGCTTTCGGTTTTAATCTCAGCCCTGCGTAAAAAAAAAAAAAATTCCATCATATTTCATGCCAGCAATACTCTGGATTATTTATCATGTGGCAATATATGCCACTGGCTTAAAAATACTGCTTATTTAAAGATGTGCTTGTATTTCCCAGCAGGGAACACTTATGGAAAGTTTACACAAATGTTTTATTGTAGACGTGGTGTTTATATAGCATACAGAGCCAGAACAAGGGCTTATTAGTCGAGTAGGGCCAACGTTTGAACATGGTATTGCATAGAGATCCAAAAATCAATGAGCCACAGGTAAGCTTGTGTGGGTGTTCTCAAAAAATGTTTTTGAGCACTGAAATTACACCAAAAGTAGACACGTCCACACCTGACCTCTCTTGATGTGGCCAAAACGTTTTATAATGTATAAGCTTACCTCCAGGCTCGGTGCCAAAAAGGTTTATGGGAAGCATAAATTAACTTTTTTTTAGTAAAACAACTCGAAAAGCACGATTCAATGAGTCTACTCTTAGCTCTTGAATATGTGCGTAATCACTTTGCGACCTCTTTAGCTACATAGCAAGTGTACAATAATGCACTATCATGGGATTACCTCTCCTCTTTTGAGGACCTGGCAAAGTATCATCTAATCCCACGGGTGTATTAAGTGAGAGCCCATTTAGGCTGGTGAAAGTGTTATGGTAATATTGCATTAATGTTTTGTTAAGTGGCCCTAGTGCGGGCTGCCCATATTACAATCCGAACGCTAACGGATTACAAAACTCACTAGCGCGTCAGATTGCTCTTTTCAGCACGAGTTTACTGTACTTGACGTTCCCTTTGCTTAACATGGAGCGCGCAAAGAGTTAATTTCTGTTAGTTGCAGCCCTAGTTAGGACTTTGTAATCCTAACGATTATTCTCATAATCGATTAGTTGGCCGATTTTATTATTTTGATCGATTCATCGGATAAAAAAAAAATTGTTTACTTAGCCCCTTCACTGCTGATAACGTATGGGACACGTCCTCATTGATGCACGTTACATGCTGAGGACGTGCCCCACACGTCATCAGCTGTGCGGGACCCCCGGCGGAGATACTCGCCTCTCTGTCCGGGGTCCCGCGGCGTTCTGACTTCAGCGTCCTCAGACGCTGAAGTCAAGCTCCTCCCGACGTAAATGACGTCATCGCTCCATGCGCGATGACGTCATTTCCAGGCGACCCCCCCCCCCCCAGCAATGCCGGGAGATAGCCTGGAAGGGAGGGGGCGGATCCGTTCGGATCCCTCTCCCAATCGGGAAGCAGCATCGCCAAAAGCCAGGCACCGCTTAAAAGGGGAGAGTCTCCCCTTTTAAGCGGTGCCTGGCTTTAACCCCTCAAGCACGGGGCCTTGGATGGCGGCTCCACCCCCGGGTCCCCCCTCGCTGCCCGACGTCATCACGCATAGCGTGATGATGTCAGATAGCCGGGGAACCCCTAGCATTTCCCAAGGAAATCCCCTGGTGGAGATAGGGGGTTCCTGTGAACCCCAATATCTCCAGAACCATGGCAGCTAGGGGGTCATGGAGGGTGTCATTTGAAAGGCCTGAGCATGGCCTTTCGAATGATACCCAACATGACTAGGTAAAAAAAGTAACAATTTTTTCTAAAAAAAATAATAAAAAAAAATGGGTCTGTTGTTTTTATTAATGCAGCAATATTGTTCACATTTCAATTATAATGTGAACAATGATGCTGCACTAATGATTTTTTTCTATGGGGTCCGTTTGCTAAAAATCACGTAATTCCCCCCACAAAATGTAACAACTCCCCATTTCTAATTTTTGTACAAGTGCACCCCATAGAAAACATAACCGCAAACGCTCATGTGATAAAATGTGAAAAAAAAACACTTTACACACTGTAGATGATTAAAAATTAAATTTTTATTGCATTTTTGTCATAATATACAGGCAGGACATGACGTATACATATAAAAATGATATATTATGAATCTGCCGAGTCTGCCGGAAAGAACGATATCTAATATGTCTGCGTCATTTAATAAAATGTGACTTCAAATCGCGTTTAAACTTGATAAGCGAAAGTGGTAAAAATGAGCTCAGCACACAGCGGTGAAATAGCTCAGCAGTGAAAGGGATAAAAATAATTTTTATGTGGATAAAAATAATTTTTATGTAGATAAAAATAATTTTTATGTAAATAAAAATAACCACAACCCATCCCCCTTTTTTCATAAGCAATTTGCCTAGTGTACGCAACTTTCGTATGTACATATGCAAATTGCGTATCTAGTGTACTTTTCACACAAGGTATGAGAGTGCTTGGTCAGAGGGATGGGTTGATGCTGCATGCGCAGCTTAAGCCCGTGTTTGCTTTATCAAATGAACGCGGCTACAAGCACTTGGTCATAGATGATGATGATGATGTCAGCATGAAATCGGGGTTAATAAGCTAAAGTGGCCAGGTTGTGTACAGTGTCCCTTTTTAAATAATTTTGTGAACAAACTGAGTGGGAGGAGGGACTGGAGGTGGAAGGGAGTGACTTTGCTCAAGTGACTTGACCTGACTGTGAGGGAGGGAGTGAGTATGGGCAAAACACCGGATCTGAGTGTGGGAGTGAGTTTTGGGAAAGGGACCAGACCAAAAGGGAGGGAATGGCAGTTCCCAACCAAAGAGGGTGTGGCAGGGAGGGTGGGGTGGTGGCACAGGACTCCAGCTTCAAGTAAGGATAAAACACAGGCATACAGCTCCTTCATCCAGTGACCGTATCCTATTGTTTGTGTTATAGTTCTGCTACTGTTTTAAACTGAATAAAACCAAACTGGATGTGTCTGACATAACCCTAGAACTAAATCATACCTAGTATGTGACCCGGCAGTCGAAGCGTTAATGGAGTCCTATGGACCTCAGGAGGGGATGCTCAGGCAACGCGTTAGTGCTGCCTCGAGTATCCTCAGGCTTAGCGCTGCATACAGGGCAGGCTGCTGAATCCGTGTCTGCCCCGTAATATGGAGTTGAAACGAGGACGCTAAGGAGAATCCTGCAGGCACAGTTTTTCCTCCGTTAGCGGCCCTTTGTTTTAGTGGCAGTAATGTAATACTGCCCTTAGTTTAGACACACGTTTTCTATCCATTGCAATTTGCATCAACTCTACACTATAGGGGTTATTCAGAAAGTGCCAAACCTGCCACTGAATTGCACCAAAACGGTGGAATTTCGGGACAGTTCGTCTATTCACAAAGCTGTCCATTCGCCAAATACAGGTGAACTGACAGTGAAATATGATACAGATCGGCGATCTTCGGCAGCAGCGACATTGTCCCATAGAGAAGTGATGGTTAATCTATTTCAGAAAACGGCACTGAAATGTCAGTGGAATGCCCAGATTTTCGGTGGTTCATTTTGACAGGTTTAAACGGGCGAATCCCATACGATTCAATGTAAAAAAAAATAAAGTTTTTATTTTTTCTATTAAACTGTTTATTCTTTATTTTTGTGAACACCTTTTTGTATTTTTTTTATACTATCAGTTTTTGATTTCTGATTATTTTTTTTTAAGACTTGTTTTTACTCTGTTACAGGCTTATTTATTTATCTTTTTTTAAAGGACCGGTTTTATTATTTAGACACATATTCATGCATTTTATTGGATTAACCTCCCTGGCGGTTTTCTCGAGTGTGGCTCGGGGTTAAATTTCACTGCTGAAAGCTGAAACCCCGAGCCACGCTCTGGCTGGATACATTACATTTACCTGAGCTCCCTCGCTGACCTCCCGCAATCGCATTCTCCTCCGTGCGATAGCGGAGTCCTGCTTTTTGGTTCCCTTTTCGTGAGAAGGGAACCAGGAAGCAGGACGCCGCGATCGCACAGAGGTGACTGCGGGGGACAGCAAGGGAGCGCAGCGACAGGTATGTATCCAGCCGGAGTGTGGCTCGGGTTACCGCTTTCAGCAATGAATTTAACCCCGAGCCACACTCAGGAAAAACGCCAGGGGGATAAAAAAAAATTGCTCCAATTCTGACATATAAAATGTGTCAATCTGAACTCCAGGGAAGCTAACCACCTGTTAGAAGAATAGCAGAGTTCACTTCTGTTTTGTTTTCTGCTGTTCGGCGGGCTTCGGCGATTACATCATCGGTGCACTATGATGACCCTGTGGTGAATAGTGTGCTAAAGGGTCGGCTAAATTGAATCTCCGAGGTGCACTGAAATTTCGTTGCGTTCTGAATAAGCCCTGATCAGTTTTGTGCTTTCTTTGAGCCATACTCTGTAGTAGAGCAATATCCACCAACACAATATTACTGTCACTATTCCCCTGTCATTTATTACTTATCCTGTGGGTCATACCCTGATATGTTTCTATTTAACACATGTGCTGTGATCCAATAGGTGTTTATGGGGTCATTGGAGAGATGACAGTGATTTAATGTACAGTGACACTTCTTTCCTTTTTTGTCTGAGCGCTCCCTGCTTTGACATTGTTTGATATGAATTAATTTCTTGCTTACATGCGGATATTAAACCAAATTTAAGGTTGATCTTCATTTTCCTAAAGAAAATCGAGGAATCTGAACTGTTTAATTGGTGGACTGTCCATCCCAGCATCGTCGGAGCATAGCCAATAGATTCGACCTACTCCTTCCGAACCTGTATTCTCCGGTGATGCTCAGCCGAGCACATAACAATTTGCATCTCCTCCCCAATCCCCCATCGTATTACAATATGCAAATCTTTCTCTCTATCTAGTAAAACTGACTTTCCTAGTTGTTTTTTTTTCTTGTCCGATTTAAACAATTTTGCACTTTTTGCAATTGGAATGGGCAGGACAAAAAGCTTTAAAAGTGTTGATTTTATTACGTATGATCTACTAAAAAGCTGCAGGATTTCAAAACACTTGTAACTGCTGCAGACGCGCAGATAAGCACATATGGAATCACATGGCATTATTTGTACAGATGGGAAAAATAAAAATATCACGTGGTTTGACCCAGCTGCATGTTTCACAGTTGATCGTGGTTCTGCAAAGAGTAAAAATGCTGGTATTTTAGGTCAAATCTCCTGTGATTTTTTTTTTTCCAAGCAGATTGTGGGAACTGGGTTTAGGTGAACTGCTGAAAGTGTCCTGCTCATACATTGTCAAGTTCTTTGAATTTCCACCACTATACATTGACCTCCGCATCGGGATTCCTGGTTATCCCGTGTCTGCGTTAGTCATTTTGGCAGATCGCGCTGCGGCGTGGGAATGATGGAGGGTGCAGATGATTTATATGATTGCTTATTGTTACACCTCCATAACAAACCACCCCAGCAGGAGTTCTGCGTGCTATGGTTTGTTTGCCCATTTCCTGACACACTTATTCCAAATTTAGGAGTCATCTCTCCATTAATAGAGCCCAGGAATCATTTTGTATACATAGGTTTGTGCAGAATAATAAAGAAGTATGGGAGTCAGAAAATAAACGCTAGAACCAGGTACTCTGTCATAGAAGCCAGGTATTTGTGTAGAATAATGATGGAATTTACTAGACGTTGGTAAAATTCTGGCTTCCTGTCCCCTCAATTTATCACGTCCAGTTTTAGTCAGATGACTTATTTGGATTTTGCAGCTTTATCTGTTTTACTAAATAATTTTACTTTTATGTTTTGTAGTGGTTTCCTTATTTTCCTGCCCTAGTGCTGATCATCTGTCCCCTCCGATATGATGACGCTCGCACTGATCAGCAAAGTGACGATGATAAATGACAGCCCACTAACAGCCGGCTTGCTTTGTGTTTCAGGGTGATTGCGTTCTGACTGTGCGACTGACCAAAGAAAAAGAATTGGAAGACTGTGATGCCGATTTTTACCTTCTGTTTGCTGGTTCAACACTCAATCATTTAACTAGTACTCGCAAAGTTAACTCTGAAACGCTAGAAACCGTCACACCAGGTGAGAAATGTCTTGAAATCCAGTCTGTTTTCCACGACCTACATATCTGGCCACTGGTGATGAAAGTCCCACAAATGTTATCTACCCATTCTAAATGTATATATTTAATTTAACATGACGCTGTTAAAGCTAATTTCAATTTAAGGGACACTGTAGGCACCATGACCATTCACTGTGATTGGTCAGCCTTCTGGGATTTAGGTCAGGAACATGCAGATAAGCACAAAACTGGCCAGTAGGGCTGTGCAATATGGACAAAATAATCATATTGCGATTTTTTTTTTTTTTTAATGAATATTGCGATTTTATTTGCGATTAGCACTTGGATACTGCCCCAGCTCACACATGGATACTGCCCCAGCTCACACATGGATACTGCCCCAGCTCACACATGGATACTGCCCCAGCTCATGGATACTGCCCCAGCTCACATATGGATATTGCCCCAGCTCATGGACACTGCCCCAGCTCATGGATACTGCCCCAGCTCACACATGGATACTGCCCCAGCTCAGACATGGATACTGCCCCAGCTCAGACATGGATACTGCCCCAGCTCAGACATGGATACTGCCCCAGCTCAGACATGGATACTGCCCCAGCTCAGACATGGATACTGCCCCAGCTCACACATGGATACTGCCCCAGCTCACACATGGATACTGCCCCAGCTCATGGACACTGCCCCAGCTCACACATGGATATACTGCCCCAGCTCACACATGGATATACTGCCCCAGCTCACACATGGATATACTGCCCCAGCTCACACATGGATATACTGCCCCAGCTCACACATGGATATACTGCCCCAGCTCACCTCTTTGCACTGCGTGTTCGGCTCCCTGTGAGTTTCTGGCGGCATGGTGCTTGGGAGCTCGCCTGGGGGAACTACGTGACGAGCCGCGAGAATGCGGCTGTACACGTGATTCCCCCTGCGAGGGCCCAAAGCTCCATGCCGCCGGAAGCTTACAGGGAGCCAATAAAATGAATAGATAAAATTGCAGCCTTATACGATTTAGAAATTGCATGTGCTAAAATCACGATTGTTTTGAGATTACGATTAATTGCACAGCCCTACTGGCCAGTCAATGGCCCACAATATGCTCCCCTTAAAAGCCATTGGCTTGGCTTGACACCCTTTAGTCGTGTACTTGCAATGAAGAAGTCGTTACATCAGTAAGACAAAAAAAATGCCACGACCAGCAGAAGATATCAGAAACCAAGCAAATTGGCGTGTGCACAGTTTTTATGTGTAATGTGAAGAGAACAGGACCCAAAATATAGTACAAGTTTTAAACGAGGTAATATTTATGTTTCCATTTTTTCTTCATGTGATCTTTCGTGCATACAGTTGTGGTCATAAGTTTACATACCCTGGCAGAATTTATGATTTCTTGGCCATTATTCTGAGAATTTGAATGATAACACAGTTACATTTCTTTCACTTATGGTTCGTGTTTAGCTGAAGCCATTTATTATCAATCAAGTGTGTTTACTCTTTTTAAATCATAATGACAACAGAAACTACCCAAATGACCCTGATCAAAACTTTACATACCCCAGTTCTTAATACCGTGTTTTGCCCCCTTTAACATCAATGACAGCTTGAAATCTTTTGTGGTATTTGTGGATGGCTCTTTGTCTTCTCAGATGGTAAAGCTGCCCATTCTTCTTGGCAAAAAGCCCCCAGTTCCTGTAACTCTTGGGCTGTCTTGCATGAATTGCACGTTTGAGATCTCCCCAGAGTGGCTCAATGATATTGAGGTCAGGAGACTGAGATGGCCACTCCTGAACCTTCACTTTATTCTGCTATAGTCATTGACTGGTCGACTTCGCCTTGTGTTTTGGATCATTGTCATGTTGGAATGTCCAAGTACGTCCCATGTGTAGCTTCTGGTCTGATGAATGCAAACTTTCCTCCAGTATTTTTTGATAACCTATTGCATTCATCCTGCCATCAATTTTGACCAAATTTCCTGTGCCTTTTGTAGCTCACACATCCCCAAAACATCAGACATCCACCTCTGTGTTTCACAGTAGGAATGGTGTACCTTTCATCATAGGCCTTGTTGACTCCTCTCCAAATGTAGCGTTTATGGTTGTGACCAAAAAGTTCAATTTTGGTCTCCTCACTTCAAATGACTTTGTGCCAGAAGGTCTGCGCCTTGTCTCTGTGCTGTTTGGGTTATTGTAAGCGGGATATTTTGTGGCATTTGCGCAGTAATGGCATTGTTCAGGCGACTCGACTATGCAGCCCATCTTTCTTCAAGTGCCTCCTTGTTGTGCATCTTGAAACAGCCACACCACATGTCTTCAGAGAGTCCTGTATTTCACCTGAAGTTAATTGTGGGTTTTTCTTTGCATCCCGAACAATTTTCCTGGCAGTTGTGGCTAAAATTGTAGTTGGTCTACCTGACCGTGGTATGGTTTCAACAGAACCCCCTCATTTTCCACTTCTTAATTACAGTTTGAACACTGCTGATTGGCATTCTCAATTCTTTGGATATCTTTTTATGTCCCTTTCCTGTTTTATACGGTTAAACTACCTTTTCCTGCAGATTCTTTGACAATTATTTTGCTTTGCCCATGACTCAGAATCCAGAAAGTGCAGCACTGGATGAAAGATGCAAGGGTCTGTCAGGAGTCCAGAAACTCATTGACCTTTTATACACACTCACACTAATTACAAGCAAACAGCTTAGATCACATGTGAGGATGGTTAACTTTAATAGCCATTCAAACCCTTTTATGTCAACGTGTGTGCATGTTATGAGGCCAAAATCACCAGGGCATGTAAACTTTTGATCAGGGTCATTTGGGTAGTTTCTGTTATTATGATATAAAAAAAAGTGAACACACCTGATTGATAATAAATGGCTTCAGCTAAACACTAACCATGAGTGAAAGAAATGTTTTTGTGTTTATCATTCATATTCTCTGAATAATGGCCAAAAAATCATACATTCTGCCAGGGCATGTATCCAATCGATAAAACCTAGTAACAAATGAAGTTCCGCAGCTCAGTGGCTCTCTTATTGCTAAGAGTTGTTGACCTGCGGAACATCATTTGCTTTTCTGTTTATTTATTTTCGTTATTTTTGTCTTTTTTTTCTCCTTGCAGTCCTTTTATCTGTTTACACTATTTTTTTTTTATGTCCCACTTTAACCAAATAAAAAACAAAATACTACCCCCCCCCCCACACACACCAAAAGAAAGAACGTAAACAACAAAGCTGATGACAATTTAGGCTTCTACGGCTCACCAAAGCCAACAAACGTGCTCTGACACCATGCTTGGCAGGCATCCCCACCCCTGTCACCCTTATGCCATGAAAGCTGATGTGCTGTTTGGAGTTATATAATTCCCATGCATGAGTGGTCTTTTTTTAAAGATGCTTTCTGTCATTATGACTTTGAATTGCACTGATTTTTCATATTTCTTCTCTTGAAATGTCTCATTGGGTTAATTTTTAACATTCTCTTGATAGATTATTGGTGCATACCATAAACACCAATGCTGGGAAATATGTTTCTGACGATCTGTCTGTACCTTGCATGTTATTTTTCTCCATTAAACCTACCGCTGTACTTTGTTGCTTAATTTAATTACATTTGAATGTAGTGCAAACATATTGTTCTCTTGAATAACAAACAATGCATTATAGACAATAAACAATGACTTCTCTATTGTGAAATAAAGAATGCCCACTCAGATACTCTGCGTGGAAACGGCTCTGCTTGGCTTTCAGCTGCATCTAGCCCATGCAGATTTATTCTGTATAACTGGTCCTATCCTATCATATTTTTCTCTTTATTTAGAGCATTCGTCTTGAAGGGACACAGCCACTTACAAAAGCCGTAACTAGATTACTTGTGCGTTCTATATAAAACCACATTATAAAACACATACTGCTGTTTTTTATTTTTTGAAGTAATTGCATGTAAAAAGGAAAATAAGTTTATCTCGTTTCCATTTTGTGTTTTTTTTTCCCATGCTCTGCATTGTGGCTCTTGTGTATTTAATCTATCTACATTATTTAACAGTCAATAAATTGGGGGAGGGGAATGTTTTTAGATAAGGCGGCAGGAGGGTATTGTTCTCCATGCTGGGATGAGAGATGACAGCTGAATGAAATCAGACAGGAAATTTAAAACTCTTCTATCTCCTGGTGTAGTCCTTTGAATACAACCCACACAATACAATGGTTTGAGGCCGTGATAGACCAATAGGCTCCATTATGTGGGCCAATGACACACATTGAGGAACAAGTGAGGGAAAGCTACTGTGGGCGAGTGGGGACAGTTTACAACACAAAAGATCACACAACGGATGCACCCAGTGACACATATAGAGTAAAATATTTTCTTAACTAAAGAAACAAGAGAAGAACAAAGCACATGTAAAATATCAGCAACTTAAAATAAACATACCAACATTCAAATTTTTGGTGGTAGTGTACCTTTAACCCCTTGAATGCGGACAACGTGTGGAGAATGTCATGGGGATTCCCCGCTATATGCAGAGCATGTTCCCCACATGTCAACTGTTAACCAGGGTATCTCTCCCTATACTTGCCTCTCTCTCCAGGGTCCCACGGTGGACTGACTTCCTGGAAGTCACACTCTGCTTTTGAACCCCCTCCCAGCACAATGTCATTTTCGGGCACCCCCCGGCACTACCGCAAGAGAGCCTGAAAAGGAGGGCTACTCTCCCTTTCGATTGGCCTGGATTTATATAAAAAAAAGGCAGACACAGCTGAAAAGGGCACAGTCTGCCCTTTCCAGCAACGCCTTTCTTTAACTCTTTAGGTGGCGAATCATGGTCCTCTACTTGAGGAGGTTGACATATTGGATATCAGCCAAGCCTCTGGGGCCTCCCACTGACGCTGTCGCCATATGCGCGAGGACGTCAGATGGGCAGTTAACCCCTAGCTGCCTAGTGGAGAAAGGGGTGTCCTTTAAACTACTGTATCTCCCGATTGGTGGAAACTAGAGGTTGTCATTGGAAAAAACAGAGCATGGCCTTTCCAATGATACCAAACATGAACATGTTACAAGTAAAAATAAATAAATAATAATAAAAAAATTTATAAAAAAGTTTATTCATGCAGCACTATTGTTCACATTTCAATTATTATGTGAACAATGATGCTGCACTATTTTGTTTTTCGGTTTTAGCTAAAATCACATAATTTCTCAGAAAAATAAAGTAATAAGTTCCCATTTCTAATTTTTTTTAACAAGCGTATCCCATAGAGGGCCATATTACATACTTGGTGCTAACTTAACCAGAGCTGTTGTAAACTTAAAACCTCCATAGGCTATAATGGCTCTGGTAAGTTAACAACAGCTCTGGTTAAGTTAGCACCAACATCGTAATATGGCCCAGAATGTATAACCACAAAGGTTCAGATGATATGTGGAAAAAATAATAATTTTACACGCTATAGATGATCGGGAATTCCCTTTTTTTTTTTCTTTACATTTTTTGTTATAGCAGTCTGGCAGGGCATGACGTATAAATGTAATAATGATAGATTTTTTTCAGCAGATTCATAATATAATATGTCTCGTTTGTACAAAATATCTTAACTTTAAATTGTGTTTAAACCTGATGAAAAAAAAAACGGTAAAGATAAGCTCAGCACACAGAGGTGAAATTGTCCAGCAGTGAAGGGGTTAAAAAATTATCAGTGTATATATTAATGCATCTCAGCTATCCAAAGTAACAGGGTTATTCAAAGAGAATCGAAAAGTCACCGCACGTTAGGTGACTTTTCGTTCTCTTCAATTCGGTACAATTTGGCGATCCCATTTCGGCGACCCTGCGGTATATTCAGCAAGCACCACAGGGTCGTCGTAGTGCAGGGAAAAGCTGCCGCAAACCCGCCGAACACTCACTGGAAAACCCGGCGAACGCACACCGAAACCCACAAAAACATCTGGATTAACCCCGCGAACACGACGGAGAAACCCGAGCAGCCGCTGATCATAGAGCAGCTGCCGGAAAAAGCAGACACCGCAGACGAATGGAGTGAGAAAAAAAAAAAAAAGTACGCTTGAATGTTTGAAAAGGGAAACGCTGTTTGCAAAGAAACTACAGAACAAAAATGTCTGAAACTTACATATAAGATCCAATGAATGATAATAAAAAGGGCTGTTACAGAAAAAGAAAGTATTAAAAAAAAAGAGGGAAAAATGGTTAAAAGATCCTAAAAAATCTATACAAAAGACTTTTTACTGCAGAATATTCTAATCAACGGTTTATTAGATATTGAATTAAAACGGGAATATTTTTAACATTGAAGCCTACGGGAATCGCCTGAATAAACCTGTCGAATGAAACCACCGATCAGCAGGGCAATTCGGCAACTTGTCACTGCTGGTTCTTGTTCTCTGAATAGACGAAGCATTGCTTCTCTATGGGGATTTTACTGCCCTCGATCAAGCAACGAACAGGCACTGTATGTGCAGGCAATTCGCCAACATTTGGCAAACTGCCTGCTCTCTGTATAGCCGAATGGCCAGGAAAGGACACCGTACGCTGAATTTCACTGTTCGGTTACCTTTCATCCACAATTCGGATCTCTTTAAATAACCCTGTAAGTATTCTGGCTAATTTGGGTTTGGTTGTGTCTAGGGCTGAAACAACTAATCGACAATGAAAATAGTGGTCAACTATTCTCATTATCGATTAATCAAAATGTGTGCAGCACACACTGTGTAGAGTCAGACTGCGTTAAATGTTAATAACCTCTGCTTCGGAGCTGTTTGGAGAAGAGGTGCTGCTGTTTACTTGGTATGATTTGGTTGTACAGTTATGTCAGACATAACCAGTTTGTTTTTATTTGGTTTGCAACATTAGCAGAACTATCACATGGACCCTGGTGCACTGCTGCTGTGTAGTTGGAGCTGTACCGCCTGTTTTATCCTTACTTGAAGCTGGAGCCTGTGCCACCACCCCACCCTTCCTGCCTCCCTCACTTTGGTCTGGAGCTGCCATTCCCTTCCTTTGGTCTGGTCTCTATCCCCATACTCCCTCCCACATTAGGGCCAGTCCTTCCCCAAACCCACTCCCTTTCCCTTTTTAAAGGGACATTCTACGCACCCGGACCACTTTAGCTTTTTAAAGTAATCAGGCTGTATGGAGTGTGCCCCCCCCCTTTTTCACCCAGGCTTCATACTGACATGTCTATCCAAGCTCTCGTAGCAGCATTCGTTTGAGGGAAAGCAGACATGGGCTTAGGCTGCACAAGATACAATTTGTTTTTGTACGTAAAAAAGTTACGTACACTACCCAAACTGCTTACGAAAGAAAGGGGGAGGCAGAAGTTGTTTTAAGTAAACAATTTTTTTACATTTTTTTTATTATGCGATGAATCATTTAATCGAAAAAATAATATGTCAACAAATCGATTTATGAAAATAATCGTTAGTCGTGTCTAGCTTGTCATTAGCCCTCTAGGTAAAGAAATGCAAAAAAAAAAGGTCTAGAAATCTCATCAGACTCGCAAAGCACCCTAGAGCAGCGGCAGTAAATGTCTGGGAAACCAGCTTGGCCAGCCCTGCTGTAGACTGCGTTGGAGGCTCCTGTGCCATAGGTTGACATTTGTAGGAGCATTCGTTAGACCTTTGACGCCATGGCAAAAGCTGGGATTTAAGTGTACTTGCAGGATTTTAATAAGAACAGCTGTGGATAGCTTGGGAAAGGGATTACTGCCCCTGGTAATGGTAATATTCAATAAACGCAGAAGGTGTATCCTAGGATTCTGGAGGCATTCTTGTTCATGATGTGCGCTGCTGATTAAAATGTCAGCTTCTGCATATTTCACACCCTGTGATTTATATCTGCTGAGCTGCAGGCATCTGTTGTTGTGAAGCACATGATCCAAACCAGAGAGAGTTGCTAAAAACAATAGACAGTTGGCCAGTGGCTCCCTCTCTGTAACTGGCTTGAGGGTTTCTCCAGTCGGTTGATGGTTCCAGTTTGACAGGTTGAGGCGTCTTTTCGATGACACAATAATACCTAGGGAGTAAAACAAAATAGATTTGGTTTGGCCCCATAAAATACTACCATACGAACCAACTTTGTATAGTTTGGTTCGTTTTCTGTAGTTACAGCTCAGTGACGTCTCTGGCAAATGAGCTGCTCGGCTTCTTAAATGTCGTTGGCAGCAGAATCCCAGAAATCAAAGCTGAACCTTATATCAGTGGGTCAATTAACTTGGTGCTGATCTATAGGAGCAAAACCCACTTACAGGGATACTCTGGCATAAAAATGGGAGGCGAGCGGAAAATTGAAGTTTTTTCTGGTTGTAGTTTTCCTATTGGCGTCACTTTCCAGGTTATTCAGAGATCCGAACTTGCCCCGAAAATGCACCGAACAGTGAAATTCCCCATACAGTGCATTTTCGTAGCCATTTGGCTATTCACAAAGCAGGCAGTGCCTGTTTGACGGTATTGAAATCCCCATAGAGAACCTATTCACCGAACAGCAGTTTTTCTTTTTTCTGTAACAGACCTTTTTATTATCATTCATAGGACCTTATATGTTAATTCCAGACATTTTCGTTCAGTAGTTTTTTTTGCAAACAGCGTTTCAATTTTGACACTTTCAAGGTTTTTTTTTTTGGTTTTTTTTTTTACCCCGTCCGGCTTTTTTCGGCCACTGGTCGGCGTTGCGTTCGACGGATTTTCTGCTTCTTCCAGGCGTGTTCGTTTTTTTTTTTTTTTTTTTTTCTCCTGCGATTCAAAGTGATCCGATACTTCGGATCTTATCAGCTGTGTTTTTCAGTGGATTTTTGGCTTATTGATTTGCCAGATTTGCGGTGGTTTTGCAATGTATTTTTGAGTCCCTTCCCTGCACTCCGGGGATTCAGAATTCACCGCGGGGTTGGGAAATTTGATTTCCCCAAAGTGCAGGGAACGAGAGTCTGTGACTAGCCCCTTATGCTCTTTTTTTTTTAAATATTTTTATTTTTGTTGCTCCCTGCATCGGATAAAATCGGCCAGGGCTGCACCATAATTTCTACAAGGAGTGTACGTCGACATTGTCCCTTTTGTCCCCATTTCTGGGTTTTCATCGGACTCGCATGCGGGTGTATTGACATTTTCCCTGTGACATTCATTCGGACACCTCCCCAGTGTAATCTGTCAAACCATAGGATGAGTTGTTCATTTGCTTTAACATGGAAGTGATTTCCACCAGCCCCAGTCTAATTGGATTAAAGATTAAGTTCTGTTTAGACAGAATGACATTGCATACTGTCATGTATCTGTGAAACTTCTCAGACCTCCACAGCAGCCTCAAACTCCTCGCCCCGTGTTTGTGCTGCTTAGTACTTTTCATTTTTACAGTTGATTTTGCAAACAGCAGCAAAAAGACAAGCAAACCCATTTTTCTGCTCTTGAAAGATAGATACGTGGCCACGTGCTTGCGAACAAGAATAAAGACGTGCAGAATGTCAGGCCACGGGGATCCCTATGTGATCATAAGTTTGGAATTGATCCATTATACCTTAAACTCAGCTTTAAACAGTCCATTGTGTATTAAAAAAAGAATAATGTTAAAAACATTGTTAAAGGAATACTCTATTCATCTTATTCTTGACCACTTTAAGCTGGCCGTCCACTGGCACCTTGATCGGGCGACCGATTTGGTTACCCAATTATGGACAACGCCATCGGCCGATCAAGGTTGTCCACTGGAAGTATCTGTGGACGACCCAGATCGGCCGATAGGCCACCAGGTGAAAAAAAACACACAAAAAAATGCTGCCAGGCCGCTGCGGGGAGAAAATAAACTGTCTTTGAGCCTCAAAGATAGCCCCCGTCCAGCGTGGCCGGCTATTGCTGAAGGAGGAAAAATTTTTTTTTTACAAAAATTGTCAGGTTAGCCTCCCTCTTCCTGGTGCTGAAAGCACTGAAGCAGGCTAGGAGGAAAAA
Organism: Leptobrachium leishanense; assembly: GCA_009667805.1. Taxonomy (NCBI): domain Eukaryota; kingdom Metazoa; phylum Chordata; class Amphibia; order Anura; family Megophryidae; genus Leptobrachium; species Leptobrachium leishanense. The sequence goes on along the minus strand of CM019065.1, from coordinate 114,603,091 downwards.
AAAGACGCGAGCGAAAAAGCCTCATCATTTAAAAAAAATACTAAAAAATCCTAAAATATCGATAAATAAAAACTTTTTGCTGCAGATTAAACAAATAAACAGTTCAATAAATAAAAATGAGAATATATTTTCCATTGAATCCTATGGGCTTCTCGAACGGTGGTTTTCCAATACAACCTATTTTTCACGTATACCCTGCACACTGCGGTTATACTATGCAATGTATCTTTTACAGGTTTCCCTGAAGCACGGAAGTTTAACCATACAATTCATCTTTTTCATGTAAACTTGTACCAGATCGTCCGATTTCATCTGACCAAGTCCCATGAAAATCTTAAGGATGGCACATCTGTTGTAAACGCATAAAATCGTCTGAAATCGTCCGTCGGTGGTCTGATGCCGTGGAAGAGGCCTCATTCACCTGCATGTTGTAGGATCAGTCGGACGACTTCAAACGATATTGGATGATCGCAACATCGCACAAATATAGTGCCAGTGGACGCCCAGACTTATATTTTTTTAAATGGTCAGGTTGTGTGGAGTACCAGCCCCCCCCTGTTTTGGCTAAAAAAGCTGGGTGAAGTGGAGGGGTTTCCTCCACCCCCACTCAGCATTACTAGCAGTCAGGAAATTTGAATTTCCCAGCGTCCAGTTACTGCTCGGTTACTAGTGAAGTCAGCATGCAGGGAGTGTGCCCAGGGCCGGTGCTCCCACTAGGCAAGCTAGGCAACCGCCTAGGGCGCACTGCCACCTAGGGGCGCAGCCGGCCCCAACCCAGGTTCCATTATTGTACCCGTTCCTCATTGTGTGGCTTGTTTAGCCGGCAGTGGCAGCTCTCAAAGATGACATTGTCGCCTCGCGGACCCCCTTTAGCGGAGCAGAAGGCGGTGGACGTCTTATGGTGATGCGCAGGTGCCACCAGATGAAGTGCGGGCACTACAAGAGGCAGATGAAAGAGAAAAAGAGGCAGAAGAAAGTGAAAAAAGGCACAGGAGAAAGTGAGAAAACACGAAAGAAAGAAAGGCACAGAAGAGGCATTGAAGAAAGTGAGAATGGCACAGAAGAGAGAAAGAAAGAAAAAGGCAAAGAAACAGAGGCAAAAGAGGTAGATAAAAAAAAGAGGCAGAGGACAGAGAGGCAGATGAAAGAAAAGGTGAAGGAAAGAGGCACAGAAGAGAGAGGCAAAGAGGGCAAGGGAAAGAAGAGGCACAGACCGATCCCGGGCCCGACCAGCTGAGGGGTAAGATGGGCACTGAACAACCATGTGCGCCCCCGTGCACAGTGTGTGTGACCCCCCCTGCAGTGTGTGTATGTGTGTGTGTCCGTGCCCAGTATGTCTGCCGCCCCCCCAGCCCACAGTGTGTGTGTCCCTGCATTTCAACAGTTAACAATTTATTCTGGGGGGAGCCCAAGTTTCTGGTCTTGCCTAGGGCACAAAATAGTCTAGCACTGGCCCGGAGTGTGCCAACATCCGTATCTCTGAGACCAATCGCAGTTCTGCAAAGGTGCTACTGAATTGTATACATAAAGTTCATAAGTCCTGTTGTGGTGCGCAATTTGCGTTTCCTACTCTACGCAAGTAGTGCAGGAAACCCGAATTGAGCAGAAAAGCCTCAGGGGCTTCCGGGTTTGGGATTCCCTTAATTCAAAGTCGAGTTGTCGTGCATGGTGAGGGACAAAATGTAAGTAAAATTGGGCAAAATAAATAATTGTGCAGAGGCTGTCCAAGAAACAGGACCTCCACTTTTCAGTGGAGTGTCCCCTTAATACTGCATTTGATGTCAATCCCCAGATTTTGCAGTGGACTTTCTACAGTCCAGGAAGTGACTCGTCCTCCTTTAGTTTTCAATGGCAGCTGAGCAAATGTTCTAGAACACACGGGGGGGGGGGGTCTGGAAATTGTAGTGCAGATTTGATGAGAGCTGATCTGCAATTTCAAGCCATTAAATAAGACCTTTCAACTTGATATAATAAATATTTTCTAGACGATGAACGAATTTGCATATGTAGTGATGTCACAGGATGTGCCATCACATAAAATATATTCTTTACTAGGAAAATTATGTTCTCATTGTGTGTGCTTTATCATATGTTGTGTGAGGACTAGTTTGCAAGTCTGTGTGTGATGGGATTTGAACCTCCGTTGCATAGCAGACTTTAACCTCCTTAACAAACTCAACATGACTAAAGCCTTGAACATGCAGGGAATCTTCCCCATGCTTTACTTAATTGCAGAACGGAGATCATGGGATGTTTGGCACAAGATTTGTGGTGAACTTGATGGTTCATTTCCTAAACAACATGGCAGAGGGGTAAAGTATGTTTTTTTGACATTGACTCTAGAAAAACCCTTTTAACCCTTATCGGATTGGCACATGCTAGCTTGGGGTTTTTGTCGGATATCCCACTTTCAACCAAACAAGGGGGAAATTCCTTCCCATAACATGACATTGGGATGCTGTAGATTGATCAGGAGGAATTTTTAAATATAGTGTCACAACATGGAATAGTACGGCTTATCAGTTATCTCCGCATCTACTGGAATGCTCAGGTCTTGTCCCACCCCGATGAAGGAGGAGAGACGTCTTTCCGCTTTGTTTTGTAGAGATGCCAGTACAGGAAATGACATCCAATGAAGCGGCCAGACTTTCTCAATCTTTAGTAGGATCATTCAGAAACAAATATTTTGTAGCTTCTGACACCTCCACTCCATGATGCCCACCCTGTTCCTCGAATAGATCCTGAATCTTTCCCAAAAACCTCCTTCGTGGGTTATAAACACTGGTGAGTAGCTAGAACGACATAATCTTGCAAGCAAAACAGTCTTTCAACGCTAAACGGAGCACAATGCAAGATCACTCCTTATATTTGGATCACGGCGTCTGCAGTGAAATCCCCTTGTAACTTTAAGCAGTGAATCAGGACCATTGTATTGAGTTTTCTTTCCTGGCATTGTTTTTGGAGGCTGACTGTGCTTTATGTTGTTCTACGCCCACCCTTCCTTTCCTGGGCAAGCGAAATGACTTCATAAAGCGAAGTCAATGACCGGCAGGACAGCAGATGCCGTCCACAATGCAGGCTAGGCGCACACAGAAAGGGCATGCAACGGCTACTTTTAGCACCAAGCCGGTCATCTGAAGCCTCAAAGCCAAGCACTTTCAGGGTATGATACACGCCATCGCTTTTGTTTAGAGCTTTGGGGTTTGTGCATTGCAATGACTTGTGATACTGGAACTGTCATTTCACCTTCCTTTGTCTCTTTCACTCCCAGAATAACATGCTGCGCCTGGAAAGGCATCTTGCTATTCTGTTATTGGTTGATATGTTGGCTTGACTAGCTCTTCTATTGTAGCTTTATCACGGTGCACAGATCTGTTGTTGGACCATGCTAATGGTTTACAGTCCCTATTTATGGGCACATTATTCAGGGTTTTTTCAGACACTGGTTAATGAAAAGTAATGATATTGTTTTGATAACCTTAGAAGTTTTTTTTTGGCTGTATAGATGTTTACACTATCCGTATTGCTCTCCGGAGACAAGACTTCTCCATTATAACTAAGCACGGAAGGTGGGGAGCACAAATAAGGCGGATGGTTGAACGGCAGTAATATTCTTTGTGGCAGTCCAGTGGTAACATTGACAGCTTTTTGAAAGGGAGGTCTCGGCTCCTCCCTGAGGACTGTCTGTCAGCGTCCCCTGGCCAGCCTTCCTGGGTTTGAAGACTCCTGGATTTATGTGCAGTGTTGTATTGTGAGGAGTTGACTGGTTGAACCTGCCTGCTCCATAATAAATCTGAATGCGTCTGCAATGAGAGGCATCTGATTGACCTATGCCAGTCATCAAGGGGGCTGCGTTGAAGCTAGACAGGCTGTCCGATGAGCACAGGAGAAAATCAAAGTTTTAACACCTGCCACCTCTCTTTTATGTTTTGAAAGCACAGCATGGGGGTTAATATTTAACCACTGTTAGTGTACCATTAAAATGGCTTGATCGTAAATATAGCATTATTTTAAGATTAATGACACAAATGTGAGCTATACTTGCTCATTACGATGTTTATCCAGCCACAATCTAAATCCTAAGAGCTACTGTTGTGATTCTTTAATAATCATTCTTGAATACAAGTTATTCTTATTACTTTCTTCTTCTGGTCAAAGACTCTGGGACAAAATGATTTTTATTCTTATTTTTGTTTGTTTGCTTCCCCAGGTCACGACTGCTGTGAACGAGTCAAGCTGTCACTGTGCGCTTCCAAGAACGGGTTCTCCATTGTGGTGGCAGAAGACAGTTTTGACTTTGTCCAAGACGAAGCGTATGAGTCGGCTCAGTTCTTAGCTGCCAATGCCGGTAACCAGCAAGCTCTGATATTTGCTCGGTTTTTGGATCGGTCCAGGTCACCTTCTGGGGATGTGACCGTTCTGGATAAGAAGATCACTCTCGCTTTTCGACATCTGCACTTGCCCTGTGGATGGAACGTTCTTGGCGAAAACTCAATCATAAAAGGTATACCTGGCTGAATTTGATAACTGCTTCCAGCTCTGTTGTAGTATCTTTACAAATGTTTTTGTGAAGGAATTGAATTGATGATGTGTGGAGAATGACATAGATTATCTATGGTTCTATTGATATCCTAGAACCTAGGGTATCTCTTAATAAAGTCATTGTGAATTGCTATCTAAACAGCGATTTAAATATCTGTGAAAAAATATGAAACACACAGGGTTATTCAGAGAGTGTGAAAAGCAGGAGAATGACTGGAGAATGAAAAATTCTAGGTCAAAATAGCCAAACAATTCTCCCTTTCATCTCACTTTCCAAATTGGCTATTTTGACCTAGAATTTTTCATTCTCCAGTCATTCTCCAGTCATTCTCCAGTCATTCTCCTGCTTTTCACGCTCTCTGAATAACCCTGACAAAATACTAAAAATGCTCTAAACTACAGCAAACTGCAGGCAGTTTAAGGAATATTCTTTGGTGTAGATTTGATGTGCCATGTTTGTCCAGATGCCAAAATGACCAGAGTATAGCAGTAGTAGTGATACCTTTTTTATTGGATTTACTTTACTTTTAAAAGACAAGCTTTCGAGAGGATTTCTCTCTTTCTCAGGTCTTATCTTATATTGATATAGAATAGAACAATAAAGAGCCAAGCAAAAGGGGAGTGTTGTAAATACTAGTGGTGGATTCCTATGGTCAAGAAAGGTAAACAAACAGGCCAGATCATAGGCCCATAAAACAAAACCTAAGTGTAACGGGTTTTTGCGTAGTCCCACAAATACCCCTGTGGTCTTTTTCCGCAGTTACCTTCAAGCGCTCTGCAAGCCGATCCTGAGCCTCCGCTACCTGGGAGTTGGGGTACATGACTGCGGCAGTGCCTCCACCCAACTGGACATCCAGGCTTTGGGTGTGAGATCCAGTTGGGAACATATTTAAACAAGCAATAAATCAACACAGAGCTGTCTATTATAGAAGTTTGTATTGCACAGCAAAACTCTATGCAAAAATAAATGTAACGGTGTAAATAAACATAATGCAGTGGAATAAGTAAATAACGCAAGAGTCAGTATGAGTTTACCCACAAACAATACTGAGGCCCACCCTAGTCTTTTCCCTAATGGTACCATAGGTAGGTGGTGCACATTGTTGGGGCCAAGAATAATTGTAATCCACTTTGTTTGTAATATGCTGGGGTGTTCCAGGGATCAGAGAGGTCAGACTGCTGCTTTAGTAACCAGTGTCAGAGTGCCTTGTTGTAAAACCAAGGGGAGAGGTTTCAGCTTACCACTCCAGTCTGTAATCAGATTTTGTGCAGGAAGGGGAGAAGCTGCTCCACTGGGATTCCTTCTTTCTGCAGAACAATCACTGCCAGGAACAGTTCTGTGCTTTGATCTGGATACAGAGTCTGCTGGGAGCCTTTATGCAGGATGCTTCAGCACTGGACACAATACCACAAATCTCAGCCACCATCATCTTCCAGCTTCCTCTCTCTTGCTTCCTCTCTAGCAGCCCTGCCTCCACACACAAAACCATAGAGCCACACAGTCTTGAATCTCCAGAGCAAACAGAAGGTCGCCATCTGCTGGTTACTACATAGAAACTGCAGGGTAGTAGAATTACTGTACTCCAGGGGTTACATAAGCATCATGGTGATCATCTGATGATCGTGCCACTCCGTCAAAACCTCAGGATTAAAATCCTCAAAGGAAATTTTAAATACCATCGTGAACGTAACACATTTGAAATGATCACCTGTTTTAACACCATAAAGGAAGGACTCAGTGTAGACTTTTTAACTCCCTATCATAATGAAATGTAACAGTTAGCATTCTACTTGGTTTATATATTTTTTTATTTTTAAGTTGGGTCATTAACTCTTTCTGCTTAAGCAATCATGGTGTGCATCTGATCATAGTGCCTATCTGTGTTGTTTTATGGGCGCATGATCTGTCCTCTCTGTTTACCTTTCTTGAACATAGGATTCCACCATTCATGTTTGCGACACCCCTCCTTTTGCTTGTCTCTTTATTTTTCTATTCTATGATTTTGCTCAGCATAGCTTCAAGACCTGAAGAAGAGAGGTACACTCTGGGATGCTTGTCTTTTAAATGTAGCATTGGTCCAATAAAAAAAAGGTATCACTACTTACTGCTATACTCTGGTGATATATATATGTGTATGTATATGTTCTGGTTAAAGTCCGAAGTCCGGAGTGCAGTTAATCCTAGTATTACCCGGGTAATCCTGACATTACCCAGGCGTCATTAGCAAAAGTCCCAAGTCAAATGAAATTTCGGACTTTATCCGGTCAATCTGCAAAGTATCCAGAGGCCTCTGGGTACTCTGGTTTTCTGCTGTGTTTTACCCGGGTAAAACGCACATTACCCTAGTGTTGTTGGATAAAGTGCGATGTGCAATGAAACATCAGACTTTATCCGGGTAAACTGCAAAGTATTCAAACTGTTGGTCCTAAGATTACCCGGGTAAAGTACAAATTTAAAAAAAAAATTTGCGGCTTTACCCAGTGGTTTTGGGTAATGTCAGGATTACCCGGGTAATTTTAAGATTAACCGCACTTCGGGCTTTAACCGTAACATATACACAAAACACCAAGAAAGAGCACTCCATATTATTGACCACCTTCTTCCATCATTTTCTGTGGCAAAAAAAGCACCGTTTTAAATATGTTCAAAAAAACAGACTGAGGTAAAATGATGGGGATTCAGTTCACAAAATATGATCATAATTTGCTTAAGCCTGTCACAGTCGCCAATCTAACTTGACCGAATCTGCACTTACAGGATCAACTCACCCTGGAGCTCCCCGGCAGCTCGAGGCCTTTATAGGCTGCCATGGTGGGGCACCTGTGAACAGGGAGGGGCAGGGGCATACTGACAACTAATGGGGCCCCCGGGCAATAGGAGGTCATGGGGCCCCCTTTGTTCTGCACCCACAGGAGGCCACACCCATAAAAACCCCACCCCCTACAACGCAACACCCACATGTACATTATTGTGCTAAAGAATTCATTTCTGAACTCCTAAAAATAACCTTTTTTGAAAATCCACTTGGACCCAGCAGTGAATTGTGCCCCCTCCATACTTACAGATGACCACCGCACCGCTGCAGCAGCCATCACCCACTCATTGCAGCTAAGGCTACACCCAGGCACAGAAAGTCCCTGTGGAAAATTGCCGATCACTTTAACAGATACTGTACAATCCTGACACACTGCACATCACAGAGCTCCACAGCAATAAAACTCCCAGTAATGTGAAGAGTGCATGAGCGTATTACAGAGCTGCACAGCAAAATACCTCACCGTAATGTGCAGCTCACACATGGATATATATTTCCCCAGCAGCTCACACATGGATATATATTGCCCCAGCAGCTCACACGTGGATATATATTGCCTCAGCAGCTCACACGTGGATATATATTGCCCCAGCAGCTCACACATGGATATATATTGCCCCAGCAGCTCACACATTGATATATATTGCCCCCAGTAGCTCACACATTGATATTTATTGCCCCCAGTAGCTCACACATTGATATTTATTGCCCCCAGTAGCTCACACATTGATATGTATTGCCCCAGCAGCTCACACATGGATATATATTGCCCCAGCAGCTCACACATGGATATATATTGCCCCAGCAGCTCACACATGGATATATATTGCCCCCAGTAGCTCACACATTGATATTTATTGCCCCCAGTAGCTCACACATTGATATTTATTGCCCCCAGTAGCTCACACATTGATATTTATTGCCCCCAGTAGCTCACACATTGATATGTATTGCCCCCAGTAGCTCACACATTGATATGTATTGCCCCCAGTAGCTCACACATTGATATGTATTGCCCCCAGTAGCTCACACATTGATATGTATTGCCCCCAGTAGCTCACACATTGATATGTATTGCCCCCAGTAGCTCACACATTGATATGTATTGCCCCCAGTAGCTCACACATTGATATGTATTTCCCCCAGTAGCTCACACATTGATATGTATTGCCCCCAGTAGCTCACACATTGATATGTATTGCCCCCAGTAGCTCACACATTGATATGTATTGCCCCCAGTAGCTCACACATTGATATGTATTGCCCCCAGTAGCTCACACATTGATATGTATTGCCCCCAGTAGCTCACACATTGATATGTATTGCCCCCAGTAGCTCACACATTGATATGTATTGCCCCCAGTAGCTCACACATTGATATGTATTGCCCCCAGTAGCTCACACATTGATATGTATTTCCCCCAGTAGCTCACACATTGATATGTATTGCCCCCAGTAGCTCACACATTGATATGTATTGCCCCCAGTAGCTCACACATTGATATGTATTGCCCCCAGTAGCTCACACATTGATATGTATTGCCCCCAGTAGCTCACACATTGATCTGTATTGCCCCCAGTAGCTCACACATTGATCTGTATTGCCCCCAGTAGCTCACACATTGATATATTGCCCCAGTAGCTCACACATTGATATATTGCCCCAGTAGCTCACACATTGATATATATTGCCCCAGTAGCTCACACATTGATATATATTGCCCCCAGTAGCTCACACATTGATATATATTGCCCCCAGTAGCTCACACATTGATATATATTGCCCCCAGTAGCTCACACATTGATATATATTGCCCCCAGTAGCTCACACATTGATGTATATTGCCCCCCAGTAGCTCACACATGGATGTATAGTGCCCAGCTCACACATGGATGTATATTGCCCAGCTCGCACATGGATGTATAGTGCCTAGCTCGCACATGGATTTATACTGACCCCAGCATCGGTTTTGTAAGGGACCACGGCGGCGCACTAACAAACCGCCTCGTTGGCAGCGCTCCAGCGTGCCTTCCTGGTCCCCACGTGCACCTGCATTGACACCGCCCCCCATGTGATGCGGGCGCTTCATGTGAGGGGGCGGCATCGCTGTAGGGTGCACGTGGGGCCCAGGAAGGCACGCTGGAGCGCCACCGCCGTGGTCCTTTTCAAAACCGGGCCCCTACTGACCCTCGGGAAGCGCCCGAGTGCCCGATGGGTCAGTCTGCCCCTGGGGAGGGGTGCATACCAAATGAGAGTTTTCAGCTCTCTATATGTATAATACAAAACAGCAGAAGGTTGCACTCAACTTCAAAACTAAGTGGGTGCATCTAAGACATTAAATACAAAACACCAAGAAAGAGCACTCCAATACAAAAAGGTATCACTACTTACTGCTATACTCTGGTGATTGTGTGGTTTTTCTTTGAATGTAAAGGAAATCTAAATTAAATGTGTATGGTTAAAGAGCTGTAGCCACCCCCACCCCCCCACGGGCATTATTTTTTAATGAATGTTTTGGTGTAGTTCCCCCTTTTTTTTTTACTGCACATAAGGGTTTTTCTTGGAAGCAACTCTTAAACCACTTACCCAACCAGAGACCATGCAGGTAACAAAGAGCGTGTCTGCAAACATTCTGGTTAAAAATACACAAACCAAAGGACATGTTAAACACGTACTCTGAATCACAGACTGTCTAGTTGCACGCAATCTTTGGTCTCTTAAATCCATAGGCCTCCATGCTATACTTGTAGCAGTAAGTAATAATTGATGATTCTGACCAATGAGAAGGGATGATCACAAAGACAAAATGTGATTTTACTTTAAATAATATGTCCAGAAACTATTTGTCAAGTAATCCTTCTTGATAACAAAAAAATGATGAAACTGCTCCCTTAAAGGGACGCTCCTTTAGCCGCCCACTAGGCTGTCCGCTTCCATCTGCGGGGCCGCCGACTGGGACTTCAACCGCTTAACTGGAGACGATCGCCTTGTACTGCTCATTGCTTTTACAGAAGCCAGGACATATTTGAAAACAAGAGAAATCTCAATGTATCCTTCCTGGTAAAATCCTTTATAAATAAATAAACAAGGCTGTAGGATAATAGCTTTGGGGTTGCTGGATTTGGTAACATATGGCAGGTACTGAGCAGGAACCAAAGTTTATATAGTACAGTCCAGACAGAATGTACATACCGGATACAGGTGTAGACTGGAACAGGATGCAGGTGCAGATTGGTTTAGGGTAAAGATGAAGGTAGGCTGGGACATGACGCGATTTCAGACTGGTGCAGGGTCAGGCAGGCTGATCTAGAACAAAACAGGGTGCAGATTCAGGCTGACTGGTATAGATCCCGTAACAAGGTGTAGGTATAGGCAGGTTGGTACAGGATGCAGTGAGGGTGGAGGCAGAAGTGGTGTCCGTAATAAAAGCCAAGGTCATTACCGGGAGATCCAGAGCATAGACAGTTATCATGACTGAGCGTTGAGTCGAGGTCGGGTATGTAGGAAATCAAAACAGGAACAAGATTAGAAGGAACGATTAGTCCTTAACGCTACTGATGATTGAGCACAGATGGGATGGCTGGTAGGCTGTTTCTAGTGCGCTAAAATGTTTAAAAGGTGCAAGGAAAAGATAATAACAATGGAGCAACCTGGTATTTCTAAAACAATGGATGCCGTCTCTACTGTTTCTAGTGCAAGTCTGAGGGTCATCACCTGTAATGCCTTAACTCTCTGCCACAGGGTCCAATGGCTGTGTTTAAAGTGGGGTGTAGTTTTGGTGTACACTTGTATAGATTTAAGTCATTGGTTTGGTTGGTGCAGGTTGAGAAAAAGTAGCGATGTGTGTGCCATTTTGGCTAGTGGGTACTGTATTTTGATGTATTCTTGAATCTGGACCAATGACGGTTGTGGAATTGGCACAGATGCATATTTCTGTAGCACTGTGAGCATTATCTTGCCGTTCTGGTGGGTCGAGGTAGTGGTCACTCGCTGGACATGAGGGCAGCCCTGAGGATGCTGGCTATGGAACGGAGTTTGCATACTGGGAAAACCATGAGTTGGAGGGGTAAGTGGCTGTGGAGCATGGCGTGTTCATTGACAGCCTTTAGATTTTCAGCAGCAGATGCTGTGAGCCCCAGAAGAGTTCTGAGCCAGGCCGAGGTGTGGGAAAGAACACCAAGTAAAGACACTCAAAGATAAACAGTGGGTGGAGGTCAGATTTTATAAAACTGTTACTAGTAGTAGGTTTTTAGCCTTGCAGTTTAGTTTAAATAATAGTCTTACTACATACTCCTGTGTCTTACTAGATAACACACACAACATTAGAAGTGGGATAGAGTTAGGTCATATGATGTCCAAATGTGGCCCTATCCACCGAGGTGTGTACCAGCATCATGTGCTTACACGCTAGCGTGACTTCAACGCTTCAGCCCGGCCGCACTCTGATTTGCACATGCCCAGTGAAGTGGCCTTATTTCAATCACTAAGCAGTCTCTGTAAAATGCACCAATTAGGCCTATCGGACTTTGGGCTCATTTATCAGTGAATCACTCGAAGTAAATTTGTTTGCTTTTTTCTCCCAAACACTTGTATAGGAATTCTGTCAATAAAATGACGGTCCCTTACCGGTGCATACCACCAGGGTATTGCTACCTGGGAGCGGAAGAACCATCCTACTGGACAACCCTCCACTCACTCCTTGCACCTGATCAGCATGCCACCGTCACTGTTGCGTGCCTATCCTCTGATGGGGTGACATAGGGAAGGTGCACATGGTCTCTACAGTTGCACTTTAAATGCTTTGGTCACATGGTGTTCAATATAGATTTTTCTTGGGTATCTCCAGGAGTGTCAGAGGACAAGCCTGAAAAGGCAAGAACTTGTGGCTGATGGCCAAATCCATACAGTTGGACCTGTAGTTCTGTGTTTAACATTCTGGTCCCTCCAAGTTAACCTAAAGAATTGAACAGAGCTAGTAAAAAAAAACATAAAACACACACGTTAAGCATTAGCACACCATTTAAAAATAGACTGTAAATCTAGGGTCCCCCTAACCTCTATCCAGTGGAGCCATTCACCAAATGCCTGGTGTCAGCGCAGGAGATTTATCTTCACACCGCCTGGAGTACATCGCACTGTGCAGAGAATTTAATTTACAAGCCTAATCCATTCTTTCTCCAAAGGGTTTAGGCTAATTTCTGTTTTTTGAGTCACAGGGTCTGGCACATAATCACACGCTGAAGAAGATGGATTTGCTTTATGTTCTATATATGTCAGTGCTCTTTGGAGATGGCTATTTAAAGACCATTGACCGGCTTCATGAGTCTCCACTGAGGGAAATAATTCATTATCAGTGGAACCATTCCAGTATCTGGTACGAGGCCCAAATCCAGTGGGTGGTTTCTGTCATCAGACACACTGCGCACATTTGTCAGTTTACACCAATTCAGCTGTCTAAACACCCGGAGCTCCTGTCCCGGAGCTCCTTGAACTTCACATCTGCGAGGCCGCTGCACATCGCATCAATAACAGGCAACCAAGGACACTTTAAACAAACGGCGAAAGAGTCTGGCCCGACTTTTCTGTTTGCATACGGGCTGTTGCTTTTGCTTAAAGCCGGAGCTTTGGTTTATTTTCTCTCTGTAGTCCGCAGATTTCCATGCGGCTTACAAACATCTTTTGTAATGACACGCGTCCTCACAGTATTAAAAGGTTACTGAATGCCTTCCCAAGATGTATGAGATTGTAAGAGACACTGCATGTTTTCTTCTTCATGGAATGTCTTTGTATTTTTATAGTAAGCATTAATAAATTCAAATTGTTAAAATAAGCATTTTGGAAAATGAGCCGATTTTCAGCTTTTTTGTTTTTATTTGCGTACAGAGAGCCTATTTCTTTAGCAGGAGCCCGCTGGCTCCTAGTCTTCCTCCATCAGTTGTGTACTGAGCTTGACAAAAGCTGGTGCATCAGCTGAAACGTTGCTGCTAGCACAATAAATCTTTTTAAAGATTGGAGTGCTGGGTTCCTTCATCTTCTATTGATTGTCGTGGAATTTTTCTGGCTGGTCCATGGTTCCTGAAGCACCCATCTGACCGTGAGTTGGTAAAACTTGTGACAGCCCTTCACATATTTGTTGGTTGTGCATCTAGACATTTCTGGCCATATCGTCTGTCCCTGTGTCTCCACCAGAAGGCTCTCCGGTGACTCCTATTAATCTCAGACCCCACCTTGCCAGGCAGGTTGTCAGCTTCTCAAAGCTCTGCCAAAGCAGCAAAAGGGTTACAGTTTCCCAAAGTATGTATCTATTGTGTTCTACTTTTTCCATTTTCACCACAAACATTAGCTGTGTTAGGGATGAGAACTGCTGGGTTATTTCCTTCTTTTAACTTTCACTGTAATGGCATCATGGGAGATGTAGTTCCAAAATATATGGGGGTGGGGTTGCACGGTTATTGTTCCCTGCTTTAAAGGGGCGTACAAGCACCACAACCTCTTGTGCTTCTTGAATTTGGATATGGATCAGAGGAAACAATTTATCCCTTTGGTTTGTCAAGTAAAAAGATACAGACAACGTTTCTGCAACATGTTTTAAGGTGTCCTTTCTGATGATGATGAGGAGGCATGTGCTTCCTGAGGTGTCCCTCCAAAGGCCGATACGTACTGGTCAACCCTCCCACTTCCTGACACGGCCTGTATCAGAGCGTATGCATGTAGCGCGGCTCATCAATTGATCAGATATGCCTTTCATTAATCTGATCTGAAGAATGGAAGTTTCCATGTTGTGGACTATACATCTCATACGCTGCAGTGAGTTTGAATGAACGGCTACTGATAGGGCTCCCTGCAGCCGCTGTGAATACTGTGGCTCAGCAACTGCAGGAACATTACAGAGAAGTATTGTTTTTATCACTAATAATTGAATTTTTAAAGTACTATCTTTCCAGTGCATTAAAACGGAAGGTTCATGGTGTGCTGAGCTCTCCCTTGGGGACCTGCTGACGTGATGGGCATATGTTGTGTTTTGCCTAATTTCTGCTGGTTAATCATTGTAACATGTAGTGTAAAGAAAAGATTTAAAAAAAGGTACAAATTGTTTACTCAAGCTTCCCGCATTCCTATGGGGTCGATATTGTAATGGACCAGAGGACTTGAGCCCTAATGTGGTGTTTAGCCTTCCCGTTACAGGTATCGTCACCGTATGATGGCCCCAAAGTTGCATCATTATTCTGCTGTTTAAGGCTAATGTCAGATGAAAGCAGTCTGAGCGCACTCTGCGTGCGTGCATAACGGACAGACATACTGACGGAAGATACTGTAGACACCACACGGTCCAGTTTTTCTTGACGGACGTAGAAACAAAAAGGGAACTATCGGAAATAAAATTAATATGAAAAATGAAATAAATTTGAAAAGGATATAAAAACATTTTGCATCAAGGTGCTGGACGTCCCAAATGCGCTGCGTCTGACAGCTCATCACTCACACAGAAAGCTATGCGGATGTGGCGCACTCTGCGCGTCTGTGGTAGCGGTTTTACGTTCTTGCCTAACTTGCGTCCGTTTGCCATGTGCGTTGTGCGTGCGCAGTTCAGTGCGCATGTACTTTGTATGTGAGTCTCTATTGATCATGATTCTATGCTACAATTGACGTTAAACTGCGTGGCGACACGGACGTGATCACTGCGTTCGTCTGTCATTAGCCTTAAAGAATACATTAGCATCAATGCAGATGAATTGAAACACTATAAAATGCATATATATATATATATATATATATCTCGCTCACTCACAGAGGAGCCGCTGAATTTAACCTCGGGTCAGTCTCCCCGCACTAGGGAATAAATATACACCAGCACTGTTGTGGATTTTATAAGTTATATAGCTTATTGGGCTCAAATAAACTGGCATATATAAAGCAAGCACGGTGTGTGTGTGTGTATATATATATATATATATATTACACACACATACACAGGAATTCGGAATGCGAGAAGACGCGCAGCGGTAAAAAAGGAAATTTTAACCCCTTTGTTGCCGGAGTGTAAGTCCCGTACAGGTTGTGTCCCAAGAAGGTGTACGTGTATGCGTGTGTTGGTACCCGGGTACTAGATTCAACTGGCCAGTGAATGAATTCAATGTGTCTTCGACTAGTCACGTTGGGGCCCTGTAGATTTAAGCAAACTGCAGCATGCTTTGTTACTGTACTGTGGCCTGGAAGGCCTCTCACCCATCCGCCAGATACTCTGCACCCTGCTCGACCCAGGACGTCTCTCTGCTCGATTTGGCTGGGACTCTGTGCCACCGGACTTGCTTGTCCGTCTCTGCCACAAGATTCTCAGTTCACTGCCTGCACTCCCATTAGATCATCGCGGTCTCCTAACTCTGGGCCCAATCTGCAGCTCTGTATCTGTGTAAACCTCTCAGCGGTGGATTACTAGGTCTCTGGCAAGTCACTGAAACCGATCTCCAGCGTTCCCAAGGCAGCACCTGCGCTCCGGCCTGGTCACAATCGCTCCTTGTCTCACGTGCGTCTTGCTCTGTTCACCCCTTGGCGCGCGCTGGCTCTCCTCCGCACAAGGCTGCGGATGTCCGTCTGTTCTCCCCACCCACTTCCTGTCTCTGCCCCAAAGCATGCTGTAAAACGTAGTCCAAAAGTGTCCAGTATCGGTTTACATTGCGCTGGTCTCCCCCTGGTGGCCAGAAATGAGCATTTACAGCAACAGAACTAAAACAGCGCTACACACATAGATAGATAGATAGATAGAGATATATATATATATCTCTATCTATCTCAAACCACAGGGGGGTTGCACTCAAACTTGCAACAACAGCGGGTGCATCTAAGTCATTTAATAAAGAGCACTCCATATCAATGACCACCTTCTTCCATCATTTTCTGCAACAACAAAAAAACACATTTCAAAAAGCATGACTGGGTAAAAAAATGATGGGGATTCAGTTCACAAAGTATGATCATAGTTTGCTTAAGCCAGTCACAGTCGCCAATCTAACTTGACCGTATCTGTGCACTTACAGGATCAACTCACCCTGGAGCTCCCCAGCAGGCACTGGCCCTTATAGGCTTTCACGGTGGGACACACCCATGAGCAAGGAGAGTAGTCAGCTCTCTATATGTATAATACAAACCACAGGGGGGGGGGTTGCACTCAACCTAAACTTGCAACAATAGTGGGTGTATCTAAGACTTTTAATACAAAATACCAGGAAAGCACACTCCATATCAATGACCACCTTCTTCCAAAATTTTCTGCAAGAAAAAAAAACACAATTCAGAAGTTAAAAAACCTGGGTTTGAAATGTGTGTTTTTGTTGCAGAAGAAGGTGGTCATTGTAATATATATACAGTTGTGTTCAAAATTATTCAACCCCCACTGAAATTGAGTGTTTTGGCCAGTTTGACATTGATTTTGATCATTCAGTCATCTTGCTTACAATTAAATCAAAGAGGCACGTGTAGGTCAGACAAATATAACATAACATTTATAATGAAATAACCACAAATGTCTTTTCTGTGCTCACATCATTATCAGTTTTATTCAACCCCCAAGTGACATTCAATCTTAGTACTTAGTACAACATCCTTTTACAGTTATAACAGCTTTTAAACGTGAAGCATAGCTTGACACAAGTGTCTTGCAGCGATCTACGGGTATCTTCGCCCATTCATCATGGGCAAAAGCCTCCAGTTCAGTCACATTCTTAGGCTTGCGCACTGCAACTGCTTTCTTTAAGTCCCACCAGAGGTTCTCAATCGGATTTAAGTCAGGTGACTGCGATGGCCACTCCAAAATGTTCCAGCCTTTAATCTGCAACCATGCTCTAGTGGACTTGGAGGTATGCTTGGGATCATTGTCCTGTTGAAAGGTCCAACGTCTCCCAAGCCTCAGGTTTGTGACGGACTGCATCACATTGTCATCCAATATCTCCTGGTACTGAAGAGAATTCATGGTACCTTGCACACGCTGAAGCTTCCCTGTACCTGCAGAAGCAAAACAGCCCCAAAGCATGATTGTCCCCCCGCCATGCTTCACAGTAGGCAAGGTGTTCTTTTCTTCATAGGCCTTGTTCTTCCTCCTCCAAACATAGCGTTGATCCATGGGCCCAAACAGCTCTAATTTTGTTTCATCAGTCCACAGAACACTATCCCAAAACTTCTGTGGTTTGTCCACATGACTTTTGGCATACTGCATTCGACTCTTCTTATTCTTTGGAGACAGCATGGAGGCCTTCATTACGCAGTGTGCGCCGTATTGTCTGAGCTGAAACTTCAGTACCCACATCTGACAAATCTTTTCTCAGTTCCTCAGCAGTCACACGGGGACTTTTCTCCACTCTACGCTTCAGGTAGCGCACAGCAGTCGAAGTCAGCATCTTCTTTCTGCCACGATCAGGTAGCGTTTCAACAGTGCCCTTTACCTTGAATTTGCGAATGATGCTTCCTATGGTCTCTCTTGGTATGTTTAACATCTTTGCAATCTTCTTATAGCCATTGCCCTTACTGTGAAGAGTAATCACCTCTTCTCTTGTCTTCCTGGACCATTCTCTTGACTTCACCATGTTTGTAACCACACCAGTAAATGTCTAGAAGGAGCTGAGTATCACAGTCATTTTAAAGCTGCCTAATTGGTGCTTATTATGCTTTATTGCTGCTCCGTGACATCCACAGGTGTTTTCAATATCTGATTGAAAACACTTGAATGAACCTCTGTTCTTCAGAGTGGTAGTCTTTAAGGGGTTGAATAATTGTGTCAATGAAGAATTCACAAAAGAAACATTTACTACTGTATTACAAAACCAATTGATGTCATTTTAGTTGCATATGGTTCTTTAAAAATTCCTTGCAGGATTTCATTCTGAATACAATTACAAATGTACACTAAATTCCCTAAAACCCTTTACAGCATTGGGGGTTGAATAATTTTGAACACAACTGTATATATATCTATATATATTTATTATTATTATTCAAACCGTCCATGAATAGAACAGAATATTAAGGACAATAAAACAGAGGAAAGAAAATCTGCATTGCAAAATAACAAATAAGAACATAAAAAAGAAAATGCCATGTAAACAGAGGTCCCAATAAACACTCAAATGCAGCGTAAAGCAGCATATTATAATCCATCCAAAAGCTTACAGTCAAGCACTTTTATCACTTATATAACAAGGTAAAGTGTATAAACTAGAGAGAACGGTCTAGTCCAAAGTTTATATCAAGAATACATATTTAATATACCGTACTTTACTTTTTTTTTGAGAAAGTATTTTACCAGGAAGGATACATTGAGATTTCTCTTGTTTTCAAGTATGTCCTGGGTGGGGAGTATGTACCGTTAGGTGTCTTGCCCAAGGACACTTATTGGAGAGGTGCTCTTGCCGCGTTCGAACTGTGTCTCCACGTTTATAGAGCAGTGATGTTACCTCTACTGCACCCAGTAGTGTATTTAGGTTTTGTGCTGCCCTAGGCCTGACTAAACTCGTGCACCCCCTAATTTAAATTTAAAGCACCCCTTCCTGTCAAAGACACACCTCTTCCTGTTTAATCCCCACCCTTTCTCTTTAAGCTCCACCTTTTCCTCTTAGAACTCCGCCTTTTCCTCTTTATATTAAAAGTGGATACCAAGTGCCTACTTGTATATTTTGTATACCATTTCAAATGTATCTATTGAGATAAATAAAATTATGAAATGTTTAAATTCAAGCATTTTTACAAAGAACAGCCACGCATGTCAAGTATACTGGATCACAGCCGCTCTAATTGGTTGAACAATAAAATCCACAGAAACGTGCACTGCATATGAGCGTATCACA
Organism: Leptobrachium leishanense; assembly: GCA_009667805.1. Taxonomy (NCBI): domain Eukaryota; kingdom Metazoa; phylum Chordata; class Amphibia; order Anura; family Megophryidae; genus Leptobrachium; species Leptobrachium leishanense. The sequence goes on along the minus strand of CM019065.1, from coordinate 114,583,898 downwards.
GAGCTGCACAGCAATAAAACCCACAGAAATGGGCACTGTGTATGAGCATATGAGAACTGCACAGCAATAAAACTCACAGTAATGTGCAGTGTGAATCACAGAATCCACTGCAATAAAACTCCCAGCAAACCGAGTGAATATGAGCACACAGCAATTATTTATTCTATATTTACCGGCCTCGGTCCGCGGTAGGGCGGTGTGCAGAGTCAGCAGGGACTGTGTACTGTACGGACTCAGCAGAAGGTCCCTCCAGGCCACGTTAGGATTGCGGCTGTGCCTGTGCGTGGAGCCATCTTTTCAGCAGTGGGGTGCCACTGCCAGAGGGTGCACCGTGGCTTTGATTCCCTTCCCAGTGGGTGTTAAGTCCAGAATAGAGTGAGAGTCCGTGTTAACGAAAGGGTGGGCAGCTGCGTGCGTGCGTGTCACGTGGTTCAGCCAGTCAGGTGGTACTGAGACTCAGTACCACCTGACTGGCCGGACCGCGTGACCTGCACGCACACAGCCTCACCAGGAGCCAGGCAGCTCAATGACAAATTTCTATCACTGCAGTGCTGGTTAAGGAAAGGTCCACTTTAAACAGCAGTAAGCAGACAGGGCTTCATATTCTGCTGATACCCCCCCTTTACCTGCCGTTTACTGTCATCTTCTCTCTCTGCACACAAATCACATCCCCCTCCCCTCTCCTAGAGCTGCTGCGGGGCAGGGGAGGAGCTATGGAGGGAGGAGAGGGGGATTTTTATTCTATTCGATTTTATTCCGTATACAAACACCCTGCTCCGCTGCTCATTGTTTGAGAACACAGCTCAAAGCTGACACACAGTGTCAGTGGCATCTCCTAGTACCCCCTAATGACACCCTAATAATCACTGGTACCTGGGTCGGCACGCCCCCCGCCATTCCCCTAACTACACCACTGCTCTGTGATATGCTCACACACAAGTTTGGCGAACTGCCAGCAAGTACAGTGCTGTTTGAAGGCAGTGCAAATCCCCATAGAGAAGTAATGGTTAATCTATTCAGAGAACACCAAACAGCAGAGAAATGGCAGTGAAATGCCCTGATGTTCGGTGGTTTCAATCAGCAGGTTTATTCAGGCGAACCCCATAGGTTTCAATGTTAAAAATATTCCCGTTTTTATGCAATATCTAATAAACCATTTATTATTTTAACCCCTTAGTGACCGGGCAATTTTACACAAATCCGTCCTTTAGTGACTGCTGCTGTTTTTACGTTTCTGCGCTGTTAGTGTTTAGGACAAATTTTCCTCTTACTCGTTTATGCAACCCACACATATTTTACACTGTTTTTCTCGTCATTAAATGGACTTTATAAAAATACAATTTTTTTCATCATTTCATATAATTTACTATAAAAAACATTGTGAAATATGACCAAAAAATTGAAAAAACACCACTTTTTAGAACTTTGACCCCCAAAATTTCTTATGTATCTACAACCGTCAAAAAAATTTAATTCCTTAGTAGTTTCTAAATTTAGTTCTGAGTTTAGCAATACCCAATGTTTACATATTCCTCGCTTTTTTCCTTATTTTATGCAACAATAAGTGCAAGTAGCACTTTGCCATTTCCAAAGAGTTTATTTTCAAAACTAGTGATAGTGACATTGTAACACTGATATCTGTCACTAATTCCTGAATAACCCTCCACATATACATATTTTTTTAAAGTACACAAATCAAGGTATTAAACTTGGGGTATTTTGACGCTTTCCATGCAAACCATTTTACCACAAATCTATGCCAAAGTTTGAGAAAAAAAAAAGTTTTGGTGATTTTTTTTTAACGCAGTTTAACCACTTGGCTGCTATGGACGCGTTCAGCGCGTCCAGCTAAGTGGTTCTCCTGTGCTACGGACGCGCTCAGCGCGTCCGAGCACAGGAGGCAGCAATCTGCCGGATTCCGGTGGATTGCTGGGCCCCCCCGGTGCGGACTGACATCTTGGATGTCAGCCCAGCACTCAGGATCCCGGCGGGGACATTAGATGTCATCGCGGCGACGCGATGACATCTAATTCAGGCGCCCCCCCCCCCGCATGTGCGGAGGAGGCGCCTGAAAGGGAGGGGGGGACCTCTCTCCCTCCCGATCGCCGGGGAGCAGGGGGTTAATACAGGCACCGCTTGGAAGGGCACAGCCTGCCCTTCCAAACGGTGGCTGTCATTAACCCCTGGGGAGCCGGATCACGAATCGGCGCTGAAAAGCGCCGGTTCGTGATTCTTTCCCGGAGCTGGCCGACATCTTGGATGTCGGCCAAGCCTCCGGGAACTCCCCCTGAGGACTGGCGTCATCGAGCATAGCACGATGACGCCAGTCCTGGAGTTAACCCCTAGCTGCCACCAACAGTGGAGATAGGGGGTTCATTGGAACCCCCTATCTCCCGATCCGTGGGAGCTAGGGGTTAAAGTTCGGTACTGTTGGATAGGCCAGAGCGTGGCCGTTCCAACGATACCAAACACGACTGTGAATTTTTTTTTAAAATTTTTTTTTTAATTAAAAATAATAAAAAAAAAAATATTTTAATTTTTTTTTTTATATTTTTTTGGTTTGTTAATGCAGCAATATTGTTCCCATTTCAATTATAATGTGAACAATGATGCTGCACTAACGATTTTTGTATGCGGTGCGTTTGTTAAAAATCTCGTAATTTTCCCCAAAAAAAAATGTAACGAGACCCCATTTCTAATTTTTTTAACAAGCGCACCCCATACAAAATATAACCGCAATTGCTCACATGTTAAAATGTGAAAAAAATACACTTTACACGTTGTAAATTATTGAAAATTCATATTTTATTGCATTTTTTGTTATAATATACAGACAGGTCATGACGTATACATATAATAATGACATATTATGAATCTGCCAAGTCTGCCGGAAAGAACGATATATAATATGTCTGGGTCATATACTAAAATAAGCCTTCAAAACACGTTTAAACATGATGAGCAAAACCGGTAAAAATGACCTCGCACAGAGGCGTGAAACGCCTCAGCAGCGAAAGGGTTAAGAATACATGTACTGTGAACTTTAAGGTTTACTGCCAAAAACCACCCCAAAATATGTTCAACATCTTCTGAGTAAATTGATACCACCCATGTATAGGTATGTCGGGTCATTTGGGGGCTAATAGGCCTTATTTGGGGGGTGCGCATTTCAGTTTTCCAACTTGGAATTTTCACATTTCGTCATCATGCACCCATGTCCTATTTGGGACATTTTTGAAGCCGGCCAAAGTTATTTACCCCCATCAAACCATATATTTTTAGAAAGAGCACACCCTAGGGTGCTTCAAAGAGTTGTATTTTAACACCCATGCCCCCCATGCATAGGTTTGCCAGGATTTTGGGAAGGTTCAAATACAATTTTTATGACTTTGTCATTGGAGTTGAAATTGAGATTATTTCTTCAGCTAGGTCTATCTTTGGTTTTGGGTCCACCGCATACCCCAGTTTGAATTATTGCCAGAACATTGTTTATATTTGTTATGTTGACACCCCAAGGTATTGCATATGGAGTGCTTTGATGCCATGGATGCAACGGTTTTAGCCCAAAACATTTGAGAAGGTGTGTGGCGGTAATTTTTCAATTTTCAGATTTTTACGCCCACATTAGATTTGGACTGTGATTTAGGAGACACTGTTGTTGGTTACTGCATGAAAACTCTCCAGGTTGTTTTCTGCAAGGTCTCCTGAGTACACCCATGCCCCCCATGCATAGGTGTGCAAAGATTTTGGCAAAATACAGCACCAATTGTAGAACATAAAAATGTAGGAATAAAATGTAAAAGTCTGGTGCAGTAAAAGAAAAAAAAAACTGAACTAACTAACTAGAGTGTAAGAAAAAATAGAAAGAAAAAAAAATCCCAGATCACGCACAGTGTGATATATCTTGAAACAGTCCCCAAGACACAGACCGGGTTGTCCAGGGCATTCTGGGCAGTAAAATATTGTGTCTCTCCTCTGCCCCCTCTTGAAACACACCCTGCGTCTTTTTTGGAGTTTCTGTTTGCCCTCAGTAGGGGGGATTTTATAAATAAAATGTGTAGCCCCAACTCTGTCCCCCATCACCGCCCGGGAAGCAGGTGCATCCTGGTACAAAAACCCCGAAATGACCTGGAGCTGAAACTGTAAAAAGGACAGCGTTACTCCGGGGTTTGCCTTTTTGCAGAGCAAAAAGGCATTGTGGGTTGCAATTTGCATCAGGTAAATTGCAACCTTTTTGTACCAGGCCCTTGACTTCCGCATAATCTGGTAGGGCTGGAGCAGCTGATCTGCCAGATCAACCCCACCCATATGCCGGTTATAGGCTTTGATGCACACTGGCTTCCTGATGCGCTCAGCTCTGCCACGTACAGAGACCTCCACAGACCTCTCAGTGTGGATGGTGGATAGAAGGTATAGACCCTTCTTGTCTCTGTACTTGACCGCCAACAGCTCCTCTTGGCGCAGAGCTGAGGTCTCCCCCCTTTTTAACCGGGTGCGGACAAGCTGTGCTGGGAAACCTACGCGGTTCTTGCGAACAGTACCGCATGCTTCTGTATCAAAACAATACAGCAGCTTGAACAAAGGGACACTCGTATAAAAATTATCAACATACAAGTGGTACCCTTTGTTCAGCAGGGGAAAAAGTAGGTCCCACACAATCTTGCCACTGGTTCCCATGTGTTCTGGGCAACCTGGAGGGTCAAGGCTACTATCCTTTCCCTCGTACACCCGGAAGGCCTGAGTATACCCACTCTCGCTGTCACAGAGCTTATACACCTTCACTCCATACCTGGAGCGTTTGGAAGGAATATACTGCTTGAATCCCAGCCTTCCCTTGTATTTCATTAGGGATTCATCCACGCAGATATTCCTTCCAGGTGTATAAGCCTCTGCAAACCTGGCGGCGAAGTGGGTAATCAGGGGGTGGATTTTATACAGCCTGTCAAACTGGGGATGCTCTCTAGGAGGGCACAGGCTGTTGTCACTGAAGTGCATGAAACGCAAAATGTTTTCATACCTTCTACGTGACATTGATTGGGGGTAAATGGGGGTAGAGCAGATGGGGCTACTGCTCCAGTAGGAGCAAATTGAGGGCTTCTTTATGATGCCCATTAGCATAGTAAGTGCCCAGAATTTCAGAAATTCTGGCACATCTAGCGGGGTCCATTGCTGCCTTGCCAAGTAGGAGTCTGGCTTCGCAGCACAATGCTGATGGGCATACAGATTTGATTGGGCCACGATGTGGCCCAACAAATCATCCCCCATAAACACCTGCAAAAACTGTGTGGCGGTAAATCCTGCAACATCAATATTGATGCCAGGATTTGCCGTGAAAGGAGGGATATCTGGCCTCTGGCGATGAGGCACTACCCACTCCTCAGCTGGAGCTGTGCGTCTCCTGCTGGCAGGTGGTGACCCAGGATCTGCATCAGAAACATCACTAGATACATCAGCCAGCGTAGATAATGTATCTAGCGACGTCTCTGAGCAGTTAGCGGGGTCGAAATCAGGGTCTGAGTCTGACGCAGATGCCTCAGATTCTGACGCCAGGATGGCATATGCCTCCTCGGCGCTGTACACCCTCTCAGACATTATATATAATAGATTATAAAATTTTATAATTATTATATATATAAGCGGATTATTGGTTCTTAGAAGAACCGTTGGGTTTCACAAGAAAATACAAATAAACACCTAAATCTCTCTAAACCTGCCTCAATTCTTCTAAATCTCCCTAAAACCTCTCTAAATCTGCCTCAATTTTTCTAATCTCACTAAATCTACCTAAAATCTCTAACCTGTCAAATCTGATCTCTCTCTCTCGCTCACCAAAACACAAGTGAGGAGAGGGAGGGAGAATCACAGAGGTCACGGCCAAGATTTACAAAATATTGACCTGACCTGACAAATTAGAAATTTTATTTAAATTTTTTATAACTTCTGATTGGATGTTGCTAGCCTGCCTCTGAGGCAGGCTAGGAACATCCCACACAGCCCCAAGATGACCCTGCCCTTAGAAGGGCAGCGCCATCTTAGCTGTCAGTTTTCTTTTATTTTATACCTTTATATTTATTTATTTTACTTTTTTTACACTTTTTTTTACACTTTTTTTAGTCTGCTGGGTGCCTTGATCCCTCGAGGCACCCAGCAGAGCACCTGATGACTTATGTGATCTTTTTTGTACTGAGTGCCACTATACCTCGTGGCACTCAGTACTTCCTGCCGCTCTCGGAAGTGATCGCTCGGGGGGGCGATCACGGACGGACCGGCGGCAGGTAACCATATTGCAAGGATGCCTTGATGTTGAGGCATCCCTGCAATATACTCAGAGCAGCTGGAAGCGATACCGATCGCTTCCAGCGCTCTGTAGAAGTGCGGGGCACCTTTCCGGTCAAACCGGATGTTGATCGCTCCCGGGGAGCGATCACAAGGTGCCCCGGCACTTCTAACCGCCATTGCATGGATGCCTGGACTCCCAGGCAGCCTGCAATGGCGTTTGAGCTGCTGGAAGTGATCCGATCGCTTCCAGCACTCAAAAGACCGCAGGACGTACCATGTACGTCAGGGGGTCTTAAAGAGACCCGCGGCCGTGACGTACATGGTACGTCCGTGGTCTCTAAGGGGTTAATCTGCAGTAAAAAGTCAGATTTTTTTTTCTTTAGTAATCTTTCAGATTTTTTTTGGGCAAAATTTCCCCCCCTTTTTTTAATAGCGTTTTTTCTTTTTTCTGTAACAGAACTTTTTACTATCAATCATAGGATCTTATATGTAAATTCCAGACCTTTTCATTCAGTAGTTCTTTTGAAAACAGCAGGCCACGGGTTTGCGGTGGCAGCATTCAGCTGCCGATTCCATGCATTTTGGGGACCCTGCGGTGAATGCTGAATTCACTGCAGGGTGGGGAAATTTTATTCCCCGAAGTGCAGGGAACTACAGAACACCAAAATGTTGGCGTCATTTCGGTGCTCTGTGAGTAACCCATTTAGTGGTGAGGTTTTTTGCTGCCCACCTGGAAAGTGAAAGCCTAGGCCTTGCCTACCCAGGACATACTTGAAAATTTGTGAAATCTCAATGTATCCTTCCTGGTAAAATACTTTGCAAAAGTAAAAAAAAATAATATATATATATATATATTTTTTTAGAGGTGGGGCCACTCGGTGCGGGCCGCCGCCCCCTGGAAAGTGCCACCCTAGGCCTTGTTGGCCTAGGCCAAAATACACCACTGACTCCAGCCAGTCGGTATTAAATAACACTGGAAAGAAATCTAGAGAATTAAACTTCAAAGTTAATCAGGAGAGTGTTTAGTTGTACAAAGAAGCCAGGGGGACATAGGACCACAAAGGGTGGGTGGGTGTCTTTGACAACGCCGCCCTATTTCCCATAGCATAAACGTAGTCTATTTTAGTTGCGACCTGAGCATGTGTGGGTTTACCGGACTTCCATAATTTGATAATGCAAGATTTGGGGCCACCATAATATTCTGAAGTAACAGGATAGCAGGGTTGTTCAGGACGTCGTCTCTCAGGCCTTTTATATATATTTTTTTAACTTCATACTTTACTACATTCTAAATATTTTACAGATGTTTTCTGTGTATTTTCTTAGCAATGATAATTAAAAGTCATACCACCTCAGCCCATGCTCCAGTCATGGCAGATGCCAGTTTAGAACCTTTGCCGTTATGGCTGCTATAGTGTTGGATCAGTTTCTTCTTTGGATGAATGGTCCATTGTTCCAGATTAATATTGCAGCCAGGGGGCCCCACATATGGACTGTGCTGAAAAAGGCAGGCTTGAGGTGTATATAGAAGAATGATGTCATGGCTATACTATGGATGTGGAATGCGGCTTCGTGACTCATTGTATCCAGCCAGCTGCTCACCAGAGAGCCGATCCAGCACTGGCCACCATTCAAAATACACAGGTGAGCCGGGCCCAGAAAAAGAAATCCCAAACCCGAGGCTGTGTTTGGGTCTTTTACGCCCCATGCTTCCTTGCTGAGGTTTTTTTTTTCTTCCTGCAGATTTGTCGGTGGTGTTGCTGTTGCACATTCTTCTTTTTTTTTAGACGGACTTTTTTTAATATTAGATTCACTGGATGTTATGTGCAAAATCCAACTAAATTAAAAGCAAAATAAAGGATGAGTCAGTCTGTAGTATGTGTTAATTACTAGGTTTACATTTTGCTTTTTTTGTAACCGTTGCAAAAGAATAAAAGTATTTTGTGCAAGGAAATAAGAACTGGGAATCTGCCTATTTGTGTTTTTTTTGTATTTTCTGTGGGTTTTCTCTCAGTGTATCGTTTCTTTTCTAGATGACCAGCTGCAGGAGACGTTGATGCACTTTGCGGTCCGGCTTGGCTTGTGTCGTCTCTCAAACTTTCTTCTGGAGCAGCCGGGAGGACGACAATCTCTTACTGTACACAACAGTGAAGGGGCTACACCACTGACCCTGGCTATGGACAGAGGTTTCCTGAACTTACACCAACTTTTGACCGGGTAAAGAACGCTTCTGTTTTTTTGCATTGCAATATATATGTATATTTGCTTATTTTAAAGCATGGAGCATAAAGGTACCAAAATGTTTATTTTGGCTTTCCGACTCGTTCTTGTTGCTGTTGTTCCAGGTGTCCCATTTGAAGCCAACGTAGTGCCCCGTTTAGGGCCCTATTACATTCTTCGCGCAGTGTGTTTTGAGTGCGCAAATGTGCATTTGCGCGAGGGGCAAGACCCTTTGCGCAGAATGTCGTATTACAACGTTCGTGCAAATGATACGCGTTATCGTTTAACGTGGGTGGACATGCGCGAGCGTGATGAACTGTGCGTGTCCTATACTTAACATTGTGAGCGCAAATTCGTTTGTGCGCTGGTACGCGGATGGTATTACAATCGATGCGCATCTTTTTACGAACGTCGTTTGCTCGCATAATTTTAACGTCTTTGAAAAGCTGGTGGTAACTGCATATCGGAACGTTCTGGCCGAAGGGAAAAACACCAGCACCAAAAAAAAAATACTGCACAGTATAGTTACACATTCTACACATACCCAAACAAAAAAATTGTGAATTTGTGCGCTTTTTATTATTGCTGCAGCATGTATAATCAGATTTGCTTTGACAGATGCAAAAACTTAAGTGAGTCAATTAAGGTAAATTGATGTCAATTAAGGTTCTTAATTCTGATTGGCTGAATCCCGCGGAAAAAACAGTCCGCACACTGATTTATGTGTGCTACGTTACTACGCGTATTACTCTTTGTTTTGTGCGTCGTTTTTCCGAACGTTATTTTTGGACGGATGAGAAAATGCGTTCGGATCGCAATACCAACATTAATTTTCGCGCGATAACGCTTAATGCTTAACGCTGCACGCAAAACAAATTCCGCTGCGCTGTCGAATTTGCGTGAAGATTGTAATAGGGGCCTTAATGTCTAGTGTCAGTGATTGCGTGAGGTATGGTAATTGCTTAGAGGCCCTTTGCCATCTTTGCTGCTCGAGCATAGTATAGAGTTCAGCTACAATCGAGTTACCCCTGAAGACTTGTTATTGTCCTCCTGCACGTGTTTTATTTTTTGTGTAATGCGCAAACCACTTTTAGTGCTGGGATAACAAGTGGTTCCAATTTGCAAGTTTTTCATACCGTGCCATCACAACGGTAAAATCATATGGTTATGGGGCCCCAGTTGTGCTCAGTGAAAAATACGTTTAATACTCCATATGCATCTGATATATCCACCTGTGTTATGAGTCTGCTTGCAGAACATGTATAGATCTAGTCCTCCGTGCCGTGTACCGGCTTTTACCACTAGTCCAGAATAACTAGATGGAAGTTACTGATACATTGTTACCGCTTGTTTGCAAATGACCAGGACCATCCTTGGAATACCTACAGGAGGCCATGATTTACCACTCGTTGTGCTTTATATTCTGCTAGAGTATCCATCCGTTTGGATGGGAATTCCTTCCTCGCGTTGGCTTAGATTGCTTGTGGAACCAAAGGTCGTTTATCTCTTGAAATTCATTTTGGGTTAAGAATAAAACAGCTTGTGCTTCATTTATTCATACAATAAAAAATGTTTCATTATGGAATTATAATGGTTCATTTAGGTTTTATTTATATCCCTATATCACTTTTATTTCCCTTTTAGCACTTGGTATCTCCTTATGTTTTATGTCGTCAGACGTAAGGATAGAGGTTTTTAATGATACAAAACGTTTGTTAGATTTCACGTACGTGGAGGAAAGCTTTATATCATTTTATTTTCCCAACACGTGGCCTGTAAAAGTATATTACCCAGTTTAATTTAAACGATGGTCATAAATGTGCGTGTGCCATGGCAAGTGTAATAAAAATGGGTCTTTAATTTGTCAGGACGGGTTTCTAGGTCTTGTTTTTGCCACGTGGAATGTGCCTGGTTAAAAATATGCAGAACGAAATGCCGTGATTAATCTGCAAGAATTATATTAAAAAATAAATCCCAAAAGAAAACCTAGTGGCTCATTTAATATTTAAAAACCTGTAGTATTACATTTGGAACATAAAACAGACATATTGTTATGCAGTTTCTGTTTTTCATGAATTGTCTCATTAAGCAGAGCATATTCTACGGATTTAACGTTCGTATGTCATCCATTCAAGCTCTATGTCACTTCTTAATGAGATATTTCAGTTTACTGTTCTCGACTCATGTCCTTCTTCTCCACTGGAAACTCTTCCTCAAACAGCGACGTCTTTGTGCTGACTTCATTATCGGCACATCAGCCAGCATTTAAAGAGGAACTGTCACTTCCTCGGGAATGCATACTATCACATAAAAACATCGTATCACATTTTATGCATCACGAATAAAAAAAACTGCATATAACGCTTTTTTTATTTGAAGTTCTGTTTTCGTTTAAATAAAGAATAAAGTTTAGCTCAATGATGCCTCTGATCTGCTCAGACGGGGCAGAAACAGGGCAAGCCACCAGAAGATCATCCACGGTCCATCAGTGAAGAAAACTAAAGCTAAAGCTTGTTCTCCCTTTTTATCTCTATTTTGCTGTAATATCTCTTTATATTTTCTCTGAAGGATATTGAACTTTCTTCACTGTCATACAGAGTGAAAGGAGGATACATGATGTATGGGAGGACACAAAGAGGCTAGATCTGTGCAGGTCAAAAAAAAAATCTGAAGTAGGATCTAAACGAGACTGCATGACGCAAGTAATGGAGAAATATTTTGAAAAATAGTTGTGCACAAAGAGATCCCATTTTTATATCATGAATAGAACTATGGGTAGATGTTCACCATAATGGACAACACATTCCTCCGAGCGGGTACCTGAAGAATGGGTGTCCTAAATCAGCAGCTGGCCTGCATGACACGATCCAACAAATCCAAGGGAATGTTCTGCATGGTGTCTGGTATCAAATCTTTAAGGTCAGCTGCTGATTTAGGACACCCATTCTTCAGGTACCCCCACAAAAAAATGTCCACAGTGGTCAAATTCAGTGACCTCAACGGCCAAGGAATGACCACAAATATGGAAATCAGATGATTGGGAATCGTGTGTTCAAGCCAAGTCTTTGGTAGTTTTTATTGGCCAGCTCTGGAAGGAGAAAGTCGTTGAACACTGTGCCCATTCTGACATGCCTCCCGACATCCACTGCTGTGTTTTAGTGCGCACATGAGTTGCGCGCGCTACAGCAGGCGTGCTACGTCCATTCAGAAAGCTTACCTGTTGAAGCGCTACGACGTGCGCTCTACGGGACTGCAAAGCGTGCTCCCCATAGGAGGATCAAGCCTAGCAGTGCTGAGCACACTAACTGCACTCAGCGAGGTGGCCAGACCGGCGTCAGAGTTGAAGGATGTTCCTTCAGCTCGTAAATACTCTAGTCTGACACCAGCCTTAACGGTAATGCCATGAGCATCCTCAAACAAATATGGGCCTAAAAGGGCACACCACACTGTCACACGTACACGAAGAGTGGTTTTTCATGCAGGAGGAGCAGATTTTTTATTACCCCGTGTCAGACATTCTGCTTTTTTAACTCGGTTGTGAAGATCATTCTCTATATTTTATTCTTGCTCTAGAAGAAAACCGAAATTCAAATAAGTAAAAGGTCTGAGTTCTATATAGCTTTTTATGCTTCAAAGGGATAGTATGGATTTTGATAGTATGGAGGGATCTTGAGGAATTGACGACTCCTTTTTAATCTTTGACTAAGATCAGGAAAAGTTCCTTCTCTCTCCTGCCATTCTTTTCGCACTCACCCCCAAGGTACCCCCATACACCTATGGACGGGGAGCATGATACGCGTTTTAATTAATTGGGCCGCTCTTCATAAGTGTAGTGTGATGTGCCACACGTCTGTAAATGAAGCATAGTGTTTCTTGCAGCCAGCACCACATCAGGTTGGCAATGTGCCTGTGAACCTCTACCCCCAATACAGCTTGTTTACAATGTGTGTGTTTGTAGGTGTGTGTTAACACACACATACACACTAAATTTAGGGTAGATTTCTACACTTCTAACATAACTGGTTTGTCCAAAGTTGTGTCATTTCACAGTAAACTACTTCTAGACGTCTTGATTGTTGCGAGTACGTGCGCCTACAGATGCCATCTTCTTATGGAATGAATTGGTTTCTTGTCAGACTTGAATTCCAATCTCCATCTGTATCTCTGATCTTGAACCCATATAAATAGGACATTGTTTAACATGGTTAATCTTTTGACAGATATCAGTGGGAAAGCCCTATTTATCATCCGATCAATGAGCCCTGCAGTTCTCCATCACTCCCAGGGATACAAGCTCTGGCATTTACAGCTGATAAATGCACAAATTCCTATTAAAATAAATGACAAGCCGTAAAGAGGATTGTCCTCCCTTAGACTTGTAAATCAAAATATTTAAAAGTGTCCCGCGCAGAGGCTTGTAAAGATTTTATCTTAATCTCACTCTTTGTCTATTAATTTTTATACTATTCAGTTTTACAAGCGTTTTCTCCTTTAGGTGTGTGTGCACAGGCCATCATCCAGGAATCTTTACTGTTTTTATATTAAACACTTTAAAATAAACATATTTACCTAGCATGTTGGCCAAGGATGAAGCACGGTATAAAGGATGAAGCACGGTATACTCCTCTTCATTTTGCATGCATCTCATGACCTCATTGTGGTACCCGACCTATTGACGTTTCAGGTATCATTGGGATGCTGGGCATTAGAAAGGCTTTAAAATTCCACCGGATGTGGTTGGTTAACTTCTGGATCTGATGCTTCACTTCGGCACTGAACAATATCCGCCAACTAAATGTAAAAGTCTGCACCCAAGAAGCTGCAACGGAAGGATCGTCTCATCTGAGCTTTGGAGGGCCTATAAAAGTTTTAATCCATCGTGATCCTCTGTGCATTTGCATTCTTTCTCTGTTCTGATGTTCTGGTATTCTGGTCACAGTTTTGCAAAGTTGGTTTTATAGTAGGTCAGGTGGATATACTAAACTACAACCAATAGATGGCAGTGCCCACAAACAAGAACTGTAAACCTTAGAATCCTCAACTGGACATAAGGTTTAACTGTTGTATCTTAATGTAACACTCTACATAGTGCGATCCCTCAATCTTATCTGACTGGTCACACTGCGGTCAGCTTCCTCTCCCCTCCGAGGTGGGATTCAAAGGGCTGATTCAGTCATCTAAATGTAGAGTCTTGGTCCTGATCAGACCCCCTAGCTCAGGTTTCAGGACTATGAGACCTTTTAAGCACTAGCCTTACCCAATGGTATCAAAGCAATCCTGCATAGAGAGCCACTGGATTGGCTGGAGCACCCAGCCCCTCTGCAGTCATGTGACTTGCTGAGCTGGGTGCATGTCATTTCCTATCCTTCAGAGATCAGAGGGAGACTGAACTGATTCAATTTTTGTAAAAAAATAAATAAATAAAGGGGGGGGGGTTATAGTTAAAACTTCCATTACCGCCCCCATCTGTTTTAACTCTATAGTATCCCTTTAAAGAGCATTGTACAGTGCATAATATGTAGACAATGCCTTAAATCCTATGCAAAAACATCCCCATAAAAATAAATCCGATTTCCACCTGTCTTTCACAGTAGACGCTGTTCATTCTGGTCATACCAGGAATTGTATTAGCCAATCAAAAGACATTCATTCTTATCTGTGAAGTTGGAATGCAACCCTTTAAGCCCCTTGCATAGTAGGGGTTAATACATTATTTGGGGGAAACATCCGGAAGCATTTGAAGTATAGATGGCAGATGATTGAAATTGCTGCGTACAATGATGGCGGCTGTACCAGTCACAGATGAGGTTGGCATACGCAAGGATACTCAAGGAGCAAACCTATTTCATTGATGTCAGGGAGAATTTCTGGGTGTTTACCTCTGAAGTTGTGTATAGAACATACTGCAGCGATAATGATGGCCCAGTTCTCCCCATTATCCAAGCAGGGTGCTCGTCCAAATAACAAAATATATTCTTTCTTCTCCTGAACGGCATCATTATTCTACTTAAATATTTGGAAAGACTTGCCAAGATGTGCTTTTTTAAACCAGTGATTTCTTTCTGATGTCCTCAGTCCTTCTGTAAAATATTCACAATCCTCCTCCAGCTCTGCCTCAGCTCTGCTAATAATGCAGAAACCACCTTTCCTCCTCCTGTGAACCTAGGAAGATAATGGAGGCCTGGAACAACTCAGGTGGAGGGCCCTTGAGTTGTCCCTGAGGCCAGCTTGCTTTATGTAAGAGACGGTAGGACGCGAGGAGCGGAAACAGAGTGGGCAGAGCCAGAGGACAGGAATATAAGGTGCACGCACAGTAGCTCTGCGCGCCTTTTTCCTGGGGTAACCCTTGGAGAAGCATCCCCACTCACCCTCCCTTTTGTTATTTCAGTATTTTTATGTTTTTTGTATGTTTTGTATAGCTGGGCTGGGCTTGGTTAGGTTTTTTCATTCCCCTTTGTCACGGTGTGGGGTTTGGGAGGCTGTGCTGAGGAAGGGTTCTTGGTGGATGCATAATTTGTTAGAAGAAAGCGGAATATGAATGAATTTAAGTGGGTTAAGGCCCGTGTCCGATGAACACAATGATCACGTCCATGTCGCCACACTGTTTAACGTCCGTCGTAGCATAGAATCATGAGCAATAGAGACCCACACACTAAGTGCGTCCGCACCGAACTGCACACGCACAACGCACGTGGCAAACGGACGCAAGTTGGGCAAGAACGTAAAACCGCTAACACGGACACGCAGAGTGTGCCATGTCCACCACGTCCGTGTAGCGTTCTGTGTGCATGATGAGACATCAGACGCAGCGCATTTGCGACGTCCAGCACCTTGACGCACAAAATGCCTTTTCATATCCTTTTTCATATAAATTTTTCCCCCATATTTCCTTTTTTTTCTATATCTGTCATAAAAAACCAGACTGTGTGGTGTCTACAGTATCTTCCGTCAGAACGTCCGTCCGTTGTGCACGCATGCAGAGTGCGCGCAGACTGCATTCATCTGACCCTAGCCTTAGGTGGATAAAGGTACAGGTAGACCAGCATAGTGTTCATACAGCACTGTCTGTCTGGGAGAATTAGAATTTATATATATATATATATATCATTTTAAAATATGGTGGTTTTGCTGTGGCCTGTAAATAAATATTCCAATGAGCAAAGTTGTCGGTGTATTTTTATTTAAAAGTTAAATATCATTGCTTGTCAAGCGCACGGTCACCAATGGACAATGCAAGAGCGTAGAGCTGAGGCTATGAGCCTACTGAGAAAAAGGACTACTTACTCCGTAGCAGAAAATTAAGCAAATTGTCAAATTTCCAAATACACTTATCAGACTTTAAGGCTTACGTAATAATACTAGAATGACCCATTTATGTAACAAATTGCTTAATGAAAGCTGACTGCAGGTGCAGGGTATTTCGCACCATGGCCGTTTTAGTAAGCTTGAAGTGGCTATGGTGTCTGAAGGATCCATTTAATGGAGATTAGCCAAATAACAGAACCCTTACAGGAAAATTATTTTATGTAGCTCCTTTAGATGTAGGAAGAAAATTGTGTGAGTCTCTTTAAGAGTTTCTGTACAATTTGCAGCTTTCCTGCATAATGTCAGATTACCCCAGTAATGTCCTGTGACGCCCTGATGTAAGGGTGAGGACTTATTTGTGAAATTGATTCTAAAGCAGGAAATGCTCCTTTCAACAGGCTTTGACTTCCTTCTCCAAGATAGGTTTGTACTACATGTCCTATAAAAGAACATAAAGCGCCCTGTGTCGCTCCTCCGTGCCTGCTCTAATCTGTTATTAAGAGCATTATGTCTTCTATTTGTACCGTTCTCGTGAAGGTGCCAGGTAGTCTGGCTTGCAATCTAGAAATTCACTTTTAATGTCGGTAATCAAAGTGAGATCATATGCTTATCAGAAACACAAATTATGCTTTTTTTAATTCCCACCCCCCTCAGTAAAGTCTTAAAGTGCACCTGTTGGGCTTATTAATGAGGCCTACAGTTGTGTTCAAAATTATTCAACCCCCAATGCTGTAAAGGGTTTTAGGGAATTTAGTGTACATTTGTAATTGTATTCAGAATGAAATCCTACAAGGACTTTTTAAAGAACCATATGCAACTAAAATGACATCAATTGGCTTTGTAATACAGTAGTAAATGTTTCTTTTGTGAATTCTTCATTGACACAATTATTCAACCCCTTAAAGACTACCACTCTGAAGAACAGAGGTTCATTCAAGTGTTTTCAATCAGGTATTGAAAACACCTGTGGATGTCACGGAGCAGCAATAAAGCATAATAAGCACCAATTAGGCAGCTTTAAAATGACTGTGATACTCAGCTCCTTCTAGACATTTACTGGTGTGGTTACAAACATGGTGAAGTCAAGAGAAGAGGTGATTACTCTTCACAGGAAGGGCAATGGCTATAAGAAGATTGCAAAGATGTTAAACATGCCAAGAGAGACCATAGGAAGCATCATTCGCAAATTCAAGGCAAAGGGCACTGTTGAAACGCTACCTGGTCGTGGCAGAAAGAAGATGCTGACTTCGACTGCTGTGCACTACCTGAAGCGTAGAGTGGAGGAAAGTCCCTGTGTGACTGCTGAGGAACTGAGAAAAGATTTGTCAGATGTGGGTACTGAAGTTTCAGCTCAGACAATACGGCGCACACTGCGTAATGAAGGCCTCCATGCCAGAACTCCCAGGCTGTCTCCAAAGAATAAGAAGAGTCGACTGCAGTATGCCAAAAGTCATGTGGACAAACCACAGAAGTTTTGGGATAGTGTTCTGTGGACTGATGAAACAAAATTAGAACAGTTTGGGCCCATGGATCAACGCTATGTTTGGAGGAGGAAGAACAAGGCCTATGAAGAAAAGAACACCTTGCCTACTGTGAAGCATGGCGGGGGGTCAATCATGCTTTGGGGCTGTTTTGCTTCTGCAGGTACAGGGAAGCTTCAGCGTGTGCAAGGTACCATGAATTCTCTTCAGTACCAGGAGATATTGGATGACAATGTGATGCAGTCCGTCACAAACCTGAGGCTTGGGAGACGTTGGACCTTTCAACAGGACAATGATCCCAAGCATACCTCCAAGTCCACTAGAGCATGGTTGCAGATTAAAGGCTGGAACATTTTGGAGTGGCCATCGCAGTCACCGGACTTAAATCCGATTGAGAACCTCTGGTGGGACTTAAAGAAAGCCGTTGCAGTGCGCAAGCCTAAGAATGTGACTGAACTGGAGGCTTTTGCCCATGACGAATGGGCGAAGATACCCGTAGATCGCTGCAAGACACTTGTGTCAAGCTATGCTTCACATTTAAAGCTGTTATAAGTGTAAAAGGATGTTGTACTAAGATTGAATGTCACTTGGGGGTTGAATAAAACTGATAATATTGTGAGCACAGAAAAGACATTTGTGGTTATTTCATTATAAATGTTATGTTATATTTGTCTGACCTACACGTGCCTCTTTGATTTAATTGTAAGCAAGATGACTGAATGATCAAAATCAATGTCAAACTGGCCAAAGCACTCAATTTCAGTGGGGGTTGAATAATTTTGAACACAACTGTATACGTTAGCTTTTTTTCTATTCTGCCAACACGTAGCTGTCACCTCAGGAGGCATGTCACCGGGTTGAGTAAAAGCCATCCTGATGTCATACAGAACGGCCCTCCACTCAATCCTACAACGTGATTGCAGGTCGGCGCACTGAGTGGTAAGACAGTGGGCTCGGCTGACATTACTGCTTGTACCCCTTCCCTATCAAACTTAGCGCTCCGCAACAGCCCTCTTCTAACAGTTTCACCCATGGAACTGGATGATGTCTATACCCTGCGCTTGAAGCCGGTTGGTACAAACTGTGATCTGGCTCCGTAAACTATGCAATATCAAATTGATCTATTCTAGATCAATGTCATATCCATCCCACCTGGCTGACACAGAATCACTTGAAAGCAGTTTTCTCTGTGTTATGTGTTTGTTTCTTTTTTAATGGAAACGGGAGATAAAAAAAAACTAAATGTATTTTTCCTTTTTACATGCAATTACTTCAAAGAAAAAAAAAACATCAGCGTGGTTTTGTTTGTAATACATAAGCACATACATATTACTTGTGTAAGTCCTAGTGTCCCCTATAAAGAAGTCGTTTTTATATTTAAAGTGAATCTTAACAGATCGAATCAACCAATTTTGTTTTGGGGGTTCATTTACTAAGTGGTGAATTGATAGAGTTCTGCAAGTTCTATTTAATACAAAACATTCGGGATACCTTCAGCTCGGCTGCTTTAGCCTAAAGTTGAAATTCATTACGTAGTGAAAAATCTCTATTTGTCCAGATCAGTTTTTATTGAGAATATGGGAGTATGACTTATTAGTCACTCAAAATGAAGGCGCGTTGGATACGGTTTCCCACAAGTCGTAGTAGGCACATTCTTCCATTCACCGCAAAACATTTGAGGCGTCTGGCTAGCAGCTGCTGAAGATCCAGTTCATACTTTAAAATGTTTTTTGTCTTATCCCCCCGGAAACTGTAAATCACTAAAATCCATAATCTGCGATCTGTGTTACCACCAACACATGGTGAACTGTGACGTCACTGCGGAATATAAAGCACATTGGATCTACTGTGTTAGATGCCACAGATAAAGGACTTCACAAGGTTTTACTTTACAAAATATGGCAGAGCCATGGAGTCTATGAACATCCTAGTCACAAGGCTATAGTATGGTCAGTGGTGGCTAATGGAGAGGAAAATAATTGTTTTAAAGCTACAATCTCTTGTGGACCTTTTAATATACTATATAGGGGTGTGTGATTATATTTAGATTGAGAGATATATATATATATATATATCTAAGTCACACTTCCTTTATTTATAAAGTATTTTACCAGGAAGGATAGATTGAGATCTCTCTCATTTTCAAGTATGTCCCGGGTAAAGCACCAGGCCCACATTTATTCTAGTTAGTATAAGGCTTCATAAGTGAAACTTATATTATGTATAAATACACATAAATAAAGTTTGTGTGTACATATAAATGTATTGGTGTACCTATGCATTTTTGTTTCTTTCTTTCTCAAATCTATAGTGGCCATTTTTGTTCATCTGCTTTTCCTCTGCCCTGTTGTCTACAAGCAGTTGGTTGTAACTTGCCCATCAGTAAAGTACCATGGTCTTCCAACTCTTTGCTTGACCCCCTACAATCCGGTTTTCGTTCAACATGCGACAAACTGCTCTCACCAAGGTCTCCTATGGCCTTCTCTCTGCTAAATGTAATGGCCAGTACTCCATACTTATCCTTCTTGACCTCTCGGCTACCTTTTGATACAGTGGACATCCCCTCTTCCTAAAGATTTTCTGCTTTCTTTGTCTCTGTGACACCACCCTCTCCTGGTTTAACTCCTACCTCTGCAATAGATCTATTCCTGTAACCCTTGCTGGCAATTCTTCCTCTTCAATGCCTCTGTCTGTTGGTCTTCCTCCAAGGCTCAGTCCTAGGTCCTCTGCTCTTTTCCATTTATACCTCCTCGCTTGGTAAACTCATCACCAACTATGGCTTCAAATATCACCTATATGCTTATGACACCCAGTTCTACCTCTTCACTCCTGACACCCCCCTCTGTTCTCTCAGGTCAGGGACTGTCTGGTATCTCTTCTCGGATGTCCTCTCACTATATGAAGATCCAATATGTCTAAGACTGATCTCCTTCTAATCCCCCCCCCATCTAACTCTGCTCAGATTTCTAACTTCCATAACTGTTGACAGTATCCCTATCCTTCCTCAGGCCAAGTTCGCTGCCTCGGAGTGACTCTAGACTCCAGTCTTTCCTTCAGCCCCCACATCCATCCGCTCTCCTCATCTTAAAGCAATTACCTTCGCAATATCGCCAAAATTCATCCATTTCTGAATGCTGACCACAAACAAACTTATCCACTTTATTTCCTCTGTCTTGGCACTCTCCCCCCTGCAGTCCATCCTAAATGAATCAGCCCAGCTCATCCAACTCACCCGTCACTCTGTCTCTGCTGCTCCTCTCTGTGAATCCCTACACTGGCTCCCCATCCACAACAGAAATAAATTCAAATTACTCACCATGACCTACGAAGCTCTTATTAATGCTGCTCCTCACTACCTGTCCTCACTAATCACTAAATATACCCCAACCTGTCCCCTAAGATCCAACAATGATCTACTTCTCGCATCCTCTGTGATCTAGCCCCTGGACACTCGTATCTGTGCGTCAGGCTTTTCTTTGTTAGACAGCCACGGTACTTGCAGTGTATACCATAAACAAGAAAATAAAAAAATATAAATTGAACGCCTACTCCTTATGCGGAGCCTAACTAAAATATTAGGCGGCTAAGCCACTTACCAATAAGCAAAATAAAATGTACTTTCCTTTTGTCTTCAGGATTTAGCTTCCTTCCCTGCTGCACCAAGACTGCCTTCTCAGAGGGAACCACATCTTCTATAAGACGCAGGGCAGTCCTAATCAGGCATCAGCTGATAATTAACCCTATAGGGGAAAAAAGGCCTTTTCCATCTGCCTGCTAATAAACCTGTGGTCTATTACTCTGCTCTTAATCACACTGTCACACCTCCATCATTATTCATTACCACCTCACATGCCATATTGAACTTTTCTCATGTGGCGCTAACACCATGGAATACGCTTCCTTGCAATATCACACACTCCCCAAATCTGGTGTCTTTTAAACACTCCCGAAAGACGCTTCTGTTTAGGGAAGCCTGCCACCCAACTATGTAATAAACATCCAACCAACCAACCCAATAACCGTCCTTATCTCTCGTTATATTACCATCACTCTCATCATTGCAGTCCTCCCCTCCTGTTTCTCAACCCTCCACATATCTAGATTGTAAGTTCCCACAGGAATGGGGCCCTTATGTCCTCCTGTGTCCATTAGTGAAATATTGACTGTCTTGTTACCCATTGTACCTTTTGTACAGCGCTGCGGAATGTGTTGGCGCTTAACACATAAAAGAATGATAATTTGGGTATGGTTTGTCTTTTCTTTTTGTGTAGTGTGTTATTGGCCCTTTTTAATACGTGTTCAGTTATAGTGTGTATCTGTACTGTCAGGGTTAAAGTACTGTTTGTAATACTAATAGATTTAATAATACAAAAGTGATATGAGGTCATTGTGTACCTGCAAGACTTTGTTTTGCAAGCAGGTAGCCCGGTCCCCTCCCTTGTGGGTGAAGCAGGAAATCTCAATGTTCGGTGCCTGCTCCTAAAACGCTTCTTTCAGGTTCAGAGCTCTCCCTGAGACTGTGCTATGATCATCCAGTCTGACGATACGCTTCAATACCAGGTACCTTGCCTTCATCTCTTATTCCCGCACTGCTCAAGGCAAAATCTGATGCACAGATATAGTCTCCCACGCACATACTCACTCTCTCTTTTTCTGTGTATATATGTATCCATATATATATATACACATACTTTCAAACTGTATAGCTACATATAACAAGTTTTTTTTTTTTTTTATGTGTTTCTTCTCAAAAGGTATAGTTTTCAGTTTTGTTTCTTTTTATTTTGCAAGGATGAGGTTAAACTGCACATGTGACACATGAGACAAGCATATAGCTGGTACACAAGATATTTAACTCCATACATATTCCTTTACCTTCCATTCAAAGAGGCTGTAACCATGTAGTTAGGACTCTGAGTGATAATGGTTTGTATATGGAGATGTCTGTGTCTTATGGTGCATTTTTCATACGTTTGCTTATTGTGAAGTCCTTGAATTTTAAAATGCTGGTTTTCTGTCAGGTAAAATATGTGTATTTTAAATGCATTGGCTTGTAACACCTCCTATGTGATCTATTGTGCGCATTGCCTCGTGATCCATTTAAACGCTACACTGACATATTGTTTGATTGCGCACACCCTTTATTTGAGTCCATGGGTCACTTTCAGACTACTGAGATTCAGTTATCGGTGGCATCCGGCTGATATTATGGTAATGGTGCAGATTCTGGAAACCTTTTAACAGGATACCGCAAAGAATGGAAAGATCGGGGGCGTGTCTGGACGCCGAGAAGAGCGGTCGCCATCCTTCTGTGCTCTGACCAACGCCGCCTTTAGCACAGTGTATGTGTCCACCCTGCTGTGCTTACCTGGCACCCTCTCCTCGGCCCGATTGCTGTTTGCCCCGAGATCCCGCTGCCGCGATACAACAGTATTTGCTGCGGCCTGTGAGTGTCTTGGCCGGCTTCTCTTTCTGCGGCCTGCAGTTGACGGCAGCCATCTTGCGGCTTGTACTTCCTCCTACTGGTCAGCTCCTGTATCCATGGGAAAGAAGACCAAGAAGGACACGTAGGACGAGAGCTCTCACCTCCCAGATATCTGGCAGTCACTGGGTCTGAATCGAGTAGACGGAAAGAGATGCCGACGTGGCGAGGTACTTACCGGACTGGAATCCTCGAGGGAGACCTCCCAAACTGCGTCCACTACCACGGCTCAGGGTGATGTGCTGCAATGGGATACTACACCGCCATTGACGGAGGCGGCCTTACGGTGGGTTATGGAGGAGTTTCGGGGCCACTGGCGCCAGGATCTGCAGGAGGTCCATTCCAACTTCGGGACCTTTCGGACCCGGATTGAAGTGGTCGATTCCCGAGTTGCAAAAGGCGCAGGCTGCGACAGATACGTGTGTTCAGGACCTCCAGTGGCAGTTTGTCCATCTTGGCTCGACGGTGATGGCGCTTGAGACCCGCCACAGAAGACGGAATCTGCGGCTCAGGGGGATCCCTGAAAGTGTCTCTCATGAGGAGCTCCTTCGGTTCACCGTGGGCCTGGTTGCAAACCTCCTGCCGACCTCTGATGACATTGCAAGCTCGCTGGTCTTTGTTGGCCATGCACCTCCGGAAGGCGGCCTCTGCTCCCGCAGAAGCCCCTCAAAGTTCTCCTGATGACATGAGATGGAGTCACTCAGGCTCGGGTTCTGTCGGCCGTTGGTCCCATGTTTCGTGTCCCCTACGCCTCCAGCGAAGTCACCGTTTTTCGAGACCTGCCTTACCTGATGATTGCGGCCTGCAGATGCTACAAAAGGATCACCGTTCTGCTTCGCCATCACGGTGTCCGATATCGATGGGGATTTTCGGGCTCTCTTCTTGTGTCCTCTGCTGGTGAGACCTTCACGGCGACAACCCTGGACAAGGCGCAAGTGATCGTGTCTTGGCTGGGTCTAGTGGTCTGCACTGATGCCACCTGAAGACCAACTGCGGGATCCCGGTTGAATGCTATTCGTATCCCGATTTTTTTTCTCTTTGGCTATTTCCTAGCCTTAAGACTCTTTTTTCCGTGTGACTTGGACTTTCCACGCAGCTCCGTTTTGGCGGATTTGATGGTAGCTCCCCACCCTCCCCCCTTTTTGTTTTCTATGTACTCTTGAATGACTTTATGGTACTCCCTGCTGAATTTTTGGACTTCGTGATGTTTGACTGCTAGAACACCGGGTCTCCCTACTCCCCCTCTTTTTTTTTTTTTTTTTTTTTTTGTGTGGGACATTGGGAGGTAACCTGGGTGAGCCACTAGGATGGCTACTTAGGCTCTGCTCATCCTCTGGGCCCCAGGTCTCCTGGCCCTGTGGCTCTCTCCATGGCCCTCGGTTCCTTTGGGATACCGGGGTGAGCCAGGAATGCCACGACATATTGGCAGTCTCTTGCCACTTTTTTTTTTTTGTATGCCCCCCTTCCCCCGGTGAACTCCATCGCTCGACATTCTGCAGTTCCCTCTGTGACCCCCCTTAAGTTTTGCATGCCTCTTCTGAGTGTGTCATATTTGGCCCTGCGAGGCCACCCTTACTGATCGGTGTGTGATCCTTTGTTGCTTTCAAAATAAAATTAAAAAAAAAAAAGCCTTATTCGCTTGGAGGAGCTGCTGCCTAAGGAAAATGGATCCAGAGTCGTCTCAGTGGAGTCTGGCTGGCCCTGCTGCCTCTCCAGAGTCCCTACACATTGTTCATGTGCCACTGCCTAAGCGGAGCAAGTAGTGGCTGATGGGAGGCGGCGGACCTGGCAGAGTGGGGACTAGTAGGAAGTGACGTCCCGACCACATCACGTGACCACCCCCACTTGTCTGCCGAGCCGCCGGAGCGTCCATCAAGACACTCGCTAGCAGATTGTTAATTTAAGAGTGGCAGCAGCACACCGCACAACAAAACTCTGCTGGTCAGCTGCTTATGGAATAGCCGAAAAGTCTGGAGAAACGCAGCTGCTGCGGCATGTGTATAGGAGGGATGCGGCACACCGGTCCGAGCCGAGTCATGTGGCAGGGGACCTGGTACCCGGACACATGACTCGAAAACCGGAAGGGTGGGAACCATACCTGTTGGGGGTACTTGAGGACTATGGTTTGGAACCACTGCTCTATATTGTTCTCTTCTCCTGCGTTTCTTCTTGTAGTGAATAGACCATTAACTGTTAAACAAAGGGGTCTAGTAGAGGGGGTTCAAATGGAAACCGTTTCTTTTACTATTTTTGAAATGGGAACGGAATTCAGTTTGGTCTCCTACTCTAAGCTTGTATTCAGGCAATAAATCATGTTTTTTGTGTCTTAACCAGGAAACACGATCATATATTTTCACCGAAAGCACACACTAACACATTCCACATCTGATTGTTTGTGTTCAGTGCAAGTTGATTATTGCTGTTTGGAGGAGAGAAATGTAGGCGAGTTCACACACATTTTTTTTATCCTGACCCCTTCTTAAAACCTGTTGCTAATATATAATGTATAAAGCAATATACTGGATCCCCTTTACTAAGCACAGAGTTGGTGATAAACACATTGTGGCTGAAATTTCCAGGTTTTGCTGTTCGGTTTCATTGTCTGCTCGGCTAATTGCCAAAGGACGAGTCAGTTAAATTGGGAGTATTGGCCAATGTTTCTTTGATTGGCCAAGCCAATGCCGACAAGTCGTTATCATCTACATAGATCAGGAGAAGCTGCGGAATCCTTAAAGTGAAATAAAACTGCTGATGTAACGGAAAAAAGAAAGAAAATTGACTTTCAATACCTCACTGTTGGTTAACTAAATGTCTTGTTTGTATTTTACAGTATATTCCATTGTTGACGTTTCTGATTTTATTCTTAATTCACCTGCAGGAAAGCTTGCAGGTGAAGCAGAGCAAGGGGGGGGGATGTTATTAAATTACCACCTTCTTAGAAACGGTAAACATTAACACGCAATTAATCGTCATTTAGGCCCACACCAGGGTTTGATAGGTTTAACGGTTTGTATACACCGGTACAACAGTGTAATTAACTATTTATGGCATGGATGGAGGTCTGAGCCGCCCTCACATTTAATGAATTAGCCATGGTATGACGGTCTGACTGTTAAAGACATGTGACTCTAATGACGGGCTTGCTAATTGCACCTTTGGTAGCTTCATCAACTTATATAATCACGTAATAAAGTAATGTGTCCTAAAGAGGCCACGTGGCAGTGTTCTGCTGGAGAAAGCGGCCACACCATGACTGGTTTCTCAGGGGCTGTGAGTTAGTGACCCTGCTTTCTGCATGGTCTGAATTTTCTCACACATTAATACCAAGCTGTAATGAGCATCTCTTGATTCGGGAAATGTTTCTTCCCATGCCCCCATAACCTCCACCATCTGAAGAGATTGGTTCCAAACTTCAAAGTATGAAGGTTTAGCAAGTCTCCCACCCATTCCAAGCCCCATCCAATTTTCTGATGGGTCCAACCTTAATCTGCCTCTGTTCCGGCTGGATTACCAGATAACTTCTTCCGTTTCTCACCAAGGCAGTTACGGACCGAAAATCCTTCTGGCTACTCGGCTCTGTTTATTCCATGCTGTGGAAGTACATAATATAGCAGCAGTGTGTGCCCTAACCTGAAGCTCTGTCAGCGATGTCGTAAAGCATTCACACGCAGTATTTATTTCCTAATTGAAGCCATTATCCAGGGATTTAGTCATTTATTTCCTTACATTTTCAACAAGTTCAGGTCATGCTTTTTTTCCCCATGGACTTGTGCATTGAGTGTTTTTTTTTTATCTACGGAACAGATCTGCTGAGGCACCATCAGTGGTGCTGCTTGGATGTACATGCAAAGTCAGTAGAACATCAGATTTGTAAAGTAAATCTAGCAGGGTTATTCAGAGAAAGGTGAAACTCTGGAGAAGTGAAAATTCTAGGTCAAAATAGCCAAACCAGAAAAAAACTCCCCTTTATCTCACTTTCCAAATCAGCTATTTTAACCTAGAATTTTCACTTCTCCAAATGTTCTCCAGAGTTTCACCTTTCTCTTAATAACCCTGTAGGTCTTGATGAGTCAGAGTTTGAATAATCTGGAAAATGTGATGAATTTTAAATTTTTATGTCAGTCTTGTGCTAATTTGAGTCAGTATTCAGTCCGATGATGGAGGGTGACTAGTACAGCGGCTTCAGCTACTCTGTTATCCATAGATCCTCAATAAACAAAGAGCGGCATTCTAGGCATTGTGACCACTCAATATAAAGTGGTCACATTGACTTGAGGATCCTCACCTCTTGTCCATCCAGGGGGCTCTCAGAGGGCGGATTAGATGATCAGCCTATACGCACTGGAAAAACCATTCATTTGTATCCGTGCATTGCCTAGTATAGGGCACTTATTTTAGAAAAGTGTTTCTAAGAGCTGAAGGAACGTCCGTGATAGTGGACTTCCTTCCACTCTGATGCCCATCTGCCCACCTCGTTGGGCGCAGTTAGTGCGCTCAGCACTGCAAGGCTCGTCCCTCTCCCCCCAAGAAAGATCGCGGTTTGCAGCCCCGTCCAATGCGCATCTAGCATTTTGATGGGGAGGCTTTCTGCACGTCCACTTGTAACACGCACAATTTGTGCACGCGCTACAGCGTGCGACCGGCCCCGTCGAAGCATCACAACGCTGCGACGGACACGGGAGGCACGTCAGTACGGGCGCACCTAGTGTGCTCGTCTGACCCAGGCCTTATTGAGCGCTCTTATTTTACTCCTGGCATTACCTGGGCTGCGGTTCATGCATAGCTTTTATTACATAAGAGTCAGTGTTTTTTTTTTTTAATCCTTCGTCTTGCTGTGACTCTTAATATCTGCACCTTTCATAATGAGGGAAATTATTACTAGTGTTCTTATTCTACACTTGTAAAAAAAAAAAGGAAATGCTTCATCCATGTTTGGAATCTGTGTCTAGTCCTCTTTCCACGTGCTTAAACATGTCAGATGATAAAGTAAAACACATGCGTTCCGGTCAGCGAGGAGAAATCATCCGGCTCTTTTAAAGTAATACCCCTTTTTCCCCTTAAGGCCAGGGTCAAACGAACGCATTTTTCGCAACATCCATAAAAAAAGTGCGTCCGAACGCATCAATGTATTTTTTTTCATGGGAGACGCGAAAGCGTTCATACAATGCGTATTTTTGTGTGTGCTTTTTTTTTTACGGATCTTCAATAAAACTAGAAATATGAGTAACCAAATCAATTCGGACGTTATGTTGGCCGGACATTAGCAGCGTCTGACGTCTCCGAATCACACACAGAAGCTGCTATGCCAAAGCAGCGCACTCTGTACGTCAGTACTAGCGGTTCGACGTTGTAACGAAAATGCATTCGTTTTGCCGCTTGCGTTGCGCGGCCGAACTTTCGTGCGGCCTTAATTCGTAGATTAGTCGTCGTTGCCCGTCATTTGCTGCTACTACAGCCGTGATTAAGTGCGCCTAAACGCACATTCTAAATGCGTTCGTCTGACCCCAGCCTAAAGTGGCGGCATCATCGGTCCCAGAGTTGGTCTCTGGTGGGTTTATTGAAATCCCCTCTGCCAAGTGACTGCTGTGTGGGTGGAGGAAACCGTTGCTCTTTGGCATACTATTGGTAAAATGGGACTGTAGGAAGGTGGGCACTCTACGCAGCCTGACCACTTTAGATAATTAGTGTCCTTTTAACTAGGTACAACTCGTTAAGGGTACGAAATAATGGATGGAAGTTAGGAAAATTAAAACCTTGATTTGGATAAAAATCTAAATGTTCTGCAGTGTTGCATTAATTGTTGGTTTTGGAACTGTTCCTTCCAACGTTGCAAACACTGGAGAAAGTCCCTGTTGTTGCAATGGCAGCACATGCAAGCACTTCATAAAACAAAATTGTGTTTGCAACACTGTCAAATGCTGCCGATTTCTGAATAACCCCAAGTGTGGTTTTCATTGTATTTTTCCTGTGCTTTTTTTAATTGGGCAATAATGTTCGTGGGGATTAGCTTGCAGACCCATTCTACGATCGAAAGACCTATAGACCACCTTGTGAGCTCTCGAATTGCTTTGCTGAGCGATTGTCTTCACTTAAGACAGGTGTAAACAACTTTAGCTTCCAGATGCTTTGGAACTACATCTCCCATGATGTTCAAGCACTTATTAGGTTGGCTGAGTGTCATACGATGTAGCTCCAAAATATCCGTTTGGCCAACGTTGAAGACCTTGGTAGGTAAGTGTTATCCCGCGCATGCACAATACTTGGCTCCATCATGGCGCAAGAGCCTCATGTGATTGAATCACATGATCTACTAAAATGCTTGGCCATCATTGGAGGCTTGTTATGACATCCTTGGAAGCTGTCAGTGGTACTGAAACCCAGTCTAGATCCTCCTCTGAATCCCTTTCAAGCACCCCTGTGTTCCAGGCACAATATGTGTAGCATTATCTTTGAAATATAAAGTTCAGTAGTCTAATCATACATAATAACGTGTAAGCTTGCTGTTTAATTTTTTTATAAATTCTTTTTTCTCTCTATAGGCAGAATTTGCCACAGTGTCCCCTTGTTTTTCTACCTCTTTCCATAGGCTGGTGGACTGACTCAGCCAGTCAGTAAGGGAGTGCTGAAGGGTTGCTAAGGGAGGGACTCGTGTTGCTTTCTCCAAATACTGATTAAGTGGCAAACTATTTTAACTTCCAACACTGTGATTTAACATTACGTAAAATGTCATTCAGACCTCACAACGTGACATTTTCGAGGACCTGTTCTTCCAAGTAAATCTTCTGCTCTTTATGCGCAGAGGTGTACATCTTTAGTCTGGACGTGACATCATCAGCTGTCTGGTTCTTTCCAGCAGTGTGCAAATATTTATAATAATAGTCTTATAGGTCATTTAATTAGAGCTTCTATCAGTGCTGGCTTATTGCAACTATTGCATAACTCTGTACTGGGATCTGCACTGTGAAGAGTGTGTTAATTGCTATTCACAAGCCACAACCTGCCAATACACATGTTTAATGTGTGTATGCGTATATACATTCAAACATACAATACATTTTGTGCCTAGCATGGCACTTTAGACACCTATGGCATTGGTGCTGTTATGCTATCATTGCACCTACACAATTTTGTTGCTAACTGTTCTGTTTCTGAAGTAAAACCCTCACCCACCATAGACTGGTCTGGATTATTCGCAAAAGTGATGGACGTGTTGGGAGACCCTGCACAGCCCTGCCATGTGACATCTGGGCATTTCTTCCTAGTGAGCCGTTCATATGTGTGGCTTTACTGACGAGTACAAATGCTGTACTTCTATTCCAAATCGCCTTTTAACACATAACGTAATGTACCGGCTGGGTGGAGGTAACATCACTGCTCTATAACCGTGGAGACACAGGTTCGATCCCGGCAAGAGCACCTCTCCAGTAAGTGTTCTTGGGCAAGACCCCTAACAGTACATACTCACCACCCAGGACATACTTGAAAAACAAGAGAAATCTCAATGTATCCTTCCTGGTAAAATCCTTTCTCATAAACAAAAAAACATTCTGTATATCTGTATATGGTTTGAGCGCACAGAATTATATATCCTATACTCTATTGGAATTGCACATATACTGGGGGCTGGGGAATAACCAACAATACCTAGTGGCTCGTTATTTGAGTGAGACTTTGCTAAAAAATAAACACATTTAAAACATTTAAAACTTGCCTGAGATATCAGTGGCTGCTTACAACCCGGTCAGTAACACAGCACCAGGTTACCTGCAGGGATTCTTGTGTGAGCTGTCACTGCTCCAACTGGCAATTACGCAGACTCCTCTTATAATATTATTTATGTAGCGCCAGCATATTCTGCAGCGCTGTACAATGGGTGCAATATAGACTGGGTTACAATACATTGAACAACATTTCGATATTCTATTCTATTGGCGTATGGAATGTTACTTGCATAAACTGGAAAGATGTCAGGGCTGTTTCCAAAGGTACAATAACCGAAGAGAAAAGTAATGTTGGTTCATTCTGGGGTGTATTCGCATAGTAAGCACGTCCCGTCTAGACAACTCAGGTTCTCTTAGAGGACAGGAGGAAATCACCCTGTCTACTCTGCCCACTCTCTCGTCTCCAAGACGTCTCAAGGGCAGCTCCGGTCCTGTGTAATGACTTGCCTCGCCCTATCAAACTCTCCCCTAATCTTCAGGCCTTCAAGAAACACCTCAAAACCCATCTCTTCAGATTAGCATACCACATCACTGATGCAACTCATCCCTCTGCTCACCTACTCACACAGGATTGAAGCCGTTTCCATTGCCCCACCATTCCTGAACCGCTGACACTAATGATTCTGCCGTCCAGTAAAACTCCCCTTGTCTTCCTCAACCTCCGATCCCTCTAGAGCAGTGTTTACCAAACCTGTCCTCTGGATCCTCAACCAGCTCAGATTTTGCACATCACCGGATTAGCGAGCAGCCATGTTGTATTGGCCATGCAATCGTTATGGGTAAAAAGGATATCCTGCAGTGGCCAGGGTAGCAGACTTTTCCCATGTTGGCATATATTGAATAAATCGTGCAGGTCAGCTCAGAGCGACTGGTGATCAAACCATGGCTCTAGGCAAGCTGACAAATACTGTAACTGGAAACTTCACGTTCTGTATCAGTTTGTTTTTCACACCTCGTGCACCTTAACCCTTTAGTGACACAACCTCATTCTGCTTGTGTTTTATTTAAGGACCCACAATTTTGGTATTTTTGTTTGATAAATTATCGTATCAACCCCTTTTCTCACAGCAGCCACACATATACAGGAATACCCAGCACTGTGCTTTACTGCGCTTCATTAATTAATACAGTTTTAATTTGGAGCAAAGTACCTCTTTTTACTGTATTTTGTCCTGTCTTTTGTCTGCATGGCTTGTACATGTGAAAATAAATACTGTACTATGCTATCATTAAAGTAAAATCTCTTAGTTCACATGTGTTAAAGGAACACTCTAGGCTAAAAATCACCCCCCCCCCTTTTTAAATTCTATTAAACCTTATTGCCCTACCTAGTTATGCAGTTTTTGTTTTTTTAATGTAATACTTACCCTAAAAACCACTTGTTTCCAACGGCGTTTTTTTTTATTTTTATACTCGCCTCCCTCCTCTTCCGCTCCATCCGGAAAATCTTCAACTTGGCGAATGGTTTACGTGAGAAGCGCGCATGCGCACCTCTCACGTAAACCAGCCAATCAGCAGGCTTCCTCCCGGCTCCATCTTCTTTGATTAGTGTTACGCGCAAGGGGATGCGCGCAAAACACTAATCTCAGCCGCTGCCGCCAGCTACTGCGGCGAGTTGGAGACGTCATCGCGCTCAAAGCGCGATGATGTCTCCTACTCGGCAATAGTCGGCAGAAGGGGGAAATATGAATCCCGCTCTGCTGACTGACAGCTGGGAGGGCGGAGTAAAGTCCTCCGCGTCTCTCAGCTGTTTTAGCCGATCGGCTGAGCGGAGGGAGGGGGGTCCGACAAGGGCATACTCAGAGCATCATGACCACCTAAAAAAGCTTAGGTGGTCATGTTGCCTAGAGTATCCCTTTAAGTATTTAAACACACTGGCAGTTGAAAGAGAAACAAACTCCCTGCTCCACTTTACAGCGGTTTTCGCTTAACATCATGACTCTGGTTGCTACGGTGCTAGGTTAGGGGGGTATATCTGTACCTTATTTATTTTTAAAGAGGGGGGGCTTTCATTTTGGTATGACATACACATAGTATCATACAAATATGTATATAAAAATCACGAGTTTAGCAGTACGTAGTGACAGCTTTTTTATTGGACTAATTTATCACTTTGTACTGCTATATTTCTGATTGCGACATCTGGACTAATATGGCCTAACTATCTAATATATATATATATATATATTATGCAAAGTCCCCCAATGTTTTCCATTTTTGGCAGTAATTTAATGTACAGTCAGGTCCACAAATATTGGGACATCGACACAATTCTAACATCTTTGGCTCTATACACCACCACAACGGAGTAGGGAGGCACATCTGCAAACTGCTGTAAGTCCTACACCGTTCAGCTGAGTTGGATGTACATACCCTCAAATTAAAGCTGACAGTCTGCAGTTAAAGCAGATTGTGTTTGTTTCAGTCCAACTCCATTGTGGTGGTGTATAGAGCCAAAGATGTTAGAATTGTGTCAATGTCCCAATATTTCTGGACCGGACTGTACATAACAAGTGCAGCCAAAGTAACAAAAAAAAGTACATTTATTTGCTTTAATTTCCGGAGTACGTCCTATGCCTTGATTGTGATTGCGGTAGTGTATTTTTGAGAGCACTCAACATATTGATCAATGTGGGTCAAAGCTGCTAATGATGCGCCTCCGGTGCTG
The DNA here is from genome assembly GCA_009667805.1 of Leptobrachium leishanense. Taxonomy (NCBI): domain Eukaryota; kingdom Metazoa; phylum Chordata; class Amphibia; order Anura; family Megophryidae; genus Leptobrachium; species Leptobrachium leishanense. The sequence goes on along the minus strand of CM019065.1, from coordinate 114,550,742 downwards.
TGACACCCAGGCAACAGCATTAACCTGGCAGGTCACTGCTCCCATAGGTACACATCGCCGCTTAAACCATGTGTCCAGAGTTAATTCCTTATGGATCCTTAACTTGAGGACATACATGATGGAATAATTCTGTCACGTGGAAGAAAAGGGTTACGGGGTGTATGTGTTTGACCTCAGTATGTGACTTCGGTAAGCGGGAACCTGTAGTTAAAATATACCTGAGCTTAAGGTTTGTTGTAATGGATTTCTAAATTTGATTACTTAAAATAAAATAACATAATTTTTTTTATTGCTAAAGGCGTGTAGTTTCTGTTCTGTTGTGATATTGCGGCCTACGCAGATTATGTTCAGCACGTTCCGCGTGTTTTGAAATAATATCTTGCCTTTTTCTTTTAGCAACGAAACTGAACAACAGGATTTGTGCAGTGAAGACTGTCACATCGAGGGTGTAGGAGACACCTTTGTTAAGCACCACTGTACGATAAATGTTTACACCCTGACCAAGAAGTCCCAACCTGAGGGCGAGACCGACATGGACAAGGAGATTGAAGAACTCAACACCTACATTCAGAGTCATTCGAACTGTCTGGTGAGCAAGACAATAAATCCCTAATTAGTCAGGTAGAAATCACTCACTGATATCTTGTCACCACGGAATTCCGTGCTTTCTTGGTGTGATTGAGCAGCTTTATTCTAAAGTAAGGTTATCTTCGTTTGTGAAATGACCCCATAGCGCTCTGAAATTTAGGGCTTGGTCAAACCTTTTGTGCTATCATTCCTGTAAAAAAATTCCCAGACGTCTGACATAGGTGACAATCCACCCTTGTTTCTGGTAAAAGGGAAAGTGTAATTATTTATTATTGAGAGTAAAAGATTCCGGCCCTCTTCTAGCAGGTAATAGGAAGCCATTAAAATGGATATATTGTGTGAGCTATTACGAGAGAGCAGCTGTAATGGCACCCAGCTCGTAAAGCTGCTAACCGATTCTGGCAATGCCGCCTAGGTCACTGGTATGTCTGTAGTACTCCACTGAGACGGGCATCACCATGCGTAAATGGGGTTGCACAGGGAGAGCAGAAGGACACTCGGAACTATTGGTTCCCAGTTTTCTTCTGCATGCAGTCAAAGGCAGCGGTGGATCAAATCATCCTCCGCTCTGGGGAACCAACGGTAAATTCAGGTACTTATAAAGTGCTAACAAGTTCTGTAGCGCTGTACAATGCATGAGACAGAATAACAAATATACATACAAATTAAAACACACAAAACCATAGGAGAGAAGACCCTGCTCGAGCGCTTGCAATCTAAGAGGAGAGGGGTGACACATAGGTGGGGGGACCTGAAGTAAAGGATTTTTTTAAGCAAATCTAATTTTACGTGTTCAGTGATCAACACTTGGGTTTCTGAGTGTGTGTTCCTTTCGGATTACTGATCCAAGACCAGAATAATGAGCGACCATACAATGCTTCATTATTCTGACTGGCTGCTAGATAACACTTCCTATGCTACAGAGGTTTGCTGGTGCTAACCAGTGGTTTTATGGAAAACTCAGCTCATTTGACAGGCAGAGGGCTCCCACTGCTGGTCAAATTTCCCAATTGATGCCTGTGTTTGTGTGGCATCGCATCTGTGGCACCTACGGCATTGCAATGTTTGGGTGGCAAGTTCCTGGACTTAGCCCGCCAGCCGACTTTGCCTGAAATCTAAGGGACGCTATATATCATATATGTGGGATTTGTTAAATGTTTATATCCAATGTAAACTTTTTATTTCAGTTCTTTGTAGAGTTTCAGGTATTACCCAGGACTCTCTCTTATCTGCGGAGTTCTAATACTCGTCATGTAACAAGACGTGTGCTGTAATGTCTCCCCCCCCCCAACCTTTTATCTTTCTCCTTTACCCAGCAATCTACTCAACCTGATTAAAACTAAGGGCTATATTACATACTTGGTGCTAACTTAACCAGAGCTGTTGTAAACTTAAAACCTCCATAGGCTATAATGGCTCTGGGAAGTTTACAACAGCTCTGGTTAAGTTGGCACAAGCTATGTAATATGGCCCTGAATATTTAGTATATTTATTTATATGTTGACTTGTAGCAAAAGCCATGTGATTCACATTATCTGATCCAATTGAAATAATCATTTAATAAAGTTAAATTAAGTCCATCCTAGACTTGTGGCTGCTTCCCACAACACAACCCATAGAAAGAGGGCTTTGTCCTAGAACAAGTGGCACTTTTGTTTTGCTGGTGATCGCACCCGAGAATAGCTTGGGATGGAAAGGAGATATTTTCTCCCTATATCTTTTCTAGTGTGATCCTGTGGGAATCTGCATACCCAGAAAGTGTCTTATTGATAGCTGGGTTAAGGCATTGCAGCCAGGTATCCTAGGCATTGCCATCACGTTGACCTCCAGCATCATTAATACAGCTGTGGAATATATTAAAGTCCTACAGCCCAGGGACTTACTTGGGCAACTGGAAGACATTGCACCTCTGCTTATATTTTTTATTTATAGCCGCTTTAATTCTTGTAACATTAACGCTTTGGTACGTTATATACTTTATAATTCATTGGATAGAGCAGTGGTAGCCACTTTGGCCCTTGATGTTTTGGAACTACATTTCCCATAATGCTCAGCCAATCTAATGAGTGATCATGATGGGAGTTGTTGATCCAAAACATCTCGGGAGCAATGGTTGCTGACCCCTTTGCTGGAGCAACGTGGGACACGGAACCCCATATGTTTTGGAACTTCAAGGTTCCCCATCACTGGTCTAGAGTGTAAATGTGTCCCCTTGATAAACTCAAACTTTTGTATCTTGGATTAGATGCTCCTTTATTAATGTAGCATCCCCTGGCAAGATTACTCCAAAAACTAGATTACCTCTCTGTCTCGGCTGTACTGGCATGTGATGTCTCTTTTTCTCAATTGTAAAGCGCTGCAGAATATGTTGGTGCTATATAATATAAAGCTAGAAACATAGAAACATAGAAAAATGTCGGCAGATAAGAACCTTTCGGCCCATCTAGTCTGCCCAATTACATGGATACTTTACCTGGATTTATCTTTTGTTTAGGATAGCCTTATGTCTATCCCATGCTTGCTTAAATTCAATTACTGTTTTGGCCTCTACCACTTCTACTGGAAGACTGTTCCATGTATCCACCACCCTCTCAGTAAAATAATGCTTCCTGATGTTACTTTTAAACCTTTGCCCCTCTAATCTAAGACTATGTCCTCTTGGTTTGCTACTTTGTTTCCTTTTAAATATACTCCCTTCCTCTACCTTGTGGATTCCCTTTATGTATTTAAATGTTTCTATCATATCTCCTCTGTCTCGTCTTTTTTCCAAGCTGTACATGTTATCATTAAGCCTTTCCTGGTAACTTTTCTCCTTCAAGCCGTACACCATTTTAGTAGCCCTTCTCTGAACTCTCTCGAAGATGTCTATATCCTTCTGGAGATAAGGTCTCCAGTACTGCACACAGTACTCCAAGTGAGGTCTCACCAGTGCTCTGTACAGTGGCATGAGCACTTCCCTTTTCCTACTGCTAATACCTCTCCCTACACAATCAAGCATTCTGCTAGCAGAATAATGATGTAACTCTTCAAACGTTTTTACGCTTCAAAATATCTTTGCTTGGAGTGATCACCTTTTCTTGAATTTTCCACATAAAATGTCACTTTTTTTGTACTTTGTGTGAATACAGCACACCAGTACTTGGTCTTCCTTATTCAGGTTCATGTCAAAATCATGTGTATTGTATTGCTATCTATATTTTCTTAACTGATTCCTAAACTTCACTTTAATCTTTCAAATCTATTCCTAGTCTTTACTTGAATATCCACAATCATCTCCGAATTCCCACTTTAATATTTCAAATCTATCCCTAATATCCGCATAATATTCTTAATCTCTCCCTAATATCCGCATCATACTTTTATTTTATCCCTAATATCCGCATAATATTCTTAATCTATCCTTAATATCCACATAATATTCTTATTCTATCCCTAATATCCGCATAATATTCTTATTCTATCCCTAATATCCACATATTATTCTTAATCTATCCCTAATATCCGCATAATATTCTTATTCTATCCTTAATATCCACATAATATTCTTATTCTATCCCTAATATCCTCATAATATTCTTATTCTATCCCTAATATCCACATAATATTCTTAATCTATCCCTAATATCCACATATTCTTAATCTATCCTTAATAGCCACATAATATTCTTATTCTATCCCTAATATCCACATAATATTCTTATTCTATCCCTAATATCCACATATTATTCTTAATCTATCCCTAATATCCGCATAATATTCTTAATCTATCCCTAATATCCGCATAATATTCTTAATCTATCCTTAATATCCACATAATATTCTTAATCTATCCCTAATATCCGCATAATATTCTTATTCTTATTCTATCCCTAATATCCACATAATATTCTTAATCTATCCCTAATATCCACATATTCTTAATCTATCCCTAATATCCACATATTCTTAATCTATCCTTAATATCCACATAATATTCTTATTCTATCCCTAATATCCGCATAATATTCTTATTCTATCCCGAATATCCACATAATATTCTTAATCTATCCCTAATATCCGCATAATATTCTTAATCTATCCCTAATATCCGCATAATATTCTTATTCTATCCCTAATATCGCATAATATTCTTAATCTATCCCTAATATCCGCATATTATTCTTTATCCCTAATATCTGCATCATACTTTTATTTTATCCCTAATATCTGCATAATATTCTTAATCTATCCCTAATATCCACATCATTTTACTAATTTATCCATAATTTTCCTAATCTAACCCTCATATACACATAACATTACTGATGCTTCTCTAATATTCATATAATACTATTTTTTCCCCTAATCTTTTAGGAACGCAGGTGCAACTGTTGGAAAAAAAAAAGACCTTTCACAGAGGAATAATGACTAGTTACAAGAGAAACTTCATTGAGAAACTTCTCCTGCAGATATTTCGATTTTTCTCTAAATTGCTGGCGTTTGTCACGTCGCTGTTGTAGCAGCGGTGATTTACGCCGACGTTTGCAACTTTGCTAAACCCCAGTGCTCTCTGAATCGCCCAACAAATATATTTAAATTCCTAATGCTGTTACTATTAGCATCCCCCCCCCCCACCATTTTATTTATGTAGATACAAGTTCGATTGGATCGGTTCGTCCTTAAATTTTCTCTCCTCTCCTGTTCTTTGAATAAAAGAATAACGAGCATGTGCATCTTTTCCTGTTGCGGCTGCCATATAATCAGGTTGTCCAGCATGAATTTGCAGAAGTGGTAAGCGTTTATTGTAGTGTTGGGCAACTTGTGACAACTTTTTAAATTCCGCATCGCTGAGGGTTTTGAGCGTTGCAGTTCAGCATTATAATGTCTCAGTGTAGGAAGATCAGTTAGATATTTTCACTGTGCCGGATGTGGCTGAATTTCTTTAAAGGTGATCCTCAGGCAGTAACCTGATTTTCTGTTTGTTTCAGGGTGTTCATTTAACGGGGGAAATGGAACAGGAACAAACCACAGATGTGCACTCCCATCACCTCAAGGTAGAAAGCTGCCTCACTGATACAAGTATCAGCACTGAAACTGCTTTACATAGAGACTCTATCGGAGCTGATACTACAGATCTGACTGCGTTGGATAAGAACTGCAAGAACGAGCAATCCAATGAGAAGTGTGCAGGGTCTGTAGATGCGGTGGAAACTAAGGGTGGAGAACTTGCAACGATTTCCTTTGAAAGTAAAAATATAGATGTACAAACCAAAGAGGAAGGGGAGGTGTCTTCACTTAACTTAGAGACGGAGAATGTATCAACTCTCAACGGCGGTGAACAGAGCTCTTCCACCAAGCCGCACACTCCTGGAAATAGTCTGTCTGGTGGGAATCCGAATGAGGAAACTGGTATGACATCAACCGCCATTGTTTTAAACCAAGAAGGCCTGGACAAACAAGATAGCACGAGTCAGGAAATGGTAACCGCTAAAGAGCCAACGACTCAAAGTTCTTCATCTGAAGAGACAAAAACCCCATCTGGAGGCATCGCACAAGGCATCGGTGCAGATATGGGGCAGACGATATCCGGTTACTGCACTAGCACTTCAAACACTATTGAATCACAAAGTTGTACGGAGAATGGTGACCAGGAATCTGGTACCTCTGACTCACTGGTAAACCTGCTTGCTGATGCAGATAGCAGTTGCGTAGATGACTGGACTATCAATTCAACCCATGAGGTAAATACCTCTGAGCTGCCACAGTGTAGCAATTTAGAGGCAACTGACTCAACCAAACAGACTGAACCGGCCGTCACCGATGCACCGGACCATGATAAAAATCAAACAGACTGTGAAAATCCTCTAGAAATTTGTACGGAAGTTTTAAAAGAAAGTTTAGATTTAACCGATGTTCATGAGATTACAGACGGGGTAGTCAGTAGCAGTGAATCAGAGGGCCCACAGCTTTCAGAGGAACCTAGCTCTGTTCCCCCACCACTTCTTGAAACATCCCCTGCAGATGGGACTAGTGTTAATGAAACAGTAATGGAAAGTCCCAAGGACCATGCCAAAGACCCAGCAGAAGCACTAGATATAGTTGAGGAGGACATACAAGGTGATGTTTGCCAAGACACAGAACTTAAATCCGAACCGGATTTCTCTCTAAATGATCAAAACAACCCTGCGATTGCAGAAGTGCCCAGTGACAGCTGTTCAGACAATACACAATCACAGGAAGCTAGTGTTGAACACAAGTCAGAGCTTGAAGAAACCAACAGATCTCTGATTCCTTGCCAAGGTCCTGACTCGTGTGTCGTAAAAGATGGTGTTATTGAAGAGTCTGCCAGTGCTACATGTGATCCGATAAGTCAGCCCTGTGTAACACTTGGAATAGAGTCTTTTGTGTCCCAGGTGCTGGAACAAATAATCCGAGAAGTGGAAACCTGTATGTTACTTGGTTGTACAGAGAGCGAGCAGCAGATAACTTCTCGTGCTGAGCTTCCACCTGCTGGACAGATGCCATTACTACATAACGAGATACAAGCACTTGCTGAAGGCAAGTTGGATAAAGACACCGACACTCCCTTGCTCTTTAATAATGATGAATGCCTGCTCAACCAGGAAGTGCTCGCAGAGCGTTCAGTGTTCAGCGATGCAAGCACTGAAATGCAGGAGTCTGTTGTGACTACAAGCTGTCAGCCAAACAGTGTTCAGGAGCAGCCTGGCACTTGTGACCAAGGTAAAAAAGATGGGACACCTACCACAGTCGGGACAGAGATCCAAGGAGCACAACATGATTTATTGTCACCTTTAAGCCAAACCAAAAGGACAGAATATGAAAATGGGGAGCACAAATCGCCATCAGAAAACAAAGCGGAAAACAATCCTTGTACATCAGGCAACGATCAAACTCAACCAAATGAATTGGTGGTTACAGTAGGTGAGGGTACGGAGTTAGCCATGTTGGAGGAGACTTCCAAAACTGCTCAGACTGTGTTACCAAAGAAAGATTTGGATCTACAATCAAGTCTTCCTTCTAGCGAAAAGGAGGAGCCTGAGGATGTTGTCAAAGATCCCCCAGTAGAGTATGACATGGATGAGCAGGATTCGGAAATTAAGGTCTCCAGGGCATCTCTTCATCCTATAGCAGAAGAAACTTTGCAGAACGGAGACTCTGAAGATTCAGATACATCTTCTACATGCAGTGATGGTGAGGACTCGTTAGGTTTAAGTGCTTCAGAGAAGACTGGCGAGTCGGATGAAGAAGGGCCAGTTCTAATCAAGCAGGCCGTGGATTTTGTGGATGGTTTGTGTGAAGAGGAGGCTGCTGCTTTAAATGTGTCCGAAACTCAGAATGTAGGACCAGACGGGGGGGATATTACAGTATCTGGATTATTACAAAATGAGTCCGGCCTGTCTCCCGATCAACTTCAAGGACAGCTGGGTGATGTCCTGGAGCGTGAAGTCAACTATTCACTGAAAGATGAATCCAGTCCCTTATTTTCCTCTGAGAACATGGAGACTACATTCCTCAGCAAGAGCTCAGGTAAATTGATGATCTATCTTCATTTTACTATTTGTAACGTGTGTGTGTACGCACATATAAATCTACAAATGAGTCCCTTGAGGTCCGTCCTATTTATTTTCACAATGTTGTGGTCCCTGTGCTTATGAGATGTCTTGTCTGTTTATTTTTGTTAGTTCTTCACAGCAAGGTTTTCAATAAACGATTGGGGAATTTTCATTCACAATCTGCTGGATTGTTATGGGTGAATTATTCCATTATTTGACCGTATAGGGCAGGGGTCAGCAACCTTGGCTCTACAGATGTTTTAGAACTAAATCTCCCATGATGCTCAGTCACCCATTAGGGAGCCAAGGTTGCTGACCCCTGGTATAGGGTTAAGATCACATCCTATAGACGTGCTAGGCTATTTGATTAATCAGATTCCATATTAAACGAGTAACGTACCCATTACTACAGCTTTTACCACTCCAGGCTCACATGCTACCTGTCCCTTTTAATAAATAGATAATCCCTTTTAGTATTAAATTTGAAGATGGATAAATTAACCCTCATGCTCTCATACACTGAACGTTTAGATTTGCTGGGCAGATGCAGGACCCATCTTTTGCAACATATTTTTCAAGTGTAATTAAAAGTTGCTACAACAAATATATGTAAAGCTTTTAAGGTTGCTTCTAATCCTGCTACCCATTTTTTTAACATTTTAAAGTACACAATATAATGTTTCTCCTGCACAATATTACAGTCTCGCCTGCTGGTCCAGTGCCTGTATGGCAGGTAAAGGACTGACTGGCAACATCTAGGCTAAAATACCTGGGCAGGACACTGTGGTAACGCAATGGCCATGTTGGCTCTTGTACACTTTTGACCAGATTTCATAACTTGAATTACTCACCCTGTAGCTATTCAGCACTTCTGTTCATCCATTCCCTTGATCTGCTCTTCCAAGACCGGTTGGAATGGTCTTGATGAACTTTCAAGCTTCCTGTTGGAAAGCATAAAAAGACCAGAAAAAAAACAAATCTCAGAAGTATTCCTTTGTACAGAATAAATTATGATTGTGTGTAGTTCAGATGATTTAAACTACATTTCCCATGATGCTCAGAAAACGGAGTGTCACTGGATGTTATGGGAAATGTAGTTCCAGGTCATTGGGAGTCAAGGTTGCGAACACCTGCTTCCATGAAATAGTATTCTGTCCTTAGTCTGCTGCCCCCTTGCCATGCAATGTGATTCTGGAATTGCTATGACGCCTCTACCGGTCTGTTTATTCCCTGTAATTTGGGGAGATCCCTGCCCGTTGGGTTTAATTTAACATAGGGTGCTACGCAGGGTAACCAGTGAGCTTGCAATCAAAACAATGAGACTACTGCAGCTCTTGCACTGCCGGCTGTGTGGCTTCCGTATACAGAGGCTCATTGTAAGAGGTTTTTAAGGGCACTGAATAATGTACAGCTTCAGGTGCTCATTTTAATGAAAATAGGCTGTTTTCCTGTTGCATTGATGTGTCAAGCAGTTGGCAGAATGATATTTCAGTTGTGTATAGGAGTGGCTGAAAGCCGACACTAGGACAGATAATTGCCGCTTGCCTCTAGCCCAGCTGGTCGGACCACTCTTTGTGCTCTCTGATTAATTCTATGCTTGCTATCGGATCCATTTGTTTTAAAAAAGAACACAAACCTATTACATAATCGTCAGAACCCTGTCCGGCATATCCCATAACCCTGCTGTCTGCTTTTATTAATTTACATACCTTGCATACCTGACACCTGTCTAGAATTTCTAGCAGCAGTCCTTAGGTTTGGGTCCTTGTTAAAACGGTCTAGTGACCAGTTGGCTAGTGCCTGCTTACAGAACTGTGCCCCGCTCCCAATATACCGGGGGGGGGGGTCGAAGATAAAACATTCTAGTGCAAGGGTCCTTAACCTTGGACCTCCTGATGATTTTAAATGCTCAGGTACTCATTAGAACGGCTAAGCCTCATGGGAAATGGAGTTCTGAAACATCTGTTGGGCCAAAGTTACTGCCCCCCCCCCCCCGTCCTAGTAGTTCCTGAAATTTACATACAGGTCTATTCAAAGAAAGGTGAACCTCAGGAGAATGACTGGAGAAGTGAAAATTCTAGGTCAAAATAGTCAAACCAGAGAAATTCTCCCATTTATCTCACTTTCCAAATTGCCTATTTGGTGTAGGTTGTTCTCTTCTCCTGCCAGTTCTCATGGTTTTCACCTTTCTCTGAATAACCTTGCTAAATACTTTTAAGATCAACATTTTCTTTAATTTGTGACAGATCTTTATTCCTGGCTGTAGCAGAGTCCGCAGACGTCTCCCTCACTGATGTGCGACTTGTGTGGTTGTGCACTGTACAAGCTGCACAGGGAACTGGTACATGTATTTATGTCAGGAGGGAAGAATCTGCTGACTCTGCTTCTAATTAAGAATAAGTTGCTAAAGATGAGCGATATATATAATAGATATAAATTAGGGAATGGTGGTTTTAACATCCTGAGCTGTTTAGGTCAAATTCACAAAACAATAGAATGTCTCTGTCAATTGTAACAAATCGTTTCTATCCTGGATAATAATATCAAGGACAACGACCTATTCCGATTGAGGCGCTGCACACTGTAAAATATGGGGTTAAAAAAAAAAAAAAGTGGGGACCTTTTCGACAGAACCGAATCTCTGAGCACCATGATGAATGCCACCCCCGATAGATATAAATAATAAACCTTATAAATCACTATAAACTGTGGGTCAGGAGATTGGAAACTACTCTGGGGGAACTTGTTTGCTCAGATTTGGGGGTTTACATGTCAATTAATCTTTTTTAGCACATTTACATCTTGTGGTGCTGCTGTAGTGCCTGTCAGTATGGGTGTAGTTTACAAGTGATAATACGTTTGCAGTAAACACTAGCGTTCCAAACCCATACACGCACTATCAGTAGAGCAGGGGTTAAATGGCTTCCCACAAACCCCAAAATGAGCTATAAATTACGACTCGTTTACTAAGGATCTTCTATGGCAGGGGTGCTCAACCCTGGCCCTCCAAATGCTCTGGAACTACATTTCCCAGAGGGATCTGTCACGTTATTGTGTGAGTATCATGGGAGATGTACCGTAGTTCTGAAACATCTGGAGGAGCACCTCTGGACTACAGATTTGCTAAGCGGTGTATTCCAGTGGCCTACATTTTAATTTGGGAATATTAGACCCATCTATCAGTCTGAATTATCTCTGCGGCATCAGACAGATTTTTTTTTAATTTTTGTTCTCGCGTCTTTTCAGAGAGCTTTGCTGCAGACTTTTCATGCCCCCTGGTTAAAAAAAAAAAAAAAAAAAGCTAAAAAAACCCAACCCTTGCTGATCTGCCAACATTCAACAGGCAAATACAAGTCACGGCAAAACTATGTGCTAATTGAATGGGTTACAAGGCTCGCCTAATGAAAAGCTCTTTTTTAAAATAAGAGTTGCTAATCGCTACAGGTCAGGGTGAGGCGCTTTCTTTGGAAAGGTTACAGTATTTATTTATTTTTATTTCCAAAGCTTTTAAAGACCCGGGCCTTGCTGGCAAGCCAAGCTCTCAAAACCGGCCACAAACGCAGCAGCATGTCAAACCCTGGGCTCCTTGACTTCTAGCTCAATAATTGCTGCTAGATATATTTTTAAAGGCTCACTACCACCAAAAATGAAATGATTTATTGTGTTTTTATGTTGCTGATATCTTACATGCGCTTTGTTTTTCTATTGTATTCGTTTAGTTAAGAATACCATTTACCCTATATGTGTCACTGGGTGCATCCATTTGCAGGGTTATTCAGAGAAAGGTGAAACCAGGAGACGTGGCTGGAGAAGGGAACAATCTAGACCAAATAGCTGATTTGGAAAGTGAGATAAATGGGAGAATTTTTCTGGTTTGGCTATTTTGACCTAGAATTTTCACTTCTCCAGTTATTCTCCTGGTTTTCACCGTTCTCTGAATAACCCTGTATGTGATATTTTGTGTTGTAAACTGCCCCCACACACCACAGTATCTTTACAGCACTTGGTCCTCACTGGGTGGCTTCTATGGAATCTATAGGTCAGGCAGCCGACAAACATCATTGTGTTGTGTGGGATGTATTCAAAGGATATCATTGGGGGGGGGGGTTAGATTAGAACATTTAAGCTCCCTGTCGTTTCTCATTCAGCTTCCAGCTCTTATCTCAGGTACCCTGGAAAACACAGTAGCCCCCTACAGCCTTATCTAAACAATCACTCCTCCACTCCATTGACTGTTAAATACTGTAGAAACTAAACCACGGCAGTAAAGTATAACTTTGCACAGTGTTTGGTAAATGTTACATCATTGGGGGAAAAACCCCACAAAATGGAGACCGGACATTAAACCAAAATTTATTTTTCCTTTTTTTACATGAAATTACCTCAGACAAAGAAGAAAAACAGCAGCAGGTGTTTTATAAAGTGTTTTTTGTTTGTAATGCAATCTAGTTACGGCCTTTGTAAGTGGTGGTGTCTCTTTAGCATAATAACCCATGGCATACTTTACTTTCTCACAGTATCTAGTGGCCTTATGCCAGTGCCGGGTATCTTGCTCGGTTGGCCCTGGCACTGCTGGTCTGCCCTGGTGGTATTGATAGACCATCTTGCTGTGTTTAATTGTGCCCTAAATATACCCTAATTATCTTAAAATGTTTGAGAAACCTTGGTGAATAATGCTGTTTATTACCATTTCAGTTCAATACTTGTTTAGCTGTTGCCAGAGAGAAAATGGAGGAGAGGCTTCTAGAAATCGAGGCAATCCTAAGAGACCTTCCATTGTACCCACTGGTCATTGCTCCAGTTTTTGACGTTTTGCAACTTTTTGGCACTTTTATAAATCTTCCCTCAGCCCCAACTAAAAACCACGGAGTGAACATGAAACATCCTCTAAAGAGGAAGCACTGCTTCTCCGGAAGGGATTATTCATCATTCCCCAGCACTAGTATCTGCTCACAAGGAGGTTATTGTGGTGAGGAGTATGGTGGCTGCAAGTCGCTAAAACAGTAATACACACTTGCTTCTTTCACACTGCTTTCTGCTAATGTAGCAGCTGGTAGTGAGGCACTATGTGTTCATGGGTTTCTCTTACTGTGTCAGGACATTAAAGATAGTGTTATTCTTAAAAATAGGGCGACTTCTCTGGGGTTTTGCAGAACTTCAAATCTGAGATTCCCACCTCACAGGAGTCTTCCTGTCTGATCTCCTGGTCTCTTCTTTATTGGTGTTCTGCAGCAGAACAGGTAGAAAGTAACAGGCTTATTCAGAGAGAGGTGAAAACCAGGAGAATGGCTGGAGAAATGAAAATCCTAGGTCAAAATAGCCGATTTGGAAAGTGAGCTAAATGGGAGAATTTTTCTGGATTTGGCTATTTTGACCTCGAGTTTACACTTCTCCAGTCATTCGCCTGGTTTTCACCTCTCTCTGAATAAGTGTGTGTGTTTCCGTGTCCACAGTGGTATTCGGAGTTTTAGGGACTGAACTCTCCCCAATCTCTGAAAGAGGCGTCAGCGGATTCTAGGAGATGCATCAGAGTTCTCCGTCCAGTAAGTCCCCGTTCACACTGTGCGATTTGAAAGTCGCGCAATTTTCATATTTGCGATAATGTCGCGCGACATCACTGTTTTGTGCGATTTTTGCAAAGCACCACCAATACAAATCGCAAAAAAAGGGTCATGTACCAGCGACCTGCTTCTGCGACGCACGACATCGCGCGGCAAGATGTGAACAGCTCCATTGAAATGCATTGGAGAAGCTACATAGTGCGACGTCGCGGATAAATCGCACAGTGTGAACGGGGCATAAATCTCAGCCCTGAAATTTATTTATTTATTTATAAAGGGTGCCAAGACCCTCCACAGAACCTTCAGTTTCCAGGAATTATAATGCAATATTTATTTACATACTGTATGTATATATACAATGTCCAAAGAAACACTGCTTAACGAGAACCCTTTAGGCCCCGTTCACACTGTGCGACATGAAAATCGCGTGTTTTTCATATTCGCGATGTCACAATTTTGCAAATCGAAAAAAAAGGGTCATGTACCAGCGACATGCTACTGCAACGCGCGACGTCACGCGGCAAGGTGTGAACAGCTCCATTGAAATGCATTGGAGAAGCTACATGGCGCGGATCGGCAAAATCCGCGCGATAAATGGCACAGTGTGAACGGGGCCTTACTCAGGGACTCCTCCACCCGAGCTCCACCTCACAGGCTTGCCGACACCTCCATACAGAAACAAAAGGTAGGCTATAAGGCTATCAGAAGGCAGCTGAATTTATTAAGAGGACCACAGGGTAAAACTGCGACATTTCGTCTCTACACCTTAATCATGAATCATTCTTTTTTCTATATACAATTTCCAATATATGTAAAAGTATATAATATCTGTTAAGACACACAGGGCGTTTAGGAAATTGCTCTGTCAGAAACTTTACATCAATATATCATTATAAAGTGGCGGAATGTGTTTCCTTCAATAGTGATCAATATTCGGTATTGCCGAGCATTCCTTCATTCTGTGTGCGGAGATATAATCTGTAATAATAATGTGGATTTGGTTATAGACAGCTGTTAATTCTGCATGTCTTTTTTCCTTCGCAGAAATCGTGGATGGAAAAGTGGCAGATGAGGTCGATTTTGTTAATCCATTGCAAACTGACCTGGTAAGTTATGCTCCAATCGCCTACAACCAGACAGCCTCATTTGGTGACGTCGGCATGGGCCATGCACTCGGTGGCACTGGTTGTGGGGATTTTCTTTATTTGAGATTTATATTCTTTTTTTTTTTAAAGATTTTATGTTGTTCAAAATCACGGTTTAAAAATGTTTATCCTCGGAATCCACAAAGCATCCTTTCTGAATTAAGTGAAGGGTCTCCTCGGCATCCGACAGACCCTGCATCTTCCTAATCGTGTTACAAAATTGAATACTGCTATATTCTTCAGATCTGGGGTTAACCATGTCCTACTCTTATCGTCTTGGTCCCTCACACTTCTTTTTGAGATTTGGGCAGTGACATCCGAGGTCACGTGTCCTTTTTGTGTGTCACACCTCCTTTTCCTATATCTCGGACGGCGTCGTGATAACCACGCTGCTGGGCCGGAGATGCACCTCAAAGATGAACAACTTTGTGCGTTCGGTAGATCTTTGTGTTGTAACACAACAAAGTTGTTCATCAAAAGGCACTTACACACTAAACAGTGAGCTGGGTTGTGCTTTTGAGTGACAGCTAAAAAGTGTTTTTTTTTAAAAAAAAAAAAAGGTTCTTTATCTTATTCTTTAGAATTCTGCATAATATCCGGCCCTGCTGCCTGGTCCTGCATTTTGCTTTTTATTTGATAAACTATAATACACAGAAGTATATAAACCCTGGTGTAACTTTGTATGTTTTGGGTCCAGGACATAAACCTCTTATTGCATGGATAGACATACAAGAAATACTTTTTAATATATCGGTTTATGTTTCCAATGTCTGAAACCCGAGAATGCTTTGATTGTGTTAGTATATTTAAGGCGCTACGAAGGCAGGATTTGAATGAGCACTTTTGTTGTATCCAAAAAGAGTGATTTTTTTTTTCTTCAAATTTGTGTCCCCCTCCCAAAAACAAAACACTGTGTACGTCTCTCATTGCAAAGCAGGATATATAAATCTATCTATATATATATTTTCTTTCTGAATTAAACTGGTCTCTCTATGTGCCTAAATTTCGACAACCCAATGTGACTACGTTGCTTGTCCTTTCAGATTTTTATTTTGTGATCATGAATTATTGGGCTGGCCGGGAGCAAATAAGATCGAGGCAGAAAGACAAAAAATAGCTTGTCTAGTAGTTCCAGTGACTAACACAAGGGAGTTCCCTCGAACAGACTACTATGGTAACAATCAAAACAGATCTGTCACTACAATAACACATCCCACACTTTACCAGAGCGCCGCGCTCATGTACCCGTCCCTGCAGAGTACATTCTGCGGGTACAAAACCGTAGCACCACTTCTTATGGTTTTTCCAAATTATAAGTCCGCGTCGGCCTCAGGAATATTTACTTTCTTGCATCTTTCCTCTTTCTTTTTTCCTTTTGGTTAATTGTGTTTCTGGGCACAGTCCGTGGAAAGTGTTCTCGTAGGAGTTTGGGCAACGTTTCCTGTTGCTACGATTTATAGCAAAACAGATTTCTTACCAAACCCCTTAAATAGCTCACTTTAATAAAAAATAGTTCGAAAGAGTATAGAACTTTCACAGAATATTTATTTTTTCTTCTGAAAATTAATACGGTCACCTGGATTTAGCCTATGTCACACTTTCCACCTAGAATGTGCCGGTATACGTCAGCAAATTATGTAGAGCACAGACACAGGGTGCAGCGATTAACCCTTTCGTGTCCAAGGTTAGGCAAACACAAGTAATGTATTGTTTTACCAGCAGGTTTAATTACAGGAAAAATTGAGGGGAAAAAAAACATACTTTTTTTTTTTTTTTTTAACTTTGCCTAAATCAATTCTTCATGCTAAAATATGTATTTTCCTAATTTACCTCCGTTATTCCTTACGTAGCTCTGAGTTTTTTTGTTTTAAGAGTGTGCTTTACTTGCTAAGTCATTGTAAATCAGAAAACTTAAAACAATAAAACAGAAAACCTCAGTGATTACGCAACTCGCATAGAAGTGCACTGCAGAATGGTAGCAGGGGCACAGGGAGTTGGCTGGTAAGTGAAGAGCTCATTTTTAGGACAGATGGGAGAAGTCTGTGGACTATAAAATATATGAAAGCTGGAAATCTGGAAAATGCTTTATTATTTTGTGAATTGATTTGGGTATAGTGAAAAGCCTGTGACTAGAATGAGTGACTTCGAAAGGGATGCTGTGGATTAGGCCTGACCTGTTTCAATACAAACCTTGTAAACATGACCCTTCTTCTTGTGGATTAGGCCTGACCCTTCTTCTTGTGGATTAGGCCTGACCCTTCTTGTGGATTAGGCCTGACCCTTCTTCTTTTGGATTAGGCCTGACCCTCCTTCTTGTGGATTAGGCCTGACACTCCTTCTTCTGGATTAGGCCTGACCCGTCTTCTTCTGGATTAGGCCTGACCCTTCTTCTTGTGGATTAGGCCTGACCCTTCTTCTTGTGGATTAGGCCTGACCCTTCTTCTTGTGGATTAGGCTTGACCCTTCTTCTTGTGGATTAGGCCTGACCCTTCTTCTTGTGGATTAGGCTTGACCCTTCTTCTTGTGGATTAGGTCTGACCCTTCTTCTTGTGGATTAGGCCTGACCCTTCTTCTTGTGGATTAGGCCTGACCCTTCTTCTTTTGGATTAGGCCTGACCTCTTTATGTCTGCCTCATAAGGAATGGTTTGCAAAAATTAACACCATTACAATATAACCTGCAGCTGTGGCAGTGCAATGGCCTAATCCTACAAATCCCATGACCTTTAGACAGATTTGTCCCTCTAGGTGGCAAATCATTTGTGGAGATACTCTTTGTCTCACATTGTTGTTTTTAAACGCAAACTATTGCTTCACATCTGGTGCATCTTAGCCACTTTAAATTTTATGACAGCCGTAACAGCAAGGCTATAATTTTGAAAGGGCATAGGCTTTAACGGGTTGCTTTTATTATTATCTGCCCTCGTTCAAAAGCTCCCTAAAGAACCTTCTGATCAGGGAAGCCTACCACCCAACACACGAACTCATGCATTCCACTAACCCAACCGTTGCCATCATCTCAATCTGTAGTACCATCATTCTCACCCTTCCTGTCCTCACCAGCTGTTTCCTACTCCTCCACCAGGGGGCAGGTTGATGGGAAACACGTTTGAACATAGCTCCCCTACTATTTTTGCAGAGGGAACAGAGTTCCCAATGGTCCCATTCTCTATAAAGCTTGTATTCAGTTATGTTTCCCCATTAAAGCCTATATTTATTGTGATTTATCATAGATTTTTGCAAAAATTCACATATATACATATCAGATCTCAGCGCCACCCGCCTAGACTGTAAATTCCCAAGGGAATAGGGTCCTCCATTCTTTTTTATGTTGGTTTGTCTAGTGTCCGGTCTTCAGATATTTTGTACCTTTCTTTTAAACTGTAAGAAGCATACTTCTGTACATCGCCACAAAATGTGTTCGAACTTTCTAAAGTATAATAATTATTATCATCATCTTTGCTCTGCGTTTTTTTTTTGCTAGCTGTAAATCTGAAAAATAAGGACAATAAATATTTCAGTGATGCCTGTGGTCATTGATTGACGCGATGCTTGGTACTTATGGATGCTCCATAATAACAGTGTTGTTTTATTGTAAATCAGAGCTGTCACTATAGCAGACTGTGCTTAAAGGAATTACTGAACCTCTTGCGGTCCTTGTCTTGCTCATAAATTTCCCCTCTATTAAGTGATTTGATGTCTTCCTTGGCTGCCATTGTATATGGATATTGTGTCAGCCAGAACTGCTCTAATATGGTAATTTAGGGATTTAAGAAACCTCCCCCCCCCCCATGGTATTACAGTGAATGGAAAGCGTTGTCACAGATCCCAAATCTTGCATCGGTCTTGGACGCAGTAGAATGTCATGACAGGACAGCCATTCATTCACATATGTCCCTTTCGACAATTGAAATTAATGTCTAGAACACCTCAACAACTCTCTTGTTGGGAGAAACAACATCAGGACCTTCTTTTTTTTTCTGTTATTGAGTGTCTGTGACACCCCGCATCCTTAAACACAGGGCTGTGATAGCATTCTGAGGGTATCCCCATATCCACCATTACGTTTTCTGAATTTCTTCAATTTTAAGCTCACAGATCTTACCTGTGATTCTTGTTGGTGCAGTTTGCTTTGTTGAGCATAGAATGGGACCACCCAATAATCTCTGCTTCTTCTTTCTTCATTACTGAAGAAAAGCCAGTTCGATGAGGACACAGAGCTGGCAGGGCCGGATTAACATAGGGGCAGATGGAGCAGCAGCTCCAGGCCCATGCCCCTGAATAGGCCCAGAGAAAAAATAACAATGTCTGCATTTATGAACATGTGGACCCATTATCTCCAACACCATAGCAGCTACAGGGTCATATGAGGTATCACTGGAAAGGCCAGAGTATGCCCTTTCCAATGATACCAAACATGACCAGTAAAAATAAAATAATAAATATTACTTTATTTTTTCTTTCTAACACAGCAATACTTTCCACTTTTCAATTATAAAGTGAACAATGATGCTGCACTAACTCACCATCTCAAGTGTGGAGGTGATGGCACGATCCGTTATTACGTATTGTTACACCAAAAACCTAAACCACCGCACTGCAGCAAAGTGCACTGGGGGGGGTGACTTTGGAACCCTGCGTTAGTAATCTTTACACCTCACAAGGTCAAGGGAGGTGTCATTGGACAGGTCAGCGTCTGGCCTTTGCATTAATACCAAACATGACCATGTAAAATCTAAAAGGAAAACCCAAAAACCTTTTATCTTTTTATTTTTAGTTCCAATACAATGGCATTGTCCATTTGTAACTTATAAAATGAGCAATACCACTGCCATTACTCACCTTCTCATTTCCCACGCTGGGAGCAAGATCAGTGTTATACATAGTCATATTATTCAAAAAACACAAGGGAAATATTTCATTTTTTTGGTTAAAATTGTATTTTTTCTCAGAAAAATGCAGTAACAGGATCCCAATTAAAAAAAAATAACAATAATTCCCTATAGAATATATAACCACAAAGGTTTGGATGATAAAATGTGAAAAAATTATTTTACATGCTTTAAATGATTGAAATCTGAATGTAAATTTACTCACACAGTATCTGCCTGGTTAGATATATCTGTATCTGCACTATAACCTAAAATATGCTTTCATTTCACTAAATTCCAAAAAAAGCCACCAAAATCTTCAGCTCCAGGCCCATAGAGATCTGAATCCGGCCCTGAGAGCGGGAACAATGGCTTAAGTGGGATCCCTCTCTAGTCTCAAGGTTTTAATTCAATGTATCCATAACAGAAACTGTACAATATGTAACCCGGCCTACATCCCCCAGAAGGACAGCCAGTACTGAAACACCAAGGAAGTTACTTCAGGACATACAGTAACCTCCAAATGATCATTTCACCATTACCTGGGCCTCTTCAAGAGTGTGTAACTGATACACTGCTTCACTTTATTCTTTGCCTGGACTTAACTCGTACATTGCAATGCACCATGGGTGGTGAATGTGTTCTACTTAAAATGTAAACCAGTTCTGTAGTCCTTTTAAAGAGTACAGAAGATAGTGGACCTCGGCAAATCGGAGCAAGATAGCCGGAATGGAGGATTTATTTTATCTTCTAGATACATGTAGCTTTGTTTCCCTGACAGGGTCTAAGCTAGTGATGGCAAACCCTGATGTCTGCAACCCACATGTATAAAAAGATTAGTCAAGGTTTGCATAGGCCACCATATTGGTGAGAAAAGCTAGAGCATCTCTTGAAAAAAAAATTTGTATTGGCCATCCACTTTCCAGTGAAGCCTAGGTAGCTCTTAGGCTGTTAACGCTTGGCATTTCCGTCGTCCACCTCTGCAGTATGCGCTTTCGTGCCTACCTTCAGGCGTGTTTACAGCACCCACGCATTGGGGTTTGTATGTGAGGTTACGCCGATATTGCGTAACGCTATCCGCCTGTGTATGCGTACACAATCAGATACACAGACGTTACTTATGTAATATAATTATGGGATCCTTTTTTGTGGGCGTGGGCAAGTTTAAGTAGTATTGAAACTGTATATGTTTTGTGTGTGTGTGAGAAGGTAGGGGTTTCATTGGCTTTGCACAAAAAAATAATCTGTTACATGTTAAATCATTGATTTTTTTTTTAACAACTGTGCTGCGGCAGATTGCTGTGCCACGGGAACTTGCTGTGTGTGGCAGAATGAGATGTGTAACGGAATAGGGGCAAAAGGGGATTTATTGGAGCATTGGTACAAAGCTGAGGCCTATTATTGAATGGAACATTAATCTCATTAATTTTTTTTCAATGATTAAATATTTAAATGGTCTTCCTTTTTGAGGTTTTTGCTCCTTATGAGTGTGCGATGAGATGACCAGGTTGAAAGACATGGTCTTTAATGCGTAAAGTTTACCGTTCCGGTTTCTAGACATTTAGTTGCAAACCAGCTACAAAATAAAACAAATTAAAAATGCACCAAAAAACTTGCTGCAGAATCTGATGTAACACATCTGTAGTACTCCAGCTTCGACTAAACCGCAAACATGCAAGATGACTGCAAAATCTCTAAAACCTAGTTTTCCTTTTTTTTTTAGCTGGATAGCATGTTTTATTATATTGTATAATTAGCCGTGTGCTCCTGCTTTTATATAAACTACATGCAATGCCATTTTCTAGAGAGGGAGATACAGTGATCTGGTTGTGGACCAGCAAAGAAAAGCAGATGATTAATGTCTATGATCTTGGGAGCGTTAAAACGACCCCCCCCCCCCAGGGGAAAAGCAGATGCCGAGTGCATCAATGCCATAACATCCGAAATCCGTCTAAAGGACACCATGCACAACAGGAGGGTTAGTTTCACGGAGAGTTGGCACAGGGACAGCAAGTCCTGTAGAATCAGAGGAAGAGGGGCTGTAGTGGGATCAGCCTGTTGTTGCATTCACCAGCCACATCATGTCCTCCAGGTTTAGCAGTAACATTTATGAGGCCCAGGACTCCCACAACCGGGTACGAGCCGCATCTGATAGGCCTGACCGCACGAGGGATCCCCGGGAATCATCCACGCCACCAGCAGAAGATTTCTTTCCAGAACCAGCAGGTGTGAGTTACATTGAGGATCCAGGAGGACAAGGACTGTAGAGAAGGACGGCAGCAGAAGCGGGTGTTGACAGGAGAGCCCCAGCGCCAATGTGAATCAGGGCTGAGAGTGCCATAGGGGTGTGAGGAGCAGAAGCCGCACAGTGTGTTTGTGTACTTCTTGAAGTGTTTGCATAATCATCGAAAATGGGGGAAACGCATAAGCTCCAGATGGAGGCCAGGATTGGAGAAAGGCATCCACTGCTGTTGCCTGCAGCTCCGGAACCCAACTGAAGTAGATTCGCATCTGATGGTTCAGGCGAGAGGCAAACTGGTCCAGATGGAGGGTCCCACAGCATCGACAGGTGTTGAAACATCACACTGTCCAGATGCCAGTCGCTGTTGCCTATCACAAAACCAATCTGCTACATAGTTGGTTGATCCAGGCAGGTACTCTGCTTTGAAAGAGATGTTACTTCCCAGGCAGAAGTCGAAAAGGGAGAGTGTAAGGTCTGACAGGTTTGGAGCGGGAGACCCCCGCCGGTTGACATTTTGGACTTCGGAGATGTTGTCAATCGGAAGGAGTAGGGAGCAGACCCTGAGGCGGTGGGTAAAACTGAATGGCTAAGGAGCCGGTGAGGAGCTCAAAGCAATTGATGAGGAGCTTCTGTTCTTCGAGTTCATCCACTACCCGTGGATGCGTGGATGTGGATCCCAGCCCAGTTGACTGGCGTCTGATTCCAGGAAGAAATCCGGGAAAGAACCGAATATGACATGCCCATTCGAAGCTTCCCTATGGTGCAGCCACCATAGGAATTCCACTCGAACCAACCGGGGTGATAGGGACCGACTGGTCGTAGGAAGGATAAAGGCGGAGATATGTTCACTTCGGATATTGCATCTACCGATAGTGTAAAGGGCCTGGTTTTGCCTGACCGTAGGAGAGCAGGCCTACCACTCTTGCTAGGTCTTGGAGGCAGATGAGTTCTGTTACGAAAACTACGTGCGCTGCCACGAAAGACGCCGGGTTAAGCCGCTCACTATCTGTCTATCCTAGACCCAGATAATGACTGCGTGGACAACAATCCCTGCGCGCTTGTCATGGAGCTGACGTGGCGCTCCCCGCGTCGGGCCCCGGGACTTTTGTTTCCATGGCGGGGGCCCCAAGGGACATAGACCGTTGCTTTGGGGAAGACCTTATGTTCATTTATATTGTGTGGTTTTAAATATGTTTTACAGCGTTTGGTTTTAGTTTAATTTAGTTTAGTGAAAAATGACATAGCTTTGGTTTTAAAATACTATATTCCTGTAGGTAAATGTGGTTTTGTATAAAACAGTAAACAAGCTTTGCTGTTGTGTAAATTATGCGTCAGGGATTTTCCCCATTATCTAAGTACATGTTTAATTTAAGGGATCTCTGATAGAGTGTGTGTTTAATCTGATGTGCTGGAACAATAGATGTACAAATGTTATGTGGACTGAAGGCTAAGAGAATGTGAAGAATGTTGATTGTAAATAACTGCCATACCTCATTGTATGGATAGGCTCCTAATTAGTATGGGTATGCAAATTGTGACTGTATACTTCAGCATAAATAGTGGCGTTGTTCATTAAAAGGGTCAGATCATCTGAGTGTTTGAAACATACAGCTCTCCCTGGTGTTTTCATTTCACGTCGGCTACATATCACCACCACCCAGGAACGGGTCACTCTAACTCCGCAGCAGAACATCGATTCGCTGCGCCGTTGCGCCACCTTGAATCGGTATCTTGGGATACCGCGACCACCCCGAATCGGGACCTCGGCTGAGCGCCGTGCCTGCATCTTCAAGGAGACTCTACCGAACCGCGGTTCGCCACGCAGACCGTCTCCAGCCTTATAATGGTCAGTAGATCCGCTGCCCGAGACGCCGAGTGCCGTGCCACTCGGTAGTCGGGCGGATTTCCACCGTGGGTGCCCCATCTACTCTCCAGATCTCCACCGCCACGTAGGCTTCTACCCAAGCCGCTCGAGACGCCGGGTGCCGTGCCACTCGGTAGTCGGGCTTGGCAACACCAAAGAGAGGGGGTCAGATAGAGCAGGACCGCAGGCGGATACTCCATTCCGTCACAGCGCTCACTTACCGATCTGTCCACGCACACTTTCTCTTGCAACAGGTGTGTAGAGCGTGATACAATGGTCCCATGATTGCAACGCAGTACCAGTCTTCTCTTGAATCGGGTAGTTACTACGTTTCCCACAATCCCCGGCCCACTTTCTTATTCTATTCGTTACGCTGCCACCAGTTCCCCAGAACATTACGCGTGTTGCGGCGAAGGATGCGGGGCTAAGCAACCCACTATCTGTCTATCCTAGACCCAGATAATGACTGCGTGGACAACAATCCGCCACTCACCGAACCGTCCCCAGGGACCGCAACTCACAATTTTGTAGCTACTCGAGCTTAAAACAACAAGCCATACTCCAGTCTCTTCAGTTAGCATGGATCGACTCAGTCAGAAACAGAACTTAATAAATGGATATTTATTTATGATCTAGAAAAAAGAATATATATATATATATATATATATATATATTCACAGTGCATTTATTACAAAAACTATAGGTAGAATAAATCACTAGTTACACAGTACATAGCAAATAAAAGAAAGGGATTAAAACACAGAGCCGTATTTACAATAAGATAATCAGTAAACTAGCATCGGTGACTCCTGGAGGGCTGGAGATAGAAGCATGGACAGGTCCTCATGTAACATGAACCCCCTGTGATCAGCAAGAGCCACATGGCGTGCTCCCGAATATATAGGTTTGGCTTGTCCCTCCCAGGTCAGCCTCCTATCGGGAAGAGCCTGGCACTACATTTCCCAGACTGCCTTGTTCTGTGCACGCTCCGTGCGTTTCTCCATAAATTTTTAATTGCCCAAAGGCGTCAATCATCGCCACGGACCCCCTATAGGGATCAAGGGATGTGCTTCCTTCTTTGAAGACAGGACCACATTTACCTTGGGGCCGCGCTGTCTACAGCCGGGCTGGAAGGTGTGAATAGAGGACACAGGACTTCCATTTGCTCAAATGGGAAATTTCCAACCTGATCCTGTATCAAAGGAATCCCATTTTGCAGCAACCTGTTATATCCCTCCCGGGGAAAAAGATAACCATTTTAATTACTTCTTGGAAACTCAAGCAGTTACTATCAGCTGCGTAAAATGGACCCTTCGGCTATATATATATATATATCTCTCTAGCACTAAAGAAATACAGATCTAATCTGCCACAAGGTCCGCCGCCTTGAAGGGTCTTCTTGATAGCCCAAAGCTTTTAGAGAGGAAGTTACAGCTGACACTTTATCGAGTCGAAATCCAGGAAGGTGATCACTTGAGCTGTACGGAGTGCCGACTTGTCCAAATTAAGGGCAACCACCATCTCGGTATGGCGGGAGGACAGGGCAGGGGCCCCTGTGCCGATTGAACGGCAGCCTATCTATCAATGACGCTTCGTGCGAACTGTAATGGACTGGTCAGGAACCTGGGAGAAATCTATTTGAGACCAGACATGGTTCACAGAACCCAGGAAACGGACATGAGATTGCGCCACTTGAGAAGGAAAAAGCAATCGACCCACGACCGGTATGTGTGTATGTGGGAGTGGGAGCGCAGGGGTACTCACCGGTGGAATAACGTCATCTGGGCCTGGCGAAGCTGCGGCCAACGGAACTCCTTGGGCCAGGACATTTTGAAGAGACAAGATTACTACATTGGTGTTGCCCAAAAGCCAGTGGGCATGCTGTGCCCATTCTCTGATCAAGGGGGAGTCCAACACCATATCATGGGTGACTGTTTCATCGGCAAGGACTAGGATGAGAAAGAGTGGACCGGAGATGACCAGCAGCTTGCCCTGAGTAGTACGAAGGCCCTGCTCAAGACCCTTGTGGGGGTCTTTCCCTGCTTTCCCCATGAAAGTGACAAGATCTTCATCGAATTCTGGGGTATGGAACACCTTATCTGGGACGTGGACATTCTACCGGCAAACGTGCCCTAGATTCCTTATCCAGTGGGTGACGCAGCCAGCTACTGAGGTATTTGGTGATGTGGTAATCGGGGATGGGGTGGTAGTACGGAGGTCAAAGAAAGGTACCCCTCTAGCGTCCGGGATCGCTTCGGGAGCATCCGAGGAATCTAAAGAGTGCATGAGTGCAAGTGCGGGAGTGGAATGGGGCTCACCCACCATAATGTCAGAACGGGGCTCAGCTGTTGAAATGGGCGCTGCCGGCAGATTACCGGATATGCATTCTTCCTCACCATCGGCTGTTCCAGCCTGGTACTCATCCCGGAGTTCATAATCATCATCCCCTTCTTTAAGCTCAGAGCCAGGGAGCATTGGATTTTATTCTGTATATTTTATATTGGTCAAAAAATCTTTCTTACTATTTTTTCACAGATAAGAACTTTTGTGGATAGCTGTGCAGTGTTAAGATCAAGTTCGTTCCGTACAAACTTCGACACAGTTTTTGGAACTATAGATAGGCTAGTGTATGTCTGTTACCTGGTATGTAATTGAGGTATGCACAAGTATGACTCAGACTTCACAAAAATCGTTTGGTCGATCGTCGTCATTTTTTCTGCTGGTGATGGAATAAATCCACTTGATTTAATACTTTGGTCTATCGGAATACTTACTGATGTCAGAGCCAGGGAAAGGCTTTTTAGCAGGGCCCTTGCCCCTACCAGCAGAGTCAGATTGACCTTCCCTGGGTCGCTTGCGAGAGGAGGAGGTCATCTAAGAGTTATCCGAATGAGAATCCTCTGAGCATGCTAGAGATTGGGCCCTGGAGAGGACTGGAGGGTCCGGCTGTGTTGTTTGAGGAAGTAGTGCATAGAGGCCAGCGCTATTGGAAGGGTCTCAGATATAGCGAATAATAGCCAGGTCCGAAGCTCTTCTTTAGGTTGTAAACTCTTGAGCTGGGTCCTCTCGCCTACTATACGGTGTGTTGAACCTGTATGTATATTCGTTGTTCTGCCTCCCATTGTACAGCGCTACGGAACTTGTTAGCGCTTTTATAAAAACTTGTAACTGTAGTGGGAAGATGTGACGCATCCATGCTGTGGGCACAACAGGGGGTCACCCGAATGGAGTATTTAACAACGGGGGTTATCCAAGCAGATGTAGGCAATGCAGACGGGTATCCCGTGCAGAGGCCAGAATGTTTTCCAGGGGTCACCTGAATTTCGGGGGTCATCCGATGGTGTAGGCCGTGGGGGTCACCCGATTTTGTAGGCCGCGGGGGTCACCCGGCCCTGGTTGGAGCACAGAGACAGGGAGACACACTTGGAATGCCCGTGTGGTGAATATTTGCAGGGATCACCCTGAAAAATGAGGTAGGCCTAGGAGATGGTAGTGAGCATCCACTTGTGAAACCGCGTCAGAGGACAATGACGCTTATGATCTCCCGCCTCAAGATGGTGGCAATCTCGTGAGAGACTGTGAAATGGCTGCCAAAGCCGCACGACCGCAGTGCGAAGGCAGTTTGCTAGCATGAGGTGAATTTTTACCACAAACGATAACTATGAAATAAAAATTCTAAAAAAGCAAGAGTTTAAAATATTGGAAAATCCCTCGACGGCCAGAGGAAGAAAACCTCAGGCCGCCGGGAGACAACCAACAGAAGTCTGTAGCAAGCGCACCTGCTGGCGGGAGAGTGCCCACACGGCAGGGAAGCGGAACTAAAATAAAGACAAATTTATTCAAACCGTATAAATGTAATTTAGCATCAAATACATGGAAATACAGCCTGACAACCAGGAGCTGAGTGGTTAACGGCTCACCTGGAGGCCAGCAGCAAAGAAATGAGGACTTGGGAGGGGCTTGCTGGCCTCTTGTTGTCATGCTATTTTTCTATTGGTTTACTCTGTTGCTATGTAAACTTTCTTTGCTGATGGAGGTTTAGTAAAGAAAAGATAATGCAAAATATGAAGCCTCCTGCCTTGACATAAAATTTTATCTGTAACATTGGTAAGGTTTTAAAAAGGGGAAAATAAACCTATAAAGAGCTCTCTCATAAGGTTTAATTGAACTTGGTTTATTAGTGTTCGTATAGAAGCTGGTTCATTGACCTACCATATGTTTTTTGCTTGGCTTATGGTTTCATACCATGAGGGGGAAAATTTATGTGGAAACTGTTACGTCTACCCGGAAGGTTTCTGGACTGTATGTGGCTCACAAGATCAGCCAGTTTAGCAAATTCAGGCAATTTTACAATCATAGGGTAAAAGAATATAGACACAACAAACCAAGGGGAGAGCACTCCGGTACACAGATCCGATTTGCCTTAAGAAGCGCCTTGCTGGTATGCTTAGTAGAGGAAGTGTGCTACCTCCCTAGTTGCTGTATAATACATGTTGAGGACTGGGAACCCCCTTTGAGATGGTGTTATCTGTGTAATGGAGTGCTCTCCCCTTGGTCTATTTTTTAAATATATAAAAAGTACCTATTTACTCCGTTCTCCCCGATGATTTATTGAGGAGTGGCTGGAGGCTTGTTATGGAGACGCACTGGGGGCAAAGTGCGCATGCGTGGCTACTGCACCTGCCCACCAATCCTATGCCTTCCATAGAAAAGCAGTGCTCCTCATTTTATAGCATTATGAGAGGCAGATTGAGCAATCTTTTGGTAAATAGATTGTATCTCACTGACCTATTGACCAGTCTTTGGTTTTCCATAGCACCGAAGAGACTTGAAATGCCATTTATCCTCTGTTTTAGACTTTTTTAGTTTAAAATGCATTGAAGAGAAAATATCTTGTCCATTTTATAATTAATATTTTTCTGTTTTCCATTGTTTAAATTGAGAATCTGTTAGTTCGGAATTGCTGCTTGTCGGCCATTTGTCCCGTTTCCTCTTTTTAATAACTTCTCCTTTCGTTCTTCTCAGTCTGTAAAGTCCCATAGAGAAATGGTCCATAGATCGCTAGGGGTGTTCCATGTAATGGTGACATACAAAGTGTTCTGCGAATGTCTGCTCCAGACATCCTGCTTTTGTGCTCCTCAATTATATTTGGGAGGTGATGTCACGGTCTTTCTGCAGGATCCTCTTCTGCTATTTTTGTAAAGAGATGCTAATGTACACAATGGAGAAGAAACGGATAATGGAGGGTGGCTAGAAATGTTTGCGTTCAGCTTAAAAGCTTGCCGTCTAAAACCTTTTCCACCGTTGTTGTATGGTGTTCTTCAAAAAGATGCTCTTGCTTATCTCCGCCAAGATGAAGGCTTTCATAGTAAAATATATAATGCTAGAAAAATCATTTTAATAATTAATACAATTTGCAGAAAGGTATTTGTAAAACCATGCTTTATCGTTAAGGAGGCCAGATTGAAAAATAAAACGTGGTCACATGAGTCAAAGACCAGTGATTGGCCAATTTGATGTTGCCATAATAATAGGCCAACCATTCTTGGCATACAAATCTTGCATCATACCATCCACATTGCACTCTTACCTTAGATCAGGGGTCAGCAACCTTGACTCCCTGATTTTTTGGGAACTACATTTCCCATGTGGCTCAGTCAGCCTAATAGGTGACTGAGCATCATGGGAGATGTAGACCTAAAACCTCTGTAGAGCCAAGGTTGATGATCCCTGCCCTAGATGGAAATTGTGCCGTGGGCAAATACAGAAGTTTTAAAGATATTGCACTACATTGAATCTTTTTAAATCTTTATAGATTAATAATTATATATATATATATAATTATTAATCGGGCTTGTTGCCGTTACATCTATTGTAAATTAAAATACGTTTCCTGTCTTGTAAGAGATAGAATGGAGAAAAGGATGAAAGGGACCCATTCTCTAAAACAATAGCGGGAGGAGAGGAAAAGTGACATCATATCAAATGACGCCAGTGATAGTAGGTGTAGGTCATTGACACATACATGCACAGCGACAATGACTCAACATCCACTGGTTTGAATGAATGTCTAAGACTACACAAAATCTGTTTTATATGCATATTGTGCGTGACACTGGTTTTAATAGTGTAACCGTAAAAGTGAGGTATTTTATGTATGAAGACGGTGGATTTTTTTTTTTTAAACTATTTATATGTGTATGTCTACAGGGGTCAAGTTCTACAAGAAGTGAGGGAACTAACCAATATTTCTTTCCTCCAATTAGCAATTATCATCTTGCACTTGGCACAAAACACACTCAAATCTCATGTATTTATCTACAAATTTTAGCAAAACTGTGTAAGTCACAATAAATATGATTTAACAGGGAAACCTGATTGAACACCTGCATACAAGCTTTATAGTGTGTGGGACCAAAGGGAACTCGGTTCCCTCCGCAGAAATAGTGCAGGAACTGCGTTCCCCCTGGACGTGACCCCTGTGTGTATATATATATATATATATAAGTGTGCATGTATATGGGGGATGCAGTAAGTATGTTACACTCATAAACAGTCATTAGATTAGGAAAGCTAAGACCTGCCATGGTGGGATACATTGATGTTGTAGCAGGTTTATGCAATGTATAATCATAATTTGGAACCAAATCCCATTGCTTTTTCCTAGGTCAGGTATTTTTAAAATCTTTAAGGCTACTACATTGGAATGCTCTGAATTTAGTATGTTGTGTAAATGGTCTAGACCGCACCCTTACGTAAAATGCATCTTCAGGCGGAGTGCAGCTTCTCTGGGCATACATGTATGTATCTATATAAAAATATATAATATGAGCCCACGATTCAAGCCGCAGACCATGTGATTTGTATCCAATTACCCAGCACATGATTGACATTTTAGTCCCTGAAGAAGACTGCCTTCCTGGACTGAAACACAGACTCGTAGATTCTTTGAAATTGCTAAATATTACCTGAAATAAGTAATTTAGCAGTCGCAAGTGTGTGCTCATATTTGTCTGGGTTATCTAGAAATGTCACGTAAATTTAATATTTGCGCCCATAAAACCTGATGGAAGACAGGCACAGACACACACACACACGTTTCAATCCCTCAGTGGAGTTTTTATTCTTGCCTACCACATGTTATGCAGTGTACTCCACCCTAAAGCAACTACACAACTTACAATGTATCTGGAAACCACATCAGACTGAGGCAAAACAATAGGGGTCTTACTTCAATTTGTAGAAGCTTGCATTACACGATTTAAGGCAGGTCAGGAATATGTATAATAAAAAATTAGTTTACAATCTGATTTTCTTTTATTCCGAATATCGATATTCTTTATGGAGTCTAAAAACCTCCAGATATAGACAGATTTTGGATGCTTTCTAAAACCGTTTTTTGGGATTTCACGCTTCCGCAGTCAATCCACTGGGACGGTGACACATGCGCTCCAGCTCCCAACATGTGCATCTTAAGTTAAATCATTCAGTGTCCCGTGTCTCTCAAACCTAGATTTAGCATCTGAATAAAATCTATTCCCACACGGCAGTCACCAGATCTCTCAATCAGCTGATCCACATCGAGTTATCATTATCTAATGAATTCGCACACATTTTCATTTTATGCTCTGCAGAGAAACGTAGGCCAGTACAATTTTGGCAAAGAAAATATTTTTGTATCGGATAAAAAGATCTGTTGGGATTTAAATGGATTTCATGTTTTCTGCAGTGTATATTGTTATTTTAACCCCTTCACTGCTGAGACATTTCACGTCTTAAAAAAACACGTTTTTCTTTTTTTTATTATTATTTTTCTTTATTTTTTTCTTTACTGTAAACCTGGTCATGTTTGGTATCATTGGAAAGGCCATGCTCTGGCCTTTCTAATGATACCAAACCTGACCCTGCTAGCTGCCAACAATCAGGAGATATTGGGGTTCAAATGAACCTCCTATCTTTCCTTAGGAGTCAATGACACAACCTTTAGTCTCCCCACTAATAAAGGCCTCTCATTTGTGCACTGTAACATCCGAAGTTTACTCCCTAAATTGGATGAGCTTCAGGCTTGGTGTTGCTATTACAAACCCAAAATCATTGTGCTCACAGAGTCATGGTTAACCCCAAAAGTACCAGACTCTGCCATATCAATACAGGGGTTTTCATGTTATAGAAAAGACAGAGCAAAGAGAGGAGGGGGAATTGTTATTTATGTTGAGGAGTCCATAAAGTTCACCCCCTTACAGACTTCTACCTCTCCTGTCTCCTTTGATTTCCTTTCTGGTATAATTGAGATCCCATTCAGTAAATCAATCATTGTTGCTGGGTTCTATCGTCCACCGAGCTCTGCAGTGCACTCCTTCTCTGACATATCTCAAATCCTTAATAAGCTACTTGCCCAAAACCAAAAAAGTGAACTGCTGGTCCTCGGCGATTTTAATACAGATTGGCTAAATCCTAAAAACAATAAACACTGCTCGCTGTTTAAAACTTTGCAGCTAACTCAATTAATCTCCTCCCCCACTCGCATTAATATGAAAAGCCCTAACCATACCTTGTTGGACTGGGTTCTCTCCTCATCTCCTGATAGAATACAGGAGGCAGGCGTTCTTGCTAATAGCTTTAGTGACCATTGTCTAGTGTACTGCGTGCGCAAAATTAAGGCCTTGAAATCTCCCCCAAAGGTAATAACCACCAGGTCTTTCAAGAAATTTATTCTTGAATCCTTCCTAAGTGATCTCAAACAGCTCCCCTGGTACAGGCTAAACCTAATCCCAGACCTAGACTGTGCAGTTGAATACTTTCAGTCTGAGCTCCTTGCAAGTCTGGAATTCCCATGCCCCGCTGCGTAAAGTGCGAGTAAAAGGGACTCATCTCCCCTGGGTTACAGCTGATCTTACACTAATGTACCAGCTTAGAGATTCACGGTGGTCAAATTTCAAGAGTACTGGTTCCATGAACGATCACTACGAATACCGAAAATGCCGGAATGAATGCACAAAACAGACAAAAATGGCCAAAGCCCATTACTTCAATGAAAATCTAAACAATAACATATCAAACCCTAGAAACTTTTGGAGAACCATAAGTAACATACAAGCACCCCCAGTCCACTCCCAGCCAGCTGCTGTCAAAGTAAACAACCAAACCCTGGAACACCCCCTAGATGTAGCAAATGCCTTTAATGATTATTTTGTTGGATGTGCCACCACTTTGATTGCCAAGCTAGGAAATGACATGCAATCAGAGAGGCCTCATGCAGGTCAGGCCCCCCCAACTGTGCAAAGTCCCTGTATCAGACAGGAATTCAGTTTTAGACCAGTGCCTGTCAGTGTCGTTACTAAACTTCTCCGTAAGCAAAAAATGAAATACCAGTCTGGACCTGATCAAATACCAGCAATGCTGCTGAAAATCAGTGCGCCTGCAATTGCAAATCCTGTTGCAACCCTAATAAATGAGTCACTGGCGACTGGATACATACCCAAGCTCTGGAAGACTGCGAGAGTGGTACCTATCCATAAAAGTGGTGACCGTACTTTGGTATCCAACTACCGTACGATATCGTTGCTCCCTGTAATGTCAAAAGTCTTGGAAAAATGTGTCTACACACAATTACGTGATTATTATCAATATTGGAACTACTTAACCCCGAATCAATCAGGCTTTCGTCCAAATCACTCAACTACAACCGCCCTTTTAAAAGTCTGCAATGATATCCAGGCTGGGATGGAACAAGGAAACCTAACTGGAGCCATCTTCCTTGATTTTGCCAAGGCCTTTGACACGGTAGACCATGGCATCTTGTTAGAAAAACTTAAAAACTCTGGCATTGGTGATCGCACGCTAACCTGGTTTCAATCATATGTATCCGACCGATCACAATATGTGTCAATTTCTGGCAGCTCCTCCCTCCTGCTCCCAGTCACTTGCGGTGTACCCCAAGGCTCAATACTAGGCCCTCTGCTGTTCACAATATTCATAAATGATCTGCCCAACGTCTGCAAAGCCTCAACTGTACATATGTACGCAGACGACACTGTGATCTATACCAGCAAACCAAATCTCCCGCAGCTGGAGGCCGTGCTGCAAGAACAATTCACAGAGGTAGAAAAGTGGATCAAAAACAACAAACTTTTTTTAAATACTGACAAAACTGTAACGATGCTCTTTGGAACCGCACCTAAACTACACAAATTGCAAAATCCCCATCTATGTGTTGGGACAAAATCAAATGGCACGCTGACCACAGTCACTTCTCTCAAATATCTAGGTATGTGGTTGGACCCTAATCTATCCTTTGGCCCCCACATCGACAAACTCTCATCTAAACTTTACCCCAAACTAGGTGCCCTGTACAGAAACAAATCCTGCCTGAGTCCCGCGGTAAGAAAGCAGATTGTACAGCAAATGCTTATGCCGGCTATTGATTACGGAGATGTAGTGTATGCAGCCGCCCCGCAAACACACCTTCATAAACTTACTACATTGTATAACTCATTGTGCCGCTTTGCGCTACAATGTAACTACATGACCCACCATTGTGACATGTTAAAAGAGCTAAACTGGCCATCACTGGAATCCAGACGCACCCTTCACCTTTCCAGCCTGGTGTTTAAGAGCATCTCTGGGAAGCTGCCACCCTACCTGAATAGACTGCTTCCCCCAGCAGCTCCCTCATCCTATAACCTCCGATCCAGGACCAGCACCTTACTTGCTATACCACAATACAAAAAGACAGTGGCTCGGTCCTCATTTTCCTACAGAGCACCACAATTATGGAATAACCTCCCAGACACCATCAAATCTTCCCCCAGTCTTAAGTCACTCAAAAGCTCCTTACTAACATACCTCAATACAGAATGCACCTGTAAACATGTAACCTAGTGACTATATTTCCTACATATTTTTCTGTTAATCTGTATATTTGTGTTGTTTTTTTAATATCTTGCATTGTATTACTTTGTATTTCTGTAACTGTAACACTTCAATGTTCTTGAACCCAGGACATACTTGAAAACGAGAGAAATCTCAATGTATCCTTTGTAACATTTCTCCTTCAAGCCGTACACCATTTTAGTAGCCCTTCTCTGAACTCTCTCTAAGATGTCTATATCCTTCTGGAGATACGGTCTCCAGTACTACACACAGTACTCCAAGTGAGGTCTCACAAGTATTTTCATACTTGAAAATGAGAGAAATCTAAATGTATCCTTCCTGTAAAATATTTTTGTTAAATTTTTTAGGGTGTCAACCTAGGGGGTGGTGTCACCCGGTGCGGGCTGCACCCCACCCCCCTCTTGTGACGCCACTGCATCCGTGACAGTGAATGTTCCTTCGACTCTGACGCCTGTCTGGCCACCTCGCCCAGATAGTGCGTTCAGCGCTGCAAGGCTTGATCCCCCTCGAACGCATGTCGTACCGCTTTGATGGGGAGGCTTTTAGAACGTCTAACACATCCGTTGTAGTGCAAGCAATTCGTGAACATGCTACAGAGCGTGGCCAGCCCAGTCGAAGCGTCACAACCCTCCAACAGATGCTGTAAGGCACGTCGGAACGGGGCACGCGCATAGTGTGCTCGTCTGACCCCGGCCTAAGATGTGTAGATTTTTATTTTTATTTTTTTGCAATTTGTGTAGTGATCTTATTCTATTTTTTTTTTTTGTCCTCTAGCTACACCCTGCAATATTGATACGCCAACATCATATTGAAGTGCTTTGCTACTGCTTTGTCATAGCGAGCTTCCTCTTTCAAAGAAAGAGCATGACAGACTGACCACTTCCATCAGATGTCATGGCAGTAGTGTATAATAATTTTTGCATAAACTATTTAGTGCAAGATATAGTAATTGTTTCAAACTGATAACGCTGTTTATTTTAAGTTGAGACGTCATCTTTTCTGTTAGGGAAAGTTCCTTATTTACTCAATGCAGGAAACTCTCAGAAAGTAGTGTCTGGGTGACATGTTCTCCATCGCTTATCACAACAACGTACCTCTTCTGCTTTTTCAGGTGCCTCTGTGATTCCCTTGTCACTATATCTCGTGCCCAACATTGCGCTCTCTTCCATTCTTTTTAGTAACGGGCGCAAAGGGAAAATACCATTGCAAGCAGACATTTCTTGGTAGCTCTCTGTTACAAATCTCTATTCCAATCCAGGTTTTGTATCGGCAGCTCGAGATGGAATAGTTATCTGCTGAATGAGACCTGCAGCGGTGCTACCAGTATTGTCTCCTGGAGTACGTAGAACTCCATGTAGCCAAGTATTACCCTGCTGCAAGTTCCGTATTGTGTAGGGACAGTGGAAGAACACTGTGGGGGCTGTTTGTGTCCAGTCTTTCAATGCATACAGCAAGAGACAAATCAAGCCACCCTCTTCACCATAGAATCAGGTAAGGCAATTTGGGGATTTTTAAGTGTTAAATGATTTTGCATGTGTGAAATCATTTAACACCAGCCTCTGAGAACTGGCATTCTTTGCCTCATACTGGCTCGAGCCGAGAATATCAAGCTACCATGAGTAGTTCACTGTTGTAGATTTTGCTGTTATTAACTGCTCCTATAGACAGTATATGAGACATTAATGTACAGTAGGCAGAGGCTAATTCCAAGCTGCATGTTAAGCTTGTGGCAGGGATGGAATAGTGGCTCCACAGGGGCGGATCCAGAGACTAGTCTCGGGAGGGGCACTGACAGAAAATACGGTGTTTTAGCAGGGAGCCCAACTCACGAGAATTTACAGAAGGCCCGGCTCACAGGAGCTTACAATCTAGAGGAACAGCGGAAACCCAGGAGCTTACAATCTAGAGGAGCAGAGGGCACACAGGAGTTTACAATCTAAAGGAGCAGAGGACACCCAGGAGCTTACAATCTAGAGGAGCAGAGAGCACCCAGCAGTTTACAATCTAGAGGAGCAGAGGACACCCAGGAGATTGTAGGTCAGAGTCGGTGTAGTTTAATGAAGTGTAAGTGCTCATGTCGACATGGTGTGACATGTCTTGTGAGCTTTGCAAACTTTTTTTACCTCTCTATGCTGCTCAGGCTCAGCTCACACTATGGAGTATGGAGCAGATCTGTTTGCTTCCAGAGTTCCAGAATCTTATCCAGGATCCAGCAGCTTGCTTTGGGAAACGGAACCTCGCCTTGAGAGTCTCAGACAGTGTGGCGCGCGCCTCCTGTCTCCTGCTGCTAGCTTTCCCGGCCGGCTTGAGGCTTCCCGCCCATGTGACTGACACTGACTCACCATGTGACAGTGACCGGCCCATGGATTGACACGTGAGGGGAGGGGGCATGGCTGGCTCGCTCACTTCCTGGCACCTGCTCGCTGGCGCAGGCGCTGCTCGCTGACCACTCGCATTGAGTGAGTGCGGCCGCGGCGGCAAGGCAATCCTGGCCCAGCGTGAGAGGCTGAGCGCAGCGGAGTTTTCATAGAACAGGAGTTACATTTTTTTCATCATCAGGCAGGCAGTGGCAGTGCGTGCTGCGGGTCGCTGCGCTCGCTGCTTCAGCAATTCAGTCTGCTGCTGCCTGAGCTCAGAGCTGAAGGCAAGGCAGAGAGACAGTAATTTTTTCAGAATCTCGGGGGGGGATTGCCCCGTTGATCCACCTCTGTGGCTCCAACCGTAGAGTTTTCTACTAGGTCGGAATAGGGTCCATTGTTTTGTGGGGGGGAGGTTTGTTCCTCCTGTGAGTGAGAGGAGGAAGAGTTTGTTGGAACACCTAAGCTAGGGTCAAACGAACGCATTATTCGCAGCGACCGTCAAAAAGTGCGTCCGAACGCATTGCCGTATTTTTTCACGGAATGCGCAAAAACGGTCATACGATACGCATTTTCGTGCGTGATTTTATACGGATCGTCAATAAAACACTTTTTTGCGTCTGGTCGTTATGTTGGACGGACATGAGCAGCGTCTGACATCTCGTAATCACGCACACTCGCCGCTAGCGGACGCAGCGCACTCTGTACGTCAGTACTAGCGGTTCTGCATTCTCGAAAAAATGCGTTCATTTTCCACTTGCGTTGCGTGGCCATACTTTTGTGCGGCCGTACTTCGTATATTGGCCGTCATTGCGCGTCATTTGCTGCTACTGCGGCCGTGATTAAGTGCGCCTAAACGCACGTTAAAAATGCGCTAGTCTGACCCCAACCTAAAAACTTCCATGTTAAGAAGTTCAGGAATTGCCAAGCCGCAAATGTATTTTTGAAACGCTATTGAAAGACGAAAGAAAAGGACTCTGTAAAAATTTGTATCCAATAAGGACTGTCATCCCATGTGTTACCTTTTTGGACCTGAAGAATTTTCAGCATTATTTCATCTAGATTTGTGAATACAATTCAAGCAAGACCTGTTGCATCGTTAGTCTGTGACTCTTTCTCAGAAATGTCGTTGCCAGCCTAGGGCCATATTACATAGTTGGTGCTAAGTTAACCAGAGCTGTTGTAAACTTCCCAGAGCCATTATAGCCTATGGAGGTTTTCAGTTTACAACATCTCTGGTTAAGTTAGCACCAACTATGTAATGTGGCCCCTAGTGTTCTTGTTTGCCAGCATGTGCCATGGTGTAGCCCAGAACTCAATAAAGTCAGAGGCCAGGTATGCAAACGCTCCTAGATTTTTATCTCTAACTCATAAATCTATGGATTATTCTAGAGAAATTAAAACTTTTATCTGGCTGAAAATTTGGCCTCCTGGACCACCTCCTCCACCTTTACTATCATGGCTGCAGGTTCAGACTCGTAATCTGCTCAATTACATTTCTCCTGTCTTCACCTATAATCTACATCTACACGCCCTTCTTTTACTTTTTCTGTCAGACAGGAATAAAAATGACCTTTATTATTTTGTCTTTGATGCTTATATTAATCGTCCCTTGTACAGAGAATCTTTTTTTTCTGCTATCTGTCAGAGCGTAGAGAGTAAATATGTAACTCTATGAATATTTCATTTGACACCGTCATCAAGTCAGTGTTTGCCTCACACGCCACAAAACTGTTCTGAGGAAAAAGGCCTCAAACTTTCTAACCATACTTCTGTCATACAGTTATTCTTGTGGAAATAACAACGCGCACGCTACAGGTAATTTAGATAAATACATTTAATGGGACATTTTTTAAAGTCGTATGTAATGGCAATAAATAGACCGGCAGTTAGTTTCCAGTTTTACATTTTCTTTAGTGTAACCTGTGAGCAATCGTACACCCACATACTATTACGCATGTGTTTAAGCGTTCCTCGGGGGCCTTGTATTACCGCTAGGCTTGGATGCTGCTTGGGAGGCTTTCACAGAGCATCTCTGTATACATGCAAGCGTGTCCGCTCAAGTCAGCTAAGCACGCTAAGCACATATGAGCCTGTGGGTACTCGTGCTGCCAGCAAATCTAGGCCACTCACATGGTCAGCTTTGTGGTGATGTATGGCTGCCGAGGGGAAACCCCCAGAAAGTCTCCTAGGCTTTAAAAAAGTATGTATACTCTTACCTGCGAGTCTATACAGGGGCTACTCAGACTGGGCTTCTGGTAAACTGCCAAGCAGTGATGTATTAAATCGGAGGATCTCAACCCTGGCCTTCAAGCACCCCTAACTAGGGTTGCCAGATCGGCCACGTTTTCCAGGGCACCTATAATTTATTCATACTGATGGGCAGTGCATGAAAAAATGCCACCATGTAGCATGTAGAATCCATATGCTGCACATAGGAAATCAAAAAGGAATTCCAGGTGTCCTGACTTGATTTCTTTCCTGCAGCATATGAATTCTACATCTTGCAGGGCAGAACTTTTCCCTGTGCAGGTTATCGTAATAGGTGTCCTGGAAATCATGGCCAATGTGGCAACCCTACCCCTAACAGGCCAGATTTTAAGGATTATCTTTGAGAAATGCAGTCAGAATCCTGCAATCATTGAGCAGCAAATCATATCACCTGTGCTGTGCTTCAGATATCTGGAAAACCTGACCTGTTGAGCATACATGAGGACTAGGGTTGGGATCCAGTGTATCATGTCATCAATCCTTTATTAAACGTGGTATCATGCCACTCAGATGGAAAAGTGTTTATATCTTCACTTTAATATATATACACAGGGTTATTCAAAGAGCTCCGAATTGGGGCCGAAAGGTAACCGAATGCTGAAATTCAGCGTACGGTTACCTTTCCTGGCCATTCGGCTATTTAGAGAGCAGGCAGTTCGCCAAATGTTGGCGAATTGCCTGCACATACGGTGCCTGTTCGTTGTCTGTTCGAGGGCAGTGAAATCCCCATAGAGAAGCAATGCTTCGGCTATTCAGAGAATGAAAACCAGCAGCGAAAAGTTGCCGAAATGCCCTGCTGTTCGGTGGTTTAATTCAACAGGTTTATTCAGGCGATTCCCGTAGGCTTCAATGTTAAAAATATGCCCGTTTTAATCCAATATCTAATAAACCGTTTATTATAATATTCTGCAGTAAAAAGTATCTTTTATTTTTAGATTATTTTTTTTTAGGATCTTTTAGGCATTTTTCGTGATGTTTTTTTTTTTTTTTGTGTAAATGTTTTTTCCGTTTTTTTTAATTATTTCTTTTCTGTAACAGCCCTTTTTATTATCATTCATTGGATCTTATATGTAAATTTCAGACATTTTCGTTCTGTAGTTTCTTTGCAAACAGCGTTTTACTTTCCAAACATTCAAGCGTACTGTTTTTTTTGTTCACTCCATTCGTCTGCGGTGTCGGCTTTTTCCGGTGGCTGCGCTGCGCTGTGGTCGGTGGCTGCACGGGTTTCTCCGGTGTGTTCGGCGGGGTTAATCCAGATGTTTTTGCGGGTTTCGGTGTGCGTTCATCGGGTTTGCGGTGGCTTTTCCTTGCACTACGACTGCCCTGTGGTGCTTGCTGAATACACCGCTGGGTGGCCGAAATGGGATTGCCAAATCGCACCGAATTGAAGAGAGCGAAAAGTCACCGAACGTGCGGTGACTTTTGATTCTCTTTGAATAACCCTGACAGTATATGCTCTCCAAGTGTCCCAGGTTTTGCCCAAATCTCGCTGCCCCTTTTTTCTTTCCGAATGTCCCTCCGTTTTGTGTCTCCTCCATATTTTTGGGGTGTGTGGGTGTAGAACAGAGCTTCACAGCTAGAAAACTCCCATCAAGGAGTCTCTATAATAAATGTTGTTAGAAATCGCTTTGGGCAGGTTAAGATACTGTTCTTGTTCAAAATTACATCTTTGTTGACGTAAATTGGGTTTGGATGTCCCTATTTTATGACCTCCGCCTTCAGCGACATTCCCTAAAACGCAAATGTCCCTCTTTTTGCCATTTCGATGGGGTGTGTGTAATGTGTAAAATTAATATGAATATTATTTTTCTTGTGTAATTCTTTTATACAGACCTATGTAGCTCTGAGGAGAGCTTTTATGAGTTATATGGCAAGTCTTTCACAGTAATATTGCAGAGTCTGATATACAGTATTTGCATGTAGGCAGAAGACTAGATACAGAAATGACGGCCGTACAGTGACATGTCTAATCAGCACAACAAAACAGGGCTTTTCAGTTCTTTATTACACACAGTGACTCCAGACCTTGATCTGTGTCTGTTGGAATGCATCTATAAAGTTTTGTTCTTTGAATCTTGTATTGGGAAGGAGGGGCCAGTCCATATTCACTCAGCTATAGGAGAGCTAAAGGGAGCCCTACCATCCTGCAGGGAACCCAATCCTCTGGAAGTAATTTCTTCGGTATACAGGGAGCTAAGTGGGATTTTTGGGCCATGTTACAAATTGTATTGTGTTATAATGCAAAGATAAGGTTCAACCAGGCTGCTGTAAGGAGTAAAGGAAGGGGTTGTTGGGGTAGACCTTCACAAATATAGGGACCGGGGAGCTGCGGGTTTCTAAAAATGAAAACTCTGGCTTTTAAATTCTAAATTATTCAACGAAAATCTCCATCTGGCTCTTAAAGCTGTGTCAATGGCTCGTAGCTTTGATATAAATTTGCTGATCCCTCCCCAGGGGCATGTTAACTACATATTAAAACAGAATGACTTTGTTCAGCGGAGCGTGCAATAAAATAGAGATTGCTAAACATCTTCTGGATTAACAAATGAAAACCGTTTTGGCCTGCTCCAGTCTGGGATTACACCTACAGAATGCTGATGGTTTTGAAAAATGTAAAAAGAATGGCATTTGTGTAAATAACTCAATGTCCTGTTTTTGTTTCTCTTTCCCCCTAAATTTTAACAATGGTAAAAAAGGTAATAAAAATGAAAGCGCCAAAATGTACAACATTTTCTATATAGATGTGTGTATAATATCCCTGGAATGTAGCAGCCATAGGTGAAAGGTTAGACGTCTAGTTGCCCGACCCCTGGATTTTTCATGTCCTGTTTCAGTACAATGGTTGTTATTATTGTCATCATTTATATATCGCCAACAGTTTCTGTAGCGATTAACAATAACCACAGGAAACACGATACAGATAAACAGACGTAGGATGGAGACAAGATGTGTAGAGGGCCCTGCTCCTAGGAGCTTACAATCTATTGGAGTTAGGGTTGAGGAAGATACACAATGCATACTGGTGTGTAAAATAGTTGATAGAAGTTCCTATGAGCAGGGCCCACTACACATCTTGCGCTTGTTTATTTGTGGCTTGTTCCCTTTGGTTATTGTATAGCACTATGGAACTGTGACCGCTATATAAATAATTAAAATATTTTATGTATTTTCTGTGTGTTTGCAGATACATATCCGTATAACCGTGAGCTCGTGATTGCATTTAGGCTAGGGTCAAACGAACACATCATTCGCAGCGACCGTCAAAAAGTGCGTCCGAACGCATTGATGTATTTTTACACGGAATGCGCGAAAGCGGTCATACGATGCACATTTTCGTGCGTCATTTGTTACGGATCCAAACCAGGAAACGTTTTGTGTCTGGACGTTATGTTGGCCGGACATGAGCAGCGTCTGACGTCTCCTAATCACGCACACATGCCGCTATGTGGCGCAGCGCACTCTGTACGTCAGTGCTAGCGGTTCTGCGTTCTTGAAAAAATGCGTTTGTTTGCCGCTTGCGTTTGCGCGGCCGCACTTTCCTGCGGCCGTACTTAATATATTACCCGTCATTTTGCTGCTACTACGGCCGTGATTAAGCACGCCTAAACGCACATTAAAAATGCATTAGTCTGACCCCAGTCTTAGACAGAGACTGTTATAATTTTTTAATTCATTTCTTAAACCGAGATTTCGGAGTCTGGAAAAGCACTGGATATACGGGCAACGCTGCAAATCCTGGTTTAACAAAGTAGATGCCGTGGGGCCCAGCATAGGAATATGCTTGTTGCGGCAGATCGTATCATAATGGGGACCATTCCTGATGCATGACTTTGTGTCAGGGTGGGGTAGTGTATCTCCATCCGTAATATATATATATATATATAAGTGAGGGGCTTACATTTGTCTTTCAGATCTGTTTCACCACTCTTAATTGGCAGCGGCCTGATGTTAACGGAGAACAAGACACAAGTCTGAGCTGCCAGCTTTAATTACACTGCATTAAACCAGTCGTGTCTGCTCCGCAGGCTTCCACTCACGTTGCTATAGCAGATAATGCATTTACAACAAACAGTGACAGTGTACATTATGATTACATGGTGCACGCTTCGCTGATCTACTCTTCTTAGCATTCACTTTTATGCCTTTTAATGCTGTTTTCGCATATTCTGTGTATTAGGCAGGCTGGATGAGGAGGAGATTTGCTGTGCTGCATACTGCTTCACCTGTGTCAGCCCAGTGCTTCTGTATTATTATATACTGAGCTTATGTCACATTGTTTTGCACAGACCTGTGTGTCTGCTATTTAATAGTCCTGGATCCAGCAGAAAAGTCCTAATTTTCTAAGGTGGAGAAATCAAGCTGCAAACAAGGTGTTGGACAGAATTAGGAAGTGTAGTGGTCCCTACTCAGGTGGGTTTAATAATTAAACGCCCCCGCCAAAGGGCTTCTGTGTGCTCCTTCACAACACACAGAAACGGAGAACAAATGTAGGAGTCAATGTTCCTGTACTCATGTTATTATGTCAGTTACTCTGTAGGGATAATAAAAATGTAAT
This sequence comes from Leptobrachium leishanense, assembly GCA_009667805.1. Classification (NCBI taxonomy): domain Eukaryota; kingdom Metazoa; phylum Chordata; class Amphibia; order Anura; family Megophryidae; genus Leptobrachium; species Leptobrachium leishanense. The sequence goes on along the minus strand of CM019065.1, from coordinate 114,506,844 downwards.
TTAAATGTATGGTTTTATTATAGATGGCATTTTACCCTCTTTAAAGTGACTCTGTAGCAGGTGTCCATGGTGAGCGCCCTGTAATGTTTCAGATGAAAATGACTTGAATTAGAACTGACTTTGCATGTGATGGCATTGCCTTATCCCCCCTCCCCAGTGCAAAGGGTTAATTAGTACAAGCGAGCTAATAGGCTTGTGCATTGACATGGTAATTATCCAATGAGTTACATTTCTGTAAAGGATGGGCTTCTATTTCAAAGAAGGCAAAGGTCAAACAACCAGGGTCTCCGACTAGCGGCTGGTGGACTCTGGGGAAATGGCGTGGAAAGAATGATCAAATAATGAACTGGATAGAAAAGTCTCCCAGCCGAGGAATGAGTGATTTATGCAGCGCCTCCCAAACTGCTCTATATGGGTCATTAGTTGTGCAGGATGTGTCCATAAGAAATGGTGACACATACTGTGGCTTTGCAGGTGACTTTGGACAAAGGTGACGGCATCACCAGAGTAGCAGAATACTGATCGGTGATGTAAAAAGTCACAAAACTGAAAACAAAGCCGAGACATTTCAGATCAGACGCCTGTGTGGCTTTAACGCTCCTTGTATGTCAAGTAAAGATTACAGGGTACTTTGTGTGCCTTGAAGATGACGAAAAAAAGCACTGTCACTTATCTGTTTTGGGCGGGAAAGGATGAAGCCGTGTGTGTGCTGTTATCCTGGAAGCGATGCGCTTGCCATCTTTTGTCTTTGCATCGATAGAAAAAACACTGTCTGCGCTGTGCCTTGAAACATCTGGAAATTATTGCAGTTCTGGAAAGAAACCTGTTGCGTCAGCGAATAATTATAGATTCACAATTTCCTTCTTACAAACTACTGGTTTTATTTTTTTTAAGAAAAGCACAACTGAAAGAGCAGCCCTCGAGCCTTCTGGTTCCTGTGACTTGAGGCCCGGAGGCTCAAAAGATCTGATGCAGAGACTGCGTCATGATGGCCTCTGGTCCAAATAGCGTGGAGTAGACGGGAACTCCCAGATATCTCTGCATGACTCGTCCTTCGGTTCCGTTCAGTGACGCTAGAGCCCTTGGACTAGTGATAGATGCCTTGAAGATTTGATAAACGTCATTAGTGCTTGCTGGTCACATAATTCTATGATAAATGATATCATTTATTTGCAAACAGGAGCTTAAGTCACTGTTGTTTCACCCCTTCATTCTATATTCAAAAAGTCAAAATGTCCAAATAGAAAAGGGGATGGAGATTAATGTTTGGTAATATGGATTTATTCATTAACCCCTTAAGGACAGGTGGGTGTCGTTCGTCAGGGGTGGGTTAACACCGGCGAGGAGCTGATTTCGGCCGCCCCGCAGCTGAAGCGCGTCATTGGCTGCAGGGAGACAGCTTGAAATCAGACGGTCTCTCTGCAGCCAATAGCGCGCACCAGCTACAGGTAGGGGCCTAGGCTGCCCATTAAAGACAACGGGGTGTAAGTGTACGCCCTGCGTCTTCAAGGCCCACCCGTCACAAGGACAGCATAGAACTTCTTGTGGCGGGAAAGGGTTAAACAGTAAATTAAGGTGGTTTGACCAGAGTACTGGGATTGAGAGTAAAATAACTTAGGTATTTGTGATTAGAGGGGTGTCGGCTATACCCTCCTGATGAAGCCTAACGATCATCTGCAGTTGCTGCACCTCTCGTGCAGAGATGATGTCCTTGGCATTTTAGTACTGGTTACCCTTTCAGCCAATAGTGCTGTTGCCAGTTTTCAGGAGCCTCACAAAACCTTGTGATGTTGCTTGTTCTTAGGATGTACAAAAACCTTGGGCCCTATTCCCAGGTAGGCGATGAGCTATCTTCTCGTGGCATTATACATAAGGTCTCGAGACCTTCCCTTATCGCCTGTAGTCCCTATTCCATTATTGGCGCAAGCTGGGCTTGCACCTCGAGTGTTGCGCTTCCTTGTGCTTGATTACTGTACATTAACTTTGTATAGGACGTGTTAATTTGCACCTCTGCATGGAAGTGCGGGCTATTCCAAAGTAGCCTGTACTCTCATCAGGGAGACAGTATTTCACCGTGAAACACTGTCTCATAAAAGCTGGCGATACTTGTTTTTGCTAAAGCAAAATCGCTTAACACACTGTCCTAACCCCCCAAAAAAATCCCATACCTCACTGAAGGTGGAGAGGGCTATGCATTCTGTGGCTTCCTTTCACCAGGGATAAATGGTTCCTATTCTCCCCCTCTGTGATTCCTCTGCGGCGCTGCTTGATCTTGCGAGAGTCCCTTTGCACAGAGCTTGCAGCTGTGCTGCACAACACTCCATGCAGTCCTATAGGCTCAAGGAGCTGATACTCACGGCGGCACGAAGCGCTGCTGCAGGTATCAGCTTGCCCTCCCTTCCAAGTGATAATTAAACGCCTAGGGAGACGGGAATAATATCTGCAGGCACAGATTTATATACCTACAGTCTTCCTTTTTGTGTCAATCTTGGAAAAGGGACCCATTGTTTTTGCTGACTTTGAGCTATTGCAGTTCAGTATGTGGTGAATAAGCCCCTCTGTGATCACTTCTGTTTGGATCAGGTGAGTTTATGCAAATAGCATTTGTGGGTGTGAAGGGGGACTGGTGGCCACATTGTTGCTTTTCATAGGTCTCTAAAGACCTTTAATCTGGCTCTGCAAGCCGACTTAAACAGTCAATTAGAAAGCCCAAACGTGGAGTACAGAAACACTGCAAACCTGACGAGAAACAAAAGCTATAAAATAGGTTCTCACTGATCGGTCTGTTCTGGGGTATAAACACGTGGCTCGACCTGACTGTTCTCAGAGTTTGTATTCTTTTATATTCAGCAAGCTGGTTTTTTGGTTTTCACTTTCTTTTGTGAACTACAACTCCGATTTGCTGCCAATTCTTGGCGTCACACACAGCTCTCTTGATAATCTGCTTTTTCTTCTGTCATTACTTTCGTAAACGTCTCCAACCCTCGCGTCCATTCATTTTGTGGTGGTGGGGTGTTCTTTAGGCATTATGGTACTTATTAATTTTTTTCCTTTTTCAAAACCGTTTGTATACTTTGTGCTTGAAAAAAAAATATCTGTACATTTATATTCAGGATCCAAAGTGTTCTTTGTAGATTTGCAATGAAATAATCCAAAAACTGGGGAGACAGAGGTAACATTCTACGGGTCTGTGGCTAACTGGTTGCAGAATTGGTCAAGCTCTGGTATATATAGGTATATACGTACAATGTGTGTGTGTCTACAAGTTTATAATTGTAGTGGAGGGCAAAAAGCGAGATTAAAAGCCTCCACATAGCAAACAATAAAGTTTATAATTGTAGAAAACATTTACACATCCCAGAAATTCAGAGAACTGCTTCACAGAGCTCATTTGCTACATTCGCCATATGCAGCAAGGAACTCTGGGTAGAACATGCAAATTCTCCAATTTCTCACCTATTTGCATCCAGGGTTTGTTTTATCACACAACCCTCCTTGCCAGTGCAATGTCATATTATATGGCTTTTTAGCAAAGGTCAGGTTATGCAACGACTCACAGCCACTCCTGGACAGTGTCGGGCTTATTATGCCCTCATCAGCAGGAGATAGGCCGTGACTCATTGCTGTGAAGCAGTTCTCTGAATTGCTGGGATGTGTCAATGTTTTCTACAATTATAAACTTTATTGTTTGCTATGTGGAGGCTTTTAATCTCGCTTTTTGCCCTCCACCATAATTTAAGTGTGTGTGTGTGTGTGCTGTGTATACTGTATATACACAAACAAACCCCTGCACTCGCCAGCTATGTAAAAAATGTTTACAATGCCCAGTGCTCAGCCCAACACAAATGCAAATAGGAACAAGAGCTAGCACTCTAGAGCCTTGGCGAAATAAAATAAGAAATTGGAAAGCTGTTGGCGCTATATAAATGATGATGATGATGATAATAATAATTTTGATGCACATTAAAAGGTTGACGTCCTGATGACAGCTACTGATGTGAGGTGAAATGTTAGTGTGTGTGTATATGTGTGTGTGTTTTATACTTCTCACATCCTGCCCTCCCCGTCTTTCCATTGCAAGGTTTCTCTATGCAGAGTCTCTGTTCTGCTAGAAGCTCCATGGAAAGGTTTCTCTCCCAGGAGAGGGCTGTGGACTGTGTGATGCTAAGAGAGGAGGGGGAGAAGAGGAGAGATGGGTGGAACTGCCCTGTACACAGGAAGCCATGTGGCAGGGTAGCTTCATGGGCCCCAGCTGATGTGAATGAGAGCATTGACAGAAGCAAATTACTCAGGCTCACAGAGTCCTGTCACGAAAGTGACACCGAGGTAAAACTGCCGTTTTAAGGGAACGTTTTCTCAACTGGATACTTTGGCTTCTCCTTTTTTCTTCTTCTTCCATATCTGCAAGCTTCCTCTTGTTCCTGTGAGTAATAAGCCTTCATCTGCAAGAAGTAACTTGAATCTGATCTTGCCGTCCTGCGTTTTACATAAAAAGCCCAAACATTTCAGGGACCGAACTGCAACGAGAGAACTGAAGACTGTCTGCATTTCTTATACGTTCACGTAACGGCACAAGGCAGCAGGATCGAGGACTCGGGTTTGAAGTTGTGGGAATATGAGTCAAGATTGCAAGTGGTGAGTGGAAAGAAGAAAAAAAGACATGACGTCCAGAGAAGGAGTGGCTTTTCCCTTTTTACAGTTGTGATTGGAACTAAAACATATTCAAAGGGGGGAAAAAAATCCCATCCAATCCTGAGTGCTGTGACCAGATTTTTGCAGCAGTCTCAGATTTCTTCACCAAAAAAAAAACGGATTCTGGGCATCTCCGACTAGATGCGAGAAGACTGGGTCTTAATCTTCATTTTTTTGCCGCTGGTCTGAGGATGAAATGTTGAAGTAATGTCTAGACAATAACGTATTTGTTTTTGTTTTGGGTTTTATCCCTCTTGTCTTGGCGTGGCTTTTTTTTCTTACAGGGCTGCTCTGTTCAGCTCGTTTTATTCTGCTAGTTACTCTGCTGGAGAATTTTTAATTGTATTCTTGTGCTCCTGGTACTTGCTCTCTGCATCACCTAGCGTAGACGACTGCTACAAAGTAGATTGGATTTCATTTAAACCTGCATGGAACTCCTCCTCGCCTCGGCTACTGCACTAGAAATGTTATTCTGGACAAGGGTGCGAGGGTAGCATTGGCTTTATTGGATTTGGCGGCCATCCTTCAGGTCCCTGAGGGACCAAGATCTCTCGAGGATTGTTCGGTGACTCCAGAAAGATGTATGAGAGGTACAAGAGACGTTACAGCCTGTGTGATATTTCCAAAATCGACAGAGCTGTCGATGTGGTGCTTTTAAAGGTAAATTCTTCTAAACGATTTTTTGATTTAAAAATGAACTTTTCTTGGTTTTTATTCTGTCTTGTTCGTATGCATGTATAGTGTTCTTTTATTACATTAGCTATGGAAGGCTTCTCGTGCAGGGATCCTCCGTCTCTGGCTCCCCTGATGTTTCTGAACTACAACTCCCATGATTCTGACATTCTGTAGCTTTCAAGGAATTCTGAGAACTGGAGGCAATAAACATCTGGGGGCCGGAGTTTGAGATCCTGGATCTAGTGTGTGTGTGTGTATATATATATATATATATATATATATATATAATCTATCCCGGATCTAGTGTGTGTATATGTAAATAGATATATATCTATCAAATAAGTAAGGGGCACTCTGGGACATACCTTGATAAAGGCTCTGAGGGGCTGAAACTTCGGTCCCATTTTATTAATGCTTTTCCAATAAAGTAAGCTTTTAATAGTCCTGAATGCCCCTTACTTCTTTGCTGCTTATATTTATTTCATGCATGGGCAACACCTGGGCAATTCAACTTTTTCATATTGTTGCTGGGACTGAGTACTGTCCCTCTCCTGGATGTGTGTGTGTGTGTGTGTGTGTATATATATATATATATATATAAGGGTTGTGGTGGAGGACAAAAAGTGAGATAAAAAGCCTCCACACTATAATTAGTTGTTTTTATTATTGCAGAAGCCACCTGCACATCACAGCAATTCGATGAATTGCATCCCAGAGCTCCTGTGCCACATTCCCCATATGCAGCAAGGAATTCTGGGAAGGATATGCAAATGACATCTGTCTCACTTTTATGCATCCTGAGTCTGTTATTACACAGAACCCTAAAAGCAATGCTATGATATTGTATCGATTGGTGCACATTGCGTATTACTGCATTGCACTACATCTAGTAAAGACGGCAACGCAAAATCACCACAAATATGTTATACAGGAAAAAAACAACCCTTTCTTGTTCTGGTTTTGATTTTATTAACCTTTCTGGGCACAAAGACCGATAAGTCACACAATGCTTAATGTTTCGAGCTTGTAGTCGTGAGGAAAATCCTGTTGATGGAGCTTCCTGTTTGTTTCAGTTTTTTGCTCGTCGAACAAAAGAAAAGCCCTGACGCTCCGTCCCAGAAAAGTGGGCTTTTTATTTTGTTGTGGTTAATATATACACGTTAATAAGTTTTTAGCTATTCCTCTAAAGCGTAAAGCGGACGGGTTATGTTCCACTCCTCTAACGGTTTTCAGGAGTCTGCCCATGCTCCTGGCACTGTACATATAGGGCAGTGTACCAGAGCACAGACGCATGCCACATAAACCCACACCAACTCCAGAAGAAATGTCTTTCAACACGCTGTGTGCAGACATCTTTTTGTTTTCAGGTCTAGTGTAGACCTACTCTCCCACAACCCTTAAATTACATGGATTACATATGCTTCAGCCTCACACACAACCTGATTTTCAAGTTTAGCTCCCGTCCCCCCCCCCCCCCCCCGTCCCCAAGTCAAAAACACTGAAACATGATCTAGTCATTGCTGGAAGGTTGGGATAACAACCTGTTATCCTAATATGAGGTGTCACACCGATTTTGCGATCACAATGACATAAAGTTCTTGGAAGCAATTCTGTTTTCTTAGCAAACACCTATATGACAGCTGGTAATTAAAAACATGTATTTAAGGCATGAATCCCAAACTCTGCCCACCCCCCTTCCCATATTCTTCTAAACTACAACTCCCATGATTCTTTAGTCATCTATTACAATCAGGGAATTCTTGGAACTGTAAGTGTTCAATATCTGGGTGGGGGGGGGGTGAATTGGAGATCCCTGATTTAAGGCTGGGGTCAGACCAGCGCACTTTTAGGCTAGGGTCAGACGAAAGCATTTTTAACGTGCGTTTAGACGCACGAAATCACAGCCGTGCTAGCAGCAAATGACGTCCAATGCCGGGGAACACACGAAGTACGGCCGCACGAACGTTCGTCCGCGCAATGCAAGTGGCAAACGAACGCATTTTTTCTAGAACGTCAAACCGCTAGTACGGACGTACAGAGTGCGCTGCGTCCGCTAGAGGCGTGTGTGCGTGATTGGGAGACGTCAGACGCTGCTAATGTCCGGCCAACATAACGTCCAGACACAAAAAGTGTTTTATTGATGATCCGTACAAAATCACGGACGAAAAAGCGCATCGTATGACTGCTATCGCGTATTCCGTGAAAAATGCGTCCATTCGTTCGAACGCACTTTTTCACAGACAACGCGAAAAATGCGTTAGTCTGACCCTAGCCTTAACGTGCGTTCTGGCGCACATAATTACGGCCGCACTAGCAGCAGATGACAGGCAATGACGGCCAATATACGATGTACGGCCGCACAAACGTCCGGCCGTGCAACGCAAGTGGAATTTGAACGCATTTTTCTGAGAACGCTGAACCGCTAGTACTGACGTACTGAGTGCGCAGATGCGGCATAGCGGCGTGTTTGCGTGATTAGGAGATGTCAGACGCTGCTAATGTCCAGCCTACATAACGTCCAGACGCAAAAAGAGTTTTATTGACGATCCGTACAAAATCACGCCCGAAAATGCACGTCGTCTGACCGTTTTTGCGCATTCCGTGAAAAAATACGTCAATGCGTTCGGACGCACTTTTTCACGTTCACGGGGAAAAATGCTTTCGTCTGACCCTAGCCTAAGAGATGGCAATAATCAACCAATTTACCATTAACTTTTAAATAAACTTTTCACGCTGCCTCTTGTGAGGACTGGTGTAAAAATGTGTTTTACTTTTCTAAGATTTTGATTTAAAACACAAATAGCTCTAATGTATACTTATATATTAATAAAGAAGGTGTAAAGTCTGCATTTCTGTAAATATAGGACCTAGAATTGCAAAACTGGGTCATAAGCATGTGGGATTTTCAGCAGGCAGGTAATTACACAAAAAACCCACCTGCAAATGCATAAATACAAATAATGCATGCACATTTTAATACTATAGACCAGGGTGGAAGGAAAAAGTTTTTTTCTTTTTATAGAAATCTGATTTCATTTAATAAAATGATTTGGGGGTAAAATCGATTTAAAGGTAGTTTTCTTTTTAAGACTCATTAATAACCCAAATGTTTATTCAGCTTGATAGATTAGTTATGTAGCTTGAGGCTGTATATTCACAGAATATTTACATTTATGATAAATGAATTCCATCCATCCAAGTTAATTTGTGTCTGCGGAGATAACTTGCCATTTTTTCCATAGTAAAAAGGGTGTAAAATAAGGTTCAGAAAAACCCTATTGTTGAAAGCCACCAGGCCTTGCATTTTATTGCGTTGCTTGCATTTTGTGCTGATGTCTGCTTTATCCATAGCTAGAGGAACAGTAATATATCCCCAACACTGGGTCTCTTTCACGGACTGCTGCCGTTTTTCTCCCCAAAGGAGGGACTAATGAACCTCAAGCTCTGCACACAAAGAACCCAAAGCTTTTATGCTGCACAGGAGGTTTCACTTCCATTTTTCCTGCTTGCCCCTCCCACCTCAAACTGAGCTCCTTGTGCAGATCTACACCCAAGAAAAAATCACCGCAGGGACTGAGAGAATTAAATATTAAAAATGTTGAAAGTCTGCACAAATAATTCCGAGATCCTCTGCGGAAAGGACAGGGGGTAACCCCCCCCCCCCCGTCCTCTGCGGAAAGGACAGGGGGTAACCCCCCCCCCCCCGTCCTCTACAGAAAGGACAGGGGGTAAACCCCCCCCCACAAGTACACAAACACCAAGCCTCAAATAAGCTATCACAGAGAAATCTCTAATAACAAACCATAAAAATCTTTAGTTAAACCTAAATACATATAATCAAAAGATACACAAATCCTAGGTATTGGAACAATGGGGCAGCAAAAAGCTGCACCAAAAGCCCCAAGTTGAGCAGTGATGTTACCTCTACTCTACCCAGCTAGATATTCAAGTTATATTTATATATACAAATGTGAATCTGAGACTTGTTCTAATTTGCACATGCTGCGGAGAAGAATAAAGATGATACGTCAAGGAATTCTATATGTATCTTTCCCATAAGCAATATATTTAATATAGCCCTGTACCCAGCATGATGGAAATGCTGAACATTACGTTCGTGTCCATCCGCACGTTTCACTGTCGCTCCTCAGGGGCGCTCCCGTAATATTCATCTGATACCCCACAATATTCTATCACCCTCTCTAGCTCCTGGTAACCAGCGGTTATGTATATTGTGTTCTGGGACTATGATACGCTGATTTTATTGTACGTAGTTTGACTTTATCATTTCTTCTCCAAATGTATCAGCCTTTCCATCATGCTGGGTACAGGGCTATATTAAATACATTGCTATCTATGGGGTTCATGTTGATACTGCACATCCTTATGGGGAAGTTACATATAATTCCTTGATGTATCTTCTTTACTCTTCTCCCCATAACATGTGCAAATTATAACAAGTCTCCTATTCACATTTGTATATATAAATATAACTTGAATATCTAGCTGGGTAGAGTAGAGGTAACATCACTGCTCTATACTCATTTAGTCCGTGGAGGCACAGGTTCAAATCCCAGCAAGAGCAGCTCTCCAGTATGTGTCTTTGGGCAAGACACCTAACGGTACATACTCGCCACCCAGGACTTACTTGAAAACAAGCGAAACTCCTGGTAAAATGCTTTCTAAAAAAAAAGGGGGGGTTTTGGTGCAGCGTTATGCTGCCTCGTTGTAGCCGGCATATTGTGTGTCTTTTGTTCATATGTATTTATGTTTTAATAAAGATTATTATTTTTTTTGTTCGTTACTAGAGACTTATCTGTGATGGCTCCTTTGAGGCTTGGTCCTTGTGCAGATCTATTCCACTCCAAACAATCTATATTAATTGAGCTTTTTGAAACCTGGCACTTAATGTATTGTCGTCTTTGTGTATATATATATATATATACATACAAAAAATATATATAGTGAGGTATTTTCCTGAACTGTTTATTATATACTATTTTTACTGTGACGAACTGCATGTTCTTTCTGCACACACAACTTCAATTAAGTTGAAATAATGAATGTTCCAGTGCAACATAGAAAGATGTATGACTATACAAAAAGTTATTCTCAAATGGAAGATGGAGGTCGGTCTGACCAGAGTACACCTAATACATCCTTTCAGGCTTTACGCCAAATGACGAACTACAGGCCTCGGTAATCATTATTAGAGCCTTTGGGGTACAACATGAGCTCCCAACTCCAACCAATGGGTCTTGGGCCTGTACCAGAAAATGCATAATGTTTCAAAATTGCCGTGTTCTAATACCTTTTGAGCATCAGGTTACATACGTTTTCAGCATTTCTGCGATGTCCCCATGCTTTGTGTTCCTGAATAGAGGACAGTGAGCCCGGGAGGCAGTGATTCCTGTTCTACTTGTATTACATATTCTAGATGTATATCTATATTATAAATTCTTACGGAGGTTAAAACTGTTAAATACAAAAGATTGACTTTATGAAAGACTATACTTTTCTCGCCTTTTAAAAGGACTGCGTTCTATGAAGTCACCCCATGTGGGAAGTGAGAAGGTGAGTTAGCGAAGCAGCACTGTTACATTAAGGCTGGTGTCAGATGAGCGCACTATGTGCGCCCGTACTGACGTGCCTCCCGGTGTCCGTCGCAGAGTTGTGACGCTGCGACAGGTCCGGCCACACGCAGTGGCGTGCACACAAACTGCGTACGCTACAGCAGGCGTGCTGCGTCTGTTTAGAAAACCTCGTCAAACGCGCGTCGTAGCACGTTCGACAAGGGCTGCAAAACGCGATCCTCCATAGGAGGTGGCCAGACGGGCGTCAGAGTGGAAGGAGCGTCCACTCTCACGGACAGTCCTTCCGCTTGTAAAAAAAGGTTGTCTGACACCAGCCTTATAATTGTAAACAGAATAATAGTGCTGCTTCAGTAAAAAGAGAAAAATACAATTTTATTTTTGCATAAATCGAACCTGGTGATATTTGGTATCATTGAATCGGCCATAATCTGGCCTTTCCAATGATACCTAATATATGGTCCTCTAGCTCTTAGGGCTCCAGAGATACAGTGGTCTAAATGATTGTAAATTGTAAGATTTTTTTTTTTTTTAACAGAGCAAGGTGTCCTCTTGTGGCAGGCACCCGTAGGCACATGTCTACTCTGCCTAGTTATAAATCCAGCCCTGTTCACAGTGAAGTTTCTGCTGCTGCTGCTTTTCGGCTTTAACATTCGCAAAATGCTGGCTTTTTTCATAGTGGCAACTAGGGATGCACCGATACTAGTATCGGTATCGGTGCCGATATTGCCGTTTGCACGAGTACTTGTTACTCGTGCAAACAGCCCGATACATCCCGCCGATGCCGGCTTGCTGGTATCCGCGGGGCTGGGGAAGCTGGCCGTGTGCATGAAAAGCACGTGGCCAGCGTTCCCCTCCGGCGCGCCGCGATACTCACCCATCCTGAAGGTCCGGTCGCTGGGCAGTGATGCAGCTTCACAGATGCACCCGGCGGCCACGTGATCGCATCACTGCCCAGCGACCGGACCTTCAGGATGGGTGAGTATCGCGGCGCGCAGGAGGGGAACGCTGGCCGCGTGCTTTACATGCACACGGCCAGCTTCCCCAGAGTTCGAGCTGGGGGCAAATCCATGAGTGCTGGGGGCAAATCCATCAGAGCTGGGGCATATCCATCAGAGCTGGGGGCATATCCATCAGAGCTGGGGGCAAATCCATGTGAGCTGGGGGCAAAAACCATGTGAGCTGGGGGCAAATCCATGTGAGCTGGGGCAAATCCATGAGACCTGGGGGTAAATCCATGAGACCTGGGGGTAAATCCATGAGACCTGGGGGTAAATCCATGAGACCTGGGGGTAAATCCATGAGACCTGCGGGACATATCCATCAGAGCTGGGGGTAAATCCATGAGACCTGGGGGTAAATCCATGAGACCTGCGGGACATATCCATCAGAGCTGGGGGCAAATCCATGAGTGCTGGGGGCAAATCCATGAGTGCTGGGGCAAATCCATGTGAGCTGGGGGCAAATCCATGTGAGCTGGGGGCAAATCCATGTGAGCTGGGGGCAAATCCATGTGAGCTGGGGGTAAATCCATGAGACCTGGGGGACATATCCATCAGAGCTGGGGGCATATCCATCAGAGCTGGGGGCATATCCATCAGAGCTGGGGGCATATCCATCAGAGCTGGGGGCATATCCATCAGAGCTGGGGCATATCCATGAGACCTGGGGGCAAATCCATGTGAGCTGGGGGCAAACCTCATATAAATTTTTATGAGGTCTGTTCCTATTGGAAAGTGTCACATGACATTAAATAAAAGTATTGGTACTCGTACTCGGTCTTAAAGTGGTATTGGTGCATCCCTAGTGGCAACAAAGGCAGATAGGCAGCTACTGAATAATCAACTATTTGTTTATGGGGGGATAAACTAACATCTACAGGGTTATCCAAAGAGATTCGAAAAGTCACCGCACGTTCGGTGACTTTTCGTTCTCTTCAATTCGGTTCCTTTTGCCGATCCCATTTCGGTGACCCTGCAGTGTATTCAGCAAACAGCACAGGGTCCCCGAATTGCAGGGAAAAGCTACCGCAAACCTGACGAAAACTAACCGAATGCATGCTGAAAACAAGCAAAAACATCTGGATTAACCTTCGAAAAACCCGAACAGGAGCCGAATCACACAGAGCCGAAGCAGCTGTGACGTAGAGGAGGCAGTGAATAAATTAGAAAAACCATTTGTATGAATCTGGGAAAATGAAACGCTGTTTGCAAAGAAACTACTGAGCGAAAATGTCTGAAATTTTCACAGGAGGTCCAGGGAATGATAATAAAGAGGGCTGTTACAAAAAAAATAAGCAAACTGAAAAAAAAAAAAATCGGACTTTTAATTTTTTTAAAAAAAATTCAGAAAAATGCTTAAAGTATCCTAAAAAATCTATAAATAAAGAGACTTTTTGCTGCAGAATTTTATAATGAACGGTTTATTAGATATTGAATTAAAACAGGAATATTTTTAACATTGAAGTCTATGGGATTCTCCTGAATAAATTTGCCGAATTAAACCACCGAATGGCAGGACATTAGGGGAACCTTTCACTGCTGGTTTTTGTTCTCTGAATAGCCGAAGCAGTGCTTTTTCATGGGGATTTCACTGCCCTCGAACAGGGACCGAACAGTCACCGTATGTGCAGGCAATTCGACAGGATTTGGCGAATTGCCTGCTCTCTGGATAGCCGAATGGCCAGGAAAGGTAACCGAACGCTGATTTTCAGCGTTCGGTTACCTTTCTCAAGCAATTCGAATCTCTTTGGATAACCCTGATAGTGTTAAGATGGCAATGACTTTCATCCTGTACAAAATAGGGATAGACCAATATCCTTTTTTTCAGGGCCAATACCGATTACTGGCAGCTTTTCTGGCCGATAGCCGATATTTGGTGCCGATATTCTGTAAATTTAAAGTTGTGGAAAAAAACAGCACAAATCTGACATTATGCCATGAACTCAATGTTTAAACATTGCACCACGTCCACTTCATTTATTCAATTTAATAAGATTTTTTTTTTCAATTTAAGCTTTTATTTTTACAAACCATAAGACCTTTGGCTTTCTTAAAGATCTCTCCTATGACCCTGTATGTAAGGGGTTCAACAAGCTTGGCCCTCCAAGGGTTATATTACAAAGCTGGTACTAACTTAACCAGAGCTGTTGTAAACTTAACAAACCCATAGACTATAATGGCTCTGTTAAGTTTACAGCAGCTCTGGTTATAAGTTACGGTAAGTTAGCAGTGACTTTGTAATATTGCCCCACATGTTTTGGAATTACATCTGCAATGATGCTCAGCTTCTCGTTAGGTTCTTGGAGTCTCATGGGAAATGCAGTTCCAAAACATCTGGAGGCCCAGGTTGCTGACCTCTGCTGTAGGAAATAGACCCTGCATCTCCTGTACAGGGAATTTGCTGCCAGATGGGAGGGAAGCCGCATTTCTGTTGTCATCACGCTCATGCGCAATACGGTCAGTGTGCAGGGGTCGTTCCGCAGTGAGGGCTTACAGCCTGATGTGGGAGAAGCCCCGGATTCGCACAGTTCTGTGGGATCTTGTGTGTTGCAGCTACAGTGAGACAACGTGTCCAAATATCGGCAAATAAAATATCAATATCAGTAATTTTCTGAATATTGGAAGCCGATAAGCGACAAAACCGATATATCGGTCTATCCCTAATACAAAAGCAATGCCCTGGCATGTTTTGAAAACCGTTCGGTAATGGAGGGAAGGCTGTTAATGTGGTCATGTGGTACAGTTACAAGTATTTATAAAGCGCCAACAAATTCCTTAGTACTGCACAATGGGAGAGACAGAATAACAAATGTACATTCATTACACACACGGAACAGAAGGCGGGAGGACCCGGCTTGAGAGTTTACAATCTTAAGAGGAGAGGGGTGACCCATTAAGTGAGGGTGAATAGGGTAGGTGACGTGGCGGGTTGCAGGAGGGCTGAATGAGAAGAGGAACAAGAAATGACTGGGGAGAGCATGGAGTGAGCCGCTAGGCTTCTCTAAAGTAATGTGTTTTCAGAGACACCTTGAAGGACTGGAGAGACTAATGCTGCAGGTGGAGGGAGTTCCATAGAAAGGGTACCATGCATAACTGAAGTTCCTTGCTTTGAATGGTATAAAACCTGTATACATCCACACGGGCAGTGGCTCGGTTTTCTTCCACGCTGCAGCAATGACTCTTTAGGATCTATTCACTGAGCAGTGAACTTGCCACTGAATTGCACCAAACGGTGAATTACATGGCTCGGTGCAATTTTGGGTCAGTTTGTCTATTCACTAAGCTGTCAATTCACCAAATACAGGCAAACTGGCTGTTAAATACAATGCAGTTCGGTGATCTTCGACAGCAGTGAAATTGTCCCATAGAGCAGTAAAGGTTAATCTATTCACAGAATGCCGAAGTGTCTGGGAAATGCCCGGATTCCAGGCGTCTCAGTTCGACAGGTTTAAACAGGCGAATCCTGTAGGATTCAATGTAAAAACGTAATCTCATTTATTTTTACAGATTTTTTTTTTAATTTCATTTTCAGCTTTTTTTTTTTTTTTTTTTTTTTTTTTTTTTTATCGCCTTTTTGCATTTTTGGGCAACATTTTGTTTCCCAATTTTTTTAAAATGACGTTTTCTTGTTTTTTAATTCTGTAACAGACCTTTTTATTATTATTTTAAAGGACCTTTTTTATTATACTATTTAGACACCGTTTAATACATTTTTATTAGTTTAAACACCTATTCGGAGAATATAAGAATTCTGCATCGTGGCCAAAACTGGATATTTTCACCCCCGGGCACTCAGCCACGCGCCAAACGCCGGCTGACTGCGCAGAGAAGATGGGCCTCATACACTGAGCGTGTCTAGACGCGCAGTGATGCCTACATGCGCTGCACGCAGTAACAAACTTACAGGGTTATTCAGGGAGAGATGAAAACCAGAAGAATGACTGGAGAAGTGAAAAATACCCGATATGGAAAGTGAGATAAATGGAATTTTTCTGGTTTGGCTATTTTGACCTAGAATTTTCACTTCTCTAGTCCTTCTCCTGAGTTTCAACTCTCTGAATAACCCCCTGTGTGCATTCCAGGCTTACGGCTCCTTTCAGATGCTAATGCCTTACCTCCTGCCCTTGTAGTTAAAGAGACACTTTTGCGGACATAAGCTGTTTGAAAATACAAACAATACCACTTTACAAAACACATGCTGCTGTTTTTCTTTCTAATTTGAAGTAATTACATGTAAAAAGGAAAAACAAAATTAGTTTTTTTTAGGTCTCCCTGCCATTTTGTTGATTATTTTTTTATTTATTTTTTTGTGAGGCAACATTTCCAAAGGGTATTCTTTACTTTTGTGGTTTATATAATCTAAAGTATTTAACTGTTGATGAAATGGAGGAGGGAATGTTGACATAAGGCTGCAATGGTCTATTCTTCAGCCTACTCAAGATAAGAGATGGCAGCTGACTGAGTTCAATCGGGGAGCTTAAAACTACTATCCCCTGGTAATGTCCTTTGAATACATCCCATACAATACAATGATTTGAGTTAGTGATTGGCCCATAGAATAAGGAACACGTGAAGTAAAGAGTGTGTGTGTGTGCGCGCAGTTTACAACACAAAAGATCACAGAATGGATGCACCGGGTGATACAGAGTAAAATATTTTCTTGCCTAAACAAACAAGAGAAAAACAAAGCACATGTAAGGCTAGGGTCAAACGAACGCATTATTCGCTGCGACCGTCAAAAAGTGGTCCGAAAGCACTGACGTATTTTTTTCACTGCGCGAAAACAGTCATACATTGCGCATTTTCATCAGTGGTTTTTTTTTTTTTTTACGGATCGTCAATAAAACACTTTTTGCATCTGGACATTATGTTGGCCAGACATTAGCAGCGTCTGACATCTCCTAATCACGCACACACGCCGCTAGCGGACGCAGCGCACTCTGTACGTCAGTACTAGCGGTTCTACCTTCTCGAAAAAAATGCGTTTGTTTGCCGCTTGCGTTGTGCGGCCGGACTTCGTATATTGGCCGTCCTTGCTCGACATTTGCTGCTACTGCGGCCGTGATTAAGTGCGCCTAAACGCATGTTAAAAATGCGTTAGTCTGACCCCAGCCTAAGATCTCAGCAACTTAAAATAAACACAATAAGAGCGTGACATGTTTTGATGTAGTGGCTCTCTAAATTTAGCTTGTTCTCATTTGAGGTACAGAGAGACTGAGCATCTTTTGTATTTGTTGTTGTTTTGTAACTGATTGTAACTTTTCCTTTTTATAGATAAACAGAGAGAGCTGCTGCCCCATAGACCTGATTGGATCCAAGCAACCTAATGGTTCTACAGGTGTGTTGTGTTGTTTTATTACACTAAAAATAATTTATTTGCTGTGTCGTCAGACAGAATCATGATCATGTTTTTTTAACACTTCAAAATGTTTAATGACCGTTTTGATGACTACATTTTGTTATTCTTTTGTGGGATCTGTATTCATACAGTCAGACCTTCCATTTGCCAATGGAGGGACCTCTTACCTATCCAGTTATCAAATCATTTTGGTTTAATCCAAATTCATAAGACTGTGATTTAAAGTTGAGCAGCAGTGGGTGCTATAAGAAATATACATTGAGAGAGATTGCTTTTATTATATCTATCGCTACATTTAACCACTTCTAAATGTTGTTTTGTCTTTTTTCATAATGAACAGAACCAACTAACTAGGGTGACCGGTTTCTGGTTTTTGTTGTTGCATCTGAAATTCTTTTTTGCATTCAAACGTGTGTCTACAGGGTTAGCCTCTGTGGATTCAGACCGGGAAATGACAATTCTCATGATAATGTTCACTCAACAGCGCTATATGTTGCTAAAAACTTCAGTAAATCACAAATCTGTTTTGTAAACATATTATCAGGGTTATTCAAAGAGATCCAAATGGCTGCCGAAGGGGAACCGAATGCTGAAAATCAGCGTACGGTTACCTTTCTTGGCCATTCGGCTATCCAGAGAGCAGGCAATTCTCCAAATCTTGGCGAATTGCCTGCACATACGGTGCCTGTTCGAGGGCAGTGAAATCCCCATAAAAAAACACTGCTTCGTCTATTCAGAGAACACAAATCAGCAGTGAAAAGTTCCCGAAATGCCCTGCCATTCGGTGGTTTCATTCGACAGGTTTATTCAGGTGAATCCCATAGGCTTCATTGTTAAAAATATTCCGGTTTTAATTCAATATCTAATAAACTGTTGATTATAATATTCTGCAGTAAAGAGTCTCTTTATTTATAGCATTTTTCGGGATTTTTTTTAACTTTACTTATCATTCCCTGGACCTCCTATGTAAATTTCAGACATTTTCGCGCAGTAGTTTCTTTGCAAACAGCGTTTCACTTTTCAAACATTCAAGCAAACTGTTTTCCTAATTTATTCACTGCATTCGTCTGCAGTGTCGGCTTTTTCCGGCGGCTGCGCTGCGTGTGATCGGCTCCTGCTCGGGTTTTTCCGGCTTTTTCGGTGGGTTAATCCAGATGTTTTTGCAGGTTTTGGTGTGTGTTCGCCCTCGTTTTGCAGTGAGTTTTCGGCGGGTTTGCGGCAACCTTTCCCTGCAATTCGGGGACCCTGTGGTGTTTGCTGAATACACCGCAGGGTCACCGAAATGGGATTGCCAAATCGCACCGAATTGAAGAGAACGAAAAGTCACCTAACGTGCGGTGGCTTTTCGATTCTCTTTGAATTACCCTGTATGTGTTTTAGCAAAACATTGTGTTGTAACCAGAACGTAATGGCTAAATGTGGTGTATTGATATAAATGTGTGTTCACATCATATGTTTCCTCTACGCCTGAATTGGCTTCCCTTGA
Organism: Leptobrachium leishanense; assembly: GCA_009667805.1. Taxonomy (NCBI): domain Eukaryota; kingdom Metazoa; phylum Chordata; class Amphibia; order Anura; family Megophryidae; genus Leptobrachium; species Leptobrachium leishanense. Next base: position 114,488,040 of record CM019065.1, on the reverse strand, counting down.
CACCCCACGTTTTTCAGAACTATGGCACATTTAGAAAGTATTGAGGCCCTTAATTTTTACACAATTTTGTTGTTGCAACCTTATGCTAAAGATGTTTAATTGTTTTCTTTCACGGTCATACACTAAATACCCCATAATGAGAAAGCAAACGTTCAAATGTATTTAAAAGGAACAATGGAATACTTACGTCAATGTGAGATTTAGGCCGGGTGCACACTAGCGTTTTCTTCTGCGCACTAGCGTTTGTTAAAAAGGACGTACTATATGACGGAAGAGATTGGTAGACGCCAGACGATGCGTTAATTTTGATGCACGTCATAACTGAAATTTGAGTTGAATGAAAAAAAAAATGCTGGGCTTTTGACGTTCAGCATGCGACCAACGTCGTGTCAATCCTAGCGCAAAAGCCTGGGTGTTTCCATGACGGACGTCTTCAGCGCACGTTATGTGTTGCGCGCGTACTACGTGTGTTCTTCTCTATCCACATAATTATATGCTACAACGCATGTCATAAAGAGCGTCATAATGCACGCTAGTGCGCAGAAGAAAACGCTAGCCTTAGTCCCTTTACTATGACACTTGAAATTTAACTGCGATACATCCCACTTTTCTGGGTCATCTACGAGATTTTCAGCACCTACAGATTTTGGAGACAGAATTGTGTCGAGGCACATGTTTGGGGAAAGCTACACTAAAATTCTGGCTGTATTGAAAAGATTCAATCAGGACTCCTCTTTATAGCTGGCTGCTTGGCCAAACTGAGCAGTGGGGGAGATGGGGAGAAGAAGCAACGTAGCAAGAAATGTAGCAAGAAATGTGACCTAGAACTCTACCTAATAACCTAGATAGTTACTCTGGGTGAGCTCATGAGATGATGTGTTGAGATTGGATAAACTTGCAGAATGATGATTTTCACCCATCCAGCCTTTACTGGCCAGAGGAATTTCCTCCATGCAAAACACTGGAAATCCTGATTGTCATTTGCAAAAAATTAAAGTGCTCTTAGACTGCGAGATGCAAGATTCTCTGGGCTAATGAAATGAGGACGCAAACCAGGCACTGTTCATGACCTGCACAAGTGAAACATGGTGGTATATTCATAGTTTGGAAGTCTTTTTCAGTAGCAAAGACTGTGAAACTATACAAGCTTGAGGAAAAGCTAAACACAGAAAAATGCAGAGATCTACTTGATGATAACTCAGTCCACAGCACTCAGACATCAGACTGGGCCAAAAGTTTACCTTCCAGCAAGACAATGACCCTAAGCACACACAAATACATTGCAAGAGTGGCTTAGGGACAACTCTCTGAATGGCCTTGCCAGTGCCTTGACCTATATCCTGTCAAACATCTCTGGACACATCTGAAAAATGGCTTTCCACACGTGATCCCCATCCAACCTGACAGACCTTGATAGGCTCTGCAGACATGCGTATCAAACGCTACCCATATCCAGGTGTGCAAAGCTTGTAGCATCATACCCAAAAAGACCAGGCTGAAATTTCTGTCAATGTTCCTTTAATGAAGTACTGAATACTTATTTCAATGTGATCATTACGTTGCCCCTTTTAACTTGCAACACTGTCAATTGTGTTTTTTTTTTTTTTTTTTAATCATTATAAGGTACTGATTGTAGATTGATGTGAAAATAATTTTGGCATAAGACTGCAACATACAAAGTGTGGAAAGATAAAGGCATCGGAATACTTTCTAAATGTGCTGATCGTGTCCTTTGATGCTCAAACGCACTGACACGCATAATGTTTCATTTATTTCTGAAACCTATAGAGTGGCAAGCTTAGCCATCTTCCTCCTTCAGTTTAATATATTTTTATTGCTGCTTATGGTAGATCCATTGTCTATATGTTTTTCTTTTCCCATAAAGGCCTTTTCCTGTCTGTGTCTGCTTCCATTTCATGTATGGTTCATTATCGACAGGATAATTCTTGAGCTTCCTTGTGAATTTTCCATGGGAGTGTCAACTAACAGATTTTTTTCAGCCACTTCTTTTTCTGTCTTCTTGGAAGTCCTCTGTTTGCAGTCTGTCTCTTGTTATTGTGTCTGCAAAATACTTGGCAAGTCATTTTAAACGGTTCAATACTTTTGCAGGAATAACCACATCTAAATTTTCCTATCAAGCCAGTTTTTATTATTTTTTTATGTAGAATTTGATGTAAAAAGGGAATTTTCTTTTTGTCCCTTAAAGCGTGAAAAAGACCATCAGGGTTATTTAGAGAGAGGTGAAAACCAGGAGAATGACTGGAGAAGTGAAAATTCCAGGTCAAAATAGTTGAACCAGAAACATTCTACCATTTATCTCACTCCAAATCGGCTATTTTGACCTGGAATTTTCACTTCTCCAGTCATTCTCCTGATTTTCACCTCTCTCTGAATAACCCTGCATGTTTTATACTTTAAACTCTTAGTTTAGCAATATATTCTCATTCTGATTGCAATTCATGTGAAGCTTGTGTATTGATCCTATTGTCAGGAAATGTATGGCAATATTAATTTTCTGTATCTCTTAGAGTGCCGGCCGTTTTTGGAGGATGGACTGGGTACAGAACGGTCTTGTCAACAGCCACTGAAAAGTGATTCCACAAGTGATTCTGATTTGGTTTGTGTGGCTCCTGAAACCCTGGATGAAATGGTATTTGCAAAGGTATATTGCGTGGTTCCCCCCCCCCCCCTCCTATTTGTTGGCATTATGTTGTTTATGACAGCTGTAATTGTTCTGAGGATATGCATTTTTGGTTAAGGTTACAATGCTCTGTTATATACTCATATGTTCCAGCGTTTTTTGGAGCGGTCATTGCTTCCTTCAAATCCTGGCTCAAGTCCATTAACATCCCTTATTTAAACCTTAAAGAACGTGTGCGAGTGTGTAAATGTATGCATATATATATTATATGCATTTAAGTTGTGGTGGAGGGCAAAAAAGTGAGATTAAAAGCCTCCACATAGCAAATAATAAAGTTTATAGCTGCAGAGTACATTCACACATTCCAGCAATTCAGAGAACTGCTTACAGAGCTCTTGTGCTACATTCCCCATATGCAGCAAAGAACTCTGGGTAGGATATGCAAATGAAGTCCCCAACTTCTAATTTTTTTTGCATCCAGGGTCTGTAATAACACAACCCTCCTTGCCCATGCCATGCCATACTAGATGGCTTTTTTTTTTTTGCAATGGCCAGGTTATGGCACCATTCACAATCACTCTTGTACAGCTGTGTGTGTATGTTACGGTTAAAGTCCAAAGTGTGGTTAATTTTAGGATTACCTGGGTAATCCTGACATTACCCAGGCGTCATTAGCAAAATTCCGAAGTGAAATGAAATTTCAGACTTTACCCGGGTAATCTGCAAAGTATCCAGAGGCCTCTGGGTGATCCAGTTTTCTTTGGTTTTCAGCAGGTTACAGTTGACTGAATTCCGAGGATTACCCGGGTAAAGCTGCAAACTGTGATCTGGCACTAAAATTGTGTTTTTTTTGTTAACCAAATTGTATCCACAGTCACATACCACACTAAATAACCGTTGTGTAACTCTGTGCATTAATTGTCTGAAAATTTATTTATGAAGATAAAGATATTATATAAAGAGTAACCTGATGGTTATTATGTTTTATAAATAATATATAAGCACATATGACACATAATAAAGATCATGTAACTCTTTATCATTAATATAAGAAACATATCCTGTTACTCTGTATATTCATTATATCCGCAATACATTTTAATGTTTGTCTTTTGCCATTTTCGTTCATAATCTCCTTAGATAATACCAATACTTTTACCCAAACGGGGTTGGATGCTTTGCAGATTACCCAGGTGAAGCTGTGGATAGTCCTCAGATTACCCGAGTGAAGCTTCAGCCTTTTATCTGAACGATAACAAAATTTGGTTGTAACCAAACTGGGTTGGATAGTCTGCAGATCATCTGGGTAAAGTGCAAATTTTTCAGCTCTTCCAGACTGTTACCCAAGGTCGGTTGGTTAGCCTTAAGATTACCCAAGTAAAGTCCGAATTTTTCAATTTATTTATTTTTTTGCAGCTTTAACCAGCGGTTTTGGGTAATAACAGGATTACCTGGGTAATCTTAAAATTAACCGCACTTCGGGCTGTAACAGTAACATATATATGTTATGGGTAAAGCCCGATGTGCGGTTAATCCTAGGATTACCCGGGTAATCCTGACATTACCCAAAACCGCTGGTTAAAGCTGCAAAAAAAATGAAAATTTCGGACTTTACCCGGGTAATGTTAGGACTAACCAACTGCCCTTGGGTAACAGTCTGGAAGAGCTGAAAAATTTGCACTTTACCTGGATAATGTGCAAGTCTAAAGCTTCACCCGGGTAATCTGAGGACTATCCACAGCTTCACTTGGGTAATCTGCAGAGCATCCAACCCCGCTTGGGTAACAGTGAATTTTGATATTATCGATGACTATTATCAATGAAAATGGCAAAAGACAAACATTAAAATGTATTGCGGATATAATGAATATACAGAGTAACAGGATATGTTTCTTATATTAATGTTAAAGAGTTACATGATCTTTATTATGTGTCATATGTGATTAGATATCATTTATAAAACATAATAACCATCAGGTTACTCTTTATATAATATATCTTCCTAAATTAATTTTCAGACAATTAATGCACCTTCTGGTTATTTAGTGTGGTTTGTGACTGTGGATACAATTTCATAAAAAATAACAAAAAACACCTATTTTGTTATCAGTCAGATAACAGTTTGCAGCTTTATCCGGGTAATCCTTGGATCTCAGTCAACTGTAACCTGCGGAGAACCCAGAGGAGTTTGGATACTTTGCAGATTACCCGGATAAAGTCCGATGTTTCATTGCACATCACACTTTATCCAGCAACACTAGGTCTAATGTGCGAATTACCCGGTTAAAACGGAGCAGAAAACTGGAGCACCCAGAGGCCTCTGGATACTTTGCAGATTACCCGGGTAAAGTCTGAAATTTAATTTCTCTTCGGACGTTTGCTAATGACGCCTGGGTAATGTCATGATTACCCGGGTAATCCTAGGATTAACCGCACTTCGGGCTTTAACCGTAACATATATATGTATATGTATTTTGCACGCACACACACCCTTTCATTGGAGTATTTTACCAGTGTTTTGATGCCGTTCTTTGACTAATAGTAAGACTAGCTTTGTATAGTCTCCTTTCTTCAGTTTAATAGAAAAACTGTGTTTCTCACCGTTAATCAAACCTAGTGATAAACATCTGACCTCAGACCAGAACCCATATAAACCCATATAAACCTTCACTCATATCTGCAGCTACCATGATGTATTCTATCGTCGTTGGTTCATCGGTCAATAAAAATGGATCAGAGTGATATTCTATGTTGCATTTCAGTTTCCTATATAACACTTTAAGGAATTGTATAGTGTTTGGTTGTATTTATTTTTCCGTGAAATGTTAGACTCATAAATATGCACGCACATCCCATAATATTCTGCTTTCAATGTTCACGCTTTTTTTTTTTCCTTGTAACATACACAATAGGTTTCCCACTGTGTCTTCAATAATAAGTATGACATGTGGGTTTATTCGCTGCTCCAGTGCATCATTTTCTGTGTATTTCTCTTAACTCTTGAATAGCAGCGAACGCAGATGTTGTTCTGTATTGTTTCAAGTGTGCAGCTCTCATATTACATAACAGACGCAGATTGAATACAATCTGAAATCACTTTAAAGAGTAAACATATTTCAAACATTGACTCTTAAGAGGGAGCTCTTAGGCTCGTGTCAGACTAGCGCACTGATCACGTCCGTGTTGCCGCACATTTGTACGTCCGTTATAGCATATAATTATGACCAATGGAGCCCCGCACACGAAGTACGTCCGCACCGAACTGCGGACGCATAACGGACGCGGCAAACAGACGCAGATTAGGCAAGAACGTAAATCTGCTAGAACGGACGCACAGAGTGCGCTTCGTCTGCAACGTCCGCATAGCTTTGTGTGTGAGTAATGGAACGTAGTCAGACGGACTGCATTTTTGACGTCCAGCATTTTTGACGGACAAAATGGTTTTCACATTAATTTATTTTCCCTTCTACATCAGTCAAAAAAACCGTCAGTCACAAAAACGGACTGTGTGGCCACTACCTTGTCGTCAATCAGAACGTACGTCCGTTGTGCACGGACGCAAAGTTCACACAGAATGCGCTCGTCTGACCCTAGCCTTAATGGGAAAAGCAATTCCCGTATCATGAGGAATTATCCATGTGGGGAGATGTTAGTGTTTTCATGATTTAATAGATTTAAATAGGGATGGTGGCATATACGCATTGCACTGGCCAAGGCTCCAGCGGTCCAAAGTAACAGCCAAAAAAAGTGCACTTCCAATGAGAAAGGGCCAGGTCACATGGTATGACAAGGAGCTTTATTGGGAACTGCACCTTTTTGGTGCAGACTCTCGACATTTCTCAAGCGTTATTGCCTGTATAAGGTGCTGTGCCAGCACCAAAATACCGTGGCTCTCCAAAAAACACTCTTCCATACTGTGCATGGTGTGACCAGTCCCTTTTTTCAGTAGATGGATAGTAGATTAAGCATGGCAGCGCTCAGACCTTTGCTGGGATTTATCAGTGTAGGATAAGCCAAATACAAATTCCAAATGATCTTTCCCTCATTTCTAAATGGCATTTTACAGGCTAGAGAATATGAGTGGACATGTTGCTAGCACAAATTCAAAATGCATAGTCCCTAATTATCCCTCCGTTTTCCCACATATCCCTCCTTTCTTTGGTATCATAATGTCAGTTGCGAGAGCTGTATGTAAGAGATCTACAAAGCAATAAAGCTCATGACGAGTCTCTAAGAAATGCAAGAGAAGTGTTACTTAACAAATGATGTTGATAAAATACTTTGATCTTGTTTTAAATTGCCTTTTTGTTTATGTCAATGGTTCTCAACCCCGGTCCTCAAGTCCCCCTAAAAGGCCAGATTTTGCAGATCACCTTGGGGAAATGCAGACTGAATCCTGCAATCATTGAGCAGCAAATCATATCACCTGTGCTGTGCTTCACATATCTGGAAAACCTGACCTGTTAGGGGTACTTGGGTACTGCGGATGGGAACCACTGCCCTAACAGGGCAGGTTTGCCAGATATGTGAAGCACAGCACAGGTGATCTGATTTGCTGCTCAGTGATTGGAGGATTCAGTCTGCATTTCCCCAAGGTAATCCTTAAAATCTGGCCTGTTAGGGGGACCAGAGGAACGCGGTTGTGAACCACTGGTTTATGTAAGTGTCTCTGGTAACCCCACCACTGACATTCTCCTTCCTTGGCCCGTACAGATTTGTTCATTGCAGCACAGAAGTGCGAGTCAGTTTGGTTTGCAGAATTGGCAAGCTGGGACATTTTCACTGCCTTTATCTGCACTTTCACATTAAATGATTCTGGTCTTTACCATCTTGCATGACAAGGCCTTGAAATCGCTGCTTCCGTCCTTTGTTATCTACAGCAATCATTTGATAGAGACGAGAGTAAAGGAAATGGCTCTGGCGTAGATTTTAGGGGTGAACTGTGATGAGATGACTTCTAGGCAAGTGTCTGTGATGGTGTGACTTTAATATGAAATCAAAGCTTGGAGATTATCAGGGCTATTCAGAGAGAGGTGAAAACCTTGAGAATTGGCAGGAGAATGAACAATCTAGACCAGGCCTCAAAATTTCAAGTCCTGAGCTACTAGCCAGGCCTTTAGAGTTACTCGCCACTAGTTACCCCACCTAACCCCTTTCCAGCATTGCCTCTGCATTCCCACTCACCCTCATGTAATTTCCACTCGCCAAATGCGAGTAGGCGAGTGGAAATTTTGAGGCCTGATCTAGACCAAATAGCCGATTTGGAAAGTGAGATAAATGGGAGAATTTTTCTGGTTTGGCTATTATGACCTAGAATTTTCAGAATATTTTTGCAATAATCTCTTATCTGGCCTCCCTCTCTCCCACCTCTCCCCCCTACAATCCATCCTGAGCGCATCCGCCAGGATAATTCACATCACCCGCCATTCTGTCTCTGCCGCTCCCCTCTGCTAGTCCCTTCACTGGCTCCCCATCCACTGCAGAATTAAGTTCAAAATCCTTATCCTTACCTACAAAAGCCTCACTAACTCAGCTCTCCACTACCTGTCCTCACTAATCACCAAATACACCCCAGCCCGCTCCCTAAGGTCAAACAGTGACCTGCGCCTAGCTTCTCCCCGCATCACCTCTTCCCATGATAGACTGCAGGATTTCTCACGCGCAGCCCCCATCCTCTGGAACGCTCTCCCTCATACGGTCAGACTTTCCCCTAACTTCTCGTCCTTCAAACGCTCCCTTAAAACGTTCCTATTTAGGGAAGCCTACCACCCAACTCACTGACACAACCATCAATCACTCTCACCTTGCAGTCCTCTCCTCCTGTTTCGAACCCCAACCCTCCTAGATTGTGAGTTCCTACAGGAATAGGGCCCTCATCTCCTCCTGTACTGTTTGTCAAATGTTGTTCAATGTATTGTAACCCTGTCTATACTGTGCCCATTGTTCCACGCTGCGGAATATGCTGGCGCTTTATAAATAAAGAATAATAATAATTGGAAGCCCATTAAAGTTTAAAGCCCACTTGCCTCATCAAAGCAAACCTTTTAAGGTGGCTTTCGACATAACCTGTAGCTTTAGGCAGAGTAAGCATTAGAGCACTCAATCACCCCCCCCCCTCCCTATCCCCTTTCCCAAAAGGCAATAGCTGCTATTAATTCCGGATACATTGCCCCATGAAATTAGTGACGTTCACCAAAAAATTTAAGCCTGTCCAGATGAGCTGCAGCACATTGGCATTATATATATACAGTAGAAACGTGAAGATGTTGACTGTGCGAGTTGACCTACAGACCATTCATAATGCTGCTGTGGGGACACACCCCTCATAAAACAGCTTTATTAAGCTGAAATAAAAGTCTTACAGGGTTATTCAGTGAAAGGTGAAACTCAGGAGAATTGACAGGAGAAGAGAACAATCTAGACCAAATAGCCAATTTGAAACATGGGAGAATTTTTCAGGTTTGGATATTTTAACCTAGAATTTTCACTTCTCCAGTCATTCTCCTGAGTTTCACCTTTCTCTGAATAGACCTGATGGAAACCATGCTGGTGAACCATCTCTGCCATCATGTGAAATAGCTGAAAGACGTACAGTTCCTCAAATACAGGGGCAACTTGGCGGCTTCAAAGTGGCAATCCTCGGCAGACAGGCAAAAACCTTTGTTGGCAAATCACCTACATTAGAGGCTGCTGACTGACAATCCAGCATCTGTGCTGCGGGCGACATCTTGGGCGTGAAAAAAATGAATGTGGTTTTATTGTACAGTTTAGTGTCTGTTAAACATTCATTTGTATGGTTTATGTATGGTTTTTACTTAACTTGCAACCACTGCTTTTTTTCTAACTATTCCGCCTGTTGGCAATCAGTTTATGCGACAACAAAATGCAGTGTATTGTGATTTACAGGGTTATTCAAAGAACATCGAATTGGCCCTGACATTGCACCCACTGTACACTGAATTTCCCCATACAATGCATTTTCGTGGCCATTCAGCTATTCAAAAAGCAGACAGTTCGCAAAATATTGGCAAATTACCAGCGAAATACGGTGATCTTCGACGGCAGAGAAATCCCCATAGAGAAGCAATGGTTAATCTATTCACAGAACACTGAAATGCCCTGATCGGGGGTTTCGTTCGACAGGTTCAAACGGGCGAATCCCATAGGTTTCAATGTAAAAAATATTCCCGTTTTATATTAAATATTCAGCAATTTATTCTTTTCATTTGTATCAAAGTCTCTATTTTGGGGGGAAAAATTTGGCAAAATAATTTTTTCCGTTTTTTTTTTTTCTGTAGCAGACCTTGTGATTATTATTCATAGGATCTCGTATATTATTTCCAGGTTTTTTTATGCAGTAGTTGTTTTTTGAAATTTGCAGGGTGTTTTTGGATCAATTCGGTGGATCGTCGGATGCATTTGGCGGGTTTTCGCTGATTTCCCCCCCCCCCACTCGATTTGGCATTTTTTTCTGTGTTTTTTGCAGTGGTTTTTCGATACGTTCGGCGGGTCGATTCGCCGCACTTCAAGGACTCTGCAGTGAATGCTGAATTCAGCCCAGGGTCGGCTTATTGAACTTGTCAAAGTGTGGGGAATGAGAGAGCACTGAGACTTCGGTGCTCCCTGGATACTGTCGGTGTCTCCATGGGTTGTGTAAGTACCATTGATACAGATCGTGAATGGCTCCCATTCATAGACACCCACTGATTGTCTGAGGAAGATGGGAATAATTATTGGAGTTGCCTTTTTGTGCATTTGAGGTCCATTTAAATAAAGTTGTTGTTCACCCCCCCCCCCACTCCATCTGTGGCATCTTGTTACTGAACACCACGGTAGTTGTGAAAAGCCCTATACCAGCTCGCTGTATACTTATGTGAGTCTGTATTGTTCATTGTATATAGTGCAAAAGCCTCTCTATTACTGCTGGGTGACAGCAAACTTTTTCCACTCGGTAGGAAGAGACCACAACCCAGACTGCGTGATGTCATCTTCTGTAAATGACCGGAAATCCTCCCCCTCCCTCATTAATGATTGGAACTCCAAGGCGCTCCTGGTCTCTGTGAATTTACTCCTCCTTCTTTCTAAGCTCCACCATCACAGGAGCTCGTGCTGAAGCCACAGTGAATGTTCAGCTCATAAGAGGCCCCTATGTTTGTCCCTTGTGTGGCTTAGTACATGAAATCACATTTTTTCATTCTGGTCAGGGCGCTTTCATGGCACCAGCTTTGCATTTTTGGAAGAGATAAGTTTAGGGTTTGTGACGGGTTTGAAAACGCATGCTCTGGAAAAGTAAATCTTCTTTTTATGTGTGAGGCTGAATGCTTACATGTTTGTTTAGTTGATCGATTGTGTTGTCAGTGTTTTTATGCCAGGTGCAATGACACAAATTCATTTTCTAAACAAAATTGCTAATCGAATTAAAAAAAGACAAAACTGATTGTTTCCAGGACTCTGAAATCCTCTGTATTGGGATGAGGATTTGTCTTTGCATTAGTCACCTGTTTGTGCCATGCTGCTTTTTTTGGTGGCAAAACTAGATTTTGCATTTGGTTATATACTTTAACAGTGACCTGTATTCCATATTGATGTTTAAAGCCATACGTTAAAGAGAAGAGCGGGGTCATAAAATGTCCTGTCCCCCCCCCCCCATCACCACATTATTATTATTATTATTATTCTTTATTTATAAAGCGCCAGCATATTCCGCAGCGCTGTACAATAAGCACAGTATAGACAGGGTTACAATACATTGAACAACATTTGACAAACAGTACAGGAGGAGATGAGGGCCCTATTCCCGTAGGAACTCACAATCTGGGAGGGTTGGGGTTGGAAACAGGAGGAGAGGACTGTAAGGTGAGAGTGATTGATGGTTGCGTCAGTGAGTTGGGTGGTAGGCTTCCCTAAATAGGAATGTTTTCAGGGAGCGTTTGAAGGAAGAGAAGTTAGGGGAAAGTCTGACAGTACGAGGGAGAGCGTTCCAGAGAGTGGGGGCTGCGCGTGAGAAATCCTGCAGTCTATCATGGGAAGAGGTGATGCGGGGAGAAGCTAGGCGCAGGTCACTGTTTGACCTTAGGGAGCGGGCTGGGGTGTATTTGGTGATTAGTGAGGACAGGTAGTGGGGAGCTGAGTTAGTGAGGGTTTTGTAGGTAAGGATAAGGATTTTGAACTTAATTCTGCAGTGGATGGGGAGCCAGTGAAGGGACTCGCAGAGGGGAGCGGCAGAGACAGAGCGGCGGGTGAGGTGAATTAGCCTGGCGGAGGCGTTCAGGATGGATTGTAGGGGGGAGAGGTGGGACAGAGGGAGGCCAGATAAGAGATTATTGCAATAGTCGAGTCGGGAGATTACCAGGGCGTGTATGAGTTGTTTTGTGGCGACAGCGGTAAGAAATGGCCGAATTCTGTAAATATTACGCAGTTGATATCGGCAGGAGGAGGAAAGAGACTTGATGTGGGGGATGAAGGAAAGAGCAGAGTCAAGTGTAACTCCAAGACAGCGAACTTGGTTTGATGGGGAGATGGTGATACCCTCCACCGTGATCGAGAAGTCAGGAGGTGGGGCGGCATTAGAGGGAGGAATAAGTAGGAGCTCAGTCTTTGACATGTTGATCTTTAGGTGGTGGGAGGCCATCCAGGAGGAGATGCCAGATAAACAGTCACTGACTTTGGAAAGGACAGGGGGAGAGAGATCAGGGGTAGAGAGGTAGATCTGAGTGTCATCAGCGTAGAGGTGGTAATTAAAGCCAAAGCTGTTGATGATTTTGCCCAGGGAGGAGGTGTAGATGGAAAAGAGCAGAGGACCAAGGACAGAGCCTTGAGGAACACCAACAGATAGAGGCAATGAGGAGGAGGAGTTACCAGCAAAGGACACACAGAAGGACCTGTTGGATAAATAGGAGTCAATCCAAGCAAGTGCAGTGTCACCGAGACCCAGAGAGTTGAGGGTCTGTAGAAGGAGGGGGTGGTCAACAGTGTCAAAAGCAGCCGAGAGGTCAAGCAGGATGAGAATAGAATAGTGGCCATGTTTTTTAGCAGTTAGGAGGTCGTTGGTGACTTTGGTGAGGGCAGTTTCAGTTGAGTGTAGCGGACGGAAGCCAGATTGCAGGGGGTCAAGTAGTGAATTGGAGGACAGGAAGAGGGAGAGGCGGTTGAAGACTAGTTTTTCTAAGAGCTTAGAGGTAAAGGGAAGCAGGGATACAGGACGGTAGTTGGATGGAGAGTTGGGATCTAGGGATGGTTTCTTTAGTAAAGGGGTAACTAGCGCGTGTTTGAAGGCAGATGGAAAGGAGCCAGTGGAGAGAGATAGGTTGAAGATGTGTGTGAGAGCAGGGGTGAGGGAGGAGGAGAGGGGAGGAATTAGATGTGAGGGAATGGGGTCGAGCGGGCACGTGGTGAGATGTGAGGAGGACAATAAGGAATTGACTTCCTCCTCAGTGGTTGGGAGGAAGCGGCAGAGGGTGGCAGATGGGACCTGTGGGAGTGGAGGTGGCAGATAACTATCTTGTGTTGGGATGTTGCTTCTGATAGTTAAAGTTTTACTGAGGAAGTAGTCTGCCAGCTCTTGAGCGCTGAAGGCAGCTGAGGGGGGAGGTGCAGGTGGGTAGAGGAGGGTGTTGAAGGTGGACCAGAGCCGTTTAGGGTTGGAGGACAGCGTAGATATAAGAGATGAGAAGAAGGATTGTTTGGCCAAGTGGAGGGCAGAGGTGTATGACCGGAGAATAAACTTGAAGTGAACAAAATCAGCTTCAGAGCGGGATTTCCTCCAGGCACGCTCTGCGGTGCGGGAGCATCTTTGCAGGTAGCGAGTCTGGAGGGTGTGCCAGGGCTGAAGCTGGCGGCGTGGGGCCTTACAGAGTCGAAGAGGAGCAAGAGTGTCTAGAGCAGAGATAAGCGTAGTGTTGTAGTGATTAGTGGCAGCATCAGGGCAAGTAAAGGATGAGGTATGAGGGAGGTGGTGAAGTAGGTTGGAGAATTGATGGGGGTCCACAGCCTGTAGATTTCTGCGAGTGTGTGTGCGGGGTGGGGGAGCAGGGTGTTTAGGAAGTCCAGATAGGTTGAAAGAGAGAAGGTGGTGGTCAGAGATGGGGAAAGGGCGACAGTTGAACTCAGAAATGGAGCAGAGGTTGGAAAAGACAAGGTCAATAGCGTGACCATCGCGGTGGGTAGGGAGGAGGGAGGATTGTGTGAGTCCAAGGGAGGACGTGAGTGAAAGAAGTTTGGAGGCAGCAGGGGCGGAAGGATCGTCAATGGGAATGTTGAAGTCCCCGAGAACTAGGCATGGAAGATTAGAAGACAGAAAGTGAGAGAGCCAGGTAGCAAAGTGGTCAAAGAACTGGGAGGTTGGTCCCGGTGGGCGGTAGATGACTGCCACCCTGAGAGCCAGAGGAGAGAACAGGCGGATGCAGTGTGTCTCGAAGGAGGAGAAGGAGAGGGATGGGGGTGGAGGGAGATGCTGGTAGGTGCAGGTGGGAGAGAGCAGGATTCCGACCCCGCCACCATTTCTCTCACCCGGTCTGGGGGTATGGCTCAAGTGTAGACCGCCATGTGAGAGAGCAGCAACGGAGGCCGTGTCAGAGGGAGTTATCCAGGTTTCAGTTAAAGCTAGGAGGTTGAAGGAGTTTGAAAGGAAGAGGTCATGGACGGCTGTGAGTTTGTTGCACACAGAGCGAGCGTTCCACATTCGGTTTAGGGAAAATCCCCCCCTTACGAGGTTGCCTTGATGAGCCTCTTCACATAAATTTGTGAATATATTTTCACTTATCCATTACTGCCTGTGCAAAAAAGAGCGTTATATCTGTGCAATGGAGTTCTTTTTCTATTCAAAGTGCCACATATCATGATTAAGGCTTGATGTATCGATGAGTCTGGGTGTGACCCCCCCCCCCTGCAAGAGGTCAGAAGGCCCGTTATTCGAGCCAATTGGGGCTCCTTCTTTGTGACCGTTATTTGCTTATAGACTTTATTCGTTATACAGACAATCTTGCACCATATGTCCCTTTTTCTGTATTTATGTTTAATACAGGACAGTCACCATGAAATAGATGGTTTCTAAGTAATCTTCTGAACTATAAGTGTGCTTAGAATACCACCGGGATTAAGATTGTGTGCTCACACAGGGACTGGTGTCCAATCCCTTCCATTTGTTTGTTCATGTGTGGGGTGCACATAGGTGTTGGAGCAGCACGAAATTATAGGAGACTTAAGAGTTAAGAGATCAGCGCCATTTTTCACTTTTTTGCCTTTATTGGCGGTTGGTATGGCATGGACAATTTGGCCGGCTAAACCTTGACTTGCAGAGTCTGTGTTGGCATCAGAGAGGCTTGCCTTCCTGCCTGCTTTCAGTCGTTTCGAATTCATTGTGACAGATTGCAGGTGCTGTGTGAAAAGATGCAGAATTGGCTTTCAGCTAGCCAAATATTTAGTTGCAGCAGAGAGGCTCGCTCTTCTTTCTAACACTGGCTTCTTGTGTTCTCTTCTCACGGTCTCTTATTTTGCTTGTTTCCGGTTAGATTGTGTTTATTTCTAAGAGGCTTGTTTTGCTGCAATGTTTATTATTTTCTCCTGGGGATAAAGGAGCCTGTGGATTCGCAACAGTGTTTCACGGAAGGATGAGTACTGGATGAGATCACTTCCCAGTCTGTACAATATTGCAATCCTTCCCACCTCCCTAACCAGCAATGTGGAGTTTTTATTATTTCTTTACACCTGGGAAATCCTGACTCTCGGCGATTACTAAGGACATTTGTATTGCCGGTAAGGGGGCACTCGGTTTTTTTTGACACCAGTAAAAAAATGAAAGGATTAAAGTGTAGATGTTAAATCGGTGTGTTTTTCCATCCTAATATGAGTTTTCAGCAATCGGATATCCTGCAACAGAAAGGAGTCATACCATATAAATACATATTAAATTCACGTCAATGGCCTTTTATTATTCTATAAATCAACTCATCACATCAATATGGGTCTGTTGCTTATCCTATGTGTTATTCTAGTATAATTACTAGTATCAAAACACTCGCCCTGTGCAACTGAATCTGAATGTGAATATCTCTCTGGCTAATGAGAATTGTCAAGTCTTTGTGTCTGTCCGGAATGTTGTTGAAGACAAAAGTATCAAACGTAGGAGCCAGTACAAGAAACGAAGGGCCCTATTACATACTTTGCACAAAAGCGCAATAAATGCACGTTAAAGTCTAACGTGAGTGACCCTGCGCGAACCCTTTGCGAGCGAAATTTAGTGCGCGCATCCTATACTTAACATTGTGTGCGCAAATGCGCTGGTGCGCAAATGGTATTACAATCCTAGCGCACAATTTAACGGACAACGTTTGCACACATAATTTTAACGTCTTTGAAAAGATGGAGGTAACTGCAAATTGTAACAACCTGACCGTACCAAACTGTGGATTCACAACGGAGAACGTCGATGCGCACAAAAGTGCGCTGCGTCTGCATTTTTTTTTTACTAGATCAGTCAAAAATCAAGGTAGTGGCCGTCTACGGATCTAATAAAAAAAAAATGCGGACGCAGCGCATTCTCCGTTGTGCTCTGCATCCGCATTTTTTTTACTAGATCCGTCAAAAATGACGCCCACTACCTTGTCTTCCGTCAAAACGTACATCTGTTGTGCGCAGTCCGCCCACAATGTGTTTGTCTGACGGACTCGTGTTAAACGGTACTTTGCGCGCATTTTTGCGCGTCGCTTTTACACGCGCAATTTCCCGTTGGATGAAAAAATGCGCTAGGAATGTAATACCAGCGGTGATTTTCGTGCGTTAACGTTTAACGCTTCGCGCAAAAAAATCACGCGTTACGCGTGCGTTTTTGCCAAAAGCATGTAATAGAGCCTTAAGTATTTTACCAGGAAGGATACATTGTGATTTCTCTAGTTTTCCAGATCATTTAATTGTTACAGTAGGTACAGAAATACAAAGTAATAAAATGGAAGATATTAAAAATAACATATACAGATTAACAAGAATAAATATGTAGGAAATATAGTCACTTTGTTACATGTTTTCAGGTGCATTCTGTATATAGTCACTATGTTACATGTTTTCAGGTGCATTCTGTATATAGTCACTATGTTACATGTTTACAGGTGCATTCTGTATTGAGGTATGTTAATATAGATCTCTTAAGTGACTTTAGACTGGGGGAAGATTTGAGGGTGTCTGGGAGGTTACTCCATAACTGCGGTGCTCTGTAGGAAAATGAGGATCGTGCCACTTTCTTTTTGTATTGTGGTATTGCAAGTAAGGTGCTGGTCCTGGATCGGAGGTTATAGGATGAGGGAACTGCTGGGGGAAGCAGCTTCCAGAATTTACATGACTACCTGACCTCTGGGTTTGTCATGACCAGTGTTAACCACAAATGTTATGTCTTTATAAAACTTTGAAGCACTAGTTTGTTCAGGTCGGCAACCTTGGCCCTCCAGAGGTTTTTGAACTAAATCTACCTCAATGCTCAGGCTCTCATTAGGTTAGCTTCTTGGGAAATGTAGTTCCATAATATCTGGAGAGCCAAGGATGCTCACCACTGGCTTAGATGTAAAGGTAATAGGTCTCAGAATGACAGGATGAGTCATCAGGGAACTGATGGTGGCTTTCATTCACTGGCAATAGATAGGAGGGATTAGTCTGGAGGGACTGGCCTTACAAGATTTGTGATTTTAGGGACATTAAATCCTGTTGAGTCCAGAACCAGGGTGGTGGCTTGCCGATAGGTGGTGTGTGTGTGTGTGTGTGTATATATATATATATCAAGAAAGCAATATGGCGGTGGCCATACAAGGCATTATAAACACTGTGATGAGGAACTAAATGTACCTGCGCTTGCAGAACAGTGATGCCATGAAGGATACAGCATAAGACACTATCCTAAACAATAACACAACAAACAGAGCTCCAATGTCATTACAGGCGTATTCGATTACAGAAAATAATGAATACTGGAATCCAGCATGGCAACTGCCATAGGAGATGACATAATCCTGTCTAATCTTTACAGTATGGTCACAGGAAGATCCAAATGCCAAAATGTGTATTTAGCAAACAACCCCGCAGCAAACTGGTGCATAATGAGCACATTCTTATACCCAAAGACAAAATCAAAATATACACAAACCTTTTAAAACCAGATAAAACATTCCCTATCTAGTAGATATGGGGAGCAAACCACAACTCTCAAAGTATCAGAAATGGGTGCACCTACATTAAACACTGCAGCTTCTCATTGAGACCTTGGCGTGACCCCACGTCCTACTAAGCTACAGGCTTTATAAAAGGAGGGATTCCTTATAGAAGTCATGGTGGGATATTTGTTCCTATAATGCAATGGTGTTTTCTCCAGGCAGCCCATTCCCAGGTCTACGGCGGTCTACCTGTCAGCTAATCCCACATGCTTGTTATTTTTTGATACTGAGTTACTCATAGGTTTTCACTTCTGAACACCATGAAACCTGTTTCTTTTTTTGTTATTTAAGTGCAAATAACTCTGCATGTCCTGTTATCAATTGTAGATGATATCCACTTCCATCCCTCTTGCATTGTAGTATATCCTGTGAATACATGAACAGATTTAATTTTTTTTTTATTAAAATAATGCTGGTTGATTTTAGCCACATCTTCACTGATACATTAAAAGCATTTACAGCTATCATTCCTGGATTTGGACCGACCCTATAGAGTCAAAGCTGCTGTGATTTATTAGTTTCCAGATCTTGGAATAATCAGGGTATTGCAGTGATAGACCAGTAGATGTTACGGTCAGATTGTGGCTTCTGTAGGAGAGCAATGCTTTATGGGAAGGGGTCCTTTAGCATAATACTATTGTACGATTTTCTTATCTTTGAAACATACAAGGGTTTATTTAAGCTGCATATTAGCAATTTTGACACTATAAGTCAGAACCTCCTCACTTACGCAATTCCAACCTGCATTCTATGTAGCGTCCACTGGCCATGCACTTCCCACCCTTTTTCTCTACATAGTTTCCAATTCCCTGATATATTGTTAAAATTCCCACGGGAACGGAGTCCTTCGAGCTTACTGTATCATCTCTGTTATGTCTTGTACAAAGGCATTATCCTAGTGTTAATCCGTCCTGTACAGTGCTGCGGAATCTGCAAGCCCTATATAAACATATTAACAATGTATTCCTTTTCAGTAAGGTGAAGTCCATTTCTATTCTGACACGTTTCCCTCTTTCATTCAGTTAGATCAGTGGTTCCCAACCCCGGTCCTCAAGTACCCCCAATAGGCCAGGCTTTCCAGATATCTGAAGCACAGCACAGGTGATATGATTTTCTGCTCAGTGATTGCAGAATTCAGTCTGTGTTTCCCCAAGGTGATCCTTAAAACCTGGCCTCTTGGGGGTACTTGAGGACCGTGGTTGGGAACCACTGCGTTAGATCATTAGTTGTATGATCAGTGGATTATATTGGTGCTGAGCAAATATTCATGCAAGATAATCCTAAAATCCAGCTTTTTTTTTATCTTTTTTTACTTATTGCATGCCATACATCTAATCTAGAAACCTAGTGGCTTGGAATCCCCTTTCTAGAGTGTCATGGCACTTTCTAGAGCAGTATTTCTCAACTCCAGTCCTCGGGACCCTCTAACAGGCCAGGTTTTACGGATCACTTTGGGGAAATGCAGCCTGAATCCTGCAATCACTGAGCAGCAAATCATATCACCTGTGCTGTGCTTCAGATATCTGGAAAACCTGGCATGTTGTTGGGGGGTCCTGAGGACTGGAGTTGAGAAACACTGTTCTAGAGGGTCACGATAATCCCCCTTGCTGGAGCACACTCGCTTATGACACACATTGAGAACATTGTGTATTTTAACGTAAAGTCCTAGGATAATGTAATGAAGTATCTGTTATTTAGCATGTGTGGGTAGTGCAGTCATTGTGTTATTTGGTCATCAAGAAGAGGTCTTGTGCATTGTGTTCTATGTTTATTTTGCTGCCTTTCATGTATTAAATCATATTGGGGAATTTAACAATCTGTGACCATCAGAGCTACGTGTCCACGGGTGATGTTATAATTTTTGTGCTTTGCCTATCCAGCTTGAAGAGCAGTCCCTTTGCGATGCTACCAGCTCCTGTTCATCAACCGATGACACCACGTCTCTTGGAAGGAACTCTTCTCGTGGCAGCGATATTTCACTCCCACCTGGTTTGAATATGAAAAGGCAGAAGGACCGGCATAGCCTGGACAGCTGCTGCAGCAGTACGTTGACAGCGTCTGTGGAGGGAAGAGAAGGCGAACACACAGAGGTGTCAGAGGTGGAAGGTGAAGAGATGGACAGCATCACAGAAGTTTCTGGAGCTTCGTCCAGATCAAAGAGCTCCATGCGCTCACTTTCTCCATTCAGGCGACACAGCTGGGAGCCTGGTAAACCTTCTGGCAATGAATCTGGGATCAACCGTAGGAGGTGAGCTCAGTTTTGATTTTTGATGATCTAAGCTGTCATTTTAGGAGAATTGTGAAATTAAATGGAGCATGTTTAATTGGGAGCGTGAGGGGAGAATCCCAGGTCCCCCTGCATTTCAGCATAACATTCCTGATCTATTTATCTGCTTCCTCAGAAGGTACATTTTTGGCAAATAGTGGTGTTTTTTCATCTGCAAGAAAATATTTCTAGATTTCGGTATCCTGGTGTCAGGATCAGTTGTGTAGGATTTTTATCCTCGTGTATTTTCAAAAGAAACCTATCCCTTTAAATGGACTTGTTTAATTTTAATGCAAAGCAGATTTTATTCACGGCTGAAGACCTGATCCTAGACGTAATGGGTAATAGTGTAAATGGAAAGATTTGACATGCTGGATCTGCACCAGGAAAGTGTTTTTTTTCCCCTTTCTTTTGAGGCAGAATTGCTTTGGATTCTTGGTGTTTGGATCAGATGCTAGTAGTTGAGGGGACACGATTCTTGTAAATCTATGTAATCATATTGTGTGTCTCTGGGATTCCAAAAACAAACTCGAGCTAAAAACGTCATTTTTTTTTTTCATTGTTTTGTGTTTTTATTGCTTTAAACCAGTACATACTGTGTTCGGTTTCAAATCGTGGTCAAGTATCCTGTCCGTGTGTGAAATCTTTTGAGGAAATAAGAAACCTCCCTTAGCTGAGCATCATGGTAGTTGTAGTTTTAAAGTATCTTGTGTGATGGCACCTGGCTGGGTTTGACTGTAATAGTTGCAACATCAAAACTGTGTGTTAAAATGTATCTTGCAGGTCAGGTTCCTTATCCATGGAGCATGAGAAACAAAACAGGGTTTACACTCATGTCTTGATACACTTCCAGCAATAACCAGGGTGCTCATTGCACCTGAATGGCCAATGCAATCGAATCCTTGAAAGGAAAAAAGTAGATAGCAGTCACTCCAATGCAATGCCGGCATGCGTGGACATTTTACATGTATAAAGAACTTTGAATTGCATTGGAGTGCCTGCTATCCAATTCTTTCCTATCAAGGCACAAGTGGCTGTGTTGTGTTCTAGAAATCGGTGTCCATTAATATTTGTGTTTATATACAATTTGCCCATAATAGATTATTGCTCAAAGGACATCATCTTATCTCACTAGTAGTTCTAATTGCATATGTGGGTAACTTTGTGTTTTGTTGTGTTGTAAAAAGGCTAAACATTCGAAAATGAAGCCATATAAGCAAACACATCCGGGTTTTAGATATTTTGCAACCCTGTACAATTTGATTGGTAGCATGTTCCCCTGTCAGGGTCTGAGCAGAGGCAGACCCCTATCTGCTGCTCCCCAGACTAGGGTGTCCTGTCATACAATTAGGAATGATTGTATACAATATAGTGTTTCATGGTCTCCTCATGCATTCTGTGACTAGTATTCCCATATTTGTGTTATTTTAAGCAAACACACAGCCCACAGGTTATTCTTATTTATGTGAAGCATTAGTGGTAGTAAACACATGAATTTAAAACGGCCGAGTTGGGGGATCTAGGAGTAGATGAGATTTTTGCTTGACTGCAATTATAACCTGGAAGACCGAGCGAGGCTGTGACGATAAAGGGCTCCACGCAGGCGGCCGTTACCTGTGCAGCAACCAGTTGTGGCCGCATTCTTCTGAGTTGGTTGTTTAAAGCCTTTTTTCTGCATTGCATACATGATCAGATATTTTTCCTGGCGCTGTGCAAGACTTAGCATATCCTAAATCTTTGAAGGATGTACTAGTGTCGTACCTCACCTCTGGCTCATCAATAGCCTCTCCATTGTCAGGTGCAGGGCATCACTCTCCAGCCATTGCCTGTATATACGAAGTCATTTCATGCTTTTCTGCTCGATGCTGATCACTGTTCATGATTCATTTTCAGTTCATTGCGAGCTCTGGGGGATGTTGTAAGGAAGCCTTCAGCTCATAGAAGAAGGTATCAAACTAACACACCATTTCTACTTCTTTCAATCACACAAAATGCTAACCTTCCCATACTACTTAACACATTTTTGTATAAACGTATTATTGAAGCTTCTGATCGAAGTAGCAGGAGCAGTAATGTTGAGCTTTATTAGATGTACATTATTTGGGGCCCATTTGACTCTATCCATGCCTGTCCATGTTGTTTGTACACGTTAATATGTGTATCCTGAGTCTGGATTTACACCACACTATTCTGTAGGATTCGTTCAAATGCTTGTGTGCCACATGTGGTCTACCATACATGAATAGGACAGGTCCATCCATCATGCTTATTCATGATGTTGTCTCCACCATGATGTGAAGACTGCCCCTGTACACAAAAGGCACAAAATAATCCCTTCATCCACAAAGTAATCCTTTTTCAGGAAGAAATTGCACATCTAAATGATACTACACGTCTAGCACCTTGAAACCTTAACATCATTTTGCATAGTCTCTGCAACACCTAGTGAATCTGTCCTGTAGCATGATGGGTAGCTCTGGTACCCATGCATCACGTCTACTCATCACATTACAACATCGATGCTTTACCTCTTTGTCTGTATAAACTATTAACCTATCCGTTCTCCCCTTTTCTTTGTGGTTATTTACTCAGTATGAGCTGGTGTCCTTCTGATGCACAATATACTTCTATGAGTGCTGACTTTAACTATAGAAGGTATAGTATAATGTGTCAGGAGAAACCAACAATTTAAGCCAAAGGCTTTTGCAATGGTTCTGCTTTGCCAGTGTGTTGCCTTGCCCGAAGCATGATGCCAACTGTGCAGCTGGTCCTTATCCCTAGGTATTAGTCTTACTCATTATAGGTACTAGTGCTACTACATGCCGCAAGATGTCACAATAATAACTGTATGTGCAGGATCGAGAAGCAACACGGAGTTCTCAGTAGATCTGGTGTGGACTCATTGAAAAGTGGTTGCTTTGCATTGTGGCACACATGCATTCTGTGCTTCATTTGCTGTGCTTGACTTGACAAATGGGAAGCTTGACTGTGTGGTCTTCTATAACCTCCTTTAGTTTCTTTTAATTTTTAAAGCTTGTTGAGGGCATTGCTGTTTTAAATAAATCCTCTAACCCCAGCTTCTCGTAGATTCCTTTAAGAATTGGAGGGTAACCTAGGTTCCTGTCCATCTGGGTCCAAGTGGTGTTTCTTGTGTAGAATATATGACATTATAATCTGCTGAAAACGTGAGGATCGGGCCTGCATAAAACTAGAGCACTAATGGAATTTTAGTCGCTGACTAACCAGCATATGTGTCTTCTTGTTGTCGTGTGTTTTTGTTTTGCCTGTTTGCAAATGTAGATTTATATCAATGTGCTTGCAGAATGTTTAATGCGTGCAGTTTGTAAGCTACACGTGTCATTCTGTGCTTTTTGGCGATCAGTGCTTTAATTTCGCTGTATGTTCCTTGTTTAGTTACAGCCTAGAAGGCCTTGCAGGAGATGGAGATGATAGCCAGAGTCCTACAAATACACTGGAATCCTCTACAGCAAGTTCTAGGAAACTGCACGTAAGACAGGGTTATGAAGGAGAGGATAGAGGATCCTTGGGTTCTCTCACAGAAGAAGATCAAGAACATGAGCAAAGATCAAAAAGGACATTCCAGGAGGTAACCTCTTTATTAGCAGTGTGTTTGTCTTCGAAGAATGAAATGTATTTATTTGTGCTGAAGATGTAGGATCTGGAAAGCCTGTTCTTCAGGACTCCGCGCCTTTCCAAATCAACTTGAACTCCACTAGCTCCTGTTATCAGACTTCGTATCTGTGATCGAGTAATTAATTTTGTCTTTGCAAGAGTCCTCTAGTTCATTATAACAAAGTTTTGTCCTGCTTCTATCCGTGAAAAAGCAAGATGTATTTTGACATGATTCATCAGGTCTCCGTGTGGCTGTTATTATTTTTCCACCTCATTTCACTAATAAACAAAATTTTTAACACAAATAATAGATTGAAATTTCAGCTATATGAAACGGACGATGCATCATCTTGCTTTAAATCGTCAGGCCAGGCAAGATCAAGACCTGGCAGAGCTTTAAGAGTTGATTTAGGCCCTTTTTTGTTTTCTTCTGTGGGAAAACACGAAGTTTAGACTATATGCAGTCAGGCTCCCGAAAATACATTTAAAACGCATTTAATCTGGAAGTCATCCAAATTGTTAAGCAGTCTCTTGACATGTAATCCTTAAACCAGGGCTGTCAAAATCTCGGCCTCCCAATTGTTGATGCCTACAATTCCCAGAATTTCTTCAATGCAATAGATGGCTAGGGAATTATGGGAGTTGTAGTTCAGAAACATCCGAAGAGGCTGCATGGTTGACTTATTGCAATAATCACGTTCCGCAGACACTGCACGTTGATTTTGTAATGCCAATGGTTCTGTGTAAATTATTGGACTGATTTCTTGGATTAATCCTACATGTCCTTTTGTTTCTTTCTCAACAGGACTGTGCAAAATCTTGCGTGCGTGGGTTTGCGTATGGTACTTCAACTGCGCAGCCTCAAATGATGAAATCCATGTCACTTAGTACTATCAGCCATTCAACGATGGAAAGTGAGTTATTCTGTCTTTCTCTGACATACAATCAGCTGCTATACATTACTTAGAAAGTAAGCCTTAATGCCTCACTGCCACTGCTGATCTGAATGATAGGGTTCTTGTTTCTTTTGATTTCAATCTTTGGAGAGAAATCTATAAACATTACACATTTTAGAAGGCATCTGTAATGGTATATAAGGAACCTTCCAGTTCAGACATTTTGGCAGTCTTTATACAGATCATTAACCAGTAAATTTCAGACATTACTGGATACCACACGTAGTAAGGTATTTATTATTTGCTCCACACGTTTAAAGCAAGAGTACTTGTTCACAATGTTGTGCTCAGGCTACTTCAAGGAGGGAGTGGAGACATCTAGAAAAGTCTTTGCTTGAGAAAGGGATATCTGCAGAAAACATAAATGAGAAAAAGCTAGCACATACAATGTAGGAAGACAAAACTGAAATCAAATTTTCCCCTAGTTGATTGTAAAGCCTGTTAGCCCCTATGTATACATTCCAAAAAGTGTTAAAGTATTAATCAAATCAGGTGTCACTTGAGATACACTGAAACATACTTACCGCATAGAGAATCGGTTTATGTCAGCTCTTAGAAAGTTTATTCGTATTCATTGCATGTTTTCATGTTCGGGTCCCATGTGCCTAACTACCACTTAATTTAGAAAACTTAACAGTCAGCTCTTTGTGTTGGTCCTCCGAATAACGCCGCTGTCAAGCACCCCACCCCCACCCTCATTGTGTATGCTTTATCACTCTCATGAGGCAAATTGTGGCAGGTTCATGACAAAGTGAAAAATTGTCACAGTTTGAGCATACAAAAATATGTTCTCGCTGCGACTGCTTCTGTGGTGCTACAACCTCTCTGGTGGTAATATAGACTGTCTTTATGTACTGGTGATAGTTACTTACTATCCTAGTTACCACTGAACTAAGCACCAAATCTTGTGCTCATGTATAAAATCATGCACAGAAATGGTGTAACTACCCTTTTATTTTTTTATTACATAGCAATGGTATGGAACCCCTTTGTCCAAATCTAACATTCTTTTTAAAACCAGGTACATTCTAATACCAAGCAAATTACAAGTGATTTGATGCTTCAGTCAGTTTTACTGTGACCAGTACAAACAGTGTCTCCAAAAACACACCATATATATTATCCACAGGAAAAAAATAAACTGTATCAGGGTTATTCAGAGAGCGTGAAAAGCACGAGAATGGCTGGAGAATGAAAAATTCTAGGTCAAAATAGCCGATTTGGAAAGTGAGAAGAAAGAGAATTTTTCTGGTTTGGCTATTTTGACCTAGAATTTTTCATTCTCCAGTCATTCTCCTGCTTTTCACGCTCTCTCAATAACCCTGTTAATGAAAACAAAACCAAAATGTTTTTTTTTTTAAACTTAATATATAAAGTATATCATGATACTGAACATGTGTAAATAATAATTCATTACATAGTGTAATATTTAAAAATTAATGTAGTGGAACGAATTGCTGGTACCACTCACATATGGATGAGCCAGAAATGGTCGGAGTATGATTCGCTGAAAGGTACACATACCTGGGTGAAAACGAATGTCATCCTCTAGAAGAAGAATATGCATACCAATTTCATGCAGAATTCCAAAAGATGTTTGATGAAAAAAAGTAGTAACTCACAATAGTAGTGCTATACACTAAACACGAGATTTCTCCTCGGGTGGCAGCTTAAAATTAAGAAGGTTATTTACAGACATCTGAAGCTCCCTCTCTCAGTATGTAAAGGGAATCTACAAGGTGGACGAAGGGCGTATATTCAAAAGGAAACAAAGTAGCAAAACAAGAGGACATAGTCTTAGATTAGAGGGGTAAAGGTTTAAAAGTAACATCAGGAAGCATTATTTTACTGAGAGGGTGGTGGATACATGGAACAGCCTTCCAGTTGAAGTGGTAGAGGCCAAAACAGTGATTGAATTTAAGTAGGCATGGGATAGGCATAAGGCTATCCTAAACAAAAGATAATTCCAGGTAAAGTATCCATGTAATTGGGCAGACTAGATGGGCCGAAAGAAAATGTCGGCAGATAAGAACCTATGTGGGATGTTCACTGTTGTTGCAATAACAATAAACATTGGTTATCCATAGAACGAGCATTTAACAATGGCAGGCGAATTTACAGCAAACACTGATGAATAACGGTACCATCTTCTGTAATCTGGGTGAAAAGTCTATTCTCTATTTGCGATTGCCCTACTATTGTTTGCAAGAACGGTGAATAAACATATGGCAATTTCAAAACCGTGATCTCTATAGGACTCCGATACAAACCAGTGTAAAAACAACACTGGAGTACTTCAACTGAAACAACGGTGTCAACACTAGACTAGTATGGTGGAAAGAGCGTAAGAAAGTATAGCAAATTATGTTGTTTGTTCCCCAAATAGTAGTTCCACTGGAGTTCTTCACTATAGTTTGCAAAGTTAAATCCCTGTTCTATCAATGAAACTCACAGGGTTATTCAGAGAGCGGTGAAAAGCAGGAGAATGACTGGAGAATGGAAAATTCTATGCCAAAATAGCCGCTTTGGAAAGTGAGAATTTTTCTGGTTTGGATATTTTGACCTAGAATTTTCCATTCTCCAGTAATTTTCCTGCTTTTCACCTCTCTTTGAATAACCCTGTAGGTCAGAATAGCCAAACCATAAAAATTCTCCCTTTCATCTCACTTTCCAAATCGGCTATTTTGACCTAGAATTTTTCATTCTCCAGTCATTCTCCTGCTTTTCACCGCTCTCTGAATAACCCGGTCAGTCTTTACTGTAAACTCAGCTGTTCATTGTCCTGTTCAAACTATCGTGTTATACAGCGAAGGAAACCAGTGAATATACATGTACTAGACAGTACTCAAGTCTTCTCATCACACGTAAAATAATAAAAAATATAATAAGTCAGATTTTGTTACATTACTAAAATAAATTTTCTGTGAAAAAACCTTCGCAGTACAACAGATATCTCCATGCATGGAAGCCATGACATTGCTCTAGTTTCCATTGAGCAGCATGACATTGCTGACAAACCAGACATGATGAGGTATCCACCAGTCATATTCCTCATATAAATCTTTTAATTTCTGTGCAGCATATGATGTAAATCCTGCAAACTGTCAGTACTCGAACAACTGGAATTGCTTGTTTATTTGAATGTATCACGTATGTACATGTTTTAGATGAATTTAAATTTTGTTTCCATCACTGATTTAGACATAGTCTCCATTACTCCATTACTAAACGGTGTACATCCCGCAGAAATGAAATCCTTTGCCTTGTGGAAGCCTGCTTGTTGCTAAATGAAACGATGCAATATTTGTCTATTGATGCTACACCTTTTAGTAATATTAACCCACTAAGGGACATTTTTTGTTAATCGTCTCCATCATTTAACAAAAGAGATTGTGCTGCATTTCTGCCTCTGCCTGAACTCGAGTGGCGGCTTCTTCTTTCCATGTTTTTCCTGTTCGTATTGATCATGCATGCTCTAACATCTGCTGTTAACCCACTTCTCAGCCCAGGGACGGATACGACCAAAGAGGCGAATTTCATTCTCCTTCAGCATCTCTCCGCTTGTGCCTAAGTCTAAGCATATGTTTTCTATTGGCTCTTCGTCCAGTGATGAGGAGTCTGATAGTAAGTAAATGCCGCTCGACCTGAGAACCGTGTGCTAATAGTATCGTCTTGTGATACATGTTTATGCTTTGCTTTGGCTGCTTGTGCAAGTTTGTTTATTTCTGCATCATTATCTGAGCTCCCATATCATCTTTGGACCACTTTATATAACTTTTTCTTGTGTCATTAGAGGTGTAACCGATACATGTCACAGAGAGTGCGAATATGAAGCCCAAACATTAATAAACATCCCCATCTATTTAATTACAATCTACTTGTGTTGCGAGCATCTGGCGATTAATCCCTTCTACTTGAATTCTTCAAAGAAAATTCAGTTTAAGGTCTAGTCTGTGATTTTTATCTCCATAATAAGAAGCTGACACATTCATCTATTCAGTAGCCTGATGGGCGCTATTAATTTAATTATAGTAATTATGTATGAAGCTAAACATGTTCCTTTGTGCTCTATAGTGAGGTTACAGATAGGACGATAGGCAGTGACACTGCATGCCATCTAATTAAGTAAAGTGGACTTACAGTGAAGTTCATAAACATTTTATGTGTTATCTAATGAAGACTCTCACTTGTAAGGTTACAATGAGGTTGAGATGCAATATTATGATTCATGATGGTCACAGATTACATATGCTCCATAGTACAGGTTGTTACAGGACAGATTGTAACCAATACATATCATTGTTATCAATCACGATATGCAGGGGGCATTTAATCTAGTGTAGAATGCATACAGGATGGTTACATACAAAATGTCTCAAGGGAAATGTTTCTGTGAGTTTGGAGAATAATTATTCTAGATTACTATAAATTAAACCCGTTCACAATGGTTATAGGCGGGGGTCAGGTCCTAAAAAAGCGTGGAAACTCCTCAAGATTCCTGTCCCCCAAGTAGCAAATCTCATGCTTAATATAAACACATGCTCAAATTTGATATATTTACACATATATATATTAAAAGTTTTGTGAAAATGTAAGATAAATTCTACATTTCTTGTGACTTGGCAGGGAAACCTATGATCGAACACCTGAATTCAAGCTTTATATTGTATGGAACTAATGGGAACAGAGTTCCCTCTGCAAAAATAGTGAAGGAACCGCGTTCCCCCTCGACTTGACCCCTGTTTGTAGGTAATGAATGTATAGTGAGGTTGCAATGAGATTATAGACCACAAGCATCGTTATTTCTAACATCTCATTACAGTGTGATTACATACAGTAGCTAACCTTAAGTTATTATGTTGAAGATACATGGACATCAAGAGATGGTCATGAAATACATGAACCTTTTGGGCCATTCCGGACTATGCTCCAGAAGGTCTGAATTGGCCTTCTTGATTCCTGCACTCATGTTTTTTCATGATCGTTTACATAACCAAAGAATAAAGTGTACACATTACTTATTGCACAACGTCCAAAAAAAAGCATTCCTTTCTATAAATGTGCCAGTTTTTCTCAAGTTGGGAAAATCCTTTTAAAGTGCTTTTCTTACCATTTGTTGTGACTCTTTTTTTAGGCTATCGATCTTTAAGTATCACAAGCAGTTCCTTGTCCCAAAGGTAAGCAGATACCTGACCCGGCTTCTTATTCGGCTTCACTTACTTCAGATGTTGACCGTAATTACCTTTCATATTTTTTTTTTCTTTCTGATGCAAGAATAATGCTTCACTTATTTAACAAGTATGACGGCAAAGTATCTTCTTGCCAATGTTTTATACTGCACGGACAACTCCAAACCTGCGCTGCTTCCAGGGAACCGGCTTCCCGGATGGAAAGTCCGCGCGCAGATCACTTGTTTCTGCATTGCAAACTACGAGAATTGGGAATGTTTCAGAATTATTTTTTTTTTCCAAAAAGTATTTTACCAGGAAGGATACATTGAGATGTCTCTCGTTTTCAAGTATGTCCTGGGTGGCGAGTACGTACCGTTAGGTCTCTTGCCCAAGGTCACTTACTGGAGAGGTGCTCTTGCGAGGATTTGAACCTGTGTCTCCACGGTCATAGAGCAGTTATGTTACCTCTACTCCACCCATCCACAGAATGACTGTGTTTTGTGTTTCTCCATTGACTTAGCATATCTGAAGAAAACTGCAACCACTTGCCTCCAAGCCCTTCGCGGAAAGAGCTGGAGGGGAAAGGAGGAACAAAAGTAAGCCGTACGTTTAGCTACCTCAGGAATAAAATGTCCAGCGGCAAGAAGACCAAGGTGAGTGCTTCCTTATGCGAATACGCTTGTGTGTTTTTAATCTTCATGTCCTTTATAAATACCCTAGTCTTGTTATTTGACTGCATTCCTCTTTCTCTTTTGTGGAGAATTTAGATCACAAATTTGTGGGTTGCCAAGGATCAGGAGTGTGAAGTTCTATATAAGATAATGTTTTTTTTTTCTTCACATTTGGTAGCAATTTGGCTAACGTACTGTAAACCCAAAATGTCACTGCCATGACTAGGTTCATGTTGATTAGATAAATTGCTTTGTTCATCTACTTAATTTTGCTAAATTGCTAGCACATGTGTAAGAGTAGATTTACTGTTAATTTTACCATTGCGTAGGAGCAGCACGTGCTTGGCCCTCCTTTAAATGATCCCCTTCATCCCAACTCTTCCCCATTGTATCAGTCTCATTCGGGTGCATGCAAACGAGACCCGTAACCACCCACAGTCAATCAATGTAAAATCCTATTTTCTGGTTGGCTGCTGGCAGCATGGATAATCTGTTATGTGAGGGGGGGGGGATTCCTTTTCAAAATGAGCAATATACTAGTGAAGTGATAACACACGGGACTGTCACTGCATTCCGGACGTGTTAAGTTTCAGTGCCTCAAAAAAGTTTAAACTGTTCTCTAGTGTTAGGATGTTTGGAAAATTGTATTTAAGGTTGGGAGGAAAATCCCTGCTCATCTGCGCATTTTTTTACCACCGCCGAAATTAGCGTTATGTTACTGACAATGGTGTTAGTTATAGGTTTAGGGTTACTATTTGTGTTTGTTTAGGGAAAGTCCTAGCCCTAACAAACAGGTTCTGCTTCATTTTTGGGCAACAGACTCTGCTCCTTTTGATGTGAGATCAGGGAACCCTAAACGTAAACCGAAATATAATGCTAATTTTGACTGAAAAGAATGGTGCAAATGCATCTCTTTAGTGCGTCAAATATGGCTTTTGTTCCCTATTGTCTTAATGATGAGGAACATTTTTGTGTCGTACCATAAGGCGTCCACAAGGCTGGTTGTCTTATGATAGTAACTCCTAGTGAAGCTGATCATAGATTTACAATGGATTTAAATGATTTCAGCTCCATTGTACACAATACTATTCGGATCACTATGTAACCAGAGCACAGTTGTCTTTTCTAATGTATTTTCTATGGATGCCGTCTCTCTCAGCAGCTATGGTAAGGAAATGTAGAAACCTACTTGTGGCCGGGTATGTCCCCACATGTTTGATGAGCGGTTTTCTTATTAATAGGACAAACGCGTGAAATGAAGCCTTTCCGGGAGGGACATGGGTACAGTATCTTGGCTACTATGCTCTGTAATTAGCTCTGTGACTAGAAGTGTTATAATGTGTCAGTTTTTAGGAATCTGCACAGGATCCCCCAATAATCGGGGGGGGGGGAGATATCCTGCTCCCTTTAAGACAACACATATGTATGATGTAATTTGAAGTACTGCAGACCAACAAGCTCCTTTCATTAGTAACTGCCCTTGGCCTTCAGGTGCTATAAATTGAGTGAGTTCAGTATCTTTAGGGTGGTTCCCTAAAGCATAAACTACGGCAGTCAACAAAGCCTCAATATCCGGAACACACTGTGTACATGTCTATGAAGGTAACTAGGGGGCTATACCCTCATCCGCAGCTCCTTCACTTATGTTTTAAGATATTATACAAGCAATAGGAATATACCTCACCCTTCCTTTTGGACATTTAAGTTCTTCTGCTCGGACAGATAAAATGTCACAATTTCTCTAGCCTTCATATTAGCTTTTATAATATCATACGCCTGACATACAAAAATTGTGACTTCTGATTGGCTGCTGATAGTTCCCTTTACATTTTCCCCAATATGTATAATTTGTGGGAAAAATAACTCCTTGGAACTATTGTTCTCAGCCCAGTCATTGCCTCCTCCTATCTGCAGTCATCATTCTACTTTCCAATATCAATCAGCAGTCATGCCATCCCTCATTAAATCTGCAATAATCATGGTTCTCTCCTCATTATGCAGACATCAAATCCATCGTCTCCCTTTGTAAATCATGGCTTTATGTCCTTCTTCCCGCCTTTCCATCACATCCCACCTCCAACCCTTAGATCTCTGGGTATGATGCCCACCTCCTCATCGACCCCTGTATTGATCCTCCATCCTTTCTGCTGTTTTAATGCTTTTTTGCCTTATGCTCTATTCTCATAACGAAGGAATGTGGTACGAAGGAGGCGCTAAAGTGAATAGGATATTGGTGTGAATATGTATGCAGCCTACTGGAAGAGGAACACAAAACCTCGACAGAAATGTGTTTGAGATACGAAAAGAAATGGGAGTTACTCCAGTGGCGCAGAGGGAGGTAATTTGCGTTGAAAATCCGTATAAATGCGAAACGGAAATATTCTAAAAAAAAAGCACAGTCTAAGAACAGACCAATGTTAAAGTGCTATCTTAAATGTACACTAGAAAAAGTGCAATGCAATCGAAAGTGCATATGGTGCAAGCAACTGAAAGGTGCTAATTAGGAGCACAGTCTAGGAAGAGACCAAAGATAAAGTGCTATTTTAAGTGTACACTAGAAAAAGTGCAAATGCAATCAAAAGTGCATATAGAGCAAATAACAGGATATTCGTAATAGAAACGATTCATAAAAACACATAAAAAACAACACACACTGCTTGTGCAAAATGCAAATATAAAGTGCAATTGAATTAGCACAAAAATGGTAATAAAAATAGTCCAGAGATAATGCAAAAAGTCTAAAAAGACTAAAAGACTAAAAAGACAGTCTTATACGTGAATAAATAAAGGAGGGCTGATTGATAACTGTGTAGGCCTCTCACTTATAACGTCCGTATACGAGGATCCTCCAAATGGGGGAGAAATGGATCTTATCCTTGTTGTCCTAGTGGATTCCGTGTTCTAGTAGATTCCACGTTCTCGTAGTACGGGGAAGGGGAAAAAAGAGAGAAAGAGAAAAATAGTGCAATATTGTCTAGATATATTAGTCGTGGAAGGAGGCAAGAAAAATGCACACTTACACTTTCCAGAGCCTATATAGTCCAGGCTCTGGTTCGAAATGCACTGGGCCAAGTATAGAGTGGCCTCTTCCCTTCTTTGGAAATTATTGTTCACCTCGGATATAGAAAAACAGGGTATTCATAGCGCAACTTGAATGATGACTGGGTACATTGGTAAAGATAGGGTTAGTCTCACTCACCGATGGTGGAGCCTTGTTCCAGGCTCGACTTAATGGCATGCAGTGCTCCTTTGCTCGGTGGGCACCGTCACCTCTTTAGCTGCACCTCTTTAACGGTCTTCTACTGGCTCAGAAGGGCAAATAAAGTAAATAGACCAAAAAAACAGCAGCAAAACCACGAATTGGTAAATTAAAATAACGTGGTTTATTGAGAAAATCTAAAATAAAGGGGGGGGGAGGAAGGGAAAAAGAAAAATGATAATGGTGGAGGATACGCGTTTCGGCAGCTCACGTGCCTTCATCAGTCCATAAGAGAAAAAAGGGGCCCCTTTTTTCTCTTATGGACTGATGAAGGCACGTGAGCTGCCGAAACTCGTATCCTCCACCATTATCATTTTTCTTTTTCCCTTCCTCCCCCCCCCCTTTATTTTAGATTTTCTCAATAAACCACGTTATTTTAATTTACCAATTCGTGGTTTTGCTGCTGTTTTTTTGGTCTATTTACTTTATTTGCCCTTCTGAGCCAGTAGAAGACCGTTAAAGAGGTGCAGCTAAAGAGGTGACGGTGCCCACCGAGCAAAGGAGCACTGCATGCCATTAAGTCGAGCCTGGAACAAGGCTCCACCATCGGTGAGTGAGACTAACCCTATCTTTACCAATGTACCCAGTCATCATTCAAGTTGCGCTATGAATACCCTGTTTTTCTATATCCGAGGTGAACAATAATTTCCAAAGAAGGGAAGAGGCCACTCTATACTTGGCCCAGTGCATTTCAAACCAGAGCCTGGACTATATCGGCTCTGGAAAGTGTAAGTGTGCATTTTTCTTGCATCCTTCCACGACTAATATATCTAGACAATATTGCACTATTTTTCTCTTTCTCTTTTTTCCCCTTCCCCGTACTACGAGAACGTGGAATCTACTAGAACACGGAATCCACTAGGACAACAAGGATAAGATCCATTTCTCCCCCATTTGGAGGATCCTCGTATACGGACGTTATAAGTGAGAGGCCTACACAGTTATCAATCAGCCCTCCTTTATTTATTCACGTATAAGACTGTCTTTTTAGTCTTTTTAGTCTTTTAGTCTTTTTGCATTATCTCTGGACTATTTTTATTACCATTTTTGTGCTAATTCAATTGCACTTTATATTTGCATTTTGCACAAGCAGTGTGTGTTGTTTTTTATGTGTTTTTATGAATCGTTTCTATTACGAATATCCTGTTATTTGCTCTATATGCACTTTTGATTGCATTTGCACTTTTTCTAGTGTACACTTAAAATAGCACTTTATCTTTGGTCTCTTCCTAGACTGTGCTCCTAATTAGCACCTTTCAGTTGCTTGCACCATATGCACTTTCGATTGCATTGCACTTTTTCTAGTGTACATTTAAGATAGCACTTTAACATTGGTCTGTTCTTAGACTGTGCTCTTTTTTTTTAGAATATTTCCGTTTCGCATTTATAGGGATTTTCAACGCAAATTACCTCCCTCTGCGCCACTGGAGTAACTCCCATTTCTATTCTCATAACCCCCATCCTACAGCTTGGTCAATATTGCCCTCTCCATGGAAATCTAGCTAATGCCCTATGTGTTTTTCATTACGGTAGTCAGTAACAAATTTAAGTCCTAACTTAAATTCATAGCTGTGGTCACAACCTATATCATAGAAACATAGAAAAATGTCGGCAGATAAGAACCTTTCGGCCCATCTAGTCTGCCCAATTACATGGATACTTAACCTGGATTTCTCTTTTGTTTAGGATAGCCTTATGCCTATCCCATGCTTGCTTAAATTCAATTACTGTTTTGGCCTCTACCACTTCTACTGGAAGACTGTTCCATGTATCAACCACCCGCTCAGTAAAATAATGCTTCCTGATGTTACTTTTAAACCTTTGCCCCTCTAATCTAAGACTATGTCCTCTTGTTTTGCTACTTTGTTTCCTTTTAAATATACTCCCTTCCTCTACCTTGTGGATTCCCTTTATGTATTTAAATGTTTCTATCATATCTCCTCTGTCTCGTCTTTTTTCCAAGCTATATATGTTAAGATCATTAAGCCTTTCCTGGTAACATTTCTCCTTCAAGCCGTACACCATTTTAGTAGCCCTTCTCTGAACTCTCTCTAAGATGTCTATATCCTTCTGGAGATATGGTCTCCAGTACTGCACACAGTACTCCAAGTGAGGTCTCACCAGTGCTCTGTACAGTGGCATGAGCACTTCCCTTTTCCTACTGCTATTACCTCTCCCTACACAACCAAGCATTCTGCTAGCATTTCCAACGATATCAAAACGATCAGAGTGGAATACACTGCTACCATGGAATTAATGTATACATTGGCATACATCACTGGTGGAAATAGCCAGCTGTGTTTCCTCCTACGTATTTTGTGTTATCCAGTTATCACTATCATTTACACCACAATACTTTATTAATCACGAGTATATACTAACTCCCCCCTACCGCCAACTTCCAACACACTTAATACCAGACTGCTCTGCCAAATTACGAAAAGAAATCCTGACTGTACAGGAGTCTTCTCTGGTAATCTGGTCATATTTTAGGGCACATCCCTCTTTTGTGCCTCCAGATAATAGTCTGTAATAAGTGAAGCCATCAAATGTTCTTTAGAGGTTGTGATGAAACTGTGGTTTGAAAAGCAGAAGTCACAATTTCTTGAGTTGAAGCTTCCTTCCTTGTCCATCATTTAGTTATCTTGTATAATACCAGCAACATTTGCCAGCTGCTCTGTCAGCCATACGGGACAAATGCTAAATTTTGGCAATTTTTGCGCCCACCACACCACATCTGTCAACTTTCTTGAGGACGAGCATGCCTTGGGGTAAATTTATCGAGGTGCCACAAATTAGGTTTGGATTCAGACATTTGGAGGTAGGCAGTATGTTTGTGTCTCTCTCTTCTTACTGGTTTTGTTTCCGGTTAAATGTATTGTTTTACCAAACCTCTTGGGTATGCAGACTATGTAGTGCTCATAATGTAACCCCCCCCCCCGCCATCGTGGATACAATCAGTGTGTTTTGCTGAACTGCCATCAATGTTGTACGAGTTTGTACTTTGATCCCGCTTTATTGATGGGGTACATTGACACTGCAGCAGGCTTATGTATGGTATGATCATACTTTGTACTCTAATGCTCAACGTTTATTCCCAAACTATGTGTTTTAAAAGTCATTAAAACTATAAGGCCAGTGTCAGACGAGCTTTTTTTCAGAGTGGATGGAATGTTCTTGAGAGTGGATGTTCCTTCCTCTCTGACGGAGGTGTGCCACCTCACTGAGTGCAGTTAGTGCACTTGCTCGATCCTCCTATGGAGGATTGTGCTTTGCAGCCCCGTCGAACGCACATTGTTGTGCGGGACTTTCAGCACGCCCGCTCTAGTGTGCGAGATACGTGCGCTACAGTGTGTGACCGGCCCCATTGAAACCGCTGTGACGGGCGTTGGAAGGCACGTCAGTACAGGCGCAAGTCGTGCGCTCGTCTGACGCTGCCCTCAACTGAGTGCTCTGAATTTGGCATGTTATGGGTCTCAAAAGCAGTCTTACGAAAAATACATAGCAGCCACTCTGGTTTTGTGATTTTTGTACGAGGCGGAGGACATGTAAATAACAATTTCAATAGCGACTTAAAGATATTTCTTGCCTGACACAGATTTTGATTGATTGGTTTTGGGGGGGGGGGGGCTATAGATATAATTCAACTTGTCGATTGGTGAAGGAGAAACTGCGATCTCATCCGCACAGAGAACATTGTGAATATTATTGTCCCCTTTGAATGCAAATGTGAATCAAAGGGAGAATATTGTGTCAGCTTGCATCTATGAATCATGGTTGCCTTCACTTAAATGCTGTTCCACATTTAACATAAATGGAAGAGGAAATTTGGAAATCTGGAATTTGGAAATCTGATTGTCACTGTGGTTAAGCAATCTGCGTAAAGAGTAGAAGGCCACAAAGCCTTTAGGCTGCTTAAGCTCGAATCTCTATTCTTTAGAGCAGTGGTTCCCAACTCTGGTCCTCAAGGCCAGGTTTTAAGGATCACTTTGGGTAAATGCAGACTGAATCCTGCAATCACTGAGCAGCAAATCATATCACCTGTGCTGTGCTTCAGATATCTGGCAAACCTGACCTGTTAGGGGTACTTGGACTGCGGTTGGGAATCACTGCTTTAGATTACCGCATTGGTTCCCAATCCTGTTCTTGGGTACCCCTAACAGGTCAGGTTTGCAGATATCTGAAGCACAGCACAGGTGATCTAATTTGCTGCTCAGTGTTTGCAGGATTCAGTCTGGATTTCCTCAAGGTGATCCTTAAAATCTTGTCTTTCGGTGGTCCTTTAGGATTGGATTGGGAAACACTGCTTTAGAGGCGGTAATATCCCCTTTGAGGTAAAGGCCGCCTATTATTAGGATAATACACTTTTTTTTTTTTCTTCAATTTGGTGACACCAATTCGGCGGATTTTCCTGACGTCTGATAACTGCTTCGGTGACTCCGATTTTGGCAAAATAAGGTGAACAGTCACCATATTTTCTGTGAAATGGAATCGCCAAATTGCGGTAACATGGGCTGAAACTCCATTTCGGTGCTCTGTGAATAGACCCTATAGCAAACTAAAAATGTTAATTTCCATCTTGGTTCAAAATGACATTTGCCGAACAGTGTTTCCAAAACCTGGTGTCTACTAGGCTTGCATATTGAGCACTTTGAAAGTTTTTTGGTTCCATTCAACACACAAAAGACATAGGGGTGGGGAAAAAACAGTTTCTAAAAGAAAATAGTGCTTTATTTCTGGATTCTTTGACCTAAAATTGGACCAGACTGTGTTCTGATGAGCGGTTTCAGGTATTTTACTTTTTATCTGTATGGTTTTAAATTGCAGAGTGAAGAAATGAGAACCACAAGTTCCATAAATATCGTTCTACCTTAACAATAACCTTGCTTAACTGAAGCCTTCTTTTTTTAAGCATGCACTGTATACTTAAATTCCTCTTTTAGTCTCCATGTTTGGAGAGGTTCTATTCCTCCTCCTCTATCCTTTGAGAGAACCCTGTATATTCATCAGGCTATCTCTGCTTCTGCCCGTCTTTCTCCACCTGCTTCTCAAGATTGTCTTAAAGGGACACTACCAGATTGCTTGTGCATTACAATTAAAACCTCCTTATAAAACCCATGCTGTGTTTTTTTTGTTTGAAGTAATTGCATGTAAAAAGGACATTTTTCCCATATTGCTACATTTACCAAAACCTGTGCAAAAGCTTTACTGCTGTTATTTAATCTACAGTATTTAACAGATAATGAGGTGGAGGCATGAATGTTTAGATCAGGTGGCAGGAGGTCTATTGTTCTCCAGGCTACCTGAGATAAGAGATGGCAGCTGAATGAGACAAGATGGTGAGGTTTAAAAGACTTCTAATCTACCCCTAGTGATATCCTTTGAAGACATCCCACACAATACAATGATTTGATTAGGTGATTGACCAATTTCCTCCATTCTATGGCCATTGCCATATGGAACATGCTCCAAAATGGATTTTATTTTTCCTTTTGGATCAACAGCCACAGGGTTGTGTGGAAAGTTGAAATTGATGAAAATTTGTCTTTTTTCCTTCCTTCTTTCAACCTATAATAATTACAATTATTACATAGTTACAATTGTACTATGTTAATGCATGACCATTTCTGCCCCTTCATATCTGTGCGTGTTTATTCGCTTGGAACCAGCAGAATACAAAGCATCCGTATAACACAAATATCCTGTGCAGTCACTCCAAAGCTCACGATTTAGCCTGCAGCTGGCAAGGTCTCCAAGGCCTTGATATTGTAAAATAGAATAAATGAGTCCATCACTGCCTCCTAAACATTCACAGTGTGAGTTTATCCCTTTAGGCTAGGGTCAGACTAACGCATTTTTCGCGTTGTCTGTGAAAAAGTGCGTTCGAACGAATGGACGTATTTTTTCACGGAATACGCGATAGCGGTCATACGATGCGCATTTTTGTCCGTAATTTTGTATGGATCATCAATAAAACACTTTTTGTGTCTGGACGTTATGTTGGCCGGACATTAGCAGCGTCTGACGTCTCCTAATCACGCACACACGCCGCTAGCGGACGCAGCGCACTCTGTACGTCAGTACTAGCAGTATCACTTTCTCGAAAAAAAGCGTTTGTTTGCCACTTGCGTTGCGCAGCCGCACTTTTGTGCGGCCGTTCTTCGTATGCTGCCCGGCATTGGACGTCATTTGTTGCTAGCACGGCCGTGATTTAGTGCGACTAAACGCACGTTAACACTGCGTTAGTCTGACCCTAGCCTTAGTGAACAGACAACGTTTCTTCCTTCCACAGGTCTTTGTCAAGTCTAAAGTGTATATGTACAAAACACAATATATAGTCTAACAATTAGTGTAGTAATAATAAACACCTGATGCTTCTAAATTAACCCCCTCTACTAAAAGTACAGATCTTGGCAAACATTATTATAAGCATTACTGTGCTCCTCAGAACTGTGGTACAAATACAATTTAAAAAAAGACTGCAGGCACCCACTAGTACATTCTATATATTAAAGCAATAATCTTTATTAAACCATGCATGGAGCTGGGAGAGTATTGTCACTAGGAAGGCTATGACCCAGTAAAACATAAAAGCAATCTATACAAAATGCATAAAAGAATAGATAGAAGCACAGAATTACTAGAACGTAAACTTACTCTATAGTTTAAGGGAGACCACCACAAAAAGTGAAATGTTCTTATTTTGTTTATTGTATGCTGACATTTCACACGTGCTTTGTTTTTCTCTTGCTCACAGCGTTAAATGTTAATGCGTGTAAATTAACACTGGTATCACAATCCGAGCGCATTTTTTT
The DNA here is from genome assembly GCA_009667805.1 of Leptobrachium leishanense. Taxonomy (NCBI): domain Eukaryota; kingdom Metazoa; phylum Chordata; class Amphibia; order Anura; family Megophryidae; genus Leptobrachium; species Leptobrachium leishanense. Next base: position 114,447,434 of record CM019065.1, on the reverse strand, counting down.
CATCCGTCAAACGACGCGCATTAACGCTGCGTGCAGAAATCTGTGTGCGGACTGTTTTTTCACGCGATTCAGCCAATCTGAATTAAGAACCACAATTGTCTCCCGTTAAGTTTTTGTGCCTGTCAAAATCATTCTGAGTATATATTCTGCAGCAATAATAAAAACACGCACAACCTCTCAATATTATTGTCTGGGTATGTGTAGGATGTGTAACTGTACTTTGCTGTATTATTTTTTTTCGGGCTGGTGTATTTGGTTTCGGCCAGGACGTTCAGATTTGCCGTTACACCAGCTTTTCAAAGACGTTAAAATTATGCGCGCAAACGTTGTCCGTTAAAATTTGCGCATAGATTGTAATACCATCCGCGTACCAGCGCACAAACGCATTTGTGCTCACAATGTTAAGTATAGGACGCGCAATGTACATTACGCTCGCAAAGGGTTCGCGCAGGTTCACCAGCGGTAGACGTTAACGTGCATTTTTTGAGCGGACATTGTAATACGACATTCTGCGCAAAGGATTTTTCCCCTCACGTTAATGCATTTTTGTGCACGCATTAACGTTTACGCAACGAATGTAATAGAGCCCAGTATCTTTATATCATTTGCTTCTCACTGTGTGACACTGGGCATAGAATGGAGTCTATGGGTCTGAAGTCATGGATACCGACTCACATCATTGTATTTTGTAGGATGTATCCAAAGAACATCACTAGGGGTTAGATTAAAAGTCTGTAAAAGCTCCCAGTCTTCTCATTCAGCTGACATCTCTTATCTCGGGTAGCCCCTACACCACACAATAAACCCCCTGCAGCCATGTCTAAACAATCACTCCTCTTCCACATTGTCTCTTAAATACTGTAGAAACAACACTACAGCTGTAAAGTAAAACCTTTGCAGAGAATTTGGTTAAAGATGCGTCGTGGGGAAGAAAACACAAAATGGAAACAGGAGATACAAACATAACTCTTTCAGGGTTATTCAAAGAGAGGTGAAAACCTTGAGAATGACTGGAGAATTGAAAATTCCAGGTCAAAACAGCCAAACCAGAAAAATTCTCCCATTTATCTGTTTTGAAATTGGCTATTTGGTCTAGATTGTTCTCTTCTCCTGCCAAATCTCAAGGTTTTCACCTCTCTCTGAATAGCCCTGTTTATTTTTTCCTTTTTACATTTACTTAACGTAAAGAAAAATAACAGCAGCATGTGGTTTATAGAGTGGATTTGTTTGTAATACACAAGTAAGCAAATTACAGCCTATGTTAGTGGTCATATCCCTTTAATATCAGGAAAAGAATAGTTCTCATAATTACAGATTCTATGGTATTTTATATGCTGCATGAGTGCTTAATAAGAACTTGGAACAGATATGACAACCCTTGACTGGTATCTGCGTCTTCAACTACTTCTTCCATCCATAGTATGTCCTGTAATAGAAATTATAAAGATTTTTTCACAAAAATGGAGAGAAATCACATTCCATGGGTGAAAGAGTTAGCAGACTGACAATTGCTAAATAAATAAACCCGCAATAAATTGTGTTGGCGTAAATGATAACAAAACCCTTTTTAATATTCTTATGTTTCTAATGTTTTTCAATCTGAAATAAGACTGTATAGTAACACTGGAAAAGGTAACGGGTCGCCATTCATACAGAAGACGTGGTCCTGTTTAATTTCCATTATTAATCTAATCTTGTCTACAGGAAAAGGAAAAAGAAAAGACGAAAGATAAAGACAAAGATCCCAAAGAAAAGGAGAAAGATAAAAAGACCGTAAACGGACACCTTTTTAGCACTATACCACTGGTGGGTCCTATCACCTGCCATCACTGCTCCAAAGGCTTCACTGGAAAAGATGGCTATGTCTGTTCAAGTAAGTGCCTGTTATTTTGTATTCGTTTTGCTGTGTACTTGGAGCTTTGCAAGGGAAGGATAGTGTAGGCTTCCTCTGTTCAAAGAGTTAATTGTTGAGAGTCATTTGCACACTTTTTTCTGTTTATTTTGAAGGAAGATATTGCTCAACACACACAGAAGTAGAAATTTCCCCTTTTTTGTTTGCCTAACAACTTTGTTTGTTACCAGAACATTTAAACATCTTGTGTGCATCTGTTTCAAGCGTGATACTTGTAATTGTTCATTTATTTCTGTGGATTTGTGTAGAACACAATCTGCCCTAATAGCAAAATGTCACCTAAAAACACAAACTTTCAATTGTTTGAGGCACCAGATGCATTCTCTGATATGAGACAGATATGAACGCATGTTTTTGTATTTTATATAAGTGTCTTTCACTTAAACTGCTTCCTGGTGTTAATGTCACTTCCTCCAGGGCTGGATCTTTATGGGCCTGGAGCTGAAGATTTTGGTTGGCCTGTTTTTGGAATTGTGTGAAATTAAAACATACATACAACTGGGCAGATATCCATATATCTGCCTGTTTATACATACACTATTTAGATTTTATAGATGGGCAGATATATGGTTGTGTAGATATATGGAGGGCAGATACTTGGCTATGTAGATATATGGGGGCAGAAACATGGCCATGTAGATATATAGGTGGTCAGATATTCGTCCATGTAGATATATAGGCAGTCAGATATACGGCCGTGTAGATATATAGGCGGTCAGATATTCGTCCATGTAGATATATAGGCGGTCACATATTCGGCCATGTAGATATATAGGCAGTCACATATTCGGCCATGTAGATATATAGGCAGTCACATATTCGGCCACGTAGATATATAGGCAGTCAGATATTCGGCCATGTAGATATATAGGCAGTCAGATATTCGGCCATGTAGATATATAGGCAGTCAGATATACGGCCGTGTAGATATATAGCGGGTCAGATATACGGCCGTGTAGATATATAGGCGGTCAGATATACGGCCGTGTAGATATATAGGCGGTCAGATATACGGCTGTGTAGATATATAGGCGGTCAGATATACGGCCGTGTAGATATATAGGCGGTCAGATATACGGCCGTGTAGATATATAGGCGGTCAGATATACGGCCGTGTAGATATATAGGCGGTCAGATATACGGCCGTGTAGATATATGGGCGGTCAGATATACGGCCGTGTAGATATATAGGCGGTCAGATATACAGCTGTGTACATATTTAGGCGGTCAGATATACAGCCGTGTAGATATATGGGCGGTCAGATATATGGACGTGTAGCTATATAGGCGGTCAGATATATGGCCGTGTAGATATATAGGCGGTCAGCTATATGGCCGTGTAGATATATAGCCGGTCAGCTATACGGCTGTGTAGATATATAGGCGGTCAGATATACCGCTGTGTAGATATATAGGCGGTCAGATATATGGTCGTGTAGATATATAGGCGGTCAGATATATATGGCCGTGTAGATATACGGCTGATATAGAAGTGTATATAAATAAAGCACAGATACCATTGGCGCCCGCTGAGCAGCCGCTCTGAGCTCAAGCATCACATCTGTCGTCTGCTGGAGCAACACATTACCATGATTTTGGGTCATTTGCAAAATACTTGATTGCAATTAACTGGACAGTACATCTCCCATGTTTTAGTTAGGTTTGAGACTTGCACATATCAACAATTTTCACCAAAAATATTTATAACGATCAGTTCACAGCATTTTATGTTTATTGGCTTCTTCAACTATAGAAATAATGTCAGGAGAAATATAATGGGCGTAACGTGAGAATTACTGTATAGAGAATAAAGCATGGCGCACCAGGAATATTTAGTTGACGCAGCAGAGAGATTAACAGACATTTAAAACGCTAAAGTGGACAGGATGAGCAGTGTCCCTTTAATGCATATGTAACATTCACTTTGTTTTACGTGTCTGAAGTTTAATCACTCATTAAATATTATTCGGCACTGGTGATATCCTCTGTTCTGTTCTTGCTACCACTAAAAGGATTTCTGTAGCTCCCTTTTTACGCTGTCCCTTTTTGGGAATAGCACCAGGGAATGGGCTATACATATGCACCTGCTGATTTATTCTAAGTTCTCTTATTAGCATAATGCCTATGAGCCATGCTAGTTACTATGCTAAACGTCACTTCTGGGCCAGAGCAACGCCCAAATGATTACAATTTTTACACAATGCGTTTGTATTTGTGACTTGTATTTAATTGTAAACACAAATGTCTCAAAAGAACAGGTTTGACTGGATTGCATAAGAGGTACATTTTTATATGACCGTATTTTTAGATTTGCATGCACCCAGTACAAGTGTGCGTTGGCCATATTTTACAGCCTGTAAAAAGAAAAATAACATCAGAATTCATTTTATTGCTTTATTCCCATAGCGATCTGACAAAACGATTTTAAACATGGACATGTTCTTTGCTGTCAAGCGTTACATTACAGCCTGTGTATAATTTGATGTGATACATACCGTAGTCAGATTATAGATGCCTTTTCAATGGTCATCCCAAAGCTGAAAACAAGTAAAATATATTCTAGTTTATTGTAGGTACTCTATTTTTTTTAATCCTTTTGTGACTCGAAACCACCTGGATTGTTGCGGGTTAACTGGGGTTAATGACATGCAGTATACCAGTACGTCCTCTTGGCACCATCAGGTTGGAACCTGCAGCCATTGAGTGCTGCATCTAGCAAAACTGTACCTCAGCATTGTGACAGCCACAATAATGCACACACAAGGAAAACAGAGCGGTGCACACAGTTCATGGTTTTTAAGAACAAAAACTGGGGAAAAAAAGGAAGAAGAAATGGCATGCTTACAGTCCTACCAGGATTTCCCACACGCATTATAATCCAGAAAAGCGACACGTGGACCAGGCACTCAAATGCTGAGTATTTAGGAGAAAAACCTCATTTTGGCTGCTTGCTTGAGAAAGGCTGTGGAAGCAGCTAAAATCTTGTTTTTCTCTCCATTAAATACCCAGGTTTTGAGTGCCTCGTCCTCGTGTTGTTGTTTTTTTTTTTTTTTTGGTCCACTGAGTGACGGGATGAGTATTGGTATACGTTGAACCGGTTATTGTGGTTTTTCTTTTCTCGCCTGCTCTGTCTGGGAGGTAGCATTACCATGTATTTAAGGCATGATATAAATAACCTAAATAATACAAATGAATTTTAAATGTTTATGTATTTCTGACATACTGAATGAATTGTGTGTAAGTATAGGCTAATGCAAGAAAGCCCCGATTGTTCTCGAAAAGTGACATATAACGTGTGGGTACACAGAGAGAAAAATTAGTTAGAAAAGAACATGGCAAAAATTAAAAAAAAATTGTAAATCTTGGCCAAAAACAAAACAACCCTGCCATCAAGGGGTTAAAGTTCACGATGTTCATTGACTCATGTAATGGAGACCTGAGTCAAGGAGCATTTTGTTCAATGTGCTAAAGAATTCTGTCAAACCTTTATTTTATGTAGAAGGCCTTGGTATGATAACATTTTGTGATCCATACTGGCAGCTGATCTTGGCTTCCCAGAGCATTTATAACTCTGTGTCCCCTTTTATCCAGTGAGTATTAAGACTTGATAATCATATTATGACATACATTATAAGCATAATCAGAAAAGTAGTAGTTCTGAAACCTATACTGTTGATGCACTAGAGCAGGGACGAGCATCCTCGACAATCCAGCAACGTGTGTTTTTGGAACTACATCTTCCATGATGCTCAGCCACTTATTTGACTAGGCACCAAGAGAAATGTAGTTCTAAAACCCCTGAAGGGCCAAATTTACGGAGTTCTGCTCCAGAACTAGATACGCATCCTGATCTCTGGCTCCCTGATTCATTTTCAAAACACGGCGAGAAAGCGCTGGGATGTCTGATGCAGGTTGCACACCATTTACACGTCATCTTTGACCTTAAAATCTGCTTTCTTCAGAGTGATGTGGATGTTGGTGGTTTCATTAACAAGCATCAGGATAGACATGGTCCTCACAGTGCTGGAACAGCTTGGCATCCACACTGAGATACCTGGTAAAAGTAACTGGATTTCGGTGTATTTTGCATCAAACTCTTTTACTGGCCACTTCCTGCCTTTTCTTCCAATCTTTTGGAAACTCGTTGGTAATGTTTTCACCGGTACACAGGCTGCATTGAGTTTCCTGTTCCTCGCGTCCCTTTTTCCTCCGCCAGGCCTTTTTATTCTAAATAAACTTTCAGATTATAATTCCATGTCTGTGATATCCCGGGGCGCGTCCTCACAATATGTCTTTAATTTTTGTTAATCCCAGACCTTCTGCTTGTGTCGTCCAATCCGGAACTCTTCATGAATTCGACTACAAAACCATTAAAACCCCTTTAATCAATGTGTAGGTTTTAAGGTATCGGATATTGTGAGGGATTCATTATAAAGACACGTCCAGATGATTTAGGTATCCTTTGCAAGTTCAGTAAAGCATGCCTAACTGTGCCACTGTGGAAATCTGATTGATTTACAGCTCTATGGTACATCACTAATTCTTGGCGAATAGGGCGCAGCAGCATCTTAAGAGATCCAAATTCCCATTTACTTTATCTGTATCAAAAAAAGTGAAACCCAAAAGCAAATCAAGAAAGAGTGATCATTTATCCCACTATGACAGGGAGGATCCCACATTCCAGTGTACAGGAAACCAGGCAAATCAAAGACCGGTTCAGAGCAAACTCTGCCCCCCCCCCCCCGATGTTTCTCAACTACTCCTCCCATGATTCTCTGTCAATCTGTTGCCTTCAAAGAATTCTGGGAATTGTAGACAATAAACATCTGGGGAACCAGAGTTTGAGATCCCTGGTTTAGAGGGACTTCTGTGCAAATGGAGATTCCAACAGAAGGTCAGGAACTTAGAGATCATGTATGTCACATGTGCATATTTTCATGTAAGGTTGTCCTGGGTCATTAAGAAGGGAGTTAGGAATATTACACCAAGATGGTGAAATAGAAATGAGAAAGCGATAAAAGAAAGGAGGAAAAAAGGGTAAGGGACCAGAGGAGAAAGCGGAAACAACAACACCACCACCGATGCACTCCCATCTAATTTGGTGTGTATAATAGTATTGTGTGGCGATATAATGTTAAGCAGAATCCTATGCAATCATGATTAATATTCACAGCAGTAAGGATGTGGAATATTAACTCTTGGATGACTGTGCAGAAATAAAAGCTGGAAAATACTTTAAACGTGTGCAGGACATATGGCAAGCCTGTGTACCACGATGAAATGTTTTTCCATATCCTTCACTCACCTTGTGTAGGGTAAGCCCTGTGAAAGGCCCCGTTCACACTGTGCGATTTTCATATTTGCGACATGGTGCGATAATGTCGCGCGCCATCACTGTTTTGTGCGATTTTTGCAAAGCACCACCAATACAAATCGCAAAATCGCAAAAAAAGGGTCATGTACCAGCGACATGCTTCTGCGACGCGCGACAAGATGTGAACAGCTCCATTGAAATGCATTGGAGAAGCTACACAGCGCGATGTCGTGCGGATTTTGCTGCGACGTCGCGGCAAAATCCGCGCGATAAATCGCACAGTGTGAACGGGGCCTAAAGGTGACATGGGAATTGCAAAGTCTAGAGCCGAATGGTCAGATAGATTGGACACATTCTGCAGCTCTTCATAACTTCTGATTTCTCTCAGGCAGTTTCCTACATGTCGTGTGACGGAAACTTCACACAAGCTAATAATGCCTCCTCAAACCTGCACTGGCTGATTCTCCATCCAATATATGCCAAACGAGGTCAATTAATCAAACGAGCGCTGCTAAATGCGACCGACAGCACAAAACTCATGCATACAAAGTGACAAACAGCGCTCGATATAATAATGCTCACAGGAATAAAAGAAATAAAGTGCTTATCTGAAACCTGAAGTGTCTGAGCCTGTAAAGGCATGAGAAAATTCTGCATGGGTTTTGTCCCTTTTTATAGTAAAGGCTAGAGGACTTCACTGGCACCTCTATTAAAGAGAACAAAACACATTGGATGTCAGTGCTTTTTGGCGCATTTTAAATGGTTTTATTGGTAGACAATTGTAGTTTTTTTTCTCCCCTTTGCTACCACTTAGCCTCTGTCTACAGCATTTTCTTGAGCATTCATGGACTGGGACAGTTCAGTTGTCAGGTAAGCTCTAAATTTCTTTTATTTCGGTGATATTTGCACTTTTTAAAATCTTTTTAAAGTGTTTAATTGGGTTTTTTAAGTCACGGGAAAAGGTAGATAACTATACGCAGTAACACAAGTCTAAATGACACCAGAGAATGTTGATGTGTCAGAGGAACAGAAGAAGCTAGCAAGGTTTCGGGAAGCTGATCTGCGCATGGTGACAGAGAAAGGTGGGGTGGCGGAAGGGAAGATGGATAGGGCATGCAGTGGCCAGAGGGGCATATTTGCAGACTGGGGGAGTGCAGTTCCTATACTGAGCAGTCTGAGATTAATTGGAGCAGTTGTGTTTTCCTGTGTTCCAAATCTCATCGAAAGATCGGAGACAATCACGGGGCTGGTTTAAACTTAACAGAGCCGTTTGTGTGAGTGGAGCTGCTACATTTACAGCTGCTCTTGTTAAATTTACTCCAAGGTTGGAATAGGGCCATGGAGACAGACTGCTGGGTGATATTGCGCTGTATGTTCTCATTGTTGTGTTTTGTGGTGCCTCTGTTCTGTTTTTCTCCTGTCCCGTCTGTCAGTGTGCCGTGTGGATACAGGTCTCACAAGAACTGTCCTTTGATATCCACTATTTAAGTTTCCAGGTACTAATACCGTCACTGCGGACAGGTGGAATCTCCCTGAGGTTTGGATGGGGTTACCATATTAGTCACTGATCAGAGGATAGTACTGCGCGTTTTGAGGGTCACTTTGTAGCCGGGTTATACAGAAACTTTTCCGCTTTCATTTAGGCGACAAGCTGAAAATCCCAAACCTACCCTCAGTGGAATCTGCATTCCTATTTGCTTATATATCAACAGACATCGCTGACCCCCCCCCCCCCGTGACTATTGATCAGCAGGCAGCACAGTGTCTGGATATTGGAGTAACACCTGTCTGTTAAAACGGGCATCCCATGCAGTGATTGGTCAAACGTGTGGCTTTGTGAGTTCCATGGATTTATTTCATTGGGCTTTGGATATGAGGTCTCCTTCACCTGGATTAATCAAGGCAGAAAAGTCAATCTGGGAAAATTGAGAAGATTAATACTTGTGTCCCTTTCCTGATCAGGGACTTTGCAGGAGCTGCCAGTATTCAGAATATCTGTCATAGACTGACTGTGTATAGATAGAGCACATCCTGGCAGTGCGTGTGTCTGACCCACCCATGCCACTTTTACAGCTCTCCTCATTGGTGAGCATCAGGCGTCATCTTTTTTCTGAGTTTTTAATGGAGGGGGGGGGTATTTTATTGTCCCCCGGTGGCGTCACCTTTTTTTGAGTGACTTTTCGGCTCTTGTGCACTTTACCTATTGCTGCGCATGATAAATCTATCGCTAGAAACTACATGGAAGTAATTGTCATGGCTCCATTTTATTAAACGGGATAATAAGTATTTTGGAGCATGCATTTGCTGTGTTTTCTTCTTTCTACATTTTTACATATGTTGCTAATATTTCTTCATACCTTCCCCCTTAAAAAAAAACCCTCATTCTATATGTATGTGTGTGTAACCCTCATATTGCTGCAATGTTATTGCGTTGTTGTCAATAAATTGCTGTTACCGCTCAGAGCAAATTTTTTTTTTCGATACCCCCAGTTTAGAGAAATCGATGTAAATGCACGCAATCACAGACTTTCCCTGGTATGACTGTACGCCGTTTGCTTGGTACCTGCGATTCAGACTGTACATAGGAGGAAGTAATCCCTTTTCAGTGAAGCCTGGCCAGCTATTTTATTGTGACGCAGCTCAGAAACTATTTTTCTGAGGATACAAGTTGGTGTAAATCAGAGATAAGGCAGAGTGCAAGGAACGCTTCAGTGAGAGGAACTGTTCTTCCCTCGATGGCTGCAAAGTAAGGTAGGAAGATACTGCGAGCTCAAAGTGTTTGCGTCTGTTCAGTGATCTCTAGCATAGGATAGACTTATCTGACCCCACAAGACATCTGCTGGAAACGTCAGAATACGACGGGTTTATCCAGGACACCACATGGCTTTCTCAACGTGGCTTTTTGAAAGCAATTTATCTGCTCTGGATCCTGAATACAAAGGACATACAGAGAAACAGAGACACGATTTATAGCAAAGCAACTAAACTAAGAGCAAGTGGAAAACCATTTCCACGCTTTTCTATGAAGATTCCTTCTCATATGGCTCCACGTGAAGATTTGCTGTAGATCTTTTCCACTTCTGCTTGACTAAAATTTGTCCTGCATTTTTCTACTCTACACCTAAGTTTGGTTTCAAAATGATGGGGTTCAGTTAGAAGATGTCATCACGTGATGCATAAGCATGCCACAAATGTCAAGTTATTTTATTTGACAGGTTCATATATATAAATATATAGAACACAATCCAAAACCACGGAGAGAGCACTCCAGACAAACATATTCAAAAACCTGCAACAACAGCTTCATGCATGGGTGCATAATACCAGCTTTTACCACATGGTGAAAATTTCATAACTCTGAGCTTTGCTGAATAAAATGGTGGAAATTTGGTTCGCAATGAACGGCCGTGAATTGCTTAAGCCTGCCAACAGCGTCAATGTAATCCACCCTCTGTCAGGTCCTACTCTGCAAACCTAATGACTGCCCATCATGGGATAAACTCACTTACTGAGGAACAGGTCCCCTTCATGGAGCTCCTGCAGATCAAGGTTAAATAGGTCCTGGAGGAGGAGGAGTACCTGTGGCAGGGAGGGGTGCTTACCCAGGAAATTCATATGAAAAAACACATGGGGGGGGTAGCACTCAGCCTTAACTAAGCATTCAGTGCGGGTGCGTTTCAAAATAAAACACAAAACAAAATCATGGAGAGAGCACTCCAGATAAACACATTCAAAAACCTGCAACAACAGCTCCATGCATGGGTACATAATACCAGCTTTTACCACATGGACCCATGCATGAAGCTGTTGTTGCAGGTTTTTGAATGTGTTTATCTGGAGTGCTCTCTCCGTGATTTTGTTTTGTGTTTTATTTTGAGACGCACCCGCACTGAATGCTTAGTTAAGGCTGAGGGCTACCCCCCCATGTGTTTTTCATATGAATTTCCTGGGTATGCACCCCTCCCTGCCACAGGTACTCCTCGCCCAGGACCTATTTAACCTTGATCTGCGGGAGCTCCATGAAGGGACCTGTTCCTCAGTAAGTGAGTTTATCCCATGATGGGCAGTCATTAGATTTTCAGAGTAGGACCTGCCAGAGGGTGGATTACATAGACGCTGTTGGCAGGCTTAAGCAATTCACGGCCGTTCATTGCGAACCAAATTTCCACCATTTTATTCAGCAAAGCTCAGAGTTATGAAATTTTCACCATGTGGTAAAAGCTGGTATTATGCACCCATGCATGGAGCTGTTGTTGCAGGTTTTTGAATGTGTTCGTCTGGAGTGCTCTCTCCGTAGTTTTGTTTTGTGTTTTATTTTGAGACACACCCGCACTGAAACGCTTAGTTAAGGCTGAGTGCAACCCCCCCCCCCCATGTGTTTTATATATAATGTATATACCCAATGCCTGCTCGGGAAATTCTATGTAGAAGGTTTAGTAGACTCTGTAAATGGAGAGTCTTGTATCTGAACCCCAATCTTTTTGAAACCCATGTTGGGTGTTTTTAACCTGTTTAGCTGCACGGCTAGGATGAGTGCTCTGTGTTTTATATGTAGTCCCTATTGATCACAGTAGCACCGGTATGAGATATGCATTAGGGCTGAAACAACTCCTAGATACTGAAAATAGTTGACAACTATATTCATTATCGATCAATCTGTTGGTCGATTAATTGCCTGTGTATGGCACACACTGAGGTTATTAACGCTGAATTCAGTCAGACTACAAATAGATTATATGTCAAATCTGATTTGGAGAAGACGTGCTGCTGCATACTCTGCATGAATTAGTTCTAGGGTTAGGTCAAACATAAGCATTTTGGGTGCAGGAGCTGTACCACAGGTGTTTTATCCTTACTTGGGGCTGGAGTCCTGTGCCACCACCCCCACACCCCCTGACTCTCTCTGGTCTGGTCCATTCCCCCAAACTCCCTCCCACACTCCATTCTTAAACTTGCTCCCTCCCGACTCCGGTCCCTCCTGCCACTCAGTTTGTTCATGAAATTGTTTTGAAGGGCCACTCTACGCACCCAGACCACGTTTACTTATTAAAGTATTCAGGCTGTGTGGAGTGCCCACTCGTCACCCCGCTTTCACGCTGACATCATCCTGTCTGAGCGTTCATTCGTACAGAAAACAGACATGGGCTTCTGCTGCGCATGCAGCATCAATCCTTCGCTCTGACCAGGCGCTTGCGTACATTTTTATGTGCAAAACGTGCGCAAGATATACAATCTGCTTATGTGCGTACAGAAGTTATTTACACTGCGCAAATTGCAGAAGAAAAATAGTGGGGCAAAAGAAGGGGAGGGGTTGATCTTTATATAATGTTCCTTTTAGGTAAAAAAAAAAAATATCTGATTAATCGGCCAACTAATCGATTTATGAAAATAATCGTTAGTTGCAGCCCTGATATGCATGTTCTGGCTGAGTGCTGCCTTATGGATGTGTGTATACATACTGAATTTCAGTGAATATTCACATTGATCTGTCCTTCTCTTTCTTGTAGTTTCCCGGGCCTAGGCAAAGCTATGTTTGCTCATCAGGCCCTCTGTCATTGGTTTTGGTCAATTGTCTTTTTAATTTGATAATAAGCCATTTTATAAATGTATGAATGGTAACCTCTACCACTAAATTAAAGATGACTATAATTTGCCTGTTCATATACCTGCTGGCTGACAGTCATGAGGAATCTAATCCAAGACCTCCAGGGCCAGCAGGTGTGGCTTTAGACCTGGACAATTGACTGGTATAATGCTAGCTATATTGTATGCAAAGGAGAAAAACAAAATCCAAACAAACACACACACGAAATTAAGCAGCCATATGAGTCACCGGCAATGCACATGTTTTTGTACATAATACAGTTAAAGACGTGTCCATCTATTGTGACATCTCAACAATGTAAAGAGATCAGCCTCCAGGCATGACCTCATCAGCGATACATGTGCATGAGATTAGCCAGATGGTGGAATCCGTGTACATATTCAATGTATAGAGGTCATTGTTGGAGTGTTTGCCAGTTCCAGAGCTCAGGCATCATTCTCTCACTGCGCAGGATTAAACGTTACCCTCCTATGAGCTCGGGTTAATAAATGGCTCGGCCGTTTTCACTGTCACACCTGTTGGAGGATATATCACCTGATCTGATCTAGCTGTAGAAGTCCTAATCTTTCTTATCACATATTGGTTTATGTCAGAACCGTATTGTATGTCATGAGTTAATTGTAACCATGCTTCCCCTTACTACTTCCACATGTCATCTTGGATGCACTGACTTTTTTTCCTACGTTTTAGAAAACAGATGTTAAAATATGTGTACTTGAGCAGTTCCATAATGGATTGGGTGCCATTACTGGAGATGGCTGCATTCCTCTCTATTCCTAAATGTGTTATTCCACCATTCTATTACTATTGTCACATAATCCCAAGATAACACAGGACTTCTATGGGTGGAGACAGCACGAAGTAAATAAGTGTATGTGACTGCAGGTCACTTGAAACGACACAAATGTGTGGATGGTGGGATTGGCCGTCCCTGGAAAGGGTGCAGTCTCGGTGAAAATTTAGATTTCTGTAAATGATACAAAATGTTAAATGGGATTTTTGCTAGAATCGCCCAGCATTGGATTCCATTGTGTTGCGAGTGTCCTTTACTAATGACACCAGAACGAGACTGACATCTGATTTAGGCTTTTACCACTGGTTCCTCAGCTGTGCGTCCTGTGCTATGGTATATGGCACCTCCTCACCGTATTGTATCAGCATTATGGATTATATTTGGCAGTTTCTTATTAAGTAATCCATCAAATTCGCTCTATCGGTTTAAACTTCTCACTTAGAAATTCTGCCGCTGGTAACACATGTCCGGCAATTTCCCATTTCTGAGTGAGCAAAAAGTGGAGCTGTAGCTTATTACTGGTGTAAGCACGGTTATCGCTGTGATACATTCGATCTGTGTGATATGTCGTTATATGTGGACGTCTACCTGGCACAAATTACATTTCGCCAGTTTAATTACACTTATAACTGTGGACAGAAGAAAGCAGATCCGCTGTCAGGAATGTACTATGGAAATGAGCTTCGGGAATGCTCCATATGCAAAAGATCCACTATTTGCATGAGCATTGAAGGTATTAATTGCTTCACATTGCAGGCGGCCTGCTGGAAGGGCAGAATGGCTCAACCTGTGGGGGAGTGTTCCCTATCACAGATTTCTGTTGCAACACTGTAATTTTTGTATGGGATTTGTTCAGGAGAGAAGCATTGCACAACCTTCTGGCACAGACTTGATTGATCAGTGTTTTCATAAAGAAACAAATGTTTCATGTCCACCATTAATTACATTGTGACCTGATCTATTGGGTAACTGAGAAGCAGGGTGTTTCCCTAAATACACAGACTTTCCAAGTACAGCTTGTATTCTGTCCTGTCTCATGCATTTACATGTGATACCAACACTTGAGGATAAATCTGAGATTACAGCACGCGGCCGATAAGCGAGATAATTGGACCTAAATATTTAATGGATTAATGAAATGTCAGTGAACAATCTGCCATTGTTTTAAGCATTGTAGAAATAATGAGCAATCAGTAATATTTGTAATATGATGTAATTGAATGTGTTTCCATGTTTAAGTTCCGGTATAGTTTAATTGTGTGTATACAGATATCTTCGAGTAACAGCCTATATAAATATATTATTTACACCCCCCCCCCTCCCAACACTTTGGTGATTCAGTGAACCAGAACTGTAAACCTGTTAAGAGTAGGGGGGGGAAAAAGGGCAGAGAGTGAAAAGACATATTTTCAGCCAATACCGCCGTGGTGGAATGCCATACATATACATTGTGTGTATAGATTAAATGTTTTAGTGTATTGTCTTTTTCCTCCACTTGATTTCTGTTAATGATGCATTAATTATTACTGTTATATTGGCAATGATATGATGTAAATAACCTATGATTCCACAAGTTACTCCTATGCGCAAATAAAATTTGTGCAAATCAATGCAAAACCAGTGTATATATGTGAAAGTAGGGAAAATATACTAATATTGAGTAAACCGTGCTTATCCTTTCTCTGGGCCTCTCCATATATTATCCATTGATACGAGGCCCGGAGAAAGTGTAAGCACAGTTTAGTTTACTCAATAAAAGTATATTTTCCCTACTTTCACAAATCCACACCGGTTTTACATTGATTTGCACAAATTTTATTTGTGCTTTAGGAGTAACCTTGTGGGATCGTATTAGGCCGGTGTCAGACGAACGCAGTCATCACGTCCGTGTTGCCGCACATTTTAACGTCCGTCTTAGCATAGAATCATGATCAATAGAGACCCACACACAAAGTACGTGCGCACGTCCATCCGTTATGCATGCACGCAGAGTGCGCTCAGACTGCGTTCATCTGACATTGGCCTTAGTCGTAAGCGACCTATAGGGAGTTAGATCGCCCACTCCGAATTTTAGCAGCATACTTAAAATACATATAGTCACATACTAGGTGCCAGGGAGGATTGCCACTTTTTTTCCTTTGCACAAATCATAATTAACATACATTGCGCCTGCCATAGTCATCGAATTGTCACGTTCCTCGCCTAGAAATCTAAATCTGATCCCTATGTGCAGCACAGCTATCCTACACTTCCGATCCTTCAAATGGGCGATCAGACTACCTATGACCAGAACCAGTATAATACAAGCACAGATACAGTGGGTTATAAACAGCAACACTAACACATAGGGGGCCAAATTACATACTTGGTGCTAACGTTAGCGCTCACCTGCGTGAGCGTTAACGTTAGCCCAAACACTAACGGGTTAAGTAACCCGTTAGCGTTTGGTACCTTGCGAGTCCCAATATCTGAGCCAATATTTTAATGGGATTCTAAATCCCGGTAAACTCTCGAATAACTATCGAAACGCAAAACGGCCAAATTGTGGCCTGAAAATACAGTATATATTGGGACTTGTAAATCTGTCACTGCCTGTGAATCCTTGCCATGGTTGAGTAAATGTAGCACATACAGAGGACACATTATCATACAACCCTTCCAGCTGCTCTCTACTATTACTTATTGGATTAACAACCCCCCCCCCCCCCCGCCTGGGTGGAACCACAGCGATCCAGACTCTGTAACCGATATTCTTTTCACTTTTTTATATTTAACCGTCAGACTTTTTTCCTAAATTAATCCAGCGTTTGACTTCATGTTGTCATTTTCTTCTACCAGAAAACGCCCAATTCAATGTCATGGAAATCTGATGTTCTTGGGCTTTGTTTGATCCTTTGTTAATACCTTGAATTTCTTCTTATTTTAGTGTAGGGTATCCTTATACCAAGTAGTCATTTCTATAATCTGTGTTATAGAAGAGACTGGAGTGCATAGTTGAAGACTGCTTTCGGTATAGCAAGAAAAAAAGTTGTCATCTGCGCTCGTTTCTATACGAATCCATGTGCAAAAACACAGAATTAGAGGTTTTAGTTTGCTTGAATGGCCATTGAAACGTAAGCTCACTCGCCACATCACGACACCTCTTGGTAGAGTGAGGGCCTAAACAATGTAACCAAAAAACGCTCCCCTGAGCAGCTGCATGCTCTCTTGCTGCTTTGCAGCTAAGAAGCAAAAATGGTGGGTTTTATTTCTACACCCACCAAGCAATTCCCATTTGGGGTTGAAAACAAAAACATGGAAAAAGGAACAGCAGCAAAAAGGACTTAACTGGTGTTACAACAAAATATACATACAGTCAGGTCCAGAAATATTGGGACATCGACACAATTCTAACATCTTTGGCTCTATACAGCACCACAATGGAGTTGGAATGAAACAAACACAATGTGCTTTAACTGCAGACTGTCAGCTTTAATTTGAGGGTATGTACATCCAACTCAGGTGAACGGTGTAGGACTTACAGCAGTTTGCAGATGTGCCTCCCACTTGTTAAGGGACCAAAGGTAATGGGACAGAATAATAATCATAAATCAAACTTTCCCTTCTTAATACTTGGTTGCAAATCCTTTGCAGTCATTAACAGCCTGAAGTCTGGAACGCATAGACATCACCA
This sequence comes from Leptobrachium leishanense, assembly GCA_009667805.1. Lineage (NCBI taxonomy): Eukaryota > Metazoa > Chordata > Amphibia > Anura > Megophryidae > Leptobrachium > Leptobrachium leishanense. The sequence goes on along the minus strand of CM019065.1, from coordinate 114,430,137 downwards.
GACGCTGGGTTTCATCCCTGGTGATGCTCTGCCAGGCCTTTACTGCAACTGTCTTCAGTTCCTGCTTGTTCTTGGAGCATTTTCCCTTCAGTTTTGTCTTCAGCAAGTGAAATGCATGCTCAATGGGATTCAGGTCAGTTGATTGACTTGGCCATTGCATAACATTCCACTTCTGTCCCTTCAAAAACTCTTTGGTTGCTTTTGCTGTATGCTTTGGGTCATTGTCCATCTGCACTGTGAAGCGCCGTCCAATGAGTTCTGCAGCATTTGGCTGAATGTGAGCAGATAATATTGCTCGAAACACTTCAGAATTCATCCTGCTGCTTTTGTCAGCAGTCACATCATCAATAAATACAAGAGAACCAGTTCCATTGGCAGCCATACATGCCCACGCCATGACACTACCACCACCATGCTTCACTGATGAGGTGGTATGCTTAGGATCATGAGCAGTTCCTTTCCTTCTCCATACTCTTCTCTTCCCATCACTCTGGTACAAGTTGATCTGGGTCTCATCTGTCCATAGGATCTTGTTCCAGAACTGTGAAGGCTTTGTTAGGTGTTGTTTGGCAAACTCTAATCTGGCCTTCCTGTTTTTGAGGCTCACCGATGGTTTACATCTTGTGGTGAACCCTCTGTATTCACTCTTGTGAAGTCTTCTCTTGATTGTTGTCTTTGACACACATACACCTACCTCCTGGAGAGTGTTCTTGATCTAGCCAACTGTTGTGAAGGGTGTTTTCTTCACCAGGGAAAGAATTCTTCGGTCATACACCACAGTTTTCCGTGGTCTCCCGGGTCTTTTGGTGTTGCTGAGCTCACCAGTGCGTTCCTTCATTTTGAGAATGTTCCATACAGTTGTTTTGGCCACGCCTAATGTTCTTGCTATCTCTCTGATGGGTTTGTTTTGTTTCTTCAGCCTAATGATGGCTTGCTTCACTGGTAGTGACCACTCTTTGGATCTCATCTTGAGAGTTGACAGCAACAGATTCCAAATGCAAATAGCACACTTGAAATGAACTCTGGGCCTTTTATCTGCACATTGTAATTGGGGTAATGAGGGAATATCACACACCTGGCCATGGAACCGCTGAGAAGCCAATTGTCCCATTACCTTTGGTCCCTTAACAAGTGGGAGGCACATCTGCAAACTGCTGTAAGTCCTACACCATTCAACTGAGTTGGATGTACATACCCTCAAATTAAAGCTGACAGTCTGTAGTTAAAGCACATTGTGTTAGTTTCATTCCAACTTTCCAACCATTGTGGTGGTGTATAGAGCCAAAGATGTTAGAATTGTGTCGATGTCCCAATATTTCTGGACCTGACTGTACATACAGAAAAAATGTCATTGTGCCCATACTAACCAGAGCGGCTGCAACAACCAGGAGTAACAACCTTGTTACTCCTGGTTGTTGCAGCCGCTCTGAGTATGGGCACGATGCCATTTTTTCTGTATGCTTTCGGTATAGCTTGTTAATTTTGTCCTAAACCATAGTGTAGTTTAGTTTTTCTCTTGCTGACCTTAGTTAATCAAAACCCCCGCGATTCAATACATGTTGCCAGAAGATGCCCATTTCAACTTATTACATAGGAGTTAAAAAGCGGTCTTGGAGAAGATATTTTGGTCCATTTGATAAGTTTTATCAGTTCAAATGTTTTGCTTTTTAGGCGACAACAATTCAAAAAAGAAAACCACAATTTCCTGCTGTTATTAAACGGTTTTATACACAAACCTGTTTCCTTCCTGTTCAGAGATATTGGCAGATCTTTTGGTTTTATTAATAGAGTAGCTTTTAATTCGACTCGTGATTATGATCCTGAAGCTGAATGCAGGTAAAACGCTGCTCTTGCAGTTTATCACAGGTCTCGGTGTAGATCCTTTGAATAGGGAGGGGTTGTTTGGGGTTATTCACTGAATAGTAAGGCACCCCAGTTTGCAAAATAGTTTTCAAAGCTGCGGGTTGGGGACGTGAAAACATTTTCTTCCTCAACCTTGACTATCCTGGTCTAAATTCCTCAAATCTGGTAATCCCCACATGTCAAAAAACCCCATAGATTTATGGAGGATTTAATGCATTTCAGCTGCGACACAAATCTGCAGTTGTCTATACGTTAAGCCTTTTATTATCACTTTTTATGACAATTCTGTACCCATATTAAATGCAGTCTTTCTGTGAAGACGGATTTGTTTTTTCTTGTAAAGGCACGCTATTTCAAATCTCTCCTTTAGACACATGAGCAATAAAAGCAGTTTCTGTTATTCAATGCATGGCCCAATGTAGTCTGCAAAGGCAAATTTTACTCTATGCTAAGATTGCGTAAACTGAAATATAATAATAAAAAGATCTGCTTAACCCCTTCACAAAACAAGATCTGGGCCTATGCAGCATCATTGCAAATGAAATTAGTTTGTTGCAAATTAATTTAATTTGCGTTTGAGCTCTGTAAGGTGCCCCCAACGTGTTGGCACTGTGGGCATAATGCCTGAGGTCCGAACACTTTAAAACCAGCTGGAGAATGTCTCTTAACAGAATTTCCCCCAGCTGATCCTGCGCAGAGTTTAGAACTGCAGTTACTCCATCTGGCCAGTAGATGGAGACATCTTCCTGCCAAATAGGTTATTACTGTAAGAGATACATCAGGAATATTCCCAAATATTTCTTACTGTATAATAAAAATTTCTAAGGAAAAAAAAAAGGGTAGTATTTTTTTTTTTTCTTCAATTTTTTTCAATCGCCTTGGTAGTGAAGGGGTTAACGCTGGCTTTGGTATGATTGCAGGACAAGTAATAATAATAAAAAAAATAATTTCCCTCTATCCTTTTAACATAGCACAGCTGCTGGTTGTTGTGACGTCTAGATACCAGCATTCAAATTATCTGCAAATTCTTTTTATCTTGATCCTCCGCACACACCCTCCCATCATTTCCCTATGGCTGCCGTCCATACAAGACGCGTCTGCGTTACCGTAAATACTGATCTGGTGTTCTTTAAAAGTCAAGCTCATGTTTTGGTGGAATAATGCTTTGCTGTGTGAGTTCATAAATAGGAATGTGTAAGATTTTTTTTTTTTTGTCTTGTCTTGGAATATCCATTGCACAGCACTGTGGAATATGTTGGTGCTTTACAAACTCATTTTAATGGTCCCCCCCCCTCTCTCTCTCACTCTCAGATTGCAACTCGATTGTACACAAAGCCTGCCGAGAGAGCTTCTTACCCTGTGCAAAGGTCAAAATGAAGGTAAGAGCTGTAATATGTTATTATGTCCAGTATTTCAACGAAGCCAGTGGTCAGAATCCTAGGCCTTCTAGATGTTTAGGAACTATATCTCCCATGATGCTCAGCCACTCATCAGGGTGGCTGAGCCTCAAAGGGAAATGTAGTTCCAAAACCTCTGGAAGGCCGTTGTTGCCTGCCTCTGTTTAACGCTCCCTGATGTAGGAGATCATCATTTTGAAAGGCTTTTACACATTTGTGATGTAAACATTTGAACGTCGTGCAGTAACACGATTTAACAGTGTAATAATCAAATTCGTTATTGAATGACTAATTACAGCAGTTGCAAAGGGATTTGCTACATAACACGTTTTATTTAGAATGTGACGAGTTAGCAAAATCTAGGGTCTGTTTCAGCCCTAAAACACCTGGCTTTGTATGGGGATCATAATATTATTGGATCAGTAGTTATCTGCCGTTTACTGGATTGTATTTTTTAGGGATGCACCGATACCACTTTTTTAAGACCGAGTACGAGTACCGATACTTTTATTTTATGTCATGTGACGCTTTCCAATAAGAACAGACCATATAAAAATGCCCCCCGCTCACATGTATATCCCCCCCGAATATAAATTATATATATATATATATATATATATATATATATATATATATATATATACTGCCCCAGCTCGCACATGGATTTGCCCCAGCTCGCACATGGATTTGCCCCAGCTCGCACATGGATTTGCCCCAGCTCGCACATGGATTTGCCCCAGCTCGCACATGGATTTGCCCCAGCTCGCACATGGATTTGCCCCAGCTCGCACATGGATTTGCCCCAGCTCGCACATGGATTTGCCCCAGCTCGCACATGGATTTGCCCCAGCTCGCTCATGGATTTGCCTCAGCTCACACATGGATTTGCCCCAGCTCACACATGGATATGCCCCCCCAGCTCATGGATATGCCCCCACAGCTCACACATGGGTATGCCCCCCAGCTCGTGGACCGGATCTCCCCCCCCCCCCCCCCCCGCGACGATACTCACCTTCCTGGGCGCTGCCGGGAATGTCTCCGCGAGTGCGCTCTCGTTGGGAGGACCCCAGCCGCGACCACGTGGGACCATGTGATCACGGCTGGGGTCCTTCCAACGAGCGCACGCGGGGAAACTATCCCGGCTTCGACCAGGAAGGTAAGTATCGTCGCGGAGAGCAGCTGCAGGGCCTGTCCGAATGCTCTATCTGCATTCGGACAGGCCCTGCAGCTGCTCACTGTTCATACTTACCTTCCTGGGCGCCGCCGGGAAAGCTTCCGCGCGCGCGCTCGTTGGAAGGACCCCAGCCGTGATCACATGGTCCCACGTGGTCGCGGCTGGGGTCCTTCCAACAAGCGCACGCGCGGAGACTTTCCCGGCGTCGCCCAGGAAGGTAAGTATGAACGCGGAGAGCTCCAGGGGCGGCTGTCCGAATGCCGATAGAGCATTTGGACAGCCGCCGCAGCCCCTCGGATGCCGGCAAGCCGGCTCAATGCCGGCTTCCGGTATCGGAAAAAATATCGGGGGTACTGCACGAGTACCAAGTACTCCTGCAGTACCCAGTATCAGCCCCGATACCGATACTAGTATCGGTATCGGTGCAACCCTATTTTTATAACAGATTACTCATTATAAAGTAAATATATATTTGTCACTAAAAAGGAAAGCAGCTACAACTGAAACCTAAAAAAAAACACAATAAAACCTTTTAGGTCATGTGACAAATGGGAATTCAGTTCCCTCTGCAAATTTAGAGGAGGAACTACGTTCCCACAAGTTCCTGCTCGATTTAACCCCTGCTTTTTGTGTTAAAAATCGTTCTTAAACTGCAGTTTATAGAAGACCTGCTGATACACAATACTGTGTTCATGTACTCAGTGGATTCTTGTATCGAATTGTATCGTAATCTGATATTAATAGTGTTATTGAGTTTTCTTTAGGTACACAGTTTGATAGTGTGTATGTATGTATCAGATATACAGACATAATATGTCATCATCAAAAATCACTGTTGCAGCTGTGACAGACTTTGGCGTTTCATAAAGAGAAACTCAACAGCAGCAGCAGAAGCTTTGTCAGTGAATCTCCTCCTGCCGCCGTTCGAATTTCCCTTAATGATAAAATGATGACGTTTGTCTCTGTCGCAAAAACAATTTTCGCCGATGTTGGTACAGAAAACACCATTGCTTTGTGAATACCCCTCAATCCACCCCTTGTAATTTCACAGCCCCATGGTGCAAAAAGGTCATTTAGACAAAATGCGTTCTAAATAAATCCTATGACGCTTCCTTCCTTCAAACCACTAGGGACGTAGAGGAGGAAACGGCAGAAGAGGAGTCGGCAGCTCAGCTTGTAATAAAAGTATTCCAATCCCTAGGCTGTTTAAACACATTCCACAAGGTGCAGTGTTTTCCCACAACAAAGCCGTCCCTCCTTTATCCTGTGCAACATTCACGTGTTTACAAAGGCTGCCTGCGTCGCCGGTCTCTGTCACACTTGTAGATATTACATTAAATTCGTAGCCTGATGAATTTGATTGGGAAAATTCATCTTAAGAACCAGAGCTTCTTCTTTCTATTCTTTCCTTAATAGAATCAGAAGGTTCTTCAAGCAAACGATACCTCATCATTACCTGTGGTCATGAGAAACAAAGGTGGGTCTGTAGCATTGGCCTGAATTTTGAGCCGAGAACTCCAGGTTTATTTAATACAGAAGTGCAAATCTGACCCGTTGTCTTCTCCTTCTATGACATGCTTCGTCAAAGGGTAATGTGCCCACAGGCGTATGCTCACTGGGAAGTTATAGCTGTCCACAAAAGGCAGGGCTGGTAAATGGTAAACCTTAGTCCGTTGAGGAAGCTTTCTAATTCATGTCATTGGAAGCGGATCAGATTCTTTAACGCTCTGAGAGATGTTTATTTTTTTCATGCGTTACTCATGTTGAAGAAAGTTTGTTTTTCGTGGCCCCTGGGTTTTTTAAGATTACTATTAATCAGCTCTATTGATATGTAGTGTTTAAAGTGAAATGTGACATCAATAAAATGTCTGGTCTAGTGAATATTTATTCCATGTTAGACTTTGTGAGTGACTTTAAAAAAGCACGCCTGGTGAGCAAATACACTGCTTTTTCCTGTTAGGTGGGAGGATTAAAGGAATACTCCAAGGTTTTTGTTTAACCCTTCATCATAATCCTTGTTTTAACCCCTCTTGACATCTTTTGCACCCTCTCCCATTTCAAATTTTTAAAAACTTACCTTCATTCAAGTGATGTCTTTTGGACGTGACATGCTGCTGGCTTCCTATGAGCCGCAGCAGTGACGTGATTGTGGGCATTTGGCCGCTCATTCAAGCATCCAGCCGCTCCAGTGCGAGCTTATGGAGAGCCATCAGAAGGGAGTGGAGTCCTTAAAAAGTGTCCCTGCTTCAGAGTCTCAATCCATGAATTTGAGTTCAGCTATCCTTGATCTCAGCTTCTGAGCGGATCTAAACCCTTGCACTTAGAGTGCTAAATTAGCCCTCCAATACATCGCCCCCCCCCCCCATGTCCACTAACAGAATGCTGGGAAGGATTGACGTCAATGTGACCCCCAAATAACACTGAGAGGTCACAGTAACTCAAGTGTCCCTTTAAGGTCTAAATTCTGAGGTTGCTGTGTACCGGTAGTATGTTGTGTAAGCTTATTTTCATGTCAGCGCTTTCAGCATGGCTCCTTTCAGAAGCTCCTAGCTGTGCTGTGTTCTTCATTCATTTATGCAATCTCTTTCCTCTTTAGGATCCCAGCCAAAGGAGCGGCCTCGCTCTGCAATTATCGCACAGGATGAAAATACCTTTACTGCAATGATACCCAACAGAAGGCCGCAAACCACTCTCTCAATTTCCAAGAGTATCTCAACGCAGAATATTGCAGGGTGAGCTCCTGTTTCTGAGCAGTCAATTCACTCAGAAGCACCGATTTGTTTACAAGCTGTATCACGTGCGCTAAACCGTACTAATGTTTTATGTACCCCATTCAATTCAAACCAGGATTAATACTTATTTGAGCATGGCATAGACCAGTATCCCCCATAACGGAACATGTTCCACAGTTAAATGTTGGCATTCTGGAAATCGCAGCAGAATTTACAACCGATTGTACTTATGTTTTGGAACAAAATCCTTCGTACTGGACCATTGCAATGTAAAGTTTTTTTATATCCTCCACAGGGTTGGCTCTGATGAAAGTTTTTTGGGCACCTGGAAGTTCCTGTCCCAGTCAACTGACTCTCTGCACAAAATCTGCAAGGTTAACGAGTCCATGGAGTCTCTCATTGACGAGGGTGAGGATGTACAAGAATTGTTGCTTTTACTAATTAGCTTTCAACGAGTACCTTTTACCTTACTGGGGTTTATCCTTGATTGACGTCTATAATAACAGGTGTAATAATCTTGTTTAAGTATATTTTGTTCTCTTTCCTATATCCATTCACTTTCAAAAGACAAGTCAAACAATACTCTTTATTTTCAATTGACACTAGTTTATTGTTTACAGAAATGCCGTTCTTTAAGCAAAATCTGAACTATTTAATTGTATTTTCTGTCGAATGGAAGTTGTGTTCCTCGATCCACAAAGTGATTTATTCTGTATATGTTGAAATAATACTACTGACATTATGTCATTTCTCAGGGATGGATTTGAATGAGGGGCAACTCATGGGTGATTTTGAAACGGATTCCAAACAGCTAGAGGCAGAGTCCTGGAGCCAAGTTGTGGACAGCAAATTCCTTCGACAGCAAAAGAAAGATGTGGTGAAACGTCAAGATGTCCTTTACGGTAATTGGATTCTAGTATATGGCCTAGCAAGCACTGGCGTCTTCATACAAATTGTTTCATACGCTTATCCTATGCACACCAGAGTCAATTGTTTATACAGGTTGATTATCCCTTTGCAAAATGCTTGGGACTGGATTTATTTTGGATTTCAGATTTTTTTTATTCCATCAGATTTTGCAATATACAGTATGTGTGTGTATCTTGGGGATGGGACCAAAGTCAAAACACAAATTTTATTTTGTTTCATATACCACTTATAGTCTGCAGGTGATTTTCACACTATTTTTAGTAAATTTATCTCCTGTCACACAAGGTCAGGTGTGGAATTTCTCACTTTTGATGTCATGTTGGCGTTCAAAACTATTTTGGCTTTTGGATAAGTGATACTGAGCCTGTACTATTGATAAATTGTGAACCTTATTGTTGTTGGTGCATATATTGTTACAGTTTTCCCAGGCTACTGATGCATACTGCTTACAGGTTTTGCAAATGCTGGTGGCTGATGACGTGTATGACCGTTTCTACTGACCTCGTGCCGCACTTTGTGGATTGACTTTTTCTCTGTTTTGGGATATTTCATTTAAAAAAAAAAAAGGATCTCTGCTAAAAAAAAAAAGCCATCTAGTATGGCATGGCATTGATTTAAGGGTTCTGTGCAATACATGTCCTACCCAGAGTTCCTTGCTGCATGTGGGGAATGTGGCACAAGGACTCTGGGATGCAGTTCTTTGAATTGCTATGCTGTGCAAATGGCTTCTGCAATAATAATAAAAAAATATATACACTGCTCAAAAAAATAAAGGGAACACTTAAACAACACAATGTAACTCCAAGTCAATCACACGTCTGTGAAATCAAACTGTCCACTTAGGTAGCAACACTGATTGACAATCAAGTCCACATGCTGTTGTGCAAATGGAATAGACAACAGGTGGGACGCATAGGCAGGTAGCAAGACATCTCCAATAAAAGAGTGGTTCTGCAGGTGGTGACCACAGACCACTTCTCAGTTCCTATGCTTTCTGGCTGATGGTTTGGTCACTTTTGAATGCTGGCGGTGCTGTCACTCTAGTGGTAGCATGAGACGGAGTCTACAACCCACACAAGTGGCTCCGGTAGTGCAGCTCATCCAGGATGGCACATCAGTGCGAGCTGTGGTAAGAAGGTTTGCTGTGTCTGTTAGCGTAGTGTCCAGAGCATGGAGGCACTATCAGGAGACAGGCCAGTACATCAGGAGACGTGGAGAAGGCTGTAGGAGGGCAACAACCCACCAGCAGGACCGCTACTTCCGCCTTTGTGGAAGGAGGGACAAGAGAAGCACTGCCAGAGCCCTGCAAAATGACCTCCAGCGGGCCACAAATGTGCATGTGGCTGCTCAAACGGTCAGAAACAGACTCCATGAGGGTGGTATGCGGGCCCGACGTCCACAGGTGGGGGTTGTGCTTACAGCCCAACACCGTGTAGGACGTTTGGCATTGGCAATCTGCCAGAGAGCGCCAAGATTGGCAGCTTCGCCACTGGCGCCCTGTGCTCTTCACAGATGAAAGCAGATTCACACTGAGCACATGTGACAGATGTGACAGGGTCTGGAGAAGCCGTGGAGAACGTTCTGCTGCCTGCAACATCCTCCAGCATGACCGGTTTGGCAGTGGGTCAGTAATGGTGTGGAGTGGCATTTCTTTAGGGGGCCGCACAGCCCTCCATGTGCTTGCCAGAGGTAGCCTGACTGCCATTATTTACCGAGATGAGATCCTCAGACCCCTTGTGAGACCATATGCTGGTGCAGTTGGCCCTGGGTTCCTCCTAATGCAAGACAATGCTAGACCTCATGTGGCTGGAGTGTGTCAGCAGTTCCTGCAAGATGAAGGCATTGATGCTATGGACTGGCCCGCCCGTTCCGCAGACCTGAATCCAATTGAGCACATCTGGGACATCATGTCTCGCTCCATCCACCAACGCCACGTTTCACCACAGACTGTCCAGGAGTTGGATGCTTTAGTCCAGGTGTGGGAGGAGATCCCTCAGGAGACCATCCGCCACCTCATCAGGAGCATGCCCAGGCGTGGAAGGGAGGTCATACAGGCACGTGGAGGCCACACACACTACTGAGCCTCATTTTGACTTATTTGAAGGACATTACATCAAAGTTGGATCAGCCGGTAGTGTTGTTTTCCACTTTAATTTTGAGTGTAACTCCAAATCCAGACCTCCATGGGTTGCTCAATTTGATTTCCATTGATAATGTTTGTGTGATTTTGTTGTCAGCACATTCAACTATGTAATGAACACAGTATTTAATAAGAATATTTCATTCATTTAGATCTAGGATGTCTTATCTTTGTGTTCCCTTTATTTTTTTGAGCAGTGTATATGTAAAACATAAGCGCTTTCTCTCAGTGCGTTTCCAGCGGCGCCAATTCACAGATGTCAATTTTTTATAGACTCCTTTTTAATCTTTTTGTTGCACAGAGCTGGCGCAAACTGAAATGCACCACGTCCGGACACTGAAAATCATGAGTGACGTGTACAGCCGTGGAATGATGACAGAGTTGCAGTTTGAGCAGTCCGTTTTGGACAAGATGTTTCCCTGTTTAGATGACTTGTTGAACATCCACAGCCAGTTCTTCCAGCACATTCTAGAAAGAAAGAAGGAGTCGATGGTTGAAAAGAGTGATAAGAACTTTGTCATAAAACGTATTGGAGACATTCTCATTAACCAGGTAAAGATGAGGATGTATGTTGGGACATAAAACCTTAAAAATGCAGAATGGGAGAGGATCAGCATTCCTTCAGTGAGCGAGATAGAAGAACCTACTTTAACAGTATTTACCTTTAATGCTGATACCATGCTGGGTCATTTATAACCTAACTATTGCAACTTCTAAGCTGATTGTATCTTTCATATGACGGGTCAGTTTGGTGGAAGACGAGCCATTATTCATTTCCTAGATGGTGTCTTCAGATAATTTACTATCTGCAATCATGAGCAATTTGCCAGGTAGTAGACAGGCCTAGTATTGATTCTGCATACAGGTCTGTCCTGAAACATTCCTCACTATATACTGCTTGTGGCCTTGAGAGCACCTTCTCTTTACCTCTGTATTACTCAGAAATGAAATCCGAGGTCTGAAATACGTGCCTGTGGTTTGATCAAGCCCTCTCACGTTCTAGTTTTGATTTGCTTCTTGGACGTTCTTTTAAAAAGAAAAGTTTGAGATCCTAAATAGAGGGGATGCAGCCGCCGTATAGCTAGTCTGCCCTAGAGTTGAGAAGTCATGAGGATTAATACATTCTTAAAAGATCTGGGAGTAGCATAAATCTGCACAGATCTTCACTTGCTCCTCATATAATAATCCAGTACTTGCTGCTACTACACATAGAGGGGCATAAGCATTGGATAAGGATATCTGAGAATTTTTATTCTCTCTTCATCAAATTTACTGTATTTGGCTATTTCTGTCTGTACTAATAATGCCGACTCCAGAGGAAATTGTGTAAGATAAGAGACACCATCTAGCTTTCAGAGCCTTTCATCAGGGCAAGAAGTTAAAAATGAGCAGATCTACTTTGTTATTCTTGGAGTGTTAAAAGAATAATCTGCAAAAAAACCCTAAACATTCCATGTCTCAAATAAATGTTATGATAATATTTTTTTATGAGAAGGCGTTTGTCAGGTAGGTGTCAGTACTAGTAGTCATAGTGTAATGGTAAATAATTATTACACACGGACAACTTATCACTAAACAGCGATTTATCGCTTGATGATGCTGATCTCTTTGTACGTGATTATGTGGTTGCAGATACAGATGTAGTAGTAAAGCTTTCATCATCATAAGCCGTACTCTCTCGTGCATGTTTATCATGGCATCTGGAGATTCCGTTTGTGTGATATAACTTCATGATTTGAGTGGATGGAACGAACGTGTAACAGGCTGCACAATGGATATTCTTTATTCAGGCAGTAAATTTGTAGTGAAAGGGGAATCCTCTGATCATGGAACAAACCCGCCAGGAAGATAAAAGATGGTTTTAGTCACTGTAAGAGCAGCAGTTGAGCAGAGTCATACTCCTGCTAATGAACCCTCCAGCCTCACATTGTGATTTACCGCTCATATTGTTCTGATCGGTCTTTTTGGTATATTGGTAATGATCTATGAATAATTAAAGTGTAACTGTGAATCTGTTGGGGTCCTCCTTGACATCAGAGACTCTGGCCCGTGGCAGCCCAGCCCCAACAAACGCTTTTGAAAGCCTTCAATCTGACCTGAAGTGTAGAGAGATGAGGGTTTGGCAGACTAGGTGGAACAAGTGGTTGTTTGCCAGCGATAATGTCTGCATAAGAGCGCTGGCTTGAAGTTTATACTTCTTGTACTAACCAGTACATATTTTCCTTCTGTAGGATTACTATGTGACATGCTGTGCAAATTAAACTAATTATAAGCTCTTGGTCTGCACAGACAAACTCGCTCTTTGGTTCATGCAGTGCTTGTCTTCTGTGAGTCATCCGGCAAGCTGGAACAAAGCTGCAAGTGTAGAGCAAATTACAGGGGATCATTTTGTTTTTGTGTTTGTCTCCAATATCGGAAACTTTGTATTAAATGTGTTGCACTGTACTGAGATTTTGTTTTGTAACCTGTCTAATGAATTCCTGCACCCCTCAACCCCCAGTTTTCTGGTGAAAATGCAGAGCGAATGAAGAAGACGTACGGTAAATTCTGCGGGCACCACAACGATGCCGTGAATTATTTCAAGGACCTACATTCCAAGGAGAAGCGGTTTCAGGCCTTCGTTAAGGTACTGTTAAAGATATCCGCTTGACGTGGTTGCCAAGAGAACTGCCTATAAGCATGTCTGTTCTTATTATTCTTTTATCCATTTTTTATTTTGCTAAATTGTAATTGACGCATCTTCATTTTCATGCCGTTTTTAGAAAAAGATGAGCAGTAGCGTGGTGAGGAGATTAGGAATACCAGAATGTATACTGCTGGTTACACAAAGGATTACAAAATATCCTGTTCTTCTGCAAAGAATTCTACAGTATACCAAAGGTGAGTGCATTAATTTATAGTTGTTGTCACATGTTAAAAGAGCTAAACTGGCCGTCCCACGGCAGTCAATGGCAAGTGGCACGCGCTGACTGGTGGGTGGGGGAAAGAGGCCCATTGAAGTCAGTGGGGTGTACTATGCCGCCCTGCGGCTTGAAGGCCCGCCCACCGCACGGACGGCACCACCGCAGGGATGGCATAGTACGCCCTGCAGCGGGAAAGAGTTAAACACACTCTTGACATCTTAATATTTGTTTACTGTGGTAAAATATATTCTTAAAAATATGCTGGTGTGCCCTTGGCAATTTATTTTGCTCCTGAAATGACAATGTTGAAGATCACTGGATTAGTTGGAATTATTATACACGAGGGTCACCTGGATGAACATAGAGGACTTTAGCTTTCTCTGGTTTTAGGGTTTACATAGGACAGGAGGACTTGTTGTTATTTAGGTTTTGTAACCTGTTTCTGTAGACCAATGTTGAATGATTGTTCTTATTAGATGAATAACATTGTAGGCAATAAGGGCATGTGTGTACAGAACTCCATTCATTCATGTACAAGTAAGTGGGACACAAGTCAGCGAGCACATACACTGAAAATTGGATGGATTACGATAATACTTTTAAATCTGATTAAATGAATCTTCTGTAGAAAATGATGTGGAGCATCAGGACTTGGCACAATCTCTGAATTTGGTAAAGGATGTGATAACGGCGGTTAACAGCGAAGTCAACGAGTATGAAAAGGAGATGCGTCTCAATGAGATCTACAACAGGACCGATAGCAAGTCTATCCAGAGGATGAAGAGCGGCCAGATGTTTGCCAAGGAGGATCTGAAACGGTGGAAATTGGTTAGAGACGGTTCGGTTTTCTTAAAGTCTTCAGCTGGTCGTTTAAAAGGTGGGTATTGGCTTACACCATGGAACATATCACATAACATGACACTGGAGAAATGTGGCCTCTGCTCACAACCCTAAAATGCCTAAACATTTGATTGCGTTTCATAGGTGCCGGCAAAGTATCTCCGATTATTACATATTTAATGTTTGTAACAATCTTTATAAAAAATATTGTGGCTGGTCCGAAATAATTGTGTTACATTTGTTGTAGATGTGTTGGTGGAAATAGATTGTGTTTTTTTTCCCCATGTTTAATAGTGAAGGGGTGGGGAGGGGGCGTTTTATTCTGAAGTGAAAGCTATGCATACATTACCACGTAGAATAATGCTTCACTATGGAATCTGTGGGAATTCAGCATTAGCTGAGGCAGTAGTTCCAAATGTATTACCCGTTGAAAGGACCTGCTGCCAAGGACTGAATGATATGTGCTGTAGTTTCCTCCTGAGCAGGGTTTATGGGATATGCCTAGTTCCTTTTGTAAGCAATGAGCGCAGAATCGATGGCAAAGTCGCTCCCTAGTCTGAGTAACCTCTCTGTAGAGTCAGTAATGGCCATGTTTGTGCTCCAATTTAAGTGGATGTAGGTCTCTCAGACCCGTGATTAACAGCGCTCAACAAAGAATTAAATGTGGTGGCTCTTCCTCGTCAGACCCCGCTCCTCTCCCCCGCCTGATTTATATTGTTTCCTGCTGCCACTTGCATGATGATTCCTCAGTTTCTGGGTTTTTACTCCTGCGTAGAAACGCCTTGCATTGTTTTTATGTCATTTGATGCGATGCCTGCTGTACATGACATGGTCATCTTGCTGTTTGCTGTATCGCTGACGATTTTTTCAGAATATAAAAAAAAAAAAAGTTGTTGGCTCTGACACTCCTGGTGAGTATTCCCTATTACTCTACAAAGACGACCATAAAACAAAAAGAAAGGAGTGGAGCACACAGTAGAATCATGCAGAACATCGTGGAGGCAAACGCATGCGATACTGCGCAAAGTGCAAGTGTATCCAAAGTTTTCAATATTTGCACAAAGAGCTTACACTTCAGAATAAAGCCTCAGTAACACGGGGTATTTGCATACAGGTGGATGTTGTCATAACTCCATATAAGGCGCCCTCAGAGAAAAACCAAAATGTACAGACAATGGTATAATATCGAAAGACAAAGGAAGACTTAATATATGTATGAAAACACACTCACAATTTCGAGAGCTTCTATAGATCTCATTGACACGCCTTAGGGTCGTTATAAGACCTCCCCAAACACCATACACCTCCGTTAGTCTCAGAGGAGAGCTAGAAAATGACATCAGTGGTGCAGTAGGTTCTATTATTTTACTAAGATCAATTATGAAAGGGGAAACAAGATCACTCAACCTTTAGGTGGTCTCAATCAGACCCGGATTATGGCGCATGCATATTGTTTTTGAGCAGCACAATCTTGACAAGCCCTTCAGCGGTAATCTCCTCCTTCTGCTTTGATGAATGTCAAAAAGCACAAATATTTGCAGAAAATAAAAGGATTTATTAGTAAAATATATATATTAAAACCACAATAAAACATAAAGGCACCAGACGCGTTTCGTCCTAGTAGTGCAGCAGTTGAACCACTGATGAAGCCCGCTGCACTACTAGGGCGACAGTAAAAAGAAAAAATTCCCATCGGTGCGGTAATTAGCGTTCGATAAGAAAGGTATTACAAAGTCCTAACGCTAATTACTGATTGTGCTCCCCATGTTAAGTATAGGATGCTCAAAGTACAGTAAACTCGCGCAATCCCCAATACTCACGGGGTTTTTAGCGTTGGGAAGGTAATCAGAGAGGCATGTGTTAAAGTCACTTATCCTGATGTTAACACTTGCATATCTGCTAACTGTAGCATTCGGTTTGTAATCTAGCTCAACGTGTTTTGCTTTTATTTTAGCTCCAACATCACTTGCCTAATAAGACTTCATAACCTGGCTTTCTATTGGAATTATTTAATTGGCAGCAAAGGCGACTTTTAAGGACACACACAAAAAACCCCACCTGCTTGAATCTATAACCCAGAACCACATTGCATGACAACTAATAATTGTAGAGAAACCATTCCAGCTTGCTGACTGCAGTCAAACATTTCACCTGTGGTTTTTAACGCAAATGGGAACATTTACAGAGGGCAGCTTCTATGCCTTTCTAATTTGATCCAGGACTGAAAATAAATGTTCTACATTCTAATACAGTGATTCTATTCAGGGAGGATTGAGTAAGATTCTAGAGACAAAATCTCTGCGTCTTTTGTATATGAGGAAAATGTGGCTGCATTGAATTTCTCTTTTTTTTTCCCCTCTCTTCTCCGTGCAGAGGTCTTGGCCGTTCTGCTGTCTGGTGTTCTGGTCTTCCTTCAAGAAAAGGATCAGAAATATGTGTTTGCATCACTGGTGAGAAAATATTTTTCCACAATGAGGTTTTGTGTGAGGTGGTGAGTCTGGTGAAGTTTAAAAAAAATGATGTACCAACTCAGGTTACTCTAAATAATACATTTAGCATTTTATGACCGCATTTGAACGTCACGATGTCTAGTTTTCCACATCTCCTTAAATGTTTAAGATGTTTACTGTTATTATGACCAAAAATAAGGGCAATTTTAACATCTCTTTATAAACTTGGGAAACTCGACAAACTTTAATTTTGAGAATGTAACATTATTGATGATGCAAGGATAGCCCAGTAAATAAAAGTGGCCAATACACCCTTATGTAACATTGAATAATTCATAGTAAGTTAACCTTAATGAACATACATTTATTTACTTAGGGCCCTATTACATTCTTTGCGCAAGTGGTTTTGCGTACGCATTTGCGTGAGGGGGAAAAACCATTTCCGCGCAACGTCGTATTCCTATCTTTGCGCAACGAACGCGCGTTAACGTCTACCGCGGGTGAACCTGCGCGAACGAATTTGCGTGCACGCATCCTATACTTAACATTGTAAACACAAAAGCGTTCGTGCGCTGGTACGCGGATGGTATTACAATCTGCGCGCATTGAAGGTTTGCGCAAATTTTCGTAACATCTTTGAAAAGCAGGTGGTAACTGTAAATTTGATCGTCCTGGCCGAAACGAAATACACCAGCACAAAATTAAAAAATAAAGCACAGTACAGTTACACATTCTACATATACCCAAACAATAAAATTGCTTCTTTTTTTTTTCCCCTGCAGCCTATATACTCAGGTTGTTGCGCCTGTCAAACTCAATCTAACGTTAGAAAATGGTGGTTCTTAATTCTTATTGGCTGAATCCCGTGAAAAAAACAGTCCGAACACAGATTTCTGCGTGCAACGTACTTTGCGCACAGTTTTGCGTGTCGTTTTTACACACGAAAATTTTTGACAGACGAAAAAATGCGCTCGGATCGAAATACCACGTAAATTTTCGCACGATCACGTTTTTTTGTGCGCAAAAAATTGCAGTTGCGCAGAGAATGTAATAGAGCCCTTATTTTGGGAGTATTAATAACTTGTATTTTATTTTTAAACCTGTCATGTCTCTTGCCCGTCTAGGATCAGAAATCTACTGTAATTTCCTTAAAGAAGCTCATTGTGAGGGAAGTGGCCCACGAAGAAAAAGGCTTGTTTTTGATAACAATGGGAGTGAAGGATCCAGAGATGGTGGAGGTTCATGCAAGTTCTAAAGAGGAGCGCAACAGCTGGATTCAGACAATCCAAGATACCATGAACACAACGTATGTTGTCTTTATGAATACTGAATAACCCACGCTGTTATTATAGCAATGGGGAATTATTGAAAAAGGAGTTGCAAACTCAGTGGTTTTCTATATAACCACAATCCAAACTCAGTGGTTTTACTACTTTCCATTACTCACAGTAAGCTTATATGACAGGAAGATGCTGGCTAAAAAGTGCTACTACATGTAAAATATTAAAGCAGCTCTTTTTTTTCCGTGAAAGAATACAGAACTCCAGGCTGGTCAAATGGTTTCAGCACATCAGCTGTCTTGTTTGATACATTGAATTTTGGGGCATATTCCAGAGTCCATTTTGTAAACAAATTCACTTTTCAATAAACAGAACTCCGTTTCAGACACCTGCAGATGCTTTTGTAGATCGAGTATACTTGATCATGGTAGTGAAGTGGTTACAGCCCAAGAAAGTAATGTGGGAAATAGCTGGAACATAAATTTTGATTTTCTTTTTCATATTGCCTGAATTTGCATTCTGTAAGTAGTTCTTCACAATTGATTGTTTAGTGATTTACGTGAATAATATCAGATTTTGCACATAACCAACATGTTAATTATTTTTATTTTTAGGGACAAAGATGAAGATGAGGGAGTTCCAAGTGAATCAGAAGAAGAAAGAAGAATATTGGATACCAAAACAAGTGAACTGAAAGGTACTTCTTGGATTCTCATTCCCTGTTTGAAATCACAACCCTGACGGTGCATTTTATTCTTAAAAGTACCTAGCTGCTGTGTGATGGTCACATGGTGTTTGCTTGGACTTGGACACAAGATATTAAAAGTAGAATATTTCTATTGTTTTAGAAGTTTCCTTATACACTATTGTATATGACAGAAGCTCGACAGTAGATTGAATGTTCATTTCTACATCAGAATACTAATTTAAGATCTTTTCATTCAGTACCCAACAATCCAGTTGATGACGTCAAGTTCTTTGCCCAAGATAACTCATACATTAACAAGATTATTCACTGCCCACCATAGTTAACCTTTGCTGCAATGATAATAAACTTCAGTCATGGCCAAAAAGGACTTGCAAACCAGGTCAGGAGAAGCTTCATAAATCTTTACCTGCCACTATTAGAATTTCCCTCTTGGCATCGCCAAAGTTTACATCCTTGCGACAACAGCAAACTACGTTGGTTAGTGACTAACCCTGTGAGGTAACAGACTAATATATAGCATCGTCTTTTTATCTCTTTGAAATGAAGTATAATTGTCTATAATTTCTCAAATCCAGAGCAACTTCACCTGAAAGACAAACAAATAATAACATTATTGGATGAGAAGCACAAGATTTTTCAAAGTCTGACCGATTGTTTCTTGAATGAAGAAAGCGCCACACCTGTAACAAGTAGGATTCTATTCCGAGCAAACACAGAAGAAGCTCATCGAGGGGAACCAGTAATGAAGAGTTCATTGAAAGAGGGTAAGGAGCGGTCTCAGACTTGTATACATTGAGATTTTCATTTAAAGTACCACATTCAGCCCTCTGTTAGAGAGCTCAAGGAGCAGAAAGAGAAACTAAGCCCGCAAAATAGTTCATTTGATCAGAGATCCTGGCATCCTTGGAAGTAGTAGATGGGACATTGTGCGATGGTGGAAAAAATTACAATCCGTTCTACAAAAGAATAAGATCTAAAACTCATAAAAAAGAATTACAGTTAATAGGAGAAACCAATCAAAATAGCAGGTGAAGTGGGCAAAGCTTTCCAAGGGGAAATGGTGAGAGAAGGATCCAAAAGGAAATATAGAAGAGTAAGTGCAAGGACTTTATGGCCTTGATCGTTTGAACGGTATGCTAGAATTATAAAATTCTCCTAAGTATGAAGGGAAGTTTGAATTGTAATAAGGGACTCAGAGGCGAGTATTGTGTTTCTTTTCTTGCATTTATTTTAAAGGGCAGCACGGATTTTAACATTCAACTGTAAAAACATGGTAACATTCGTAGAGAAAAAGTCCTTGTCTGGACACTCCCCAATCTCTGCATTCCTCCTTCTCATACATATTCCCCTGAGTTGCGTCATTCGTCCTCTTTTCTTGGTGCAAGGAAACAGCCATTAGACATCCAGCACGAACACCAAGCTGCGGAACCAACGGGATCCCGAGTGGTAGGAAACCAAAATCACGAAGGCAGACCCAAGGATCACCAGCGCGTCGTCCTGGTTAGTTAGCTGTAGAGAATATAGAGACCTGACATGGCATCAGAGGAAGCCGCACTAGACGGGCGTCGCAGGTAGGAGGGACTGGAAGTAGTTGTGCAACAGGACGACACCCCTTTTAATAAGTTAACGGGAGGGAGAGGTGGGCAATACTCGCCTTGGAGTCCCTTATTACAATTCAAACTTCCCTTCATAGAAACATAGAAAAATGTCGGCAGATAAGAACCTTTCGGCCCATCTAGTCTGCCCAATTACATGGATACTTTACCTGGATTTATCTTTTGTTTAGGATAGCCTTATGCCTATCCCATGCCTGCTTAAATTCAATTACTGTTTTGGCCTCTACCACTTCAACTGGAAGGCTGTTCCATGTATCCACCACCCTCTCAGTAAAATAATGCTTCCTGATGTTACTTTTAAACCTTTGCCCCTCTAATCTAAGACTATGTCCTCTTGTTTTGCTATTTCGTTTCCGTTTAAATATACTCCCTTCCTCTACCTTGTGGATTCCCTTTACGTATTTAAATGTTTCTATCATATCTCCTCTGTCTCCTCTTTTTTCCAAGCTGTACATGTTAAGATCATTAAGCCTTTCCTGGTAACTTTCCTCCTTCAAGCCATACACCATTTTAGTAGCCCTTCTCTGAACTCTCTCTAAGATGTCTATATCCTTCTGGAGATACGGTCTCCAGTACTGCACACAGTACTCCAAGTGAGGTCTCACCAGTGCTCTGTACAGTGGCATGAGCACTTCCCTTTTCCTACTGCTAATACCTCTCCCTACACAACCAAGCATTCTGCTAGCATTTCCTGCTGCTCTATTACATTGACTACTTACCCTTAGATCCTCTGAAATAATAACCCCTAAATCCCTTTCCTCAGATGTTGAGGTTAGGACTGTATCAAATATTCTATATTCAGCCCTTGGGTTTTTACGTCCCAGGTGCATTATCTTGCACTCATCCACATTAAAACTTAGGAAACTTTTATAATTGTAAGGCTCGGACTCGGAGGCTCATATTGTGAGTTCAAAGCTGTTCCACGAGGACCAGTGAACTACCGATTTGAAATATTAAGTCTTGAAGCTTGACTCTCTCTAGACCAATCCACAGCCTTGAGCAAGTCCTCCAGGCGACAACCGGTCGCCACGGCTGAGGAGGCTACAGCACTATGCACAGAGTGCACTCCAAACACTGACACGTCCACATCCACGAGGGCCAGCAACCATTTGAGCCAACGGGCTATGGTCGTGGAGCTTGGAACGAGATGAATAAAGGGGAAACGGCAGTGGAACACATGGGAAGAGTACGAGACACTCATTCCCGCAAGCAGAGCACTAGGCACAAACCCGGGAAGGCTGAATACAGCATAGATGAAATCGACATTTTTCTGCGGCGAGATATGTCGAATCTTACCCCTTCAGATACAAACGATTGAGTCTGAAAGTCAAGAGCACGGACATCCCCAACCCTCTTACAATAACTAAAACACAGTAACGCCACTAGTTTGGCAGAAAGTTGACATAAATACAAGAGTTTGTTTCGAGGCCAATCTAATTCAAATCGTAGGAGTAGCGAGACATCCAAAGTAGTAGATCAAGGACGCGAGTATTTCATGCGCTTAAGCAGCCAACAGACTAGCAGATGGTAACCTAGGGGCACCACCTCGAACCCGACATGATAACCGACAGGGCTGAACGAAACACATTAGGAGTGCGGTACGCCTTGCCGGAGTCGACCGTCTCGTACAAGAAATCCAGCACAAACCTCAAAGGTGCCTGAAGGATCCCATCACAGGCTCTAGCGAAATCAGCAATTCGAGTCATAGCAAGATCTGGTGTCAGGGGCCCATGCTCCCCTGAGGAGGGTGGAAGTGCGTTCTGAAACCTCCGCGGTGAGTCCTGGGCCCCAGCCACCAGCCACACTGATAGACGACATCCGATGGGAGAGAACAATGGGTAGGGAATCTGGTCCGCATCTAGAAGTAGGGCAGACAATAATCTGGGTGAATCAGTCGCCATCTCCAATAACATCGGGAACCACGGCTGACTCTCCCAGAATGGAGCGAGCAGGGCGATTTCTGCTCATTGGACCTTGACCTGGCGGAGTAGTCCACCCACCAGATGGAACAGGGGAAACGCAAATTGACGATGTGGATTCCATTCTTGTAGAAAGGTATCCGTCGCCAGCGCCTCTGGGTCCGGTTTCCAGCTGAAGAACCCGGGGATAAACTGGGCCTGGACCTCCAGTCCCCGTTCAAAGCACCATTCCCAGAGGTTGGTGGCCAGAGAGGTCAACAGCACTGAACGAGGGCCTCCGAGACCATTGATGTAATGGACTGCTGGAAAATTGTCCATCTTTGACCGCAATGGCGGTGAGATCTCACGAAGTATTGCAGGATGAACAGGGCTGCCAACAACTCCAGGCCATTGATGTGCATCAACTGTTCCTGAGGGGACCAGTGGCCTCCTGTCTCCGATGGCCCACAGCGAGCTCTCCAACCTGTGAGGCAGGCATCCGATTTGATGGTCCGTCTCAGGGTTACAGGCATAATAGACCTCTGGTTGTAAGAGATTCTAGATCCACCAACAGAGAGCCGAACGAGCCTCCGGAGACATCAGGATCATATCCGAGTACAGGCTCCCCTCCAGGAGGAAGCAGGCCTTCAGGCGTTGGAGGGTCCAATAATGAAGGGGGGCAGGTCATACTGCCAGTTTGAAGTGAATAAAGAAACTCCAGAGTCCACGATAAATTTCAATGGATTTAATCCAACAACAGGAAAAAAGGCAACGTTTCGACCATGACTGGTCTTTGTCAAGCCAAGGCTTGACAAAGACCAGTCATGGTCGAAACGTTGCCTTTTTTCCTGTTGTTGGATTAAATCCATTGAAATTTATCGTGGACTCTGGAGTTTCTTTATTCACTTTTGACTGTTGGGGCTGTGGAGCAAGAGACCCCCACTCCATTTATCCACCTTGGGTTTACATTCAGGCACAATTTTTCACGTATATACTGCCAGTTTGCACGCTGTCAGGAGGCCCACGATAAGGGCCAAATCCCTGAGTATTGCCTGACGCGGGCTTTTTTGAGGATAGTCTTGCACTTGTCTTGTGGGAGACTCAAGAACAGGGCTATTGGATCCACGACAAAACCCAGAAACTCCAAAACGGTAGATGGCTCGAAGATTGATTTTCCTGCATTGACAAGAAATCCCAATTCTTGTAGTAGGGAGACCGTCCACCGTACGTGAGTCCACAATGACAAACGATTACTGCGGTTGAGGCACGTGTGTGCGCGAAACCACGTGATAAGCCCAGAGAAATAAAGGGTATACTCATCTGTGCAGGCAGCAGCAAGAAAAGAGGACGAATGACACAACTCAGGGGAATATGTATGGGAAGGGGATTGGAGGATAGAGATTGGGAGTGTCCAAACAAGGACTTGCGGTTTTTTTCTATGGATGTTACCATGTTTTTACAGTTGAATGTTAAAATCATTGTCGCGTTTTAAAATGCAAGAAAAGAGATGCAATACTCGCCTCCGAGCCTTACTATTAACACCATATTCATTGAACCTGCTTTTCCTGTAGAGTGCCAAGTGGAGTGTAAGTAATTACAGAATTCACTTGCCCAAAATTGTCTGTATTAGAATTTATCGTTTAAAGGTACCATGTGTAGAATTGTTACCTTTCAAGGTGTGTAACACTCTCTTGTTTTATATTTTAGTGGAGACACTTCAAAGTCTAGTGAACAAGAATTTGTGGGGCAACGTTGGCCCTCATGTTACCAGTCCTACGGAAATAGATCCTGGTGTGGGGCCGGTTTCCCTTCCTCGTAGAGCTGAAACATTTGGAGGGTTTGATAGCCATCAACTCAGTGCTTCAAAAAGTAAGCGTTGCATAGCACTTTTATTCCTTTTTCCCTGGACCTCAGAGAGCTTTAGTATCTATCAGAATAGGGTACAGCCCTCATTGTTTAACATGTTTGTTATTATTGTGCCGTATTAGAACAATAGCTATGTCTTTGAGAGGGTGAATAGCAACTTTTATCTGGAGACACTGCGGGGACAGGCGCTGCATTTGCCGTCTGACTCCTCAGAGTGAATCTGTTTGCTGACTGCTTGTTTGCGGAGGGCAGTTGTGCAATTGGCCTCCACGGTGACGTTCGAGGCCAGTCAGACTGTTGCAAAAAAGCAGGAGAACCACATAAAGCTCATTTGGCTAACACACACACACACACACACACACACACATATATATATATATACAGTGTACAAAGGAGACCGCTCCACGGAGTCTTCAATTCAAGGAACTTTCCTGACGAAAGTCTTTGATAAGACTGAAACGTTGAATAATTTTCACATTAAAGTTCCTTGAATTGAAGACTCCGTGGAGCGGTCTCCTTTGTACACTGTGTATAGCTGGTTCGGCGAGAGTCCAGCACCGGAGCAATTATCTGCATTTACATGTGGAGTGCGGGGATATATATATATATATATATATATATACACTATGTATATTTACAAGGGTTGTACAGGAGCTCTGGGATGCAGTTCTTTGGATTACTGTGATGTGCAAATGGCTTCTGCAATAATAAACTTGTGTGTGTGTGTATATATTAGGGATAGACCGATATGGTTTTTTCCAGGCCGATACCGATTTATCGTCCGTCTCTCAGGCCGATAACCGATATAAGGGGCCGATATTCTGTGCGCTTAAATTTTTGAAAAATAACATAATTTCGCACAAATCTGGTATAAACTGAACATGTTTATTCATATTTTAAACATTAAATTAGGGGGGTCGACCGACCCTGCATGCAGATCTCGGAGAGAGCAGGGTAAGACCCGGTCACCGGCCTGAAAAAAAAAGGTTTACTGTATGTTTAACTGTAGATCGCTAGCTGGCTGTCTGTTCCTTTAAGTAATTACAACCAGGGTGTGCTGCTGAGTGCTCTGCTCCCTTCACTAGCCCCACGCAGTCACACACTAACCAACCCCACTAGCTGCAGCAGCTCCCCCTCCTTCCTCAGCTCCATCTTTAAAGCCCCGCTGCTCCGTCCACTGACTCCATCCATAATGAGCAGTTACGGCCCGGGACACAGCACTGCAACCCAGAGCTCAGCCTCACCTGAAGCCCCCTTAAACACAGCCCTGCCTGAAGTTCAACCTGCAGCAGGTGAAGAAAAACTGGCCCACAGCTGTGTGTGTACTTCAGTCTGCAGTGCACACACACAGCTGTGGGCCATTTTTTTTTCACCTGCTGCAGGTTCAACTTCAGGCAGGGCTGTGTTTAAGGGAGCTTCAGGTCAGGCTGAGCTCTGGGTTGCAGCGCTGTGTCCCGGACCGTAACTGCTCATTATGGATGGAGTCAATGGATGGAGCAACGGGGCTTTAAAGATGGAGCCGAGGAAGGAGGGGGAGCTGCTGCAGCTAGTGGGGTTGGTTAGTGCGTGACAGACAGTGACTGCGTGGGGCTAGTGAAAGGGAGCAGAGCACTCAGCAGCACACCCTGGTTGTAATAATACTTAAAAGCGATACATGCGATAAACAGACATACAGTAAACTTTTTTTCAGGCCGGTGACCGGGTCTTACCCTGCTCTCTCCGAGATCTGCATGCAGGGGCAGGGTTTCCAGATATGCTGCTGACGCGAGGACCATGTGGTGGGCGGCGTAGCTCCTCATTGGTCGGCTTCTCCTGCAAAGGAACAAGAACATCGCATGCGCTTCGCAGTGACCGAGCGCGCTGGGGAGCGGCAAGTAGAAATCGGTAATATCGGGGACCTGAACACCGATATACTCGAAAAACCCCAAAATCGGCCCAAAATATCGGTAGATCCGATAAGCGGTCGATCCCTAGTATGTATATATATATATATATATAACACACACACACAGTCTAGCCTGGTAAATTATGTGCAAACCTATGTGAATCAGGAGAATTTATATCAAAATACTGGTTCGTAGGTTCCAAGGTACAAGAATACCAACAAGGGGACCTATCACCTGGCCCTGACTAAAACGCTAATTTGCTAATTTCCCTTTAGCGCCCCCAATTTACCTTTAGATTACGGGGCAGGCACGGAATCCAGCAGCCTGCCCTCAGTGGGTGCAAGCCTCTTGGGTGCTTGGGGCAGCTCTGACGCGCCACTTTGAGCATCCCCTCCATGGAGTCCATAGGACTCCATGGAGGTTTTTGGTGCCGGTCATGTGACCGGCAGGATCTCGCCTCTCGCAAGATCCTGCAGGTTGGCAGAGGAAGACTGGGGACTTTTTCCCCTAGTCCCAAACTGCTCCCGGCAGGCCTGAAGTGGCGGATCAAGCCACTGTTTCTCGCTGCAGGATGAGAGGGGCATATTTGATTTTTAGGTTTTTTTTATCGCCAGCAAAAAAATGACCTTGTCATCCTAACTCTAATTACTCTGTGCTTCACTTTGTGCACCCCATGTTAAGCATAGGGAGAACAAAGTACAGTAACCTCGCACTGAAAAGCGCTAATACGGATTCGCTAATGGGTTTATTACACGTTAACGATTCGGAGGGGATTCAGGCGAAAGTGCTAACGCTCACTTATGAGCACTAGCGTTAACGAGGTGGAATCCAGAGCCTGTGAAAGAGTGAAAAATATTAAACTTTGTTCTGCTGTCAAATTAGTTCCTATTCATTTGTTGTGATTTCCTTTAAGCTGGTGAGAAAGAGGAAGGGGATGATACGCAGGATCTACGCAGAACTGAATCCGACAGTGTACTGAAGAAGGTGCGTCATACTAATGTTCTGCTGTGTTTATACTGCCATAAACTGCACTGAAGAGGACATGACTAAACCCTATTGAACTCTGATATTCTACACAGGCAGTGAACGGTCTTGCAAACTCTTATGGCACTAGTATACAAGAAAAGCTTTTTTTTAAATTTATTTTGTGTTAAACTGGTTGTGAATTAAATCATTCTGCATAATCTCAATCATCCGTCGCAATGTGGAGCTCTACGACTGATAAAGTGTAGATTTCTAAATCCTTTTCAAATCGTCTATTCTTTGTGCTTCCGCAGGGTGCAAATGCCACTTTGATATTTAAAAGGAATAGTGAGGTAAGGCCATCTTCATTTTTCTTACAGTTTGATTAACATGCTTAATTTCAAATTTTTATTTGGGATATTGTTTATTTTTTAGTTATCCTCTGACTTTGCAGAGTCGGTTTGATGCGCGCTGGGTGTGTGTCGGCACTATAAGCCTAATATTAAAGCGGGTGTCATTCAATGTATGTTAGGAAGGCCCAGTACATGCAAATTATACATTGTAATCTGAGCATATTGTTAGACAATTCTTTCAGTAAATGTAAACCTTATGTGACGATGGTTTTCTGTTTAAAGCTTTCTGCTGTCCTCACATAGCGCTGACTACACAGAGCATCACATAGTGCTGACTGCACAGAGCATCACATAGCGCTGACTGCACAGAGCATCACAAAGCGCTGACTGCACAGAGCATCACATAGCGCTGACTGCGCAGAGCATCACATAGCGCTGACTGCGCAGAGCATCACATAGCGCTGACTGCGCAGAGCATCACATAGCGCTGACTGCGCAGAGCATCACATAGCGCTGACTGCGCAGAGCACCACATAGCGCTGACTGCACAGAGCACCACATAGCGCTGACTGCACAGAGCATCACATGGCGCTGACTGCACAGATCACCGCGTGGCGCTGGCTGCACACAGCGCATCACCGTGTGGCGCTGGCTGCACAGCGCATCACCATGTGGCGCTGGCTGCACAGCGCATCACCGCGTGGCGCTGGCTGCACGGAGCACCACCGCGTGGCGCCGGCTGCACGGAGCATCACCGCGTGGCGCCGGCTGCACGGAGCATCACCGCGTGGAGCCGGCTGCACGGAGCATCACCGCGTGGAGCCGGCTGCACGGAGCATCACCGCGTGGCGCCGGCTGCACGGAGCATCACCGCGTGGCGCCGGCTGCACGGAGCATCACCGCGTGGCGCCGGCTGCACGGAGCATCACCGCGTGGCGCCGGCTGCACGGAGCATCACCGCGTGGCGCCGGCTGCACGGAGCATCACCGCGTGGCGCCGGCTGCACAGGGGTGTGAGAAATAGAAACGTGGAGCACTCTGGCATGCAGTGTAAATTCTGTGCTTTTTAAAGACTGCTTTGAATGAAAGGCTGTGTGGGGACATCGTTTTTCACAGTAAGGCTGTGATACTCAATTGGCCCCTTGACTAGTTAACAAAGGCCATTCTTCTCAAACTCTCTTTCCATTTTTGTTGCAGCAAGTTCTTCAATCTGTTACCACTCTCCACAGCCTCCTCAGCACTTTACACGTGAGTATTTTCCTTCACGATCTGTTTTCCAGAGCCTAAATCCAGCTGATAAAGATTTAAACATCTTCATAAATGATTGACTGAATGTTTCTGCAAAGATCCTATTTTGAATGTTCAAAAGCAACATTACTGTATGGCTCGATCATATTATACACCAGCAGGCTCTTACTGTGATATGGTCTGTCAGCAAGTGATCCACGTGTTTTGTACCCATTGTTTTGTACTTAAATGTTCATAGGGTACAATTAGTTCCCATTATATAAGAAATGTATCTGCAGGTGTCTATTGAGATATTTTGGCATACTTTTAGTTGCTACTTTATGTAGGTATTGTGGTTATATAATCTTGTGACCCAAATTTATTTATTTTCTACAGTGCAATTGTTTTGTTTTTTTTAAAAATTGCCGCCTTTAATGTAAGATATATTTACAGCCCATTGTCCAAACAAATATTGTTAGGAGTACATATTCTTTATAAAGGATTTTACCAGGAAGGATACATTGAGGTTTCTCTCGTTTTCAAGTATGTCCTGGGTTCAAGAACATTGAATTTTTACAGTTGTTACAGAAATACAAAGTAATAAAATGCAAGATATTAAAAACACAAATATACAGATTAACACAGAAAATAAATATGTAGGAAATATATTCACTATGTTACATGTTTACCGGGGCATTCTGTGTATAGTCACTATGTTACACGTTTACAGGTGCATTCTGTATATAGTCACTGTTACATGTTTACAGGTGCATTCTGTATATAGTCACTGTTACATGTTTACAGGTGCATTCTGTATATAGTCACTATGTTACATGTTTACAGGTGCATTCTGTATATAGTCACTGTTACATGTTTACAGGTGCATTCTGTGTATAGTCAATATGTTACATGTTTACAGGTGCATTCTGTATATAGTCACTATGTTACATGTTTATAGGTACATTCTGTGTATAGTCACTTTTACATGTTTGCAGGTGCATTCTGTGTATAGTCACTATGTTACACGTTTACAGGTGCATTCTGTATTGAGGTATGCTAATAGAGATCTCTTAAGTGACTTTAGACTGGGGGAAGATTTGATGGCGTCTGGGAGGTTTTTCCATAATGTATGTACAAAGGAAGCTTGGTCTGCATTACCTGCCGAATTCATTTGATGTTTTTGGCCTTTCACCAGGCGGTGGTATTACAGCAGGACACCTACATAGAGGATCAGAAGATGCTCTTGAATGAGCGTGCACTTACAAGGACTTCTTCTAGACCAAACTCTTTGATTGAGCAGGAAAAGCAGCGGAGCTTGGAAAAGCAGAGGCAGGATTTTGCAAACCTCCAGAAGCAGCAAGCTCAGCATGTGGAAGAGAAGCGCAAACGAGAGCGTGAGTGGGAGATGAGAGAGAAGGAGCTGGCAGAGAGGGAAAGTAGGCTAGCACAGCGAGATGAGTTGGCAAGCAAAGGCCTCCAGGACGTAGAGAGCGAGAGGTCTGAGCTTCAGAACAGGAAAGACGAGTATCAGCGAGACCTGGAACGTCTGAGAGCCGCACAAAAGCAGCTGGAAAAGGAAAGGGAACAACTGAAGAAAGAAATGGAATGTTTGTCTGACAAGAATCGCAGGATGACCATCAACCAGGTACATGTTTAGCCTGATGTAACCACCACTCACTTCTTGGGCTATAGTCACCGTTGCTTTATTGGCAGGACAAAGGAATGTGCATCTTGTGTATTAACATGCATACACTAAAATTTTCATCGTTCATTTTGGGCAATAAGCTGATCCCTAACCCTTCCCTCCCAGCAAGAGATTAAACGGTCTGTAAGACCGGTGTCAGACGATCGCCCAAGGTGCGCCCGTACTGACGTGACTACCGGTGTCCGTTGCAGCATTATGATGCTGCAACGGGGCCGGTCACATGTTTGAGCACGCACACAAGCATCCACATACAAAGCCTCCCTGTTAAAACGCTAGACGCGCATCGACGGGGCTGCAAAGCGTGATCCTCCATAAGAGGATCGACCTTTGCAGTGCTGAATGCACTGACTGACAGCGAGCTGGCCAGACAGGCGCCGAGTGGGCTCGTCTCACCCCGGCCTAAACCGGTTGTGCTAAAGCAACCACAATAATGCATCTCAGGCAGACCTACAACTAGAATAATACATCACTAGATCTAATGACCTCAAGGTATTACACTGAAAGAATGCACCAAGCACTGAGCAGTATGAATGAGCATCTTACACTAACCGCAATCCCTGCTCCTACAGGTACCCGCTCAACACGAAAAACTGAGCAAAGTGCCCTCGCTTCCTGCTGGCATGGAGTCCAAATGGCAGGGATCTGGCTCTCCCAAGCAGGAGCCGCCAGAAACAGAACTGTCTGCTTCCCCCAAAAGGGACAGCTTGTTACGGACAGACAGCAAGCAGAAGGGAAAAGGCCACTTCCTCTGGCACGGCACAAACCAGAGCAATAAGGTTTCAAAGCCAAAGGAGAAGAAGGACAAGAAAAAGGGCAAAGGAGTCCGATCCCCAACATCAGGTAAATGCTTCATCAACTGCCTGCTGCTGCTCTGGAGAGAGAGGATTGTTTCTGAACACACTGGAAGAGAAGGAAGGTTTTTTTGCAGGACTCTGGTTGCTGGTCGCGCCTCGAGTGTACTTTACTTTTAATTAGCTATTGGGTATTGTGCTGTGTTAAAAGCCGGGGGGGGTGGGTCTGTAAGATCCAGAGGGGCACACCTGCATACTGCTGTCACCATGTGGTTTCAATAAAGCGTTGCAGGTGTGGTGTTTAGCGATTAAAAGAACACCTTTTGAATGTTATGTTTTCTCTCCTTTCAGATACACATCCGGTAGAAGGGGCAACTCCAGAGGAAGAGATTTTCTGTTGATTTCCCCCCCCCCCCCGCCATAACCTTTTGGAATATCTGGACATTAATCCAGTGAGCCATGTATGCCAGCTGTACTGATTGCCAGGCCTTCCTGCCACTTTTTTGGGGAATTTCAGTGGAATGGCCGTTTCTTTGCAGCTCTTGGTCATTTGCTGGACGTACGGACATTTCCCATGTGCAGATTCAATACATGTGGATTACTGTGCTCCCATCATTTACCCAGCAGCCGTTGTCAGAACACACCTCTCTCTCCACCCTGTTACCCACACATCCATTGTTTGAAGTACCAGCAGCAGAATGGTTTTACAAGATCTTAAAAAGGTTACAGATCTAACACCAGACATACAAGGTACACCGAGATGGTGTGTGTGAGCTGTTTTACTCTGAATATGCAGAAATTCCAAAGACAAATTATCACAATGTGCAAAAATCAGGAACAGGACGAACGTTTGTTGCCCGGGTCAGTTTTGGTATCTCGGATGTGGCGTCCTGTAGTTAAATTTTTTTTTGGGTTGAGACTCCCGACCTGCTCCAGACGTGTGTTAGAGAATATTAACAAATTGGGTTTACACTTAAATGTAATTGTTTTATGATGATGATCATATGACGCTCAGTATGTATGTGAAGCAAATTCCTCCGGGGAGCCAGCAGAGGGCGGCGTATACTCTCTATGCAGAATGTCCTATTTCCTTGACCCAAGTAAACTCGGACGCCCTTGGCGTTAGCGGAGCATTATGCGAGGCACAGGGCACACCCATGGGAGCAGCCTTATGCCTGAGGAGGTTGTGCTGTTCAGGAGAAAAGGATGTAATGTGAGATTTTTATAAATGAGAGGGCTGTCTAATGTGGTTAATACTAGCCTCTTCCGTTATGAAATCTCTTTGAATTAATTTAATGTGTGGATGTCCTGCTTGGATGAAGTCTTAGACGAGTCTGCTGTCAATCGGAGTGCGGTTAGGCGGTCAGTCAGTCTGTCACTCGTGCTGTTACATGACATGCACAGGTTGAACACAGAGGCTGCAATCTCAGGAAACCACATCTTCATCCAAGTATGACCAATAAATAAAAGTTATATTTCATATCGGACCAGACACTTATCATAACCTAATAATAATCTTTACTCCTAATCTCTGACAGAACACTTCAAGATGATCTCCTCATCATCAGATTGTGCAGAGACGTTGCAGCACCTCGCTCTCCAGTGCAGTTTATCCTCCTCGTAGGCTTTCATGTCCTGCAAGAACTGACTTTTCATTTCTAGTCTAAACAAAAAGGGACAGATGAGCCTTCCCTGGACTTAATGCATCCTTCATAAACGCCGCACTTTTCGTCTTTTACCCTTTTTAACATACATTACGATACACTTGTTTAGTACAGTGCGGTGACAGGAGGCGAATGAGCACAGGAACCAGCCGCTTCACCATGCTTAATATCTGTTCTCCATGTACCGCTTTGTTCCTGGGCTAGGAGCTTGGACTTTCAGTGGCCTAGTTTGAGCTAACGGGGGATCAAATTTCTGTGTCCACGCACACCATAGGGATTGCGCTACCTCCGCACCCCGTGTAATTCACCCACCACTGTTACGGAAAATGACAACAATCTTTTGAGTATAGTCACATACTTTTCTACAAGCGCGCCCGCAGATTTTGTGGCCTATTCATCAAACTATGTCTCTGAGTCTCCCAAATCCTCTCCCTCGCAGCTCTGTATTTGGACCTGGATGTGTTGTGTAGTCTGTATCTGTCTGTGGGGGCGTTTCACCACTAGAACTTGCATTTCACAATCTTCGCTATAAATGCAACAAGTGGGTCAGTGAAAGAAACTGTATAAAGCACGGCGAGTGTGTAAATCAATGATAACGAGGACGCGCCTTCTGCTCTGCTTCTATGGCTCAGGGGATTATACAGAGGGATTATACCCTCTCCTGGGGTGTTGCTTTATCACCGCCAATAAAATATCCCCCGCACTGTGTTTCCCAAAATGCAAGTTCTCCTCCAGTAAGCGTCTTTTCTTGTCGGATGAGCTCTAGGAAGCTGTCAGGTCAGTCTTGTTCTGGATTGCCAACAGGTGTGCATGACCTTTAGGGCTGTTTGCTTGTCCCGTTTTGTTTTTATTAGAATGCCCTCAATCCACTTTTCCTCTGGTAACAGACCACTGTGCACTTTACATGCTTTTTATCCCCCTGATATTTTCCGGCAGAGCAGGCAATCACCTGATTTCTTTATCAGACACACGTGATAGAGGGCTCGAGGTGTAACTTGGAGAGTCCTTGTTTTTTTCCCTCCTAGTGAGACTCATTGTACAGTACTTATATTCGATTTCCTTTCTTGGGGGGGGGGGTATGGGAGACTTGTAATGCTAAACCATAACCTGAGCTACTAATGCACACACATAACGCCGGGGTGATCAAATAATCCCTCAAAGACTGAGATCTGTACTAAATACAGGGAATACGGGCCGTTTCGTTATTGTTTCTCTAAGATAGTGGTTAATGAGTTGGGATTTAGAGCAATACTGCTTTAATCAAACCTATCACTGGATAGAAGGCGCGATATCCCCCCCTTCCTCGAACAGTAAGCTCTGGGGACCGGAGTGCATGCGATCAGGGCCGGCTCACAACCTGTAGATTGGGCTCGGCACCTTCTTGAAGCTTTAATCGAATCTTTTGATTTAATGCTGCTGATTGCGACCTCTCCCCATCGAGTCGCTTTACAGGGAATGAGAGCAATTAAACCTCTGAACTTCCATGATGCACAGTAACTGTGGTGGCATCCTGTGTAACAGCGGGCAGTACCAGCCTGAAGGAATACTATAGATTTTTTTCCTTGACTGCCAAGGTAACTGCAATGCAATTCTGCATCTTGTATAACGAATAGAACGTTTTACACCTCCTGTTTTTTTTTTTGGGGGGTGGGTGGGTCCTTTGTCTTTCTTCCCAGTGTTACGGCTTCTTTTGGGATGAAAGTCCATAGTACCCTTCATCAGAGGGACCTCGTTAGGTTTCTGTGTAAATGACAATCGCACAAAAATATAGGGTAGGCACCTTCCTCCCTTGTGTCTCCCTTGAACGTATCCACTAAACCTCGATGGGCATGAACCCTCTCTAACACTCTGTGTAAATGATCAACGTGCCCATGACATTCCTCGTCCACCCAGACCCTGGATACCGTTACCTGCTGGCCAGGTTGTAGGAGGAAAAAGTAAATACATACTAAAAGCCAATATACTGTAGTTCTATGTCCTGCGAGGCTGTAATTTTATGTCTGTGTATAGCGAATTTTATAAGATGGACAAGCTGAAATGGGTCCTTTCCTGTGAGGTTTTCGAAGACTAAAAAAAAATAGAAAATGATTTAAACAGGAGGCAAGATCTGGTATCTTTGCTACACGGAAACGTCACTTTGTGCCTGCTATCATTGACGCGACACAAGGTGAGCAGGATGAGGCATTATACTATATATACACACGTGCGTTCTTGTATCTGACCCAAACATGGGTTGTAGACCGCATCTTTCAAGCACTTCTGCAATCACATCCGTTGCCTTTTTCTTTTCCCTGCGTTGTTTTACCGTTATTTTCCTTTTACCGCTACGACGATTGTGTTATTCTTGTCTGGATACAGTCACACAGTTACGGTTCATGAACGTGGTGATTTCTGCACATCATAAAAGCTGTTAATGGGGTTTTCACTTTTCGTCCTTAATTATTGCAAGAAAAAGGAAAAAGCTTTGAAAGTGTCAATTTTCAAGAGAGACGGGCCCCCAGTTATGATGTAGATTCTCTGTGTCAGAGAACGTCAGTGATTATAATGTCTATCGAGAACCTCGTCTACGGCATTTTATATCCTAAAGTTTATGTACACATAATCCAGTGTATAGAATATTTTGATAAATGCATTTTTTTTTATTCTGAAAGCAGACAGATTGGACAGGTTTGCGTTCCATTTCACCATGTCTGTGCTATAAGATTAGCAGTGTGGTTTTGCGTAACCTATTACTAACTGGGACTGCACGACAAAACGCTCAGGAGGATTATAACATAAAGTATACCTCTGCTTTTTGTTCTACAAGTACTTGTACTCGACTACATGTACGAGTCGTTTAAAGATCCCGGACCGTCGCCCACCCAGTGGATTCAGACTGTAAAGAGGTGCCAAGGTGTTTTTGGAACGTGGCACCGTCCCTTTAAATGGCCGGGAACCTTATGCTAAATGCTATTGTATTTTTTTTTTTTCTAAAGGCTGTAAAGAAATGAAAAACAACTTAATTATTTTATGTTAATGTGTAAGTATGTAAAAAGCAAGTTCAATTGTATAAGTCTCTATTTTTTCTGTAAGTTGTCAGTTTATTTTGTAACTAGCTTTAATTTATCTTTCTTTTTTCTAGTTATATCTGCAAAGACCTTGTAAAGTAATTTTCTCTAAATAAATACATTTCTCTACCTGTATTTAGGCGAGTCTTTGTTATTGATGAATCCTGGAAGGTGTGTTACAGGGTTGAGGTGTGACCGTCACGCCCACTGCTTTCAAAGAATTTATTTTAGGCAGAAACTATCCTCCCTCCTGCCTTGATGGAGAAACTCAGGACCTCTGTGATGCCACTAATCAATTGTAATACCACACATGGCCACAAGGGGGAAGTCTTTTCCTTGTACAACAATGCTCCTTACAATCTTTGTTACAGGTATTCATAAATTGCTAACAAGTTCTGTAGCGCTGTACAATGGGAGAGACAGAATAACAAATATACATACGTTACACACACAGAACTGTATGAGAGCGAGGACCCTGCTCAAGAGCTTACAATCGAAGAGGAGAGGGGTGACCCACTAGGTGAGGGTTAGTTACAAGTATTTATAAATCGCTAACAGGTTCTGTAGCGCTGTACAATTGGTGATACAGAATAACAAATATTAATACAAGTTAAACACACAGCTGTATGAGAGCTTACAATTGAGAGGGGTGGCACACTAGCTGAGGGTTACAGTTACAAGTATTTATGAAGTGCTAGCAAGTTCCGTAGCGCTGTACAATGGTTACAGTACAGCAATATACAGTGGCAAGAAAAAGTATGTTAACCCTTTGTGATTACGTGGAGTTTTGCATGAATTGGTAATAAAATGTGCTCTGATCTTAATCTAAGGCTAGGGTCAAACGAACGCATTATTCGCAGCGACCGTTAAGTGCGTCCGAACGCATTGATGTATTTTTTCATGGAATGCGCGAAAACGGTCATACGATACGCATTTTCGTGCATGATTTTTTTACGGATCGTCGATAAAACACTTTTTGCGTTTGGACGTTATGTAGGCTGGACATTAGCAGCGTCTGACATCTAATCACGCAAACACGCCGCTAGCGGATGCAGCGCACTCTACATCAGTACTAGCGGTTCTGCGTTCTCGAAAAAACGCGTTCATTTTACACTTGCGTTGCGCGGCCGGACTTTCGTGCGGCCGTACTTCGTATATTGGCCGTCATTTGCTGCTACTGCGGCCGTGAATAACTGCGCCTAAACACACGTTAAAAATGCGTTAGTCTGACCCCCAGCCTTAGTCACAACAATTTGAAAAACACTGCTTAACCCCTTAGGGACCTTGGACGTACCATGTACGTCATGGCCGCGGGTCTCTTTTAGACCCGCTGACGTACATGGTACGTCCTGCGGTGTTTTGAGCGCTGGAAGTGATCGGATCGCTTCCAGCAGCTCAAACGCCATTGCAGGATGCCTGGGAGTCCAGGCATCCATGCAATGGCGGTTACAAGTGCCGGGGCAACTTGTGATCGCTCCCCGGGAGCGATCAACATCCGGTTTTACCGGAGAGGTGCCCAGCACTTCTAGAGAGCGCTGGAAGCGATCGGTATCGCTTCCAGCTGCTCTGTGTATATTGCAGGGATGCCTCGACATCGAGGCATCCCTGCAATATGCTTACCTGCCGCCGGTCCGTCCGTGATCGCTCCCCCCGAGCGATCACTTCCGGTAGCGGCAGGAAGTACTGAGTGCCACGAGGTATCGTGGCACTCAGTACATAATAGATCACATGAGTGATCAGGTGCTCTGCTGGGTGCCTCGAGGGATCAAGGCACCCAGCAGAGTAAAAAAAAAGAAAAAAAGTTAAATAAAAATAAATAAAAAGGTATAAAATAAAATAAACTGACAGCCAAGATGGCGCTGCCCTTCTAAGGGCAGGGTCATCTTGGGGCTGAGTGGGATGTTCCTAGCCTGCCTCAGAGAGGCAGGCTAGCAACATCCAATCAGAAGTTAGAAAAAAATCTAAATAAAATTTCTAATTTGTCAGGTCAATATTTTGTAAATATTGGCTCTGACCTCTGTGATTCTCCCTCCCTCTCCTCACTTGTGTTTTGGTAAGCGAGAGAGAGAGATCAGATTTGACAGGTTAGAGATTTTAGGTAGATTTAGTGAGATTAGAAAAATTGAGGCAGATTTAGAGAGAATTTAGGGAGATTTAGAAGAATTGAGGCAGGTTTAGAGTGATTTGGTGTTTATTTGTATTTTCTTGTGAAACCCAACGGTTCTTCTAAGAACCAATAATCCGCTTATATATATAATAATTATAAAATTTTATAATCTATTATATATAATGTCTGAGAGGGTGTACAGCGCCGAGGAGGCATATGCCATCCTGGCGTCAGAATCTGAGGCATCTGCGTCAGACTCAGACCCGGATTTCGACCCCGCTAACTGCTCAGAGACGTCGCTAGATACATCATCTACGCTGGCTGATGTATCTAGTGATGTTTCTGATACAGATCCTGGGTCACCACCTGCCAGCAGGAGACGCACAGCTCCAGCTGAGGAGTGGGTAGTGCCTCATCGCCAGAGGCCAGATATCCCTCCTTTCACGGCAAATCCTGGCATCAATATTGATGTTGCAGGATTTACCGCCACACAGTTTTTGCAGGTGTTTATGGGGGATGATTTGTTGGGCCACTGCGTGGCCCAATCAAATCTGTATGCCCATTTGCATTGTGCTGCGAAGCCAGACTCCTACTTGGCAAGGCAGCAATGGACCCCGCTAGATGTGCCAGAATTTCTGAAATTCTGGGCACTTACTATGCTGATGGGCATCATAAAGAAGCCCTCAATTCGCTCCTACTGGGGCAGTAGCCCCATCTGCTCTACCCCATTTACCCCCAATCAATGTCACGTAGAAGGTATGAAAACATTTTGCGTTTCATGCACTTCAGTGACAACAGCCTGTGCCCTCCTAGAGAGCATCCCCAGTTTGACAGGCTGTATAAAATCCGCCCCCTGATTACCCACTTCGCCGCCAGGTTTGCAGAGGCTTATACACCTGGAAGGAATATCTGCGTGGATGAATCCCTAATGAAATACAAGGGAAGGCTGGGATTCAAGCAGTATATTCCTTCCAAACGCTCCAGGTATGGAGTGAAGGTGTATAAGCTCTGTGACAGCGAGAGTGGGTATACTCAGGCCTTCCGGGTGTACGAGGGAAAGGATAGTAGCCTTGACCCTCCAGGTTGCCCAGAACACATGGGAACCAGTGGCAAGATTGTGTGGGACCTACTTTTTCCCCTGATGAACAAAGGGTACCACTTGTATGTTGATAATTTTTATACGAGTGTCCCTTTGTTCAAGCTGCTGTATTGTTTTGATACAGCAGCATGCGGTACTGTTCGCAAGAACCGCGTAGGTTTCCCAGCACAGCTTGTCCGCACCTGGCTAAAAAGGGGGGAGACCTCAGCTCTGCGCCAAGAGGAGCTGTTGGCGGTCAAGTACAGAGACAAGAAGGATGTATACCTTCTATCCACCATCCACACTGAGAGGTCGGTGGAGGTCTCTGTACGTGGCAGAGCTGAGCGCATCAGGAAGCCAGTGTGCATCAAAGCCTATAACCGGCATATGGGTGGGGTTGATCTGGCAGATCAGCTGCTCCAGCCCTACCAGATTATGCGGAAGTCAAGGACCTGGTACAAAAAGGTTGCAATTTACCTGATGCAAATTGCAACCCACAATGCCTTTTTGCTCTGCAAAAAGGCAAACCCCGGAGTGACGCTGTCCTTTTTACAGTTTCAGCTCCAGGTCATTTCGGGGTTTTTGTACCAGGATGCACATGCTCCCCGGGCGGTGATGGGGGACAGAGTTGGGGCTACACATTTTATTTTTAAAATCCCCCCTACTGAGGGCAAACAGAAACCCCAAAAAAGATGCAGGGTGTGTTTCAAGAGGGGGCAGAGGAGAGACACAACCTTTTACTGCCCAGAATGCCCTGGACAACCCGGTCTGTGTCTTGGGGACTGTTTCAAGCTATATCACACTGTGCGTGATCTGTGATTTTTTTTTTTTTCCCCGTTCTATTTTTTCTCACACTCCAGTTAGTTAGTTCAGTTTAGTTTTTTTTTTCTTTTACTGCACCAGACTTTTACATTTTTATGTTCTACAATTGGTGCTGTATTTTGCCAAAATCTTTGCACACCTATGCATGGGGGGCATGGGTGTACTCAGGAGACCTTGCAAAAAACAACCTGGAGAGTTTTCATGCAGTAACAAACAACAGTGTCTCCTAAATCACAGTCCAAAACTGATGTGGGTGTGAAAATGAAAAATGACCACCAAACAGTATCCAATTTGTTTGGAGCAAACGGTTGCATCCATGGCATAAAAACACTCCATTTACAATACTTTGGGGTGTTAGCTTACCAAATATATGCACGTTAATAAAATTGGGGTATGTAAAAAGGCCCCTAAAAAGAAGATAAGCAAAGAAGATACTGTATGTCAAATTAGAAAATTGACAAGCACATGTCAAAAGATTGGCGTAGCACCCCAAAAATAACAGAACAAATCTATATATGGGTGGTATCAATTTACTCATAAGATGTTGCTGAACATATTTTGGGGTGTTTTTTGGCAGTAACCCATAACTGGATTTGACAATTCATGCCTAAAGTACAATGTGTGTGAAAAAATAACACAAAAAGTGACTACCTGAAAGTTTGACATAGAGCTAGTGCATGGAAAGTGTTAAAATACAACTCTTTGAAGCACCCTAGGGTGTGCCCTTTCTAAAAATATATGGTTTGATGGGGATAAATTACTTTGGCCGGCTTCAAAAATGTCCCAAATAGGACATGGGTGCATGATGACGAAATGTGAAAATTCCAAGTTGGAAAACTGAAATGCGCACCCCCCAAATGACCCGACATACCTATACATGGGTGGTATCAATTTACTCAGAAGATGTTGCTGAACATATTTTGGGGTGTTTTTTGGCAGTAACCAAAAAGTAACCTTAACCACTTGGCTGCTAAGGACGCGCACAGCGCGTCCAGCCAAGTGGTTCTCCTGTGCTACGGACGCACTGAGCGAGTCCTCCCTTTGGGGCCAGCGTTCGACCGGGTTCCGGCCGATCGCTGGCCCCCCCGGTGCGGGTTGACATCCTCGATGTCAGCCCGGAACCGCCGCCGGAGTAATTAGGTGTCATCGCGGGGGCGCGATGACACCTAATTCAGGCGCCCCCCCCGCATGTGCAGAGGAGGCGCCTGAAAGGGAGGGGGGTAGGTCCTTCGGACCTCTCTCCCGATCGGCGGCGTTGCGGGGGTTAACCCAGGCACCATTTGGAAGGGCACAGCCTGCCCTTCCAAATGGTACCTGGCATTAACCCCTGGGGTGCCGGATCACGAATCGGCGCTGAAAAGCGCCGGTTCGTGATCCTTTCCCGGAGCTGGCCGACATCTTGGATGTCGGCCAAGCCTCCGGGAACTCCCCCTGAGGACTGGCGTCATCGCGCATAGCACGATGACGCCAGTCCTGGAGTTAACCCCTAGCTGCCACCAACGGTGGAGATAGGGGGTTCCAATGAACCCCCTATCTCCCGATCCGTGGCAGCTAGGGGTTAAAGTTTGGTACTGTTGGATCGGCCAGAGCATGGCCGTTCCAACGATACCAAACACGACTGTGAAAAGTTTTGTAAAAAATGAAAAATAAAAAAATTTAAAAAAAATATACTTTTTTTTTTTTTTTGGTTTGTTAGTGTAGCAATATTGTTCCCATTTCAATTATAATGTGAACAATGATGCTGCACTAACGATTTTTGTATGCGGTGCGTTTGTTAAAAATCGTGTAATTTTCCCCAAAAAAAAATGTAACGAGACCCCATCTCTAATTTTTTTAACAAGCGCACCCCATACAAAATATAACCGCAATTGCTCGCATGTTAAAATGTGAAAAAAAAAACCACTTTACACATTGTAAATTATTGAAAATACATATTTTATTGCATTTTTTGTTATAATATACAGACAGGTCATGACGTATACATATAATAATGACATATTATGAATCTACCGAGTCTGACGGAAAGAACGATATATAATATGTCTGGGTCATATACTAAAATAAGCCTTCAAAACACGTTTAAACATGATGAGCAAAACCGGTAAAAATTACCTCAGCACAGAGGTGTGAAAAGCCTCAGCAGCGAAAGGGTTAAAGTTCACAGTACATGTATTCTTAAATTGCGTTAAAAAAAAAAAATCACCAAAACTTTTTTTTTTCTCAAACTTTGGCATAGATTTGTGGTAAAATGGTTTGCATGGAAAGAGTCAAAATACCCCAAGTTTAATACCTTGATTTGTGTACTTAAAAAAAATATGTATATGTGGAGGGTTATTCAGGAATTAGTGACAGATATCAGTGTTACAATGTCACTATCACTAGTTTTGAAAATAAACTCTTTGGAAATGGCAAAGTGCTACTTGCACTTATTCCTCGCTTTTTTCCTTATTTTATGCAACAATATGTAAACATTGGGTATTGCTAAACTCAGAACTAAATTTAGAAACTACTAAGGAATTAAATTTTTTTGACGGTTGTTGATACATAAGAAATTTTGGGGGTCAAAGTTCGAAAAAGTGGTGTTTTTTAATTTTTTTTGTCATATTTCACAATGTTTTTTATAGTAAATTATATGAAATGATGAAAAAAATGGTATCTTTATAAAGTCCATTTAATGACGAGAAAAACTGTGTAAAATATGTGTAGGTTGCATAAACGAGTAAGAGGAAAATTTGTCCTAAACACTAACAGCGCAGAAACGTAAAAACAGCAGCGGTCACTAAAGGACGGATTTGTGTAAAACCGCCCGGTCAATAAGGGGTTAAAATAATACAACACAAACATTATCAGGGTAATTCAAAGAGATCCGAATTGCTTGAGAAAGGCAACCGAACGCTGAAAATCAGCGTTCGGTTACCTTTCTTGGCCATTCGGCTATCCAGAGAGCAGGCAATTTGCCAAATCCTGGCAAATTGCCTGCACATTCGGTGCCTGTTCGAGGGCAGTGAAATCCCCATAAAAAAAAAAAAGCACTGCTTCGGCTAATCAGAGAACACAAACCAGCAGTGAAAGGTTCCCGAGATGCCCTGTCATTCGGTGGTTTCGTTTGACAGGTTTATTCAGGCAAATCTCATAGGCTTCAATGTTAAAAATATTCCCGTTTTAATTCAATATCTAATAAACCGTTCATTATAAAATTCTGCAGTAAAGAGTCTCTTTATTTATAGATTTTTTTTAAGCATTTTTCTGTATTTTTTTTTTTTAAAGTTTACTTATTTTTTATGTAAACCTTTTTATTATCATTCCCTCGACCTCATATGTCAATTTCAGACATTTTCGCTCAGTAGTTTCTTTGCAAACAGCGTTTCACTTTTAAAACATTCAAGCAAACTGTTTTGCTAATTTATTCACTTCACTCGTCTGCGGTGTTGGGTTTTTCCGGCGGCTTCGCTGCGTGTGATCGGCTCCTACTCAGGTTTTTCCGGTGTCTTCGGCGGGTTAATCCAGATGTTTTTGCAGGTTTCGGCATGTATTCGCTGGGTTTTTGTGGTGACTTTTCGTCGGGTTTGCGGCAGCTTTTCCCTGCGCTTCGACGGCCCTGTGGTGCTTGCTGAATACAACGCAGGGTCGCCGAAATGGGATTGCCGAATCGGCCTGAATTGAAGAGAACGAAAAGTCACCAAGCATGCAGTGACTTTTAGATTCTCTTTGAATAACCCTGTTAATGTTTTCATGTTTTTATTGAACAGAACATGTAAACATTCATAGTGCAGGGTGGAAAAAGTATGTGAACCTTTGGACTTAATAACTGGTTGACCCTCCTTTGGCAGCAATAACCTCAACCAAACCTTTCCTGTAGTTGCAGATCAGACCTGCACAACGATCTGGAGTAATTTTGGACCACTCCTCTTCACAAAACTGTTTCAGTGTAGCAATATTCTTGGGATGTCTGATGTGAATCGCTCTCTTAAGGTCATGCCACAGCATTTCAATCGGGTTAAGGTCAGGACTCATGGGCCACTCCAGAAGGCGTA
Organism: Leptobrachium leishanense; assembly: GCA_009667805.1. Taxonomy (NCBI): domain Eukaryota; kingdom Metazoa; phylum Chordata; class Amphibia; order Anura; family Megophryidae; genus Leptobrachium; species Leptobrachium leishanense. The sequence goes on along the minus strand of CM019065.1, from coordinate 114,386,663 downwards.
TTTTGTTTTGTTTTGAAGCCATTCTTTTGTAAAATTACTTGTATGCTTTGGGTCATTGTCCTGTTGCATCACCCATCCTCTGCGGAGCTTCAGTTGGCGGACAGATGGTCTTATATAAACTCTGGAATTAATTTTTCCATCAATGACAACAATCCGTCCAGGCCCTGAGGTAGCAAAGCAGCCCCAAACCATGATGCTCCCTCCGCCATGTTTTACAGTGGGGATGAGGTTTTGATGTTGGTGTGCTGCGCCTTTTTTTCTCCACACATAGTGTTGTGTGTTTTTTCCAAACAACTCAATTTTGGTTTCATCTGTCCACAGAATATTTTGCCAGTAGTGCTGTGGAACATCCAGGTGCTCTTTTGCAAACTTCAAACGTGCTGCAATATTCTTTTTGGACAGCAATGGCTTCCTCCGTGGTGTCCTCCCATGTACTCCATTCTTGTTTAATGTTTTCCTTATTGTAGATGTGTCAACAAAAATGTTGGCATGTGCCAGAGATTTCTTTAAGTCTTTAGCTGACACTCTAGGATTCTTCTTTACCTCATGAAGCATTCTGAGATGTGCTCTTGCAGTCTTCTTTACAGGACGACCACGCCTAGGGAGAGTAGCAACAGTGCTGAACTTTCTCCCTTTGTAGACAGTCTGTCTTACCGTGGACACATGAACATCAAGGCTTTTGGAGATCCTTTTGTAACCCTTTCCAACTTCATCCAAGTCAACAATTCTTGATCGTAGGTCTTCTGAGAGCTCTTTCTGCGAGGCATGGTTCACATCAGGCAGTGTTTCTTGAAACCAGTAAACCCAAAACTGGTGTGTGTTTTTAAAGGGCAGGACAGCTTTCAGCAACACATCCAATAATATCACACTGATTGGAGCCAGGAGTGAGCCAACCTTGAGTCCAATTAGCTCTTGGAGAAGTCATTAGGCTAGGGGTTCACATACTTTTTCCACCCTGCACTGTGAATGTTTACATGTTATGTTCAATAAACACATGAAAACATACACAGGGTTATTCAAAGAGAATCAAAGTCACCGCACGCTCGGTGACTTCGTTTTCTTCAATTCCGATTCGGCAATCCTATTTCGGCAACTCTGCGGTCTATTCAGCAAGCACACCAGGGCTGTTGAAGTGCAGGGAAAAGCTGCTGCAAACCAGACGAAACGTCATTGCAAAAACCCAACGAATGCACGCCGGAAACACGCAAAAACTTCTGGATTAACCCACCGAAGACGCCGGGAAAAACCCGAGCAGGAGCTGATCACACGCAGTGAAGCCTCCGGAAAAAGTCAACACCGCAGAAGAAGGCAGTGAATAAATTAGGAAAACCGTTTGCATGAATGTTTGAAAAGTGAAACGTGGTTTGCAAAGAAACTACTGAGCGAAAATGTCTGAAATTTACATGAGATCCAGGGAATGATAATAAAAAAGGGCTGTTACAGAAAAAATTTAACTTAAAAAAAAAAATGCTTAAAATTTCCTTAAAAATCTATAGACTTTTTACTGCAGAATTTTATAATGAATGGTTTATTAGATATTGAATTAAAACGGGAATATTTTTAACATTGAAGCCTATGGGATTCTCCTGAATAAACCTGTCGAATGAAACCACCGAATGGCAGGGCATTTCGGGAACCTTTCACTGCTGGTTTGTGTTCTCTGAATAGCCGAAGCAGTGTTTTTTTATGGGGATTTCACTGCCCTCGAACAGGCACCGTATGTGAGGCAATTCGCCAGGATTTGGCAAATTGCCTGCTCTCTGGATAGCCGAATGGCCAAGAAAGGTAACCGAACGCTGATTTTCAGTGTTTGGTTACCTTTCTCCAGCCATTCGGATCTCTGACTGTTTGTTGTATTATTTTAAGCAGACTGTGTTTTTCAAATTGTTGTGACTTAGATGAAGATCAGAGCACATTTTATGACCAATTCATGCAAAACTCCACGTAATCCCAAAGGGTTCACATACTTTTTCTTGCCACTGTATATATGTTAATCACACAGAACAGTAGGAGAGAGGACCCTGCTAAAGAGCTTAAAATCACATTTATAGAGCACAAACCTATTCCACAGCGTGGGACAAAGCAAACCAAATTTGATACAATGAGAACAAAAAGAAAAGGGGATCCTGCTCGAAGAAATTGATAACCTGCAAACACTAAGGAGCCAAGATTTATTGGAGGTCTATGATTGGCTGAACTCACAGCTTGCAAAAAAAGTAGTCATGACATGCACTCTATTATTGTGGCCTGATCACTAACTACAAAGTCCTGGTGCTTATATTTATGCTTTCAGTCAGTATCATAAAGGTCTCTGGCGGTACACTTGCCTTGTGCAAATTCCAGCTGATCCACTGAAATAAGTGAGCGTACCCAAGACCTGTGATGGCGAACCTATGGCACATATGGCTAGCATGCCAGCTGTGGCATGAGTTCATCGCTGTTATGAGGCCCAGATGCTCGTGCGTATCCGGCCAGAGTGATGTAGGGGGAAAATTAACTAAATGGTTGTTTCTGAATTGAATACAAAAATAGGTCTGGGCTTAGGGACCAGAATGTGTATAGTTAAACTATAACTTTTAATAGGAATCAAAAATAGAAAATAGCTCAGCCAGTAAAAAAGGGGGACAAAACATTTTTTAGATACATAAACGAAAAAAGAAACGTAAAACAAGGATTAGTTAGATTAAAAACGAAGGAAGGAAGAAGAGGATAAAAATCTCGCTGACTGCCTCAATGAATATTTTTGTTCAGTCTTTGCAGAAGAATAGGAAGGAAAGGGACCTCAGTCAGGAGGAAACACTAACGAGACATTTACATATGAGTTTACAGAGGAGGTTCTACAGCAGCTGTCTAAAGTAAAGACAAATAAGTCAATGGGGCCTGATGGGATCCACCCTAAGTTATTAAAAGAGTTCAGTGGTGTAATAGCAAAACCGTTAACAGATTTATTTAACCAATCCTTGTATAAAAGGGAGTCGTCCCAGAAGACTGGAAATTAGCAAATGTTGTGCCCATTTACAAGAAGGGTAGTAGGGAGGAATCGGGGAACTATAGGCCAGTTAGTCTTACGTCAGTAGTGGGGAAATTAATGGAAACCATGTTAAAGGAAAGGATTGTTGAACATCTAAAAACACAGATTACAGGATCAGAAACAACATGGGTTTACTGAGGGAGATCATGCCAAACTAATCTTATTGCTTTTTTTGATTGGGTAACAAAAATAATAGACACAGGTGGTGCAGTAGACATTGCTTATTTAGATTTCAGTAAGGCTTTTGATACTGTTCCGCATAGAAGGCTTATCAATAAATTGCAATCTTTGAGCTTGAATTCCAATATTGTTGAATGGATTAGGCAGTGGCTGAGTGACAGGCAACAGAGGGTTGTGGTAAATGTAGTTTATTCGGCGCAAGTTCTTGTTACCAGTGGGGTACCTCAGGGGTCAGTACTTGGACCCATTCTCTTCAATATTTTTATTAGTGATATTGCAGAAGGTATTAATGGAAAAGTATGTCTTTTTGCTGATGACACAAAGATTTGCAACAGGGTTGACGTTCCTGGAGGGATCAGCCAAATGACAAATGATTTAGGTAAACTAAAAAAATGGTCGGAGCTGTGGCAATTGAGTTTTAATGTGGTTAAGTGCAAGGTAATGCACCTGGGACGTAAAAACCCAAGGGCTGAATATAGAATATTTGATACAGTCCTAACCTCAACATCTGAGGAAAGGGATTTAGGGGTTATTATTTCAGAGCATCTAAGGGTAAGTAGTCAATGTAATAGAGCAGCAGGAAATGCTAGCAGAATGCTTGGTTGTGTAGGGAGAGGTATTAGCAGTAGGAAAAGGGAAGTGCTCATGCCACTGTACAGAGCACTGGTGAGACCTCACTTGGAGTACTGTGTGCAGTACTGGAGACCGTATCTCCAGAAGGATATAGACATCTTAGAGAGAGTTCAGAGAAGGGCTACTAAAATTGTGTACGGCTTGAAGGAGAAAAGTTACCAAGAAAGGCTTAATGATCTTAACATGTACAGCTTGGAAAAAAGACGAGACAGAGGAGATATGATAGAAACCTTTAAATACGTAAAGGGAATCCACAAGGTAGAGGAAGGGAGTATATTTAAACGGAAACGAAATAGCAAAACAAGAGGACATAGTCTTAGATTAGAGGGGCAAAGGTTTAAAAGTAACATCAGGAAGCATTATTTTACTGAGAGGGTGGTGGATACATGGAACAGCCTTCCAGTTGAAGTGGTAGAGGCCAAAACAGTAATTGAATTTAAGCAGGCATGGGATAGGCATAAGGCTATCCTAAACAAAATAAATCCAGGTAAAGGGAATCCACAAGGTAGAGGAAGGGAGTATATTTAAAAGGAAACAAAGTAGCAAACAAGAGGACATAGTCTTAGATTAGAGGGGCAAAGGTTTAAATGTAACAGCGAAACGCGTGGAGTGTGTACTTTCTCTGTGGGTTTTTTTTTGCTCTGGATTACTACTAGCATAACAAGAAAAAATGTGTCATCTGCGCTCATTTCTGTACAACATTATGTGAAACAAAACAGGTTTTGGTTTACTTGAATGGCCATTGAAGGTAAGCTCAGAGGGAGAAGGGTACAGATTGCGCAGATTATCCTTGGAAATTTGTGATAGTAAACAGATGAATAGTACTCACATATTCCAGTGTTTACGACTAGACACCAGCTTGTAGGCAATCAGCGTTATAAAAGGAGCACTGAATCGCCTCGGCCGCTCTCCTCAACCTTGACTAACCAGGACTGGAGCAGCGTTAGAGATATAAAATATACTTTTATCACTGCTCCAGTCCTGGTTATTGTGACACTGACCGTGCATATATTAGTGTTTGGTCCTTTTAACCCTTTCGCTGCTGAGGCATTTCCCGCCTCTGTGCTGAGGTCAATTTTACCGATTTTGCTCATTATGTTTAAACGTCTTTTGAAGGCTTATTTTAGTATATGACCCAGACATATTATATATCATTCTTTCCGTCAGACTCGGCAGATTCATAATATGTCATTATTATATGTATACGTCATGACCTGTCTGTATATAACAAAAAATGCAATAAAATATGTATTTTCAATAATTTAGAACGTGTAAAGTGTTTTTTTTTTTCACATTTTAACATGCGAGCAATTGCGGTTATATTTTGTATGGGGTGCGCTTGTTAAAAAAATTAGAGATGGGGTCTCGTTACATTTTTCTTTGGGGAAAATTACGCGATGTTTAACAAACGCACCGTATACAAAAAACGTTAATGCAGCAATATTGTTCCCATTTCAATTATAATGTGAACAATAATGCTGCACGAACGAACCAAAAAGAAAAAAAAAAAATTTTTTTATTTTTTTTTAAAAAAACAAACTTTTTTCATACTCATGTTTGGTATTGTTGGAACGGCCATGCTCTGGCCGATCCAACAATACCAAACATTAACCCCTAACTGCCACGGATCGGGAGTTCATTGGAACCCCCTATCTCCACCATTGGTGGCAGTTAGGGGTTAACTCCAGGACTGGCGTCATCGTGCTATGCACGATGACGCCAGTCCTCAGGGGGCATTCCCGGAAGCTTGGCCGACATCCAAGATGTCGGCCAGCTCCGGGAAAGGATCATGAACCAGCGCTTTTCGGCGCCGATTCGTGATCCGGCCCCCATGGGGTTAATGCCAGGTACCATTTGGAAGGGCAGGCTGTGCCCTTCCAAACGGTGCCTGGGTTAACCCCCTGCAAGCCGCCTATCGGGAGGGAGAGAGGTCCGAAGGACCTCCTCCCCTCCCTTACAGGCGCCTCCTCTGCACATGCGGGGGGGGGCGCCTGAATTAGGTGTCATCGCGCCCCCGCGATGACACCTAATTACTCCGGCGGCGGTTCCGGGTGCTGGGCTGACATCGAGGATGTCAACCCGCACCGGGGGGGCCAGCGATCGGCCGGAACCCGGTCGAACGCTGGCCCCAAAAGGAGGACTCGCTCAGCGCGTCCTCCGCAAGGAACGATACTGCGGGTGGACGCGCTGAGCGCGTCCTCCGCAGTGAAGTGGTTAACAGTGTTTCCCAAACCTGTCCTCGAGACCCTCAACCAGGCCAGATTTTGCAGCTCACTTTGGGGAAATGCAGACTGAATCCTGCAATCACTGAGCAGCAAATCATATCACCTGGCTGTGCTGTGCTCCAGATACCTGGCGAGGCGGAGGGTCCCGAGGACAGGTTTGGTAAACACTGTTTTAAAAGGACTTATTCTTCCTATGATCACTATTTGGCATTAGAATCCTGACTGGTAAGATGATCAGTAACTTCCTGCCACTAGATGGCATAGGCATCTGTAGCGCTCACTCCCGGAGGAGCCGCTGAAAATGAACCACGGGTCAGTCTCCCCGCACTAGGGAATAAATATACTCCAACACGCTGAACAGTTTTATAATTTACAAGGTTTACTAAAAGATTTGCAGCTCTTAAGACACGGTTTATAAAGGAAGATTTACAGTACTTTCGTAACACGATAAACGCGTAGCGGTAAAAGAAACGAAAACACGAGGGCTTCGTATTTTCGGAAAAAACCCCGACCGAGCAGAAAATTAAAAGATACGAAATTCGAGGAAAAGCCGCGTAGCGGGACACAATAAAATACACAGTTCTCGTATTACGATAGACGCACAGCGGGAACAAAAAAAGGAAAAATCGTTCAGAATGTAGCTTTTTCTTTGCCCCCTTGTATGGATTTTGAAAAAGGAAAACAGAGTCCTGCACAGGTTAAGTCCCAGAACTTGAAGTGATATATATTTATATATGTAGGGTACCCGGGTACTTTTCTACTGGCCAGTGAGCTTACTTTAACGATGTCTTCGACTAGTCAGTTGGGGCCCTGTGGGTTTTAGAAGGAAACAGCAGTGTACGCTTAAATTTACACACGGCCTTGGGGGCCTCTCACCCATCCAGCACAAGCTTGAGGTTCCGCTGACCCAGGACGTCTCTCCGCTCGATATTGACTGGGGACGCCGACCACCGGATCTGTTGTCTGGCCTTCCGTCTGTCAGCCGCAACTCAATCAGCTTACCGCCTGCTCCCCGCTTCCATCGACCGCGGTACTCCTTACTCGAGGGGTCTTCTCTCCTCAGCACTGCACTTGCAATACAGCCGGTGATGTCTCTCTCCCGCAAGGCTGGGTGGCCCGATTGTGAGGCCCAATCCACTCTGTCTGCGCTCCGGCCTAGCTCTGGATCTCTCCTTCGGTGTGTGTCTCTGTGCATCCGCTCTCCTCAGCTCCCTGGCGCGCTCTGCCTGCTCTCCACGAGGTACAGGATGTACAGGCTCTCCACAAACCCACCCACTTCCTGTTTCTTCGCAAAGCATGCATGGATATGTAGTTCAAGTGTCCAGGGTCTTAAATCGTGATAGTCTCCATCTTGTGGCCAAAAATGGGTACTGCCACAGTAAACTTTAACACATCGCTACACATCTCTAATATACTTTGCTCAGATATTGCAAGGATACATTCACACCGTGTATAATTGTATGGTTATACAGAGGACTTCCTCTGGACTTTTTTTGCATTGCAAGTTACACCGAAATCATTGCGCCTTAAGGGAGTATTTTTTGTTTTTGAAATACTGGGTATCTAAGAGGTTGCAGGTACCCCATACTACCCCAATTTGGCTGCACCACCATTCCGGATAACACATACCTTGTTGGCGCTGTCCATCAGACACTTACACCCCTTTGCAATAAGCACATCATTAGCAAAGACAGCCATATGAAGTGTTTTTCAAAAGAAAAAAAAAAATCATCATTCAGGTCTTAGAGTGGCCTAGAGAGACACACAAGTTACAGTTACAAGTATTTTATAAAGTGCCAACAAGTACAATGGGTGAGACCGAATAACAAATATACATACGTTCCACACAGAACAGTAGGAGAGAAGACCCTGCTCGAGAGCTTACAATCTAAGAGGAGAGGGGTGACACACGAGGTGAGGGTAAATAGAGAACCTGAAGTAGTGGGGTGCATGTGGGAAGATGGCGCAAGTTGGTTTATTATTCTTTATATAGCACCAGCATATTCCGCAGCGCTGTACAATGGTCACAATATAGACAGGGTTACAATACATTGAACAACATTTGACAAAACAGTACAGGAGGAAACTGAGGCCCTATTCCCACGGGAACTTACAATCTAGAAGATGGTTTAGTGATCAAGTTTGGGCACTCGCTCAAAAAAGGTTTGCCATTGCTGCCCCAGACCGTTCTTTACCATCAGAAAATTACCTCATAAAGGGGGGGGGGGGCTGTGTAAACTCAAACAATACCCTGACACTGATCAGGGCCGAGTGGAGACCAATTCTCTTTGCAGTTTACAGCTTTCCATCAGCCCCTGCTCTTGTCATGCACTCGCCTCATTCAATTAATCACACTCACATGAAGATCTTCCTTAAGTGACTCTGACAGACAACACATTACAGCTCTTAGTGCAACAAAGATTCATCCACTTCACTGAGTGCTTTTAAATAATATGGAATATTAAGGGTCATTTAATAGAAAAAAGTAGTATCCATTACATGAAAGGCATACACAATCACAATAGTATTCTATGTTCGATGTTTCAACCTCTTCAAAAGTGAAATCCGAATGAAAAATAAGCAGGTCCATTTCGAGCTAGCCATTAAATTAACGACTTCACTCATTAAGTAGAACCACTCAAGTCACTCCCTACTGGAAATAAACTCTGGCTATACTTTGTATAGGATGCATTAATTATCAGCTTGCAGGAGCATACCGAGTCATGACAGGTTTGTTTATTTTTGTATCAACAGATAAATAAAATAAAAAAATACCAGCTGAGGAGGCCTCAGTGTTAAACGATTCTGCTTTTGCAAAAGCATTAAACACAATCAAAAAACATACCTTACCCTCCTTTGGGTGATTTCAGAGGATGAGATGAGCTGCTGCCTCCTCTAGCCACACGCAAGGTCACCGTGTGGCACTGGCTAGTATCAGAGCCGGATATACACAGGTTACGTGGTTCAGGTTTAGTGATCCTCAGTATCTGGCTGCTCTTAGCTCTCCAGGATCTGCGTCGTCCTCCAGGCAGCCGAATGTCACACCCCGAGCACAGCCCTGTGTCCACTGACTGTGAGAGACAGGACAGTCACATGACTGTCCTGAGTCAATCAATGCATAGGAGGCCGGCCTCTCATGCAGTTGTTTTTTGAATGGCTTGAACCAATGGCGCTTTCCCATTGGTCCAAGATTTTCCTTTGCTCTCCCAGTGCCTCTAAGGCTGGATGGACGGAGCTGACAGCGAGGGAGTGCGGAGCAGGTGAGTTTTTTTATTTTATCAATTCAGCGGCACTTAATGACAGTGAGGCTCTGCCTCACATGCCGTCCATGACCGCACGTCCCTGCCGTGTACAGATAGTTCCCAGTGTTCCTCTGCTGTTCCTGCACAAGCTTCTAGGAATGCTGGGAGAGGACAGCAGCAGTGTCTCTATTTAGTTTAAGTTGTCGAGTCAGTAATATCCCTTAGCGGCTCTATCGGCTCAGTGACTTTTCCCTCTAGCGGCTCCTTATTAATTATGTCAGAATAGGGATCAATGTGTATATAGCGAGAGCTACTATAATCACAAACCATTGAGTATTGTTCCCGATTTCACCATCCGCTATTTTGTTTTGTATATTACCCTGCCTCCATAAGATATGATCATATGAAATTTGTATCAAAATGGCTGTGAGAAAAGACTACCCCCTCCCCAAACCGCTGCGACTGCTCTTCAAAAGCAGTTTCCTACACTGTGATGGCTGTCAGTGGGCACTGAACAGCCTTTGTTTCCAGGTCAACACATTGTATTGTTCCAAGCACTACTACAGCATGAAACCAACTGATGTACATAAGAATAAAAATAAAATTAAAAAAAAAAAAAAACACCCGGTGCTGCACTTAGACAACATTAACTGTATTCAGTATTTTTTCTGTATTCAGCACCACTTAATGCAAAGAAGAAACCAAAATATAATCTAAGCTTCAGATTCCACATTATTTTGCTCAAATGATGATGTAGACGGGAGGAAGAGGCGGGGTTATCAACTGCTTACATTGCCGCTCTGTATCTCTGAGAAGTATTTGATTGGCTCTAAGAACTAGCTGTGCATGCATCATCTGTAATGCTTTTCTGTGTTCTCAGCGGATAGAGAGATAGATATATATATCTATATCTATAAGCTTATTAGCCTTGCCTGACACATTTGCTATGCTATAGCGTTGTCAAAGGCCATAACCATTCATGGAAATCTTCCGGTATGGTAAATGGTATTGATGGTCAGTCGGAGACTAGTGGAGTTATTCAAAAGAGTCGAATTGGCCACAGAGTTGCACCAAACTGTGAATTTCTCCATACGTTGACATTTCATGGCAATTTGGCTATTCAAAAAGATAGTGATTTGCCAAATTTAGGTGGATTACCAGCAGAATACGGTGACCTTCAGACGTAGTGAAATCCCCATAGAGAAGAAACTGTTAATTTAGAGAACGCAAACAGCAATGAAAGGTTGACGAAATGCCCAGATTTTACATGGATTCGTGCGACAGCTGTACTCCGGGAAATACCATAGGTTTCAATGTAAAGAAAACTTCCCTATTAATTTTTTTATTCAGTTTTTTTTTATTTTCATTTGCAACAAAAAGTCTTTAAATTTTTCTGGCGAAATGTTTGTTTTTAAAATGGCTATTTTTTTTCTGTAACAGATTTTTATTGTTATTCATAGGACCTTATATAATTTCTATGCATTTTTTATATTTTTTTTACAATGCCTTTTAAAATTTGCATTTTGGTTTGTTTTTTTACCCTTGTTCGGCGGTTTATCGGATGCGTTCGGTAGTTTGGGGACCCTGCAGAGAATGCTGAATTCACCGCAGGGGCAGCGAATTGTTGGAGTGAGCCGAATGAAAAGGGCACTCCGAGTAACCCCCCTTTGCTGGTTTAAAGAATATTTAACAGAGAGATCTGATCATGAAGCAGCACAATAAAAGAATCCCGATAAAGGGGAGGGTTGGATGAATCCAGTAGTGACGGACTGATCCCTGTCCAAAACGGGAGTTGCCAATATCTCTCCGAAATGCAAACGAGTTAAGCCATGAGAGGACGGTCAGACTGATGAACTGCATAAGAGTAACAGGGTTATTCAGAGATCGGTGAAAACCGGGAGAATGACTGGAGAAGAGAAAAGTCTAGGTCAAAATGACCAAACTAGAAAAATTCTCCCATTTATATCACTTTTCCAAATCAGCTATTTGGTCTAGATTGTTCTCTTCTCCTGGTTTTCACCTTTCTCTGAATAACCCCGTGTCACAGTAATTGTGAGCAAATGTAAGGGTCTATTCACTAAAAGGTGAAACTCGGGAGACGTGAAACCCCTAGGTCAAAATAGCCAAACCAGAAAAAAAAAATTCCCATCTCACTTTCCAAATCTGCTATTTTTTTTTTTTTAAGTGAACAAAAAGGTGAAACGCGGAATTGGCAGGAGAAGAGAACAGATCCTGTAGTCCAGGTAGAGAACAGAACAGTTATCCAGATCGACAAGCTTTTTTTTGTAATTCTGGGTGATTTTACATGACTGGCCATACAGTGGCAAAAGGACAGAGAAATGGCTAGTGCCAGAAACCTCTTAATACTCAAAGGGGAGGGTAATTCTCCACGCCATGGCTCAATAGTGGTTCCACTCCCCTCTGTACAGCCTAGCTTACTACACCCCTTCACTGCCACGACCTGTCCTCAGGGCCCACTAACAGGACAGGTTTTCCAGATATCTGAAGCACAGCACAGGGGATATGATTTGTTGCTCAGCAATTGCAGGATTCAGTCTGCATTTCCCCAAGGTGATCCTTAAAACCTGGCCTCTTAGTGCAGTGTTTCCCAAACCTGTCCTCAAGACCCCCAACCAGGCCAGATTTTGCAGATCACCTAGGAGAAATGCAGACTGAATCCTGCAATCAATCACCTGTGCTTCACATATCTGGAAAACCTGACCTGTCAGCGGGTCCTGAGGACAGGTTTGGGAACCACTGCTCTAGATCAGGAAACCAGCAGATGTTTGCAGATTGAATATATTCTTTTTCCAGTAATGAAGGGTTTAATCCTTTATGGCAAGTTATTAAAAAAAATACTTTACCTATTCCATCCTAAAGCAAGAGGACTCCTCATTAAAATGTTTAATCTGGAAGGGTTGGTTCGACACTGGATGGAATAAAATTGGCTTGAAACAAAGGCAGGACCTTCCAGAGGACGACCTGGACTGATGCTCAATTGGATTTAATTGACTAAAAAAGGGAACTGACCTGAATGAGCAGCTTTAAGGGAATGGCCTAACCTTTCGTTTGACCAGAGGGTCAGACTGAAAAAGAAAAAAAAAAAAAAAAAAAAACTGAAAATACACAAGTTATATTCTGACATTCGTGACTTCAAAAAAATCCAAAGGATGACAATTTAAAAGTTTTATTTTATAAAAATAGGTTTGTTTCCTGAATTTACCCCATTTTGTTCCAATGACCAGAAGAATTGTCAAGCCTGTTAACTGTACCAAAAATCATACATATTTTACATTGTTGCATAGGAAAGTGTTCATTGCCAGAAAACGGTTTCCAAATGCCCATTATAAACATTGTCAGCACTAGGAGGCCATGAGGAAAAGGGAACACTGGACTCCGTTCACCAAGCATGGAGGAGGTGTAGGGGAAGAGATGGAGCTGGCAAAGACAGAAGGTTTGGTGGGATGGGTAAGATTTGATCCAGGAAAGGACAAAGTCAGAGTCCAAGTGTGTGAGGTCTATATAGCTGGAGGGGGTGGTACACAGTGTCAAAGGCAGCAGAGAGCTCCGGTAGGAAAGTATCGAGAATTGTCCTTTGGATTTAGCCGAGATTAGATCACTGGTGGCTTTATTAAGAAACCAGATCATATAGGGAGGGGGATATCCTTGTATACCAGCCTCTAGAGGGAGTAGAGATTTGTGGCTGCAATTGTCTGGTGACTTTTGATCAAGGTGGATGAATTTAAGAATGGAGGAGATTACCGCATGTTTGAAGGAGAGTGGTGCAATGTTAGACCCCAGAGAGCATTTGAAGATGTGGATCAGCATCTAATGAGAAAAAAAAAAAAAAGGGAAAGATGAAGCCTGTGTGCAAGGATACGGAAACAAATTGAGTGTCTAAGGAAACAAATACTACGTGAAAGTGGTTGTGCATTTCAGCCTCGGTAGCTGGGGCAAAGTGACCGGGTGGAAGGAGCGGTGCGTGGGGTAGTGGTATGAGGTCTCGTGATGTTTATTTTGTTCTGGAAGTTATCAGCAAGGTGGTGAGCATTATTGGCAAGGGAGTTGGAGAAAAGTTGTCTAATGTTAAAAAAAATATTAAGCAGAGGTTTGCTTGGTGGAGGCCAGATGTGTAGAATGACTGAAAAAGCTTAGGAGCATGATTTTCTCCACAGGTGCTCAGCAGGACAGGCGCATTTTTGCAGGTAGCTGATACGTTTGGATTGTCAAGGCACATACAAATATGTTAAGTGTCAAGTGCTGTATGTGGCCGTGGCAAGTACAGGAGAGGAGTCCTTAGTCACAGTGGTAATTAGAGACTGGAGAGTAGCTCAGGGCTGACGGAGAGGATGTATCTGTATATTTACAGGGCTGAAGGGGGCAGGATGGGTGGGAGTCGACACGAGGTTAGAGAGGGGGAAAGGATTGCAGAGAAAATAGGCACAGTGCTTAGACTGGAACAGATGAGGTCAACGATGTCACCATTGTGGTGTGTAGGATAGCGAGACCAATGAGAGGCGCCGAGAGAGGAAGTAGAGGGAAGATAGGTTATTGATGTGGATGTTGAAATCTCCAAGAAAAAATCTGGTAATGTTAGTACAGGAAAAGAAGTCAGACAGTCACAGAAATTATCTAGCAACTGGAGCAGGTCTAGGTGGGCGATAGATAGAACCTTTGCTGAGAGGAGAGAAACGAAAAAAGGCAGTCAACTTGGAAAGGGTTGAATGTGAGAGAAGTAAATATTGAAAGGAGGAGGGGAGAGTAATATCCCAATTCCTTTTCAAAAGCAGTGGAGGTGAAATGCAGCTCCCGATGTGTGAGGGTCTAAGGCATGTCAAAACTAGGTACCCCATTAAAAGGTTACATTATAAAGGAAACTAATTGCATTTCTATTAAACCACCAGTAGATGGCAGCAGAGTAAAAAGCCTGAATGATGAGCACGTGTTCAGGCAAGAGGTTTCCCTTAGCAGGGAGGAACAAAAAAAGCAGTACACTCCTACCAGAACTGAAGTCATGCTTTGTGTGTTGCAGGTAAGAGGGAGAATATCCAGGGTTATAAACCGGGCAAAAGTGATTCAATTCACATCCCTGTAATTAGAAAAGTCTGTTGCTACTGCTGTGAATTAGATAAGACAGTATACAAATGTAAGTGGGTTGTGCTGAGGTGTTCGAGCACCAGCATACAGAGAATGTGATGGATCTCATGCGACTAGATTATATTGAACCATTAGCATACTATAATGCAGATTGAGTATATATCTGTACATGTTTAATTGATTATTTTCTATAAAGGACGTTATTCCTGCATAGATGAATGTTACTGTAGATATTCAAATGTGTATTAATGTATAAGGAAGTATTCAAAGTACACTCCTACCAGAACTGAAGTCATGCTTTGTGTTCAAATAAAAACACTTCTGGTTTCACCCTAGCCCGCTCCCTTCGCACATTGGAATTATTGACCATACTTTCAGCATATGTGCAACAAGGGCAGCGAAGGAGGTGTCAGAGGGAGAAAGTCATGAGCTTGTAGAGAAAAAAAAAAAGTCATGAAGGGGTGCGAGTTTGTTGCATAATGAACCTGCCTTTGAGAGCATAAGGGGGGTTGTGGTGTGTTGGCAATGGAGGTGTTAGTGTTGCAGATGCAGTGTCAGAAAGGGATTGGCAAGGAGGTCAAATGAGCTGGATTACAGTGAGTGGACTAGCAACAGCTATAGAAAGTACAAAAGAAGGTGAGAGGGATTTATCTTTGAGTAATGAGGTGGATAAAAGATCTGAGAAAGCAAAAGGAGTTCATACAAGGAAAGCATCCGGGCAGATACGAGTGAAAGAGAGATAAGGTTGGGATGATTGAGAAGATTGGGGTGATTGAGAGGCAGCCATAATGAATGTGTCAGTCATGCTGTTAGAGTGATTTGGCATAGAAAATATTATTTAAATACCAGTTATTAGAAGTGTAGTTAATTCCATCCTTTCACACAGCACTGGGCCGTACACAGGAAGCCAAGCCTCAGGCCAGGACATACTTGAAAACGAGAGAAATCTCAATGTATCCTTCCTGGTAAAATACTTTGCAAATAAATAAATTTGTGCTGAATTTATGAATGCTAAGGAGTCAGGCAGACAGTTCAAGCAGTAACAATTCTCAAAATTCTTGCACCTAGAGCAGCAAGGCAGTGGTTTAGGTCCAGCACATTGCCGAGAGCAGAAGATGTGAAAGAAAAAAAAAAAAAATTAAAATTCTTTGCCCAATCTCATTTAAAATAGTTCTTCTGCTTTCTTCCTGGAATACGACAGATTAAACCTTCATGTACTGCACCAGGAATCTCAAAATCACGAAGCAATGGCTTCTCTGCATCACCGGATGAACGAAGGAACTAAACGAGCAGAACCTGGGGAAGGAGAAAACAGGGAAAGGTTAGAAAATAGACAACACATCTGATGACCAATATATTTATCAGTTTTCAGACAAAAACAACTGCGGTCGTCATTTGTCACCAATGTGGAACATCATCTCATTTTGAAAATGCAAACGGGACACTCTAGGTACTGAAGCCATTCAATGCAGAATGAGTTGTCGGTGACCTGTGTGCTACATCCCCTCATCTCAGAGGGTTAATTTCGTCCTGTAGGGTTAGCACTATCCAGAAAGCAGAGCTCAGCGAGTGCTGATCTGCTTGGCGGCATAGGTTAGGAAGCGGGCAGCCTTTCCAAACCCTGCCAGCGGCTCTTTATGCAAACACATTGAGAGCCCACATATTGGCTGGACGCACTCTTGAGTGTCAAGTCTCCCACAGGCCATATGGCTGCCATGGCTTGACAGGAAACCAGCAGCAAGTCCCCTCCAGCCTTAGCCAAAGCAGCCCAGGGGTGGAATCAAGCTGAATTATCATATTAACTCTACAGTTAAACCAGTTTCATCCCCCGCCTTCCCATGTTAAATCATAAAGTATCCCTTGAGCAGGAGACTGAGCGCTGACGATAGAATTCAAGTATGAGGCAACATTGAGAACAAAGTCCATGATTTTTATGAAAACATGGCTTATCTGGCAACACTTAAAGAATACTGCATTACTTTATCTGAAAATTCTCAAATAGAAATTCCTAGATATTAACCCCTTCACTACCAACCAAGTGATTTTCCAAAAAAGTCAGAGTTTTTTTTTTTTATCATTTTTAATTATACAGCATGAAATATTTGGGAATATTCCCAGTGTATTTCTTACTGCAATATCCTATTTGGCAGGCAGGTGGTGCCATCTACTGGCCAAATGGAGTTACAGCAGTTTGAGACAAAGGTCAAGATTCCCTGCATCAGCTGCTGAAAGCTGGATAAGTCAGGACATTCTTCAGCCGATTTTTAACCGTTTTAGCACCCCGGGCATTATGCCCACAGGGCTAAAACTTTGGCGGCACCATCTGCAGCCCAAAAGCAAATTAATTTCATTTGCTTTAGTCCTTCAAAGCTGCAGATTGAGATAGTGCCTTTGTTCCGCTTTATCTCGTTCTTGGGAGTGAAGGGTTCAAGGAAAGAGTTGGTGTGCATTTACCTATACAGTCACAAAGCTGCACTAGGACACAGAGGGCCCGATTCAAACCAAGACACAAAGTTAATGCCTGGAGCCGCTGGGCATAACAGCTCCATGTGTGAGTGCGAGCTGCGAACCTTGCGGCTCTATACTGTAAATTAACGTCTCCTACATAGAGAACCAGCCATTTGCCTCTAAAATGAGGTTATATTCAGTAAAGGAGTACCAACTCAAACTCGTGTCAAGTGGTTTTTCTTTTGCAAATTCACTTAATACCTACTGTATTTGTAACAGCATCTATAAATGCCATGCTTACCCCGGTCCTGCGGTGCAGAGGGCGGCAGCATCTACTCCTTCCTCTTGCCACGAGTAGCAGAAAACCAGAAACAAATCCCAGTGTCCTTCTGTGGCCCCTGCACATTTGAGCACTAACAAAGGTCACAATAGGCTCCATGGCTTCCAGAAGCCAATACCCGCAGTGGCACATTGTGAGCCGCAGATACCAGCTGCAAATATCACGACTGGGTCAGAATAACAAAAGGCAACAGGGACACACAAGGGAAACTGGCTTGTGCCGATTTCCTCCTTTACCAGCTCCCTGTTACCGTGTCGGGCAAAATCAGGCCCATGGTCAGGCCCTTTTATAAAGGGATTATTGCAGTTGTAAATTTGATGGCTGATTAAACAGGGCACGTGCTTGACACATTGCAGATGATCATGACTGGTGCAGCGTTCAATAAAGATCATTTTCTAAGAGAGGGAAGAGTGCTGCATCAGTCAATATTTTTCCTACACAGGACTTGTGTTAGATCAAACGCTGTTAATTGGTTTAATGGCAAGATTAAATCTCCATAAAATCCACGTTCTCCCTGCTGTGTGTATGGCAGATGCTTTCATGTAACAATGAAACCCACAATCTGGGCTGCAGGGCTGGTGTACTGGATTTAAAAAAAAAGACGTGTAATTATATTTTTCCCCTTTTAAACAACAGACAAAAGGCAATAAGATGCTTGTACTGCATATAATTCCCTCCACCAGCCCCAGCATCACCAAGCAGATGAGGGAACATCCGGCAGCCATAGTGGGCATTCTGAGAGTGGCACCTGATGGATTGGATCTACGCATGCGTGTGCAGCTCCGATCCATTGTTCTGCAGAGGTGCTACAGAACTTGTATACGCAAAATACACATGTTCCGAGCGATGTTTAAACTTCCATGTCCTACGCTAGTAATGTAGCTTCCTAACAGGGAAGCCATTAAGATTCCACGTAGGAGTGTTAATATCTGACTTGTTAACATTAAACGCCCCACTGAAATCAGGGCCAATACCTGAAAATTTCCTAAATTGTATTTAGTAGTATGGGATTCAATCTAACCCCCCCCCCCACACACCCATCGTCATGTTTAAGAGATATTTATATATAAAAAAAAATTATTATAGGAATGCATCATAGTTACTTTGAGGCAGTTTATCCACATTATCCATTAGATTACATACACTTACCCCTTTTATGCCAGATATGAACCTTTATAGGACAAATGGCCTCTTCAAGTTGGCAGATGTTTCCAGGTGCTGACAAACGCCGTAGGTATTAAAGAATAAGGCACGGTGGTGATGCTATTCCAGGTATCAGAGATAGGATCGTAACAGTCTAGCGTTTTACATCTTTGTGTCCCAAAATATCCTCCAACCACATAAAGTTTGTTGCCCGATGCCAAGGCATGGCATGACATACGTTTTGCGGTCATGTCTCCAATCCTCATCCATTGGTTTGTGTCACAGTCAAACCGATAAGCAGCGGCAGCTGTGAATTCGGTGTCACCCCCCATTATAAAGATCTGGCTCCCCAGTACTGCAGCGGCTGTGTATCGCCACGGCTGAGGGCACTCTGCTTTTATACTCCATCCGTTTTCAAACGGGTCGTAACATTGAACTTTTGACACCCTATCCCTATGTATGCTTGTGCCGCCGAAGACAAAAAGCTTAAGTTTGGCACTGACCACCGCTGCGTTGCTCACACCATCCCTCAGTGGGGCCATCATCGTCCATTTATTCGATAAAGGGTCGTACTTCTCGACTTGCTTTAGTGAAACTGAGGGAGATGCAGGAAAGATCCCAGCAACTGCAGTATGTCCACCTACTACATAGAGGGAATTCTCCAGCTCTGCAGAGCCGTGACCAAACCTAGCAATGAGCATCGGAGCTGCCTTCGACCATTCTTCATGCATGGTGTCGTAAACCCAGACATCCTTAGACACGCCGTTCTCAGAACCTCTTCCACCAGTTACATACACCTTACAGCCTATTGCACAAGCGCTGAATTCTTTCCGGGGGCTTGGGAGGTCAGATTTAGGAATTATCTTCTTGGCCTTGTGATCAAGCTGGTAGACTTTATCACACATAAATGTCTGCCCGCCCAAGATTAGCAAGGTGTGACCAGCTTTCCGAGGTTTTGCACACGGGCTTGTCACTATTCCGTCGTTCTGAAGGATTTTTTTCTTGCAAAGCACGGCTTCATCCATAATGACTTTGCTCCTTTCGTCAGCCAATATTAGGTCCTCGCCGGCACGGGCTTCCTTGAGGGATTCAGCGGGAAGTAAAGCCAGCCTGATGTTTTTCAATAACTCGGGAAAATGGTCTTTCCTCTTGTCCAAGTCATATTTAACCCACTGCAGCATGGCACGGAAGACAATCTGCTCGTCCTCTATCTCAAGCTCATCGCTGGAAAGCAAGTCAAGCAGCATGTCTTTGGAGAGATTGTAGAAGTCCTCGGTTTCGCGCACGGTTTCAAAGTGCACCAAGCACATCCGGAACGACAGCTCGTACAGCCGGCGGCATTGGTGAGCATCAGACAGCAGCATCGTGGCCAAGCAATTTGAGGGGCAGAGGGTTTTTTCTAGAAACTCTGCAGCAGCTTCACGTATATCATGGAATTGCAGCATGTCTCCGGCCTCCAGCAAGGACTCTGCATTCTCCTCATTGATGAGGATTTTTGAAGAATAGGCGAAATCGATTAAAAGTTCCAGCACGTCGGGGTGGAGGCTGTCATGGAAGTTCACAACGTTGTCCAGGCTTTCCTTCAACCCGTTGCTAAACATTGCCTCAAAGTACTGGCTACAGGCGGCCAGCACCACGCGGTGACAGGAGAAAGACCGAATTCCAGCCCATAAGGTCACGTCGGTGAAGAGCTGCTGCTTTCGCATGTAACTTAGATGATTCAAAACGCTGTCTGGATGAGAGAGTTTATGATACAAAGACACGTTCATGGATCCAGTGCTGGTGCGGGATTTGCGGTTCTCATGGACGATGACGGACATGATGGCATAAAGTCTGGTTGGGGGGGGGGGTTATAAAAAGAAACATTTTTACATTATTTTAAATTATATAGTAGCATTAGAAAATATACATACAACACTCATGTCAAAGAGCCATAAGAGCAGGCCTTCATTTTATGCAGAAAGCAAGATATCCATGCAGTGTAAACGTCTAGTGCGTTCCAGATATTCCTCTACCACTAGGAAGTAAATCAGAAATTATTGTACAGCAATAAATATATAGAATGAAATTCATTATTGTGCGTGTATAAAAAAAGAACAATTGCAGATTGTTTAGTGTAGATCAGGGGTCAGCAACCTTGGCTCCCTGATTTTCTGGGAACTACATTTCCCATGTGGCTCAGTCAGCCTAATGGGAGACTGAGCATCATGGGAGATGTAGTTCCCAAAACATCAGGGAGCCAAGGTTGCTGACCCATGGTGTAGGTGTCAAAAGGTGTCCGAGTCAGGTCCATTACACTGCAGCAGTTTCTCCAACCCTGGTCCTCGGGGCCCACTAACAGGCCAGATTTTGCAGATCAGCTTGGGGAAATGCAGTCAGAATCCTGCAGTCACTGAACAGCAAATCATATCACATGTGCTGTGCTTCACATATCTGGAAAACCTGACCTGTCAGCGGGTGCTGAGAACAGGTTTGGAACCGTAGAACATAAAATAGAAAGCGAGGCTCTCCAGGAATGAATCAACGCAAGCTCATGTAAGAAGGATCTAGGTTATTCATCACTAATTAAAAGATCAGGCTATATATAGTGATGGCATCACGCCCAGGACTTGAAACAGTCTAAAAATCTTTTAATCAGCCAAATTGCCAATTTTAAGAAAAATAAATTAAAAAAAGTAAATTAAGATTTCCTTCGCCACCCCAATGATCTCATTTTCCCCAGCACACACCACTCCTCTTTTGGCATAGACATAAAACTAATATTTTAAGATATTTCGTGCCGACCCTCCAGGGCAAAGACATTACAGCACTGTCATTAGCACAATGGCACACAAGTGGTGAAGTCATAGAGAAAGTTGGAATAAATTAAAGAAAACCTCAGAATACATGCTTACTCAGTAGAAGACGAATAACAGTATGAGTCACCGCGGCGCTCGGATCGATCAATACGACGAGGGGTCCCGAGTGTAATGATCGGGGATATGTCCTACGCGGAATTAACAAGAGCGCTTCAAAGTGCTCGATCAGCCGCTGGTGATCAGACGAACATGAATAATAATTACTAATGCACGGACACAAGGTAGAAAATGCCACAGCACAAATTAAGCCATTTAACATTGCCGTATTGCCATAACAGAAATGCAGGTTTTATTAACAAATTGAAAAAGGAGATTTTTTAAAAGGGGAGGGGGGGGCTCTAAGCAGAGATGAAATCCAATTTTTGGCACATGACAATGGTGGCCAAAGCTCTACATCAGTGAAGGCAAGCCTTGGAATCACATGTTTCTGAACTACATATTCCATGATGCTCAGCCAGTCTTGATAGGGACTAAGCATCATGGGGCATGTAGTTCTGAAACATATGGGGTGCTAATGTTCACCATGATTGTTCTATGTTATTTCCTCAAATGTGATTTCCTCAAAATCACAGAAAGCTAGGCGAATCAAGGAGGCACACATTGCAGGCCATGTTCCTATGTTCATGGGACTTGGAGATCATGTAGTGGAGCCTTCAGGAGCAACAGTTCCAGTCATCACATAAGATAAAAAGGTAAATATGAAGTCTCGGCCAGTAGTGCAGCATTTCTACTTTTTTGGAGGCACCAGCCTTTAAGATCAGCATTTCTAGACCCCAGACTGCTGCCCACCATGTGCATCGCCCTGAACTCAAGCTTCAGTACAAACCTGGCTGGAGGACCTGGACACAACATAGCTATAACAAAAAAGAAAAAAAACTAACAAGTTTATTTCTCATGTTTACATGCAAAAATAAAAACCCAAGCAGAATGTGTTTTGTAATGTGCTTTTATTTGTAATGCAGTTACAGCTTATGAGAGTGGTAGTGTCCCTTTAAGCCAGGGCTGTCCAAACTTCGGCCCCCACAGATGTTCCTGAACTACAACTCCCAGAAATCTCTGACTGCATTAGATGGATGGAGAAGCATGGGAGTTGTAGTTCAGGGACATGGGGGGGGGGGGGGGTTTGGCCATCCCTGCTTTAAGCAGAGGCTTCCTCAGGGTCAATTCTTTGGTGGAAGCAGGGAAATTGGATTGGAATGAGGGATACTAGGGGATGAAGCAACAACAGGATTGGGGAGGAATGGAAAGAACTGGAAAAATCAGAAGAATGAATGCATCTGGTGTCTTTCATTGTGATCGATGACCATTGAGTAAAGTTCCACTTCATTCATAAGAACAGGCAGGCACAAATACACTAAGGGCTTGTGTCAGACATTTCGGATACACCTCCCCCATTCTCTGTTGTACCTGAAAAATTCAGCACAGAACAAGTTTGTTTGTAAACGTCCCATGGGTTAAATTCTCAAGTGTGATGCCACTAAAGCAGGAGATAAAAAAGGGTCCAATAATATAAAATTCTATAAAAAAGGAGTATAGGATAAAAGGATAAATATTTATATTTATTACAGAATAAAAAAGACATTTCTAATGAAAAATAAATACTTCTCTTACAGTGGGCCTATACATTTCCCACCATTATCTGCTTCCAGTATGCCACACCCCAGCTTAACTTTTTCACCACCTTGACAGTACATTAATGAATACAGATGCAGTGGCAGTCTCCCTCTCAGCCCCAGGTGATTTCACACAAATTATAGCTAGAGACTGTATAGCTTCAGAGAGCACCGAAATGACACAACATGTCTGTGCTCTCCCCTTCCCCGACCTTGCGGTGAATTCAGCGTTCACCACAGGATCCCTGAAGTGCAGGTAACAAGCCGCCGAATCGATCTCAAAAAAAAGAAAAGAAAATGCTGCAAGAAAATAACATAAGGTCCCATGAATAATAATAAAAGTCTGTTACAGAAAAAAAAAAAAAAAAAATCCATAAAACAAGGAATTCGGAAAAAAATTCAGTACCAAAAAAAAAACAAAAAAACAAACACGGTTTGCGAGTGAGAAGAATAAACGGTCAAATCAGTATTCAACAAAAACGGGGAATATTCTTTGCATTGAAACCTATGAGATTCGCCTGATTAACCCCTTCACTACTGAGATAGCTCGGACTTCAAAAAGGCACCATCCGGTCACCCGATATCTCGATCTGCAGCAAACAAATTTCATTTGCTTTCGGGCTGCAGAAGGTGTCAAAGATTTAGTCCTGTGGGCATAATGCCCAAAGAGCTAAACAAAAAGAAACACAAACTGTAAAATCATCTGATGATGCCCTTACACTGGACTTTCAGCAGCCGATGTGTGTGTGTGTGTGTGGGGGGGGGTGTGGGGGGGGAGGGACAATAGACCTGCAGCTCAAACCGCTGTAACTGGATGGAGCCACCTACTGGCCAAAATAGGTTCTTTACAGTAAGAAATACAAGGGGTATAGGCGCAAATATTTAATGTACAATTTCAAAGGATTTAAAAAAAAAAATGTTTTTGACAATGGCTTCTTGGAAAAAAATCACTTGATAGTGAAGGGGTTAAACCTGTCGAATCAAACCAACAAAAATCAGGGCATTTCAATCTTCTCTGAATAGATTAACCATTGCTTTTCTATGGGGATTTCACTGTCGTCAAAGTTCACTGTATTTCGCTGGCATTTAGATAATATTTGGTGAACTTCCAGCTTTTTGAATAGCAATAGCAAAATTGCACCGTACGGGGAAATTCACTGTTTGGTGCAAATTCAGGGTCAATTCGGCTCTCTTTGAATAACCCTGTAAATTCGCCGTCTCCCATGGATGACTGTCAGAGGAGGAAGCTGATCCGCTACCAAAGTTTGTGCAGCCGCTAAGCCTGCACATCGCACTGCCCCGTGGTCTGGTCCGACGTGCACCTCTCATTAAACTGGGGGGGGGGGGGACGACAACAATTCTCAGCAGCTTCAGGACATAGGGGTCCCAAGTTGTCACTGTTGCAGTATGAATCCAGCAAGTGGGGTCGCTAAATCATCTAAAAACGAGTGTGTGAATCCCTGGGAAGTGGGAACCAAATACTGCATGCCCTTCACCTGTCTGAATGGCATACTATATTTGTATTGTAGGGACTCCCAGGCTGTCTGATACATTGGAGCCCATTTGCAGATGACTCGTTTCCAACGACTGACATGCCTTTGAATTGCTCCGGAAAAACCAGATTGAGTCACATGCAAGATCTTTTGAAGATCGAGTATACTCTCACCTGGTAGTGCAAGTGAAGAAGAACAAATACTCAGGAGTTCACTTAAAACCAGATTATTACTTAAGGACAACAAAAAATGACCACAAAGGAAGATCAAAGGAGAGATTCAATGTCACCGGGATATGGTCTTTGTACACACAAGCTTCTAAAAACACATTCTCCACCAATGATGACTGATGTCGGACACACAAAAACACCAAAATAACATACTCGGAATTAATCCTATGAAGGAGAGAACTTCTCTAGGCTTGAAAGAAGGTTAAATAAAAAGGAACTTGTGGCAATCTTCTGCAAGCCTATTTTCTTTCAACAGTTTATAGACATGAGTTAGTCGGGTTCATTGTTTATCATCAGGAATAATATGCTGAAGAACACATGCAGGGTTATTCAAACAGCTCTGAATTGTGGCCGAACACTGAAATTTCAGCGTACAGTTACCTTTCCTGACCATTCAGCTATCCAGAGAGCAGGCAGTTCGTCAAATCTTAGCGAATTGCCTGCACATACGGTGCCTGTTCGAGGGCAGTTAATTCCCCAGAGAAGCAATGCTTAGTCTATACAGAAAATAATAACCAGCAGTGAAAAGTTGCCGAAATGCCTTGCTGTTTGGTGGTTTCATTCGACAGATTTATTCAGGCGAATCCCATAGGCTTCAATGTTAAAAATATTTCCGTTTTAATCCAATATCTAATAAACCGTTAATTATATTCTGCAGTAAAAAAATTATTTTTAGGATCTTTTGGGATTTTTTTTTGCGAAAAAAAAATTCAGGTTTTTTTTTTAAAATCATTTTTTCTGTAACAGCCCTTTTTATTATCATTCATTGGATCTTATGTAAATTTCAGACATTTTTAGTCAGTTTCCTTGCAAGCAGCGTTTCACTTTTCAAACATTCAAGCGTACGGTTTTTTTTTCTCACTCCATTCGTCTGCGGAGTCGGTTTTTTCCGGCGTCTGCTCTGCGCTGTGATCGGCGGCTGCTCGGGTTTCTCCAGCGGGGTTAATCCAGATATTTTTGCAGGTTTCGGTGAGCGTTCGCCAGGTTTTGCAGTGAGTGTTCGTTGGGTTTGTGGCTGCTTTCCCCTGCACTATGACGGCCCTGTGGTGCTTGCTGAATACACTGCAGGGTCGCTGAAATGGGATCGCCAAATCGCACCGAATTGAAGAGAATGAAAAGTCCCCAAACGTGCGGTGACTTTTCGCTTCTCTTTGAATAACCCTGAAAGCTGAAATAAAGCTAAAAAGGTCCTGAGCCCAAACTAACTGCAGTGTGTGTTAAAGGGGCAGGGGTCTTCAAACAACACAAAGGTCACAAAGCAAAACCGACTCCAATTTCCAGTATCAAATCTCACGATTTGTAAAAATGTAAAAAGCAGAGCATTTATCATTGTCTCTTATGGAAGTTTTTATCTTCAGAGTTTTGAATAAATTACACAGGAGTCACCAAAATGCATAAAACCAAGTCCACGCAAACAATGTATAAGTTCATAGTGTCACACGGGATCACATAATGAAGATATACCACTGCAAAACCATAGAGCTGATTCTTCATCATCCGATACTTCTCAGCAAGCCTGATTATACCCAGTGACTCGCTGATCAGAAAGAAACACAACAAATAGAAAAAAATTAAATATATATATATATATATATTATTGCACTTAAATTGACAGAGGACTGAGCTGATTGCTAAAGCGGGTTAAAAGAGTGCGGAGAATGTGCCTTCCCTCAGAGCCAAAGTGCAGCACATTCCTGGCGTGCCAGCGGGGTCTGTACCAAGTGAGTGTGTGTCTACAGTTTATGCCCAATGTAAACAGCTACGGGGATCGCAAACAGGGTTATTTAAGCACAGAATGTGCACCAGCCCAAACCCATCATTTAGCTCTACACTGCATTTTCAGTGAAAAGGGGGTAAAATAACTCTGCACCAGGGCAGCCCGTATAGAGATGCCATGCAAAAAAAAAAAAAAAGTTTACAGACCTTTGATTTTGCTATTGAATCATCAATTTTGAAGACGTACAAACGGAAGCAGATTTATTTAAAGGATCTCTGTAGGGTCAAAGCCACCCCCCCCTCTCCTTTAATACTCACTTTTTAATCCAGCACCAGAGCTGACAGCCCGCAGCGCCCGCTTCATGAAGGGTATATTACGTCTGTTGTTGTGTAATCACGCTCATACATGAAGTTATTCAAATCTCTCAAAAATTAAAAGTTAACGGGCAGTATTACAAAGTCAGTGCCAACTTAACAACTCCACGTAGACTAGAATGGCTCTGGTTAAGTTAGCACCAACTTTGTACTAGGGCCCTGAGTGTGTAAAGCATGCAATCTAATAAATATAGCTTGTAATTGTTACGATACATTACTTTTATGTCAAATCCTGTAAAGATTTGAAGCTAAACACATTTTAACAGATCGCTAGACAGAGACGCCATGTTTCCAGGGACTGATATCCACAATCAATACAACTTAATTACATTGTATTATCTGCGCATACAGCATGCTTTCTGAACATTAGCTATGCCGATAGCCGGCTCCAGAGATCCCAGCTTTACAACCATTTCCAGCAGGCTCCGAGCCGGCCATACCCTGCTATATGTTAGCACAGAGGCGTTAAAGTCGATGTGGAGAGCAAGCTAGTGCAATCATGAGCAATTACTAACCATTTATAACGCGCCAACATATTCTGCAGCACTATAGAATAGCCAGGATATTACAAACAAGAAACAAGCATGTCTGACACATGGAAAACAACGAAAAATAAATAAAAAGAGCACCCTGATCAAGAGCTGACAATCTAAGAGGAGGGTGACACAGGTGAGGGGAAATAAGGAATGAGATGTTAGAAGACAGAAATTACAATATTAAAAAAGGTTTATAAAACCCAGTTTGTAAATAGTGACCCCAATAATGGAGGAACCTCACAAGGGTAAATGAAACGCAGTGGAGGCCATCATTCATTTTTTTTAAAAAAATGCACACACTAACCCCCCCCCCCCTCTCCGTAAGCCTTAATGTATCCAGTCTGGTAAACGAAGCATTGTAGGAAGTAAAGCCGTTTACTTATTATTTTCTACAATTAAAAAGGAGTTGTTCCTATTTATACAATAGCTTCCATATTTCTGCTCATCGTGTGTGATCACAATGAGGCGTTTGAGAGATTCTGCTCCGTGCAGGACAGATATCAGATTACAAAGTAAGGCTAGGGTCAAACGAACGCATTATTCGCAGCGACAGTCAAAAAGTACGTCCGAACGCATTGACTTTTTTTCACGGAATGCGCGAAAGCGGTCATACGATGCGCATTTTTGTGCGTGATTTGTTACAGATCCAAACCAGGAAACTTTGGGTGTCTGGACGTTATGTTGGCCGGACATGAGCAGCGTCTGACGTCTCCTAATCACGCACACACGCCGCTATGCGGGTGCAGCGCACTCTTTACGTCAGTACTAGCAGTTCTGCGTTCTCAAAAAAATTACGCGACCGGACTTTTGTGCGGCCGTACTTCGTATATTGCGCGGCATTTGCTACTACTGCGGCCGTGATTAAGTGTGCTTAAACGCACGTTAAAAATGCGCTAGTCTGACCCTAGCCTAAAGGAGACAAGAGCACACACACTTTTGTATTTTTCTGTTGGCATGGCAATGTGTGTCATTATTTAGCAAACCTTTTGGATGATGCTGACAGGGGGATAAAACGTTCATGTTGTGTAGAGTAGTAGTTTCCAACAGTGTTCCTCTAGTCCCCCTAACAGGCCAGATTTTAACCCCTTAAGGACGCAGGGGTGGCGCCCTTAAGGTGTTTAAAATTTGCCGGCGAGGCGTACAGGTACGCCTCGCCGACAGGTGCGGTCGCGCAGTACTAATTTCGGGCCCTCCCTGCAGCCGGCGTGCAGTGCGCGTCATTGGCTGCAGGGGACGGCTGGATTTCAGCCCGTCCCTGTGCAGCCAATGACGCGCACCGCGAGTCAGCGTGCGAAGACTGCGGGGAGTGGCCGAGGCGGCCCCATTGAAGACAGCGGGGCGTACCTGTACGCCTCGCGTCTTCAAAGCCCGCCCGCTGCCAGGACGTCATGGAACGTCCTGCGGCGTTAAAGGGTTAACTTGGGTAAATGCAGACTGAATCCTGCAATCACTGAGCAGCAAATCATATCACCTGTGCTGTGCTTCAGAAATCCTGCAAACCTGACCTGTTAGGGCAGTGTTTCTCAACTCGTATCCTCAGGACCCACTAACAGGCCTGGTTTGTGGGATATCCGAAGCGCAGCACAGGTGATCCAATTAGCTGCTCAGTGATTGCAGCATTCAGTCTGCATTTCCCCAAGGTGATCTGCAAAATCTGGGCTGTAGTGGGTCCCGAGGACTGGAGTTGAGAAACCCTGTGTTAGGGGTACTTGAGGACTGCGGTTGGGATCCACTGGTGTAGAGCATCGCTTTACAGAATGCTGCTGCAGTTAGTGTTCATTTGTATCCTACAGAATATATCCCATTAGGTAAACCCCCTGTAAGGCAGCTGAGTGGAGTGACAGCTCAGCAGGAAAACCGTTGGTCGCAGTTATGTGTATCATACATTAACACCCCCCCCCCTAAATGGTCCACTCTTTACCTTGGAAGGCGTCCACACTGAACTGATGAAAGCGGTTATTTATATATAAAAGGATTTTACCAGGAAGGATACATTGAGATTTTGCTCGTTTTCAAGTATGTCCTGGGTTCAAGAACATTGAAAGGACACAAGGTATACTGGAGCAGACCACCAGCTCAGGTGTGTGACGCATTAATCTGGGGGGGGGGGGCAGGAGAGCAATCTAGACTAGCTGGCACCATCCGTGTGTACCTGGGGAGAAGGCAAGGACACACACACACTACCCCATTCAATGTTGGTGGACAAGGTGCACAAAACGGTCTGTGTCAACCAATCAAAATAAAATAAGTAGATTGTAGAAGCAAATAGTTCGTTAATATGCAGTAAGGGTTAACTAGTGGGGGCTGAATGGGTTAATATGCAGTAAGGGTTAAGTAGTTGGGGCTGAATGGGGTTACAATGCAGTAAGGGTTAAGTAGTTGGGGCTGAAGGGGTTACTATGCAGTAAGGGTTAAGTAGTTGGGGCTGAAGGGGTTACTATGCAGTAAGGGTTAAGTAGTTGGGGCTGAAGGGGTTAATATGCAGTAAGGGTTAAGTAGTTGGGGTTGAAGGGGTTACTATGCAGTCAGGGTTAAGTAGTTGGGGCTGAAGGGGTTAATATGCAGTAAGGGTTAAGTAGTTGGGGCTGAAGGGGTTAATATGTGCTCCCACACACGAGCCTGAGTGAGCTGATGCAGCTTTATCATTGGGAGGAGACAGCCTCTCGGCAGGGCAAGCTTTCAGAGCCCCCCCCCCCCCCCGGGGGAGGAGCGCGTGCACGAGAGCCCCCGGAAACCAACTTTATCATGACACCGGCAGCAGGTAAAGGGTTACAAGATAATCCTTCACAAACAACACGGGAGCACAGAGCATGGAGAGGGTTTTAAACAAAGAAGAATGCTATGGCACCCACACGGCAGTGGCGCACTCACCTGAAGCTCCAGACAGAACACACAGCAGGATGCGCCAACCGCCCCAAACAAAAACTAGTTCCCAGAAGGGCGGGAGCAGAAGCATGACTGGCGAGTGAGCCACCACCGCCGGCCAATCAGCCATCGAGAAGTGTAAGACGGGTCCGAGAGTGTTTTTCAGAGGAGCCAATCAGGTTTGGCGGAGAGGCGGGACAGCGGTAAACTGAGTCTGTTGTTGCCCGGGTTCCCAACAGTGTTAGTCAGTCCCCGGACAAAAGGTTTTGGGAGGCTTCACTGAGCTGGGGGAGAGGCGCATAGGATTCTGGGAGTCTTCAGTGAGTGAGTGAGTGGGCAGGACGCCAGGCGTTGTGTGTGTGTGTTTTTTTTAAACGACTAGTTTTATTGCACCTTTGTAATAAACAAAGAAAACACACGGGGGGGGGGCAGCATACATCTATGGTTTCTCCATAAGAAGCAGCATTTATATCTCATTCAGGAGGGACAGAGCGGAATGCTCATAGAGAATAACGGACAGAGCGGAATGCTCATAGAGAATAACGGACAGAGCGGAATGCTCATAGAGAATAACGGACAGAGCGTAATGCTCATAGAGAATAACGTACAGAGCGTAATGCTCATAGAGAATAACGGACAGAGCGGAATGCTCATAGAGAATAACGGACAGAGCGTAATGCTCATAGAGAATAACGGACAGAGCGTAATGCTCATAGAGAATAACGGACAGAGCGGAATGCTCATAGAGAATAACGGACAGAGCGTAATGCTCATAGAGAATAACGGACAGAGCGTAATGCTCATAGAGAATAACGTACAGAGC
Source organism: Leptobrachium leishanense (assembly GCA_009667805.1). Lineage (NCBI taxonomy): Eukaryota > Metazoa > Chordata > Amphibia > Anura > Megophryidae > Leptobrachium > Leptobrachium leishanense. The sequence goes on along the minus strand of CM019065.1, from coordinate 114,355,815 downwards.
GGAATGCTCATAGAGAATAACGGACAGAGCGGAATGCTCATAGAGAATAACGGACAGAGCGGAATGCTCATAGAGAATAACGGACAGAGCGGAATGCTCATAGAGAATAACGGACAGAGCGTAATGCTCATAGAGAATAACGTACAGAGCGGAATGCTCATAGAGAATAACGGACAGAGCGGAATGCTCATAGAGAATAACGGACAGAGCGTAATGCTCATAGAGAATAACGGACAGAGCGGAATGCTCATAGAGAATAAAGGGACAGAGCGGAATGCTCATAGAGAATAAAGGGACAGAGCGGAATGCTCATAGAGAATAATGGGACAGAGCGGAATGCTCATAGAGAATAACGTACAGAGCGGAATGCCCTTACAGAATATTGTGACAGAGCGGAATGCTCATAGAGAATAACGGACAGAGCGTAATGCTCATAGAGAATAACGGACAGAGCGGAATGCTCATAGAGAATAACGGACAGAGCGGAATGCTCATAGAGAATAACGGACAGAGCGGAATGCTCATAGAGAATAACGGACAGAGCGGAATGCTCATAGAGAATAACGGACAGAGCGGAATGCTCATAGAGAATAACGTACAGAGCGGAATGCTCATAGAGAATAAAGGGACAGAGCGGAATGCTCATAGAGAATAACGGACAGAGCGGAATGCTCATAGAGAATAACGGACAGAGCGGAATGCTCATAGAGAATAACGTACAGAGCGGAATGCTCATAGAGAATAAAGGGACAGAGCGGAATGCTCATAGAGAATAAAGGGACAGAGCGGAATGCTCATAGAGAATAACGTACAGAGCGGAATGCTCATAGAGAATAACGGACAGAGCGGAATGCTCATAGAGAATAAAGGGACAGAGCGGAATGCTCATAGAGAATAATGGGACAGAGCGGAATGCTCATAGAGAATAACGTACAGAGCGGAATGCCCTTACAGAATATTGTGACAGAGCGGAATGCTCATAGAGAATAATGGAAACTGCTATAATCCCAGATAATTTCAGTGTTCGTCTGCTACAGTACCTAGGGATACCTGAGATATGGTTGGCCCCTGCTCTAGAGGGTGTTTAGGGCTAGGGCAGGGGACAGCAACCTTGGCTCCCTGATGTTTTGGGAACTACATTTCCTATGTTGCTCAGTCAGCCTAATGGGTGACCCTGCATTTTGGGAGATGTAGTTCCCAAAACATCAGGGAGCCGAGGTTGCTGATCCCTGGGCTAGGGTTATGCAGGGTTACCACGTCAGCCATGTTTTCCAGGGTACTTAAAACATACATCTTGATGGGAAACCCATGAAAGCCCTCCCCCTTTGTAAAGAATTCATAAACTACAAGGAGTATAATCAAATCCTTATTTAAGGCTAATATAAGCCGAGCATTGGAAAGCTTGGTACTTGCTATTCCCAGATCCCCTACGAAAGGACAGCAAAATTCACCAATTGAAAGGGACGCTCCAGCCATCCTTACCAAATTAAATGAACTGGTCATGGTGTGCTGTGTGTCTCTGACTCAACTCTGGTGTCACTTCAGGCTGTTATATCCCAGAAAGCTGTCAATCAGCACATGCTAGACAGGACTCTGGGGTTCTGACCTGGACTGCATAGAATGTGCTAAACAGATTGGCCAGTGCCAATGCATTTGCATTGACAGGCTGACCAATCAGCATCGTGACAGATCATCTGCAGAAAGCCAGCACTGTAATACAGTTAAATGAAACAAACAAAGGTAACCTTTAAAGGTGCTTAAAAGCAGGAGGTGGGATTGGTCATGAGGGGATTATATATAATCCCTACAGACCTCCACTCTATGGGCCACATTACGATCCTAGCATTAAAACGCGGGCGCAAGGGAGGAAAACTGCGCCTGCAATTTTCCCCCTTGCGCCCGCGTTTTAACGCTAGATTACAAAGCAGGCGCAAAAAATGCTGCCTGCATTGTTACTGCGCGCTACGCATAGGCGACTCTACAGGGGGGCAAGGGGGGGCAATTGCCCCCCCTAGGTTATTCCTTGCCCCCCCATGTGCCCCCCCACCAAAAATCAGCATCCAGCTTCCCACACTTATTCGGACCGCTGTATCTCCGCCCCTGTGCATCGTATATGGACGATCTAGGTGTCATTGGAAAGGGCAGATTCTGGCCTTTCCAATGATACCCAACATGTCCATATTCAGTGTGAATTGAAAGTCATAAAACATTAAATAATAACGGGCACTTAAACATTTTCACAGGGTTGAAATGGCTCAGCAGTGAAGTGGTTAATGTTCAGACTATACATTACATTGTGTATTATTTTAGTGTTTGCCTTGGTTTAGTTGTATATTAAGGGTTAATGGGTAGGCTTCATCCCTCACAGTATACATTTTATTTTTTCCTTGAGTTATGGCATTGTAGGGGTTAATGGGTTGGCTACATGACTCACAGTGTATTCATTTCATGTTTTACCTTGATTAATGGCAATTTAGGGGTTAATGGGTAGCCTAAATGCCACATTGTTTATTATTTTTATTGTATTTCCCTGGGTTTATGGCATTTTAGGGGTTATTATGGAAGTTAGAATCTAAAGAGTCTAATCATCGTTAGATCCTCTGCTTTTCGTCACATTTCGTGGAATTCATTTCGCCAACAATATAGTGAATTCCTATTTAGCGAATGGTCATTGTAATTTGCTAAAAGTGGTGTCGCTGAAGCAGCTATCAGACATTCAGCGAAAACTGCCAAATTGCAGCAAATAAAATATTGAATTTAAGTATCAGGTTAGTACAACAAAAAGGCATCATTGCATCACATTACTCTGCGGTTTTGGAATCTTATTTATATATAATTATTTAGGGCACTAATACCTGGTGTGAGCTAACCCTTAGAAACATAGAAAATGTCGGCAGATAAGAACCTTTCGGCCCATCTAGCCCTTGCGTCGGCATGGTTTTGCGTTAGCGCCAGTTTAATCGAGTCTAGCGCCTGACCAACAGATTGTTTGCCTCCGCTACAAACAGGAAAAATCACTTAGTGCGTTGCTATTAGCGATTTGTACCTCAAGCTTACTGTACTTTCCGGGAGCACTAGAGATCTCCAGCGCTTTTGCAGCTAGCAGATCACTTGGTGCCAGAGCTAATTTTTTGAGAGGTGCTAATCGCATCATTTTACTTACTGCTCAACCCTGGTGCCAACTCCAAAAAAACAGAAAAAACATCCTCACCCAAAATTAACAGACAATGTAAAGGAATGCAGCACAGGTGTTCTCTTGGCCCCATACACCATAACAATGGATCTGGTCCGCATTGTCGTTTCTGTTGCAGTGATCTCCATTATGAAATACATAAATACAGAAAAAATGGCGTCGCGCCCATACTCAGCGGAGCGGCAGCAACTGCCAGGAGTAACAGCCCAGTTAATGTATAAAACATAACAAGGAAAAAAGGTGTCATCTGCGCTCGTTTCTATGTGTTCCATGTACAACAAAACTGAGGTTTTTGTTTGTTTCAATGGCCATTGCAACGTAAGCTCACTCGCCACTTCACGGCACCTCTTTACAGAGTGAGTACCTAACAATTGTAACCAAAAGGCCGCTCTACTGAGCAGCTCCAAGCCCCTCCTGCTGCTTTTCAGCTAAGGAGAGGCAGAGATGGTGGGTTTTATTTATACACGCACCAAACACTTCCCATTTGGGACTAAAAACAAAAACATGTAAAGTGGCGAGTGAGTTTACGTTGCAATGGCCATTGAAACAAACAAAAACCTCAGTTTTGTTGTACATGGAACACATAGAAACGAGCGCAGATGACACCTTTTTTCCTTGTTATGTTCTATTATGATATAGATGTATCCTTTATCCACATATATCCTTATTCTAATATATTGCCTAATTTTAAACATTTTATGCTGGGGGTTATTCATAGTATGGAAGCGGTTGATTGTTAGGGTGACTGTGTGGACCATGTTTAAATTTTTCCTTTAGGCTAGGGTCAGAGTGGGGCAGTCGGAACGCGCGTGCAGACGCACTAAATCACGGCGGCAGTAGCAGCACATAACGGCCAATGACGGCCAATATACGCAGTACGTGCGTACGAAAGTGCGCCGACACCACGCAACCAGCAAATGAACGCATTTTTATCAGAACGTGAAACCGCTGCTACTGACGTACAAAGTGCGCGGCGGCCGCATGGCAGCGTGTGTGCGTGATTAGGAGACGTCAGACGCTGCTAGTGTGCGGCGTACATCACGTCCAAACTGCCAAAGTTTCCTGCAGTTCGTTGGAGTGTACCTGCGACCGTTGAACATGGCTGCTGGACCAGAGATGGACGTGGAGAGGCTGATAAGCGCTGTGGGGGAGCATCCAGGGATCTGGGATACGGCCTGCGAGCGTTATAAGGACAAGGGGAGGAAGGCGAGCGCATGGGTCGAGGTGTCCCGTCAGGTGTACCCGGAGTACGATACCTGGTCCGAGAAGGAGCAGCACATACAGAGTGAGTATAATATTATTTAATTCATAATCCCATAAATGTAAATCACAAAAATGATAATAAACAAACAAATGAAATCATTGATGTGAAACTCAAATGCTCCCCAGCTGCCAGGGCACCTCACCTGCATCACTGATGAAATAATTAGATAGAGCATCGCGATACCTGTTGCTGTATCTATTCACAGCTATGATGTCATAGTTCACATCATCCTCAAGACCGACAACTGTGAGGGTATCGTCAAAATTAAAACCATCCCTGGCCCGCACATAATTATGTAGAATGCAACAGCATTTCACTATGTCCACACAGAAGTCCACATTCACATCCAGCGGTCTATGTAGAATCCTCCACTTGTTGGTCAGTATGCCAAAGGTACACTCCACATACCGTCTCGCCCGCGACAGCCTATAATTAAACACCCGCTTCTTCACAGTCAGGTGTGTCCCAGAGTAGGGCCGTAGGAGGTGTGTGGATAGGCCGAATGCTTCGTCACCCACGAAGGCATAGGGGACTGCCACGTCACTGCCAGGCAATGGTGCGGGTCTGGGGATGTTCAGGGTCCCACTCTCAATTTCATTCCACAGTGTGGAGTTCCTGAACAGTGTGGAGTCAGAGTCTTTGCCGTATGAACCGACATCCACATACACGAAACTATAGTTGGCATCTGACACCGCCAGTAGGCCTATAGAAAAGTAATGTTTATAATTCTGATACAGTGAGCCACTGTGCGGTGGCTTCACTATGCGGACATGTTTGCCATCCACGGCTCCCAGGCAGTTTGGAAAGTTGGCTCTCTCCCAGAATCCTGCTGCAATTTCCAGACATGCCGTATGTGTCGGTCTTGGCAAACATTCGCCCTTCATGGTCTCCCATATGGTTTGGCACACCTTGCGGACGATCTCACCAGCTGTTGATCTGCCAACGCGGAAGCTATAATGCAGATCCTTCAAACTGCACCCACTACCGAGATACCTAGAAGACAAAACAAAACTGTTTGAATATGATCACATACCATGAACACAAGCTAATGTCACTCTCATCATGTTTTTCAGCACAAGAGGCGATGAACAAATGGCGCACAGTACGCGACAACTACATGCGCGTCCAGAAGAAGCAGGCCATGGCTGCGCGCTCTGGAGCTGGTGCAAAAAAGGTCCGTGGCTACATTTATGCAGAGCAGCTATCGTTCCTCCGCAGGACCCAGGAGCCGCGCAGGACTGTCAGCAGCATGGACCAGCCATCGACCTCTGGCACACAGGTACAACAAATGGTGCCAGGAGATTCTGCCAGCTGCCAGGAGGAGGAGAACCAGGGTGGTGCTGAGTCGCAGATGGAGGAGGATTTGGCGACACCACAGGTGGCAGGTACCGCGACAACGGTCAGCACCAGACCTGGCCAGAAGAGAAGGGCACAGGCTGCAGACCTGGAGCAGGCCATGGTCACGTTCATGGAGGCACAGACCACCCATGCACACCAACGCTGCATGCTTGCGGACTCCGTGGACATGTCATTCTCCAATGCATGTACGCTCCTCCTGAACAGGATGAGCGAGGCGGAGAAAATGGAGTATCGCCACAGATCTCTCGCAATATTGGAGGACATCCTTTCACGTCCCCATCACGCAGCCGCCTACCATGCTGTGCCACAATCCGCCAGTGGATCTTCCGTCTCCAGTGAGGTGCTGTCCACCCACCCAGCCATGCCCCCTGGAGCCAGGCCACACACGGAGTCGGGGTCCAGCTGGAGCCACACCACCGGCCCTCATGACCCAGATGCTCCGCGGTATCAGCAACTTTGATACATGACCTAAATATGTTTTATTATTTGTTTGTTATGTGTTATTGTTTTGATTTTGTATATATACTGACCTTCAGTTTACGAGTTGTAATATATGTCCATAATATATTACAGTTTCTTTTCATATTATAGTATTATTTATCAACATTGTTGTCGGAGTCATTTATGATTATGTACGTGTGATGTGATGCCCGTGTGTGTGTGTGTGTGTGCATGTAACAGTGGGCATGTGACTACAGACATGATGCACTCATGTCAGGTGACTGGCAGCGATGTCATGTATGCAGGTGTGTGACAGTACGTACCTCAAAGTGATGACTATCATCTCCTCCGGTGGTATGGCGGGCCGCATGTTGGTGTCCCTCTTGGTCAGTGGCTCCCGTACCCGCGACAACAGTTCATCAAAGGAGGCGATGGACATCCGCATGTAGTTGAAGAACTTCACGGGGTCCCTCTCTCGCAGTGGCCTGTACAGCGTCACGAAGTGTCCATGCGTGGGTCTGGCAGCGTTGATTTCATGAACCCAGGTTCGCCGCTTTCTCTTCCTCTTTAGGTACAGGTACCCCATCACACCAAACACAAAGACGTGTGCAGGATCCATCTTTGAAAAACGCCACCATCCCCAAAATGTCTTTTTATAACCCTTGCCCTTATTTTTTCATTTTTCAAGTGATTAGATTCATCTGATTTTTACTATTTTTTTCACCCCACCGTCATGGAATACGTCCAGAATTGAGCATCGTCCGACCACTCAAGCGCATTCCGTGAAAAAATGCGTGCGCACGCGTCGACGTACATTTTGACGGTGGCTGCAGAAAATGCGCTCATCTGTCCCTAGCCTTAGCGATGGTGTTTTAGCTCACACCAGGTGATAGGGCCCTTCGTTTTATTCAGTGGTATGATTTAATAGTGAAAATAATTAGTGCCCCCCCAGTTTTGACTGCGGTATCCTATGTGCCCCCCCTAAATATTGTTCCTAGAGTCGCCACTGGCGCTACGGGATGGGATGCTCGCAGCAGCGCTGAGCAAAGCCGCGAGCATCCACTCGATGGAGTCCATAGGACTCCATTGAGTTTTCCCCTGCCGGTCACATGACCAGCTGGATCTCGCCTCGCAAGATCCGGTCGGTCGGCGTAGTGATATGCAGGGAGAGACTGGGGGGACTTTTTCCCCCAGTCTTTCCCTGCTCCCGCCGGCCGGAGGAGGCACACAGAGCCGCGGTCCTCGCGGCGGGACAGGAGGTGAGTATCTGATTCCTTTTTTTTTGTTTTTAGGCTGTTGTTAACGGATTCTGCAGATGCTGAATCCGTTAACACCAAGTCCTGGCTCTGGTTAACTTTCTGCTAACCACAGCCAGACGGTAATCAGCGCTGGGACTTTGTAATCGTAACGCTGATTAACACTTTGCTTTCCCTATGTTAAGTATAGGGAGCGCAAAGTACAGTAACCTCGCGCTGAAAAGCGCAAGGTACCAAACACAAACGGGTTACTTAACGCATTAGCGTTTGGATTGTAATATGCAGTAAACACCACAGCAAACGTTAATGCTTACGCAAGTAAGCGTTAATGTTAGCGTCAAGAATGTAATGTGGCCCTATATGTTTAGCTCAAAGTGATTGATTTAAGGTTTTGAAAATTTGGTAAAGCATGAAACTCGTATTCCAGGATATTACTCCTTCGCTGATCATTTTCCAAAGCTACATTCTGCCTTGCAGCACCAAGAATATAACAGGTTGCAGCGATAGCAACATAACAGACCTTGATATCTGTTGGCATTATGTAATCACTCCTGGGAATCGTCTGTCTGATGAGGTCCCCCGGGACACCTCCGGTACACAGCTACAAATCCTCGCTTTATTATATTCCACTGGTCCTGCCTTAGTCGATATTATTATCAGTGTTGCCATAGTGTGTACATCCTGATTTCATGGAGGAACTGATTTTACACTGTATGTGTATATGTATATATAATATATATATTTTTTCACTCCTTTACCTTTTATATACAGTCAGGTCCAGAAATATTGGGACATCGACACAATTCTAACATCTTTGGCTCTATACACCACCACAATGGAGTTGGAATGAAACAAGCACAATGTGCTTTAACTGCAGACTGTCAGCTTTAATTTGAGGATATGTACATCCAACTCAGGTGAACGGTGTAGGACTTACAGCAGTTTGCAGATGTGCCTCCCACTTGTTAAAGGACCAAAGGTAATGGGACAGAATAATAATCATAAATCAAACTTTCCCTTCTTAATACTTGGTTGCAAATCCTTTGCAGTCAATCACAGCCTGAAGTCTGGAACGCATAGACATCACCAGACGCTGGGTTTCATCCCTGGTGATGCTCTGCCAGGCCTCTACTACAACAGTCTTCAGTTCCTGCATGTTCTTGGGGCATTTTCCCTTCAGTTTTCTCTTCAGCAAGTGAAATGCATGCTCAATGGGATTCAGGTCAGGTGATTGACTTGGCCATTGCATAACATTCCTCTTCTGTCCCTTCAAAAACTCTTTTGTTGCTTTTGCTGTATGCTTTGAGTCATTGTCCATCTGCACTGTGAATCGCCGTCCAATGAGTTCTGCAGCATTTGGCTGCATGTGAGCAGATCATATTGCCTGAAACACTTCAGAATTCATCCTGCTGCATTTGTCAGCAGTCACATCATCAATAAATACAAGAGGACCAGTTCCATTGGCAGCCATACATGCCCACGCCATGACACTACCACCACCATGCTTCACTGATGAGGTGGTATGCTTAGGATCATGAGCAGTTCCTTTCCTTCTCCATACTCTTCTCTTCCCATCACTCTGGTACAAGTTGATCTTGGTCTCATCTGTCCATAGGATCTTGTTCCAGAACTTTGAAGGCTTTGTTAGGTGTTGTTTGGCAAACTCTAATCTGGCCTTCCTGTTTTTGAGGCTCACCAGTGGTTTACAATTTGTGGTGAACCCTCTGTATTTACTCTACTCTACTTTACAGTTGTTTTGGCCACGCCTAATGTTCTTGCTATCTCTCTGATGGGTTTGTTTTGTTTCTTCAGCCTAATGATGGCTTGCTTCACTGATAGTGAAGGCTCTTTGGATCTCATCTTGAGAGTTGACAGCAACAGATTCCAAATGCAAATAGCACACTTGAAATGAACTCTGGGCCTTTTATCTGCACATTGTAATTGGGGTAATGAGGGAATATCACACACCTGGCCATGGAGCAGCTGAGAAGCCAATTGTCCCATTACTTTTGGTCCCTTAACAAGTGGGAGGCACATCTGCAAACTGCTGTAAGTCCTACACCGTTCACCTGAGTTGGATATACAGTTGTGTTCAAAATTATTCAACCCCCACTGAAATTGAGTGTTTTGGCCAGTTTGACATTGATTTTGATCATTATTATTATTATTATTATTCTTTATTTATTACTTTCGCTGCTGAGGCGTTTCACGCCTCTGTGCTGAGGTCATATTTACCGGTTTTGCTCATCATGTTTAAATGCGTTTTGAAGGCTTATTTTAGTATATGACCCAGACATATTATATATCGTTCTTTCCGTCAGACTCGGCAGATTAATAATATGTCATTATTATATGTATACGTCATGACCTGTTGGTATATTATAACAAAAAATGCAATAAAATTTGAATTTTCAATAATTTACAACGTGTAAAGTGTATTTTTTTCACATTTTAACATGCGAGCAATTGCGGTTATATTTTGTATGGGGTGCGCTTGTTAAAAAAATTAGAGATGGGGTCTCGTTACATTTTTTTTTGGGGGGAAATTACACGATTTTTAACAAACGCACCGCATACAAAAATCGTTAGTGCAGCATCATTGTTCACATTAAAATTGAAATGGGAACAATATTGCTGCATTAACAAACCAAAAAAAAAAAAAACTTGCTTATTTTTTTTTTTATAATTTTTTTTTAAATATATATTTTTTTTAATTTTACATTTATTTTTTTTTAAAACTTTTTTCACAGTGGTGTTTGGTATCGTTGGAATGGCCATGCTCTGGCCAATCCAACAGTACCAAACATTAACCCCTAGCTGCCACGGATCGGGAGATAGGGGATTCATTGGAATCCCCTATCTCCACCGTTGGTGGCAGCTAGGGGTTAACTCCAGGACTGGCGTCATCGTGCATAGCACGATGACGCCAGTCCTCAGGGGGAGTTCCCGGAGGCTTGGCCGACATCCAAGATGTCGGCCAGCTCCGGGAAAGGATCACGAACCGGCGCTTTTCAGCGCCGATTCGTGATCCGGCTCCCCAGGTGTTAATGAGAGCCACCGTTTGGAAGGGCAGGCTGTGCCCTTCCAAGCGGTGCCTGTCTTAACCCCCTGCTCCCCGGCGATCGGGAGGGAGAGAGGTCCGAAGGACCTACCCCCCCCTCCCTTTCAGGCGCCTCCTCCGCACATGCAGGGGGGGCGCCTGAATTAGATGTCATCGCGTAGCCGCAATGACATCTATTGTCCCCGCCGGGCTCCCGAGTGCTGGGCTAACATCCAAGATGTCAGCCCGCACCGGGGGGGCGCAGCAATCCGCCGGAATCCGGCGGATTGCTGCCTCCTGTGCTCGGACGCGCTGAGCGCGCCCGTAGCACAGGAGAACCACTTGGCTGGACGCGCTGAGCGCGTCCATTGCAGCCAAGTGGTTATAAAGCGCCAGCAGTCATCTTGCTTACAATTAAATCAAAGAGGCACGTGTAGGTCAGACAAATATAACATAACATTTATAATGAAATAACCACAAATGTCTTTTCTGTGCTCACATCATTATCAGTTTTATTCAACCCCCAAGTGACATTCAATCTTAGTACTTAGTACAACATCCTTTTACAGTTATAACAGCTTTTAAACGTGAAGCATAGCTTGACACAAGTGTCTTGCAGCGATCTACGGGTATCTTCGCCCATTCGTCATGGGCAAAAGCCTCCAGTTCAGTCACATTCTTAGGCTTGCGCACTGCAACTGCTTTCTTTAAGTCCCACCAGAGGTTCTCAATCGGATTTAAATCAGAAGAATCTGTGTTCTGGGCGCCACCTAGTGGTTCCTTTCACAATTGTTCATGTGTTGAGGGTTAATTAACCCCTCTAGACCTTTAAGAGCAGAAAAAAAAAAATGCAGCAATAAAACCGTAAATTGTGAATGTTTCTCACAGTAAATCAGCAGCTTGTTCGTTCACTCGGGCTTATCCCTAGAACCCAGTTAGAAGCATAAATAGAGAAAAAATGTGGCGGGACAGGCGCTTCCTTCACACTGACAGGGATGTCCTCACTTAAATGACAGTTCTCCCCTCTGTTGGATGAGTGTAAACCTCAAACAGAACAGAAAACAAAAATAATGGTGCAGTATGTCAAGGCAGTATACTATTAAAATAAAGATAAGAGGATTGCACTCACATGGTGTGGTGTCTTAGTATCAGACACCAGATGTTTATAGCGACTGGCAGAATTGTGGAAGGAACGCCAGACTTCCCTTGGTGGTGCTCCAACGTCTGTGGTGGTCCTCCAATCTTTGGGTACTCCAAGAGCCTTGATGTTGTTTCAGTATCCGTTCCCCTGATCCTCAGCAGCGGTGTAGATCACAATCATGTGGGGTACAGCAGCCAGGAAACAGGAAGAATAGGGACAGCAAGCAAGGTATAATGGGATTTATTGGTATAAAATAATTAAAATAATCTTGGTACATCCAAACGCGTTTTGCGGTATGAAGCCGCTTCCTCAGTAGATTGACATCTACTGAGGAAGCGGCTTCATACCGCGAAACGCGTTTGGATGTACCAAGATTATTTTAATTATTTTATACCAATAAATCCCATTACACCTTGCTTGCTGTCCCTATTCTTCCTGTTTCCTGGCTGCTGTACCCCACATGATTGTGATCTACACCGCTGCTGAGGATCAGGGGAACGGATACTGAAACAACATCAAGGCTCTTGGAGTACCCAAAGATTGGAGGACCACCACAGCTCACACATGGAGACTTTGATCTCTCCTTCACTCCTCACATTCAGTCACTAACCAAATCCTGCTACTTTCACCAAAAAAACATTGCACATATCTGCCCCTTTTTTAAATCAGGACTCTGGTAAAATTCTCATCCAAGCTCTTATCTCCCACCTTGACTATTGTAACCTCCGCTCTGGTCTTAAGAGATCCCATATTCTCCCTCTGCAGGCTGTTATGAATGCCTGTGCCAGGCTCATCCACTTCACCTCCTACACCTCACCTCTTTATCAATCTCTACACTGGCTCCCTGTTTCCTTCAGAATCCAATTCAAATTATTGGTGCTCAAGTAACAAAGCTCCATAAACACGCCCCTGCCGAAATCTCCTCTCTTATTAACCCTTTCACTGCTGAGCATTTTCACTCCTCTGTGCTCATTTTTACAGGTTTCGCTCATCTTGTTTAAATGCGATTTGAAGTCACATTTTATTATACAACCTAGACATATTATATATCGTTCTTTCCGGCAGACTCGGCAGATTCATAATATTTCATTATTATATGTATACGTTATGTCCTGTCTGTATATTCTAACACAAAATGCAATAAAATTTGAATTTTCAATAATTTACAACGTGTAAAGTGTTTTTTTTAACATGCGAGCGTTTGCGGTTATATTTATTATGGGTTGTGCTTGTTAAAAAAATTAGAAACGGGGAATCGTTACTTTTTTGGGGAAAATTATGTGTTTTTTAGCAAACATCCTCATAGAAAAAATCGTTAGTGCAGCATCATTGTTCACATTATAATTGAAATGGGAACAATATTGCTGCACTAATAAAACAAAAAAGTTTATTCACATTTTTTTCAATTTTATTTTTAATAAATTTTTTTACATTTGTACATTAACCCTTAGCTGTCACGAATCGGGAGATAGGGGGTTCCAATGAACCCCCTATCTCCACCATAGGTGGCAGCAAGGGGTTATTTGTGAAACTGGCGCCATCATGCTATGCGCGATGATGCCAGTTGTTAGGGGGATATCCCGGAAGCTTGGCCGACATCCAAGATGTCGGCCAGCTCCGGGAGGGGACCGCAATACGGCGCATGTTAGTGCCATATCGCGATCCAGCCCCCTAGGGGTTAAAGACAGCTGCTGCTTGGAATGGCAGGCTGTGCCCTTCCAAGCGGTACCTGTCTTTATCCGATGGCCTGCACGTATGGGGAGGGGGAGAGGTCCGAAGGTCCCCTCCCCTTCAGGCACCTTTCCCGCAATGGCGGGGTTGCCTGAAATAGACATCATCGCGCAGGCGCAATGACGTCTATCGTGCCCGCCGGGGTCCCGGAGGCTGGGCTGACATCGAGGATGTCAGCCTGCACCGGGGGGCCGCTGCGATTGGCCGGAATCCCAGCCGATCGCCACTGCAAAGGGAGGACACGCTCAGCACATCCTCCGCAGCGAAGTGGCCATGCGGCAGGACGCGCTCAGCGCATCCTCCGCATGGAAAGGGTTAATTAACAGGTACGTTCCATCCTGACCACTTTGCTCTGCCAATGATATGATGTTATTGTCTCCTTGTACCCGCACCCCTAACTCTCGTCTTCAGGACTTCTCCCAAGCTGCCCCCTTTCTATCAAACTCCCTCCCCCACAACTTTAGACTCTCCCCGTCTCTCCAGTCCTTCAAGACATCTCTGAAAACACATTACTGAACAGAAGCCTATCGGCTCCCTCCATAATCCCCCTCTGTTCATTTCTTGCACCATCTTCCCACATAGCCCACATGCAGCTCGCTACTTAATGTTCTCTATTTACCCTCACCTAGTATGTCACCCTTCTCCTCTTAGATTGTAAGCTCTTGAGCAGGGTCCTCTCTCCTACTGTTGTTCCATGTGTTTAACTTGTATGTATATTTGTTATTCTGTCTCACCCATTGTACGAACTTTAATTCCCCAAAGTGCAGGGAACTGCAGGGAATGTGAGCGCACCTAAATGTCGGCGACATTTCGGTGCTCTCTGAATAACCCCTTATGTGTCAGAATTTGACACATCTGGTTTGTATGAATGCATAATAGCAACCACCGAAATTGTAAACTAGTGATAAAGTGAAACATTTTTGTTATGCTGACATCATCTTCTTTGGAACTGGTGGGTGTAATTGAATCAACCATTAGAATAAAGTTTACTGAATTCAGCCAGTGTATTTATCAATAGCTTGGCTATAGTGCCCTCTAATGGTTATTTTATAAAAATGCTTTTTTTAACTGGTCTTTTAGCAATATTTTTCTGCTGATTATATTGTATTACACTAAAATACATCTTTAAATAGTAAATATCAAAGTCACTTTGCATTTTGACTGGTGTATTGTCACATTGCTACAAATCAGTAAAAATGTCATTTTTTTTACTGCAATCATCCATGTTATCTTGGTACCAACTATGTAAGCAAGGTGGAGAAGGGTACAATGTTGACCGTAGAAATATAGACGGCGTGTAGAGTCAATCTGCAGGTAGATAAGGAATGCAAGCTTCCAGGTTCCTTCTGCATGATACTGTAGCAGGGATAATAGCTCTTCTTCCAAAATACTGGACAACTTGGAATGACAGGAGCAGATGAACCAACGTTGCTGAGCACCTTTTCTCATATAATAATATTCAGAAAATTGCCAGCTGTCCGGCCACTTTAATCATGTTTCCATGGACTTTGACACTTTTGTTTAGCTTGCCCCACACTCTTTTTTTACGTATGATAGTTTGTTACAGTTACATGCATTTATACAGCGCCAGCATATTCCATAGCACCTTACAATAAGGGAGCACAAACAAGAGACAACATGATACATGAGGAAAAGACAACCCTGCTTGTAGGATAGCTGTCATGCTAATACAGCACTTAAAACAAGTGTTCAGCCAGACATCCCATGAGTTTACGTTCTAAGAGACGAGGATAAGTGAAACAAATGGGAACGTGAAGCTGGTGGCAAGAAAGAATATACAGGGATTGCATGGGAAGGACCAGAAGCCTGGGCTTTGTATTCTTCATTGTTTTCCCGGAAGTCCTTTGGTTGTAGTTATTACACATGCCACTTCACCACAGCGCATTTCGCGTGCATACTTCACTATTACATCCCACAAGCTGCCATTCTATGCTCTTTTGCTATGTCCAGATGCCAAAGACCAATGATTGATGCCCTCCTCACCTGCTGTGCATGTAATTTTGATTTTGTTGCTCTTTTATTGGCTTATGTGTTATTTTGTTGTCACGGTTATGGTGTAAGGGGGTGAGGATATGAACCCAATATGCAATGACCGACGAACGGAGACACATGAATGAAGTCCAAATAAGGGTTAATTGAATTAACACAGGTAAATGGTAGCAATAGGACTGGTAGTGAGTATATGGGAGGATGGTGAGGAACAAGGCAGAGAAAATGGCTGACTGTAGGAAAAGGCAGGAAGGAGAGACAGGCAGGGAGGAACAAGACACAGACACAGAGGGCAGTACACCAGCCACCAGGACTTACAAGAAGCAGACAAGCAGGACAGGAAGATAGCTGACTGGATGCACACAAGACACAAGGCAAGCTTGTGTATACAGTAGACTCTTGCAGTGTTATTCAGAGAAAGGTGAAACTCAGGAGAACTGACAGGAGAAGAGAACAATCTAGACCTAATAGCCGATTTGGAAAGTGAGATAAATGGGAGAATTTTTCTGGTTTGGCTATTTTGACCTGGAATTTTCACTTCTCCAGTCACTCTCCTGAGTTTCACCTTTCTTTGAATAGACCTGCTAGGGTATGCTGGAGAGATTCAGATGGCTGGCGGGGACAGGAACACAGGTGGTAGAGGCACAGTATAGTCCATGGTAGGGAGAATATTGGGCTGGAGGCTTGGGGAACACGGTTTGAGGCTTGGGGACCACAACAAGGTACACGGATGATTGGAAGCTTAGTCAGACAGGCCGAGGTCGGTACACAATGTAGCAGGATTCCTTGCAGGCTACATTTAGGCAAGGCAATGCCAAGGCTCGTGGGCTACGCAGTGCAGGAGGGCTGCAACACTCAATAGCAGATCCTCTAGATTGTAGAAGAACCAGGGGACAGGATCCAGGCAGGGATAGAAAGAGGAACAAGGCAAACAAGGACTAGGCAAAACAGATTGGAGGTGCTTTCTGTGCTCCAGCTCCTAACACCTAAATTGAAGTTCAATGACAGTAACTAGAGATGGATGTGATTCTGTTAAATAGCTAGCAGGCTCCAAACCTCTAACCGGGAGAGTCAGCCAGCAGGACAGAATATCTAGAATGGCTAAGTCCATGGATCAGAGTGGGGGCAGAACTGGCCCGAATTAGGGCACAGGGCGGAATCACAGGCCCTTCAGCAGGAACCAGAACTGGAGGCATGACAGAAAAAGCTTAAACATGTTTTTTTACACGCTGCTGGTACCACAGTGTTGAGGGCAGCACAATTCGTTGCCACCAGGGGCGTAACTACCAGAGTGCAGAGGGTGCCAATTCACCCGGGCCCATGAGTCCGGGGGGCCCACAGCCGCCTGCCTGGACCTGGGTGCTGGCATATATATATATAATTATTTTTTTTAGATCTATTTTATACTTATTTGTGAGTTTTACTTTGGAGCTCTGTGATACAGTAATATGTGGTGTGGATGAGTGTGAGTTTTGTTGCTGTAAACCTCTGTGATTTACACTGATACATACAGCACATTACTGTGAGTTTTATTCCTGTGGAGCTCTGTGATACACTCATGCACCGTGCATATTACTGTGCATTTTATTACTGTGGAGTTCTGTGATATGTTCATACACAGCACACATTACTGTCAGGTTTATTGCTGTGGAGCTCTGCGATATGTTCCTACACACACTGCACATTGCTGTGGAGCTCTGTGATACGCTCTTACACATTACTGTGAGGTTTATTGCTGTGGAGCTCTGCGATATGTTCCTACACACACTGCACATTGCTGTGGAGCTGTGTGATACGCTCTTACACATTACTGTGAGTTTTATTGCTGTGGAGCTCTGTGAGATGCCCATAGTGCACATTACATTAAAAATGGGATGGACTGAAGAGGTCATAGTGAACCGGGAAAAAATGGGACACTGGAGTCAACATTGTGGACCTGGAGGGGACCAATGCATGTTGATGGGTGGGGGGACAAAATAGGTTTTTGCCTAGCTTGCCACCTATATTTAAATGCAAATGAATACTGGGAACAAATAGTTCACAATGTTCTTCCAGTTTGCGCAGTCATGCTTGTCTTCATGGTGGCCTAAGGAAACTAGGAGATGATGGCAGTGCGTGATGCTACTGCTGATATTAGTAAGTGGCTACCAAACAGTACGACCTGAGACTTTAAATAATACAGCAGCTAGTTCATAATTGAGCCGGTAACAAACAGCTGCTAAGTGTTATTGGCTCATACTGATATATTCCCTCAGTGGCTCCCTGAATAGGGGCCTCTATTTTTTTTGAGGTTGATATATGATTCCATATACAACATGAAATTAAACTTAAATATTATATACCCCAAAGAACATCAGACAAGATTATTTCCAGTGATGTGTCTTGAGATTATGGGAGAAGGGAATCTAAATAACCCCCACTGCAATAATATACTTGTGGCATTTGGAGAAACGTGTGGAAAATATAATCTGCGCAGCCGAGTGAATGTGCCCATTTCCCAGTTTTCCTGCATATAAGTAATTAATAAAAGCTCATAAAATTTGCAAGCTGGGAAAAGAATCAGACATTTATCTTTTAAAAAATGTATCTTGAGGAAGCCTAGGCATTAAAATAAAAGAAAAACAGGGGTGTAAATGACCTGCTGCTTCTCTGCAGATTAGAATTCAGAGGTGTAGCATTTATAGAAATTTAGATGATGCAATGCGTACACAGAGGAATTGTCACGTCCAGCGCCAGGGACTTGACCAGGCGCCCAACGGCGCCATCCTTGCTGCTCGATGGCCGGCCGCCGAGTGATGTACTAGCTTGCTCGAGTCACGTGGGTGGTCAGGGGTGGGGCACGGCATGATGACGCAGCTCCGTCAGGTTTAAAATCAGTCTGCTCAGGCAGACTCATTGCCCTGACATGGTATTCATTTCGCTTAGTGCTTTCTGCGATTTATTTCATGTATGTGACTTCAGCTATTGCTAACGACTCCTATGTGTACCGACCCAGATATTTCTGAGAACCCTGCTTTGTGTACCGACCCGGCTATTTCTGAGAACCCTGCTTTGTGTACCGACCCGGCTATTTCTGAGAACCCTGCTTTGTGTACCGACCCGGCTATTTCTGAGAACCCTGCTTTGTGTACCGACCCGGCTATTTCTGAGAACCCTGCTTTGTGTACCGACCCGGCTGTTTCTGAGAACCCTGCTTTGTGTACCGACCCGGCTATTTCTGAGAACCCTGCTTTGTGTACCGACCCGGCTGTTTCTGAGAACCCTGCTTTGTGTACTGACCCGGCTATTTCTGAGAACCCTGCTTTGTGTACCGACCCGGCTATTTCTGAGAACCCTGCTTTGTGTTCCGACCCGGCTATTTCTGAGAACCCTGCTTTGTGTACCGACCCGGCTGTTTCTGAGAACCCTGCTTTGTGTACTGACCCGGCTATTTCTGAGAACCCTGCTTTGTGTACTGACCCGGCTATTTCTGAGAACCCTGCTTTGTGTACTGACCCGGCTATTTCTGAGAACCCTGCTTTGTGTACTGACCCGGCTATTCCTGACATCCTGGTTTGAGTGTCACACTTGGCATAAGACTGACCAGCTCTCCTGGCGATAAGACCTTTGCTTTCTGGGCTAAGTCTATCCTCCTATTCTGGTGTCTGTTAACCCTTTCTGGGTGCTACAAGATCAGTTCCCTGAAGGTAGTTAGCGTTACCGACCATTCAAGGATTTGAGGGGTAGATAGTATAATGTGTACAAGGACCAGAATCAGAGACCGAAGGGGGAATCTCTGACAGAAATGCTGAATCTTGAAATGTAACCCACTTTCTGTACACTGTTAGGTTAATATGTTTGCCTGTTGTCCAGCAGTGCATAAGAATCAGCATCAGAATAACACTCTTTATTCAAAACAAATTTTTTCATCCGACAATAAAGTGCTGTGGATCACATTTATAGTTGTAAAGAGTGATTCCTGCATAAAGGGCAGCTAAAACCTAACTTTTAAGCAAAATCTGTAGGTGATGAAGCCTTGGGAGTTGTAAAACAACACATTGTGATTTGTAACAAATACAGTATTTACACTGCTGATATATTCTTAGTGTTCATGTGAACCACCATATAAAGTGTCAAGGTAATGCAAAACAAAGTATCCGCCTGATGCTTTTTTTCAGACAGCCTGTCTACTCTCTTTTTAGGCGTGAATGTATCCCTTCTGAGGAAAAAAATCTAACAATCAAAAAGCAGACCTTTGTGCGTCTGTACAATAGGAGCGTGTCTGACACTCTAGACTGGGTTCACACCTGCGAGTTTTTTTACGTGCGGCAATACGCAAGTTTTTTGTTGCGTGTATCGCGCAACCGTACAAAAACACGCGACTGCGCATTACAGCGCGTTCGCAGCCATAGACTGCAGAGTGAAGGCGCTGCAAATACAAATGCAAATCCAAAGAAGCTCCAGTACATCTTTGGGCGTAGGACGTTTTACAGCGCGTTCCTGTGCACTGTAAAACGCCCAGGTGTGAATGGGTCCCATAGGAAATCATGGGATTTCCGTGTCTCTGCGTTTTACAGCGAGCAGAACGCGCTGTAAAACGCTGAGGTGTGAACCCAGCCTATGAAGATTCATTGTACGGAGAGAACAATGAACAATATTGTCAGAAGATATTGAATCTATGCAATAGTTTTCATTCTTTTCCTCATGCAGTCCATCAGATGGCCGCCTCAAAGTAAAGATAGAGTTGTGGGCCAGGTGACCAGTGCATCAAATGGAAATACTGCTAATTCTATGGGCTACCCATACTCTGTTCCTCTCCTCCAGTCTCTCTCCCTCATACATTATTCATGCATCCCGTTTCAAATACATTTTATACTCTGTATTATTTTTTTATTATTATTGTCATGAAAAGTTATTGGTAGTGAACAGGTTAAAGCAAAAAGACTGGACATTTCTTTTTATGATAGTAACATAAGAGTCTATTCACAAAACACTGAAATGTCAGTGAAATTTCGGTGCTTTTAACTTCGACTCATTTCGGTGCACTTTGTCGATTCCATTTCGGCAAAATTCACTTTTTAGCGAATGGTTCCTGTAGTGCGTCGAAGGTGGAGTCGCCGTACCCCATGAATAAGTTGGAGAAAGTCGCTGAAGAGCACGGAAATTGCTAAAGTGGCATTGGCATAAGCCACAGAACTCTCCTAATAGGTGTTTAAACCAATTATTAAGTGTTAAAATGTGTCTTAATAATTAAAAACAGTCCTTTAACCCCTTAACCCTTTCACTGCTGAGGCATTTCACCTCTGTGTGCTGAGCTTATTTTTAACGTTTTGTGCTCATGTTTAAATGCGATTGGGTCATATAATAAAACTTGACTTCAAGACAAATTATATATCCTTTTTTCAGCAGACTCCACAGATTCAAAATATATCATTATTATGTGTATAAGTAAAGAATTTTTTTTTTTTAAAAAAACTAAAAAAAGTGTAAAAAACAAAATTGTTAAAATTCAGATAAACAACATTGCATATTTTTTTCTATCTACACCTTATGACCAGAACGTTTGTGGTTATATATTGATACATTAAGTGCCTTTTTAAAAATGGTGTAATGGATAATATTTCATGTTTTTTTTGTACAAAAATATGCAGTTTTCTAAAAATCAGAAAAATCTGCTTTTTTCTTATGTCATGACTCATTGTATGTAATGCATAAAATTAGTATATCTAAACCAATTGAAATGGAAAAGCTATATATTTTCTAAAACTAGACAAAATTCCGCAAAAAAAGAGACATTTATGATACATTTAATTTATTTTTTTATTCAAAAAACATCATATTTAATGTAAGAAAAAAAAAATCAGAATAGGTCAAGATTTATATTCCATAATTTCATATTAATTTTTGGAGTAAAATCATTTTTTATTTGCTTGACTATATAAATATATCCCTCCTATAAAATAATAGATCCAATTTGATTGCATAGATTGAGTTTAGGCGGCGTTGGAGGTGCTAATTTGCACCGTGCGCAAAATAAATTTAGAGAAGCTTTTTATGCCGGTTTTTGAAAGGAGGCATACCTGCAATTAAATGGCTCTAGCTCAACAGGGATCTAAAATATGCCAAATAAAGTATATATCAGGACAAAGTAGACTTCCAGATGAATCAAACGATGGGTTACTTATTATTCTATCATAAATATTGAGCCCGCAACAACTTGTCGATTTTGGATTTGTGCTAAAAAATAAATGTAAATTCCACATGCTGTTGCGCGCTCTATTTTTTATGATAGAATTTTATGTAACCACTCATTTGAATCGTCTGGGTGTCTAGTTTCTCCTAATATATACTTTATGTGGTCTGTTTTAATTTCCTGTTGAGCTAGAGACATTTAATTGCAGGTATGCCTACTTAAAAAAAAAAACACTCACAAAATTTTCCCCATGAATTTGTGCTCAACAATTATGTAGTGTATCAACAATTGTATAGGGACTCAAAATGCTGCACAAACACACAACAAGCCCGCCACACATTTTACATTCAATCAGTTGGATTGGCACATGGGGCATCCATGTGAGCAGTAACGCCACGTCAAGGCCCCAACCAGGTTACTGACCATTCACACATCTTTCACATCTGTTTCACTCACTGAATCACACACCTTTCATGCAAGAAGCTAGTAAAAGTGGAGTGGGTGACGTTAAGGGGGCAAAGAAGGGAAAAGTGCAGAAACACGGAAGGGGAGAAGAGAAATATACAAAAGGGCAAAAGGGAAACACAATGAGGATTAGAGGGGGTGGAATAGAAACAACCCCCCATTCGAATCTGTTTCACTCACTGAATCACACACCATTCATGAAAGAAGAGCGGTAAGGGAAGTGTAACGTTGGGGGCTTCCAGCCCTACCTGTGTGCTTGAGGACAGCAAGTCTGATGCTGCTCGCTGACCACTGCCCGGTTTAAATGGAGACAGGCAGGGAGGTGATTGCACGAGGTGTGGCTTGAGTGGGGGGCGTGGTCTGGTGAAGGTCTTTAAAAACCCTCAGTATAGTTTCAGAAGTTGCCAGATCGTGGTTATCCATACCTGAGCTCCTTGTACCTGACTGCTATATTGATTTAACCTGTTATTGACCTCTGCTTGTGTTCTGACCATTCTGCTTTCTGTTGCCCTAGACTATTTTCTTGTACTACGCTACTGCTCTGATACCGACCCGGCTATTCCATTTGACCATTCTGAACTCTGTATTCCTGATTCTGGCTCGGCTGACTCCTCTCCGTATTGTTAACCCTTTTCTGTCTAGCTAGTTTACCTGGCCAATTATAAGGACCAGACAGATAGGGATCATTCACAGCTACACTGTTGGTAGCTTCTGGGTTTTGTGGAGTGCTGGGGGTTAAGTACTGCGTGGTGGGATCCGGGAACCGTGACAGGAAGTGGGTGAAGGGAAGGGGCAGCCGAGAAACAATCTGGTCCCGGTATGCCACTAGTAATGTGTCACTGTATGATAAATCTTAAAGCAACCAGGCACACAAAGACCTGGTTTGGAGGGACAGTCGAGGCAGTGAAGGCGGCTTTCCTTACGCCGCCCTTGCCGCGCGCAAACCCGACACCTTTTACATGGGGTCACTCTTTTTTCAGTTGGTGGAATGTAGTCAGGAAAGTGGCGGTCACGCAACCTAATTACATCCTCCACCTCTCCAACAACTGGAGCATTCTCTTCTGGACAGAGAAGGCACTCGATAACAGATTCCTGAAATTTTAGGAATGTTATCTGTTGGGCATGAGTGGCCTGATACAAGATGAATGTGTTAAGCATTGACATCTGTATCAGATGGACTGCCAGCTTTTTGTACCATACATATGCCTTGTGAGAAGCGAGATATGGTACAAGCATCTGGTCAGACTTGTCCACTCCCCCCATGTATCGATTATAATCCTGTACACATAGGGGTTTCATGACAGGGGAATCTCTCCATCTGATGTGGACTGCAGATGTGTATTCATTATGTATTGTTGTAAGCAGATGCACATCCTTTTTGTCTGTGTATTTCACAGCCAGCAGTTCACCGCAGCGCAAGGCAGATGTTTCTCTGCTCTTTTGCTTCCCAAACTGTTTTGTTGGAAAGCCTTTCCTATTCGAACGGATCGTGCCACAGGCTCCAGTACCATTGCTGTACAAAAATTTGTACAGCGGCACACCCGTGTAAAAGTTATCTGTATAAAATACAGTAACCTTTACCGAACAGTGGATAAGAGCGGTCCCACACTATTTTCAGTGGTGGAGAGAGAGGGGGGGGGCAGTCAGGAGGGGGCAGCTGCGAGTCCTTGCCAGTGTATACACGAAAGCAATACATGTATCCACTGGAGCTTTCCCACAGCTTATAAAGTTTTATCCCATAGCGAGCTCGCTTTGAAGGGATGTACTGCTTGAAAACAAGATGTCCCTTATAAAGCAGCAAGGACTCGTCGACTGACAAGTTTTGGCCTGGAGTGTATAACTCTTCAAATCTTGCCATCAGATGGTCAAGAAGTGGCCGCAACTTGTACAGTTGGTCGTGATCTGGGTGGTCACGGGGCAAAGCATTTGCATTATCGTTATAATGCAAATACCGCATGAGCAATAAATATCTGTTCCTGCTCATGGTAGCAGGGAAGATACAGTTGCAAGAAAAAGTATGTGAACCCTTTGGGATTACGTGGAGGTTTGCATGAATTGGTCATAAAATGTGCTCTGATCTTCATCTAAGTCACAACAATTTGAAAAACACAGTCTGCTTAACATAATACAACACAAACATTATATGTTTTCATGTGTTTATTGAACATAACATGTAAACATTCACAGTGCAGGGTGGAAAAAGTATGTGAACCCCTAGCCTAATGACTTCTCCAAGAGCTAATTGGAGGCAGGAGTGAGCCAACCTTGAGTCCAATCAGTGTGATATTATTGGATGTGTTGCTGAAAGCTGTCCTGCCCTTTAAAAACACACACCAGTTTTGGGTTTACTGGTTTCAAGAAGCACTGCCTGATGTGAACCATGCCTCGCAGAAAAGAGCTCTCAGAAGACCTACGATCAAGAATTGTTGACTTGCATGAAGCTGGAAAGGGTTACAAAAGTATCTCCAAAAGCCTTGATGTTAAGGTATCCACGGTAAGACAGACTGTCTACAAATGGAGAAAGTTCAGCACTGCTGCTACTCTCCCTAGGCGTGGTCGTCCTGTAAAGATGACTGCAAGAGCACAGCGCAGAATGCTTAATTAGGTAAAGAAGAATCCTAGAGTGTCAGCTAAAGACTTACAGAAATCTCTGGCACATGCTAACATTTTTGTTGACACATCTACAATAAAGAAAACATTAAACAAGAATGGAGTACATGGGAGGACACCACGGAGGAAGCCATTGCTGTCCAAAAAGAATATTGCAGCACGTTTGAAGTTTGCAAAAGAGCACCTGGATGTTCCACAGCACTACTGGCAAAATATTCTGTGGACAGATGAAACCAAAATTGAGTTGTTTGGAAAAAACACACAACACTGTGTAGAGAAAAAAAAGGCACAGCACACCAACATCAAAACTTCATCCCAACTGTAAAACATGGCGGAGGGAGCATCATGGTTTGGGGCTGCTTTGCTGCCTCAGGGCCTGGACGGATTGTTGTCATTGATGGAAAAATGAATTCCAGAGTTTATCAAGACATTTTGCAGGAAAACATAAGACCATCTGTCTGCCAACTGAAGCTCCGCAGAGGATTGGTGATGCAACAGGACAATGACCCAAAGCATACAAGTAATTCAACAAAAGAATGGCTTCAACAAAACAAAATACGCCTTCTGGAGTGGCCCAGAGTCCTGACCTCAACCCGATTGAAATGCTGTGGCATGACCTTAAGAGAGCGATTGACACTAGACATCCCAAGAATATTGCTACACTGAAACAGTTTTGTGAAGAGGAGTAGTCCAAAATTACTCCAGATCGTTGTGCATGTCTGATCTGCAACTACAGGAAACGTTTGGTTGAGGTTATTGCTGCCAAAGGAGGGTCAACCAGTTATTAAGTCCAAAGGTTCACATACTTTTTCCACCCTGCACTGTGAATGTTTACATGTTCTGTTCAATTAAAACATGAAAACATATAATGTTTGTGTTGTATTATTTTAAGCAGACTGTGTTTGTCAAATTGTTGTGACTTAGATGAAGATCAGAGCACATTTTATGACCAATTCATGCAAAACTCCATGTAATCCCAAAGGGTTCACATACTTTTTCTTGCAACTGTAGTGGTGGTTTGGGTACTCTTTTTTTGACCAGTATGAGGATATGCTTGGTTTTTGCACAATCCCCATCTGCAGAGTGAGGCCCCAGAACTTCCTCATCTCTGGCAAACTGGTCGGGGTCCATTTACGCTTCCTCGCACTTGGAAACAATTCTGCCCCTAGACCTTGAAAATATTGTTCAGAATACAGATTGCTCTGCTGAACAATAAATTCCAAGAACCCATCATCTATATATAGCTGAAAAAGTTGATGAGTTCAAAATTAGTGGTGTCCACTTCGTGTGTTTTTTTAAAATTTAATTTACATTTGAGACTATAAGAGGCACACCGGTGGAAAGCTCAGGCTCTAGGCTTTCCAGCGGTGCCTCATTTGTCCCTGCAGCCCTTACCGATGAGGAGATAGAGAGGTCCTAAGGACCTCTCCACTCTCCTCCTAAGGGCTGTGTATGCGGCTGCTGAATGTGACATCATCACGCCAGGCGTGATGACATCACCGCGACTCCCATGATCCCACAGTGAGGGCCGACATCCCGGATGTCGGTCCCACACTGTTTGCCGCCGGGGATCTCAGCCACACCGCCGCTTCGCTGCTGGGAAGACAGGACGCACTGAGAGCGTCCTCCACACAGCAGCGGGAACTTCCTGGACGCGCTCAGCGCGTCCATAGCAGCAAAGTGGTTAATGACAGATGGGCATTGCTCATTGGGGTGGGTTAACAACGGCGAAGCGTACCGGTACGCCCAGGGCCGGATTAAGATCTCTATGGGCCTGGAGCTGAAGATTTTGGTGTTTTTTTTTTGGAATTTAGTGAAATGAAAACATATTTTAGGTTATTTAATAGTGCAGATACGGGTATATCTAACCAGGCAAATACTGTATGAGAAAATTTCCAGATTTCAGTCATTTACAGCATGTAAAATAATTTTTTCACATTTTATCAATCAAACCTTTGTGGTTGTATATTCCCTAGGGGATTCTTGTTAGAAAAAAATTTGAAATGGGAACCTGTTACTGCATTTTTCTGTGAAAATATACAATTTTAACTAGAAAATGAAAAAAATTAAAATCTTTCCTTTGTGTTTTGGAGGATTGTGTTTTATGAATAATATGACTATGTATAAAACACTGACCTTGTTCCCAGCATGGGAAATGAGAAGGTGAGTAATGGCAGTTTCAGGGTCAGGTTCAGGTTCAGGGGTGGAACAAGGTAGTGGGGATATGGCCCAAATGCAGTTACTACAGACAGGATAGTGGGTGGAGGAGGGTGAGTTGAAGGAGACTGACCAGATCTTTGGAGGAGTAGCAGAAGACTGCAGACTGGAAGGATGCTGTTGGAAACACGGTGGGAATTTTGGTAAGGACACAAAAGGGGTTACACTGGATACAGGGAAATAGCAGACTAGGACCACATAGCTAGTCACCTCTCTCTGCTAGGAAGGGAAAACAATACTGAAGCACAGAAGAGGGAGGGGACTTTATTTCAGGTGAGGAAAGGTGTTTTATGTCAGTTGTGGATTAACTGTTTGTAGACCTGTGATTTTAGGCTGGGGTCAGACCAGCGCACTTTTAACGTGCGTTCTGGCGCACATAATTACGGCCGCACTAGCAGCAAATGACGGACAATATACGAAGTACGGCCGCACGAAAGTCCGGCCGCGCAACGCAAGTGGAAAACGAACGCATTTTTTCGAGAACGCCGAACCGCTAGTACGGACGTACAGAGTGCGCAGCTGCGGCATAGCGGCGTGTTTGCGTGATTAGGAGATATCAGACGCTGCTCATGTCCGGCCAACA
Source organism: Leptobrachium leishanense (assembly GCA_009667805.1). Lineage (NCBI taxonomy): Eukaryota > Metazoa > Chordata > Amphibia > Anura > Megophryidae > Leptobrachium > Leptobrachium leishanense. Next base: position 114,328,333 of record CM019065.1, on the reverse strand, counting down.
TAACGTCCAGACACCCAAAGTTTCCTGGTTTGGATCCGTGAAAAATCACGCACGAAAATGCGCATCGTATGACCGTTTTCGCGAATTCCGTGAAAAAATACGTCAATTCGTTCGGACGCACTTTTTTACGTTCGCGTGTAAAAATGCTTTCGTTTGACCCTAGCCTTAGTGTTGGGGAGAGGCAGCACTTTTCCTGTGCTGCCAAGGTGCAGTTCAAGAGGGAATGGTGCCAGCCTGGCCCTTCTTCCAGCGATGGCGGTGTGAGGCATGACATATCCCACCCCCTAAGGTTGCACTCCTTGCGACCAAAGCGGTGTCAAATGTCTGGGGGTCTTCTTGGTGTGCCACAGTCCCATCAGATGGATGCAGGGGTACAATCTGGAGTCAAGGTGTCCGAAGATTCCACGAAGATGGGGTAGACAGCTCCAGCCTCCTGCAAGAGGAACCCCTGGACACACGGTACAGTGTGTGGTTCAGTCTCAGAGTAGATGCTGGTTGGCAGAGGTTCTTGAAGGGAGACAGCAGGAGATGGACCAGATGCCAAGGAACAGGGGGATGACTTGATCCTGCGAGTGTGGGTAATAGGTGACTGTACCTTAGCCATCAATGAGGTCTTCTTAGGTACAGGAATGTCACATGGGGGGGGGGGGTGTAGCCGGGGTGACTGTCGGTGCGGAGATGGTGGCACCCAGGTATGCCCCACATTGACTGGGTAGTCCTAGGCCGTGCCACTCTACTAATGAGGGCAGATGATCCTCATAGTCCAAAGTATCCCAGTCTGCCTCCAGAAAGTTATCAGAGCTTGGGTATTCTTCTATCCAGGGTTCTGGGCTGGGGGTTGTTTCAGACCTTTGCCCAGGGGTTTGCTTCGTGGAGGGTCTCACTGGGCAGTCCACGACCCATTGTGAAAAATCTCTGCAGTATAGCCAAAGGTTGAAGGTCTTCCTTCTGGTACGCTCCTCAGCGGATAATGAAGCCCGTTTTTTCTCTCTTGCAGCAACGCACACTTTAGGTGAGGTGCCCCACAGTCTCTGCAGCATATCACTGAGAAAATTGACCAGGTGTCTGACAGCTTCATGGAAACATCTCTGGATCAATTCCACCATATAGTGTAGCACCGTGGGCTCATACAGTACATATTTGGGCTTCAGTATATGTCTGGTTCAGGTTCTGGGGTGGAACCAGGTAGTGGGGATATGGCCCAAATGCAGTTACTACAGACAGGATAGTGGGTGGAGGAGGGTGAGTTGAAGGAGACTGACCAGATCTTTGAGGAGTAGCAGAAGACTGCAGACTGGAAGGATACTGGTGGAAACACAGTGGAAATTTTGGTAAGGACACAAAAGGGGTTCTACTGGATACAGGGAAATAGCAAACTAGGACCGCATAGCTAGTCACCTCTCTCTGCTGGGAAGGGAAAACAATACTGAAGCACAGAAGGGAAAGAGGGAGGGGACTTTATTTCAGGTGAGGAAAGGTATGGTATATTAGTTGTGGATTAACTGTTTGTAGACCTGTGCTTCTAGTGTTGGGGAGAGGCAGCACTTTTCCTGTGCTGCCAAGGTGCCGTTCAAGAGGGAATGGTGCAAGCTTGGCCCTTCTTCCGGCAGCGTGAGGCATGACAGGCAGTGGTATTGCTCATTTTATATGCGACAAATGGACAATGCCATCGCTTTGGAACTAAAAGTGAGTAAATATTTTTTTTGTTTTCTTTAATATTTTGCATGGTCACGTTGGGTATCAATGCAAAGGCCAGACTCTGACCTGTTCAATGACACCTCCAATGACCTTGTGAGGTGTAAAGATTTAAAAATATTGCTCTGTTAGAAAGAAAAAAATAAAGAAATATGTATTATTTTATTTTTATTGTTACATAAAACCTGGTCATGTTTGGTAGCATTAGAAAGGTCATGCTCTGGCCTAGTTATCTTTTCTCTGGGCCTATTCTGGGGCATGGGCCTGGAGCTACTGCTCCATCAGCCCCTATTTAATCCGGCCCTGGGTACGCCTCACCACCAGGTGCCGTCGCGGGCCACTAATTTGGCCGGCCCAAGCAGCCGATGCGCAGTGCGTGCCATTGGCTGCAGGGGATGGTCTGAGTTCAGGCTGTTCCACTGCAGCCAATGACATGTGCGTGTGCGCCGGCTATGGGGAGGGACTGAGGTGGCCCATTGAAGTCAGCGGGACGTACCTGTATGTCCCACGTCTTCAAGGCCCACCCGTCGAGAGGACGTCATGGAATGTCCTGGAGTGTTAAAGGGGTTAAAAAAATAATAAAAAGGTCTGTTACAAAATGTAAAAAAGAAACAGCTTTTTTAATAAATTGGGGAACAAAACGTTCTAAAAAATACGAAAAGGTTAAATTAAAAAGGATTTTTGCTGAAAATGAAAATTTAAAAACCAAATCGTCTTTTAACCCCATATTGACCAGGCGATTTTACCATTGTCTGTCTGAAAGTAGCCACTGCTGTGTTTTCGTTTCTGCTCAGTGTTTAGGTCTAATTTTCCTCTTACTTGTTTATGGAACCCACAAATATTATATACCGTTTTTCTCGCCATTAAATGGACTTTCTAAAGATTCCATTATTTCCATCATATCGTATAATCCTATATAATAAAACAGTTTCAAAGTCCGTTGCCGTCAAGCACTGAGTGCGCATGCGCGACGGACTTTGAAACTGAAAGCGGAGCCATTGGAGAGGTGACCGCAAAGCGCCTCTCCCTCTCTCACAGCTCAGTCACTGAGCTGTGAGAAGGTGAGGGAGAGGCGCTTTGCGCGCGCCTCTCCACCGGTAGCCCTTACCGCCGGCATGCCTCCCTGCTCGCCGGAGGCTGGGCCAATGTATTCCCACCGGCGAGCAGGGACTTGAAGATGGCCGCTGGCGGGCCCCCTCTGATGATGTCAGAGGAAGCCCGCCAGCGGCCATCTTCAAGTCCCTGCTCGCCGATGGTCTCAGCCTCCAGCGCGCATGGACTTCAAGATGGCCACCGGCGGGCCCCCTCTGATGATGTCAGAGAGGGCCCGCCAGTCAGAGGAGGCCCGCCGGCGGTCGTTGAGCTGGGGGCAATTATATCAATGCTTGAGCAGGGGGTAATTATAGCTAAGTGTGAGCCGGGGGCAATTATATCCATGTTTGTGCTGGGGGCAATTATATCCATGCGTACGCTGGGGGCAATTATATCCATGCGTACGCTGGGGGCAATTATATCCATGCGTACGCTGGGGGCATTTATATCCATGCATGCGCTAGGGGCAATTATATCCATGCGTGCGCTGGGGGCAATTATATCCATGCGTGAGCTGCGGGGGGCAATTATATCCATGTGTGAGCTGGGGCAAATATACCCATGTGTGAGCTGGGGGCTCTCTGCAATAAATATGCCCACTTACAATCTAAGTGGGTCCTGTTCCAGTGAGCTTACAGTCTAAGAGGGTCCTGTTCCCGTGAACATACACTCTAAGAAGGGCCTGTTCCTGTGAGCTTACAATCTAAGAGGGGAATGAGGAGCCGCTCCGGTGAGCTTACAATCTAAGAGGATAAAGAGGAAGCCGCTCCGTGAGTTTACAATGTAAGAGGATAAAGAGGAACCCGCTCCCGTTAGTTTACAATCTAAGAGGGAAGAGGAACCTGATCTAATAAATAAAGGTCTTTGTAATGCACTGTCAGCTGCGTGCGCACCCATCACAGCTGCTTACTCGGCCCTCCCGTTGCACGTTGTACGTTGCATTTATATAAAGAGATACTCTTGAATAGGACATTGAAAAGCAAATATGTGGACACGGATTTTGAGCTGGAAATAATAACAATAGACTGCCCTCCGGGCAGGCTTAATAACTAGTTTACTATAAAAAAAATTAAAAAAAAGGAAAAACAAAACAAAACACACTTTTTCATACTTTGACCTTCAAAATCTACAACCGCCAAAAAAGACCCCGGCTAAATAGTTTTGAAATTTTGTCCTGAGATTAGAAATACTCAATTTTTACATGTTTTTGCTGTTTAACCCCTTTATTAGTGAGCTATTTCACCTCTGTGTGCTGAGCTCATTTCGACCATTTTATGCTCATCCTGTTTAAATGTGATTTGAAGTCCTATTTTATTATACCCCAGAGAATTTAAAAAAAACAAAACATGTTTTTATTTTTACACCAAACATGGTCATGTTTGGTATCATTGGAAAGGCCATGATACCAAACATGACTTTCTTGCTGCCACGGATCGGGAGATATGTGGGTCCAAAGGAGGATGAACAGCCATAGCGGAAATAGAGAGGTTTAGGCGTTTTTCCTTCATCCCCCACATTTACAGTATTTATATGTCAATTTAAAAAATATTTCTAGACATGCATATCCCTTTAAACACTTTTATACCTATAGACAAACTAGAATAAATCAATAATAGTTTTAAAAATGTGTACATTTTTTTTATTTTATTGCTTTAAACTCTGTCATTTCATCTTCTCTGGTGACGCCCCTCATCTGGGGGTGTTTCTTCAGCTCATACTTACTGAATATTCCCTGCCTCCTCCCCGTCCACTATTCCACCCATCAAAGCTTCACATGAACTACAGATCTTGCTCCATCTTGCCCACAGCCCCCATGCACCCACTACCTTACATACTCAGCTATTACCCTCATCTAGTCTGTCAACCCCTCTCCTCTTAGATTGTAAGCTCTTGGGCAGGGTCCTCTCTCCTACTGTTCTGTGTGTTTAACTTGTATGGACATTTGTTATTCCGTCTCTCACATTGTACAGCGCTAAGGAACTTGCTAGCACTTTATAAATATCTGTGACTGTATGAGCTAACACAAGCTGTGCAGCTCAGGACCTGTCAGGCGGCGTATGCGGTTGAGAGGTGAGCCCAGCAGGCGGCGACACAGAGGGGAGACCAGACAGATTAGCAAGCAAATAATATTGGTTTAATGAACACAAATGGGACTTGGCAGCAGGTACTGGAATAAGAAGATGCCACTTCTGGACAGCACAGGTAAAAGTCTAATAGCATAGGATTGTTGGCAATGTAGTCCCAGACTGCAGACAGGGTCCACCAAAAATGAATCAGGACGGCTGGCAATGGTACCTTGATTGAAGGCCAGGGAAGGTGGTGAATGCAGTATGACCCACAGGTAGATATCCAGACACAGGATTGTGGGCTACGTAGTTGAGAGAACCCACTTGTACTGCGACCTGGAAGTCTTGGCCAAGGACTGAACTGAGATGGATACAGGACACACTTGTGGACTCAGGAGACACGTGTAGGCGCAGGATACACGTGTAGGCACAGGATGCACCTGGATCACTGGAGACACTTGGATCAGGTTAGCAGGTACGCACACCGCCTAGTTACCTAGGACAGGGAACGACAATGCAGAACCATTGCTTGCTGGGTCTCTCTGCTATTTAAGGAGGCTTGATAGCAGATGGGCCTCAGCTGGAACTCCAAGGCTGGACAGGAAAACCCAGGCTGGGTCTCCAGAAGCCTGGACATGGCACTGAGCTTAAGTAAGACCCGGATGGGAACCCAATATTCAAGCATTCCAGGACAAAGCTGTGCAATACAGGCAAATAGCAGTCTTTCAAAGGTGGGGCATGACAGGACCTCAGACTGGGGAAACCGAGGAACTGAATATTAACTATCTCTACAACTGTGAAAACAAAACACACTCACCCGCTGACTCGCTCACTTGCGCTCTTTCGTGGTTTACATACTCACTGTCTCTCAATCTCCCTCACACAGTCACTCACACACTTTCTTGTGCTGTTTGTCTCTTGTGCGCGCTCTCTCACTGCACCTTTTCTTGGTGGCCCTTTATTTTGCTGTCTTTCTCTCTTTACCGTTTCTTGCTATGTCTCTGTGCTTTTCTTTGTTGTCCCTCTCTCTGCTGTCTCTTTTTCTTCCTGTGTATATTGAATTCTTTCCTTCCCTGTCACTGAAGTAGCTGGGGGTGAAAGTATAGCCCCGCCCTCAGCTCACAGTGCAGGAGGGAGGTGAAGCAAGTCAGTTGCACATGCTCAGTGCATTTTTTATGTATACCTAGGTATACACACTGGTTAGCTTAAAGTGCCTCTTCAGGTGAGTGTGGAAAACGCCAAGAAAGAAAATCAGGTAATTATTAAAAATATCATATTTCCTTGCTTTCTATGCCTGCTGAATGAGACTACTGACTCATTCAAAAGGCATAGAATGTTTTTAAAAGCACACTAGCAAAGCATGCATGACCCTTTAACCCTTTCGCTGCTGAGGCTTTTCCCGCCTCTGTGCTGAGCTCATTTTTACCGGTTTTCCTCATCTTGTTTAAACGTGTTTTGAAGGCTTATTTTAGTATATGACCCAGACATATTATATATCGTTCTTTCCGTCAGACTCGGCAGATTCATAATATGTCATTATTATATGTATACGTCATGACCTGTCTGTTTATTATAACAAAATATGCAATAAAATATGAATTTTCAATAATTTACAACGTGTAAAGTGTTTTTTTTCACATTTTAAGATGCGAGCAATTGCGGTTACATTTTGTATGGGGTGCGCTTGTTAAAAAATTAGAGATGGGGTCTCATTACATTTTTTTTTTGGGGAAAATTACGCGATTTTTAACAAACGCACCGCATACAAAAATCATTAGTGCAGCATCATTGTTCACATTATAATTGAAATGGGAACAATATTGCTGCATTAACAAACCAAAAAAAAGAAAAAAAAATTATTTTTTTTTTTTTAAATATTTTTTTTTTTTAGAACTTTTTTTATACTCATGTTTGGTATTGTTGGAACGGCCATGCTCTGGCTGATCCAACAATACCAAACATTAACCCCTAACTGCCACGGATCGGGAGATAGGGGGTTCATTGGAACCCCCTATCCCAACCATTGGTGGCAGTTAGGGGTTAACTCCACGATACACGATGACGCCAGTCCTCAGGGGGCATTCCCGGAAGCTTGGCCGACATCCAAGATGTCGGCCAGCTCTGGGAAAGGATCACAAACCGGCGCTTTTCGGCGCCGATTCGTGATCCGGCCCCCATAGGGTTAATGCCAGGTACCATTTGGAAGGGCAGGCTGTGCCCTTCCAAACGGTGCCTGGGTTAACCCCCTGCACACCACCGATCGGGAGGGAGAGAGGTCCGAAGGACCTCCCCCCCTCCCTTTCAGGCGCCTCCTCCGCACATGCGGGGGGGGGGCGCCTGAATTAGGTGTCATCGCGCCCCTGCGATGACACCTAATTACTCCGGCGGCGGTTCCGGGTGCTGGGCTGACATCGAGGATATCAGCCCGCACCGGGGGGGGCCAGCGATCGGCCGGAACCCGGCCGAACGCTGGCCCCAAAGAGAGGACGCGCTCAGCGCGTCCACCGCAGGGAACGCTACCTGCGGATGGACGCGCTCAGCGCGTCCTTAGCAGCGAAGTGGTTAAATGTCAATTTAAAAAAAATATTTCTAGACATGCATGTCCCTTTAACCACATACTCCTCTGAATTATACTCTGTAAAACGTATCAATGCATTGAAGAATAAGATGTAAGTACTTTGGTTTTCAGCGTGGGCAGGGGCGTAACTACCAGGGGTGCAGTGAGTGATGGCCCATAGTCAGCCGCAGGGGCCTTGGCAGCACAGCCGGCCGGGACCTCGCGGTTAGGGGCTGGGGCCTCAGCTAGGAACTTCCACTGGATGAAAAGAAATTCAGCCCCCCTCTGCAAAAAGAGTTAGGAAAGGTAACAAGTAACAAGTATATATATTTTAATATAAATTATGTTTATGTGCTACAGTGGAAAGGCAGCGGGAGATTAGGGAGGTCAATGCGTGGCTTAAAGCTTGGTGCAGGAAGGAGGGCTTTGGGTTTTTAGAGCACTGGGCTCATTTTGCACTGGGGTACAATCTGTATAGTCGTGATAGATTGCACCTGAATGGAAGAGGGTCTGCTGTGCTAGGGGAGAGGATGGTTAAAAGGTTGGAGGAGACTTTAAACTAGTGGAAGGGGGGGAGAGATACAGTATCTTACAAAATGGAGACAGAGTAGATAGCGCAAGGGTTTCAGCTCAGACTAAGGGGGGTGGAGCCGGGGGGATGGGTAATGTCAGAACAGTGGAGGCATGTAATGTAAAGTCGCATTCAGCATGTGTGGGTAGAGACAACATTAAATGTATGCTCGCTAATGCAAGGAGCCTCAATAACAAGATGGGGGAACTAGAGGTAATAGCATACACTAAGCAATACGACATAATAGGAATAACAGAAACGTGGTGGGACGAAACGCATGACTGGGCTGTAAACTTAAACGGTTATACATTGTTTAGAAGGGATAGGAAACATAAGAAAGGGGGTGGAGTGTGTTTATATGTAAATCAGGATTTAAAGCCTAATATTACACAACTGGAAAGCGATGAGGGAAATGTGGAATCCTTATGGGTAAATATTTCCTTGGGGAATAAACAGGGAAGTCAACTATTGGTTGGCATATGCTATAAACCACCTAATATAGATAATGATGAGGAAGAACAACTGTTAGAGCAAATTAGGAAGGCTGCAGATCACGGTAGCACTTTAATTATTGGAGATTTTAATTACCCGGACATAAACTGGGATAGTGGGACTAGTAATTCAGCAAAGGGAATCCGGTTCCTGAACATTTTAAATGATACCTTCATGTCACAACTGGTAGAAACACCAACTAGAGGGGATAACTGTCTGGACCTGGTTATAACAAATAATGTGGATCTTTTCTCAAATATTAATGTAAAGGAACAGTTGGGAAATAGCAACCATAATATGGTGACTTTTGAAATAAACTCAAAAAAACACATTCATAAGGGGCATGCTAAAATATATAATTTTAAAAAGGCCAACTTTATTAAAATAAAGGAAGCTCTCAATGTCATTGACTGGCAGAAACTCTTTCACGGGAAAAACACTGAGGATAAGTGGAATATCTTTAAACTAACACTAGAAAAGTACACGTCACAATATATTCCACTGGTTAATAAATATAAAAGAAACAGACTGAAACCAATGTGGCTTAGTAGGAAGGTAACTAAGAAATGAAAAATAAAAAGAAGGCATTTAAAGCTTTTAAATTTGATAAATCTGAGGCATCCTATAAAGCATATAGGGTAGCCAATAAAGCATGTAAAAATGCGATTAGATGGGCTAAACTAGAAAATGAAAAAGAAATAGCCAAAGAGAGCAAGACCAACCCTAAAAGATTCTTTAGGTACATAAATTCTAAAAAACCCAAGAGTGAAAATGTAGGTTCACTAAAATCTGAGTCAGGGCTATTGTTAACTGAAGATCAGGAGAAGGCAGAAATTTTAAATGATTATTTTTCTTCAGTATTTATCAAAGAGAAACCTATAACAGGAGACATGAAATTCATTAATAAAAACTTACTAATACAAAGTGACTGGTTGACTCAGGACAAGGTTTTACAGAAATTAAACAATGTGAATGTTAATAAAGCCCCAGGGCCAGATGGAATTCACCCGCGAGTACTGAGAGAGCTATGTGTTGAAATATGTAAACCTCTGTTCTTAATCTTTCAAGATTCTTTTATTTCAGGAATAGTACCAGAGGATTGGAGAAAAGCTGACGTGGTCCCTATATTTAAGAAAGGTTTAAAATTTGTGCCTGGGAATTATAGACCTGTGAGCTTAACATCTGTGGCTGGGAAAGTATTTGAGGGGTTACTAAGGGATAATATTCAGGAATTTATTGGGAGGTATAATGTAATTGGCAAAAATCAGCATGGTTTCATGAAACACAGATCATGTCAGACTAACCTAATTACGTTCTATGAGGAAGTAAGTAGAAGTATAGATCAGGGGGTCGCAGTGGATGTGATTTACTTAGATTTTGCCAAAGCTTTCGACACAGTTCCACACAAAAGGTTACTATTTAAATTAAGAAAAAATGGTCTAGATGAAAATACTTGTTCTTGGATAGAAAACTGGCTAAAAGATAGGGTACAGAGAGTGGTCATAAATGGTACATTTTCAAGATGGACACCAGTGGTAAGTGGTGTCCCTCAGGGGTCTGTTATAGGACCAATACTATTCAATTTATTTATAAATGACCTTGAGATAGGCATTGAAAGTCATGTATCAGTGTTTGCAGATGACACAAAGCTAGGAAAAGTAATACAATGTGAGCAGGATGTTACTTCGCTGCAGAGGGATTTAGATAGATAGGGGACTGGGCACTTAAATGGCAGATGAAATTTAATCTAGATAAATGCAAAGTTATGCACTTTGGAGTGAAGAACACACAAGCAATTTATACCCTAAATGGTACGGAGTTAGGGAAATCCAAGCAGGAGAAGGATTTGGGAATAATCATAGACTTCAAACTAAGTAACAATGTGCAATGTCAAACAGCAGCCGCCAAGGCCAGCAAAGTACTGGCATGCATTAAAAGGGGAGTTCACTCACGGGATGAAAACATAATTTTGCCTCTGTATAAATCAATGGTCAGGCCGCACTTTGAATATGCCGTGCAATTTTGGGCACCTGTCTTAAAAAAAGATATTATATCGCTAGAAAAAGTGCAGAGACGGGCAACTAAATTAATAAGGGGGATGGAAGGGTTAAGTTATGAGGAAAGACTAACAAGCTTAAACCTGTTTAGTTTAGAGAAAAGGCGCCTTAGAGGGGATCTGATAACCTTATATAAATATATACGGGGCCATTATCAACCATTGTCTGATAACCTATTCATTAACAGGACTATACATAGGACAAGAGGTCATCCATTTAGACTGGAAGAAAGAAAATTTAGCTTAAAGCATAGGAAGGGTTATTTTACGGTGAGAACAATAAAATTGTGGAATTCTCTGCCTGTTGAGGTGGTTGGGTCAGAGTCTGTACAGACTTTTAAAAAACGACTGGATGACTTCCTGCAGACACAGAATATTAAGGGTTATAATATTTAATATGTGGGTAAAAGCTTCTTGATCCAAGGAGAAATCTGACTGCCATTCTGGGGTCAAGAAGGAATTTTTTCCCAGTATGTTGCATATTCAGACTGGGTTTTTTGCCTTCTTTTGGATCAACAGCAGTAGGTTATGTGGGAGAGGCTGAACCCGATGGACGCATGTCTTTTTTCAGCCTATATAACTATGTAACTATGTAACTATGTTAATATACAGGGTTATTCAAAGAGATTCGAAAAAAGTCACCGCACGTTCGGTGTCTTTTCGTTCTCTTCAATTCGGTTCCTTTTGCCGATCCCATTTCGGTGACCCTGCGGTGTATTCAGCAAACACCACAGGGTCCCCGAATTGCAGGGAAAGGCTGCCGCAAACCTGACGAAAACTAACCGCAAAACCCAGCGAATGCACGCAGAAAAGCCACAAAAGCATCTGGATTATCCTGCCGAAAACCAAGCCCGAGCAGGAGCCGAACACAGCCGAAGCAGCCGAGACCGCAGTCGAGGGAGGTGAATAAATTAGCAAAATAGTTTGTGTGAATCTGTGAAAATGAAACGCTGTTTGCAAAGAAAGTACTGAGCGAAAATGTCTGAAATTTGCATATGAGGTCCAGGGCTGTTACAGAAAAAATAAGTAAACTTATTAAAAATAAGTAAACTTAAAAAAAATAAAAAAATTAAGAAAAATGCTTAAAATATCCTAAAAAATCTATAAATAAAGAGATTCTTTACTGCAGAATTTTATAATGAACGGTTTATTAGATATTGAATTAAAACGGGAATATTTTAACATTGAAGTCTATGGGATTCTCCTGAATAAACTTGCCGCATGAAACCACCGAATGGCAGCGCATTAGGGGAACCTTTCACTGCTGCTTTGTGTTCTCTGAATAGCCGAAGCAGTGCTTTTTCATGGGGATTTCACTGCCCTCGAACAGGCACCGAACAGGCACGTATGTTCAGGCAATTCGCCAGGATTTGGCGAATTGCCTGCTCTCTGGATAGCCGAATGGCCAAGAAAGGTAACCGAACGCTGATTTTCAGCGTTCGTTACCTTTCTCAAGCAATTCGGATCTCTTTGAATAACCCTGATAGTCATTTTTAGATTTATCTTAATTGGATTTTTACAAATTAAATATTATTTTAATACATTATTTAAATAATAATTTATTTTATACTTATTTGTGAGTTTTACTTTGAAGCTCTGTGATATGCTCATACACACAGCACATTACTGTGAGTTTTATTGCTGTGGAGCAGGTTACAGAGCTGGTGTCCGGCGCTAGCACTCACAATCTTCAGTTTCAATAAAAGATATTCAGCCATGGATCGAGTCCTCAATGAAACAGTTGATGGAGGTGGAAGGAAAAAAAGGGAAAAAAAATGCAAGGGAGGAATTAAGTACAGACTGTATCGTCCCAGATAGGAGTGAAAAATAAGAGATATACTCACATATTCTGGTGCCGATTTAAATAAATGGGCACCAAACAGAAGGCAGATCGGTGGATTTAAATCAAGGGGCACCGATTCCCCAACCTCAGGTCCACAAGGCAGGAAACCAGATCCTTAGAAATATCTATTCAGGATGCCGAAGGAATAAATCACCCAGGATCATACAGGGTGGAAATTCACAATCGGTTTTAGTAAAACAATAAATAAAATACACCGCAAACGCGTTTCGCTAGAAGTAGCTTCATCAGTGAGTGACTCCAGGAGTGCACGCCTTTTTGATGAGTTATTATATAAATAAGCACAGGGAACATTGATATCCTTTCGAGAACTTGCTCTGTTTTGTTACTCAGGCCCTCAGAGCTGCACAACAGCAACATTATTTTATATGTATTTTGTGCTGACTAACAAAAAACGAACAATATTCATAGAGTGAATTGTTTGTCTTGTCTCATGCTCTGTTACCCTAATGAAGAATTTAGTGCAGGTTTTTATTGGCATGGCACTCTTCCAAGATATTGAATTGTTGGTTGTATCGGTGGGGAATGCTTAGTTTGATTTTCCGACATGATTATTAATCTTCTTTTACCTACAATCTGCAGGATGTTATCTGAAAATAAATTTTCTTGTTGCAATATATCATTTCCAAGACTCGCTGCCAGGTAAGTGACATTTATTTATTATACACTATATATATAGTATTCCACAAGAGGGGTGCGCTTGAGGTTGTTATATATAAATGTACAAAGTTCAATATGCATACAAAAAAATACAGCCAAAATTTAAATCCTCAATTGGGATTTTCGACAGGACATTGAATATAAAAAACAATTATCTTTAAATACTACCCGGTAAGGAAAACCTGACTGAAACACTGTGCATAGAATACAGTAACATGTAGCAATCGCCTGCATTGTGGTCATATATATCTTAGCTTGCCTCATTCTCTTGGTTATGGGATGCTGGTTTTGGGAAAATTGAAGATACGCTCAGGGTGTCTCTCCTTCTGTTCACCAATCTGTAGTCATAACCAGATTACGCTCATAACTATACCGTGTCTCTAAACATATGTGGACATAAACGTTTCTAAACCATTTACATTTAAAAAACTAAATCTATTTCCCTGAGTTTATCCTATATTGTAAACATATGTCCTCTCCATTTATTGTTGGCTCAATTTGCATGGATGCTAATTTTGCCAGCCTGCTGGATTTTATGTGTAAGGACTGTGTGTCAGTTTATAACATATATGAAGGTTTTGGATAGTAGAATATACTCTAACCACTTCCATGCAGAGGACGCGGTTAGCGTGTCCAGCCGCATGGGCAATTGGCTGAGCGCATCCTCCCATTGCAGCCAGTGATCGGCCGGGATTCCAGCCGATCGCTGCAGCCCCCCCCCAGTGAGGGCTGACATCTTGGATGTCGCCCAGCCTCTGGGACCCCGGACACACGAATAGAGTCATCGCTCTGGGCGCGATGACATCTATTCCAGGCACCCCCCCCCCGGCAGTGCAGGGAAGGTGCCTGAAGGGAGGGGGTGAGGTCCCCCTTTGGACCTCTCTCCCTCCCCATTGATAAGGGGTACAGACAAAAGGAAGGCACCGCTTTGAAGGGCACAGCCTGCCCTTCCAAGCGGTGGCTGCCTTTAACCCCTGAGATGCCGGTACGCGATCCGGCACCACATCGCGGCCTAGTTCCGATGGGGGTCACCATCTTGGATGGCAGCTCCACCTCCGGGTCCCCCCTCGTTACCTATCAGTTAGCCGGGGAACCCCTAGCTGCCCGGGGATTTCCTAAGGAAATCCTATGGTGGAGATATGGGGTTCCTTTGACCCTCCATAGCTCCTGAATGATGGATGCTAGAGGGTCATGGAAGGTATTATTTGAAAGGCCAGAGCATGATACCAAACATGACCATGTTAAAAGTAAGCAAAAAAAATAATTAAAAAAATTAAGAAAAATAAAAACTTGTTTTTCTGTGTGTGTTATTTTTATTAATGTAGCAATATTGTTCACATTTCAATTATAATGTGAACAATGATGCTGCAGTAATGATTTTTTCTTTGGGGAGGTTTGCAAAAATACACATAATTTCCCCCCAAAAATATTTAACAAGTTCCTATTTCTAATTTTTTTAAGAAGTGCACCCCATAGAAAATATAACTTCAAAGGCTCGGATGATAAAATGTGAGAAAAAAACACTTTACACGCAGTAGATTGAAAATTCTAATTTTATTGCATTTTTCGTTATAATAATCAAGCAGGACATGACGTATACATGTAATAATGATATATTATGAATTTGCCAAGTCTGCCGGAAAGAACGATATATAATTTGTCTGGGTCGTATAGGTATTGGTTAAAATGTTTTCAACTTGAAAAATCCGAGGGCTTCTTTCCACTTGAGATGCTATTAGGGAGCAACAAAAGGGACAACTTAGGTGCAAGTCAGTAAGCTTCAGCGTTTCCCTTTTACGGGTTCTATTACACGTGAGCAATTAAGCACACCACCACTGATATCATCTCCTAGGGTCCATATGGAAACCTGCACAAGCACGCTTAAGCCGTGTCCCACAGAATCAGCTGAAGGACACTGGGAACTCTTTCAAGGTTATTCAAAGAGAATCGAAAACTCACTGCACGTTCGGTGACTTTTCGTTCTCTTCAATTCGGCTTGATTTGGCGATCCCATTTCGGCGACCCTGCGGTGTATTCATCAAGCACCACAGGGCCGTCGTAGTGCAGGGAAAAGCCGCCAAAAACCTGCCGATCACTCACCGCAAAACCCTGGCGAATGCACACAGAAACCCGCAAAAACATCTGGCTCCTGCTCGGGTTTCTCCAGCGTCTTCGGCGGGGTTAATCCAATCAGAGCGCAGAGCAGCCGCCGGAAAAAGCTGACACCGCAGACGAATGGAGTGAAAAAAAAAACAGTACGCTCGAATGTTTGAAAAGTGAAACGCTGTTTGCAAACAAACTACTGAGTGAAAATATCTGAAATTTACATAGGAGGTCCAATGAATGATAATAAAAAGGTCTGTTACAGAAAAATAAAAAACGTTTAAGAAAAAAAGGAAAAATGTTTTGCAAAAAAATCCCGAAAAATGCTTAAAAGATCCTAAAAAATCTGTAAATCAAGAGACTTTTTACTGCAGATTATTATAATAAATGGTTTATTAGATATTGAATTAAAATGGGAATATTTTTAACTTTGAAGCCTATGGGATTCACCTGAATAAACCTGTCGAATGAAGCAACCGAATGGCAGGGCATTTCGGCCACTTTTCACTGCTGGTTTTTCTTCTGAATAGACGAAGCTATGGGGATTTTACTGCCCTCGAACAGGTACCGTATGTGCAGACAATTCGCCAACATTTATACAGAAAAAATGGCGTCGCGCCCATACTCACCGGAGCGGCAGCAACTGCCAGGAGTAACAGCCCAGTTAATGTATAAAACATAACAAGGAAAAAAAGTGTCATCTGCACTCGTTTCTATGTATTCCATGTACAACAAAACACTATGAGGTTTTTGTTTGTTTCAATGGTCATTGCAACGTAAGCTCACTCGCCCCTTCAAGGCACCTCTTTGTAGAGTGAGTACCTAACAAATGTAACCAAAAGGCCGCTCTACTGAGCAGCTCCAAGCCCCTCCTGCTGCTTTTCAGCTAAGGAGAGGCAGAGATATGGTGGATTTTATTTATACATGCACCAAACAATTCCCATTTGGGATTAAAAACAAAAACATGGAAAGAGGAACAACATTTGGCGAGTTGCCTGCTCCCTGAATAGCCGAATGGTCTAGAAAGGTATCCGAACGCTGATTTTCAGCGTTCGTTACCTTTCGGCAGCCATTCGGAGCTCTTTGAATAAACCTGTTTGTTTTTAGTGTCCTCTGCTAGTGCACGAGAGTAGAGCACAATCAATTAACACCAGTTTCTTGCTGTTAGTAATTTTTTCCCATTAGCAGCACTAAGTGAGAATAATGAGTAATTTTGTTTTTAAAATTAACCTCCCTGGCGGTATTCCGAGTGTGACTCGGGGTTAAATTTTGCTACCCTGAACGGTAACCCCGAGCCACACTCGGGCTGCATACTCACCTCATCCTGTGCTCCCTCGCTGTCCCCCACAGTGTGATCATGGTGACTTGCTTCCTGGTAACGCTCCCTGCGAGTCACACGATGCAGGGGGGCGAGACCAGGCAGCAAATTAGCAAACTTTTATCCTACAGCATGAATTGCTCATGAACGGTCACTAGGTGGCACTAACAGACCATACACGTTCTAAGACTTGACTTCACTGTATATATATATGGTTTGAAGATCTTATTTGCATGGATTTCAGTGAGCTATTCCTAATTATTACAGGCTTACTATATAAAACACGTTTTCTGTGAAAAAAAATTGAGATGCTTTTAGACACAAATTTTTTGAAAAAAATTAGACCGCCAGGGAGGTTAAATGTTTAGTATTCTTCAAACTGGGCTTGGAGACAAGATTTTAATGCCTCTCAGAGACAGGGAATTGCCCATCCTCAACTCACTGCCCCACAGATGTTGATGCCTACAATTCCCAGAATTCTTTCAGTGCAAAAGATGGCCAGGGAATCTTGGGGGTTGTAGTTCAGAAGCATGTGTTGACCAGGGTTTGGCAGCCCTGCCCTAAGAGTACACCAATCAATCACCCATGTAAATATTTTCCAATTTCGATCTTTCAATTATGCATGTGAATGTGGCAAATAATTGTATATAAATAGATGATATTTGAGACTGCTTTGGTTTTCTGCTTCTTAATATTTTTGTGACCATATACAGGTTTGGCACCCTAATCCAGAAATCTTAAATCCGGAAGACACTGAAAACCGGAATTTTCAGAGCTTTTTAGATTTTAGTAATGCCAGGTAAGAGGCGGTCGCTGCTGCTCAGGAACCTGGCTCCCACGCTCTGCATAAAATTAGGGCACATGTTGCGAGCCTCTGGGCAGCCCCAGCATATGACATGCTGCTCGGATTCACACTGGCTTACAGCAGCATATTGACGGAAGAAAGCAGTAGAGCACTCCCAGTGTGTGTACATGCTGGTGGCCTCAGCAGGAAGAGGGTCTCTGCTCTCCTGCAATGATCTCCTTCCTCTCAGACATCGGATTCTCCCAGATTATTAAATCCAGAAGAATACGAAACCTGGAGTGCTTAGGTCCCGAACATTCTGGATAATTGGTGCCCAACCAGTATAAGATATACCTTTATGTTGGCAGCGTGTATAAAATGCTTCCTTGTAGTAATTATTTCAACATACACAACAGGTGGGAAGTCCGTTCCTTAAATGAGTATTCATATATTGCTCATATGACCTATCAGTATTATCCACTGTCAAGTGGACCTTGATTCTCTCTAAATCTATTGTAGTTTACCATTTATCATTTTGGTAAATTCCCACACCATTCTAAAAGCGAAATAAATGAACTTGTTATCTCTTTCCTCCATCCCCCACCTATTAGGTTGAATTTTCACAGTTTATATAGTTAGTTCCCTGTGATTCCTGAGAATTTCTGACAACCACCTGGTACTTTCTTGTAAAAAAAAAAAATCACATATTTTCCACTCTATAGGTAGCATAACAAATACATTTACCGTACAAATCATTTCTCAGGTTTTCCTTTATTTGACTTTCAAAAGGAATTCTTGTCTCTGGTGGCAAATGCAGGAGCTGGAAGACAAAGGCTATTTGACAATATTTCCAAATATATGACATTTTGCAGCTACAAAACTAGATTTTGCTGTGTGCTATAAAATATCAAGCTTTTATTGGAGGCGATAGAAAAATATAGTCTACAACAAAATATCAACAAGACTTAGAAACACTAGATGTCACCACTATCAAACATATTATGAAAAAATATGCTGCTCTTGCACTTGGCGTCCTTTGCTTAGTAGCATTCTTACCTGTTACACTTTGTGCTGTCAATTGTGCACACATTATTGTAACAGGTCAAATGTATGTTATAAAAGGATCTTCTATTTTGATTAATAATGAATCGTCATATCTTCTCTTGAGGCAAAAGAAATTTAAGTTTATTTAACCAATCTCCATGAAAGAGAATGAGAGTGTGCATTTCGTAGCTATCATATTCAGATTGGTTTTTAAGTATTAACCCCTTCACTACTGCGATTGAGATATCTCGGGCTTCAAAGGCACCATCCGGTGCCCCGATAAAGATATCTCAGTTGGTGTTCTGCAGCCCAAAAGCAAATGAAATTGGATTGCAGCAAACTAATTTCGTTTGCTTTTGGGCTGCAGAAGGTGCCCCCAATGTTTTAGCCCTGTGGGCATAATGCCATAAGAGATAAAACGGTGTAAAATCTGATGATGCCCTTACATTGGGCTTTCAGCAGCCGATGCAGGAAAAAAAAGGAAGAAAATAGACCAGCAGCTCAAACTGCGATAACTCCCAAAATAGGTTATTCACAGTAAGAAATACAATGGGTATAAGCTCAAATATTTCTTAATTTATCATTAATTTAAAATGATTTTTCAAAAACCCACTGGTTTCTGACAATGTTTTTTGGAAAATCACTTGGTAGTGAAGGAATTAAGCTGTAAAAACTCCCTTTGGAAAAAAATGACCAATGTTTGGAGCCAGCAAGATTAAATCCAAACATCCTGGGTGATCTAATTATATAAAGGAAACATATGCCAATTAGAATAAGGTTATTCTCAATACTGTCAAACAAGCAAAGCAGGAAGGGGAAGTGGACGTTCTAGTCCATCTAGGGTCAAATGACTTGGCTAGCAATGAGGTTTCTGTGATTAAGCAAGATTTTTGTGTTCTTGGAGGTGAAATACAGCAGATTGCGTCCACTGTGTCATTCTCTGAAGTTCTGCCTGTGCATAACATTCAGGATAGGCAGATGCGCACTAGGGAATTTAATTTGTGGCTTCGGAAATGGTGTCGGGAGCAAGGATTTGGCTTTGTGTCCCATGATAGCTCTAATTGGATCTAAGTGGCCCTGTATGTGAAAAGCAACATAAAAACGAACCAAATAAAAGTGAGCGAGGTGAACATAGAGTCAGTTTGGGTTACGCTAACATTTGGCAATCATACAGTAGCTCGTGTAGGTGTGATCTATAGACTCCCTGGACAAGTAGAAGAACTAGATAATCTGCTGGTTGAGGAAATAGCCAAAATGGCAATGAAGGGGGAAGTTATTATCATGGGGGACTTTAATCTTCCTGATGTGAACTGGAAAACCAAAACAGCTGGGTGCACCAGGAGTACAAATATTTTAAACTCCCTACTGGGATTATCTCTAACACAAGTAGTTGAGGAGCCGACCCGTAAACAGGCCATATTGGATTTAATACTCACAAATGGAGGTTTGGTATCAGACATTGTTGTAGGTGCAAATTTGGGATCTAGTGATCACCAGTCAGTGTGGTTTAATATAAGAACAAGAACAGGGATGGAGCCGCACCACACAAAAACAAAAGTTTTAGGCTGGGGTCAGACGAGCGTAGTGTTCACGTCCGTGATTGCGCCTAAAAGTACGTCCGTGATAGCATGAAAGTAAGTCCATTGGAGCCTGACACATGAAGTACGTCCGCACTGAACTGCGGACGCACAACGGCCGCGGCAAACGGACGCAGGTTAGGCAAGAACGTAATACTGCTAGAACGGACATGCGGAGTGCGCCACGTCCACAACGTCCGCATAGCTTTGTGTGTGAGTGATGGAGCGAGGTCAGACGGACTGCATTTATACGTCCAGCATTTTTGACGGACAGAATGGTTTTTCATTGTAATTTATTTTCCCCTCCTACATCCGTCAAAAAATAACTTCAGTGAAAAAACGGACTGTGTGACCACTACTGCGTCATCCGTACTGACGATGTCCGTACTGCACGGACGTACAGTCCGTAGCAATCACGCTCGTCTGACCCCAGCCTTAGACTTTAAAAAAACAGATTTTTCTAAAATGAGATTTTGTGTGAAGGAGTCATTATCAGACTGGAGGAGTTTAAAGGGAGTCATTATTGAAGGCCACAGACAATTGCATTCGGCTTGTTAGCAAAAACAAAAAAGGGAAGAAACCACTGTGGTACTCTGCAGAAATGGCCAAAATAGTGAAGAACAAAAA
Organism: Leptobrachium leishanense; assembly: GCA_009667805.1. Lineage (NCBI taxonomy): Eukaryota > Metazoa > Chordata > Amphibia > Anura > Megophryidae > Leptobrachium > Leptobrachium leishanense. The sequence goes on along the minus strand of CM019065.1, from coordinate 114,307,830 downwards.
GACAGCATTCAATAATTATAAAAAAACTCAGAGTGAAGAAGATAGGCAAACCTATAAGATTAGGCAGAAAGAGGCAAAGCAATTTATAAGAGCTTCCAAAGCAGACGCAGAAGAGAAAATAGCTCAGTCAGTAAGAAAGGGGGACAAAACAATTTTTAGATACATAAACGAGAAAAGAAACGTTAAACAAGGATTAGTTAGATTAAAAACAAAGGAAGGAAGGTATGTAGAAGAGGATAAAAGTCTCACTGACTGCCTCAATGAATATTTTTGTTCAGTCTTTGCAGAAGAAAAGGAAGGAAAGGGAGTTAGGAGGAAACACTAAAGAGACATTTACATATGAGTTTACAGAGGAGGAGGTTCTACAGCAGCTGTCTAAAGTAAAGACAAATATGTCAATGGTGCCTGATGGGATCCACCCTAAGTGGTGTAATAGCAAAACCGTTAACAGATTTATTTAACCAATCCTTGTATAAAGGGAGTCGTCCCAGAAGACTGGAAATTAGCAAATGTTGTGCCCATTTACAAGAAGGGTAGTAGAGATGAATCGGGGAACTATAGGCCAGTTAGTCTTACGTCAGTAGTGGAGAAATTAAGGGAAACCATGTTAAAGGAAAGGATTGTTGAACATCTAAAAACACATAGATTACAAGATCAGAAACAACATGGGTTTACCTCAGGGAGATCATGCTAAACTAATTTTATTGATTTTTTTGGGTAACAAAAATAATAGACACAGGTGGTGCAGTAGACATTGCTTATTTAGATTTCAGTAAGGCTTTTGATACTGTTCCGCATAGAAGGCTTATCAATAAATTGCAATCTTTGAGCTTGGATTCCAATATTGTTGACTGGATTAGGCAGTGGCTGAGTGACAGGCAACAGAGGGTTGTGGTAAATGGAGTTAATTCGGCGCAAGGTCTTGTTACCAGTGGGGTACCTCAGGGGTCAGTACTTGGACCCATTCTCTTTAATATTTTTATTAGTGATATTGCAGAAGGTATTAATGGTAAAGTATGTCTTTTTGCTGATGACACAAAGATTTGCAACAGGGTTGACGTTCCTGGAGGGATCAGCCAAATGACAAATGATTTAGGTAAACTAAAAAAATGGTCAGAGCTGTGGCAATTGAGTTTTAATGTGGATAAGTGTATGATAATGCACCTGGGGCATAAAAACCCAAGACCTGAATATAGAATATTTGATACAGTCCTAACCTCAACATCTGAGGAAAGGGATTTAGGAGTTATTATTTCAGAGGATCTAAGGGTAAGTAGTCAATGTAATAGAGCAGCAGGAAATGCTAGCAGAATGCTTGGTTGTGTAGGGAGAGGTATTAGCAGTAGGAAAAGGGAAGTGCTCATGCCACTGTACAGAGCACTGGTGAGACCTCACTTGGAGTACTGTGTGCAGTACTGGAGACCGTATCTCCAGAAGGATATAGACAACTTAGAGAGAATTCAGAGAATGGCTACTAAAATGGTGTACGGTTTGAAGGAGAAAAGTTACCAGGAAAGGCTTAATGATCTTAACATGTACAGCTTGGAAAAAAGACGAGACAGAGGAGATATGATAGAAACATTTAAATACGTAAAGGGAATCCACAAGGTAGAGGAAGGGAGTATATTTAAAAGGAAACAAAATAGCAAAACAAGAGGACATAGTCTTAGATTAGAGGGGCAAAGGTTTAAAAGTAACATCAGGAAGCATTATTTTACTGAGAGGGTGGTGGATACATGGAACAGTCTTCCAGTTGAAGTGGTAGAGGCCAAAACAGTAATTGAATTTAAGCAGGCATGGGATAGGCATAAGGCTATCCTAAACAAAAGATAAATCCAGGTAAAGTATCCATGTAATTGGGCAGACTAGATGGGCCGGAAGGTTCTTATCTGCCGACGTTTTCTATGCTTCTATGTTATATGATGCAACTGACATACATAGGGTTATTCAAAGAGAATCAAAAAGTAACCGTACGTTTGCTGACTTTTCGTTCCCTGCACTTCGGGGGATTCGGCGATCCTATTTCACCGGCCCTGCGGTGTATTCAGCAAGCACCGTAGTGCAGGGTAAACCCACCGCAAACCCGCCAAACACTCGGCGCAAACCCGCCGATCACTCACTGAAACCCACAGGAAACAGCTGGATTAACCACGCCGAACACACCGGAGAAACCCGACTAGCCGCCGATCAAAGCGCAGAGCAGCCACCGGAAAAATCCAACACGCAGACGAACAAGGTGAAAAAAAACAAAAACTGTACGCTAAGATTGAAAATTGAAACGCTGTTTCAATGGGTGTAGTGCCGAAACACGTCCAGTAACCCCCCCCCCCACTTTTTTGGAATAAATTTTTGATATTTTAACCTGATTCTCATCTCTGGTTTTACTCTGTTATGGGATACCCCCTTACTATTTTATCCCTTTAGAATGAGGATAATATTTTGAAGGTGAAAGCAGAGGAATTTTTCTCCCCCCCCCCCCTTTTTCGTCCCCATCTGTTTTGGTAATACAGAGCTGGAGACAGAAGCTGAAAGGCATTGCAGGAGAGAGGGGTAAGGTACTCACCTAATTAAGAAGTACCATTCGCCTTTAAGCTGAGCCTGAGAAAACCGAGGCTCCAACATCGGTGAGTTGAACAAAAAATTGCAATTACTCAGAATATACGTACTGTGTCATGCTATGGGAGCACTGTCTCTCTGTATGTGTTTTATTTGATTTATAACTGGAAGACCCAGGAAAAGGGGGAACGTCACCCTGTATTTGACGTGAGGCATTCCAACCTAGAGCCAGGATTTATTAGGCTCTATAATTTGTGAGTGATTTTCATATATATATATTCACTTCACAAATTACAACCGTCTGCACTATTGTGTCTCTTTTTGTCTTCCTCATATATGCTACGGAATCTACCAACTGAGGAGAGGAAGCATAACGTTGGAACATTTTGTTTGAAGTGTGACCTACATACTGTATGGTGACTAGGAGTCACGGACCTTGTTCATTTGGAGATTTGGACTTTTTCACGTGCACTTTATACAGTCATAGGCCATCCAGAGACTATCAGATAACCTAATAAAAGGACTGTCTTATGACTTTTTTGATGTCACATCAACACAAATTTTGTGTCTGCACTTTACGAATGTAATAGGATATATGAGCACATGCACTTTATATGTACTTTATATGCATTTTGCACATGTGGATTATTATACACTTTGTGCTATAGGAGCAGATTTGTATGCATGACTTAAGGATTTATCACCATTGTTGTTGCTTATTTTGCACAAGGTTGTTCATTTGCACAGAATTGCTATTTGCACAATACTAGTGTAACATTGACTCACTTGAGTACTTTTATCTATCACCACCTGATAAATATAGAGTTGAGCCATAAAATGTGTCTACACACAATTACGTGATTATTATCAATATTGGAACTACTTAACCCCGGATCAATCAGGCTTCCGTCCAAATCACTCAACTACAACCGCCCTTTTAAAAGTCTGCAATGATATCCAAGCTGGGATGGAACAAGGAAACCTAACTGGAGTCATCTTCCTTGATTTTGCCAAGGCCTTTGACACGGTAGACCATGGCATCTTGTTAGAAAAACTTAAAAACTCTGGCATTGGTGATCGCACGCTAACCTGGTTTCAATCATATGTATCCGACCGATCACAATATGTGTCAATTTCTGGCAGCTCCTCCCTCCTGCTCCCAGTCACTTGCTGTGTACCCCAAGGCTCAATACTAGGCCCTCTGCTGTTCACAATATTCATAAATGATCTGCCCAACGTCTGCAAAGCCTCAACTGTACATATGTACGCAGACGACACTGTGATCTATACCAGCAAACCAAATCTCCCGCAGCTGGAGGCCGTGCTGCAAGAACAATTCACAGAGGTAGAAAAGTGGATCAAAAACAACAAACTTTTTTTAAATACTGACAAAACTGTAACGATGCTCTTTGGAACAGCACCTAAACTACACAAATTGCAAAATCCCCATCTATGTGTTGGGACAAAATCAAATGGCACGCTGACCACAGTCACTACTCTCAAATATCTAGGTATGTGGTTGGACCCTAATCTATCCTTTGGCCCCCACATCGAAAAACTCTCATCTAAACTTTACCCCAAACTAGGTGCCCTGTACAGAAACAAATCCTGCTTGAGTCCCGCGGTAAGAAAGCAGATTGTACAGCAAATGCTTATGCCGGCTATTGATTACGGAGATGTAGTGTATGCAGCCGCCCCGCAAACACACCTTCATAAACTTACTACATTGTATAACTCATTGTGCCGCTTTGCGCTACAATGTAACTACATGACCCACCATTGTGACATGTTAAAAGAGCTAAACTGGCCATCACTGGAATCCAGACGCACCCTTCACCTTTCCAGCCTGGTGTTTAAGAGCATCTCTGGGAAGCTGCCACCCTACCTGAATAGACTGCTTCCCCCAGCAGCTCCCTCATCCTATAACCTCCGATCCAGGACCAGCACCTTACTTGCTATACCACAATACAAAAAGACAGTGGCTCGGTCCTCATTTTCCTACAGAGCACCACAATTATGGAATAACCTCCCAGACACCATCAAATCTTCCCCCAGTCTTAAGTCACTCAAAAGCTCCTTACTAACATACCTCAATACAGAATGCACCTGTAAACATGTAACCTAGTGACTATATTTCCTACATATTTTTCTGTTAATCTGTATATTTGTGTTGTTTTTTTTAATATCTTGCATTGTATTACTTTGTATTTCTGTAACTGTAACACTTCAATTTTCTTGAACCCAGGACATACTTGAAAACGAGAGAAATCTCAATGTATCCTTCCTGGTAAAATCCTTTATAAATAAATAAATAAATAAAATAATATCAGCATTTAGAAATACTCATCTAGATTGCTCCATATTTGGAAGCACCCACTGCGCCACTAGGACCCTTACCCTTTTCTACACATTTATTTGCACATTTAGGTTGAGATTTATGTGCAACCCCTTGTAGGCAGCACCCCCCCTTTTTTAAGGAACCACAGTTACCTAGTAAGCGGCTCCACAGACACCCACTCTTGCAATTAATACAAAAGTCCTAAATTAGGTTTGTTAGATTAAACTCACAGGAGATCAGGGGCTTGCCTTATTGTGGGATATTTTGGAACATTCATTTTCTCCAATAAATCAGACAAATGGAGATCATTTGTCACAGTTGTTATTATCGGTTGAGTTGAAGATTTGTTTTTTAGGCTTGCCATTCACCACTCTACTATAGCATTGTACAACAACCAAAGTAATAATGTCAGATCTAATTAGATTTCCTCCTGTACGTACCATTGCCCATCTTCTATTTGACGAGCCTTTTTAAGTGGGAAGCAGATCAGGCTAATATTTTTTGTTCACAAGAAATGTGACTTGATAAGGTTATGAAAGCTTTAGAAGATAAAAGACAACTTCTGAATGACTGACATTCCAGGAAAATAAGAAAGTAGAATGATCATTGCAAGGGATGTCAATTTACTTTTTAATGAGCACGTCCAAAATTCATAAAGAAATTGCTGTAATCATACAGAGTTTCACCTTTCTCTGAATAACCCTGGAGAACTTTCAGAGAAGTGCAAATTCTAGGTCAATATAGTCGATTTGGAAAGTGATATAAATGGGAGAATTTTTCTGGTTCGACAATTTTGACCTAGAATTTTCACTTCTCCAAAAGTTCTCCATAGTTTCACCTTTCTCTGAATAACCCGGATACACTATTAACAAATCCATGAAGCAGCCTGTTTTATATTCTCACTAAAGAAAGATCAGGCTGGCAAATGGCAACAATCTTCCATATTGCACTCTCTACAACATCCGATTGTAAACATGGGAATTATGTGGGGTCACTTGGATGCTTTTACAGGGTAATTCAAAGAGAATCGAAAAGCCACCGCACATTCGGTGACTTTGCGCTTTCTTCAATTCGGTTCGATTTGGCGATCCCATTTCGGCGACCCTGCGGTGTATTCAGCAGGCACCATAGGGCCGTCGAAGTACAGGGAAAAGCTGCCGCAAACCCGACGAAAACTCACCGCAAAAACCCGGCGAATGCACACCGAAACCTGCAAAAACATCTGGATTAACCCGCCAAAAACACCGGAAAAACCCGAGCAGGAGCCAATCACATGTAGCGGAACCGCTGGAAAAGGCCGACACCGCAGACGAGTGAAGTGAATAAATTAGAAAAACGGTTTGCTTGAATGTTTGAAAAGTGAAACGTTGTTTGCAAAGAAACTACTGAGCGAAAATGTGTGAAATTTACATATGAGGTCCAGGGAATGATAATAAAGAGGGCTGTTACAGAAAAAATGTAAGTTAAAAAAGAATAATAAAAAAAAATATCGGATTTAAAAAAAATATGCTTAAAATATCCTAAAAAATCTATAAATAAATAAACTCTTTACTGCAGAATTTTATAATGAACGGTTTATTAGATATTGAATTAAAACGGGAATATTTTTAATATTGAAGCCTGTGGGATTCGACAGGGCATTTCGGGAACCTTTCACTGCTGGTTCTCTGAATAGCCCTTTCACTGCCCTCGAACAGGCACCGCATGTGCAGGCAATTCGCCAACATTTGGCGAATCGCCTGCTCTCTGGATAGCCGAATGGCCAAGAAAGGTAACCGAACGCTGATTTTCAGCATTCGGTTACCTTTCACCAGCAATTCGGATCTCTTTGAATAACCCTGTTAGTATTTTACCATCTTGATTTATGTTTGCCTTTCTGTGCCAAATGTGCAAAAGCACATAGAAATAGAAACAATCCGATATTAGAGAGGATTTAAAGTTAGTTCAGCTCTCAACAATCTATTTGCATTGGTGGAACCAAAATCATAACACAGAATGTATCATTTTCATGCAGCTTTCCACAGATCTGTATTGTTTTGGGGTTTTTGTGTATTACAGTACACTAGAATTAAATGTGTTATTAACATTGGAGATGTGCAAAACCTATCATTGTCAGAGTACTATAAAATGTTGTTGTCTAACACTAAACAAGTGTTGTATACACATAATTGCCTCCAGAAATCCTGTAATTAGATGCATTGAGTACTAAAGTATTTGTTTAAAGAAAATGTAACATAATTTCAAAGTAGGCAGACCTGTTTCTGTGAGCTCCAACAGTACAGTATATTAGAGACTGTATCTAAAACAGCACAGTGAGCAGGAGAATTGAACACTGATATGTTTTGCAAATGGCCACAGCAGCCACCACATAGAATATACATCACTGTGGGCTAACTATATACAAAATATGCAAAGGACTGTCCATGGTCTCCAAAAAAGTGATTAAGAAATCATCTTAAAATCATATCCTTCCTGGTAAAATACTTTGCAAATAAATAAATATCAACCACATATCAGTTCGTTATACAGTTGAGTAATGTCTGTGATAAATAATAACACTCAAATTATAATTTATCTGTAATATACATATATATTTATATATACATACACACAAATCATGATAATGTTGTGAACATGCACAGTGTGTATAAATGTAACTTTGTCATCCACGCATTTTTTTGCAAGACAAATCCACTGTCATTTGTCTTACAACTCAGTACATGTAACTTGAGTTTTGGATGACCTTAGCCTGACCTCAGACATCAATCACTTGACACAGCAGGGGAAACCAAATAGCATTCAGAGAAGCCCAATAACAGAAACTCTTAAAGGGACACTACCACTTACACAAGTAAACTAGTTACAGTTTATGTAACGGACTCCCCTGTCCGGCTCTCCAGACACCCACTCCCCAAGATCGAACCAGCATTCGAATCGTTCCAGATTCGATGCCTCGAATGGCTGATTCGATCTTGCTGCTCGATGTTCCGGGTGGACTTCGGGTGGCCTTCCAAAGTCAGCTGCTTGTAGCCTTTAACAAAACACAAGGCAAGCTGTATGTACGTTCAAGCAGAGAACTGGTTGTAGCACAAGAACAAACACCCGGCAGGCTGTATGTAGGTTCAAACAGGAGATCTGATTCATTGGGCACAGAAACACAGGTATTTATGACAGACACATCCACCCACCCAAACACTTCCCATTGGCTGATTCCATGTCCAGGCTGGCTCCAATTAGGTCCACTTCAAGCTTCACTTAGGTCCACTGGGTTTATGCAGATGAGGTCTTGGAACAGGCTGTATATCAGACTGGCCGAATACACAACATAAATTAACAATCAGTGACCACACACCGTAGTTTACCTAAGTGATTGTAAAGAGAACGGAACAGTATTTGCCTGAGAAGGCAGATTTATAACTCCTCAAATATGCAGCAGATAAACAGATACACATTGACCAGACAATAGACAGATAAACCATAGCATTCTTGCCTAGTCACAGATAACACAAACATTCTGCACAAAAGAGAGGCCTGCAACCCAAGTCCAAATGATACACGTCACAGGAGCACAGTCTCTTTTATGGGGAAGTGGGCTATAAACAGGGAAGGGGCCAGGCCGCCGGGGGGGGGGGGTATTGGTTTGCAATCCATACAGTAAGTTCAGAGTATAATAAAGGGAACAATAGTCTGTTTTTGGCTCCAAACAGGGGAGCACCATGTCAGGTCTGTGACAACTTGTATATTACACACAAAACCACCTTATAAAACACATGCTGTTTTTTTTCTTTCTTAGAATTAATTGCATGTAAAAAACGGCACACATTATAGAAAATAATCAAAAGAAACATATGCAATGTACAGGGAGTGTTTCTGCTGCCAAGTTACAATTATTTCTAAAACTCCACTATATTCTGCAGATAATGTGCAATTGTTCTGGTTAGCTTATATTGCATTCTGCATTTCTAATGTTAGGTTGCAAATATCCAGAGAGAGAGAGAAAAAAAACAAAGGGCATAAATATTAGGATGACCAGTCAAGGGTTCAGCCAATCCAGTGCCTTTTAATATGAGTGCACCGAGAGCCATTGGCTGGTTGGGCTGTGTATTCAAAGTTGTACATTTATGTCCTAAACCCCGGAAGTCTAACTAGTGCAGGCTTGTTGACAGCTTTCTAGGCAAGAGGAATCCTTCTTCACGTTTCAAAGACAGAAAGCCTGACAGGACACCCAACAATGTGGGACAGAGAAAGGCACACTCAGCCACCCATTATCATTTAAATGACAGCAAATTTTCACAGTGGCATTAAATGGTCATGGTGACTAGAGTCTCCCTTTACACTCCGATGACTGTGCATGGATTCTCTTTTAAGGCAGTCATAGACTAGTAGTGTTGGATTGGAGTCACTGATTCAGCACGGTAGATAGGAAGTGAGTGGCGACAGCAAATGGTTTTGTTATTGTTCTCGGTAAAAAAAATTCTTCTATCATTACTTTTTTGTATTTTATTTGAAAATAAAACAAACCTAACACCTGCTTTGCTCTCAATATTTTTTTGGGGGTTTTTTGAGAGCGAAAGAGAGAAAGGGAATATTCAGAGTAGGTGCAGTCTCTGGAGGGATTGTAACATTGTAGATAAAAGGACAATTTGGCCATCATAACCACTAAAGCTTATTTATGTCCCCCTTCTTACCATTCCGTTGTTCAGATATAGTTGCTGTCCAAACACCACATGGTTATCCACAAGGAAAATAAATATATTCAAAATATATTTTTAAAATACATTCTTAATATATTCTTCCAATATATTGAGCGATATTTGAAATACTACAATTTAATCGAACAAATATTTCTCTCTTATTCTAGGACTTCGTGTAGAACCGTGTTTCCCAAACCAGTCTTTGGGACCCTCAACCAGGCCAGCTTTTGCAGATCACCTTGTGGAGATGCAGTCTGATTCCTGCAATCAATGAGCAGCAAAATATATCACCTGTGCTGTGCTTCAGCTATCTGGCAAACCTGACCTGTCAGCGGGTCCTGAGGACAGGTTTGGGAAACACTGGTGTAGAAGATCGTGAGCACTGAAACAGCTACTCATGTTAAAGTCATGCTAATAATATCCCATTCTCTTCTCATACACTCAGTAACATAATATTTTAATATTTAGACATCCCAAATTTTTTCTAGATCTCAGTAATGTTCCTTCGAGGAGCCTCAGATGTTTCTATTAAGTGGTATTTAGTAGTGTATCTTCTGTCACGTTTACACATATGTATCACATTTCTACTGTTACCTTAAATTGATTACTTATCATAGTCATTTACTCCTTTATTTTATTTATCAATCTTCATATTTTTGAGTAGTCAAAATAAAAACCATAGAAGCATAAAGCAGGTATGGCGTAATGGGTTATCCAGAAAGCGTCAGTGACTTCCGATGTAAACACTGCAAAAGTTGTTATTGTTTCAATAGCAACAGAAGTCGGCACTTTGCATAGGAAAAATCCAAACCGCTTCCTAGTGAGGCATCTCCTGCAGCTGTTTAGGTTTTGTTTTTATTTGTTTAGCACCAGCATTTGTCGCTGTTGCAACAACAGCGATTTTTGTCAGTGTTTGCAACAAAGGCAAACACTGGCACTTTCTCAATGTTCCCCTTAGGATATGCAGAAAAAGTAGATTGTAAACTGTTGAGCAGGGTCCTCTCAGGGTACGGTGTGTTGAACCTGTGTGTATATTTGTTGTTCTGCCTCCCACTGTACAGCGCTACGGAACTTGTTAGCACTTTATAAAAACTTGTAACTGTAACTACCGTATTTTTCGCTCCATAAGACGCACTTTTCTCCCCCCAAAAAGTGGGGGGAAAAGTGGGTGCGTCTTATGGAGCGAATGTCCCATGATATGCCTCAGCTCACCTGTCGCCGCCGCGTTAGGCTCCCTCTGAGCGTGCGTCCGGCGGCAGGAAGCTTGGGCACTCGCCTGGGGGAGCCACGTGACCGCGATCTCGCAAGATCGCGGTCACGTGGCTCCCCCAGGCGAGTGCCCAAGCTTCCTGCCGCCAGACGCACGCTCAGAGGGAGCCTAACGCGGCGGCGACAGGTGAGCGGAGGCATATCCATGAGCGAGCTGGGGCACATCCATGAGCGAGCTGGGGCACATCCATGAGCGAGCTGGGGCAAATCCATGTGCTGGGGCAATATCCATGAGCTGGGGCATTATCCGTGAGCTGGGGGACAGTATCCATGAGCTGGGGCATATCCATGTGCTGGGGCATATCCATAAGCTGGGGGGCATATCCATGAGCTGGGGGACAGTATCCATGTGCTGGGGCATATCCATAAGCTGGGGGGCATATCCATGAGCTGGGGGACAGTATCCATGTGCTGGGGCATATCCATGAGCTGGGGGACAGTATCCATGAGCTGGGGGACAGTATCCATGAGCTGGGGGACAGTATCCATGAGCTGGGGGACAGTATCCATGAGCTGGGGGGCATATCCATGAGCTGGGGGACAGTATCCATGAGCTGGGGGACAGTATCCATGAGCTGGGGGCAGTATCCATGAGCTGGGGCAGTATCCATGAGCTGGGGGCAGTATCCATGAGCTGGGGGCAGTATCCATGAGCTGGGGCAGTATATCCATTATTACACTATTTGATTTCAGAATATTTATTTTCCTGTTTTCCTCCTCTAAAACTAGGTGCGTCTTATGGTCAGGTGCGTCTTATGGAGCGAAAAATACGGTATATCAAACTTAAGGAGCTGTATGAGTTTAAGACTTGGCCAGAGTGACATTTTCTTTCTCACTTCTGGTTTTGGTGATGATTAAGAGAGAGAAGCGATTAGTTTTTAGCAGCTTCTTCTTCGCACGACATTCTCTGATCTTATAACTTGAAAGCAAATAAAATGTCTTACATCGTTTTCAAAAACGAACAGTGTGCAACAAAGTCAACTACAGAGTAGAATAGAATAAATAAGAGATTTTAATAAGAAAACCAGAAGAGCCACATTGAATACCTAGCGAGGAGCAGATACAAAGAATATCAACAAGCCGTAAACCGCGCATTTTACATTCTCTTTATGAAGTCATCTTGTCTCTCATGCATAATGCAACATGATTTTTTAATCTTTTTGTCTTCAAAATTAGCTCTGTAAATACAATACACTTATACATCTTGACATGATCTGTTCATGCTGGTGGCACAATTAATGCACGCCATCAGTTGGAATCATTATCCAAGCTGTATTGCTATTTAAAGACATATGCTACCTCAGTTATTATTTTTTCCAACATGGAAAGCTGTAGTTTAAGGAATGACATGTGTATCTATATTTTATATAATTATTCTGGTTTAATCGGTGTTTATGTTTAGAACTGTACAAACCAGAATGTTCTTGTTCATTGTCTTGATAAAAATACATTACGAACAATAGAGGTGGTCATGCCCCAAAGCAGTGACCATTTACCAAAGGTTCCATGAAGTCTTGACTGACATACAGTATTTGATAAGCTGTTCCTTAGACTTATTATTTTTCTATCGTCTCATAGAAAAACAACTTATTTTTAAATTGGTTTTAATGGTGAGGATGTCATTAGAAGATCTGCGACTTTACATTGAAACACTCCTATGTACAGAAAAAATGGCCACGCGCCTATCAGGGTGGCTACGTGAGTCAGAAGTATTCAACCTGTTCCATGTATAAAACATAACCAGAAAAAAGTTGTCATTTGCGCACTCTCCTGTGGCTCCATGTGAAACAAAACACACTCCTGTCTGTGTAATTCATACATTAGCTTAACTATAGATAATATGTTGTATAAAAAGTGTAGCTCGTGGGTTTATGATTTATAGAGTTCCTACTTGTTTGTGTCAACAATGGAAAAGAAACATGCTAAATATACCCTTTCGCTCCTATTATTTCCCAACAGAAAAATCTATTCTCAGAATACAAAAACCAACACAATGAAGCACCCACAAAACAACTCACACCTCTCAGCATTTGCATGTACCTATGGACTTATAATTAACAGGACACTACCACTTATATAAGCTGTAACTTGTTTACTTGTGCTTTACAAATAAAACCACCTTATAAAACACAAGCTGCTGTTTTTTTACTTTATCTGAAGTGATTGCATGTGAAAAGGAAAAATAAAATTGGGTATTTTATCTCCGGGTTCCAATTTCTGGATTTTTTTCCACTATGCAACATTTACCAATAGCTTTGCTTTGTGGCTCTTGTTTATTTAATCAACAATATCTACCAGATAATGAGGTGGAGGATGTAATTTAAGATATGCCTGTTGTTCTCCAGATTACCCGAGATAAGATATGGCAGCTGAGTGAGATATGAGAGGTGCTTAAAAAACTTCTAATCAACCTCCTGGTGGTGTCCTTAGAATACATCCAACACAATACAATTAATTGAGTCCGCTGCCTCACCCATAGACTCCATTCTATGGCCAAAACCACAAAGTAAGGACCAAGTGAGGAAACGATATTGGGCAGTAATACAACCTCACGCTAAAACAGGGACGCTTTGCAGGTTTCTCCTTAGCATCCCCGTTTTAGCGTGATATTATGGTGCAGGCGTTAATCCAGCAGTCTGCCCCATAATGCTGCGCTAAGCCTTGGGATGCTTGTGGCAGTGCGAAGCGCTGCTGCGAGCATCCTCTCCATGGAGTCCATAGGACTCCATTGAGGCTAACGCTTCTGGTCACATGACCTGCAGGATCTCGCCATAGTGATCTACAGAGGGAGAGACTTTGGAACTTTTTCCCCCAGTCTCTCTTTTCTCCCAGCGGCAAGAAGAGGCAGATGGAGCCGCCGTTCTCGCTGTGGTATGGGAGGTCAGTATGTGGTTTTTTTTGGCGGGGGGGGGGGGGGGTTTCAGCAACATTTGGACATTTCTCTTGAGTTGCCAGTTCCACCATATTTCCTGTGTACATGCAAGTTATGCATACTGATTGGCAATGGCAACATACATGAGCTGGCAATATTCTTCCTTTACCTCTTCAATGCTGAGCCATTTCGCACCAATGTGATATATTGATCATTATGACTATATTTTGCTCATCACTCTTAACTATAGAACCTACACTATTTATATATTGTTTTTTCAGCACACTCAAAACCCATATTTACTATGTGTATATGTCATGATACATCATGAGACTGCATAAAAAGATTACAATTTTGTTCAGCTTTCAAGTTTAGATTAGTTTGCTCCATAGTAAGAAACAAAAGGCTTTGTGAGATTTTACTCTTGTCACCCCATATTACTGAAAGCAGCTCCAAGGAGAAGACCTCACCTTCACTGTAAAGAAAAACAAAAAAACCAATGTTCAACAAAGTATTGCTGCATTACAACACCTAAGGAGAGGAGCAGAATACAGGGAGCACTCCGGGATCGCTCCCTACTATACATGATAAATGTTTGGAAACATTGACCTCATTGGTAATATCAGACAAGGTCAGAGTTTCTAGGACAGACAGAAGTGGAGATAAAGGGGTCCACACAGCCCCTTTCACTTCTAAACTCTGCTGGAATTGAAGGATTTTCACCTGATCACAATATCAGCGGATTCTGAAGATCCCCCTAAACCGACCTGACACTCTGCAGGCCAATATGCTCTGGGAGAAGAGGATATAATCATTGGAGCGATTGGAGGTCAATATGGTTATATTTACCTTATGTATACCTCATTCTTTATATGTTCAAGGAGTTCAATTTCTAAAAACAAATTGTCTTTTAGTACCTGGAAATTTATATTTAAGTTGTCACAATAAACAGCAAATGCAATTTTGCTTTGTAGACCTAGAAAGTCTGGGTATGGCTGTCCTGTGATCAAGATAAACACTGATCATAAAACAAAGAGATTGCACCTAACATTGGAAGCAATCAACCATCTGAAGCACTGAAATTGTGATTGTTATAGATGGGTAACTGTAAGACTAGAATAAGCTTTGTTATCACTGTATACCAATTAATGATATATATAGAACTATATCATTTTTATGTAAGAAACTAAGCTATGTAAACTTTAGAGAAATTTTTATAGAGAGCTCCATTCAAAGGAAAAGCTCAATATACTCCTTTAGATACCTTGCTGCAGCACACAAAGTGCCTGCAAAAATGTGTTTATTTAAGGTGTTTGAAATAGGCACATTTTTTCTTCTCTCTCTCTCTGTATATATATATATATATATTTGGCAGCTGATTAATAAAATTATGATTTCTTTAATAAGAGCGCTTAATGTACTGTTTCTCACATTTTTGTAAATATTTTATTATGTATTTTCATGCGACAACACTGAAGAAATGACACTTTGCCACAATGTAAAGTTGTGATGTACAGCTTGTATAACAGTGTAAATTTGCTGTCCCCTCAAAATAACTCAGCACACAGCCATTAATGTCTAAACCGCGGCAACAAAAGTGAGTACACCCCTAAGTGAAAATGTCCAAATTGGGCCCAATTAGCCATTTTCCCTCCCCGTGTCCTGTGACTCGTTAGTGTTACAAGGTCTCAGGTGTGAATGGGGAGCAGGTGTGTTAAATTTGGTGTTATCGCTCTCACTCTCTCATACTGGTCACTGGAAGTTCAACATGGCACCACATGGAAAACAACTGCGGATCTGAAAAAAAGAATTGATTTTCTACATAAAGATGGCCTAGGCCAGGGGTCAGCAAACTTGGCTCCCTCATGTTTTGGGAACTACATTTCCCATGTGGCTCAGTCAGCCTAATGGGAGACTGAGCATCATGGGAGATTTAGATCTAAAACATCTGTAGAGCCAAGTTTTCTGACCCCTGGCCTAGGCTATAAGAAGATTGCCAAGACCATGAAACTGAGCTGCAGCACGGTGGCCAAGACCATACAGCGGTTTAGGCTGCTGTCAGACGAGCGTAGTGTTCACGTCCGTGATTGCCCCTAAAAGTACGTCCGTGATAGCATGACAGGAAGCCCATTGGAGCCTGACACATGAAGTACGTCCGCACTGAACTGCGGACGCACAACGGCCGCGGCCCACGGACGCAAGGCAGGCAAGAACGTACAACCGCTAGAACGGCCGCACAAAGTGCGCTGCGTCCGCAACGTCCGCATAGCTTTGTGTGTGAGTGATGGAACGTGGTCAGACGGACTGCATTTATACGTCCAGCATTTTTCACCGACAAAATGGTTTTGCTTTTTAATTTATTTTCCCTCCTACATCCGTCAATATATACGTCAGTGAAAAAAACGGACTGTGTGGCCACTACTGTGTCTTCCGTACTGACGTACGTCTGTGTGCACGGACGTACAGTCCGTAGAAATCACGCTCGACTGACCCTAGCCTTAACAGGACAGGTTCCACTCTGAACAGGCCTCGCCATGGTCGACCATAGAAGTTGAGTGCACGTGCTCAGCGTCATATCCAGAGGTTGTCTTTGGCAAATAGACGTATGAGTGCTGCCAGCATTGCTGCAGAGGTTGAAGGGGTGAGGTGTCAGCCGGTCAGTGCTCAGACCATACGCAGCACACTGCATCAGATTGGTCTGCATTTCTACATCTGATTAAAAGCCCAAAACAACAAGATTAACACTTGATAGTAATCTTATAATTAAAGTGGTGAATCAGCAGGGCAGCCATAAGGGGGTGACATCCCTTGATATGTTCAGGGGCCAGTGGTTCAAGGCAGCCCTGACCATTACCAACGCCATGTAACTTGTTGCCGCAGATAAAAGGGTCTCTTCATGCCACGGTGCCAGGCAGAGGTGCAAGGTTAAAACTCTCCCGCCAGGAAACACATTTTATCCACCAGGGATTTAGCGCACTCCCTTTTAAAGAAGGTAAGAAGAAGTAAGGTGACATATTATATTTTTAATTAGTTTATGGAAATAGCAAGCTGAGGGAAGGGAGCCCAACCAGTGGTTCAGTAAAGTGTCCCAAGATTTCTGATGGCAGCCCGGTGAATGAGTTAAATGTCTTAACCAATTATACTTTAAGCCATCTTCTCTTTTCAATTCATGATATTTCTACTACAATATTTTACAGCGCCAATACTAATGGTGTTGTACTGCTAAAAAAAAAATTACATTATTACAAAACAACTCTGCAAATGTTCCTTTTCATGTAGCGTAATAAATTGTAGAAGGAAGAAAGTTAGCAATAATTCACTGAGGCAGGTAGAATTGGAACAAATTTGTGTTGCTAAAAGGTTTGTATGCGATTTGCTCACACTAAAGCAATATTTTTTGCATATTAAAAACGATTATTTAAGAAACAGTACAAGGACATTACAGCCATTGCTGTTGCTCTGTAAAAATGTCTCATAATTCTCTAACTCCCATAAGATTAAAGGGATGCTACGAACTCGAATGCATTAAATGCAAATAGGTTAATATATAAATATATCTAATGTAAAATAAAATATAAAAGCTACTGCAGTGAGCTCTCACCGGGCTAGATTGTGGCTAAAACCTTTTAGCCAGTCGTTGGATCATAGATATACTGAATATTGCTGAACTCCTCATTGTATTATTAAAGCACATTGCATTAGGCAGTGGCAGTGGCGTCACTAGGGTTGGTGTCACCCGGTGCGGAAACTCATGGTGTCACCCCCTCGACTCGAGCGACGAGCCGCCCCTCAGTTTAACACAAAATGATGTAAACTATTGTTACTCATATGCAGCACTCCCATATAACGCTAAATGTAAGACAATAGATATATTAATTCCTAGCAAAATTACACCATAATATTACCAGATCATATGACGAATACAAAGGAATTCGAATTTATTTAAAACATTTAGAAAATGTTTATTTTAAGGAATAAACTTAATGCCATAAAAATATACAGGCACAAATACACAAACGTTTTGTTAACATCTTGAATAAATCAGAACTTCTCTTTTCTGGCATTCAAGGTGGCAAAATATTGTTTATCACTTCAACAAAATCAATGGAACAGATTACATAGTTGGTGCCAACTTAACCAGAGCTGCTGTAAACTTCTCAGAGCCATTATAGCCTATGGAGGTTTTAAGTTAATAACAGCTCTGGTTAAGTTAGCACCAACATTGTAATACTTCCCAATGTCTCTTGCAATGTTATCTGTTGAAAGCGAGTTAGCAAGATCACCACAAAGCCTGGAGTGGCCCATTATAGATTGCAAATGGGTTTTTAGAAGTTGTAGACATTAAAGTTAATGCAATACAAATATACAGCAGGAACAAATACACAAACGTTTTGTTAACATCTTGAATAAATCAGAACTTCCCTTTTCTGGCCTTCAATGTGGCAAAATTGTTTATCACCTCTTCAAAATCAATCTTTCTTGCTAACTCGCTTTCAACAGATAACATTGCAAGATCAGAAAGCCTTGACTGGCCCATTGTAGATCGCAAATGGTTTTTTATAATTTTTAGCTTTGAAAAGCTCCGCTCGCATGAAGCCACAGACACACATATTGTTAAAAATAATTTTAGGCTCAGTGAAAGGTTTGGAAGGGATTCTATGACATCCCATTCAGCTATGAATGCCAGAACATCTAATGCAGCCCATTCTTTGGCCCTGTCCAAATTAATGTTTGCTGCTTTCAGGTGCCTTCTGAGTCTTGGAATTTCCAGGAGGAGTTCACTCTCAGACACCTCATCATAAAACGTGGTAAGTTTTGGAATGGACATCTTTAGCTCTTGCTCTGCAGCACAGATGAGACTCTTAGCTTGAACAGACTCAAACATTCCTGCTACTTTCTTCATGGCTCCTGATCTGATCTGTAGTTCACAATGAAAGCGGTCTATGCACTCAAGCATCTCCCTCTTATTTTCTTCCCGCATACTTGTAATTCCAGCATCAGTTGATCGCTCCCCTGGCATCCTCTTCTTGAACCTGGCTCTTCTTTCTATAGCAATTCCATATTCCTCAGATTTTAAAAGCGCACAATGAATTGCATGTTCCACTAGATGACTGCGCTCTTCGTACAGAAAAAGCCTTAGTGTCTCTAGTTGGGTCACCACCTTGTCAAGACTTAAGCCCTTTGTCTGCATGTACAGCTGTGCGACATTAACTTCCCGAAGCACATCACTCCAGAAATACAAGTAGCAAAGAAAAGTAAAATCACAGACAGCCGGCAAAAGACCTTCTGCTGCTGCTCTTGTGTCCAAATTTTCATCCCGAGCACAAAGAGCTTTAATCGCTGCCACAAAATTATCAAAATTTTCTCTTACTGGCTTAACTGCAGCATAATGAGCACTCCAGCGTGTTGTTGATAGTCGTTTTACTGACACACCAGTGTGGGTCATTAACACATCCCATCTATGGCTTGAACCTGCAAACAATGTAAACATTGTCTGAAGAGTTCCAAAAAACTTGACACACGATGCATTTTCAGCAAAAGAGTGCTGACCACACAAATTGAGAGAATGGTCCACACATCCACTGAAAATAGCTTTTTTATTTTTTTCTTTAATAATGGCTTGAACACCTCCATGGATTCCAGCCATCGTCGCAGCATTATCGTATCCTTGAGAGCGACACATCATTATGTCCAGTCCGTCATTTTCCAGTTTTTTGAGGATATCTGAGCTGAGGTCAGTAGCCTTTTTCCCCTTTAAAGCAAAAAATCCTAAAAATACTTCCATTACTTCAACTTTCCTATTGCTGATTTTAACATATCTAATAACTTCTGTCATCTGGTCTGTATGTGAGATGTCAGGTGTGCTGTCAAACATGATGCCAAAGTATTTTGCGTTCTTTATATCCATGACAAGTTTTTCTGTCACATGATTTGCTAAGATGCTTAGGAACTCATTTTGAGTTTGCGGGGCAAGATATGAAACAGAGACTTTATATCTACCAGTGCTCTTTTTTAATTTCATGCAGTGCTCTTTCAGTACTGGGTCATATTTAGAAAGGATGGCAACCATCTCAAGAAAGTTCCCTTTATTAAATGAAGATTCATCTTCCTTGTGGCCACGGAATGCTAGATTCTGCATGGCAAGAAACAATGTGACGTCCAGCAATCTGTACAAGATGTCCCTCCACTTTTTCTTCTCCATTTCCATCAAAGTAATAGTTTCTGTGTCAATGGTTTTGTGCAGCCTCAGTCTTGCTGCCAACGTTTCCCATCTCTCAACGCAACATAGGTGGTCTTCAGATGTCTCATGGTTATGTACTTTCGGGCTTAGTTTCCACCACTTTGGAAACCCATTCACGAATTTTAAGGTTGTAGCTGTAGTACCATAGGCAAATAATCGGCAGCAAAAACAGTATACATTCTCACTGACAGGTGAGTAAACCATCCATGACCGCAGAATTTGTTTGCCATCTGGCATCACCTTGTAAAACCAATCTTTGGACAGTTGGCGCACATCTCCTTTTGCTTCCGCACCTTGCCTTTTTGAAACACCGAACGGTCCATCTTTGTTCTGAAAAGAAGCACTTCCCCTTTTGAGGATTTCAACCCGAATATGATCTGGAACTGGTATCTCCCAGAAAGATACATCACTTAGAATTTGTAAATCTTTCTCTTTAATGACGTAACCGTTCATCTCTTTTACAGTGTCTTCACTATTGCTTGCATCACTCTCTGATGCATCAGACTCTTCCCTTTCTACTCCTTCTTGTGCTTCAGATTCTGGCATTTCAGCTTCTTGCTGTCCTGCAGAATGCATGCTAGCAGCTTTATGAATTGCAGAATGACAAGTAGTGTCTTCTGATGTACCTTGGCCATCATCTGGTCTTTTGATATACTGTAGCATGGATCCAGAAAGCGTTTTCATGGATTTCAGTCTTGCTTCTTTTGATTTCCTTTGCTGGTGTCCACTTGGCCGCTTTGATGTATGTATCCCATGAGGCATGATGGAATGTATTCCTGCATTAATACCAATGATATTCTGTTAGATCAGTCAAATGGAATGGATTAATACTTGCTTTTGTTTTTAACACATACGCCAAGACTTGATGCAGGCGACCACTAAAATGCACAGTTAAAGTAAGGGAAGACTTACATGCTTATATTTCACAAAAGGTCTGTGCAAACCAGTCCCCCCCCCTTTCCAGTGACACCTCACATGACTGAGGCAGCAGGGTTCAAAAAGTGCAGCAGTTTTAAGTTTTCGATGGCACAGTGCATTATTACGCATTGGATAATCAGTCACCACCACACTTTCTGGCATCATGGGAAATGAGAAAGTCAGTTAGGGCAGCTTCATTGTTCATTCTATTGTTGTGGACCTCTGTGATACGCTGATATACACCACTGATTGCTGAGTTTAATTGTTGTGGAGATCTATGATACGCTCATTGCTCATACACACTGCTGCAAGTTTTATTTTTGTGGTGGGTAGAATTTAATTTGTTAAAAAGCTATTTGGTTTTGGTCCGTGTAACGATTCCTGCGTGGGGCGCTCTAATCTCTGATCCATTACTTGGGACAGTAAACCGGCAAAATTAATATTCAGCCACAGCAAGGAGTGAAGCGGCATACAATGCAATTCAATTTCCACCACCATTTCTTTCTACAAGCGACGCAAATGTTATTAGCAAGTTAACCAACGCCGCGATATTAGGGAACAAAGACACGCGTGTTTTATTACGGAGGCTCGAAGGAATTATTTCAAACACGCGCGCCACGTCCATGAAGAAAAGGAAATCATTTGATTATAACATTGCCCTAAGGAGGCAAACACTTTGAATATTATTTATACGTCGGAAGGGGCTCGACGAGCTGTTTGTAACAGGGGGTTAAGCTGAACCATGGCATTTATTTTGATTATTTTTTTTCTTCATTTTTAAAGATTTAAATGTGTTTCTTAGGAACAAGGTCACCCACTCGTCATGGAGTGCTGAATCCAATGAGTGGGCTCCTCCGGTGCTCAGTCATGAGTCGACTCGAGTACAAGTCGGACTCACGCACTTTGATAACCCCCGCCCCCACAGGCTATGTTGACCTTTGTTTTCTTTCCTCACCTGCTCTTTGTAATTCAGGTCGCGTGGAATATCTATTTTATCTCGGATGTGAGCCGGTCTGGTTATAAATGTTCCTTCTATCTTCAGCAGCCAGCAAGGCCAGGAGGATCCCAAACAACGAGGGGTTGACAGTGACACTGCAATTTAAATTAAGGAACTTTTAATTACTTCATCATCAAAACGTTTTGTGAGTTCAGCTGAGAATCCATGAATCTGATCAGCGTCCAAGGAGCATAGAAACGTTGAAGCCAAGAGGATGAGTTCATTAAGTTCATCTTGCTTATACCGGCGCCGCATAATTTTTTTTGGGTTTAGCAGTGATTCTAGATGTGACCAATAAGTTCTCAATGTCTGGGGAAAAAAATAATTGGGCATTTTCTGGAAATACAGACAGTGTGTCTTTTAACTACGTGCTCCAATTAACCTATACATAGACGCTGCAGCGCTTCATAGGGATAGATTCTTTGGATAGCAGTTGTAAGGTAACTAGAAATGCGAGCTTAGGATCAGAAAACATGATCACCTTAATATCAATGCCACCTCTGTATAACAGAGGAAGTAGATACATGGAATAGCCTCCCAGTGGGGGCAGTAGCAGTGATATAGAAGTTCTGTTATACAGAGGTGGCATTGATATTAATTTGATCATGTTTTCTGATCCTAAGCTCGCATTTCTAGTTACCTTACAACTGCTATCCAAAGAATCTATCCCTATGAAGCGCTGCAGCGTCTATGTATAGGTTAATTGGAGCACGTAGTTAAAAGACACACTGTCTGTATTTCCAGAAAATGCCCAATTATTTTTTTCCCCAGACATTGAGAACTTATTGGTCACATCTAGAATCACTGCTAAACCCAAAAAAAGTATGCGGTATAAGCAAGATGAAATCATAGTGAAGCAGCCATCTGGGTGTAATTCGGGTTAGGAGATTGTGACTCGGTGGTAGACAAAGGAGACGGAGGCCTTCTTAAGCAGGAAAAGCATTTATTCGGTACCGAGCCTTGAGTCAGGTCTAGCCCAAAAAGACTCAAGTCCCGAGCCAACAGAGAGACAAAGAATTTATACATGGCTTGTAAAAATGCACACCTTATTCCCCTCCCCAAGTTACCCTCCCACTTATCATATCAACCTTCATTATACATATTGGACTTTATTCATCATTTTGCAAGTCAGCAAGGTTCAATTCTAAAAGAAACGACCCTTGAGCCCACTCTGTATTCTCTGTCTAGTCAATATGGTCATAAAAAAGGAATGATTCTTCTAAAGCAAATATGGCAAGCTATGGGATTTAGCATTCCTTCTGCTGTCTCGATATATTAAGCAACTTTTATGGCTTAGAGTTAGAGACCTGGGGGGAGAAGAGATAATTCTTCAGTCAGCAGAAATCAGGTTTATTAGAGGCTACATACACTTAGTTGACTCTAGTGAGCACAAAGGGACTGCAGACTTTTAAAACACAAAATGGAGTTGGTAGCATACTTTGAGCGAATACCAAAATGGCGGATTAGCTGTGTTAGTATATTTCTAAATTAAATCCCAAGAGGTGCTATCTCAATAGTAGAAGCAGATTATTATTAATAATATATCATGATGTTATAAATTACAAGAAGAAAAAAAAAAGTCAAGTTGAAGTTGCTGTGTCTTCAGCGTGCTGCTACCCCCTCCCCCGACCTGGCTGGAAAGCTTTCACACAGTCCTAGACAATGTTCCCAATTCCAGTTTGTCTTAAAAATCCCCACTTCTTTATAATATAAAAAGAGGTGAATATAGTCTATTAGAACAATTTCTTCCATAGAGAATACACAAATAAATTAATTCCCATTCTGCAAAATTACAAACAAATCAGTCGTGAGTCACACACACAGAGCCCCCCCCTCCCCTGGTTAGGTAATAATTTGTCACATAAAATAATATGGGGCTTATTTATTTTCATAAAATGCCAGTGTTTGATTTTGGCAATGTGGTAACTAACAACAGACTGTTTTTTGCCTGTGTTCTCTCAAGATTTCAAAATAATAATATAACCCCATTCCCCATATATTCTAAAATTTTAGAATTTGAGATGAGAAGAACACAATTTTACAATTGATTTGTCAGGCTCAGCTCAGCTGTTTCACACAGACTCACACACTGTCCGACGCTCTGTCTCTCCCGACTGGCCGACTCGAGTCCTCAGAAAGAAGACAGCCAGAGCCCAGAGCTGCCCAGGCAGCAGGTCACAGGTGAGAGGGACTGGGACTGGGAGCAGCCGAGCAGGAGGCACCACGCACCGCACACACGCCTCAGCTCCCGCGCGCTTCTAAAGAAAATGCGCCACGGCACGAGGGAGCTGTTAGGGCGGTGAGCGGGCTGCCGCCAATGAGAGGCGTCAGCGCGCAGGCGCGGCTCTGAATTCCCTTCAGCGGCGTCAGAGGGGGTGGGATCTGCGCGGCCATCTTTGATGCGTCACTTGCAGCGTGGCGACGGCGTGCGCTCGAGTGTCCATGGGGGGGGTCCTCCATGGGGGGGGGTAACCTGCACGGCGGACGAAAAAAATCAAAAAAAAAATCCTCAAAAAAAAAAAAAAATCAAACAGCTTGTGACGTGACGGTGTCACCCCGCCAAGGGTGTCACCTGGTGCGGGCCGCCCCCCCCGCCCCCACCCAGCGACGCCACTGGGCAGTGGAATAAATATGAGACGGCGTTGTTTCAGAAAATTAAACCATTTACACCCCAACATTCAGCAATAAACACAGTCAGTTTCAAGCTCTTTTGTTTAAAAAAAACATATTTTCTTCTTGTCCTTAGTCCTAAGACGTCTTGCCCCAACCTTTTTTCTCTTTTTTCCCCCTGATTCCTTTGTCTTTCTTTCTCATCTCCCATATCCCGTTCCTTTCGTCCCCTCTATGATCTTTGCCTCTTGCTCACTTGGAACTTCAGTTCTCCGTAATTTTGTACTTTGCTTTTTTATTGTACGATAGAACTTCAAGGATTGACTGACAGGTCTATTCAAAGAAAGGTGAAACTCAGGAGAATGACTGGTGAAGTGAAATTTCTAGATCAAAATAGCCAAACCAGAAAAATTCTCCCATTTATCTCACTTTCCAAATTGGCTATTTGGTCTAGATCATTCTCTTCTCCTGCCAGTTCTCCTGGTTTTCACCTCATTCTGAATAACCCTGTATGTCAATTTCCAATAATTGTTAGTTCTCAAGTCTTGAACTCCTTGTTCGAACTGACCCTTACAAATGGGTAATCCTTCTTTCTTCTACCTTTCACATTGCTGTTTGACTTTGCATATTGAGCTCATTCTCAAACCACTCAAACCAATTCAATGTGGGTTGATATGTGAAAATCATACCAGTTTTGTTTAAATAGACAACATATTTTACACATTGGGTGTATAGTAGGGCTGAAACAACTAATCGATTAATCAACAACTAATCGATAATGAGAATAATCGATAATGAAAATAATTGTCAACTAATCGTCTCGATTAATTGATTTGTGTGCAGCACACACTGTTTAGTCAGACTGTGTTAAATATTATAACCTCAGATTCTGCTACGTCCTGTGCCACCACCTCAACCTGCCTGACACTCCCTCTTTGGTCTGGAGTTGCCATTCTCTCCCTTTGGTCCGGTACCTTCCCACAAACTCCCTTCCACCCTCAGGTCCATTCTTTTGCCCAAACCAACTTCCTCTTACACTCAGGTCAAGTCCCTTGCCCAAACTCACTCCCACCTTGGACCCTCCTCCCACTCAGTTTGTTAATGAAATTATTGTAAAAGGACACTCTAATAAGCTAAAGTAGTCAGGCTGCGTGGAGTGCCCCCCTTTCTCACCTTGATTGTATGTTGACATCATCATGGGCTTATCATCGTTTGGGGAAAAAGCAGAGATGTGCTTAAGCTACGCACGCAGCATCAATCCATCACTGTGACCAGGTGCTTGTGTACATTGTGTGCGAAAAGTATACAATTTGCATATGTTTTTTTTTCATCCGATTAATTGAAAAAAAACAATCGGCCAACTAATTAATTTATGAAAATAATCGTTAGTTGCAGCACTAGTGTATAGTAATACCCAATACACTCATGGAGTATGTCCTGCGGGACAAAGATGAAT
The DNA here is from genome assembly GCA_009667805.1 of Leptobrachium leishanense. Taxonomy (NCBI): domain Eukaryota; kingdom Metazoa; phylum Chordata; class Amphibia; order Anura; family Megophryidae; genus Leptobrachium; species Leptobrachium leishanense. The sequence continues at coordinate 114,281,879 of CM019065.1, read as the reverse complement.
ATATCCCAGATAGACCAAAAATCAGGCTTAATACACATCATTCACACCAACTGCCTTGCCATCCGATCCAAGCATCACAGGTCCTCCATTTTCCCTGAATATTGGCTATGTATGGTATGGAGCTTGTCTTCCTATGGGCTGCTAGGTGGAGATTGGTGAATGTGTGGGGTTTGACAATAGGGTTCTCTGTGGGCGAGAAAGAGACTCAGGGAAAATGTATAATTTTATATTCTCCCCCTGGTTCCAGCACCCCCTGGCTCCAGTGGCGTAGCGTGGGTTGTCAGCGCCGGAGCCCAGCCAAGAATTGTGCGCCCCCCCCTATATCCTTATATCCACACGGCCCCACGGCTACGCTGATTCTGAGAGGAATATCCCATAATATCATAATTTAAAATCCCCACTGCAGTCAGACTCGGTGTATGATCATCAATTAACCATATACATATAAATTAGGATATATTCGTTCCAGCATTAGCATTTACATGATATAATAATAATACACACACAGTGACACACTCACACAGGCTGAGCCTGTGCCTGTGCTGTGCCTGTCACTCACACATGAAGTTGGGAGCAGGCAGCCAGGCCCAGCAGCAGCCAGCAGGTACCCCACCCCCATAGTCGGTACCTTGGCTCAGGCTGGGCTTGGGCCTGGCCTGGGGAATGGTGGAGTGGACGGACTGGGTCTGGAATCTCTGGACTGAATGCATTACAACACAGTCAGGCAGCCACGGAATCCGGATGATTTAATTTCTTTTCAATTCACAAAGATCAAAGAAAGAATCACACTACCACTACAGTAGTCCACTCCTCACTCACCGACCACCAGCTCGTGACACCGCACAGTCCAGGCTCGGCTCGGCTGCAAGCTGCTCGTCTCCTCTCTGCCTGCGGCTGTGTGACTGTCCACTCCTCCGAACTCGGTAGGTACTGAGTGACTGTCTGACTGTCCGCTCCCCGACACAGCTCTCAGCAAAGCGACACCGCCCTCGTCACAGACTGAAACAGTGACAGGCCACTCAGCTCCCTCAGACTCAGTACACACGTGCCGCCAGACCAGTCCCTGTCCATCCATCTGCGCAGCACCGGCACGCACAAGATGGCACTGCCCCTCCGGCTGCCATGATGAGTGCCTCCCAGTCCCCCCTGCTCTGAAAAGCGTGGCGCGGCTGGCGCCGGCACGCTTGCGGCGTCACGTGACACAGCAGTGTGTTTGCACTTCCGGATTTCTCCCTTCATTCGGCGCGCCGCGGCTGATCGGCTGGGAAATATTAGGGGTGCAAATTTTGAAATTTGCGCCCCTAAAAGCTCGTAAAAAAATCGCGCCCGGGGCCACCGCCCCGTTGGCCCCCCCCCCCCACGCTACGCCACTGCCTGGCTCTTAAACAACAAATATCTGAAAACGTAAGGAGTCTGTAATAACAGAGGTTCCAGACTGGAACACACAACATATGCGGTGGGGGTCAGCAACCTTGGCTCTCCTGATGTTTTGAAACTATATTTCCGAAGATGCTTTGTAAGCCTAATGAGTAGCTTCTAAGTGAGTATCATCCTAATGAGTATCACAAAGACTTCTAATATGGTTGTTTTTGTTTATTTTCAAGGGCACATTAAAATACTGTGTTTCATAACCTCTTTTTCTAGTAAACCTATTGATAAAAAAAAGAAATCATCTGAAATGTGCATAAACACAAACAGAAAGGTAATTTTAAACGACAATAAAATGCAATTAAATTGTGGATATGTAACGATAATGCAAGCCAATTTAAAATAAGTTTCATTTATAACAATTTATTACCCTTTATTTTACGTTAATTAACTTATTATTCTGAACTTTCTGCGGGGGAAGAAATTATGTATCCTAATTAAGAGAAAACTATATCTCTATCAAATTACCTCACAACAATACACTGTCATTTGACTGCTCTGCCGAATAACCTGTGACACCATGTACTTGTTAAAAAATCGCAGCTCTTAATGAAGTGTATGCAATTTCTACTCATATGCAGGATGAACTATGAATATTATAATTTATTTGGTTAAGTTTATTTGGCTCTTCTTTAATTGCAGCAGTGCTAGAGTATGGCGTAACATAAAGCTTTCAGGGTAATTCAAAGAGATTCGAAAAGTCACCGCACGTTCGGTGACTTTTCGTTCTCTTCAATTCGGTTCCTTTTGCCGATCCCATTTTGGTGACCCTGCGGTGTATTCAGCAAGCACCACAGGGTCCCCGAATTGCAGGGAAAAGCTGCCGCAAACCCGGCAAAAACTAACCGCAAAACCCGGCGAATGCACGCCGAAAACCCGCAAAAAAATCTAGATTAACCTGCCGAAAACCACGGAAAAACCCAAGCAGGAGCCGATCGCAGCCTCCGGAAAAAGCCGACACCGCAGAAGAGGCAGTGAATAAATTAGAAAAACAGTTTGCACGAATGCTTGAAAAGTGTAACGCTGTTTGCAAAGAAACTACTGAGCGGAAATGTCTGAAATTTACATATGAGGTCCAGGGAATGATAATAAAAAGGGCTGTTACAGAAAAAATAAGTAAACTTAAAAAAAATAATAAAAAAAAAAAAATTGGACTTTTAAAAAAAAAAAAATCCAGAAAAATGCTTAAAATATCCTAAAAAAATCTATAAATAAAGAGACTCTTTACTGCAGAATTTTATAATGAACGGTTTATTAGATATTGAATTAAAACAGGAATATTTTTAACATTGAAGCCTATGGGATTCTCCTGAATAAACTTGCCGAATTAAACCACCGAATGGCAGGGCATTTCGGGAACCTTTCACTGCTGGTTTGTGTTCTCTGAATAGCCGAAGCAGTGGTTTTTCATGGGGATTTCACTGCCCTCGAACAGGCACCGAACAGGCACCGCATGTGCAGGCAATTCGCCAGGATTTGGCGAATTGTCTGCTCTCTGGATAGCCGAATGGCCAAGAAAGGTAACTGAACGCTGATTTTCAGCGTTCGCTTACCTTTCTCAAGCAATTCGAATCTCTTTGAATAACCCTGTTTGTTTTAATTTATACAAAAGAAATATGGCAAAGCATTATTTTCGTACTATTCTTCGTTATCATGTGGAATATTTATCTGTATAAAATTGAATTTCTTCTTTTCAAAGTATTGTATTTTTACCCCACCATTTGAACAAATCTGTGTATCCATATGTTTTAGCCATTCCGTTTTCAAAATTCATCAATTTTAAGAAGTTGGCAGATGGTTTCGAATTATACAAATATTATTTTCAGAATCTTCAAACTCGTGGGAACTGAATCGCATCATGTAATGGTTAAAGTATTGTATGATACTTAGCTGTGATCAATTGGCTTTTTAAAGATCTTTTAATGAAACTGTAACATCCTATGACTTACAGTGACGATAAAGAGTGGGCTCAAGCGCTATTTGGAGCTAATAAACCAATAATGGCAGGAGAATAATATTGATAAAGTGCGTTTGATGAGCTGGCATAGGTGGGAATTCCCAACTCCGCGTCAGCCCTTTTGGTTTGTGGACAAAGTTAATCTGTTAATAGGTCAATGGAATAGTTAGTTGTTAACTTCACATCCCATGTTTCAAATAAATATTATGACAACATGTTTTTTCCAACAAAAACTGCTTGGCAATGACGGGGTTTAATAATCCATCTTTATTACAATTCTATCATGCTTACTTCATTTTTAGGCAACGGATTCAGCTCTATATTTTTTTGGAACATAGCCCTAACCCTAAAAGCTGACCAAAACCTAACCCTAAAAGTAATGTAATTTTTGCAGCAGACTCCCATCAGAAGCATATTGTGAATGTGGTGTGAACTTGCATAGAAAAATTGACAAGGGTGCTCAGATTTTTCAGTCAAAATAAAACGTATTTTTACAGTTGCTGAATTCATACCCAGGACATACATGAAAATGAGAGAAATCTCAATGTATCCTTCCTGGTGAAATACTTTATAAATAGATAAATGCCACATCTTTTAAAACGCTCTAAAATTTTTTTACATTGTACCAATTTCATGAGTGGCCACAAGGTGGCGATATAATGATAGAACAATGATTGATGGATATATATGCATGTTAAATCAAATCAGATCAAAATAAGCTTTATTGGCAGGACCAAATACATTTTAGCATTGCCAAAGCATGTAAGAGTATTTTTTATGTGTATGTGTGTATGTCTGGGCTCATTACTACTTTAGGGAGGTTATTCACTATCCTCCGAAACTGCCACTGAACTGCTCTGAATGACGAATTTCACTGTAGACGATAACTGTCATTTCGTCAAATACAGGCGAATTGACAGCGAAATATGTGCAGTTCATCACAATTCAACACAATTCAGCACCAAAATTTTCCCATTGGAAACTATTCGTCTATTCACAGCCTGCTGAATTGCACCAAAATTTCGGCAAAATGACCTGATTTTTGGTGTTTCAATTCCTTAGGTTTAAATAGGTGAATCCAATAGGATTCAATGTAATAAAAGGAATATCTTTTTTGCTTTTTTTTTTTAAAAGACCATTTATTCTTTTTATTTCTTGCAAAATCCCTTTTTATTTTTTAAAAGAGCTTTTTGTATTTTTTTAAAGATATATATTTGTAAATACTTTGTTTTGTAATAGACCTTTTCATTATTTTTCTTATATTCTATTTCTATACGACAAACGGCCGCCCGAAAGTGCGGCTGCGCAACGCAAGTGGCAAACGAACGCATTTTTTCGAGAACGTCAAACCGCTACTACTGACGTACAGAGTGCGCTGCGGCCGCATAGCGGCGTGTTTGGGAGACGTCAGACGCTGCACACGTCCGGCCAACATAACGTCCAGACGCAAAAAGGGTTTTATTGATGATCCGTACAAAATCACGGACGAAAATGCGCATCGTATGACCGCTATCGGGTATTCCGTGAAAAAATACGTCCATTCGTTCGAACGCACTTTTTCACGGACAACGTGAAAAATGCGTTCGTCTGACCCTAGCTTAAACTGGAGGAGAAAATGTCTGAGGTAGCAGAGGCACACAATGACATGACGTCTAAAGTGGAGGAGTTGGAGGAGAAACTGCACCACTGTACAAGAAAACTGGCCGACTTGGAAGACCGCTCCCGGAGACATAACCTTAAAATTCGGGGGGTATCAGAATCGGTGACCACAAAAAACCTCCAAGAGTACGTGGCGGAATTTTTTTCATACCTCCTTCCTGACGCAGGCCCAGAAACGCTGCTTATGGACCGCATTCACCGACTCCCTAAGCCACCTTCGGCCCCACCTCAAGCGCCAAGGGACGTCCTATTGAGGCTCCACTACTTCAAACCCAGGGAAGATATCCTACGAGCTCTGCGTAATTCAAATGCTTCGGGCCCGGAGTATGCTCACCTGACAGTATTCCCAGATCTGTCGCAGACCACTCTTCAACAGCGACGACTTTTCCGCCCTGCCACGGTGGCGCTACGGGAGGCTGGGGTGGGGTATCGATCGGGGTACCCCACGAAGTTGTTGGTCACCCGCGATGGAAAGATCACGGTGCTCTGCTCAGTGGCCGAAGCCCGATTTGCTCTGGAATCCTGGGGATTATCTCTCGCAGATATTACGAAAAAACGCCCAACCTGGTCCAAACGGCTGGAAAAAGAATGGAGCAAGCGTTGAAGGTTCCACCAGGGACCATGTTCGCAGGACATACGTCGGTCACATCAAAATGTTCGAAGAGTTCCGCTTTCCGTAACTATTGTTTATTGAGTAATCCGCTAATATACGTTGATGGTTTATATTATATTGCTGCCTTGCTGCGCTGTTGCACAATGAGCTAGGCTTATAGGTTTGGCTGATCCTAGCCACGGATGTTACCCCTCTATTCTCCCTCCTCTACGGAGGAGAGTAGGTCTCTGCTTCGGACGAGAGCCCTACAGGAGAGGTGTTTACTTTTTGTATATAGTTTTGCCACAGCTGTGGCGGTTACCCCCTTGTTTGCATACTGTGTCCCTTTCCCCCCCCCAGGGCAGAGGTTCTCTACTATTACAAATGAGCTCGATAGGCTACACACCTGACCGACTTTGGACAGGGCTCACTAGGTTTCCCCTATCAATGACGCTTACTTACGATCCTCCATGAAGGTACTGACATTTAACGTTAAAGGTTTGAATCTACCCGTAAAGAGACATTCGCTTTATAGGGACCTCCGCTCCCTAGATGTTGATGTAGTGTGTCTGCAGGAGACACTTCCGCCGACTGGACCATCCCTCGTTAAACATCCCAGGGTTTGGCATACAATACCACTCTACATATCGGTCTAAATCCAGGGGGGTGTCCATGTTAGTAACTAATAGAGTGGCCTTCCAGGCCCACCGAATAATCAAAGACACTAGAGGTAGATATGTTATTCTTGTTTGCACAATTAACTCGACCACGTACACGATAGTCTCTGTATACGCTCCTAACACATCCCAACCCCAATTCATAGCACATGTATTACGTAAAGTGTCAGAGATACAGACGGGTATTCTAGTTTTGTGCGGAGATTTGAATATCTGCCTAGATCTGTCCCGGGATCGTTCGGCGTCCAACGACACTACGAAGTCGGCTACTTCCCCGAAAAAATTTCAGTTGCTCTTACAGCAATAGAATTTATATGACGTATGGCGTTTGCTTCATCCCACTGAAAGGGATTATACCTTTCGCTCCCATGTTCATAATAGCTACACTTGCATAGACCACTTTCTACTGCCAGGCTCTGCCATATCTCAAGTGGAGGAATGTTCCATACTGCCATTAACTTGGTCTGATCATTCCCCGGTCCTACTGACACTAGGCGACGCGTATCGTTATCGCACTCGACCCCCTTGGCGACTACGGGATAACCTGTTAATGCACGAACCAGCGAAACAAGCCATCCAATTAGCACTAACACAATATTTTAATGAGAACGTGACTCCTGACATTTGCCCTCTTACGGTCTGGCAGGCGCATAAAACGGTCATCCGAGGGATATGTATTGACTGGGTGACTAGATTAAGGAAGATGTATGTGTCCAGACGCTTGGAGATACTCACTACTTTGCAGGAATTAGATTTAAAAAATAAATTGTCCCCTTCCACCGACACGGCTGAGGCGTTGGAGGACGCATGTAGATCACTTAGGGAACTGGAGGCTGAAGCGTATTTCCGCTCCTTGTCCCGGTTGAAATCTTCCTATTATGCCCTTCAAAATAAACCGGGTAAGCTCCTAGCCCGACAATTGAGACCCCAAAATAGGTCCCAAAAAGTAGCAACCCTTAAAAGTGAACAGGGCCTGATATATAACCCCTCAGTGATCGCCGACAACTTTGCTAAATTCTATGAATCCCTATATAACCTGGTAGCTACGGATCAGGCTCATCCGCCGGCTGTATCTGCGGTAGATGATTACCTTGATACTGTACATCTCCTGTCCCTCTCGAGTCAACAGAGGGCCATGCTCTCTTCCCCAATCAAGCAAGAAGATATATCTACCTAATCTAATAAATCTACCTAAAAATAAATCCCCTGGTCCGGATGGACTCATCGGACACTACTACTCTACCTTCTCCTCACTTCTAGTGCCGCATCTACACGCTGGATATGAGATAGCATGGGAGAACGGCTCTTTCCTGGTGGATATGCTATGAGCACACATAGTCACCCTTCCTAAGCCGGGAAAGATCCCTGATCACTGCTCACATTTTAGACCGATTTCACTCCTGAACATCGACGTTAAATTATATAGCAAGATTTTGGCCAATAGATTGCAGAGGATTTTACCCACATTGGCGGGCCTGGATCAAGTGGGTTTTGTCTCCAGGCGTCAGGGCCCTGACAGCACTAAGAAATTGGTTACCTATTGGAGGTCATGAGGCAGTCCGAATCGCCGAGTGTGATCTTGTCGTTCGAGGCCGAAAAGGCCTTCGACAGGGTCAGCTGGGTGTTCTTAGACCGGGTCCTAAATAAATTTGGATTTCCATCTACATTTACAACCGCGATTCAGGCCTTGTATGATGCTCCTTCGGCTCGGGTGGTCACCTCAGGGTTTTTATCGGAGGAATTTGTGATTACTAATGGAACCCAGCAAGGGTGCCCACTATCCCCTCTACTGTACGCACTCATGTTAGAACCCCTGGCGCAAGCCATAAGACAGAATGACTATATACGCGGGGTCGAGGTAGGCCCTACAACTTACAAATTAAATTTATATGCGGATGACATACTCCTTACACTGACAGACCCATCAGAGTCAATCCCCACATTACAACAGGAATTAGATCTTTATAGTCAGGTCTCTTATCATAAGGTTAATCTTTCTAAGATGCAAGCGTTGCCTATTAATATCCCAGCCAAATCACTGTCTGACCTAAGATCCCGATACACTTTCGCCTGGAAGGCAGATTACATAATATATCTAGGGCTGCATATCGCTCGGGATGCAGAAAGTTTGTTCAAATGTAATTACATCAGGATATTGTCTGAAGTAAAATCATTGGTATTCCAATGGCGTAACCGAGAACTCTCTTGGCTGGGTAGGATGGCGGCGGTTAAAATGACGATCTTGCCAAAAATCTTATATGTATTCCGCTCCCTGCCACTAAATATTCCCAGGACATTTCTAGACACACTGCAGACAGTCCTCATGACATACATCTGGAGACGCAAACGACCTAGAGTCCCCAGAACCCTGCTTTACTACAGGAGCCGGGATGGAGGCCTGAATGTCCCCTGTCTTCGAAAATACTATTGGGCTTCATGTTTAGCTTCCTTGGCGGAAATGGTGCATGCCCATCCTATGCCCCAGTGGTTCACTATCGAATCCGCATACACTACTGGACACATGTTGTTGTATCTCTTGTGGTTAAAACCGAAAGAGAGACCCCGCATAATATGCCCACTGCCCTCCACGTCTCTTCATTTGCGGATATGGGATCAGTGTAAACCTTTTCTCACCCACCACACCACAATACCAATGGCCCTGCCCCTCTCCTCATTAAGATATCTTATGCCTCATTTTAGGATACTCCCTTGGACCAGTAGAGGGGTTACTCACTTACATCAGCTGTTTGCGCCAGCTGCCATCCTGTCCTTTCAAGACCTGCAGGTCAAATTTAAAATACTGCCTTCTATGTTTTTGTCGTATATGCAGTAGTGTTCATTTCTTAAATCGCGGGAGGTTATGGCGGGACTCAGAGACACTTTGCCACTTCTCTCAGAAGCTGAGGTTTTTTGGTTGGATCAATACTCTACCTCCAAACCAATCTCGCTCTTTTACTGTATTATTTCCACCCCACAGAGGGCAACGAGATGGGCGTTTCAAACAGCCTGGGAACGAGACCTTGCTAAGGTCTTCACTCCTACACAATGGGCAATGGCACACACATTTGCAGACAGAGCTTCAAAATGCGCTACATTGATAGAGACTCAGAGAAAACTGATGTACCGCTGGTACCTAACGCCCCACAGAATGAGCAAGTTTGCCCCGAATACCTCAGATCTCTGTTGGCGCTGCTCCTCAGCACCCGGCACGATGGGTCACATTTGGTGGCACTGCCCTCTGGTTGCCCCGCTTTGGAAAAACATTTCTACATTAGCCTCAGAAGCGCAAATTCACCGGAGATCTTACTACTGGGAATGATACACCTTCCACGCCAGCACTTGAAAATGCTTTTTATTATCGTTTCCACAACAATGCTACTTCTGACCAGAAACTGGAGGACTACTACAGTTCCGATGCAATGACAACTTATTGTTCTATTGGACCAGTATCGAACATTTGATACCAAGGCAACTGCAGACTGTGGCCAATGCCCTCCCAAAAAAGATCCCTGGGCGATTTGGGACATCCACAAGTTGTATAAGGCATGTGGCCTATAATGGGAATCGTTGCACAGGGAGAAAATGGGCCCTTCCACACTTCGTACGATGCCTTTGAGACCCTCCTCTTCTACTTTATATGCCTCATCCATCCGACGTCAACAGGATGATTTTGTTCATATGTGAAATTGCCCTTCCTTATTTCCCCCTCCCTTTCCACCCCTTCCCATGGATTTTATTTGCTTTTCTTTTGCACCTTCTTTTTATTTTGTTATTTGAAATTTTTTTTATTTTTTTTTCCTTTGCTTTTGTTTTTCATTATAACGGAAATTGAGAGTTTCATTAACACGCCATAAGAAGAATGTTTGTTGTTGTCTAACCCTCTCAATAAAAACTATTGTAAAATAAAAAATTATCTTATGAAATTACACTGTTAAAGGTTTTATTCAGAATAAAGTTACAAAAATAGATAACTTTAACCAGACCGAGACTCCAGATACATGTATATCCAGACATCAGACGCCAGATACATATATACCCAGACGCCAGATACATATATACCCAGACATCAGACGCCAGATACATATATACCCAGACATCAGATCCAAGTAATATCTTCCATTAAGTACAGACTCCTCTCCAACAGTTTTTAGGACCAAATTAATTTGGGGTTTATGCATCCGATATATCAAGTGGAACCGAATACTCTCTTTTAATTGTTCGTATGCCAGATTATCATAAGAAGTTAGAAGACCCCATAGTCAGTTTTCCCCCTTGGATGCTAATACAGATGAATCCATTAAAATTCGTGTGAGATACTTCCATCCCCATTTCTTTTTTTTGCACCTTCCATATCACTCATCTTTCTTTATAAATAGATATATTTAATTTTGCTGAACCCCAAACGCCTACGCCACCATTTCACCAATTATGACCTCTCACGGGAGAGGTTAGTTCTGCAAAGGGCCCCCTTTAATTCATTTCTCTCTCCCCCTTGAATTCATTTCTCTCTCCCCCTTGAATTCATTTCTCTCTCCCCCTTGAATTCATTTCTCTCTCCCCCTCTAATTCATTTCTCTCTCCCCCTTTAATTCATTTCTCTCTCCCCCTGTAATTCATTTCTCTCTCCCCCTTTAATTCATTTCTCTCTCCCCCTGTAATTCATTTCTCTCTCCCCCTTTAATTCATTTCTCTCCCCCCTTTAATTCATTTCTCTCTCCCTCTGTAATTAATTTCTCTCTCCCCTGTAATTCATTTCTCTCTCCCCTGTAATTCATTTCTCTCTCCCCTGTAATTAATTTCTCCCCCTCCCCTGCAATTCATTTCTCCCCTGCAATTTTCATCCCCCCCACTCCCCTGCAATTCATTTCTCTCTCCCCCTTTAATTCATTTCTCTCCCCCCCTTTAATTCATTTCTCTCTCCCTCTGTAATTAATTTCTCTCTCCCCTGTAATTCATTTCTCTCTCCCCTGTAATTAATTTCTCCCCCTCCCCTGCATTTCATTTCTCCCCTGCAATTTTCATCCCCCCCACTCCCCTGCAATTTTCATCCCCCCACTCCCCTGCAATTCATCCCTCTCACTCCCCTGCAATTCATCCCCTCCCCTGCAATTTTCATCCCCCTCCCACTCCCCTGCAATTTTCATCCCACTCCCCTGCAATTCACCCCCCCACTCCCCTGCATTCATCCCCCCACTCCCCTGCAATTCATCCCCCCACTCCCCTGCAATTTTCACCCCCCACTCCCCTGCAATTTTCACCCCCTCCCACTCCCCTGCAATTTTCACCCCCCTCCCCTGCAATTTTCATCCCCCCACTCCCCTGCAATTTTCATCCCCCCCACTCCCCTGCAATTTTCACCCCACTCCCCTGCAATTCACCCCCTCCCACTCCCCTGCAATTTTCACCCCCTCCCACTCCCCTGCAATTTTCACCCTCCTCCCACTCCCCTGCAATTCATCCCCCTCCCTTTACCTGACATCGCGAGTAGTAGAGTGAGGGGGCGGGGATAATCCCTGCTTCCCTCACTCGCTGAGGCACGCTGAGTCCTCCTTCACGCTGTGCCCGGAAGAGGAGGAGCGCAGCGTGAAGGGACATCCAGCGTGTAACACCGGTAAAAGGGGGGCGGGAGAGGGAATTTGCACCTCCCTGTTGTGACACTTTGAGGACCAATTGATTCCTCGCGCCGGATGTTTCCCATCTCTGGTCATGCTGTACCCAGCGTGCCCTCTGTCTCTCCATGCTACACTCTCACTGATGCTGCTTTGGGGAGACGGGATGAACCTCTTACTGATTCGAGATGTTAGCTTGGCGCAGTTTCCCGTGATCCGTTCACATGGTACAGCAAACGATCCGGCGAGTGCGCCGAGCAAAACTCTGAGATCAGTAAGAGGTTCAACCCGTCTCCCCGAAGCAGCGTCAGTGAGAGTGTAGCATGGAGAGACAGAGGGCATGCCGGGTACAGCATGAAAACCAGAGATGGGAAACATCCGGTGCAAGGAATCAATTGGTCCTCAGAGTGCCACAACAGGGGGGTGCAAATTCCCTCTCCGGCCCCCCTTTTACCGGACCTGCCTGCTACACTCTGGATGTCTCTTCACGCCGGCTGAAAAGTGACGGACAGTAAACGCGCTGGAAGTGGCTTCTGCCGGGCAAAAAAAAAAAAAGTCTGCCACTGGAATACGCAGCGCAGGCAGAACGATATACTTTATCGTGCTGCCTGCGTGTGCATCTCCACTCGCCCACCCTTAATTTCCACTCGCCAAATGCGAGTGGAAATTTTGACCCCTGTATTAAGATAACATTTAAAGTATTACACTGACACATTACTTTTTTTCCCTCAATCATGTTTCTTTTCTTAGGAATAATTGTTTCAATAATCTTAATGTACTCAGTGTCTTTATTCCTTTTGTGTTTGCATTTTTATTACAAATATTTGGTCAGTGTAAATCAAACCTTTTTTTTGCAAACGTTGCTTGGTTTCACTTACAATGATCACTGTTGAATATTTTTGTAGATAATGAGGTATAAATAACCAGTGTCCCAAGAGTAAGCGGTATTGAGGCATAGATATCTAGCCGGTGCGGTATGCAAACATTTCAGAGCCTATAAATGGAAATAGGTATGCCGATAATTGTATTTTGACACTGGCATCCTTTACAAATTCACACAACAAGGGATCCAAGCTGACCATTGGAAGAGGCATAATTTGGGAGGATCGCACTATGAATCCTTACTTTAACTGCTAGTGAACCAGAACATGTTGGAATAAATCTTTTTCTTGTAGTTTTTGCTGCATGAAAATCTAGTGACTGTTTTAGAAACAAATGCACACAATGGAAAGGTCAATGAGGGTCATAAGGCCAAGATGTGTTCATGGCACATGGCATCATGGCACATGGTGACCTTTGTGCAAGGATTTAGTTAGCATAGGCATGTATTAGTATGTAAGAATATCCCTTTGTGGTCCTCTGTATTCCCAATTCACAAAATTATATTTTAGTGTTCTCTTGTCCCAGGACTGGTCAACTCTAGCTCCCGAAATTTCAATATCAATAATGTATCCATGTGTTGATGACTGTACCCCTGATCCAAGCAACTCCAATATTCCCTGGTTTCAAAGATGTTATATGTTCTAAAGCCCCAGCAAAGACCCAAGTTATTTGGTGTATATTACTAAGAAAAATATTTCTCCTGTACAAACATCATTAATGTCCTTCTAGTGTTAATGTGTCTAGTCTTTGTATGAAGACAGGCCCCTATTCTGACCTTGATATAAACCCCTTCCCGCCCGCTGACGTACATAGTACGTCCGGTGGGGAAATCCCCTTAACGACCCCAGACGTAATATGTATGTCACAGTCTCCTAACCTCCCTCCCTATACTCACCTCTTTGTCTGGGCTCCCTCAGCGTTCTGGCAGGCAGGAAGTCTGCCCTGCCTATTGAGGGGGCCCGGCAGGCACGATGACATCATAAATGTGTGTGATGGCGTCACTCTCCCTCCCAAACCACTTCACCTAGAAAAAAAGGAAAAGCACCGCTGGAAAGGAGAGAGTCTCCCCTTTTCAGCAGTAGCTGTCATTAACCCCTCTGTTGACAGATCGTGATTCAAACCTGGAAGTGGCTGACATCATGGATCTTGGATGTCAGCCAAGCCTCCGGGTCACCCCCCACCCACTGACATCTTCACCATATGTGTGAGGACGTCAGTGGGCCAGTTAACCCCCTAGCTGCCAAGTGGAGATAGGGGCATCATTTGGATCCCCTTATCTCCCGATCTGTGGCAGCTAGAGGGTCATGTTTAAAATCAGTGGAAAGGCCTGATCATGGTTTGGTGTAACATGACTAGGTTTTGGGTAAAATAAAATTAAAAAAGTAATAATGAAAAAAAATTGACTCTTTTAAAAAAAAATTGTCTGGGGGGGTTTAATAATAGGACTTAAGATGGCATTTAAATATGATGGGCATAAAACGGTCAAAATGACCTCAGCGCACAGAGGTGAAATGGCTCAGCAGTGAAGGGGTTAAAAAGCAAAAACATGTAAAAATTGGGTATTTCTAATCTCAGGACAAAATTTTTAAAATATATAGCCGGGGTCTTTTTTGGCGGTTGTAGATTTTGGGGATTAAATTTTGAAAAAGTTAGTTTTTTCCATTATTTTTCATCATATTTCAGATTTTTTTTATAGTAAGTTATACGATATGATGGAAATAATGGTATCTTTAGAAAGACCATTTAATGGCAGGAAAAGGTTTATAAAATGTGCGGGTTGCATAAACGAGTAAGAGGAAAATTTGACCCAAATACAAACAGCGCAGAAACGTAAAAACCGCAGCAGGCACTTTCAGACAGACTTTCGTAAAACCGCCCGGCCACTAAGGGACTAACCATAGCTGTTGTAAACTAAGCAACTCGAAAGACTATAGGCCAAATCACAATCTGGCCTTTAAGCTCAGTGTACGAGCCATAAAGAATAAAGGATTGAGTGCTGGATTTATTTTTTACCCCTATTCCATTCAAGACAAAAGCTCAGTTTGTGTCTTGGATGTCACGCCAGGCTACTGTACATTAGCGTCTCCTATACTTTGCATGGGAGATGCTAATACGGCCACAGCAGATGGAGAATGAGCTATTCCAACCTACTTGTTCCCCTTCTGCGTCTCACGTTATTCTGAAACGAGTAACGTTTTTTAGACCCTAGTATTAAGTGATTCAGTACAATCACATAACACACAATTTTAAACCCACCCAAAAATCCAATACTCACCTCAGATCCCTCAGTGGCAAAAGCGGTCAGATCTGCTGCTTCCTTGCTCTGTGGGCAAAGGTACACAATACAAATAGTTACGAGTATTCTTCCGTGTATCCCTCCGCCACCTGGTCGGACCTTATTCACTTAAGCTCTCCATGGAATCCTATGGACTCCCGTGGCAGATAACACCATCCGCACTAAGCGCCACTGGTGTTATCTCCCTGCGGCTCAGCAGTATTATGATTAGAGCTGCTGGCAAAGCAGCTCGTCATAATACGGACATTAAAAACTAGACGCTAATCAAAAAAGGCAGACACAACTATTTTCCATTTGCGCCTTGCATTTAATGTCCATGATGTGATCCGGCGCTATAATGGCTCTGAGAAATTTACACCAGATCTGGTTACGTTTACATCAAGGTCGGTATAGGGCCCAAAGTTTGGAGTGCTAGATTTTGATTTCCTTTAGCAATGCCTTTTGAAACCTACAAACTTCGTAATAATTGGTATGCACCGCTCAGGTATTTGAATTTTATGACGATTTTAAAACGATAATACAAATTCAACAGTAGAAAGTGAGGGGGGCAGAAGAGCCCAACACCGGCTCTGTATATATTCACCTATGGGTTTTTTCTTCTTTTATTTGCAGATACCCAATCCGCCTTTTGCCGTTATTCCATTTTCAGATTATTTTCCTAAGGGATTAAACACATGGTAGAGCCGGGGCACATCCCTAGTATAATTCTGTATGGTAGCTGCACAAATAAAATGCATAGATGCCAGGCATGTACTGGCCATCGGAACTACCAGGAGAATCCCGGTGGGCCGATGGCTCAGTGGGCCGGTTCGACCAGGGCCGGATTAACATAGGAGCAGATGGAGCAGCAGCTCCAGGCCCATGCCCCAGAATAGGCCCAAAGAAAAAATAACAATGTCTGCATTGATGGACATTTGGACCCCATTATCTCCAACACCATAGCAGCTACAGGGTCATGTGATGTATCACTGGAAAGATACCAGAGCATGGCCTTTCCAATGATACCAAACATTACCAGGTTTTATGTAACAATAAAAATAAAGTAATAAATATTTCTTTATTTTTTCTTTTTAACACAGCAATACTTTCCACTTTCAATTATAAAGTGAACAATGATGCTGCACTAACTCACAATCTCAGGTGTGGAGGTGATGGCACGATCCGTTATTATGAATTGTTACACCAAAAACCTAAACCACCGCACTGCAGCAAAGTGCACTGGGGGGGACTTTGGAACCCTGCATCACTAATCTTTACACCTCACAAGGTCAAGGGAGGTGTCATTGAACAGGGCAGAGTCTGGCCTTTGCATTAATACCAAACATGACCATGTAAAATCTAAAAGAAAGGAAAACCAAAAAAACCTTTTTTATCTACTTATTTTTAGTTCCAATGCAATAGCATTGTCCATTTGTCACATATAAAATGAGCAATACCACTGCCATTACTCACCTTCTCATTTCCCACACTGGGAGCAAGATCAATGTTTTAAACATAGTCATATTATTCATAAAACACCTTCCTCCAAAACACAAGGGAAATATTTCATTTTGTTTTTGTAAAAATTGTGTATTTCCTCAGAGAAATGCAGTAACAGGCTCCCATTTCAATTTTATTTTTAACAAGAATGCCCTAGAGAATATATAACCACAAAGGTTTGGATGATTAACCCCTTAGTGACCGGGCGGTTTTACACAAATCCGTCCTTTAGTGACTGCTGCTGTTTTTACGTTTCTGCGCTGTTAGTGTTTAGGTCAAATTTTCCTCTTACTCGTTTATTCAACCCACACATATTATACACCCTTTTTCCCGCCATTAAATGGACTTTCTAGAAATACCATTATTTCCATAATATCCAATAATTTACTATAAAAAAATATGAAATATGATGAAAAAATGGTAAAAACACACTTTTTCGTAATTTAATCCCCAAAATCTACAACCACCAATAAAGACCCCGGCTAAATAGTTTCAAAATTTTATCCCGAGAATAGAAATACCCAATTTTTACATGTTTTTGCCTTTTAACCCTTTCACTGCTGAGCCAGTTCACCTATGTGCGCTGCACTCATTCTGACCATTTTGTGCTAATTATTTTGAGATGACAGCCTAGGTCCTATTTAATTAAACCCCCCAGACAAAAAACTTTAAAAAAAACCCCATTTTTTTATTTTATTTAATTTTTTTATTATTATTATTATTTTTTTTTTATTATTTTTTTTTTAAACCAAACTTAGTCATGTTTGGTATCATTGGAAAGGCCATGATCAGGCCTTTCAAATGATGTCAAATATGACCATCTAGCTGCCATGGATCGGGAGATAAGGGGATCCTGCTCGGCACTATCTGCTGAAATGAGGACACTACCTGGGCTGTGGAGGGAGGGAGATGTACCAGTGGAATATTCCGGGTGTACCCCTGATATATTCCAGTTGTAAGTGGGTGTTTTAAGAGGAGGGGTATATTGTAGTGTGGGAGATATTTGAGGGGGGGATCCACCCCCCTCCTAACCACACCATGGCTGCTTGAGGACCATGGGAGATGTAGTCCAAAAAAATGCAGAGGGCAGTGCAGCAAGGCTCCCCCTACAGTCCCAGAGAGGGTGGTATCGACCAGTCATGATGCACTCCTGCTCCCATCACTCTAGCAACAGGTAAGATGCAGTAGGGTCTCCCCCAGCACTCTGAGCCTGCACACTGCTGCTTACACCCTCAACCTTCATAAATCACCATGGGGAGGATTCTGGGGTGTCTGGAAGAGTGTTCAGGTTATTCTAAGTGGGTGCTACTTTGAACAATGGGTTAAGAGTACCAGAGGAATAGTACCAGAGGATTGGAGAAAAGCTGACGTGGTCCCTATATTTAAGAAAGGTTTAAAATTTGTGCCTGGGAATTATAGACCTGTGAGCTTAACATCTGTGGCTGGGAAAGTATTTGAGGGGTTACTAAGGGATAATATTCAGGAATTTATTGGGAGGTATAATGTAATTGGCAAAAATCAGCATGGTTTCATGAAACACAGATCATGTCAGACTAACCTAATTACGTTCTATGAGGAAGTAAGTAGAAGTATAGATCAGGGGGTCGCAGTGGATGTGATTTACTTAGATTTTGCCAAAGCTTTCGACACAGTTCCACACAAAAGGTTACTACTTAAATTAAGAAAAAATGGTCTAGATGAAAATACTTGTTCTTGGATAGAAAACTGGCTAAAAGATAGGGTACAGAGAGTGGTCATAAATGGTACATTTTCAAGATGGACACCAGTGGTAAGTGGTGTCCCTCAGGGGTCTGTTATAGGACCAATACTATTCAATTTATTTATAAATGACCTTGAGATAGGCATTGAAAGTCATGTATCAGTGTTTGCAGATGACACAAAGCTAGGAAAAGTAATACAATGTGAGCAGGATGTTACTTCGCTGCAGAGGGATTTAGATAAATTGGGGGACTGGGCACTTAAATGGCAGATGAAATTTAATCTAGATAAATGTAAAGTTATGCACTTTGGAGTGAAGAACACACAAGCAATTTATACCCTAAATGGTACGGAGTTAGGGAAATCCAAGCAGGAGAAGGATTTGGGAATAATCATAGACTTCAAACTAAGTAACAATCTGCAATGTCAAACAGCAGCCGCCAAGGCCAGCAAAGTACTGGCATGCATTAAAAGGGGAGTTCACTCACGGGATGAAAACATAATTTTGCCTCTGTATAAATCAATGGTCAGGCCGCACCTTGAATATGCCGTGCAATTTTGGGCACCTGTCTTAAAAAAAGATATTATATCGTTAGAAAAAGTGCAGAGACGGGCAACTAAATTAATAAGGGGGATGGAAGGGTTAAGTTATGAGGAAAGACTAACAAGCTTAAACCTGTTTAGTTTAGAGAAAAGGCGCCTTAGAGGGGATCTGATAACCTTATATAAATATATACGGGGCCATTATCAACCATTGTCTGATAACCTATTCATTAACAGGACTATACATAGGACAAGGGGTCATCCATTTAGACTGGAAGAAAGAAAATTTAGCTTAAAGCATAGGAAGGGTTATTTTACGGTGAGAACAATAAAGCTGTGGAATTCTCTGCCTGTTGAGGTGGTTGGGTCAGAGTCTGTACAGACTTTTAAAAAACGACTGGATGACTTCCTGCAGACACAGAATATTAAGGGTTATAATATTTAATATGTGGGTAAAAGCTTCTTGATCCAAGGAGAAATCTGACTGCCATTCTGGGGTCAAGAAGGAATTTTTTTCCCAGTATGTTGCATATTGGCGAGCGCTTCAGACTGGGTTTTTTGCCTTCTTTTGGATCAACAGCAGTAGGTTATGTGGGAGAGGCTGAACCCGATGGACGCATGTCTTTTTTCAGCCTATATAACTATGTAACTATGTAACTATGTAACTATGTAAGACTGCAAAACAAAAGAAAAGTGCTAGAGAAAAAATACCTGTGGATATGTGACCTTTTTATAGGCTTATTTGTATCTTTTTGGTGTGTTATATGTATATATAGCAAAATAAAAGTAGAGGAAGGCACTCCGGGACTTGAATAAAATAACAAATTTATTTAAACCAGCATAAAAACCGACGTTTCGGCCCAAATAGGGCCTTTTTCAAGGTACAAATAATGTATAAACAGCAAGTATTTATAGTTAAAAAACGAGGAATACTTACCCATCCCCTCCATGGCTGTGGGCTGAAAGAACGCCCTAGGACCGGAAGTTTCAATTAGGAAACGTCCAAGCGTGATTGGGCCGCGTCGTGCTGCTGCATTGCCCCTAGCAACCGGTGCCGGGAGGGGAGGGATAGGTGGTTCCCATGGCAATAATAAAAACAATTGCTGCGGCAGAGTTCCCAGAAGGGTGTGTGCGTTATACGGAGGACCTGTAAGGCAACGGGCAGAGCGATGTTACTGTATAAGTTAAAGTTAAAGATATGTGAAGGTTTTGTCAGGTGATAGAAGTCAAGAGTGCAGGGTGGCCGATGAAGGTGCATATAGAAAAGAACATTGTGGGCGATGTAGGTAAAGAGTGCATAGATAAATATAGAGTGAATGTGAGGGTTAAATGGAAAAAAAAGGTTGTATTGAGAGTGTGTAGATGTGAAGTCATAATGTGGTGCTGTGACATGCAAGTGTGTAAATGTAAGGAATGAGTATTGCTGTGATGATATGATGAAAAATATAACTCTAGGGGCAATGGTGAGTGAAAAAGTGAACATATATAAAATATTGAAAATGTGTGTAAAAATAAATCAGTGAAAAAAAATTATGTGAAAAAGTACAGATGGCCAAATGAAAAGAAGAGCGGTGGGAGAGATGTGAAAAGGTGTGCGTATGTGTGAGAACTGAGTGACTGTAAGGAATAAAGCGATGTATTGCAAGAAGAGTGTGTGAAAAGCTGGAAAAGAAATAGAACTACAACAGAGTGAATTATCGTGCAACAAGAAGGGAGTAAAAGAAATGTATTCGTTCAAGCCCCTAGGGGCTACTGTGTCTAAAGTGCGAGTCCAGAAGGTCTCTTTTTGCAGTAACATTTGGGAGCGATTTCCACCCCTGGGTGGAGGAGGTATATGATCAATGGCGATAAAACGGAGGGTTGCGAGGCGGTGGTTAGCCGCTAGAAAGTGCTTGGCAACAGGTTTCTCCATGTGGCCATCTCTAACAGTAGTTGTAGGGATTGCTAGGGGCAACGCGGCAGCACGCCGCAGCCCGATCACGCTTGGACATCTCCTAATTGAAACTTCCGGTCCTAGGGCGTTCTTTCAGCCCACAGCCATGGAGGGGATGGGTAAGTATTCCTCGTTTTTTTAACTATAAATACTTGCTGTTTATACATTATTTGTACCTTGAAAAAGGCCCTATTTGGGCCGAAACGTCGTTTTTTATGCTGTTTTAAATAAATTTGTTATTTTATTCAAGTCCCGGAGTGCCTTCCTCTACTTTTCTTTTGCTATATGATCCATGGGGAGCTAGCACCTGGGCACAACTTATTTTGGCTGTGGGAACTTTTCTGACCCACAGCAGTTTTTGGAATTGAGTGTCTGGCCCTTTCCACTGTTTTTGTATATTTTATATATATATATATCCTCACGTGATTTTTATTTTTCCTTTGATATAAGGTTGGAAGCTTTTGATGTAATCTGAATAAAAGAAATGCGATAGAGCTGCTTCAGAAAAGGTTACCTGCTAATTAATGGACATTCTTTAGTACAAATAAATAGGTATATTCACACAATGTAAACCAGTAGAGTATGGTGTGTGTGTGTGTATATATATACATACATACACACAATAAACATACTCTAATGCACACCGTATGACCGCTATCGCGTCTTCCATGACAAAGTGCGCCCGGCGCATGGACGCACACTTTGATGGTAGACGTGAAAAATGTGTTCGTCTGACCCTATCCTAAACCATCCTCCAAAAACAATTTGGCGGCTGAACAATTAAAACAAGTGCTTTATTGCTAAAAACATAGTATAACATACATACAAATATCTACTAGAACATATTTCACCATCGTTGTGGCTTCATCAGACGGTCCTCTCTGCCCCGTGAGCATCCGGCTACGGACGGAGAAGGAAGGCTGCAGGAGGCTGCAGGAGGCTGCAGCCCCACCCCTAGGTAGGAGGGTTCGGGGAGGTGAATCTCTGTGTGCGCACGGAACAGCTACCTCGTGCTCACGTTAAGAGTTAATATGTGGGCACGATGTAGTAGATAGTCCCCACTACGTTAAACATCGTGTCCATGTGTTAATTATTTTTTTTTCTGCTTGACACTGGCGGGGCTCTGTAAAAAAGGTTCTCCATTTATGTTTTTTTTCATAAAGACTAACACATAGAATATATAACCACAAAGGTTTGGATTATAAATATCATTTGTCTGGGTCGTATAATAAAACATGACTTTAAACACGTTTAAACATGATGAGCACAAAACAGTCAGAATGAGCTCAGCAGCACACGGAGGTGAAATGGCTCAGCAGTGAAAGGGTTAAATATAGACTTTTTTAAGATGATACAAATCTTTTTGTCATATGTTTCATTTATAAAAATATATTATGATTTATTTTAAGTTAATTAACTTGTTATTCTGAACTTTCTGCAGAGGAAGAAATCATGTGTGCTAATTAAGAGAAAACGATATCTTTATCGAATAACCTCACAACAATACACTGTCATTTGACTTTTCTGCAAAGTAGCCTTTCTCCTGGTGTGTGTTCTAGTTTTTCTCTACCTGTAAATTTCTCTTTCTGTATATTTCGCCCTCTTTCATAGCCATAATATATATACACTTTGATTCCTTTGACCTTTTTTTAGTGAGTTTCTGGTGGAATGCTCAATGCCTATGCTAAATATACTCCCACGTATACACAGTCTAGTGCTACCTACTTTGATTGAAGCTTTTTTAACTGCTGGTCAGCCCTAGTTGTTTTTCAGGGTTGGGTTCCATTCTATATCGTGGGCTTCTTGCACCCACTTGGGTGCCTTGGGGTCATAAGAAGCGTGCGGGTGCTGAATGCTCACTTGGTTCACAGATCGGTGAGCCAGAAGTATCGATGTCAGATTTATAGCCAAAGGTCAAGGCATTACATTCAAGATCATCAGCAGTGTTTAAAGCAAGCAGAAGCATATTTATTCTGGAGGTGTCCCTTTATTTCACTTTGTATGCAAGATCTAAGATGGGACTGCAAGAAAGAGCAAGAATTCTTCTTACTTAATATTTTGTAATAATGTGATATTCCTCATCTATCTCTGTTAGAAAAAAACAAATAAAAATGCGAATTCACACGTTGGATCTCATGAGTTTTTACTTCAATAACATGGACCGTGCACATAAAAGCCTACCCCCTGTTGCGTAGATGTGCATTGCCTAATATATCCTTATATAAGTCTTCTGATTGTATGTGATTGTGATTTTATGACATTTGTACAATATGTATTTATTTCTGTATCTTTGTGAAGTGGCGTACTGAAACGTCCACATCCACACACATAAAGCAATATTTTATCTATATTTTTGCTTCCTATCTCCACAGTTGGTCTGTGCTTTAAAACCCCATAATTTAGAAGGATTATGTTATACTTCTTGAAAGCGGTATCCCATGGAAAACACACTTAAAAAATGCATCAGAAATGACACAGGAAGAAAGGTCTTTAAAAAAGGCCAAATTTGATGCCTGACAGCTTGGATGTGGACGAATTTCAATCGTTCAATTCAGCCATGGCCAAATTCAATACTCTAGGCTAAATTGGATCGTTATTTTCCATTAATATGGTTAGACTAAGGGTTAAAAAGTATGATCAGGGTGAGTTAGAAACCAGGCTTAAAAATTATAGTTAGAAACCAGGGTTTGAGTTAGAAATGAGGATTAGAAAGTAGGATTCAATGCAATCACGTCAAAAGAAGGGGCAGAATCTGTTGCCTAAAAATTAAGCAAAAGTGGAGCAGACTAACAGGTTTATTCAGAGAGCGCCCACCTGGGCCCGAAATGTCACCGAACAGGGAATATCCTCTTATGATACCATTTCGGGGCCATTCGGCTATTCAGAGAGCAGGCAGTTTGCCAAATTTTGGCGAACTGCCAGCAAATACGGTGCCTGTTCAAAGGTAGTGAAATCCCCACCACAGAGAAGCAATGGTTAATCTATTCAGAGAACACCGAACAGCAGTGAAATGTCAGAAAAATGCCCTGCTGTTCGGTGGTTTCAGTTGGCAGGTTTATTCAGGTGAACCCCGTAGACTTCAATGTCAAAAATATTCCCGTTCTTATTCAATATTAAATAAACTGTTTATTCTTTAAATGTGCAGCAAAAAGTCTCTTTATTTATTTTTTAGGATCTTTCAGGCATTTTTCGGGATTTTTTCGGGATTTTTTTTTTAATTGCAGTTTTTCTTTTTTCTGTAACAGCCCTTTTTATGATCATTCATAGGACCTTATATGTTAATTCCAGACATTTTCGTCTAGTAGTTTTTTTGCAAACAGCGTTTCAATTTTGACACTTTCAATTGTTTGTTTTTTTTCTACCCCGTTCATCAGCTTTCCGGGTTATTCAGGCAGCTGGTCGGCACTGTGCTCGGCGGCTGGTCGGCACTGTGCTCGGCGGATCGTCGGCTTTTTCTGGATGTATTTGGCATGTTTTTTGCCGCAGTTTGAGTGATCCGATACTTTGGATCGTATCGGATGTGTTTTCCAGCGGATTTTTGGCTTTTGTTCGGTGATTTGCTGGCGGGTTTGCTGTGGATTTTCCAGTCCGTTGCCTGCACTCCGGGGACCCTGCAGTGAATGCTGATTTCATCGCAGGGTCTGGAAATTTGATTCCCCGAAGTGCAGGGAAGAGAGAGCACCAAGAGAGTGCTCTCTGAAGAACCCCTTAAATGTAACCCTAGCCCTAAAACCAGCACAAATAGTAACCTAACCCTAACCTTAAATTCTAACGGCAGCCTAAGGAAAAGCTGTGGAATAAGATTATGCTTTAAAAAAGTTGCTCCAATTCAGATATAGCCAAATTGGTCACCTTCCCTTTGGGCACAGCCAAATTTTGATGCATTTCCATTCAGCTGAATGGAATGCTCTGGGTCAAAATGTAGCATAATTTTACAAAGCTAATGTTAGAAATTAGGGTTAGGGTTAGGAATTAGGTTTAGAAATTGCAGTAAAGGTTAGAAATTAGGGTTAGGGATAGAAATTAGTGGTAGGGTTTGAAATTAGGGTTAGACACATTGAGAACAATTGGAAACCAAGACCTCGCTCGAAAGCATACAATCTAAGAGGACTGGTGTGATACACAGAGGCGTACAGGATCTGACATAAGGATCTGTCTCCAAAGCAGTGTTCTTTGTAACAGATTGAAGGATCAGGGTGCTACAATTCAGGAAATCTGGGAGCTACTCTACATTTGGTGAATTTGTCAGACCTTTAAAGCTGAATTATAGTTAAGTGCTGACAAGATGCTCGCAAACTGACCAGGTTATTCATACATGGCTGGGATACATACTCTTGAATATTAGTGATTATGGTAACACTGTTTACAATGAGCAGAGAAATCAACAGTAAAAAGTGTGCTGACCAACCCCTGTAAAAAGTCGACAAGCCACCGAACAGGGTAAAAAAAAAAAAAAAGGAACAACCGCAACTTTTAAAAGGCGTTTTCAAAAAAAAGTACTGCATGATTATGCCTGAGAATAATATATAAGGTCCTTTTTAAAAAGAAATAGGAAAAAATTTTGCTGAAGAAATCCCGAAAAATGCCTAAATAAAACCAAAGAGCCTTTATGCGGCAAATGAAAAGAATAAACGACTTAATAAATATTTAATAAAACTGGGGAATTCTATGGGATTAGTCTGTTTAAACCTGTCAAATGAAACCACCGAAAATCAGGGCATTTCACTGACATTTCGGTGCTGTTTGGCGTTATCTGAATAGATTAACAATTACTTCTTTATGGGGAATTTCACTGCCGCCGAAGATCACCATATTTCCCTGGCAATTCGCCAATATTTGGCGAATTGTCGGGTTTTTGAATAGCCGAATGGCCACAGAATTGCACCGTACAGGTAAATTCACTGTTCGGTGGCCATTTTGGCTCTCTTTGTTTACATTTTTTTCCAGGTCACCTATTTTGTTGACTATTTGAAAGACATTTATAATAATGGAGAAGTATCAGGTATTAACTACCTTAATGTTGTATCTCGGTGGTTTGTTCTCTCCTCGTTGCCCACATATTGGTTATGAATAATAAAGTCTGGCTTTTTTATGCATATCTTTAACGATGATGAAAATATTCTTTTAGTCAATGCAATTTAATCTGGACGTACTAAGTGACATTTTTATGAAGTAGAATTGTGCCAATGTAACTAAGGAAACAGCGCCCCTGCAGCTTTACGAACAATCATCGCTGATGATTGAATGAGAGAAAAAAAAAGAGGCCATGGACAGAAATGCTTTGGCACGAGACTTCTGGAGGAGAATTAGGAAAACATTACAGAGCAGCAACACATATTGATTGTATGACCCGGTCAGCGATATAAAATTTCTCCGGTGATACCAAATTACATGTTACGGTTTTCTTAATACACCTTTAGAAATTCAATATAGATTGCTGATATTATCTAGGCTTCTGCCTTTGTGGGGCTAATTGAAAAGATTATTGAAGGCGGAGTACTAAAAAGAGCAAACAAAATAGTATATTATATTTAAATAAAGATTTTAGTGATTTAATAAAAAGGGCTATTCCTGTGGTAATTTTGTTTTGTAAATAATATCATCATTATGGTTTTATGTGTCAGGATTTCTTTTTCAGTTTGAGTGTTCTGGTTATAAAATTTTTACGTTCTCATATAGAATAAGTCAATGTTCAAGTCTCTGCAACTATAATGCATCTCATGCGTGCGTATGTTGGTATCGGATTTCTCCAATCTTGGATTTCCTAATCATTTTGTTCCACCACAGGCAGTGATTAACTGAAGGAATATTTCTCATTACTAACTTATTGCAACGGTCTCTATTCTTTCTTATTACCGTAGATACTCGAGTATAGCGCGACCTGAATATAACGCGATTGATAGAGATTTATTATGGAAATGAGAGAATACTCAAGACTCGAATATAACGCAGGGAACAACATTTTACTGTACTGTTAAACAATTAAAATCCTTCCAGGGTGCTCTGCTCTAGAATGATTGCAATTGTTACTAAGTATGAAGCCACTGGCCACCCGTCTTCTTTACTAGCGATTAGATGGCCAGCGGAGGCAAGCGAGGTGAATGATTGGCTTAAACCGAGCGTGCCCTCTGGCCGTGATTGAGCCCTCCTCTCCCGAATTCGGGAGTACCTAAAGTGTTTGCAAGCATCAGGGAGCCCGCATTCAATTCCTCGAGACTACCAGAACTTCCGGGAGACTTGGGACAGAGCAAGGCAAGTTGTTTTTTTTTCTACACGCGATGCAGATGTCTCGAATATAACGCGACCCCTCCAATTTTAAGGTAATTTTTTGTCACGAAAATCTAGCGGTATACTCGAGTATCTATAATGTAATCAACAATCATAGAATTTTTTTATGGTTGTCCTTATGCCATGGATTCCAGAGAAGAACACTAAAAGGGTTCTACTAAGAACACCGAACTTGCCACCAAATTGCACCGATCAGTGAATTTCACCAGCACGGTGCAATTTCGTGCAGTTCGGCTATTCAGAAAGCTGTCAATTCGCTAAATACTGGAGAATTGACAGAGAAATAAGGTGCAGTTCGCTGCAGATCGCCTCAATTCGGCGACCTTCACCAGCAGTGAAATTGTCTCATACAGAAGTATTGGTTAATCTATTCAGAGAATGCCGAACTGTACCAAAACGTCAGTTAAATGCCCTGATTTTCGGTGGTTCAGTTCAAAAGGTTTAATAGGATTCAGTGTTAAAAAATATTATCGTTTTTATGCCTTATTTTGTTTGACCGTTTATTCTTTTCAGTTTCAGCAAAAAGTCTTTATAATTATTATGAATTTTTTTTGTAGATTACATTTTTGATTCTCTTTTTTTAATGGCTTTGTCTTTATTCTGAAACAGACATTTTAATCATTTTTTATAGGACCTTTTTTAATTATTTCCACACATTTTCATGCATTTTTATGGTTTTAAATGCCTTCTAAAGAATAGCAGAGTTCTGGCTTTTGATTTTTTTTTTAAGGTTTGACAGCGTTCGGTTTTCTGTTGGCGGTCTTCGGTGGTGTTCAGCAGGCTGATCAGCGGTCTTTGGCGGCGTTCGGAGGCGACTCCACATTCGGCGCACTTCGGTTACCCTGTGGTGAAAAGTGAATTCACTGTAGGGTAGGCAAACTGGAATCGCCGAAGCGCATCCAAGTGTGCCGAACGAAAAAGTACCAAAATGTCTGTGAAATTGCAGTGCTTTCTTAATAACCCTTTTTACATATAATGAAGGGTTTAATTATTAGGTGCTGCTGCCCAATCATGGGCCTTATTTCGGGGATGATGCTCACTTAACAAGAGCTGTTGTAAAGTTACCAGAGCCATCATAGTCTATGGAGCTGTTATGTTTACAACAGCTCTGGTTAAGTTTACACCAACCTTGTTATAGGGCCCCTTGTTTTTTTTTGTAAAAAGTGGGAATATATAATTAAAATGTACCTATTTTCCTACCTCACCTCCCCTTTATTTTTTGTATGGCTCTAGACCATCAATTGAGATACTTCTGATAAAAAAGCAACGAGGACGATCATTGTGCATGTGTCAGCTCACACAGACCAAACCATATACTAGTTATAGCACTTTCAACCTGCCATCTGATACTTTTGCACCTAAAAAAGCTGTCCAGGGTACTGGTTGACAGTATTCAGAGTTTCAGAAAGACCTCTGCCTTTTACTCTTGAAAATAAAAATCCGTTAGATACACACGGTAGTTTTATGGACTCAATTACACTGATGTTTGCACACATCTTTGCTGGGTGTAGAGGTTATCTTTCTGTATGTGACAGTAGATCCCAAGAAGCTGACTAATCAGAAACACTTTCTTGTTTTAGCACCAAGGGAAAAAAAAGCTTTTGGAATCATACATCAAATCCTTTTCTTTTTCTTGCTGCCAACATCATTCTTGGTTGCGAGCCATGGAAGAGCAAGACGATATAAAGTTCATTTGAGGAACTGTTCTCAGAAGACTTGTCCTCTGTGGCCAACTTAACGGTTACAGACTGCCTGGAACGACTACACGATCTAGCAATGTGAAATCTAAACAAGGGTGGAAGATTAACAAGTCCATATAAAATACAACACCGACATGTGGAAAATATATTTGGTAAAGTTATAGGTTTATCTTAAGCCCGTCACATAATACATGGACATGGGGTGGATACTAATAGAAACAGCTTATCCTCCAGATGTTTAAATGAGCCAACAATTAACTCCTGAAATCAATATTATGTAATAGGAAACAGTTAGGCAGGACAGAAAATTGACTGTAGAAATATTGCTGGGGTCAAGTAATGGACCTCTACTGGGTGAAGATATAGCAATGTGTCTTATCTTTGGCATGCTGCAACGGCAGCTATAATGTCATCTTTCGTTTCAGCACCCAGTGTTCGGGAAGAGTGTTCCAATGACTTTGGTTCATATCTCCTTTGAAAATAGAAGAGAAACTCTTTCCATTAGCATTGAGTTACAGATGGGCTAGGGGAGATAGAAGGGGGATTACTGACCTGTAATGCAACCGGAGTTTGCAGTTTCCAAGCCAGAGTATGAATGTTTCTGTTGTGCCCATTGAGACCTAGTGATTACTTTTAGCTATCATCCTTTAACCATTTGAATATGAGAGGTGATATTTAAAGGATTAAGCCTCTAATTACTAAAGAGGCTATAAATGAAATCCTAATGACAGCATGCAAGACAAAATAAAGAATTAAGTCATAGGGACATCCATCCAGCTTTTTCAAGGACATAACTCTTGTTCTCCTGTTCTTAATGTGAAAGGTATTTCTGAAAGTTTAAGTAGTATTTATAGAATGTTTCTTTACGTATAGTGTAACATAATCTCCTGTCATTTATACAGTATGTATTATAATTTATTTTATTTAGTGCATCGTATGTGCGTTTAAACCTGTGAATTAAGTTAATACATGAAAAAATAATATAAGTGAGAGGTTCTATAGACTTAATGATTTAAGAGCATGTAGAACAAGTCACTAATGGAAGTTAG
Source organism: Leptobrachium leishanense (assembly GCA_009667805.1). Taxonomy (NCBI): domain Eukaryota; kingdom Metazoa; phylum Chordata; class Amphibia; order Anura; family Megophryidae; genus Leptobrachium; species Leptobrachium leishanense. The sequence goes on along the minus strand of CM019065.1, from coordinate 114,252,068 downwards.
ATGTTCCTGAAAAATATTCTGCAATTAAAAGGCTGTCGCTTTACACTTTGCTGTCTAAGGCAGCCGGCACACGAGCATACTGTAATGCGTCCATTACGGATGCACTTTTTCACGGGAGATATTGTGAGTACTGCATAAAGTGCGTCCGTAACGTCTGATGTCTCCACACCCTAGGAAAATACATGGCAGCGTTGTTTCTGCGTCTGTTTAGCTTTTTAACGTCGATGTTATTTTTGCGTCCGTGGCTTTATGCTTTGCCTGTCCGTGAACAAGTGCGCAGGGGCTTTGTGTGGTGTGTTTAATTGACTCCTTTATAAAGCTATGACGGACAGCAAACAGTACGGTCAGACGGACGCAAAATGTTTGCAAGTGTGCCGCCAGCCTAAGGAGGAGGATGCTTGAATTTTATTGACAAATTATTAAATGATATACACTCAAAAGAAGCATTTGTTCAACATTCAAATTTCCATTTACTCTAAGCTTCATGAAGTTACTTTAGGCCTACAGAGTACTGGATTAAATGAGTTATGGATATGGCGCTAAAAATGTTCATGTGCTTGGCCATATCCCTCTCAGCAACACTTGATCCTCTGCTATATTCTCTCTTTCCACTGGTCCTTTGTCTGTTCAATAGCCCCTATGTTAATCCGGTTTTGCCTGTAAGCATGAACTATATGGGTTATATGATGTCTGAATGGAGCTCTCTGATTACAGCTATTGTGCTGGCTGCTAATGTAAATACATTGCAAGGAAAAAGGTAAACAGGAGTTTATGTTCTGATCCTCAGATAACATTAATTAAACCATCTAAATTGACATCGGCTTATTGGCCTAGATTCAATATACATCAATACTGGCATGATGTAGCCCCAATATCAATGCAATGCTACCTGTGGGATTCACTGAGCATCATATTGCAGTGTGTTCCAAGTGCATCACCATGGCTAGCCTTTGTTCCCTCCGTGTAATCATCTGATCATCTGATCTAATTCATCTGATTTAATGTCCCCCAGTGCGTGGGAACCCTGATGGTTCCGGGCACGGGTGGGAGCACTGCGCAAAATACAGTCTGTGCTTCTCATGTGGTCCGATCATACAGAAGAGCTACTGGACCATGGAGAAATGGAAGATGGTTGCCTGGTCTGAGGAATCACATTTATTTTAGATCAGTTGGATGCCTGTGCATTGTACAGTATACCTGGTGTGACGGGTTCACTCGGGGCAGGCTATGTGAGGGCCGGTACCTGAGTAGAAGGCTGGAAGTAGCCACCTTCCCAGTTCAGGGTTAACTGAGTGATTGCTCATTTACCACAGCTGCCCCACCCTTCCCTATAAGAAGTCTCAGTTCCTTCCAGTTCATTGAGGGGTTTGGAGACAGAAGGAGGAAGGAGTTGGAGACTGGTGAAAAAGTAAGGAATCTGTTATATTGGAAAGTGTGTTTTGTTTTACTGGGGGAACCCGTTTAGTGGGCCCAGGAGTAGACAGGTTCATCTGTTGTTAGTTAGTCTCCCAATAGGGAATAGGATTTCTTTTTTTTGTTGTTTATTTTCTCTGTGTGTGGAAAACCCCTTTGCTGCTGCAAATAAAAACGCTTAGAAAACCCACGTTGCTGTGTCCGCAGTACCTGCTTCTCCACAAGTGGTGGCAGCGGTGGGATATTGTACCTGCTGTGCGCTGGCAGTAGCAACAAGGGTACAGAACCCACAGTTACAATGGAGGACTTATTAAAAGCACTGGTATGTGCCACGGCAACGCAGCAGGAGAGCAACCGCCTAATACAGGCACAGATTGGGGCCGTGATGGAGGCCCAGAAAGCTGACCACGAACTGCTTAAAGCAACAGTACGAGGTTTGGCGACGCAAGCACCCCCTAGCCAGGAGACCAGGATTCGAGCTAGTTGCTACCTTCAGAAGATGTTGCCTGAGGATGACGTGGAAGCATACCTCCGTGCCTTTGAGCGTACTGCTACTCGGGAGGCCTGGCCTACAGACAAGTGGGCGGGGATTATCGCACCCTTCCTGATTGGAGAGGCCCAAAAGGCCTACTATGACCTGGAGGAAGTCCAGGCTACGGACTATAAACTCTTAAAGGCTGAAATCCTGGCCCGGTTCGGAGTGACAAAAGCTGTGAGAGCGCGACGCTTCTCTAACTGGACGTATGAGGAGAAGACACCACCCCGGACGCAGATGTTCGACCTAATGCATTTGGCTCGGAAGTGGCTCCAGCCTGAGCACCAAAGCCCCACGCAGATAGTGGAAACCCTGGTGTTGGATAAGTTCCTACGCGGACTCCCACGCAGCCTCCGTGAATGGGTGGGACAAGGGAACCCGGGTACCTATGATGACATGGTGGCCCAAGTAGAGCGCTACCTGGCTGCAAAAGACTTCGAGGACTCGCCCAGGAGGTCGCCAAAGGTCGTTGTGGGGAGCATCCCCACCCATAGAAAGGAGCAGCCTCAAAAAGTCTTCGGCTCCACAACTAGGTCGAACGGGTCGGCAATCCTGCCAGCACCTGGGGGACCAGTGCGTTACTCAGACCACAGCAACACTTTTCGAAGAGGGAATGAGCCCCAAAGGAACTCGATACAGTGCTTTGAGTGTGGCGAACTGGGACATATTCGAGCCAGGTGTCCTAACACGTCCGAGCCCATGCCGTGTGGGCTGGGTGAGGACCCCCGGAATTTCTGCGGACTGATATGTATGACTGGCCTGGTGGAAGGGACTCAGACTTTTCGAGTGCCCGTCCTGCTGAACGGACTACAGGCAGTGGCACTTGCGGACTCCGGTAGTGCCATAACATTGGTGTCAGGCAAACTGGTGGGCCGGGCCAATATACAGAAAGATAAGACTGTGGGAGTGTTGTGCGTACATGGTAGTACCGTTCGTTATCCCACGGCGTTAGTCGCTGTCTCTGTGGGGGCAAGGGTACGGTCTGTCCCAGCTGTGGTGGTACCCAACTTACCCTATTCCCTTGTCTTAGGGAGAGATTTCCCGGACTTTCAGACCATATTGCAGGGGTTATCTGTTGGTACGGCCACTGCCGACCTTGATGAGGGTACTAACGACATCACCGAGGTGTTCCCATTCCACGATACGTCTTTTTGTCAGAAACCTCCTAAACCCCGGAAAACACGCAGAGAGAGGCGAGAAGCCAAACACGGCTTTACCAGAGCTCGGGCTGAGGCTCTGGTGAACACCCCGGCCAAAAGATCTCAAAAGGGGGTGGCCACCCAGGTGACAGAGACAGAATTGGGGGTCCCTGTAACACATACGAGTGAGGAGGTGAATGAGGCTCCTAACTCTGGGGGCTCTACCTCTGATGGGAATGTCTCAGGGGGAGGGGTTTCCGGGAACACTGTTTTTGGGAACGACCAAGCTAGTGATCCTTTGTTACAGACTGCGAGAAGCAGGGTGATTGAGGTGAACGGGGTGCCGGTGGAAGGGGCAATAAAGAGTTATCCGTACTTTATTTTGAAGAGTGATCTGTTGTACCGGGTCATCATGGAGGGAGGTCAGGAAATTGAACAGTTGGTGGTTCCGTCCTCTCAGACCAGAAAGGTACTCGACTTCGCTCATTCCCATGTGCTAGGAGGGCACTTAGGGGTTGAGAAGACCCAGGAGCGGGTCCTGCGCAGGTTCTTCTGGCCGGGGGTTTATGAGGCGGTGAAACGGTACTGTGCCTCATGCCCCGAATGTCAGTTGGCATCTCCTAAGCCACACTTGAGAGCCCCTCTCATACCCCTCCCGGTCATTGATGTCCCCTTTGAAAGGATCGCAATGGACATTGTGGGTCCGTTAGAAAAATCCGCACGTGGACACCAGTACATATTGGTGATCCTGGATTATGCCACTCGGTATCCTGAAGCCGTTCCCTTGCGCAAAGCAAATGCAAGGAACATTGCCCGAGAGTTGGTTCAGGTATTCGCACGAGTGGGCATCCCGAAAGAGATCCTGACCGATCAGGGTACTCCTTTTGTTTCCCGTCTGATGAAAGAGCTGTGTCACTTGTTAAAGATACAGGCGCTAAAGACCTCCGTGTATCACCCGCAGACGGATGGGCTTGTCGAGCGGTTCAACCGCACCCTAAAGGGGATGCTGAGGAAGGTTGTTAACAGGGAAGGAAAGGACTGGGACATGTTATTGCCGTACTTGTTGTTTGCTATACGTGAGATTCCCCAGAGCTCGACCCGCTTCTCTCCGTTCGAACTCCTATATGGCAGGCACCCACGTGGTCTGCTGGATATACTCAGGGAAACCTGGGAGGAGCAGGGAGTGACCGGAACCAACCCGATACAATATGTTGTAGGCATACGCGAGCGGATGGCTCGGGTTATCCCCCTGGTACGCCAGCATATGGAAAGGGCACAGGAGACCCAATCCCATATCTATAACCAGAAGGCCACCGCAAGACAGTTCTCGCAAGGGGACAGGGTGATGATACTGGTCCCGACTGCAGAAAGCAAACTTCTGGCTCATTGGCAAGGACCATATGAGGTCCTGGAACAGACAGGCCCTGTTAACTACAGGATTAGGCAGCCTGACCGCCGGAAGAAGGAGCAGATCTACCATGTTAATCTCCTGAAGCCATGGCAAGACAGAGAGGCCTGCGTGTCCCAGACCGGCCATGCCCAGTCCGGTCCTCAGGCCCCAGAGCCGGGGGTGGCTATTTCCCCTGAGCTGACTCCTTGCCAGGTAGAGGAAGTCAACCGAATGGTCGAGAGGAATAGGGATGTGTTCTCACCGGTACCGGGTAGAACACATGACGTGTTCCACGACATTGTGACCGAACCCGGTGTAGCGATCAGACTGAAACCCTACCGGATACCGGAAGCCAAAAGAGAGGCAGTCAGACTAGAAGTCAAGAAAATGCTAGAGCTTAGGGTCATTGAGCCATCCCACAGTAATTGGTCCAGCCCCATCGTTTTGGTGCCAAAGCCAGACGGCTCTACCAGATTTTGTAACGACTTCAGGAAGTTGAATGAAATCAGCAAGTTCGATGCCTATCCCATGCCCCGTGTGGATGAGCTGGTGGAGAGATTGGCAAAGGCCAGATACCTCTCGACTCTTGATCTGACGAAAGGGTATTGGCAGATACCCCTAACCGGAAGGGCCAGGGAGAAAACCGCCTTTGCCACCCCGGACGGGTTATTTCATTACAGAATTATGCCCTTTGGCCTTCATGGAGCCCCAGCCACCTTCCAGCGGCTCATGGACAAGCTGCTCAGGCCTCACGTCCAGTACGCTGCGGCATACCTGGATGACGTCGTTGTCACGGGATGGCCCAGCACCCTCAGCCAGGGGCGGCGCGCAGTGACAGTGGTGACATGGACACTTGGGTGTGGTGGCACGCACCCCGTTTTACCAGTATTTTTATTTAGATGTGATTATTGTGTGGTGTAATAAAGTGCTCCCCGTTGGTTATGGTGTAATGTATTTTCCCCTTTGTTTGCCTTGCTCGCCGCCATTTTCCGATTCTTGTGGCGCAGTTGGAATTTCGATTCGGAAAATGGCCGATCCGAACCATCCGGTTCGGATCGCAAAATGGCCGATTCGGACCATCCGGTCCGAATTGGCGACTCCCTGAAGGATGGTGGCCAATGGGTCCCGGGAGGGCGGGCAAGGAGTCCCATTGTATTCTAATTCTAATGAGAAGTAATAAAAGTCTGTAATGTAAACAATAAAGGCAGATTCTGCAGTGCATTCAGCTTGGTCTGGTGTGGCTTTATTTCCACCGTATTTTCGGATCTGAGTGTCCCCCGCGGCCTCAGGATACGGTGCCCATCCGATCCGAATCGAGCGCGCTGACCCTGCATCGAGCATCAGGGCAGCGGCGCTGCATAAGAAGGTTCGTTCAGAGATCCGAACCGAAGGGCGCGGCCGCGTACCGCGCTTCGGTATTGCGAGGGATTGCGGTGCGATCCGAATCCCTCGCCCATCCCGGCAGATCCGAAGATTCCTTCAGCCCTGGTCCGATCCGAAAAGTCGTTCACCGAGATCCGAAAAGTTACCCGCACCGCGATCGGAAACGTTTCCCGCAAGATCCGAAACGTTTCCCACATCGAACCGAAGATTCCTCCGCGGCTGGCAGATCCGATCTCCACGGACGTCCCACACCCGCAAGGTCAGTGAACCAGCTGCTCGGGACGCTGAGTGCCGTATGGCTCAGTGGTCGGGCTGGTTCTAGGCAGGGGTCCCCTCCACCGCCCGCTAACCCTTCCTCAGGGTCACGCCAGGCCGCACGAGACGCCGAGTGCGCGTCACTCGGTAGTCGGGCCAGCGGTAAGCGAAGGGGTCACGCAGATTGAGCACACCCGCAGGCGGAACAACATCCCATTCCGTCATACTGGTGGCAGCGGTGGGATCGCTCTCTGCAGGCCCCTAGGAGACCTACGCCATGGCGGTGTACAACCCCTACAACCGGGACACCCTGCGTGGGATGTTGGAGAACCGGGGAGGAACGCCGGGTAACAAGAAACGCAAGACCCTGATCAAGGAGCTGACCAGGATGGATCAGGACGAGGCGACGACGCCCGTCCCCAGCCCTGTCTACGCAGAGGTGGAGGAAGGCGCTGATCTCAGAGAGGTGCGGCGCCGGATCGCCCTGCTTGGAGATGCCCCGACGACAGAGGACCGATGTGAGGTGATTCGGAAGTTCTACCGGGGAGTTGAGCTGGAGAAGGAACGCCAGCACCAGCTGCGGTTGGCAGAGCTCCGCGGAGCAGTAACTGAGTACAATGACCCCGAACCCTACCCCGTGGAACCCTGGGTCGAGACTCACAGCTCGTATGGAGCTTCACCCTGGGAATCCACAACCCCCAGTGACGACGCTTGCGGGACTCTCAGCTCGCCTGGAGCCTGTACTGAGGACGTCACTCATCCCAGCGACCCTCGGATGGAGACTCACAGCCCGCCTGGAGCTGCATCTGAGGACGCCACCTTCCCCACTGAGGAGCGGTGCTCCTGCGCTGGCACCTACGCCGACGTGAAGGTCGTGCTGGCCAGAGAGCTGCAGGAGGGCCTGGAGCAGGACCAGGAGTCCACAGAGGAGCTGTGGTACGAGGCCCTGGACCATGAGCGGGACTGCCATGACGTGGACATTCCCTCCGACGCCGACGTCTACCGGGAGCAGTACGCTGTGCGAGCAGCGTTCCTGCAGGGCCGGGCCCCAGAGGGGTGGGAGGACGAGCTCTGGAGTTTGGTGCAGGAGGAGGTCGCACTGGACGCCGCGTACCGCGCGCTCCGGTGGCTAACTGCCGCTCCGGCAGTACGGCCGTTGGGAGGCAGTTCCGTTGCAGGGCCTCGCTACGGAGGCACAGGACTGCTCTACGAGGGCATGGCCGCCGACCCCGATTTTGGAGAAGAGACCGAGGAACGGATGGAGGACATCCTGGAGCGGCGGGAATTGGAGATCCCGTCAGACAGCAGGGACTCAGTGTTTGAGGAGCTGGAGTCCCTGGCTGAGCGAGAGTGGGAGCTCGAGGTGGCTTATCGGAGACTGTTGGACGGCGTTCCGCAGTCGAGCCTGAGCTCCCCGTGGTGGGACGGGTCGGCGGAGGAAGTCGACAGTCCCCAGGTTTGGGACCTATGGGAAGCCGAGGCGGACTCATGGGTGCCCGTGGGGGGGTCGTCTGAGGAAGTTACCCCCCTCACCCCGCAAGAGGACAGGGTGGCCGAGGCCACGGGTCCAGCGGGGGAGAAGACGGATGGTTCCCCCGGGATGGGTTGTGCGCAACCCTTGGTTGTCCCGGGGGGTGAAGCAACCATCCTTCGCCAAGGAGATCTCCCACCAGCAGAAGAGCTGGCTACGGGGCAGAGTGCTGCTGGCCTCTGCCCACTGCCCAAAATCGGCCAGGAGGGGCAGACAGATGGTTCCCCCGGGATGGGTTGTGCGCAACCCTTGGTTGTCCCGGGGGGTGAAGCAACCATCCTTCGCCAGGGAGATCTCTCACCAGCGGAAGAGCTGGCTACGGGGCAGAGCGCCGCTGGCCTCTGCCCATTGCCCAAAGTCTGCCAGGAGGGGCAGACCGATGGTTCCCCCGGGATGGGTTGTGCGCAACCCTTGGTTGTCCCGGGGGGTGAAGCAACCATCCTTCGCCAAGGAGTTCTCTCACCAGCAGAAGAGCTGGCTACGGGGCAGAGCGCCGCTGGCCTCTGCCCACTACTCAAAGTCTGCCCGGAGGAGCAGACGGATGGTTCCCCCGGGACGGGTTGCGCGCAACCATTGATTGCCCCGGGGGGTGAAGAAACCATCCTCCCGCAGGGAGATCCTCGCCCAGCTGACGAGCTGGCCACGGGGCAGAGCGCCGCTGGCCTCTGCCCATCCCTCTCAGTTTGCCTCGAGGGGCAGCGCGAGGATGACCCTGTACGACTGCCGCGGCAGCGGTCCAGTCCTCTCGTCGGCGGCCAGGGAGAGCAGCCGGGGTTGACCTCGTTTGTCCTGCCGGTGGCCGTTTCCGTACCCGGCCAACCAGCAGAAGAGCTGACGCCAGGGCAGAGAGCCGCTGGCCTCTGCCCGCTCCGCCCGATTCGTCCCGAGGGGCAGAGCGTGGATGACCCTGGGCGACTGCCGTTGCATCCCGTGATTCTCCCTTCCAGCTGGCTGGAGGAGCAGCCAGGTTTGGCTCTTGTGGTTCCTTCGGTTGCCGTGTCTGTACCTGGCCCTCCAGTGGAAGAGCTGGCAACGGGGCAGAGCGCCGCTGGCCTCTGCCCATTTTTGCAACCTTTGGGCTCGAGAGCCCTACCCCGCCACGGTCCTGTCCCACGGCTGACCTGGGCACCTGGGGCGTGTGCAGTTAGCACCCGGGTTCCCCAGGTGAGTGACAATCCTGGGGGGGGCACCGGAGGCCCTCCGGCCCGGAGGCATGTCCTCTCGCCCAGCCGGGGACATCCTCAGGACATGGGGTCCCGACCAAGCTGGCACGGCCGCAAGGCCAAATGGAGAGGGCTGGTGACCCGGCCTCCCCAGACTGACTACGGGCCTGGGAGCACCGTCTTCCCCGGTATGACCCGGTGGGGTCAGACCAGGTGCGTCGAACTGGGGGAGGGGGAGGAGTGTCACGGGATGGCCCAGCACCCTCAGCCAGGGGCGGCGCGCAGTGACAGTGGTGACATGGACACTTGGGTGTGGTGGCACGCACCCCGTTTTACCAGTATTTTTATTTAGATGTGATTATTGTGTGGTGTAATAAAGTGCTCCCCGTTGGTTATGGTGTAATGTATTTTCCCCTTTGTTTGCCTTGCTCGCCGCCATTTTCCGATTCTTGTGGCGCAGTTGGAATTTCGATTCGGAAAATGGCCGATCCGAACCATCCGGTTCGGATCGCAAAATGGCCGATTCGGACCATCCGGTCCGAATTGGCGACTCCCTGAAGGATGGTGGCCAATGGGTCCCGGGAGGGCGGGCAAGGAGTCCCATTGTATTCTAATTCTAATGAGAAGTAATAAAAGTCTGTAATGTAAACAATAAAGGCAGATTCTGCAGTGCATTCAGCTTGGTCTGGTGTGGCTTTATTTCCACCGTATTTTCGGATCTGAGTGTCCCCCGCGGCCTCAGGATACGGTGCCCATCCGATCCGAATCGAGCGCGCTGACCCTGCATCGAGCATCAGGGCAGCGGCGCTGCATAAGAAGGTTCGTTCAGAGATCCGAACCGAAGGGCGCGGCCGCGTACCGCGCTTCGGTATTGCGAGGGATTGCGGTGCGATCCGAATCCCTCGCCCATCCCGGCAGATCCGAAGATTCCTTCAGCCCTGGTCCGATCCGAAAAGTCGTTCACCGAGATCCGAAAAGTTACCCGCACCGCGATCGGAAACGTTTCCCGCAAGATCCGAAACGTTTCCCACATCGAACCGAAGATTCCTCCGCGGCTGGCAGATCCGATCTCCACGGACGTCCCACACCCGCAAGGTCAGTGAACCAGCTGCTCGGGACGCTGAGTGCCGTATGGCTCAGTGGTCGGGCTGGTTCTAGGCAGGGGTCCCCTCCACCGCCCGCTAACCCTTCCTCAGGGTCACGCCAGGCCGCACGAGACGCCGAGTGCGCGTCACTCGGTAGTCGGGCCAGCGGTAAGCGAAGGGGTCACGCAGATTGAGCACACCCGCAGGCGGAACAACATCCCATTCCGTCATAGTCGTCATCCATAGCACGGATTGGGAGTCCCATCTGCCGAAGGTTGAGGCTGTGCTCGACACGTTCAGAAGGTCCGGTCTAACAGCCAACCCCCCCAAGTGTTTTATTGGGCTGGCGGAGGCTAAGTACTTGGGCTATGTGGTTGGGAGGGGATCGGTGAAACCCCAAGTCCATAAGGTGGAGGCAATACGGAATTGGCCTCAACCTCTTAGAAAAAAACAGGTGAGGGCCTTCCTGGGGATTGTCGGCTACTACCGTCGATTCATACCCCATTTTGCGACTAGGGCGGCGCCGCTAACCGACCTTATTAAAGGCAAAGGCCCCGATATGGTGAGATGGGACGGTAAGGCTGAGGAGGCCTTTGGCGATCTGCGCTCTGCGTTATGTGACCGGCCCATCCTCGTGGCACCGGACTTCGGGACTGAGTTCTTCCTGCAGACGGATGCCTCAGAGGTTGGTTTGGGGGCTGTGCTCTCGCAGTATGTGGATGGTGAGGAGCATCCGGTATTTTACCTGAGCAGGAAACTGCTGCCCCGGGAACAACGCTATGCCGTGATCGAGAAGGAGTGTCTAGCGATTAAATGGGCCACAGAGATGCTACGGTACTATTTACTGGGCAGGCAGTTTACCCTGGTCACCGACCACGCCCCTCTGAGGTGGATGCACAGTAACCGGGACCGCAATTCCCGGATCCTTCGGTGGTTCCTCTCCTTGCAGCCCTTCAAGTTTGTGGTGCAGCACAGGGCGGGCCTTCTCCACGGCAACGCCGATGCGCTGTCTCGGGCCCATGGGCTCTCCGCTGTGGTCGCTTCTCACCCTGGTGTTGCGCTGGGGAGGGGGATGTGTGACGGGTTCACTCGGGGCAGGCTATGTGAGGGCCGGTACCTGAGTAGAAGGCTGGAAGTAGCCACCTTCCCAGTTCAGGGTTAACTGAGTGATTGCTCATTTACCACAGCTGCCCCACCCTTCCCTATAAGAAGTCTCAGTTCCTTCCAGTTCATTGAGGGGTTTTGAGACAGAAGAAGGAAGGAGTTGGAGACTGGTGAAAAAGTAAGGAATCTGTTATATTGGAAAGTGTGTTTTGTTTTACTGGGGGAACCCGTTTAGTGGGCCCAGGAGTAGACAGGTTCGTCTGTTGTTAGTTAGTCTCCCAATAGGGAATAGGATTTCTTTTTTTTGTTGTTTATTTTCTCTGTGTGTGGAAAACCCCTTTGCTGCTGCAAATAAAAACGCTTAGAAAACCCACGTTGCTGTGTCCGCAGTACCTGCTTCTCCACACTGGGGAAAAGATGGCAGCAGGATGCACTATGGGAAGAAGGCAGGCCTGTGGAGGCAGTGTTATGCTCTGGGCAATGCCTCTACACAATATCATGTCAATATGGACCAAAATCTCTGAGAATTGTTTCCAACACCTACAGGGTTATTCAAAGAGAATCGAAAAGTCACATCACGTTCGCTGACTTTTCCTTCTCTTCAATTCGGTGCAATTCGGTGATCCCATTCCGGCGACCCTGCGATGTAGTCAGCAAGCACCACAGGGCCGTCGTAGTGCAGGGAAAAGATGCCGCAAACCGACAAACACTCACTGCAAAACCCGGCGAAGGCTCACCGAAACCCGCAAAAACATTTGAATTAACCCCAAACACGCCAGAGAAACCCGAGCAGCCGCCGATCACAGCGCAGAGCAGCCGCCGGAAAAAGCCGACACCGCAGACGAATGGAGTGAACAAAAAAATGAACCAGTACGCTTGAATGTTTGAAAAGTGAAACGCTGTTTGCAAAGAAACTGCAGAACGAAAATGTCTGAAATTTACATATAAGATCCAATAAATGATAATAAAAAGGGGCTGTTACAGAAAAAAATAAAGATTAAAAAAAAAAAGGATTTTTTTTTCGCAAATAAATCTTGAAAAATGCCTAATAGATCCTAAAAATAGGAATATTATTTAAATTATAATCAGAATATCATAATCAACGGTTTATTAGATAGTGAATTAAAACAGGAATATTTTTAACATTTGAAGTCTATGGGAATCGCCTGAATAAATCTGTCTCATGAAACCACCGAACAGCAGGGCAATTCGGCAACTTTTCACTGCTGGTTTTTGTTATCTGAATAGACGAAGCATTGCTTCTCTATGGGGATTTCACTGCCCTCGAACAGGCAACGAACAGGCACCGTATGTGCAGGCAATTCGCCAACATTTGGCGAACTGCCTGCTCTCTGGATAGCTGAATGGCCAGGAAAGGACACCGTACGCTGAATTTCACTGTTCGGTTACCTTTCGGCCCCAATTCGGATCTCTTTGAATAACCCTGCTAGTTGAATCTATTCCATGTTGAATTAAGGCAGTTCTGAAAGCAAAAGGAGGTTGAACCCGATACTAGCAAGGTGTACCTAATAAAGTGGCTGTTGATCGTATTTATATATATATATAAAGTTTGAGGAGCTGCTCTTTCCTAAAACAGGGCTTGTGCTACACATGGACATAATCCATCACTTTCCACGAAGGATACAAACTAAGCCAGATTGGCTTGTGTTTTAGGCTTGGGTCAGACGAGCGTGATTTCTACGGACTGTACGTCCGTGCACAGGACGTACAGTTGTGTTAAAAATTATTCAACCCCCAATGCTGTAAAGGGTTTTAGGGAATTTAGTGTACATTTGTAGTCGTATTCAGAATGAAATCCTACAAGGACTTTTTAAAGAACCATATGCAACTAAAATGACATCAATTGGTTTTGTAATACAGTAGTAAATGTTTCTTTTGTGAATTCTTCATTGACACAATTATTCAACCCCTTAAAGACTACCACTCTGAAGAACAGAGGTTCATTCAAGTTTTTTCAATCAGGTATTGAAAACACCTGTGGATGTCACGGAGCAGCAATAAAGCATAATAAGCACCAATTAGGCAGCTTTAAAATGACTGTGATACTCAGCTCCTTCTAGACATTTACTGGTGTGGTTACAAACATGGTGAAGTCAAGAGAATGGTCCAGGAAGACAAGAGAAGAGGTGATTACTCTTCACAGTAAGGGCAATGGCTATAAGAAGATTGCAAAGATGTTAAACATACCAAGAGAGACCATAGGAAGCATCATTCGCAAATTCAAGGCAAAGGGCACTGTTGAAACGCTACCTGGTCGTGGCAGAAAGAAGATGCTGACTTCGACTGCTGTGCGCTACCTGAAGCGTAGAGTGGAGAAAAGTCCCCGTGTGACTGCTGAGGAACTGAGAAAAGATTTGTCAGATGTGGGTACTGAAGTTTCAGCTCAGACAATACGGCGCACACTGCGTAATGAAGGCCTCCATGCCAGAACTCCCAGGCGCACCCCCTTGCTGTCTCCAAAGAATAAGAAGAGTCGACTGCAGTATGCCAAAAGTCATGTGGACAAACCACAGAAGTTTTGGGATAGTGTTCTGTGGACTGATGAAACAAAATTAGAACTGTTTGGGCCCATGGATCAACGCTATGTTTGGAGGAGGAAGAACAAGGCCTATGAAGGAAAGAACACCTTGCCTACTGTGAAGCATGGCGGGGGGTCAATCATGCTTTGGGGCTGTTTTGCTTCTGCAGGTACAGGGAAGCTTCAGCGTGTGCAAGGTACCATGAATTCTCTTCAGTACCAGGAGATATTGGATGACAATGTGATGCAGTCCGTCACAAACCTTAGGCTTGGGAGACGTTGGACCTTTCAACAGGACAATGATCCCAAGCATACCTCCAAGTCCACTAGAGCATGGTTGCAGATTAAAGGCTGGAACATTTTGAAGTGGCCATCGCAGTCACCTGACTTAAATCCGATTGAGAACCTCTGGTGGGACTTAAAGAAAGCAGTTGCAGTGCGCAAGCCTAAGAATGTGACTGAACTGGAGGCTTTTGCCCATGACGAATGGGCGAAGATACCCGTAGATCGCTGCAAGACACTTGTGTCAAGCTATGCTTCACGTTTAAAAGCTGTTATAACTGTAAAAGGATGTTGTACTAAGTACTAAGATTGAATGTCACTTGGGGGTTGAATAAAACTGATAAGGATGTGAGCACAGAAAAGACATTTGTGGTTATTTCATTATAAATGTTATGTTATATTTGTCTGACCTACACGTTCCTCTTTGATTTAATTGTAAGCAAGATGACTGAATGATCAAAATCAATGTCAAACTGGTCAAAACACACAATTTCAGTGGGGGTTGAATAATTTTGAACACAACTGTACGTCAGTACGGAAGACGCAGTAGTGGCCACACAGTCAGTTTATTCACTGACGTATATTTTGACGGATGTAGGAGAGAAAATAAAATAAAAAGCAAAACCATTTTGTCCGTGAAAAATACTGGACGTATAACTGTCCACGTTCCATCACTCACACACAAAGGTATGAGGACGTTGCGGACGCAGCGCACTTTGTGCGGCCATTCTAGGGGTTGTACGTTCTTGCCTGCCTTGCGTCCGTGGGCCACGGCCGTTGTGCGTCCGCAGTTCAGTGCGGACGTACTTCGTGTGTCGGGCTCCAATGGGCTTTCTGTCATGCTATCACAGACGTACTTTTAGGCGCAATCACGGACGTGAACACTACGCTCGCCTGACCCCAGCCTAAGTGTGCAACATGCACCTGGTTTAACTGAATGGACTCTTGAGGGGTTATTCCGAATTGGCACAGAATTGCACCGTACGGTGCAATTTCGTGACCATTCGGCTATTCAAAAAGTTGGTAATTCGCCAAATATTGGCGAATTGCCAGCGAAATACAGTGACCCTTGGCGGCAGTGAAATTCCTCATAGAGAAGTAATGAGAGTTCAGAGAAGGGCTACTAAAATGGTGTACGGCTTGAAGGAGAAAAGTTACCAGGAAAGGCTTAATGATCTTAACATGTACAGCTTGGAAAAAAGACGAGACAGAGGTGATATGATAGAAACATTTAAATACGTAAAGGGAATCCACAAGGTAGAGGAAGGGAGTATATTTAAAAGGAAACAAAGTAGCAAAACAAGAGGACATAGTCTTAGATTAGAGGGGCAAAGGTTTAAAAGTAACATCAGGAAGCATTATTTTACTGAGAGGGTGGTGGATACATGGAACAGCCTTCCAGTTGAAGTGGTAGAGGCCAAAACAGTAATTGAATTTAAGCAAGCATGGGATAGGCATAAGGCTATCCTAAACAAAAGATAAATCCAGGTAAAGTATCCATGTAATTGGGCAAACTAGATGGGCCGAAAGGTTCTTATCTGCCGACATTTTCTATGTTTCTATGTTTTGTAATGGTTAATCTATTCAGAGAAAACTGAGCAGCACCGAAATGTCAGTGAAGTGCCCTGATTTGTGGTGGTTTCATTCGACAGGTTTAAGCAGGTAAATCTCATAGGTTTCAATGGTAAAAAAAATCCAGTTTTTCTTAAATATTTATTCAACCGTTTATTCGTTTCAGTTTACGCATTTGTCGTGATTTTTTCAGCATGCGTTTGAATTTTGTTCGGCGGTTTTCGAATGCGTTTGGTAGATTTTCCCTGCACTTCGGGGACCCTGCAGTGAATGCGGAATTCACCGCAGAGTTGGGGAATTTGATTCCCTGATTGCAGGGAATGAAACCTTGAATAACCCTGTTAGTTTCCAAACAAATAACTGTAGCTCTTTGTTCAAAAGAGGTGACCAAGTTCCTGTGACAAAATTTCTGTCGCTTTTTGTTTATTCTACAAAGTTCAGAGTGAAATAAGAACAAACAAACAAAAAAACCATGTGCAGCATTTGCTATTTTCTATTTTAAAGCAGGTGTGAACTCTTGAGACCTATCCCAACTTAGAAAGCGTGCAGCTGTTTTACTATTGCTACCAAGATCAGAAAACCACCTGGTCACATTCCAGTAACGCACGTGGAAACTGCAGTAATACATAAACAGATTATATCTTATAGATTTAAATGATAAATTATTGAGTCTTGTTTTCACTTATCTGTTTAATTAACCCCTTTACTATGAGGGGTTAACCTATGCAATCCACAGTGAATCTGCAATAATTGAATTATTATTATCATTTATAGAGCGTGCTTTGCAATAACCAAAGGGAACAAGACACAAATAAACAAACCTGGGAATGGAGAGACAAGAGTTTGCAATCTAGAGGGATTGAGGTGGAGAAAGACAAGAGGAGTTTTATTGATGGTCAGGATCAGAAGTGCCAGTGGTTTAAGAATGGTGGGGGCCATGGAAGTGGCATTTATCATGATGTGCAGGTAGTTAAGGAGAGGGATAGTTTGACATCAGTAATGTGGTACTGTGGTTCAACACAGCGTTGTCAAAATTGACTCCCCGAAGTGCGGGGTACGAAAGAGCACTGAATTTCTGGTGGAGTTTTGGTTGTCTTTGAATAACCCTGTATAAAGTGAAATCAGCAACTGCTACCTTAGTATATATACTAACGATTTAAAAAATTTAAGTAGCAGTTGCTGATTTCCCTTAGCTTTGTACTACTAAGAGAAATACTCTCTCACTGTAAAGCTGTGAATGAGAATAATAATGAAGGAGTAGGATGAAAGCATATGGCAGCAGTTTAATTTGTAAATATTTCTTATTCACTGCTATCCAAATGGCGACTATTAACCCATTTGCTAAGGATGACTTGAAGATGTCTCCCACACGTCATAGGGTCTCCGCAGCGAAGGGGGAGATGCCAGCCGTGGTGCGATTACATGATCAAGGGAATCCCTGCCCCACTAGCTGTCGAGGTATATCCCTATGGAAATCTCCATGGTGGAGATAGGCGGCAGCAATGTTGGTAGAGGTTCAAGTGTGGTGTCGTTGGATATTCCAGAGCATGGCCTTTCCAATGGTACCAAACATGACCAGGCTATGTGTAAAAGTAACATTAATATAAATAAAAAATATATATATTTTTTATAATGCAGCACTATTGTTCACTTTTCAATTATAATGTGAACAATGATGCTGTACTAACTCATCTTCTTATTTCCCACGATACCAGCAAGTTTGAAGGCGACGGCACAATGCGTCTTTTTTTCTTTGGTATATTGATAACCATACGCACTGCTGCGAGGAGCGCAGGGGGTACTTGAGAACCCTGCGTCTCTGATTTTTACACCGCACAAGCTAAAGCGAGGTAAAGAGAGTCTGGCCTTTCCAACGACACCAAATATGACCATGTGATGTGCAAAAATAGAAAGAAAAAAAAAATGAAATGCAAAATTTTACTATTTCGTTTTTCTTTTCTCATTTCTAAGGCGGTGGCAATATGTGCTTTAAGACTGGCGTCAGATGAGCGCGCTATGTGCGCCCGTACTGACGTGCTTACTGGCATTTGTCGCAGTGTTGGGACGCTGCAATGGGGCCGGTCACACACTTGTGCACGAAAGAGGTGGCCAGACAGGCGTCACAGACGTTCCTTCCACTCTCCAAAGACGCTCATCTGGCACTAGCCTTACTTAAAGCAAACAATGCCCCTGCTTCAATCCCTTCACTACCAAATGATTTTCCAAAAAACCATTTGCCAGGAACCAGTGTTTTTTTCAAAAGAATAATTTTTAATTAATTATACTGTAAGACATTTAAAAAAGCTCCCAGTTAATTTTTTACTGTACTAACATATTTGGCCAGTAGATAGTGCCATCTTCTGTCAAAATGAGTTACAGTTGCAGCCTCTTGTTCACTGCAACAAATGTATTTGCTTGCTGATTGTCTGTTGTCAGTATATCCAGTAAGCTGATTTTACACAAGTTCAAGGAAGTCAGACCACCGTGGGACCCCGGAGGGAGAGGTATATAGTGATTTTCCCCCACACGTCTTCCGAAATGAAGAGGTTAAAAAAAATCTGAAATTTTTTTTGCTGAAAAACTCCAGAATTATTTAAGAAATATTTAATAAAAATGGGGAATATTTTTTTAATGAAACCTATGGGATTCGCCTGATTAAACCTGTCGAATGAAACCACTGAACACCAGGGCATTTCACTGATATTTCGGTGCTGTTCGGTGTTCTCTGAATAGATTAACCATTGCTTCCCTATGGGGATTTCACTGCCCATCAAACAGCACTGTATTTTTCTGGCATTTCGCCAATATATACAGTACTGTGCAAAAGTTTTAGGCAGGTGTGAAAAAATGCTGTAAACAAAGAATGCTTTCATAAATGGAAGTGTTACACATTTATGTTCATAAATGAACAAAATGCAGTGAATGAACAAAAGAGAAATCTAAATCAAATCAATATTTGGTGTGACCAACCTTTGCCTTCAAAATAGCAGCAATTCTTCTAGGTACACTTGCACACAGTTTTTGAAGGAATTCGGCCAGTAGGTTGTTCCAATCATCTTGGAGAACTAACCACAGTTCTTCTGTGGATGTAGGCTTTCTCACATCCTTCTGTCTCTTCATCTAATCCCAGACACACTCGATCATGTTGAGATCAGGGCTCTGTGGGGGCCATGCCATCACTTCCAGTACTTTTTGTTCTGCTTTACGCTGAAGATAGTTCTTAATGACTTTGGCTGTATGTTTGGGGTCATTGTCCTGCTACAGAATAAGTTTGGGGCCTATCATCCATCATGCAATACCATCAGGGAGGCGTATAAGTATCTGCTTGTATTTCTCAGTATTGAGAACACCATTAATCCTGACCAAATCTCCAACTCCATTTGCAGAAATGCAGCCCCAAACGTTTAAGGAACCTCCACCATGCTTCATTGTTGCCTGCAGACATTCATTATTGTACCGCTCTCCAGCCCTTCGACGAACAAACTGCCTTCTGCTACAGCCAAATATTTAAAATTTTGACTCATCAGTCCAGAGCACCTGCTACCATTGTTCTGCACCCCAGTTCCTATGTTTTCGTGCATACTTTAGTCGCTTGGCCTTGTTCCCACGTCGGAGGTATTGCTTTTTGACTGCAACTCTTCTATGAGGACCACTTCTGGCCAGACTTCTCCGGACAGTAGATGGGTGTACCTGGGTCCCACTGGTTTCTGACAGTTCTGAGCTGATGGCACTGCTGGACATCTTCTGATTTCGAAGGGCAATAAGCTTGATGTGTCTTTCATCTGCTGCACTAAGTTTCCTTGCTGACCACTGCGTCTACGATCCTCAACGTTGCCCGTTTCATTGTGCTTCTTCAAAAGAGCTTGAACAGCACATCTTGAATAGGGATCAGCTGTTTGGTTCGGACGGTTCAGAGTTCGGCCCGAACTTTGGTTGTTCGAAAGTTCGCGAACTTCGAACTTTTTAGATGTGTTCAGTTCGAGTTCGAAAAAAAAAGAAATTTTGAAAAAAGTATAGAAAATGCTTAAAAAAAATACTAAAAAAATCTAGAAATAAAGGGAATCTTTACTGCAGAATATTATAAGCAACGGTTTATTAGATATTGAATTAAAAACTAATGTGTATGTGGAAAGATTCTCAACTCTAAGGCTAGGGTCAGACGAACGCATTTTTATGTTGTCTGTGAAAAAGTGCGTTCGAACGAATGGACGTATTTTTTCACAGAATACGTGATAGCGGTCATACTATGCGCATTTTCGTCCGTGATTTTGTACGGATCATCAATAAAACACTTTTTGTGTCTGGACGTTATGTTGGCCGGACATTAGCAGCGTCTGACGTCTCCTAATCACACACACACGCCGCTAGCGGACGCAGCGCACTCTGTACGTCAGTACCTGCGGTTTTACGTTCTCTAAAAAATGCGTTCATTTTCCACTTGCGTTGCGCAGCCGGACTTTTGTGCGACCGTACTTCGTATATTGGCCGTCATTGCCCGGCATCTGCTGCTAGTGCGGCCGTGATTAAGTGCGGCTGCACGCGCGTTCGCACTGCCTCAGTCTGACCCTAGCCTTAATGACCTCTGTTCACAAACGGGCATAACACCAGGTGTTTTTGTCTGGTCTAATCAATTTGATACATTGTAGACTATACTGAGGTACTGAGGGGGTGGGGTAGTCTCTGCTTCTGATTGAGATTTGAGAATTAATTTCCCTCCTTAAACTTCCTAATATGCTGCATTTAACTGGTGTTTGAAAAAAATACAAAATTTCCTCATTGCCCGCTTTTAACATCTAAAGCAATGTTATTTTTCACCTCGGGATTAAACATTCACAGGGTTATTCAGAGAGCGGTTAAAAGCAGGAGAATAACTGGAGAAGTGAAAATTCGAGGTCAAAATAGCCAAACCAGAAAAATTCCCATTTAACTCACTTTCCAAATCGGCTATTTGGTCTCGATTGTTCTCTTCTCCTGCCAGTTCTCCTGGCTTTCACCTCTCTCTCAGGGTTGTTCAGAGAAAGGTGAAAACCAGGAGAATGGCAGGAAAAGAGAACAATCTGGACCAAATAGTCGATTTGGAAAGTAAGATAAGGCTAGGGTCAGACTAACGCATCTTTTGCAGCGACCGTCAAAAAGTGCGTCCGAACGCATTGCTGTATTTTTTCACGGAATGCGCGAAAACGGTCATACGATGCACATTTTTGTGTCAAGGAAACTTTGGGTGTCTGGACGTTATGTTGGCCGGACATGAGCAGGGTCTGACATCTCCAAATCACGCACACACGCCGCTAGTGGACGCAGCGCACTCTGTACGTCCGTACTAGCGGTTCTGCGTTCTCGAAAAAATGCGTTCATTTTCCACTTGCGTTGCGCAGCCGGACTTTCGCGCGACCGTACTTTGTATATTGGCCGTCATTGCCCATCATTTTCTGCTAGTGTGGCCGTGATTAAGTGCGCCTAAACGCACGTTAAAAATTCGCTAGTCTGACCCTAGCCTAAATGGGAGAATTTTTCTGGTTTGGCTATTTTGACCTAGAATTTTCCATTCTCCAGTCATTCTCCTGCTCTTCACCGCTCTCTGAATAACCCTGACAGGGTTATTCAGAGAAAGGTGAAACTCAGGAGAATGACTGAAGAGAAAATTCTAGGTCAAAATAGCCAAACCAGAAAAATTCTCCCATGTATCTCACTTTCCAAATCGGCTATTTGGTCTAGAATTTTCCATTCTCCAGTCATTCTCCTGCTTTTCACCGCCAAAAAATCACTAAACTTTTTCTGCGTGTCCGAAAATGTCTCCTCTTTTCATACAGACTGCCGCCCCAAGCAGTTGTTTATGGATAGATTAAATGAAAAGCATTTACCGTCATTTGAAATGTCATTTTTTGTTTTTTACATATTTCTATACATCCTAGAAATCCGCCTCTTCACGGGCAGGTTATGGGGACCTCCTAGGCACGATATTTGAAGGAATTTTTCGTTTTTATTTTTAACCCTTATTTCATGGAAAACTCACTGTCCCTTTAAAAACTTTTTTTTTTTAACTTTTTGTCCTTGTTTCCTGTCCCCCAGGGCACTACCCGGACCCCCATACACCTTTTATGGCAAATATCTAGCATATATGCCCTCTTGGAGGGCACTCTAAAAAACGAATTTTCAGCCCCATTGACTTGTATTGAGTTCGAGATCGGGTTCGGGTTCGGGTTCGGATCCGAACATTTGGAAAGTTCGGGTTCAGGTCCGAACCGAATTCGGGGGGTGTTCGGCTCATCCCTAATCTTGAAACCCCAGTCTGCTTTGAAATCTTTGTCTGGGAGAGACCTTGTTGATGCAGTATAACTACCTTGTGTCCTGTTGCTGTGCTCAATCTTGCCACGACATGAAACTGTCTTTCACAACCTCACCTTGGTAGCAGAGTTTGGCTGTTCCTCACCCAGTTGTAAGCCTCCTACACAGCTGTTTCTGTTTCAGTTCATGACTGGGTTTCAACCTATGTGTGACATTGATAATCATTAGCACCTGTTTGGTATAATTGGTTGATCATACACCTGACTATAATCCTACAAAATCTCTGACTTTGTGCAAGTGTACCTATGATAATTGATGCTGGTTTGAAGGCAAAAGATAGTAACACCAAATATTGATTTGATTTAGATTTTTCTTTTGTTCGCTCACTTTGCATGTTGAAAATTGACAAGTATAAACAATCATTATTTATATTTCTGAAAGCATTCTTTGTTTACAGCATTTTTTCACACCTGCCTAAAACTTTTGCACAGTACTGTATATTTTTTTCTTTGAGAAAGTATTTTACCAGGAAGGATACATTGAGATTTCTCTCATTTTCAAGTATGTCCTGGGTGGTGAGTATGTTCCGTTAGGTGTCTTGCCCAAGGACACTTACTGGAGAGGTGCTCTTGCTGGCATTCGAACTGCCTGCTTTTTGAATAGACGAATGCCCAAGAAATTGCACTGTACGGGAAAATTCAACATTCGGTGCAATTTCAGAGCCAATTTGACTCTCTTTGAATAACCCTGATACTTAGCAAATATGATATATTCAGTAAACACTCATAATACATTTTGCTGTGAGAGAATAATTTGATACGTTATACTAATGTGCTAATTATGCATTTTAAAGAAAGAAAACAACAAGATTATAAAGAACTTCAGGTGCAACTATATGTTGGAGGAAAAAAAGTGCTTATTCTGATTGAAGGGCTGTCAACGTTGAGAGACAAGTTCAATAGATTGTATCAACGCTATTTAACCTAAAAGGCTATTTTGAACGTTCTGCTAAAATGGGAATTGGAGATAAAACCCAGATGAATGGTTTTCAATAAAGAAGAGACTGACTGACTTTTAAATTTAAAAGGAGAAAAAGATCAGGAAATGAGGAATTGGATTAAGAGTGCTGATAATGATTTGATGCCTGGTTCAAGGCATTGCCGTTTATCACCCACTTCTTGACTGATAAAGGGCCAATATGTTTTCCATGCTAAATAATAGCAGATGGGTACTCTGAATAAAATGCTTTAATTTCCTAATATATTTCTTTTTCCATATGCACAGCATTGTACACTTAACAACTTACCAAAAGCAATTATTAAATAGTTCTCATACTTAGCAACCATTAGACATCCATCAACGCAGACTGGAATGTAACGTTATAGTGATAGGTTCATCATGGGAGGAGGAGGGAGAGGGATTACACTTTAACTCCTCCGGAGCCTCTCCACACCTCCCTCCCATTTTAAGACTTTATTTTAAATCCAGCACAGGGCTCTCTTGGTGCTGGTCCGGCCATGACATGCTGCCAAATTCCTGTAAGCCGCAGCTGTCAAGTGACCATGTGTAGGATGGATGCTTGAATACATTGAGAGTCATTCGTGTGAATTGGGTCTTGAAATCCAAAAACCTGAGATCAGTTGTCAGGGGACTAATCATCTACATTCAGAGGGTTGAATCAGCTCTCCAAGACCTCTACCCTGGGGGCTGCAACTTGTAGCATCTTTACAGTAATATAAGGTGACAGGAGTGAGGTTTCACAGAAAATTTCATTTCACTCCTGAAATACAAATGACGTTTCTGCCATATATTATTATATTTATCAGTTCTTCCAAACTTTTAGGCTAGGGACAGATGAGCGCATTTTCTGCAGCCACCGTCAAAATGTACGTCGATGCGTGCGCACGCATTTTTTCACGGAATACGCTTAAGTGGTCAGACGATGCGCAATTCTGGACGTATTTCATGACGATGGGGTGAAAAGAAGTCTAGGGAAATCCGGCTGTTTGAACGTTATGTTGGCCGCACACTAGCAGCGTCTGACATCTCCTAATCACGCACACACGCTGCTATGCGGCCGCAGCGCACTTTGTACGTCAGTAGCAGCGGTTTCACGTTCTGATAAAAATGCGTTCATTTGCTGGTTGCGTGGTGTCGGCGCACTTTCGTACGCACGTACTGCGTATATTGGCCGTCATTGGCCGTTATGTGCTGCTACTGCCGCCGTGATTTAGTGCGCCTGCACGCGCGTTCCGACTGCCCCACTCTGACCCTAGCCTTAGAGTCTCCTTCACTGGCTCCTCATCCCCTCCATTTATTCGCTTAGCCAGAGAACATCAAGGCTTGGTTCTGGGTCCCCTTCTCTTCTTCATCTATTCCATCTCTCTTGGCAATTTCTTCCTATGGTTTTCAATATTACCTCTATGCGAATGACACTGTGATCTACCTCTTCTTTCCTGATCTCTCTCCCCCAGTATTAGGTCATATCACTGCCGATCTACAGTCAGGTCCAGAAATATTGGGACATCGACACAATTCTAACATCTTTGGCTCTATACACCACCACAATGGAGTTGGAATGAAACAAACACAATGTGCTTTAACTGCAGACTGCCAGCTTTAATTTGAGGGTATGTACATCCAACTCAGGTGAACGGTGTAGGACTTACAGCAGTTTGCAGATGTGCCTCCCACTTGTTAAGGGACCAAAGGTAATGGGACAGAATAATAATCATAAATCAAACTTTCCCTTCTTAATACTTGGTTGCAAATCCTTTGCAGTCAATCACAGCTTGAAGTCTGGAACGCATAGACATCACCAGACGCTGGGTTTCATCCCTGGTGATGCTCTCCCAGGCCTCTACTGCAACAGTCTTCAGTTCCTGCTTGTTCTTGGGGCATTTTCCCTTCAGTTTTGTCTTCAGCAAGTGAAATGCATGCTCAATGGGATTCAGGTCAGGTGATTGACTTGGCCATTGCATAACATTCCACTTCTGTCCCTTCAAAAACTCTTTGGTTGCTTTTGCAGTATGCTTTGAGTCATTGTCCATCTGCACTGTGAAGCGCCGTCCAATGAGTTCTGCAGCATTTGGCTGAATGTGAGCAGATAATATTGCCCGGAACACTTCAGAATTCATCCTGCTGCTTTTGTCAGCAGTCACATCATCAATAAATACAAGAGATCCAGTTCCATTGGCAGCCATACATGCCTACGCCATGACACTACCACCACCATGCTTCACTGATGAGGTGGTATGCTTAGGATCATGAGCAGCTCCTTTCCTTCTCCATACTCTTCTCTTCCCACCACTCTGGTACAAGTTGATCTGGGTCTCATCTGTCCATAGGATCTTGTTCCAGAACTGTGAAGGCTTTGTTAGCTGTTGTTTGGTAGACTCTAATCTGGCTTTCCTGTTTTTGAGGCTCACCAATGGTTTACATCTTGCGGTGAACCCTCTGTATTCACTCTGGTGAAGTCTTCTCTTGATTGTTGACTTTGACACACATACACCTACCTCCTGGAGAGTGTTCTTGATCTGGCCAACTGTTGTGAAGGGTGTTTTCTTCACCAGGGAAAGAATTCTTCGGTCATCCACCATAGTTGTTTTCCGTGGTCTCCTGGGTCTTTTGGTGTTGCTGAGCTCACCGGTGCGTTTCTTCTTTTTGAGAATGTTCCAAACAGTTGTTTTGGCCACACCTAATGTTCTTGCTATCTCTCTGATGGGTTTGTTTTGTTTCTTCAGCCTAATGATGGCTTGCTTCACTGATAGTGACAGCTCTTTGGATCTCATCTTGAGAGTTGTCAGCAACAGATTCCAAATGCAAATAGCACACTTGAAATGAACTCTGGGACATTTATATGCACATTGTAATTGGGGTAATGAGGGAATATCACACAGCTGGCCATGGAACAGCTGAGAAGTCAATTGTCCCATTACCTTTGGTCCCTTAACAAGTGGGAGGCACATCTGCAAACTGCTGTAAATCCTACACCGTTCACCTGAGTCGGATGTACATACCCTCAAAATTAAAGCTGACAGTCTGTAGTTAAAGCACATTGTGTTTGTTTCATTCCAACTCCATTGTGGTGGTGTATAGAGCCAAAGATGTTAGAATTGTATCGATGTCCCAATATTTCTGGACCTGACTGTATCTGCTGCCCCTAACTTCAGTGCCACCCCACAAGCTGACGACAACTGATTGTACAGAGCCAGTTACTATAGGCTCTGGACCATGTGAGTGAGAAATTCTCAGGGTTAGATTTCAGCTGTACTCTGTAAGACTGTATTTTACTATTATCTATTTAGTTTTTGACCATTTCCTATTGAAAGCCTCAATAGCAAAGAACACTGGAATATAAGTATTTATTCTTTATACTTCTCTCAAATATCTAGGTATGTGGTTAGATCCAAATCTATCCTTTGGCCCCCACATCGAAAAACTCTCATCTAAAATTCACCCCAAACTAGGTGCCCTGTACAGAAACAAATCCTGCCTGAGCCCCGTGGTAAGAAAGCAGATTGTACAACAAATGCTTATGCCAACCATTGAATACGGAGATTTAGTGTATGCAGCTGCCCCTCAAACACACCCCCATACTACATTCTATAACTCATTCTGCCACTTTGTGCTACAATGTAAATACATGACCAACCATTGTGACATGTTAAAATAACTAAACTGGCCATCACTGGACTCGAGATGCACCCTTCACCTTTCCAACCTGGTGTTTAATAGTGATGAGCCGAACACGCCTGAGTTCGGGTTCGTACCCGAACCCGAACATTCCAAATGTTCGAATCCGAATCCGAATCCGAACCCGAACCCAATACAAGTCAATGGGGCTGAAAATTCGGTTTTTAGAGTGCCCTCCAAGAGGGCATATATGCTAGATATTTGCCATAAAAGGTGTCTGGGGGTCCGGGTAGTGCCCTGGGGGACAGGAAACAAGGACAAAAAGTTTTAAAAAGAGTTTTCCATGAAAGAAGAGTTAAAAATAAAAACGAAAAAATTCTTCAAATATCGTGCCTAGGAGGTCCCCTTAACCTGCCCGTGAAGTGGCGGATTTCTAGGATGTATAGAAACACTTGAAAACAAAAAAAATTACGTTTCAAATGACGGTAAATGCTTTTCCTTTACTCTATCCATAAACAACTGCTTTGGGTGGCAGTCTGTATGAAAAGAGGAGACGTTTTCGGACACGTAGAAAAAGTTTAGTGATTTTTTGGCTAAATTATTGTGAAACTTATGCAGGCTTTGGATGAAAGTAACAATAGGTGCTTTAGAATTGGCCCTTTAGCGTCGGCAACAGTGCCGTCACACCGTAACCCCTCTGAGGAATGGATATGAATCTGATACAGGCATCATTGGCAGTGCACCCAAATATTGTGCTTTTGGTGCCAGGCCTGCAAGTACTATCATACAGTATCCCCTCTGTAGTATTTCGGAAGAATGCAGGGGTGGACCTAGCGGTCCTATATTAAAAAGATATGAATCTGGAAAAGGAGTCAGTGCACCCAGATATTGTGATTTTGGTGCCAGACTGCCAGCAAGTACTATTATCATACAGTAACTCCTCTGTAGTATTGTGGAAGAGTGCAGGGTTGGACCCTGCTGTTCAAAAAATTAAAATGATATAAATCTGGCATAGGCATCAGTGCAGCCAAATATTGCGCCTTTCATGGCAGCAAATGCATTCACACCGTAACCCTTTTGTGGTATTGTGGAATAGTTCAGTGCTGGAGGTTTTGTGAATGCAGAAGACATCCCCGATCTATTCCGTTACGTCAGCATCAGGGGATTGATAACTGCTGATCCAGGACTGATTCATTTTTATAAATGTCAGCCGGTCTACAGAGTCGGTGGACAGACGCACTCTTTTGTCTGTGACAAAACCTCCAGCGGCACTGAACGTCCTTTCAGAAAGCACGCTGGATGAAGGGCAACCTAGTAGCTGCATAGCATATTGGCTAAGTTCTGGCCAGTGATCCAATCTCAACACCCAGTAAGCCAGTGGATCATCTGCTGGAAAGGTATCCAGGTCTGCCCTTGCCCCTAGGTAGTCCTGCACCATATGGTGAAGACGCTGGCAATGGATGCCTACATTAGACGTCCCTGGGCGTCGTGGACTAAAAAATTTAAAAATGCATCAGTCAAGCGGCCCTGGCGTTCACCACTATTCCTCTGATCATCCGCAGCCTCAGAAGCACGTGTGTCATCACTTGGTAACCTACCAGTGCCTGGAAAGGTGTTACACAAGTGTCGCTTTAGAGCGTCCTCAAGTTTTTTCATCCTGTGCTCCCTCTGTGCGGGCAGGATGAGCTCTGCAACTTTGAACTTGTATCGTGGATAAAGAAGGGTTGCCAACCAGTAATGATCCCTCTCCTTGATAGCACGAATCCTGGGGTCCTTTAGCAGGCTTTGCATCATAAGGGAGCCCATGCAGCGTAGGTTGGAGGTGGCATTAGCTTCCGAGTCTTCCTGGTCAATGAGGATGACCGTATCGTGCACTTCCTCCTCCCAGCCACGCACTAGCCCTTGTGTTTAGGGGCACACGAAACCCTCCCTTGAGGAATCCCCACCTTCAATGCCCCCACTACTTAAATATTCCTCCTCCTCCTCCTCATCCTCCTCCTGTCTGATCTGAGTAGGACCCGCTGGAATGCTGTCTGCGTAAAGACTGGGGCCTTGAGAGCTAGGGAAGGCCTCCTCTTCCTCCCGCTGCTCTGCCTCTAGAGCCACATCTATAATTCCCCGCAGAGTGTGCTCCAGCAGGAACACTAAAGGAATTTTGTCACTGATGCATGCACTGTCCCTGCTCACCATCCTCGTTGCCTCCTCAAATGGTGACAGTACAGTGCATGCATCCTTGATCATCAGCCACTGCAGGGGAAAAAAAAAAACAAGTTGACCTGAACCTGTCCTTGTGCCATACTCACACAGGTACTCATTGATGGCCCTCTGCTGCTTGTGCAGACGCTGCAGCATTGCTAATGTCAAGTTCCACCTAGTGGGCATGTCACAGATCAGACGGTTTGTGGGAAGGTGGAATTCTCTTTGAATTTCTGCCAGGTGAACGCTTGCTGGGAATGACCGTCTGAAGTGGCTGCAGACTTTTCTGGCCTGGCTGAGAAGCTCTGGCAGCCCTGGGTACTTGGTTAGGAAATGCTGTACCACTAGATTTAGGACGTGTGCTAGGCATGGTACATGCGTCAATTTACCCTTGCGTAGGGCGGAGAGAAGGTTGCTGCCATTATCGCAGATGATCATTCCCAGCTCAAGCTGGCATTGTGTTAACCATCTCTGCACCTGCCCCTGCAGAGCTGACAGAATTTCTGGCCCGCTGTGGCTCGTGTCCCCTAAGCAAACCAGCTCAAGCACAGTATGGCATTTTTTTGCTTGAGCCATTGCGTAGCCCCTGCCACGCGTCGGATTAACTGCCACTTCGCCAGAGACAGAGAAG
Organism: Leptobrachium leishanense; assembly: GCA_009667805.1. Taxonomy (NCBI): domain Eukaryota; kingdom Metazoa; phylum Chordata; class Amphibia; order Anura; family Megophryidae; genus Leptobrachium; species Leptobrachium leishanense. The sequence continues at coordinate 114,222,930 of CM019065.1, read as the reverse complement.
GAGGAGGAGGAGGAAGAGGTGGTGGAGCAGACAGAGCTCATACAAGCAGCCTTCTGGAGGCGTGGTGGATGAACAAGCTCCAGCACAGAGCCACGTCTTGGATCCCTCCCAGCTGCAATCAGAGTTACCCAGTGTGCTGTGAAGGAAATGTAACGACCCTGTCCATGCTTGCAGGACCACGTGTCTAAAGTCACATGCACCTTGTTGCTGACTGCCTTTCCCAATGACTGGATAACATTGTCTTCCATGTGCTGGTATAGTGCTGGAATGGCCTTGCGTGAAAAGTAATGGCGTTTTGGAACCTGCCATTGTGGTACAGCACATTCAGCAAATTCACGGAAGGGAGCAAAGTCCACCAGCTGGAAAGGCAGCAGCTGCAATGCGAGTAATTTTGCTAAGCTGGCATTTAGACGCTGTGCTTGGGGATGGTTGGGACTATATTTTTTCTTACGCTGCAGCAGCTGCGGCAACGTAATCTCACTGCGTAAATCTTCAGATGATGGGATGATGTCACATTGTGAGGAAGGAGCTGGTACATCCATTACTGTAGCATCATCCCTGTCAGTGGAGGTTGTAGGCAATGACATGGCAGGACATACAGTGGGGGTAGAGACAGATGAGGAGGAGGAGGACCTACGCAAAGTTTTGTGCCAACGGGATATGTGGCAGCAGGTCATATGTCGCCTCAAGCACGTGATACCCAAGTGTCCGGTGTCTTTCCCACGCTTAAGCCTCATCTGACATAGATTACAAATAGCAACGGTGGGGTCTGCTGCACATTTCTTAAAGAACTCCCAGACAGCAGAGTTCCTGCATGTGGGCTTTGAGACAACAGCGCTCTGCACCGGAGCAGCTCTGACATGTGATGCCTTGGACTGGCTAGTGCTACGGTTGGTCATAGAGGATGTTGTGCCTCGTGTTTGCTGTGCCTCCTCCTCCCCCTCTTCCTCACTTGATTCCTCTGTTTGATCAGGCACCCAGGTGGAGTCAGTGACCTCATCATCATTGTCATCATCAACCCCTATCTCCTCATCCTTTGAGCCAACTTGGCAGTATGCTGCAGCTGCTGGGGCAACATGAGTGCCAGTTATTTGTGTGTCATCACTGTGACCCCCTTCCTCTAGGTTGATTATACTCCCTTGCTCAACCTCAGAGATTGAATCAGAGCACTGTACTTGCTGCGCATCCTCAAGCAGCATGTCACTGTCATTGTAGTCAAACAATTCAGCTGATTCCTCCGTGTGTGATAGCGAGGCTATGGCAGGAGTAGCTGTGGACATGGAGGCTGCATTAGATGCTTTGGCAGCTGAGGTGGACTGTAAAGCACTAGAAGCCTGGCTGGCAGAGGACTCGGAGGATGAGGATAGCCTGGTTAGCCAATCCACCAAATCCTCTGTATGTTGCTGCTGCTTAAGACGGCCAGCACCAGTTAGAAAGGACAAGCGTGCCCATGCAGAGGATGCACCACGTCCACCACGACCAGAGGCACAGCCTCCCGACACAGAGGCTGCTTGCCCTCTTATCTGTGTCTGGGAGCGTCTGCCTGTCCTTTTTGTTCTTTCAGACATGGTGAGTGATATATAGATTAATATATACAGAACTCTGATTCAACTCTGGTATAAAGATTAAAGAACTCTGGTATAACTCAGTGAGACACCCTGATAGCTGGCAGCCAGTGACAAGACACAGATTACAAGTCTCAGACACCTCCTATAAATCAGTGTGACCCCCTGATGGGTGGCAGGGAGAAGCTACAGATTACAAATCTCAGAAACCTCTTATAAATCAGTGAGACCCCTTGATGGGTGGCAGTGAGAAGCCACAGATTACAAATCTCAGAAACCTCATATAAATCAGTGTGACCCCCTGATGGATGGCAGTGAAACCTCTTATAAATCAGTGAGACCCCTTGATGGGTGGCAGTGAAACCTCTTATAAATCAGTGAGACCCCTTGATGGGTGGCAGTGAGAAGCCACAGGTTACAAATCTCAGAAACCTCCTATAAATCAGTGTGACCCCCTGATGGGTGGCAGTGAAACCTCTTATAAATCAGTGAGACCCCTTGATGGGTGGCAGTGAAACCTCTTATAAATCAGTGAGACCCCTTGATGGGTGGCAGCCAGTGAGAACACACGGATTATAACAATTCCCAAATATTTTGTAGAAATTAGTGAGCCCCAAAATACTTGCTGGCAGTGACAAGACACAGAAGATCACCTCAATTCCCAAATGTTTTGTAGAAATTAGTGACCCCCAAAATACTGCGTGGTACTGGCTGTGTGACAAGAGACAGATCACCTCAATTCCCAAATGTTTTGTAGAAATTAGTGACCCCCAAAATACTGCATGGTACTGGCTGTGTGACAAGAGACAGATCACCTCAATTCACAAATGTTTTGTAGAAATTAGTGACCCCCAAAATACTGCGTGGTACTGGCTGTGTGACAAGAGACAGATCACCTCAATTCACAAATGTTTTGTAGAAATTAGTGACCCCCAAAATACTGCGTGGTACTGGCTGTGTGACAAGAGACAGATCACCTCAATTCACAAATGTTTTGTAGAAATTAGTGACCCCCAAAATACTGCGTGGTACTTGCTGTGTGACAAGAGACAGATCACCTCAATTCACAAATGTTTTGTAGAAATTAGTGACCCCCAAAATACTGCGTGGTACTGGCTGTGTGACAAGAGACAGATCACCTCAATTCACAAATGTTTTGTAGAAATTAGTGACCCCCAAAATACTGCGTGGTACTGGCTGTGTGACAAGAGACAGATCACCTCATTTCACAAATGTTTTAAAGAAATTTGTAACCCCCAAAAAGACTTGCTGGCACAGTGACAAGACACAGAAGATCACCTCAATTCACAAATGTTTTAAAGAAATTAGTGACCCCAAAAAAACTTGCTGGCATAGTGACAAGACACACATCACCTACATTAAATGATATTTTGTAGAAATGAGACCCCCCCCAGACCCCCCCAGTAGCATGGCAGACCGGCAGTAACAACACACAACAATCTCCTATGAAATCTCCTCTCAAATGCGTGGTGAATCGGCGCGTGGAAACGTTATATAGTGTGCTGCGGGACTTAGCTCTGTGAGCCCATGATTGGGCAAAATTTGCCCCATCAGGACTCTGAGCGGTGATTGGCATACTGTTGAACCTGTTGAACCTGTCTTGCACCAGGTGCAAGGCTGTAGCCAATTATGAGCTTCAGGCCAGTGGGAAAATGCATTGTGGTCCATTGTGATGCATTGTGGTCGAACATGCGCCGAACAACCGGAAATGTTCAGAGTTCGCAATCTAACCGAACAGGCTAAGTTCGGATCGAACTCCGAACCGTCCGAACCGAACAGCTCATCCCTAGTGTTTAAGAGCTTTTCCGGGAAGCTACCACTCTACCTGAATAGACTGCTTCCCCTAACAGTTCCCTCATCCTATAACCTCGAATACAGGATCAGCACCTTACTTGCAACACCAGAATACAAAAAGAAAGTGGCTCGATCCTCATTTTCCTACAGAGCACCACAAATATGGAATAACCTCCCAGACGCCATCAAATCTTCCCCCAGTCTAAAGACCCTTAAGAATTCCCCATTAACATACCTCAATACAGAATGTACCTGTAAACATGTGACATAATGACTTTATTTCCTACATATTTTATTTTTCTGTTAATCTGTATATTTGTTTTTGTGTTAATATCTTGCATTTTACTATTTTGTATTTCTGTAACCACTCAATGTTCTTGAACCCAGGACATACAGTACTTGAAAACTAGAGAAATCTCAATGTGTCTTTCCTGGTAAAATCCTTTATAAATAAATAAATAAATTTATCGCCACCCACGGTGCACTAAGATATATGCCCTTGATTATATAACGAACACACTATATTGTTTTCATGTATACCTTTACTTTTGTACTGTTCTAACCTCTGTCTCTTCCATTTTGCTACATTGTGTTTGTCTGTTTTTTTTTATTGGGCAATAGCCCCGCCATCACAATAAAGTGCGGTTTTACAGTATATGATTTTTGACTGTCGAGGGGTCGAGGCACTCAGCTGAATGATTAAACCCCTAGCTTCCCTTTGGATCCCCGTATCTCCCGATATAATAAAAATAAATAAAATGAAATAAAAAAATAATAAAAAAAAAATAAAAACGTATTTTTTTTTTACTTATTCAAAAAAAATTTGTCTGGGTCGTATAATAAAACAGGACTTCAAGTTGCGTTTAAACATGATGAGCACAGAACAGTCAAAAGGAGCTCAGCCCACAGAGGTGAAATGGCTCAGTAGTGAAGGAGTTAAAAAGAAAGAACATGTAAACATTTGGTATTTATAAACTCAGGACAAAATTTAGAAATGATTTAGCTTAGATTTTTGGGGGTCAAAGTTTTAACCCCTTAGTGACCGGGCGGTTTTACACAAATTTGTCCTTTAGTGACCACTGCTGTTTCTACGTTTCTGCGTTGTTAGTGTTTATTCAACCCACACATATTATACACCGTTTTTCCCGCCATTAAATGTACTTTCTAAAAATACCATTATTTCCATCATATTGAATAATTTACTATAAACAAAATATGAAATATGATGAAAAAATGGTAAAGACACACTTTTTCGTAATTTAATCCTCCAAATCTACAACCACCAAAAAAGAACCCGGCTAAATAGTTTCAGAATTTTGTCCCGAGAATAGAAATACACAATCTTTACATGTTTTTACTTTTTAACCCCTTCACTGCTGAGCCAGTTCACCTATGTGCTAATTATTTTTACATGACAGTTTAGGTCCTGTTTAACTAAAGCCCCCCAGACAATTTAAAACAAACAAAAAACATTTTTTTTATTTTATTTTATTTTTTATTATTTTTTTTAGTTTTAATTTTTTTTTTAAATTTTATTTTTAAACCAAAACTGGTCATGTATCATGATCACGCCTTTTCAATGATGTCAAATAATGACCATCTAGCTGCCCCGGATCGGAAGATAAGGGGATCCAAAGGATCCCCCTATCTCCACATGGCAGCTAGGGGGTTAACTGGCCCACTGACATCCTCACACATATGGTGAGGTTGTCAGTGGGTGGGGGGGGGGACCTGGAGACTCTCCCCTTTCCAGTGGTGCAAAAAGCATCACTGTACGTTGCATGGTTGGGGAGATAGAGGGCTCCAAACGAGCCCCCCTTCCTGAATTTCCACTACCGGCGCCTACCAAAGATGTCATCACGCAGCGTAATGACGTCATCGGATCTGCCGGCCCCCAGGAAATGGCGAGGCAAGTTTCCAGCTTGCCATAAATGTTGAGGGAACGAGTGAGGGAGGTGAGTATCGGCAGGAGGGAGGTTAGAAGCCTGCTGACATACGTCCGCGGGTCTAAGGGAGACCTGTTGGCAGGACGTACATAGTCTTTTCCATGTTTTCCATCATATTTCATAAATTGTTTTATTGTTAATTATACCATATGGTGAAAATAATGGTATCTTTAGAAAGTCCATTTAATGGTGAGAAAAACGGTATATAATATGTATGGGTTCCATAAATGAGTAAGAGGAAAATTAGAGCTAAACACAAACAGTGCAGAAATGTAGAAACAGCAGTGGGTAACTTCGGACCGACAATGCCAAAACTGCTTGGTCACTATTGGGTTAAATATGCCAAATCGAAAATTGCCTGATTGTGGTAAAAAATGCTCTAAATGTTGGAGACTGAGCTCAATTAAATTAGGGCCTAGTTTGGAAGTAGTTGCTATAACAGTAAATGTTTCCCTTGGTCAATTTGAGGGAGTGGACCCAGATAGAATAGCCCATCTAAACCTTATTTACATTCGCTAACAATTTTTACAGTAAGAGCAGCATGCTTTATTCTCAGGTGATTCCCCATCACTCTACATTTGGAATCCTCATTTTCCTAGGTCTCCAATTCAAACCCCCCCCCCCCATTAACCAGTCCATCCACATCTTGGATGCTACAGCAAAATCACCCTAATGCACTCCACATCTTCACTAGCCTTCATGCCCTTTCCCTTTAGAATGCAATCATTCCCTCTCCTATATTACAGCTTGGGAGAGGCTACCTGGAAGACCATGGCTGAGATTTAGGGCAAGCTTTAATTATAAAAGGGAGATGAATAACGCCATGGAATTAGATCATCCAATAGTACTGCTCTGCGATACCTACTCCTGATTTTTTTTTTTAAATGTGACCTACGGCCTTTTGCGTTTTGATACCATAATCTTCTGAACCATGTTCCCCTTTCTCTTTTTTTTCTCACTTTCTTATATTATATATACATGTATCCTGGATAATTCACTTTGATTGAACATGTATGGGAATTACTGTCAGATTCTGATACTTAATATGTTTTGAAATTATACTTAAGAATGTCAGTGGACAGATGTCTTCAGATAACAATGGCACTGTTTTTATCCATGTTTGTATTTTGTGCACATTTTGTATAAATAATTATAATCATAGGGGTTATTCAGAGAGCACCGAAATGTTGCCGACATTTCGGTGCTCTCATTCCCCGCACTTCCCAGCACTCCGGGGAATCAAATTTCCACATTCTGCAGTGAATTCAGCATTCACCGTAAGGTCCCTGAAGTGCAGGGAATTGGCTGTCGAATGCCGCCGCAAACCCGCCACATACCTGTTGCACTCCGCCGCCAAGCTACCGAACATCCGCCGCAAACCCGTAGGAGAGCTGCCAAACGCAGTCGACAAGCCGCCGGATGGGTAATAAAATGAAAAATACAATTGAAATTGTCAAAATTGAAAAGCTGTTTGCAAAAGAACTACTGAACGAATGAACGAAAATGTCTGGAATTTACATAGAAGATCCTATGGATGATAATAAAAAGGTCTGTTAACCCTTTCGCTGCTGAGGCTTTTCACACCTCTGTGCTGAGGTCATTTTTACCGGTTTTGCTCATCATGTTTAAACGTGTTTTGAAGGCTTATTTTAGTATATTACCCAGACATATTATATATTGTTCTTTCCGTCAGACTCGGTAGATTCATAATATGTCATTATTATATGTATACGTTATGTCATGTCTGTATATTATAACAAAAAATGCAATAAAATATGTATTTTCAATAATTTACAACGTGTAAAGTGTTTTTTTTCACATTTTAACATGCGAGCAATTGCGGTTATATTTTGTATGGGGTGCGCTTGTTAAAAAAATTAGAGATGGGGTCTCGTTACATTTTTTTGGGGGGAAAATTACGCAATTTTTAACAAACGCACCGCATACAAAAATCGTTAGTGCAGCATCATTGTTCACATTATAATTGAAATGGGAACAATATTGCTGCATTAACGAACCAAAAAAAAGAAAAAAAAATGTTTATTTTGTTTTTTATAAAAAAAAATTAAATATATTTTTATTTTTAATTTTAATTTTAATTTTTTTTTAAAAACTTTTTTCACATTCGTGTTTGGTATCGTTGGAACGGCCATGCTCTGGCCGATCCAACCATACCAAACATTAACCCCTAGCTGCCACGGATCGGGAGATAGGGAGTTCATTGGAACTCCCTATCTCCACCGTTGGTGGCAGTTAGGGGTTAACTCTAGGACTGGCGTCATCGTGCTACGCACGATGACGCCAGTCCTCAGGGGGAGTTCCCGGAGGCTTGGCCGACATCCAAGATGTCGGCCAGCTCCGGGAAAGGATCGCGAACCGTCGCTTTTCAGCGCCGATTCGCGATCCAGCTCCCCAGGGGTTAATGCCAGGCACCATTTGGAAGGGCAGGCTGTGCCCTTCCAAATGGTGCCTGGGTTAACCCCCGCAACGCTGCCGATCGGGAGGGAGAGAGGTCCGAAGGACCTCCCCCCCTCCCTTTCAGGCGCCTCCTCCGCACATGCGGGGGGGGGCGCCTGAATTAGGTGTCATCGCGCTGCCGCGATGACACCTAATTTCAGCGGCTGCGGTTCCGGATGCCGGGCTGACATCGAGGATGTCAGCCCGCACCGGGGGGGCCAGCGATCGGCCGGAACTCGGCCGAACGCTGACCCCAATGGGAGGACGCGCTCAGCGCGTCCTCCGCACAGCAGCAGTAATGCGGAGGACGCGCTGAGTGCGTCCTCCGCATTGAAGTGGTTAAAGAAAAAAGAAAAATTGCTTTAAAAAAAAAAAAAAGGAACAAATTTTCTGCTGACGAAATCCCAAAATGCTTAAAGAGACTTTTTACTGCAGATTATAATAACGGTGTATTAGATATTGGATAAAAACGGGAATATTTTTAACATTGAAGCCTATGGGGTTCACCCGAATAAACCTGCTGAATGAAACCACCGAACAGCAGGGCACTTCGGCAACCTTTCTCTGCTGTTCGGTGTTCTCTGAATAGATGAACCATTGCTTCTCTATCTGGGATTTCACTGCCTTCGAACGGGCACCGTAGTGGCTGGCAGTTAGCCAAAATTTGGCAAACTGCCTGCTCTCTGAATAGCCGAATGGCCCCGAAATGGCACGTATGGGGAAATTCCGTGTTTGGTGACATTTCAGGGCCAGATCGGCTCGCTCTGAATACCTCCCTAAATGATTAAAATGCTTTAAGTTACATAATATGCTTTGTGCAGCGAGCAATTGCAGAAAGTAGAAATATCTTCGAAGTCACACATCAATTGTTTGTTCTATCTTACCCAGCTTTACAGCCGATTGCTTTTTTTCCGACTAAACCACAGGCAGTCAGCTCACATTCTGTTGAGCAGTATAGCAACAGTTGCTATTTAAGAGAATGCCCTTGATAGTTTGAATTAAACAGGGGAATGGACAGGAATTTCTATTGATGGTCATTTTTCCAAGGGCGAAGAACACACTTTATATTAAATGTAATATTGATTTTAATGATGTTTTAATTATGGCTCATGTTTGATGAACGTTGAAAGAAATAAACAATTGATTACCATAGCCAGTACTTGAGTTTAGAGGTACATTTTTAATACATGATAACATTGAAAATAAAGAAATCCTTTTAAATAATCTTATATATTTAGCAATCACTCCAATTGAAATCCAATGCAAGAACAACACATTACATTTGATTACTTGATTATTTGAGCTTGGGAAGCCTTCTAAGTGAAGTCTTCAAAGTGAGCACTTAGAGGAGATCTTCTGGTGAGTGATTTTGATTTTTGTTTCAAACAGATCTTTTCTATTCATCTTAAGGTTTTAAGTTAGGTCTGGTGTGTAAATTAGGTTAGGCTGGTGACTCATTCCTCTTACTGATTAGCATACAATTGGAATCAATTGCGTGCTATTTGCTAAAGTGGTTAAACTTGTCCACTCCTTGCTGGGGGAGGTGTTCTTAGGTGACTATATAAAGTTTGTGGAATATTAGCTTGGTCTAATTTGAGCTTGGGAAGCCTTCAAAGTGAAGTCTTCAAAGTGAGCACTTAGAGGAGATCTTCTGGAGATACTCTGGAGGTAGTCTGAGGTTAGACAGGAGGTAGAAAACCTACAAAAAGGTAAGATTTGTTGGTTTAAATCCATTCTTTTATAATGGCAGGCTTGGTCCAGTGTAAGAGCTGTCATGCATTTGTTTTTAGATCCAATTTTTGGAGGTTTGGAGTGTGCCTGATATGTAGGCAGCTCTCTTTATTGCAGCAGGAAATTGCCTGTTTGAAGTTTGAGATTTGTAAATGATCTGTTAAACAAACTCAGGCTATGGCTATGACTGTTACAAAGCCACTGCCACAGAGGCCTCCTAGGAGTGGCAGATGGACTACTGTAGGATCTGGTAGACTTAGAGTTGTGGATAGAAGGCATGTCCCACAGTCTGTGGCTCTTCTTAATTCTTTTGAGGCACTTTCAGAGTGTAGTGGTGAGACGGAAGTAGGCTCAGACACCATAGTTGAGGAACCACCATCCCCTATGCCTAAGGTATGCAGGACTGCAACCAAGAACAATAAGGAAAAGGTGGGACATGATAGAAGGCATTTGTTGCTGGGTGATTCTGTCATAAGAGGTGTTGAGCTGGAGAGTAGTGGTTTGGTGAGATGTCTTCCTGGGGCTACTGCTCGTAGAGACAAGAGATGTATTCTCAATATTGTCAAACTAGCAAAGCAGCAAGGGGAAGTGGATGTTCTAGTCCATCTAGGGACAAATGACTTGGCTAGCAATGAGGTTTCTGAGATTAAGGAAGATTTTTGTGTTCTTGGAGGTGAAATACAGCAGATTGCATCCACTGTGTCATTCTCTGAAGTTTTGCCTGTGCATAACATTCAGGATAGGCAGATGCACAATAGGCTTGTGCACCGATTTTTTTTTCGCTTCGGTTCGATTTTTCGGATTTTTAAACTTTTTGATTCGGCTCGTTTCGACCGATTTCTGTTTCGATTCGATTCGGCTCGACTCGTTTTTCGTGTACATATTTTTTTTCGGAATATCGACCGTTTTTCGTATTTTCGTGTCACTTTGCTCGGTTTTTGTATCGACTTCTCGGAATTTCCGAAATTTTTGTTTTTCGGAATTATACATGTTTTCGGAATATCGACCGTTTTCGTATTTTCGTGTCACTTTGCTCGTTTTTTGTATCGACTTTTCGTAACTTCGGAAATTTTCGTTTTTTCGGAACGTCTGTTCTCCTCGTTTCAAAGCAATAAATTTAGATTTGACACATTTCAAGTCCATTCAAAAATTCCGAAAATATTTCGTTTCGGCTCGGAAAACTTTTCGGATCTGCCATTTTCGGATCTAAAAATTTTTGGAAATTCGGCCGCATCCGAAAACACGAATCGGGAAATTTCGTGAAAATTCCGAAATTCCGAAACCCGAAACGCACATCCCACAAATGCGCAATAGGGAATTTAATTTGTGGCTTCAGGAATGGTGTCGAGAGCAAGGATTTGGCTTTGTGTCCCATGATAGCTCTAATTGGAGCAGAAAGGAACTGTATAAAAAAGATGGTTTGCATCTTACTCATAGGGGAACATATGTTCTCAGTGAGAAGTTCAAAGGTTTCGCAAAGAAATATTTAACCACTTCGCTGCTACGGACGCGCTGAGCGCATCCAGGAAGTTCCCGCTGCTGTGCGGAGGACGCGCTCAGCGCGTCCGATCCTCCCGACAGCGAAGCGGCGTTGTGGCGGAGATCCCCGGCGGCAAACAATGAGGGACCGACATCCGGGATGTCGGCCCTCACTGTGGGATCATGGGATTCGCGGTGACGTCATCACGCCTGGCGTGATGACGTCACTTTCAACAGCCGCATAGACAGCCCTTAGGAGGAGGGGGGAGAGGTCCTTAGGACCTCTCTATCTCCTCATCGGTAAGGGCTGCAGTGATAAATGAGGCACCGATGGAAAGCCCAGAGCCTGAGCTTTCCAACAGTGTGCCTCATTATAATATAAAATGTAAAAAAAAAAACATAAAGTAAAAAACACCACACACAGGGTCTCTAAGGGTAGTAAAAAAAATCAAAACTGCCCAGATGCCCCCAAACCCCACATTTAATAAAATTACAATCCCCTTTTTATTATTTTATTTCACATTTTATTGTTACAGCTATGTGATCACTGTAGTAACAATGATCACTTAGCTGTCACAATTGTCACTGCCACCTCCAACATGGCCGCTGAGGATAGAAATATAACCCTAAAATGACCCCGTAACCTAGCGATTGACCCTCCAGCCAATCACGGGGAATGAATTTTTCAAATCTTGATCATTTTTTCATTTCTATCCTCAGTCTGCATGTGGATTGTGAGGTGTTAGTGTCGCAGAGGCTGTCTCCATAAAATAGGTGATAAATTGCTAATACACACATTATATATATATATACGCACACACACACACATATATATACATATTTGCACGCGCACACGCACACACGCGCACGCTTATATATATATATATATAGAATATATTATATACGCACACACGCGTGCATATATATATATACACACATATATATATATATATATATATATATATATAGATACTATCAAACGGCGTAATTTTCTTTTGAAAATACATTTTCAGAAAGCAAATTATGGCTAAAAGGTTTCTAAGCGCTGAGGAAGCAGCTGACGTCCTTATGATGTCAGACTCTGATCCCAGCGCTGATGAATCTTTTGAAGATTCAGGCAGTGACTTTGTCCCTGGAGCATCATCAGATAGTGACGGTTCCAGTGACGAAGAACAACGTGATGAGCCACGGCGTGGCCGCATGGAGTTACCAGGGTGCTCCCGTGGTAGTGCAGCGACCGCACGGTCTGTAGTTGCACTACCTGATCCTGCACCGGCCCAAAGGCCTATTGCAGGGGTATCTGCAACACAGGCTGTGGCAATGCCTGAACCAGGATCTGACTGGACCTCCCCTAATATGGTCCAGCCAGAATTGCCACAATTTTCTGGCAATCCTGGTATACTAGTGGCCACCACTAATTTTGAACCCATCAACTTTTTTCAACTATATATAGATGATGGGTTCTTGGAATTTATTGTTCAGCAGAGCAATCTGTATGCCGAACAATATTTTCAAGGTCTAGGGGCAGAATTGTTTCCAAGTGCGAGGGCGCGTAAATGGACCCCAACCAGTTTTCCAGAGATGAGGAAGTTCTGGGGCCTCACTCTGCAGATGGGGATTGTGCAAAAACCCAGCATAGCCTCATACTGGTCAAAAAAGAGTACCCAAACCACCCCTATCTTCCCTGCTACTATGAGCAGGGACAGATATTTATTGCTCCTGCGGTATTTGCATTATAATGATAATGCAAATGCTTTGCCCCGTGACCACCCAGATCACGACCGACTGTACAAGTTGCGGCCACTTCTTGACCATCTGATGGCAAGATTTGAAGAATTATACACTCCAGGCCAAAACTTGTCAGTCGACGAGTCCTTGCTGCTTTATAAGGGACGTCTTGTTTTCAAGCAGTACCTCCCTTCGAAGCGAGCTCGGTATGGGATAAAACTTTATAAACTGTGCGAAAGCTCCAGTGGATACATGTATCGCTTTCGTGTATACACTGGCAAGGACTCGCAGCTGGCCCCCCTGACTGCCCCCCGCCCTCTCCACCACTGAAAAAATAGTGTGGGACCTCGCTTATCCACTATTCGGTAAAGGTTACTGTATTTATACAGATAACTTTTACACGGGTGTGCCGCTGTACAAATTTTTGTACAGCAATGGTACTGGAGCCTGTGGCACGATCCGTTCGAATAGGAAAGGCTTACCAACAACACAGTTTGGGAAGCAAAAGAGAGGAGAAACATCTGCCTTGCGCTGCGGTGAATTGCTGGCTGTGAAATACACAGACAAAAAGGATGTGCATTTACTTACAACGATACATATGAATGCACATCTGCAGTTCACGTCAGATGGAGAGATTCCCCTATCATGAAACCCCTATGTGTACAGGATTATAATCGATACATGGGGGGCGTAGACAAGTCTGACCAGATGCTTGTACCATATCTCGCTTCTCGCAAGGCATATGTATGGTACAAAAAGCTGGCAGTCCATCTGATACAGATGTCAATGCTTAACGCATTCATCTTGTATCAGGCCACTAATGCCCGACGGATAACATTCCTAAAATTACAGGAATCTGTTATCGAGTCCCTTCTCTGTCCAGAAGAGAATGCTCCCATTGTTGAAGAGGTGGAAGATGTAATTAGGTTGCGTGACCGCCACTTTCCAGGCTACATTCCACCAACTGAGAAAAGAGTGACCCCATGTAAAAGGTGTCGGGTTTGCGCGCGCCAAGGGCGGCGTAAGGAAAGCCGCCTTCACTGCCCTGACTGCCCCTCCAAACCAGGTCTTTGTGTGCCTGATTGCTTCAAGATTTATCATACAGTGACACATTACTAGTGGCATACCGGGACCGAATTGTTTCTCGGCTGAGAACAAACAGATTTCAGGTTGAGGTATGCCACTGATTTTGTGCTTCTTGATAAATCTGGCTATAGCACCATTAAGATCTTTGCAGATCTTGATGACATTCTGATGGACACAGTGCAGTGTAATCTGGACAGAGTTTGCCCGGATCATGCTGGCATTTATTCCTGGATAGTGCTATTCCTCTAAATTTTCCCAAATAAAAAAACAAACCAAAACCAGCCCCATTATTTTATAGCAGTGTTAATTCAAGCGTTAATAAAAAAACTACCCACCACGTTTCACTACCCACTCCGGTTCAATACCCACCACGTTTCACTACCCACCTACAGTTCACTACCCACCCCCAGTTATAATGTAATTCACCCCACATACAATAAAATAGGTTGCCCCATCCCCAACAATCTGATGTCCTCCGTACGTCAGATGTAGAAAGAAGCCTCTGAAGACAGATTGAACTGCGGTGTTAATGGTGTGTCTTCAACTTCTTTGTCTCTGCCCTTTTCTTTGCCCCTTCCCTTCACCCACTTCCCTTACCTATCTTCTTTCATGAATGGTGTGTGATTCAGATGTGAATGGGGGGGGGGGTGTTTCTATTCCACCCCCTCTAATCCTCATTATCTTTCTCTTTTCCCCTTCCGTGTTTCTGCACTTTTCCCTTCTTTGCCCCCTTAACGTCACTCACTCCACTTTTACTAGCTTCTTGCATGAAAGGTGTGTGATTCGGTGAGTGAAACAGATGTGAAAGATGTGTGAATGGTCAGTAACCTGGTTGGGGCCTTGACGTGGCGTTACTGCTCACATGGATGCCCCATGTGCCAATCCAACTGATTGAGTGAATGTAAAATGTGTGGCGGGCTTGTTGTGTGTTTGTGCAGCATTTTGAGTCACTATACAATTGTTGATAGACTACATAATTGTTGATCAAAATTCATGGGGAAAATTTTGTGAATGTTTTTTTTTTTTTAAGAAGGCATACCTGCATTTAAATGTCTCTAGCCCAACAGAAAATTAAAACAGACCACATAAAGTATATATTAGGAGAAACTAGACACCCAGACGAATCAAATGAGGGGTTAAATAAAATTCTATCATAAAAATAGAGGGCGCAACAGCATGTGGAATTTACATTTATTTATTTTTTTAGCACAAATCCAAATTCCACAAGTTGTTGCGGGCTCAATATTTATGATAGAATAATAAGTAACCCCACGTTTGATTCATCTGGAAGTCTACTTTGTCCGGATATATACTTTATTTGGCATATTTTAGATCCCTGTTGAGCTAGAGCCATTTAATTGCAGGTATGCCTCCTTTCAAAAACCGGCATAAAAAGCTTCTCTAAATTTATTTTGCGCATGGCGCAAATTAGCGCCTCGTGCTCCATCTAGCGGGACCCGGACCACTAAACCTGGGTCTCATTTTTATCACAAGGGTTGGGGCTTTGCATTGAGCTAGAGAAATTACTAGTTTTCAAAGATTTTATCATGTCTGAAGTGATTGAAATAATTATTATTTTTTTTGCGCACAAATCCAAATTCCACAAGTTGTTGCGGGCTCAATATTTATGATAGAATAATAAGTAACCCCACGTTTGATTCATCTGGAAGTCTACTTTGTCCGGATATATACTTTATTTGGCATATTTTAGATCCCTGTTGAGCTAGAGCCATTTAATTGCAGGTATGCCTCCTTTCAAAAACCGGCATAAAAAGCTTCTCTAAATTTATTTTGCGCATGGCGCAAATTAGCACCTCCAACGCCGCCTAAACTCAATCTATGCAATCAAATTGGATCTATTATTTTATAGGAGGGATATATTTATATAGTTAAGCAAAACAAAAATATTTTACCCCAAAAATTAATATGAAATTATGCAATATAAATCTTGACCTGTTATGATTTTTCTTTTTACATTAAATATGATGTTTTTTGAATAAAGTTATGAATAACAAAATAAATTTAAAAATGTGTCATAAAGGTCTCTTTTTTTGCGGAATTTTGTCTAGTTTCAGAAAATATATAGCTTTTCCATTTCAATTGGTTTAGATATACTAATTTTATGTATTACATACAATGAGTCATGACATAAGAAAAAAGCTGATTTTTTTGATTTTTAGAAAACTGCCTATTTTTGTACAAAAAAAACCTGAAATATTCTCCATTACACCATTTTTAAAAAGGCACCTAATGTATCAATATATAACCACAATAGTTCTGGTCATAAAGTGTAGATAGAAAAAAATATGCAATGTTGTTCTTCTGAATTTTAACAAAATTTTACTTTTTTTCCCCCTGTTTTTTTCTTTTTTTTAAAAAAATCTTTACTTATACACATAATAATGATATATTTTGAATCTGTGGAGTCTGCTGAAAAAAAGGATATATAATTTGTCTTGGTCATATAATAAAACTTGACTTCAAATCGCATTTAAACATGATGAGCACAAAACGGTAAAAATGAGCTCAGCACACAGGCAGGAAATGCCTCAGCAGCGAAAGGGTTAAACTAGGAGGGGGGACAAAAGGGTAAAAAACAATCTGCCTGATTGTCCCCCAAAACTAAATCGGAGGGTGCAAGCAACATGCGGGGAAAAAATTGACAAGCTCAGAGTCGTGTCTATAAATGCTCGCAGTTTAGTCAATAAAATCAATGAACTGGAGGCAATGATGGCAGCTGAAAAAGTAGATTTAGTGGCGGTTACTGAGACATGGTTCAGTGAGAAAAATAACTGGGACATAACAATACCGTGGTACTCTTTATATAGAAAAGACAGAGAAGGTAAGAGGAGGAGGAGTGGCCCTGTATGTGAAAAACAACATAAAAACGAACCAAATAAAAGTGAGCGAGGTGAACATAGAGTCAGTTTGGGTTACGCTAACATTTGGCAATCATACAGTAGCTCGTGTAGGTGTGATCTATAGACCCCCTGGACAAGTAGAAGAGCTAGATAATCTGCTGCTTGAGGAAATAGCCAAAATGGCAATGAAGGGGGAAGTTATTATCATGGGGGACTTTAATCTTCCTGATGTGAACTGGAAAACCAAAACAGCTGGGTGCACCAGGAGTACAAATATTCTAAACTCCCTACTGGGATTATCTCTAACACAAGTAGTTGAGGAGCCGACCCGTAAAGAAGCCATATTAGATTTAATACTCACAAATGGAGGTTTGGTATCGGACGTTGTTGTAGGTGAAAATTTGGGATCTAGTGATCACCAGTCAGTGTGGTTTAATATAAGAACAGGGATGGAGCAAGCACCACACAAAACCAAAAGTTTTAGACTTTAAAAAAACAGATTTTTCTAAAATGAGACTTTGTGTGAAGGAGTCATTATCAGACTGGAGGAGTTTAAAGGGAGTCCAGGAGAAATGGGATTATTTAAAGGAAGCATTATTGAAGGCCACAGGCAATTGCATTCGACTTGTTAGCAAAACCAAAAAAGGGAAGAAACCACTGTGGTACTCTGCAGAAGTGGCCAAAATAGTGAAGAACAAAAAGACAGCATTCAATAATTATAAAACAACTCAGAGTGAAGAAGATAGGCAAACCTATAAGATTAGGCAGAAAGAGGCAAAGCAATTTATAAGAGCTTCCAAAGCACACGCAGAAGAGAAAATAGCTCAGTCAGTAAAAAAGGGGGACAAAACATTTTTTAGATACATAAACGAGAAAAGTAAAACAAGGATTAGTTAGATTAAAAACAAAGGAAGGAAGGTATGTAGAAAAGGATAAAAGTCTCGCTGACTGCCTCAATGAATATTTTTGTTCAGTCTTTGCAGAAGAAAAGGAAGGAAAGGGACCTCAGTTAGGAGGAAACACTAACGAGACAATTACATATCAGTTTACAGAGGAGCAGGTTCTACAGCAGCTGTCTAAAGTAAAGACAAATAAGTCAATGGGGCCTGATGGGATCCACCCTAAATTATTAAAAGAGCTCAGTGATGTAATAGCAAAACCGTTAACAGATTTATTTAACCAATCCTTGCTAACGGGAGTCGTCCCAGAAGACTGGAAATTAGCAAATGTTGTGCCCATTCACAAGAAGGGTAGTAGGGAGGAATCTGGGAACTATAGGCCAGTTAGTCTTACGTCAGTAGTGGGGAAATTAATGGAAACCATGTTAAAGGAAAGGATTATTGACCATCTAAAAACACATAGATTACAGGATCAGAAACAACATGGGTTTACCTCAGGGAGATCATGCCAAACTAATCTTATTGATTTTTTTGATTGGGTAACAAAAATAATAGACACAGGTGGTGCAGTAGACATTGCTTATTTAGATTTCAGTAAGGCTTTTGATACTGTTCCGCATAGAAGGCTTATCAATAAATTGCAATCTTTGAGCTTTGATTCCAATATTGTTGAATGGATTAGGCAGTGGCTGAGTGACAGGCAACAGAGGGTTGTGGTAAATGGAGTTTATTCTGCGCAAGGTCTTGTTACCAGTGGGGTACCTCAGGGGTCAGTACTTGGACCCATTCTATTTAATATTTTTATTAGTGATATTGCAGAAGGTATTAATGGAAAAGTATGTCTTTTTGCTGATGACACAAAGATTTGCAACAGGGTTGACGTTCCTGGAGGGATCAGCCAAATGACAAATGATTTAAGTAAACTAAAAAAATGGTCGGAGCTGTGGCAATTGAGTTTTAACGTGGATAAGTGCAAGATAATGCACCTGGGACGTAAAAACCCAAGGGCTGAATATAGAATATTTGATAGAGTCCTAACCTCAACATCTGAGGAAAGGGATTTAGGGGTTATTATTGCAGAGGATCTAAAGGTAAGTAGTCAATGTAATAGAGCAGCAGGAAATGCTAGCAGAATGCTTGGTTGTGTAGGGAGAGGTATTAGCAGTAGGAAAAGGGAAGTGCTCATGCCACTGTACAGAGCACTGGTGAGACCTCACTTGGAGTACTGTGTGCAGTACTGGAGACCGTATCTCCAGAAGGATGTAGACATCTTAGAGAGAGTTCAGAGAAGGGCTACTAAAATGGTGTACGGCTTGAAGGAGAAAAGTTACCAGGAAAGGCTTAATGATCTTAACATGTACAGCTTGGAAAAAAGACGAGACAGAGGAGATATGATAGAAACATTTAAATACGTAAAGGGAATCCACAAGGTAGAGGAAGGGAGTATATTTAAAAGGAAACAAAGTAGCAAAACAAGAGGACATAGTCTTAGATTAGAGGGGCAAAGGTTTAAAAGTAACATCAGAAAGCATTATTTTACTGAGAGGGTGGTGGATACATGGAACAGTCTTCCAGTTGAAGTGGTAGAGGCCAAAACAGTAATTGAATTTAAGCAGGCATGGGATAGGCATAAGGCTATCCTAAACAAAAGATAAATCCGGGGAAAGGATCCATATAATTGGGCAGACTAGATGGGCCGAAAGGTTCTTATCTGCCGACATTTTTCTATGTTTCTATTTCCCCCAGGATCCTCCAGGAAGAATTAGAAGGCAGATGACATATGCTTGATGTATGAAATTTATGACACCACCAAGATCTCAGAAGATACCATACGTCAATTGGGTCATTTTCTCCATACCAATTGCACATCAAGAATAAAGGAACTACCGGAACTCTTCTCCCATCCACCTTCTGGACTCATACTGTCTCAAGGGCTCTCTCTGCATGATAAGAAGATCTGTGTGCCAGAACAATTTCATCTTGAAATTATGCACCATTATCACTATACCCACTTTACCGGTCATGGAGGCATCAAAAAAACATAAAGTGCAAAGGCATTTTTGGTGGCTTACTAACCTTTGAGGTATATGCAAAGCCGTTGGTCTTTTACACCCGTCAGTCATGGAATTTATCATTGGGTCTCCCACCTTCTCAGATTTGGAATAAACTTATCAATTCACCAAAATGGCTCAGTTCGTACCCTCATTTGGTTTGCCATCCCAGTCAAATAGTCATCCTGCTTCTGCAAGTAAAATTAGGATTTCATGGTTTACCTAATTACATACTTTCTGAACAAGGGACAAAATTAACTCTATTTTGGGAAGATTTCTGCTCAATGTGTGGATCACATAATGTCTCTCATTGACATAGCATCCACAGTCAACTGAAAAGACTGAGCATACCTGTCAAGTGTCAAATACTGGAACCATACTTTCTTTTTTTTACATTCATCCTACAAGACAATTAGTGGAAACTCTTTTCCACCACAGGATTTGATTTTAACAAGTATCTCAAGCAAGCCTCAAGTATCTCAAGCAAGCCAAAGCCAGCCTCAAGTGTCACAAGCACCTCTTTTTCTAACTATGGTTTTCACTTACACATGTAACCACTGCTAACCCCTGTACCAGAAGTTACTTGTCACCTCTGCATCTTTCACCAGCAGTTTTTAATGCTTTGACATACCCTAAATCCAACCAAGAACAACAGAAAAAGATGCCAAGTGCTCTACTACACTCCACAACAATCTTTGGGATAAAGGGTGGCTGGCTGTCAAGAATCCTCCTTTCTGGTCCTCTGAAAAATTTGAGATCTCGTTTAGTTGGATCGTTTCATGTTACTGGTTAACCCCGTAGTCGTATGACTAGATAAACAGACTACATCTGGTGTGTAATATATCTTTATTTACGCCCTATCATGAAACCCCATTCATTGGAAGAACATTGCTTCCTTCACCACCTACCCTGGTTGATGGAGAAGAGGAATTTGGGTGCAGGAGATCCTGGTATCACGGATTTACTGAGGTCAAATCGAATACCTGGTTTACTGGCAGAGGTATGAGCCAGAAGAACACACATGGGAACACACCAGTCGAAAACATATAGCCAAGGTCTGAGCCCTGCCCAGATGTCTTCTCAATCATCCTTAATCACTTCATGCCCTGAAATCACTCTTCGGGAGGGGAAATTGTCATGCCACAGTGAGGCCTACCTTGCCAGTCCATCGTCCTCCTCATGGATATCCAAGTGGCAGACGTTCTTGGTGAGTGGCAGCCATCTTGTTGTCTGGAGAGGTCATTCCGATGCAAGTGAGGCAAACTTCTTAAGCAATTAGTTCTGTGTCTGTTTTGTGGCCCTTATTGGATAAAGTGATGCAACCTTAGAAAATCGAATATGTCGAACCTAATTGATGGGATGAGCCATTTTATAATCCCATGGCGAATACTAGTAAATCTCACTCATGCTGTGATATTTTTGCAAGAAGAAACAGAAAATTATATTGAATGTGTAAAATAATTGCAATATAAGTCTGAAATAATAAAATAAATTATAAAAATAATATAAAAATACTTTTTTAATGTTAGAATATTTATTTATGTATTAATAAACCATCCAGTATTCTATCTCATTCCAGTTTAGCCCTGCAACCAAATTTAACCTCCCAATTGCCTTGATTTTTAGTTGTCACCACCAGATCGTGAGGTCCTAATAGCCCATTTTGCGTTGATATTTGCTACATATCTTCTTCTGAAATTGTGTGACTCACTCTTGGAAGATTGAGAATTTCATTTTGCATGAATCCTTTTCATGTTATCAATAACATCATATCTCAAGTGCATATTTGATATTTGGGTATTTTATGATTTCTGGTGAAATAATATATGATTATTAATGCAAGCATTATGTTTAAATGTATATAATATTTTTTAAAGAATTGACTGTATAGAGCATGTATATAGTTTCTGTACAGAATCTAGCCTTTTTCTACATTGTAAGAAACGAAAGGTTAAATTCTTCTTAATCATTTTCCAAACCCAAGCATTACATGTTGCTACGAGTATAATAAGGCTAGATAAAAACCTGGCCTTTCCCTTCTAATGGATTCAATTTGTATACATTGTAATCCGGTCTTCAGAACCAAGCGAGGTGGGGAATCTGTGAAAGGCTTATCTCGTACGGAGACAGAAGCAGTTGTTTAGTACATGGCCTGCAGAAGAAAACTATGCCTTAAAATAGAGTTGGCCTTGGTTCATCCCCACACATTATATCTAAACCCGTTTTGAACTCTTGAAATATTTCCCTTTTCAATGGGAAGCTCATTACCAAGTTATTTTTATGTAGGGAAAATATTATATTACAGGTCTTAAACCCTTCAGTAATCATGCTTCATTACAGTAAATGGAACTTTGCAATATATCATTAGTGAAAGAGAGCTCTTTATATATACTCTGTCTTTATATATAGTATATCTAAAACCTACAGTACATGTATGTAGGACATACTTGAAAACGAGAGAAATCTAAATGTATCCTTCCTGGTAAAATACTTAATAATTAAATAAATAAATAAATGCACATACTTACACACACACCAGCATGCACACACGGGCATATGCGTCTCTGGGGGGGCAGGGGGGCAATCCTCCCCTATGTTATTCCTTGCCCCATGTGCTCCCCCCACCAGGGATCAGCATCCAGCTTCCCCCACGTCTTCGGATCACTGTATCTCCGTCCCCGTGTGTGGTTGATCGAGGTGTTGTTGAAAAGGGCAGAGTCTGGTCTTTCCAATGATACCCAACATGGCCATATTCAGTGTAAAATAAAAATATTAAAAAATAAAATTTAAACGTAACAATTTTTTCACAGGGTTGAAATGGCTCAGCAGTGAAAGGATTAATGCTTAGACTATATTTTGCATTGCGTATTGCTTTTGTTTTTGCTTTGCATATTGCTTTTGTTTTTGCTTTGGTTTAGTTGCATGTTAAGGGTTAATGGGAAGGCTTCATCCTTCCCAGTATACATATTATTTTTCCTTGATTACTGGCATTTTAGGAGTTAATGGGTAGGCTACATGCCTCACAGTGTATACATTTCAGGCCCTATCACCTGGTGTGAGCTAATCCTAGCATCAGCATGTTTTTGCATTAGCGCCAGGTAAAATGAGTCTAGCCAGACCAACAGATTGTTTTCCTCCCTCTAGAAATGGGAAAATAAATCACCTGGCAATTAGCGATTTGTACCACAAGCTTACTGTATTTTCCGCGTCCTATACTTAACATGGGGAGCGCTAGAGATCTCTAGCATTTTTGTAAGTAACAGATCACTTGGTGCATGCGCTAATTTCTAGAAGGACGCTATTCGGAAAATTTATCCTACTGCTCAACCCTGGTGCTAACTCCAAAAAAAACCCCACAGCAAACAGATCCTCACCCAAAATTAGCAGGCAATTAACAGGCAATGGAAAGGAATGCAGCACGGGTGGTCTCTTGGTCCCATACACCATAGTAATGGATCTGGCCAGCAATGTCGCTGCTGTTGCAGTAGGCTCTATTATGATATATATGTATCCTTTATCCACATATCTCCTAATTCTAAAATATTGCTTAATTTTAAACATTTTGTGCTGGGGGTTATTCGTAGTATGTAAGTGGTTGATTTTTAGGGTGACCATGTGGACCATGTTTAAAGGGACACATGGATAAGTCTTGCCCTGAAACATGTATTACTTATATGCTGCATCAGGGAAATTATTGTCGCTCACCTGGCTTTCCTTTTGGATCTATTAAATGCATTGTAATGATTCTGTGCCGAAGACCTAGCATGCTTTTTCACACAAAAACCAGAACAGATAAGAACTGAAATCTCAATAATGGTGCTATCACCCATGCAGGAAGATGTTAATCATGTCTATCCTCACATGTTTAACTCGTTCCCTTCTGTGACTGAACAATAGGTCTGCCCCCTCGACCCCGTTCCCTCACATCTTACCCAAACACTTTCTGTTTCTCTTATACCATCCTTGACCCACACCTTTAATCTGTCCTTAAACATGCCACGGTAGTCCCGATCCTAAAAAGGCTGTCTCTGGATCCCACTGCTCTCTCCAACTACTGCCCCATGTTCCTGCTCCCTTTTGCCCAGGGGTCAAGTCCTGGGAAAAAAAGGGAGGGAACTCACCCACAAATTCCACAACCCCTATTACCCGAAGAAAAAATATATACAGTATATCACGAGTATAGCAGTACGTGGTGATACCATTTTTATTGGGTTAACATTACATTTAAAAGACTAGCTTTCAAGAGTGTAAACTGGAAGCTATACTGATCAGTGAAAGGTATTACTATGTACAGGTAAACTCGTGATTTTGGCAACTGGACTAACGCGTTTTATATATAATATATATATCACATATCTATCCAGGCACAGACCCCCCAGAATTATATACACAGGCACAGACCCGCCCATAATAACATACACAACACTGAACCCCCAGAATAATATACACAGCACTGAGCCTCCAGAATAATATACGCAGCACTGAGCCCCAGAATAATATACCCAGCACTGGCTATATGGATATATTTGCCCCCAGCTCACATGGATATATTTGCCCCAGCTCATATGGGTATATGTTGCCCCCAGCTCACATGGATATATTTGCCCCAGCTCATATGGGTATATATTGCCCCAGCTCACATGGATATATTTTCCCCAGTTCACATGGATATATTTTCCCCAGTTTACATGGATATAATTGCCCCCAGTTCACATGGATATTATTGACCCCAGCTCATATGGGTATATTGCCCCAGTTCACATGGATATGCCCCAGCTCATGGATATGCCCCCCAGCTCGCATGGATATTGCCCCAGCTCTCATGGATATGCCCCAGCTCTCATGGATATGTCCCCTGCTCTCATGGATATGTCCCCTGCTCTCCTGGATATGCCCCAGGTCTCATGGATATGCCCCAGCTCTCATGGATATGCCCCAAGTCTCATGGATAATGCCCCAAGTCTCATGGATATGCCCCAAGTCTCATGGATAATGTCCCAAGTCTCATGGATATGCCCCCAGTCTTATGGATATGCCCCAAGTCTCATGGATAATGCCAAGTCTTATGGATAATGCCCCAGGTCTCATGGATAATGTCACAGCTCTCATGGATATTATTGCCCCCAGCAGCTCAGCTCACCTCTCTGTGGGCCCGTAACGATTGAGCAGACCGCCGCACATTGCCGGCGGCCGCGTGCTTCCTGCTACGAACGGCCGCTGACAGGAAGTGCAGCCGCTCGCCTGGGATCGATGAAACAGCCTGCCGCGATTAGGGGTTAATGGGTAGGCTACATGCCTCACTGTTTATTATTTTTATTGGCTTTCACTGCTTTAGTGGCATTTTAGTTTTTTTTTATCGAAGTTAGAATCTAAAGAGTCTATTCATCTTTAGATTCTTTGCTTTTTGTCACAGTTCGGAGAATGAATTTTGCCGAAAATATGGTGAATTCCCTTTTGAGCGAATAGTCATGGTAATTTGTGAAAATTAAAGTTGTTGAAGCAATTATCAGACGTCGATGAAAACCGTCGAATTGCGGCAAATAAAATATTGAATTCATGTATCAGGTTAGTACAACAAAAAAGTATCATTATGCCACATTACCCTGTGGATTTGGAATCTTATTTATATATACACTATAGTTTTTTTCAGTGGTATGATTTAGTGGTGAAAATTATTATTTATTTATTTATAAAGGATTTTACCAGAAAGGATACATTGAGATTTCTCTTGTTTTCAAGTATGTCCTGGGTATTAGTGCCCCCGCCCCCCAGATTGGGATGTGGTATCTTACATGGCCCCACTATATATTTTTCTTAGAGTCGCTTCTGCTCATGGAGTAGATCCCATTGTATCCATTCAATAGTATTAGTACAGGTTTATATAGTTTGTATTCCCTTAGGAGAATAACCTAAGGTTTATGTTGATTGCTGCTTTTTATTATCACTTTTAAATTTTATCTCTTCAAATATTGTCTGGTTATGACTTAGCAGAACACAAGAGATCAATATTCCAGTCTGACTGAAGAGTTCAAAACATGTTCATAAAATCTAAATTAGGACAATAAAAATGTTGTTTAGAGCTTTTACCTGCGGAATAGGGAAAAGCTCAATGATTTTGAATATGTTTCTTTCAAGCCAGAAATACATTGTGAAATGAATGTATCACCTTTAAATATGTCTAAAGAAAAAAGAAAGAATATGATTTCGACTAATTGGGTACTAGGCTGGTTTGTGAAGCAGTGCATTTCTTTTACTTTAAGTTTAAATGATTCAATGTTTTTTTATGTATTAAAATTCCTTGTGTGTTTTAAAGTGGTTTTCACTTGCTTATTACTTTCACTTCTGTAAGATTATGTTTTTTGCAATATATATATATATTATTCTAGTTACATAGTATGTAATAGGAGGTCAGTTTGAAATAATACATTCATAGCTTTCAACCTTTTATCGTTCGCTTCAATCTTGTTGATATTGAATCAAGAGAAAAGGGTATTACCCCTCTCTATGCCAGATAGAACTCATATATACAGTATGTGGACCGCCAAATGAATGGAAAGCTTCCATAGAGGAATAAAGAATATTTGAATGATAAATGCAATGATCTGTCATAGGTACACAATGATCAGAACTTGTCAGAAAGGCAAGAAGTACAAACTTTGATTTTACCTATGACAAAAGAGGTTATTCAGAGAGAGACAATCTGGCCCCAAAATTACAGGGAATTTCCCAGTATGGTGTCATTTCGGGGCCATTCGGCTATTCAGAGAGCAAGCAGTTCAACCAAATTTTAGTGAACTGTCAGCAAGTACGGCGCCTTTTCAAAAGGCAGTGAAATCCCCCCTAGAGAAGCAATGGTTAATCTATTCAGCGAACACCAAACAGCAGTGAAAAGTTGCTGAAATATCCTACCGTTCGGTGTTTTCATTCGGCAGGTTTATTCAGACGAATCCCATCGGCGTCAATGTTAAAAATATTCCCATTTTATTCAATTTCTAATAAACCATTTATTATTTTAATCTGCAGTAAAAAGCCTTTTTACAGATATTTTTTAACATTTTTCGCGATTTTTTTGGCAATTTTTTTTGTTTTTTTTTTTTAAAATCGTTTTTTTTTCTTTAACAGACCTTTTTATTATCATTCATAGCACTTATATGTAAATTCCAGGCATTTTCGTTCAGTAGTTTTTTTGCAAACAGCGTTTCAATTTTGACACTTTTGAGTGTATTGTTACTTGTTTTTTTTTACCCCGTTCGTCAGCTTGTCGGCTTATTCTGCCGGCCGGTCGGCGCTGTGATCATCGGCTCCTTTTTGTGGCTGTTCCGGTGCGTTGTCGCTGGGTTTTTGGCAGGTGTTCGGTGGGATTGCGGCGAGTTTTCCTTGCACTCTGGGGACCCTGCAGTGAATGCTGAATTCACCACAGCGTGGGGAACTTTGATTCTCCGAAGAGCAGGGGAACGAGAGAGCACCAAATTGTTGGCAACATTTCGGTGATCTCTGAATAAGCCCCGAAGTTAGTTGGAACGTTCCAGACAATAAAAATCGATCTCCTCTATGAAGCAAATCGCCACATTACAAAGGATAGACAATGTTTTTTAATTTTAATGTATGTTATCAACCTTGAATATAGAGAAATGTGTTTGTACTGTCTCTAAATTATAATTTTTAGTTGAAGTTTTATTTATAGTTAAACTGTATCATTTATTTGTAAGTGAACACATCTAGCCCTGACTGCTCAAACTGCCTAACAATTATATTACAATAAGAAGTATTTGTAACGTGCCAATAAATTCCATAGCGCTGTACAATGGTTGGGACAAAACAACCACATATACATATAAGTTGACATGTAAGTTAACAATGGGAGAACAGACCCTGCTCAAGAGCTTACAATCTAAGAGGAGAGGGGTGATACACATACGTGAGGATAAATAGCTTAGTATGCAATGTAGTGGGTTGCATGGGGCGATGTGGGAAGAAGAAAAAGGAAAGGTACAATGGGGACAGAGTGAGCACCGACATCTCACAGGTATCTTAAATATATTTTTGATTGGGTGTCTCATCCTAGTCTCAGAATGACATTTACGTCTCATAAAGCATCAACATTAACACATTCTACCAATAGGCTGTTGGACATTTGTTGGTTATCAATAATGAAGAATTGATATCTATCCTATATATCTATTACATTCAACAACTGTTCATCTTGGTTCTATCCAGTCCCACATCATTCATTTCCTGTCACAGTAGACCCACTATTACTCGCTTTATCTGTAGGAGTGGGCACATGCTATTATAAACACCTGACCTTAAAGGGACACTCTAAGCAACATGACCACCTAAGCTATTTTAGGTGGCCATGATGCCCGGAGTATCCTGCCCCCTGTCCCCCCTCCCTCCGCTCAGCGGTTCAGCTGTAAATGCTGAAAACAGCTGAGAGAGGCGGAGAACTTTACTCCGCCCTCCCAGCTGTCAGTCAGCAGAGCGGGAATCATATTTCCCGCTTCTGCCGACTTTTGCCGAGTAGGAGACGTCATCGCGCTTTCAGCGCGATGACGTCTCCAACTCACCGCAGAAGCTGGCGGCTCCCTCTAAGGGTTAGTGTTGCGCGCATCCTCTTGCGCGCAACACTAATCCTCAGAGGGAGCCAGGAGGAAGCAAGTCAGATAGAAAGACGGGAGCGGAAGAGGAGGGAGGTGAGTATATAAAAAAAAAAGCGCTGGAAACAAGAGGATTTTAGGGTAAGTATTACAGTTACACGAAAAAAAACAAAAAATAACAATTTATTAAGGGAATAGGGATAGGTTAGGATTAAAAAACGGGGGGGGGGTGATTTTTTGTTAGAGTGTCCCTTTAATAAACACCCAATGTATCAATGTACGTTATTTAATTTTCCAATTCTTTACTTCCTTTTCCTCTAAACAATAGATGAAAAACCTGCATCAACATTATGTGATGAAACAATAATGATGTCATGCATTTCTTTCTCAAGGGCTGTGAATGAGTGAGGGAAAAATTTTTTAGAAGCCTTTGTTGCAATTTAAAAACATGAGGACCTACAGGGTTATTCACAAATAGCCGATCTGGCTCCGAAAGCACCGAACTGTGAATTTCCCCATATGGTGGTATTTCGTAGCCATTTGGCTATTCAAAACCTTACAATTCGTCAAATATTGGCGAATTCCCAGGGAAATACAGTGCCTGTTTGGCGGCAGTAAAAGTCCCCATAGAGAATCAATTGTTAATCTATTCAGAGAACAACGAACAGCAGTGAAAAGTTGTCGAAATGCCCTGATGTTCAGTGGTTTCATTCGGCAGGT
Source organism: Leptobrachium leishanense (assembly GCA_009667805.1). Taxonomy (NCBI): domain Eukaryota; kingdom Metazoa; phylum Chordata; class Amphibia; order Anura; family Megophryidae; genus Leptobrachium; species Leptobrachium leishanense. The sequence goes on along the minus strand of CM019065.1, from coordinate 114,193,995 downwards.
TTAATCAGACGAATCCCATAGGTTTCATTTCAATGTTAAAAATATACCCGTTTTTATCCACTATCTAATAAACCGTTAATTCTTTTAAACTGCAGTAAAAGTCTCTTTATTTAGATTATTTGTTTTGGAACTTTTAGGCCGGGTGCACACGGGACGTCTTCTGTAACGCACATTACGTGCGTTAAAGAAAAGCAGCGTCACACTCGACGCCTGCCACCCCCCCTTGCGTGATCTTCCATAGGAGGATAGCGGAGCCCCGTCGACGCACATCCTAGCTCATCGACAGTGATGATGCGCTAGGATTCGCGTCTGCGGGGCTCCGCTATCCTCCTATGGAAGATCACACAAGGGGGGGTGGTGGGCGTTGAGTGCGACGCTGGTTCTCTTTAACGCACGTAATGTGCGTTAAAGAAAACGTCCCGTGTGCCCCCGGCCTTAGGCATTTTCTTGGATTTTTTTCAACAAACTTTTTTTCCTTTTCATTTGTGTATGACCTTTTTACAGTGGTGTATTTTGGCCTAGGCCTAGGGTGGCACTTTCCAGGGGCCGGCGGCCCGCACTGGTGGCCCCACCCCTAAAAAAAATAAAAAATTATTTTCTTTTTACTTTTGCAAAGTATTTTGCCAGGAAGGATACATTGAGATTTCCCTAATTTTCAAGTATGTCCTGGGTAGGCAAGGCCTAGGCTTTCACTTTCCAGGGGGCAGCAAAAAACCTCACCACTAAGTGGGTTACTCACAGAGCACCAATATGACGCCAACATTTTGGTGTTCTGCAGTTCCCTGCACTTCGGGGAATAAAATTTCCCCACCCTGCAGTGAATTCACCGTTCACCGCAGGGTCCCCAAAGTGCATGGAGTCGGCCGCTGAATGCTGCCACAGCAAACCCGTGGCCTGCTGTTTTCAAAAGAACTACTGAACGAAAATGTCTGGAATTTACATATAAGATCCTATGAGTGACAATAAAAAGTTCTGTTACAGAAAAAAGAAAAAACGCTATTAAAAACCGCTATTACTGCAGATTAAAATAATAAATGGTTTATTAGATATTGCATAAAAATGGGAATATTTTTAACATTGAAACCTATGGGGTTCGCCTGAATAAACCTGCTGATTGAAACCACCAAACATCAGGGCATTTCACTGTCATTTCTCTGCTGTTTGGTGTTCTCTGAATAGATTAACCATTACTTCTCTATGGGGATTTGCACTGCCTTCAAACAGCACCGTACTTGCTGGCAGTTCGCCAAACTTGTGTGTGAGCATATCACAGAGCAGTGGTGTACTTAGGGGAGTGGCGGAGGGCGGGCCGCCCCAGGTACCAGTGATTATTTGGGTGTCATTAGGGGTTACTAGGAGGTGCCACTGTCACTGTGTGTCAGCTTTGAGCTGTGTTCTCAAACAACGAACAGCGGAGCAGGGCGTTTGCATACGGAATAAAATCAAATAGAATAAAAATCCCCCTCTCCTCCCTCCATAGCTCCTCCCCTGCCCTGCAGCAGCTCTAGGAGAGGGGAGGGGGATGTGATTTGTGTGCAGAGAGAGAAGATGACAGTAAACGGCAGGTAAAGGGGGGTATCAGAAGAATATGAAGCCCTGTCTGCTTACTGCTGTTTAAAGTGGACCTTTCCTTAACCAGCACTGCAGTGATAGAAATTTGTCATTGAGCTGCCTGGCTCCTGGTGAGGCTGCGTGCGTGCAGGTCATGCGGTCCGGCCAGTCAGGTGGTACTGAGTCTCAGTACCACCTGACTGGCTGAATCACGTGACACACACGCAGCTGGCCCGCCCTTTCATTAACACGGACTCTCACTCTATTCTGGACTGAACACCCCCGGGAAGGGAATCAAAACCACGGTGCACCCTCTGGCAGTGGCACCCCACTGCTGACAAGATGGCTCCACACACAGGCACAGCCATGAACCTAACGTGGCCTAGAGGGACCGTACACAGTCCCTGCTGACTCTGCACACAGCCCTACTGCGGACGGAGGCCGGTAAATATAGAATAAATAATTGCTGTGTGCTCATATTCACTCGGTTTGCTGGGAGTCTTATTGCAGTGGATTCTGATGCACTCATACACACCGCACATTGCATTGCTGGGAGTTTTATTGCTGTTGATTCTGATACGTTGACACACACCGCACATTGCATTGTTGGGAGTTTTATTGCTGTGGATTCTGTGATATACACTGCATATTACTATGAGATTTATTGCCCTGGAGCTCTGGGATACGCTCATACACACTGCACATTACTGTGAGTTTTATTGCTGTGCAGTTCTGATATGCTCATACACAGTGCCCATTTCTGTGGGTTTTATTGCTGTGCAGCTCTGTGATACACTCATATGCAGTGCACGTTTCTGTGGATTTTATTGTTCAACCAATTAGAGTGGCTGTGATCCAGTATACTTGACATGCGTGGCTGTTCTTTGTAAAAATGCTTGAATTTAAACATTTCATAATTTTATTTATCTCAATAGATACATTTGAAATGGTATACAAAATATACAAGTAGACACTTGGTATCCACTTTTAATATAAAGAGGAAAAGGCGGAGCTCTAAGAGGAAAAGGTGGAGCTTAAAGAGGAAGGGTGGGGTTTAACCAGGAAGAGGTGTGCCCTTGACAGGAAGGGGTTCCTCAAATTTAAATTAGGGGGTGCCCGAGTTTAGTCAGGCCTAGGGCAGCACAAAACCTAAATACATCACTGCCTTTTTATCAATATTTTTTTGCAAAGCATTTCAATTTTGACACTTCAATCATCCCCCCCCCCGTTTGTTAGCTTGTCGGCGTTTTCCGGCAGCTGGTCTGCATTGTGTTCGGTGGCTCATCGGCTTTTTCCAGACGTGTTTGGCGTGTTCATTGCGGCCGTTCGAGTGATTCAATACTTCGGAATGTATTGGATGCTATTTTGATTTTCAAGTCCTTTCCCTGCACTCTGGGGACCCTGCGATAAATGCTGAATTTGCCACAGGGTGGGTAAATTTGATTCCCTGAAGTTCAGGGAACGAGAGAGGTGGTCTCTGAGTAACCCCTATAGTTATAAGACTAAACGATAGTCGATACAAGAGCTATAAAAGCATCACTGTCTTTCATTACGAATGCGTTTTCCCAAAGAAATCATGGATGACATTCCCTAGGATTTGGCAGCATATTGAAGGTTGGCTTTCATTGGAATATATACTTTAGCCAGTTGATCATAGCATGGTTATTATTGCAATGAAAGTTAAACACTGCGTTATTCAGATTTTTATCTGTTTTATTTTACCCAGGCGTCAGCTAAACATATTAAATAATGCTCAGTCAATAAAAATAATGAACACAAATTTCAGTTATTACAAGCGCAGTCCCTGCATGCCATTCAGATATAGAAACGAATATTCAAGATTTGTTTTGTTCAGGAATGCTATCAAACAATTAAACGTGCAACCATCTGCTGAAATATTTAAAGACAGTGTTATGCATTTGACTTCATCAATATTATATAATATTCATAATTTTTATTACTATATTAAAAAGTTCTTTCAATAAATATATATATCTCTATTTAAAAAAAAATAGTTGGAACACATGTTTATTGATATGTTAATAAAAATGGTATTAAATAAACAGTAGGGATGTATTCACTACATGATACTGACGTTATCATTAAGTTAGAGCTTAATGGTGATAAACATTCCCGTCTCTGATGCAGTGTCTAATGAGCAAAATAGGGTGGGTGAATTGTTTAAAGATATAAGATTGGTACAGTCATCATTAGTTAACAGACTAAAGGAATAAAAGGGTAGTGTATGCCAAAAAATGTAATCCCTATTTAACCGCTTCACTGCTGAGCCATTTTACCCTCTATGTGCTGAGCTCATTTTGATCGTTTTGTGCTTGAGATTTGAAGTCATGTTTTATTGTTGGACCCTCACCCAGACATACTATATACCCTAATTTTCAGCAGATTCAACATATATCATTATTATACGTATAAATCCTGTAATCTGAATGAATTGAATCCAAATACCCCCTTATCTCCTCCATAGTAAATCCCCTGCCAGGCAGGGGGAAGTCCCTTTTCTGATGTTGTCGCCCCATGAGAGATGATGTTCGTTGGCGGAGGGAGGTGCTGGAGGCAGGGCTGACATCAGGTAGTCAGCCTGCTGTGGGAGACGTCCACGATTTGCGCCAAGCTGCGGGACTTTAATGACACGCTGAGCGCATCCTCCACATCCAAAGGAAGTCCACAGCCTAGTTGTTGTAAGAGGAGTCTGTGATCTTCTCCCTCCTAACCTAAACACATGCTCTTAACTTACCATCGGAGTCATGGCTGGATCAGAAGTAAATGCAGGGACTTAGCTGGCAGGGAGCGCAAGCCATCATGACTGTGCAGTCTGAGCAGCGAGCCAGCCCTCCAGCTACTTGTCCTTAGCGTTTCCCCTTCCTTCCCTTCAACCTATTTTTCAAGTTTTTTAAAAATGTGTAATGCAATGAAAGAATAATTAAAAAAGTATCTCCCCCAGTTTTTGAATTTCATTTTGGATGGATTGGAAGGGGGGGGGAGATGCTCCAGATTTCTGTGCCCACAGGCTCTTGAGATGTAAATCCAACCCAGATGATACCCATTTCTCCTTCAAGGGAGGTACATTCCTGGCAAATCTCTCGTCTACAACCAAGCTTGGCTGGATAGATAAATAATGTTATAAATATTATTATTTAAACTGAAATGATTGTCCAATTCCTCTAAAAGTTTTTGAACTGTGAGATATCTGACTATAGTATGACTAAAGCTCAGGCAATCACCAGTAGAATGCCGTATGCCATTTCGAGAAGCAGATGCCATTCCAGCCAAAAGAGTGCAGTGAAACTGTGCCACAGAAGAAAGGATACATTTTAAGAAACTCTAAGCTAAAAAAAATGCAGCAGGTGGAACATTTTGGAAAAGAATTGTTCTATTTTTGCAATTCAGATTTTACATAGGAGTTGTAAGTTAACCCACATAAATGCAACCAGGGAAATTCTACCTGGTCAAATAATTGCGTGTTCCCTACGTAATGTTAATTATGACTTGCTTTTGCCCTGCGAGGCCATGTTTATTTCTGTTGGCTGTGGTTATAAACGCAAACTTCAAAAATAATGAATTAAAAAAAATAATAATTGTGCAGGTGCATTTTGGCAAAAATAAGAGATTTATGGGATACAAAAAAAAAAGTTGAATTGCAAGTATGGAAAATACAGAAAGTTAGGGGGTTCATGGTTTCAGGATGGCCCGTCCAGTATTTAATTAAAAAATTCTACGCAGGGACCTGACGCTCCAATGCTGGGTATAGTTATATGGTATACAGCAACATTGTTTTTTGAAAAGTAGATTTGTGTTAAAAAAAGATCTTTAATTCCAAACATACTACACTGATGGTCGTATATTTTGTTTATATCTTTTGCTCTGTATAAAAAAAAGACAACTCTGGATTGCATATCTATTTTTACCATAGCTGATTTTATAGTACGGAATTATGCTATGTGAAAAAATAGCTCTGCCCCTGGTTGTATTACATAAAGTTTTAAAATAAAAGTGGCTGCATACCTTATCAAAGTAGGATCACTGGCTGTGGTATTAAGCTACCATGTGACTTATTGACAATGATAAAAATACCCCATTGTAATGCAAAATGTATAACTCATAAGTTACATTATACATGTTCAAGCATTCAATTAAGTTGAACCAAAACAAACCAGTTAGTAAACTCTTACAAAGTTCTTAATGAAGAATAAAATAAAGATACAAAATAATATTTATTTGGAACAAATTTAGGACACATTTTAATAAAAAAATACAGAAAGGTACTAAAAGAATTACGCACAAAAAGCAAACAGCACTCAGTGATATTTATGCCATTTTATAGGGTAGTAAGCATTTTCAAGACTAAATCCTAAGTCGAGTCTCTCTTTTATTGAGGATAAGTGAATCCTATTAAGCTAAAAAAAAATTAATTCCACCTCAGGTCTCTGAATGTCGCTGTACCCTAACAAACGCTAGCAGGGTCGTTCAAAGAGTGCTCTTTCGTTCCCCACATTTCAGGGGAGTCTAATTCACCGGCCCTGCGCTTAATTCAGCATTTACCACGGTGCAGGTAAAAAATGCCCAATGCACCCGACGATCCTCTACAAAACCACTGAATCGACCAGAGAAACCATTGAGAAAATGTCAGATGAATCCGATAATCTGCCGAACACCGACCAGCTGCTGGAAAAAGCAGATAAGCCACTGAACGGGGTAAACCCCCCCCCCAACTTTTAACACGCGTTTGCAAAGAAACTACTGAACGAAAATGCCTGGAAATAATATAATAAGTCCTATGAATATACATTGAGCCTGGAGATAAATGTCCCTCTGTGTATGCATCGCAAGTCCACAAAGGGGCACACTGTATCAGAGTAGTATTGACTACTCTCCTTGGATATATACTTGCCACCGCTTGGAAGCTCCTGATATCTGGCCCTCAGACGGTTGAGAAGAGGTTCTGGGTATCCACCATAGTGTACCTGACGCTGTATTGAGTGAGCCTGTGTGGAAGAGGCTCCATATCTGATGAGTTCAATACATTATCACCTCTTTTTTATCATCATACGGTAATATACTATGGGAGCGCTGTCTATTATCTTATTGTAGCCATCGCAACCAGAGTTGAAGATTTAAGAAGGGATACGCCACCCTCTATATGGCTGGAAGCTCCTAAACCTAGAGCCAGGGATTTTTTGGGCTCTTATAAATGTGAGTTTCCATATTCCTACGAGTGATTTATTTGCCATATTTAATTGGGATTTTCTGCACGATTATTTCTTCATTTTTTCTCTCCCCTCCAAATTTTTTTTTTTTTTTTTTCCTTTCTCTCACTTTTTTCTCCTTTCTGGCTATCCTCTCCACTATTGAGAGACGGCAAGAGATACACAGACCAAGAAAGGAGGACTATATTTGTGCATCGCTTGAACATAAAGAGAAGTAAATTTTAAGGAATTTTCCCACTGGTATTCATACTGTTGTACTGGATATCATTGAATTTGCACATTTTGCACAGTCGGACACTGTTGCACTTTATAGACTCTCTTATACCCATCGCACTGCTGGAATTTCATATATTGTTGCACTTTACTGTGTTCTATGGCACATTGCACTTTTATATGTGTACATTGATTGAATATTTGTCACCTTAAGATTGAAGCACTTTAAGACTGAAGCACTTTATGTTTGATATACCTCTTTGTTGAAGTCTACCTTTAAATCTATTTTTGATGCGCTACAAAGGTTCTATCTATAATTTCATTTTTGGTTAATGCAGATTTTGGTTGTTTTTTCTGTATATTGCGCTTACCCCTTTGGGCAGCATCTCACTACTTATTAGTTATAATTTAACTACTTCATAACACTATATTAATCTGGTTTATAAATAGGCGCCTACGCTGTATGAGATATATATATATATATATATCTTTCTTCTTTTATGGAGGAATATATCCAGGAATCGCTGGAGAAGGGTTTCATACGAAGATCTTCTTCCCCAGCTGGGGCAGGGTTCTTCCTTGTAGCCAAAAAAGAGGGTGACCTCCGTCCGTCTATAGATTATAGAGGGTTGAATCGTATCACCATCAAGAATGCCTACCCCATTCCTCTAATCTCTGACCTCTTTGACCGTCTTAGAGGTTCCACGGTGTTTTCTAAATTGGATCTTAGGGGTGCATATAACCTGGTACGCATAAAGGAGGGAGACGAGTGGATGACCGCATTCAACACCCATAGCGGCCACTACGAATATCTGGTCCTGCCGTTTGGGTTGTGCAACGCCCCTGCGGTTTTTCAGGATTTTATAAATGACGTCCTTCGGGACTACCTCTCCTGATGTGTCATAGTCTATCTAGATGACATTCTGGTGCACTCTCCTGACCTACATACACATTATGATCACATGCGTTCTGTTCTCGGCACTCTGTTAAGAAATGGTTGATATTGTAAGCTAGAAAAATGCATATTCCATGTGACACAGGTTCCGTTTCTGGGGTACATCGTGTTGTCCAAGGGTTTTTTAATAGATCCCAAAAAACTGGAATCCATCCTATCTTGGCCTCTACCCAAAGGTTTGAAACCTATCCACAGATTTATTGGATTCACCAATTATTACAGAAAGTTTATCCCACACTTTTGTTCTGTAATTGCTCCTATCACCTCTATGACCAAGAAAGGGGCCAATACAACCAACTGGTCTCCCGCTGCCCTTAAAGCCTTTGAGGATTTAAAAACGGCCTTTGCCTCTGCACCTATTCTAGCACATCCTAACCCTTCTAAACCATTTATAATGGAGGTCGACGCTTTAGAATCTGGTATAGGGGCAGTACTTTCCCAGAGAGACACCTGGGATGCCCCACTTCACCCTTGTGCCTACTTCTCCCAGAAGTTGTCCGACTCAGAGAGAAACTATGACATTGGCAACAGAGAACTCTTGGCTATTATAATGGCTTTAAAAGAATGGAGACATCTGTTGGAGGGTTCGCAAATTCCAGTGATCATTCTAACTGACCACAAGAACCTAGCCTACCTGGCAGACGTGAAGCGACTGTCCCCCCGCCAGGCCAGATGGTCGTTGTTCCCAAGTCGCTTCAATTATTTGATCACCTACCGCCCAGGGTCACGTAATACCAAGGCGGATGCTCTTTCCAGACAGTTTGAGGAAGAGGAACTGCCTCACACCGAACCGGTTTCTCTCATACCCAGTACTCATATAATCGCCACTGTGTGTATGCAAGTGTCTTCTCAGTTGATCGAGCGCATTCTGTCCTATCAGAATGCCGCCCCTAGCTCTCTACCTCCAGAAAGATTGTATGTAGGAGAGAACGAGAGAAGGGAGTTATTACAAGTTATGCATGTGTAGCGCTCACTACCGGAGGAGCCGCTGAAATTGAACCTCGGGTCAGTCTCCCCGCACTAGGGAATAAATATACTCCAGCACCGTCGTGGATTTTATAAATTATATAGTTTACTAGAATAAATGGCATATAATGAATAACACGGTATACGTAGATATATTTACAGTACTTCGCAATGCGGGAAAAGCGCAGCGGAAAAGAAATTACAAGGCTTCGTAATTCGAGAAACGCGCAGCGGAAAAGAAATACAATGCTTCGTAATTCGAGAAACGCGCAGCGGAAAAGAAAAGAAGAAAATATATCTTTAACCTCCTTTCTTGAGGTTGGGGAGTGAGTCCCGCACAGGTTATGTCCCAGAATGTACGTGTGTGTGTGTGTTATGGTACCCGGGTACAATATTCAACTGACCAGTGAATTGCTTATGAGGTATCTTCGACTAGTCAAGTTGGGGCCCTGTGGGTTTTGGAAACAAACAGCAGCGTACTTTCTATATTCACAACGGCCTGGAAGGCCTCTCACCCATCCGCCAGATACTTGATGCTCCGCTCGACCCAGGACGTCTCTCCGCTCGATGTTGACTGGGGTTCTCTTGGTTACTGGATCCGCTGTTGGACTTTCTGCACCTGCCGCAAGATGTCCAGCTCACCGCCTGCTCTCCCTGTCCGATCAATCTGCGGTACTCCTAACTCGGGGTCTTCCAGCTTCCTCAATATCAGCGTGGGTAGTCTGGTGAATCACTGGGTCTTCCTCTGATAAGGCTGAATAACCCGGTCTTTAACTCTGTCAGGCCGCCTGCACTCCGGCCTAGTCACTGTCTCGTTCTGCTGCACTGCGTCTCGCTCCTCTCACTCCCTGGCGCGCTCTGCCAGCTCTCTCCACGAGGCTCAGGATGTAAGCGTCTGTGTCCCACCCACTTCCTGTGTCCGCTCTTAAAGCATGCTGGGAAATGTAGTCCCAATGTTCAAGGTCTCTCATCGCGCTTGTCTCCCTCCGGTGGCCAAAAATAGGTACTGCCACGACAGGGAATTAAACCCAGCGCTACACATGCAAAGGTTGCAGGTCACCCAGGAGTCAATAAGACCATTATCGCCGTTTCTCGTCTATATTGGTGGCCCACTCTTCGTGTTGATATCCGAGAGTTTATTGCATCCTGTAACGTGTGTACCCAGAATAAGACCCCTGCTGATCTTCCAGTGGGTCTATTACAACCTCTCCTTGTGCCTTTGAGACCATGGACCCATTTATCCATGGACTTTATTGTGGACCTACCCCCATCTGAGGGTAATACCACCATTCTCACTGTTATTGACCATTTTTCTAAAATGGCCCATTTTGTTCCACTGAAAAAACTTCCTTCTTCAGAACAGCTAGCCGGTATATTTGCTAAGGAGGTGGTACGGTTACATGGGATACCGCAGGAAATAGTCTCAGATCGTGGTACGCAGTTCATTTCCCGATTCTGGAGATCCTTCTGTAAAGAAATGGGTATCAACTTATCCTTTTCTTCTGCCTACCACCCACAATCTAACGGTGCTGCTGAACGTACCAACCAGTTCTTAGAACAATATTTACGGTTCTTCATCTCCCACCAACAATATAATTGGAGTTCCTTATTACCTTGGGCTGAGTTGGCTAGGAATAACGTGGTACATGACAGCTCTGGTCATACCCCGTTCTTTTCGACCTATGAGTTCCATCCTGCTTTATTACCTGGCAGTCCGTCTGAATCACCCATTCCTGCACTTAACGATCACTTACAACTCCTATGTCAGTCCTGGACGCAGATTCAATCCGCTTTGCAAAAAGCTTCTTTAGCCCATAAGAAGTTTGCAGACCGCCACAGATGACCAGGACCTTCTTATGTCCCTGGTCAAAGGGTATGGCTCTCCACTCGGCATATCAAACTCCGGGTGCCCTCTCACAAATTGGCACCACGGTTTATCGGTCCATACAGGGTCCTCCAACGCATTAATCCTGTCTCTTATGCCTTGGAGTTGCCTAAGTCCTTAAGAATCCCCAACTCCTTCCATACCTCCCTACTCAAGCCCCTTGTCTGTAACCGGTATACCACTCCCGTGAACCAGCCTCCTCCTGTCCAAGTTCAGGGTCAGGAGGAATACGAGGTGCAGGCTCTCATCGATTCCAGCTGGTCTAGAGGCGGATTGCAATATCTTGTGCATTGGAAGGGGTACGGCCCGGAGGAACGTTCCTGGGTTGCTGCCTCTGATGTTCATGCCCCGGGGCTGGTCTCTGACTATCATCGCCGCTTCCCTTCTCGCCCTCGTGCCCGCCGTCAGGGGGCGGGGGGTGCTGTCACGGTGGCCCATGTCTGGGGAAATGTTGCACCTTCGCCCCATGTCTGGGGAAATGTTGCACCTTCGCCCCATGTCCAGAGAAATGTTGCGCCTTCGCCCCATGTCCAGGGAAATGTTGCACCTTCGCCCCATGTCTGGGGAAATGTTGCACCTTCGCCCCATGTCTGGGGAAATGTTGCACCTTCGCCCCATGTCCGGGGAAATGTTGCGGCCGTCACAGCAGCTGAGATCCAGAAAGCCTTATTCCAGGGTACTGTGTACTACAGGACAGGGAATGGTGCTGCCCGCGAATCAGATGCAACATGCAGGAAGGACAACCAATCGCAGCACATGACCAGCTATCCTATAGCAGAGCAGGGTGTCTCCTCTGAGCACCAATAGGTAGTGCTGTGGCTCTATTTAAAGGGCTTCCTTTCTCTTAGCAAGTTGCCCTAGCGTGGTTCCTGTTACTCCTAGTGCCTTGTTGTTACTTCTTGATTCCTATTCTGACTGATTTCCTGGTTTATACGATCCCGGCTTGTCTCGACTTCCCTGTATTCTGGCGCCCTGATTTCTGGCATAGTATAACGGACCTCTATTTCCTTAACCCCTGCCTATGTGTGTTTTGTTGGTTTGCCCTGCTTAACCTGGCCATTATTAAGGACCGGTTAGCTAGAGCACCTTCAACACCCTCCTCTACCCACCTGCACCTCCCCCCACAGCTGCCTTCAGTGCTCAAGACCTGGCAGACTACTTCCTCAGTGTCAGGATCCCTGGCTGTAGCCATTCTGGAACCCCCCCTGGTGGTACACTTCCATGTACTGTTCCTGCCCTGTAACCAGCATCACTATCAGCATCCAGCAATGCAACAGTTAACTCACAAACAACACACGTGAATCACAAAATAAAGGGCTCTGCCCCACAATTAACATTGCTGGTTCATTACAGCGCTTGTGCTGAGAGAGTGAGGTGCTACTAACGCTCTGCTGTACCAATCTGTTCCTGTTTATTATTTTATGTTTCCTGCAACTCCACCATCATCCTTCTGAGAATCATCTGGTCAGTTTATTTCCCTATCATCCTCCATACCCCTTCCCACCTGCTTATCAGTGCAGGACACTGCATCCTGGGCTCATACCCCTGCCATCCAGGTGCCACCCAGGTACCATCCCCACGTTCCTGACAAAATGAACCAGCCCAATACAAATGAGCCCGCAGTGCTGCACTTTATGGTGGAGTTATTGAAAAAGACTTTCCAGGACCTGTTTAAAAACCTGACTGATTCCCTGGTGAAATTGCTGCAAGATATGTGGGGCTCCTCGACTAAGGAGTGTACTCCTGCAGCTAACAAGTACAGAGAACCACTGTCCCCTGAACGTGCTAGGAGACTGGCAGACAATCTCTGCCTGTACTGCAGGGAAAGGTCACATTGGGTCTCAAATTGCCCATCAAAACCTGCCAGACCCGCAGCTGTTAAGCCAGTGCCAAGGTCTGCTGCAACTCCCAAGCACGCTCCAGTGCTTAGAACTCTGAAGCAAACCCAGGCTTCCAGGCCTGCTTCTATGTCTAAACCTGCTTCAGAGAGACCTGCGGCACCTAAGCCGATATCCTTGCCCAAACCGGCCCCCAGGGGAGTTACTGCACGAGAGTCTACACCCAGAAAACCTCCTGTGCCAAAGAGGTCCCCAAAACCACATCCTCCCCCCAAACTTGTACCAAGAAAACCTCCTGCACTCAGACCTGTCCCCAGAAGATCCGTGCCCGCTGTGCCCAGGAACCACTGGGTATCTCTGGGGTCCATCTATGATCAGGAGGAGTCTGAAATTCATATGGATGAAGAGACCAATATGCCAGTAGATTTAGATCCAGTTATTCCCATGGACGTTGAAAGTACATCTGTGGAACCAGAAGCAATGGACATTATGCTTACACAGGTTCCAGGTGAAACCACAACTCCCACCACTCTCAGCCAATGAGATCTGGCCATCTATGAGATTGAAGGTACTTGTTATGACCCTCTATGTGATTTAGTGCCATTTGGCCGTCTATCCTCGGATTATTCAGATCCTGTGCAGGTACCAAGGGGTACCACCCGGGACAGCTTACTTACCAGGGAGGAAGGGGTGGAGGCTGCCACCACTTCACCCCAAATGAGTGCTTGGCATAACCTCTATACACCCAGTGAAGAGTCCACTCATAAATGGAATATCTGTGAGGACTACATACCTACCTTGGTGCCATCTGAAAATGTGGGCATCAGCATGGCGAACAATTCTGTTGTCCCCAACACCCTGGAGGGTGACACCTGTAAGAAGTCCAGATCTAAAGGCGCGGAGAAAACAGAGGAAGAACCATCTCCTGACCTGTGTTTCCATACCCAATGTTGGAGGGACCCAGGATAAGCTACAGCAGTGGTCCCCAACCCCGGTCCTCAGGGCCCACTAACAGGCCAGATTTTGCAGATCACCATGGGGAAATGCAGACTGAATCCTGCAATCACTGAGCAGCAAATCATAACACCTGTGCTGTGCTTCAGATATCTGGCAAACCTGGCCTGTTAGTGGGCCCTGAGGACCAGGGTTGGGGACCACTGAGCTACAGGATACACCTGTCCCTATGCCATCTGCCTATGTGGGCACAAAGTTCCCTGGTAACCCGGCCTGCTACCGGTGTCCCTCTGTTTTCAGGAGTCTACGAGACTGTGGCTCTTGTACACATCCTGATTCTCCACCTGAAGACCAGGATTCTTATGCTGTCCAGGAGGTCTTCATTATACCCACACAGGACCCAGTAACAGGCAATTGGACGTATTCTCCTGTCCGCTGACATCCAGCTACAGCCAGTTTTGGGTCACCCAGTGTGTGACCGTAAGGGAGAGGATACTGTCAGGATCCCTGGCTGTAGCCATTCTGGAACCCCCCCCTGGTGGTACACTTCCATGTACTGTTCCTGCCCTGTAACCAGCATTCACTATCAGCATCCAGCAATGCAACAGTTAACTCACAAACAACACACGTGAATCACAAAATAAAGGGCTCTGCCCCACAATTAACATTGCTGGTTCATTACAGCTCTTGTGCTGAGAGAGTGAGGTGCTACTAACGCTCTGCTGTACCAATCTGTTCCTGTTTATTATTTTATGTTTCCTGCAACTCCACCATCATCCTTCTGAGAATCATCTGGTCAGTTTATTTCCCTATCATCCTCCATACCCCTTCCCACCTGCTTATCAGTGCAGGACACTGCATCCTGGGCTCATACCCCTGCCATCCAGATGCCACCCAGGTACCATCCCCACGTTCCTGACACTCAGTAAAACTTTAACTATCAGAAGCAACATCCCAACACAAGAAAGTTATCTGCCACCTCCACTCCCACAGGTCCCCTCTGCCGCTTCCTCCCAGCCACTGAGGAGGAAGTCAATTCCTTATTATCCTCCTCACATCTCACCACGTGCCCGCTCGACCCCATTCCCTCACATCTAATTCCTCCCCTCTCCTCCTCCCTCACCCCTGCTCTCACACACATCTTCAACCTGTCTCTCTCCACTGGCTCCTTCCCATCCGCCTCCCTCACCCCTGCTCTCACACACATCTTCAACCTGTCTCTCTCCACTGGCTCCTTCCCATCCGCCTCCCTCACCCCTGCTCTCACACACATCTTCAACCTGTCTCTCTCCACTGGCTCCTTCCCATCCGCCTTCAAACACGCGCTAGTTACCCCTTTACTAAAGAAACCATCTCTCGATCCCAACTCTGCATCCAACTACCGCCCTGTATCCCTGCTTCCCTTCACATCAAAGCTCTAAGAAAAACTAGTCTTCAACTCCCTCTTCCTGTCCTCTAATTCCCTACTTGACCCCCTGCAATCTGGCTTCCGTCCCCTACACTCAACTGAAACTGCTCTCACCAAAGTCACCAACGATCTCCTAACTGCTAAAAAACACGGCCACTTTTCTATTCTCATCCTGCTTGACCTCTCGGCTGCTTTTGACACTGTTGACCACCCCCTCCTTCTACAGACCCTCAACTCTCTGGGTCTCGGTGACACTGCACTTGCTTGGGTTGACTCCTATTTATCCAACAGGTCCTTCTGTGTGTCCTTTGCTGGTAACTCCTCCTCATTGCCTCTATCTGTTGGTGTACCTCCAAGGCTCTGTCCTTGGTCCTCTGCTCTTTTCCATCTACACCTCCTCCCTGGGCAAAATCATCAACAGCTTTGGCTTTAATTACCACCTCTACGCTGATGACACTCAGATCTACCTCTCTACCCCTGATCTCTCTCCCCCTGTCCTTTCAAAAGTCAGTGACTGTTTATCTGGCATCTCTTCCTGGATGGCCTCCCACCACCTAAAGATCAACATGTCAAAGACTGAGCTCCTACTTATTCCTCCCTCCAATGCCTCCCCACCTCCTGACTTCTCTATCACGGTGGAGGGTATCACCATCTCCCCATCAAACCAAGTGCGCTGTCTTGGAGTTACACTTGACTCTGCTCTTTCCTTCATCCCCCACATCAAGTCTCTTTCCTCCTCCTGCCGATACCAACTGTGTAATATTTCCAGAATTCGGCCATTTCTTACCGCTGTCACCACAAAACAACTCATACACGCCCTGGTAATCTCTCGACTCGACTATTGCAATAATCTCTTATCTGGCCTCCCTCTGTCCCGCCTCTCCCCCCTACAATCCATCCTGAACGCCTCCGCCAGGCTAATTCACCTCACCCGCCGCTCTGTCTCTGCCGCTCCCCTCTGCGAGTCCCTTCCCTGGCTCCCCATCCACTGCAGAATTAAGTTCAAAATCCTTATCCTTACCTACAAAACCCTCACTAACTCAGTTCCCCACTACCTGTCCTCACTAATCACCAAATACACCCCAGCCCGCTCCCTAAGGTCAAACAGTGACCTGCGCCTAGCTTCTCCCCCCATCACCTCTTCCAATGATAGACTGTAGGATTTCTCACGCGCAGCCCCCACTCTCTGGAACGCTCTCCCTCGTACTGTCAGACTTTCCCCTAACTTCTCTTCCTTAAAACATTCCTATTTAGGGAAGCCTACCACCCAACTCACTGACGCAACCATCAATCACTCTCACCTTATAGTCCTCTCCTCCTGTTTCCAACCCCAACCCTCCCAGATTGTGAGTTCCTACGGGAATAGGGCCCTCATCTCCTCCTGTACTGTTTGTCAAATGTTGTTCAATGTATTGTAACCCTGTCTATACTGTGCTTATTGTACAGCGCTGCGGAATATGCTGGCGCTTTATAAATTAATAATAATAATAATAATAATACATTGAATCCTATGGTATTCGCCTGATTAAACCTGCTGAAAGAAACCACCAAAAATCAGGGCATGTCACTGACATTTGTCTGCTATTCAGTGTTTTCTCAATAGGCTAACCATTGCTTCTCTATGGGGATTTCACAGACGTCGAACAGGCACAGTATTTCGCTGGCATTTTGCCAATATTTGGTGAACTGCCTGCTTTTTGAATATCCGAATGGTCGCGAAATTGCTCCGTACGGGGAAATTCACTGGTTGGTGCAATTTTGGAGCCAATTCACCTCTCTATGAATAACCCTGTATTTACAAAATGATGTTATCCTCATCCCCCTTTTGGCTGATAGGGTCTATGCTTATATATTCTTCACCAATCCTCTGACCCTTCCCTGCTGTTATTTCTTCTCACGTCAACTTGCAGTTTTTAATTCTGCTATTTTTTATATATTTGCTTGTCAATACATTATGAAGTCTCAATACTTATTTTTCTGCTGTTTAATATAAATAAACACAATAAGCATTGTTTTTATAAATGATAGGCCCAAAACAGAAGACAAGCAAAAATGAATCCAAACACTTTTGAGAAAGTCTTTTACCAGGAAGGATACATTGAGATTTCTCTCGTTTTCAAATATGTCCTGGGTGGCGAGTTTGTACCGTTAGGTATCTTGCCCAAGGACACTTACTGGAGAGGCGCTCTTGCTGGGATTTGAACCTGTGTCTCCACAGTCTCTCTCCACGGTTAAAGAGAGAGTGATGATACCTCTACTCCACCCAGTCGGCACTATGAATCATACTACATTTTTTTGCCAACATGTGACGATACTGATGTAATTGGACTGTCAATATTATCATATACAGTGATTACAGCAAGTCAAACATTAATTTAAATTTTATCCCTATTGTATTATTACAAGGCCGCAGTTGTTCAGACAAGCATTCCAGAATGATACTGGTAGCTAAGGGATTAATAAACATTGTCCTCTAAATTATGCGTGTAGCCTGGTTGGCGTTCTTCAAAACTATTTCTTGTCTGTGTGCTTTGTTACAAGAGATTAACTTTAAAACGCATACCTATCTGCTGAGAAGCTAGAATGGAATATTTACTAAAGTCTCTGAAGATGGAAATACCTGCAACACATTGGGATTTAGTAAAAAACCTCTAATATTATGAATACGCAAGTTAGTTTTGCAAATTTAAAGGCTAAGAAAACAAAAGTAATATAGAGGCAGGGGTACCGTATCACTTAACGACACTCACACTATCATGCCATCAAAATGATATGTGGACTAGGGATGAGCCGAACGCCCCCGTGTTCGGTTCGACTTCGAACTCGAACAATTTCAAAAGTTAGAATTCAAACGTGAACACGACCCGAACTCAATGTAAGTCAATGGGACCTGAACGTTTGATTTTTAGTGTGCCCTCCAAGAGGGCATATATGCAAGATATTTGCCATAAAAAGGTGTATGGGGGTCTGGGTAGTGCCCTGGGGGACAGGAAACAAGGACAAAAAGTTAAAAAAAAAAAGTTGTTAAAGGAACAGTGAGTTTTTCATGAAATAAAGGTTAAGAATAAACACAAAAAATTCCTTCAAGTATCGTGCCTAGGAGGTCCACCTGCCCGTGAAGTGGCGGATTTGTAGGATGTATAGAAACATTTAAAAAGAAAAAAAATGACATTTGAAATGACGGTAAATAGTTTTCCTTTAATCTATTGATAAACAACTGCTTGGGGCGGCAGCCTGTATGAAAAGAGGAGACGTTTTAGGACACACAGAACAAGTTTAGTGATTTTTTTGGCTAGATTATGGTGAAACTTATACAGGCTTTCGATGAAAGTAACAACAGGTGCATTAAAATTGCATGAGCATTAATATTTGCTGCGGCGTTCACCACATATTTGTAACGATTCCCCAGGACAGACCTGGTAGGATCCCTGGTAACAGACCTCTAACCCTCCGATCCTTAGGATGGTCGGGACTCGGGACCACTAAACCTAACCTCTAGCAGCCACACAGGCCTGGGAGACAGCACCAACAATATACACCACAGACTGAGATCAATATATGTTTGTACTGCGCTATAGTATATGGCAGGATGGAAGCGCACCAGCAGTAACAAGCAGCGGAATATACCAGACAGGGGCGCAGAGCGAGAGTAGTTGTTATAACAAAACCGGGTCAGCAACGCTTAGGCACTTGTACTGCGCTACTGTATATGGTGAGAATCGGCACACACCAGTAGCAACAGGAGGCAAACAGAACAGGCAGGGAGTACACAGAGAGAATAGTCAAATGGCAGGCAAAGCCGGCAACAGATCGGGTCCCCAGAAGCAGGGTAAGTAACAAGTAGACTTCTGAGAAGATACGCTATTAGTGTAGCGAGGAAGGCGGCTGCGCATTTTGCATCGCTCCCTCTACACTAATAGCATATCTTCTCAGAAGCTTCACACAGCGCGCTGGTGTATACAGCGTGGGAGACGGGAGGCTGCGCTTGTTGGTGGATCCAGGAATCAGGTGAGTAATAAAATAAAACTTTTTTCTTTTCTTTCTATGTTCCTTGGGACATTTAAAAATGTCCTCGGATTTTATTTTTTTTAGAAATGTGTCACCTTACCTTAGCCTGGTGGTCAATCAGTGGAGGCTCTCTGGATCATGGTTGTGGGGGGGGGTCTACCGTGGCCGCAGGTGCAGTGGCTCCCTCCCTGCGCCACCTCTGCCACATGCACCCGGCCGGCCTGCCCGCACAGTCGCAGCTCTGTCATCCGGCGGCCGCATGCTCCAAGGGATGCCCGGCGGGCTGCCCTCTACAGTGCCTGATTAGAGGGCCTCGTCTGCCTGATGTTTTAGCAACAAGATTGTTTTATCCCATAGGCTTCAATGTTAAAAATATTTCCATTTTAATTCAATATCTAATAAACTGTTGCTTATAATATTCTGCAGTAAAGAGTCTCTTTATTATTCGATTTTTTTTTTTTATTTTTTTTTTCGGATTTTTTAAGCATTTTTTTTAAAAAAAATTAAAATTATTATTTATTTTTTTGAACTTTTTTGCGAACGGCCTTAAATGTTCGAAGTTTGTCGAATGGGCGATGTTCGAATCGAACCGAATGCCCATCCCTATTGTTAAGCCCTTTTTGATAGACAGATGGCTCCCCAATACATGCACTTTACCGCGTCAGTTTTGTGTTTCCTGAAATGAAAAGAACTCAAACAGGGTTATTCAAAGAGATCCGAATTGCTTAAAAAAAGGTAACCGAAAGCTGAAAATCAGCGTTCGTTTACCTTTCTTGGCCATTCGGCTGTCCAGAGAGCAGGCAATTCGCCAAATCCTGGCGAATTGCCTGTACATACGGTGCCTGTTCGGTGCCTGTTCGAGGGCAGTGAAAACCCCATGAAAAAGCACTGCTTTGGCTATTCAGAGAACACAAAACAGCAGTGAAAGGTTCCCAAAATGCCCTGCCATTCGGTGGTATAATTCGGCAAGTTTATTCAGGAGAATCCCATAGGCTTCAATGTTAAAAATATTCCCGTTTTAATTCAATATCTAATAAACTGTTCATTATAAAATTCAGCAGTAAAGAGTCTCTTTATTCATAGATTTTTTTAGGATATTTTAAGCATTTTTCTGATTTTTTTTTTTTTAACTTTACTTATTTTTTTCTGTAACAGCCCTCTTTATTATCATTCCCTGGACCTCATATGTAAATGTCAGACATTTTTGCTCAGTAGTTTCTTTGCAAACAGCGTTTCACTTTTCAAACATTCATGCAAACTGTTTTTCGAATTTATTCACTTCACTCTGTCTGCGGTCTCGGCTTTCTCGGCTTTTTCCGGCGGCTTCGCTGCGGGTGATCGGCTCCTGCTCGGGTTTTTCCGCGGTTTTCGGCAGGTTAATCCAGATGTTTTTGAGGGTTTTGCGGTTCATTTTCGTCGGTTTTGCAGTAGCTTTTCCCTGCAATTCGGGGACCCTGTGGTGTTTGCTGAATACACCGCAGGGTCACCGAAATGGGATCGGCAAAAGGAACCGAATTGAAGAGCACGAAAAGTCACCAAACGTGCAGTGACTTTTTGAATCTCTTTGAATAACCCTGATTGTTTTTCAAACAATTTCAACACATCAGCTGCCATGTCCGATGTGAAGAAACGTTAGGGTCATATTCTGGAGTCCGTTTGCAAATTAATTCTGTTTGCAGTTAAGCAATTCATTTGCATTGCTTCCAAATAAGACCAGATCGACTATACTCAGTCTCTGCAGACCTGTAGGTGTTGTTTTTTATTTTTTTTTTTAGAAAGAGAATACTCGTTCATGCTGTGATGGGATTAAACATATTGTAACATTTGGTCATGATAGGAGTTATTCTGTGCTGGGATAATTTGATGATATATAGTGCATTATATACAGTTACGTACAAAGACATGAATAGAGACTGTACTTCTACAAAAATTAATTGTGCCTTTTATACCGTATAATGTTCAGTCTGTCCAACAAACGCACTGCAAAGTGAAGCTATGATAGATAATTATTATAATTCTTTATAAAGTGCCAGCATATTCCGCAGCGCTGTACAATGGACACAATATAGACAGGGTTACAATACATTGAACAATATTTTGACAAACCAGTACAGGAGGAAACTAAGGTCCTTTTCGCATGGGAACTTAGGAGGAGAGGACTGCAAGATGAGAGTGATGGACTGGTGGGCGTGATGGACTGCAAGGTGAGAGTGATGGACTGGTTGCGTCAGTGAGTCGGGTGGTTAGAATATCTTAAGGGAGTGTTTGAAGGAAGGGAAACTAGGGGAAAGTCTGACAGTACGAGGTACAGCGTTCCAGAGGATGGGGGCTGATAATGTAGCAAAGACACTCCCTTATGAACAAATGTATAGATTAAATAAAACATGACGGTACATGAAAACCTGTCCCTCCTCATACAACAGTGCTACTCCACC
Organism: Leptobrachium leishanense; assembly: GCA_009667805.1. Lineage (NCBI taxonomy): Eukaryota > Metazoa > Chordata > Amphibia > Anura > Megophryidae > Leptobrachium > Leptobrachium leishanense. Next base: position 114,172,557 of record CM019065.1, on the reverse strand, counting down.
CCCTAAGAAATATTAGGCTCACAAAATGAGTAGCATTCACATCAATGTTGCTGGGACCACTGGTGTATTTTGGCCTAGGTCAACAAGGCCCAGGCCTAGGGCGGCACTTTCCAGGGGGCGGCGGCCCGCTGGGTGGCCCCACCCCTAAAAAAAAATAAAATATATATATATATTTTTTTTTTTCTTTTTTCTTACTTTTGCAAACTATTTTACCAGGAAGGAAACATTGAGATGTCACTAATTTTCAAGTATGTCCTGGGTAGGCAAGGCCTAGGCTTTCACTTTCCAGGGGGCAACAAAAAACCTCACCACTAATTGGGTTACTCACAGAGCACCGAAATGACGCCAACATTTTGGTGTTCTGTAGTTCCCTGCACTTTGGGGAATAAAATTTCCCAACCCTGCAGTGAATTCACCATTCACCGCAGGGTCCCCAAAATGCATGGAGTCGGCCGCTGAATGCTGCCACCGCAAACCCATGGCCTGCTGTTTTCAAAAGAACTACTGAACGAAAATGTCCGGAATTTACATATAAGATCCTATGATTGATAATAAAAAGTTCTGTTACAGAAAAAGGAGAACCGCTATTAAAAAAAAGGGGGGGAATTTAGCCCAAAAAATTCTGAAAAATCACTAAAAGGTACAAAAAAAATCAATAAATAAAGACTTTTTACTGCAGATTAAAATAATAAATGGTTTATTAGATATTGCATAAAAAACAGGAATATTTTTAACATTGAAACCTATGGGGTTCGCCTGAATAAACCTGCTGATTGAAACCACCGAACATCAGGGCATTTCACTGACATTTCTCTGCTGTTTGGTGTTCTCTGAATAGATTAACCATTACTTCTCTATGGGGATTTGCACTGCCTTCAAACAGCACCGTACTTGCTGGCAGTTCGCCAAACTTGTGTGTGAGCATATCACCAGAGCAGTGGTGTACTTAGAGGAGTGGCGGAGGGCGGGCCGCCCCAGGTACCAGTGATTATTGGGGTGTCATTAGGGGGTACTAGGAGGTGCCACTGTCACTGTGTGTCAGCTTTGAGCTGTGTTCTCAAACAACGAGCAGCGGAGCAGGGCGTTTGCATACGGAATAAAATCAAATAGAATAAAAATCCCCCTCTCCTCCCTCCATAGCTCCTCCCCTGCCCCGCAGCAGCTCTAGGAGAGGGGAGGGGGATGTGATTTGTGTGCAGAGAGAGAAGATGACAGTAAACGGCAGGTAAAGGGGGGGGTTTCAGCAGAATATGAAGCCCTGTCTGCTTACTGCTGTTTAAAGTGGACCTTTCCTTAACCAGCACTGCAGTGATAGAAATTTGTCATTGAGCTGCCTGGCTCCTGGTGAGGCTGCTTGCGTGCAGGTCACACTCGGTCCGGCGAGTCAGGTGGTACTGAGTCTCAGTACCACCTGACTGGCTGAACCACGTGACACGCATGCACGCAGCTGCCCGCCCTTTCGTTAACATGGACTGTCACTCTATTCTGGACTGAATACCCACCGGGAAGAGAATCAAAGCCACGGTGCACCCTCTGGCAGTGGCACCCCACTGCTGACAAGATGGCTCCACGCACATGCACAGCCGTGATCCTAACGTGGCCTGGAGGGACCTCCTGCTGAGTCTGTACACCGTCCCTGCTGACTCTGTACACAGCCCTACCGCGGACAGAGGCCGGTAAATGTAGAATAAATAATTGCTGTGTGCTCATATACACTTGGTTTGCTTGGAGTTTTATTGCAGTGGATTCTGATGCACTCATACACACCACACATTGCATTGCTGGGAGTTTTATTGCAGTGGATTCTGATGCACTCATACACACCGCACATTGCATTGCTGGGAGTTTTATTGCTGTGGATTCTGATACGCTGACACACACCACACATTGCATTGCTGGGAGTTTTATTGCAGTGGATTCTGATGCACTCATACACACCGTATATTGCATTGCTGGGAGTTTTATTGCTGTGGATTCTGATACGCTGACACACACCACACATTGCATTGCTGTGAGTTTTATTACTGTGAATTCTGATGCACTCATACACACCGCACATTGCATTGCTGGGAGTTTTATTGCTATGGATTCTGTGATACACACTGCATATTACTGTGAGTTTTATTGCCCTGGAGCTCTGGGATACGCTCATTCACACTGCACATTACTGTGAGTTTTATTGCTGTGCAGTTCTGTGATATGCTCATACACACTGCACATTTCTGTGGGTTTTATTGCTTTGCAGCTCTGATATGCTCATACACAGTGCCCATTTCTGTGGGTTTTATTGCTATGCAGCTCTGTGATACGCTCATATGCAGTGCACGTTTCTGTGGATTTTATTGTTCCACCAATTAGAGCGGCTGTGATCCCGTTTACTTGACATGCGTGGCTGTTCTTTGTAAAAATACTTAAATAAAATTATGAAATGTTTAAATTCATCTCAATAGATACATTTGAAATGGTATACAAAATATACAAGTAGGCACTTGGTATCCACTTTTAATATAAAGAGAGGAAAAGGCGGAGCTCTAAGAGGAAAAGGTGGAGCTTAAAGAGGAAGGGTGGGGATTAACCAGGAAGAGGTGTGCCCTTGACAGGAAGGGGTGCGTCAAATTTAAATTAGGGGTGCACGAGTTTAGTCAGGCCTAGGGCAGCACAAAACCTAAATACACCACTGGCTGGGACAGAGAAATGGTGTTTGCAAGGGGATTTCATAAAGATGGGAAAATGACTTATAAGAAATTAGAACAGTGCTAATTGTTTTATGTATAGTTTTTCAGAAGACACTTGGGGTAAACAAGCATTGTGGAAACCGGGTATATAATACTAGGGATGAGCCGAACACTTCCCGAGTTCGGTTCGAAGCCGAACCCGAACTTTCCAAATGTTCTGATCCGAACCCGAACCCCATGCAAGTCAATGGGGCTGAAAATTCGGTTTTTAGAGTGCCCTCCAAGAGGGCATATATGCTAGATATTTGCCATAAAAAGTGTATGGTGGTCTGGGTAGTGCCCTGGGGGACAGGAAACAAGGACAAAAAGTAAAAAAAAAAAGTTTTTAAAGGGACAGTGAGTTTTCCATGAAATAAGGGTTAAAAATAAAAACAAAAAATTCCTTCAAATATCGTGCCTAGGAGGTCCCCATAACCTGCCCGTGAAGTGGCGGATTTCTAGGATGTATAGAAATATGTAAAAACCAAAAAATGACATTTCAAATGACGGTAAATGCTTTTCCTTTAATCTATCCATAAACAACTGCTTGGGGCGGCAGTCTGTATGAAAAGAGGAGACATTTTCGGACACGCAGAAAAAGTTTAGTGATTTTTTTGGCGGTGAAAAGCAGGAGAATGACTGGAGAATGGAAAATTCTAGACCAAATAGCCGATTTGGAAAGTGAGATACATGGGAGAATTTTCACCTTTCTCTGAATAACCCTGTCAGGGTTATTCAGAGAGCGGTGAAGAGCAGGAGAATGACTGGAGAATGGAAAATTCTAGGTCAAAATAGCCAAACCAGAAAAATTCTCCCATTTAGGCTAGGGTCAGACTAGCGAATTTTTAACATGCGTTTAGGTGCACTTAATCACGGCCGCACTAGCAGCAAATGACGGGCAATGACAGCCAATATACGAAGTACGGTCGCACGAAAGTCCGGCTGCGCAACGCAAGTGGAAAATGAACGCATTTTTTCGAGAAAGCAGAACCGCTAGTACGGACCTACAGAGTGCGCTGCGGCCACTAGCAGCGTGTGTGCGTGATTTGGAGACGTCAGACCCTGCTCATGTCCGGCCAACATAACGTCCAGACACCCATAGTTTCCTGGTTTGGATCCGTAAAAAATCACGCACAAAAATGCGCATCGTATGACCGTTTTCGCGCATTCCGAGAAAAAATAAGGCAATGCGTTCGGACGCACTTTTTGACGGTCGCTGTGAAAAATGCGTTAGTCTGACCCTAGCCTTATCTCACTTTCCAAATCGGCTATTTGGTCCAGATTGTTCTCTTTTCCTGCAATTCTCCTGGTTTTCACCTTTCTCTGAACAACCCTGAGAGAGAGGTGAAAGGCAGGAGAAGAGAACAATCTAGACCAAATAGCCAATTTGGAAAGTGAGTTAAATGGGAGAATTTTTCTGGTTTGGCTATTTTGACCTAGAATTTTCACTTCTCCAGTTATTCTCCTGCTTTTCACCGCTCTCTGAATAACCCTGTGAATGTTTAATCCCGAGGTGAAAAATAACATTGCTTACGGCTGGGGTCAGACGAGCGCAGTTATCACGTCCGTGTTGCCGCACATTTGTACGTCCGTGGCAGCATAGCATTCTGACCAATGGAGCCCCACACACAAAGTACGTCCGCACGGAAGTGCGGATGCATGGCGGACGCAGCAAACAGACGCAGGTTAGGCAAGAACGTAATACTGCTAGAACGGACGTGCGGAGTGCGCCACATCTGCAACGTCCGTGTAGCTTTGTATGTGAGTGATGAAACGAGGTCAGATGGACTGCATTTATACATCCAGCATTTTTGACGGACAGAATGTTTTTTCATTTTAATTTATTTTCCCTGCTACATCAGTCAAAAAATACGTCAGTGAAAAAAACGGACTGTGTGGCCACTACCTTGTTGTCAGTCAGTAAGTACGTCCGTACTGCATGGACGCACAGTCCGTACAAAATGCGCTCATCTGACCCTAGCCTGGGATGTTATTTTAATTTTTTTTCAAACACCAGTTAACCACTTGGCTGCTATGGACGCCAAGTGGTTCTCCTGCGCTATGGACACATTGAGCGTGTCCAGCCAAGTGGTTCTCCTGTGCTATGGACGCGCTCAGCGCGTCCATGCACAGGAGGCAGCAATCTGCCGGATTCCGGCGGATTGCTGCACCCCCCCGGTGCGGGCTGACATCTTGGATCGCCGGGGGGCAGAGGGTTAATCCAGGCACCGTTTGGAAGGGCACAGCCTGCCCTTCCAAACGGTGGCTGTGATTAACCCCGGATCACGAATCGGCGCTGAAAAGCGCTGGATCGTGATCCTCTCCTGGAGCTGGTCAACATCTTGGATGTCGGCCAAGCCTCCAGGAACTCCCCCTGAGGACTGGCATGATCGTGCCATGCACGATGACGCCAGTCCTGGAGTTAACCCCTAGCTGCCACCAATGGTGCAGATAGGGGGTTCAGATGAACCCCCTATCTCCCGATCCGTGGCAGCTATGGGTTAATGTTTAATATCGTTGGATCGGCCAGAGCATGGCCTTTCCAAGGATACCAAACATGAGCATGAAAAATGTTTTTAAAAAAAAAAAAAAAAAAAATATTTAAAAAAAAATAATGAATGAACAAGTTTTTCTTGCTTTTCTTTTGTTAATGCAGCAATATTGTTCCCATTTCAATTATAATGTGAACAATAATTCTGCACTAACGATTTTTGTATGCGGTGCGTTTGTTAAAAAAAGCAAAATTTTCCCCAAAAAAAGTAACGAGACCCCATTTCTAATTTTTTTAACAAGCGCACCCCATACAAAATATAACCACAAACGATTGCATGTTAAAATGTGAAAAAAAAAACACTTTACCATAATAAATTATTGAAAATTCAAATTTTATTGCATTTTTGTTATAATATACAGACATGACATAACGTATACATATAATAATGACATATTATGAATCTGCCAAGTCTGCCGGATAGAACAATATATAATATGTCTGGGTCATATATCAAAATATGGCTACAAAACGCGGTTAAACATGATGAGTGAAAGCGGTAAAAATGACCTCAGCACAGAGGTGTGAAAAGCCTCAGCAGCGAAAGGGTTAAATGCAGCATATTAGGATGTTTTAGGGAAATTAATTCTCAAACCTCAATCAGAAGCAGACACCACCCCACCCTCAGTATGTTGTACAATGTATCAAATTGATTACCAGACTAAAAACACCTGGTGTTATGCCCGTTTGTGAACAGAGGTCATTTAGAGTTGATAATCTTTCCACGTACACATTAGTTTTTAATTCAGTATCTAATAAACCGTTGCTTATAATATTCTGCAGTAAAGAGTCTCTTTATTTCTAGATTTTTTAGTATTTTTTTTAAGCATTTTCTATACTTTTTTCAAAATTTCTTTTTTTTTCCGAACTCGAACCGAACACGCCCAAAAAGTTCGAAATTCGCGAACTTTCGAACTACCAAAGTTCAGGTCGAACTCCGAACCGTCCGAACCAGAACAGCTCATCCCTATATAATACATCAAACAACTAAATAATTGTGTCAAAGATGTTAAGATTAAAAAGAAAAATATGCATTCTCTAAGAATTGAGGTATGAGTACACATGGAAAGGATGTATCTAGAAGTGAGGTGATGTTGCAAAGTGGAGTGATGCTGTCAAAGAGTCTGAATATAGAAAAAAGTATGCTACAGTGTCAGAAGCTGAAAATTTGTAGTAGTAGGAAGTAAATCATGTTTTTTTCTGTTTACCTTTTAATAAAAAAAACACTGAAACATTTTTACACCAGTTTTACAGAGTTTTAGCATATAGAATGTGTTACATTTAGCATTCTCAATGATTATTGCAGCTGTCCATTTAACAAACATCTTACATTCTGCAGCCTTTGGGGTTTGGCATTATTTACATGACAGCTGATGGTCATCTGGTGGACTTTAGAGGTCACGAAGAAGCCATTTTCATAATGAATTCAATGAGTGATATTCAAGGCTGAATGGTTTGGAAGAGACATTTAAGCCTGGTATGCCATAGAGAGATGTGTATTCAGCGGAATCGATTTGCTACGTAAAACAAGATAATTAAAGTGTGGTATGCTAGAAAATCACATTCACCAGCTGCTATGTTATGTCAATAAAAGCGATAAATTGCTGGACATACGTATGGTGCAAAGTAACTGGATGTTACGTATGATTTCAGTGGTGAATGGTGATGTAGGAATTGTGAATTATTAAAGGGCGTCCAAACATCACAAGGCATCATCTAAAAGGTATATGAATTAGCAGGAGATTGATTTGTCACATATAGAGACACATATAATGAGTGAATTTGAAATCTAATTGTCACTTTTTAAGATCCAGGGTAGCAAGCATTAAATGGAGAAACAGGGAGCATCAGTGGTTTACAATGTGAGATTCTTAAAAATGCATCTCCTGCTACCATGCTGTACTTGTCTATTTATATACACAAACACACACCTCTAAAACTATTAACGCTATGGTCTCCTATCCTTTAATTTTACCATACACATCCATCATTTAGCCCTGTTAGATGTGTTACAACAAGGGGTTTCAAAACTAGAGGGCGAATTCTCCAGTAATTAGAGTAGGGGGCAAATTGAGGTAACTAAAATCCTTCCCAGTTTTTACATTTCAAGATTTCTTGCTGTATCGCATTGTGAACAGCAGCCAAACAACGTGTATGTTTTAGAGTACGCTGGCTTCAGGGCCGGATTAAGATCTCTATGAGCCTGGAGCTGAATATTTTGGGTGGGCTTTTTTTGGAATTTAGTGAAATGAAAGCATATTTGAGGTTCTTTAATAGTACAGATACAGTATATCTAACCAGGCAGATACTGTGTGATTAATTTCTCATTCAGATATCATTTATCATTTTATCATCCAACCCTTTGTGGTTATATATTCTATAGGGAATTCTTGTTAAAAAAAAAAATGTGAAATGGGAACCTATTACTGCATTTTTCAGAGAAAATATATAATTTTAACCAAAAAATGAAAATAAAATGAAATATTTCCCTTGTGTTTTGGAGGATGGTGTTTTATGAATAATATGACAATGTATAAAACACTGACCTTGCTCCCAGCGTGAGAAAATAAAAAGTGAGTAATGGCAGTGGTATTGCTAATTTTGTACGTGACAAATGGACAATGCCATCGCTTAGGAACTAAAAATAAATAAATAAGGTTTTTTATTTTTAATTTCTCTTAGATTTTATATGGTCACATTTGGTATCAATGCAAAGACCAGACACTTATCTGTCCAATGACACCTCACTTGACCTTGTGAGGTGTAAAGATTAGAGATGCAGGATTCCAAAGTCTCCCCGGTGCTCTTCGCTGCAGTGCGGCGGTTTAGGTTTTTGATGTAAACAATTCGGAACAACAGATTGTACCATCACCTCCACAATTGTTGGTAACATGAGAAATGTGATAGTGCAGCATCATTGTTCACTTTATAATTGAAAATTATTGCTTTGTTAGAAAGAAAAAAATAAAAGAAATATTTATTATTTTATTTTTATTATTACATAAAATCTGGACATGTTTGGCATCATTGGAAAGGTCGTGCTCTGACGTTTCCAGTGATTTCTCACATGACCCTGTAGCTGCTACGTAGGTGGAGATACAGGAGTCCAAATGCCCATCAATGCACACATAGTTATACTTTGTCTGGGCCTATGCTGGGACATGAGTCTGGAGCTGCTGCTCCATCAGCCCCTATGTTAATCCAGCCCTGGCTGGCTGCCTGACCTTCTCCGTATGGGCTTTCACGCATCTAGTCACTAAAGCTGTCTCTCAAACCTGTCCTTACTACCCCCTAATAGGCCAGTTTTGCCAGATGTCTGAGCAAAGCACAGGCTTGCCCTGAGCTCCACTGAGCCGCCCTCAAGGTCTTCACAGCTATTGCACATCAGCCGTGCACTCATAAACTGATGAACAACAGCCCCAGTTTTTTGGAATGCGTCGTAGACCGCACCGTGGACCCAGATAAGAGTCTGAGGGAAGTGCAGTCCTATGCATCCGGGCCTCAAGTTTGTATCTGCAGGATCGCTCAGCACCACAGATGACTCATGGAGGGAGACTGGGAAGAATTTGTTCCCTATATCTCTCTGCTCCCAGAGAGAGGAAGCGAGAGATCGTGCAGCCATTTCCACAATGAGACGAGAGGTAAGTATGGGATTTTTAGGGGGCTAGTTTGTGGGTTAAGTGATTTTGAAAAAGCAAAAACACGTAACTGGTTTTATAGACTGTATTTCTGTGAGAAATGCCATCTTCAGACAGAAGAAGAAGCTAGCTTGGAATAGCTTGCGCTTCCATCCTGAAGCACAAATTGATGGCTGGGTAGAGTAGAGTAGGGATGGGCTGGCGGTTCGTTCCGAACATGAGTTCGATTCGAACATTGCCCGTTCGGCGAACATCGAACATTTCCGCGTGTTCACCCACAATGCACCACAATGCACTTTTCCACTGGCCTGAAGCTCGTAATTGGCTACAGCCTTTCACCTGACCACAGGTCAGGTGCAAGACAGGTGCACGACTATGCCAATCAGGGCTCAGAGTCCTGATTGGGCAAATTTTGGCCAATCATGGGCTCACAGAGCTAAATCCCGCAGCACACTATATAAGGCTTCCCTGCAGCCCCAGCATGTGTTTTTTTTTGCAGGAGTGAGAGGAGATTGTTCCTTCAGTGTGTCTCTCAGATGTCTAGTAGATTTCTGTGAATTGTAATCTGTATCTTCTCACTGCCAGCTATTGGGGTCTCACTTTCTTCTAGCAGATATCTGGGAATTGTAATCTGTGTGTTATCAGGCTGTGTCACTGACGTATAGCATTGTTCTGCAAAATCTGTATATCTTTAATCTATATATCACTCACCATGTCAGAAAGACCAAAAAGGACAGGCAGACGCTCCCAGACACAGATAAGAGGGCAAGCAGCCTCTGTTCGGAAGGCTATGCTCCTGGTTGTTGTGGATGTGGTGCATCCTCTGCAGGGGCACGCTTGTCCATGTTTCTAACTGGTGCTGGCTGTCTTAAGCAGCAGCAAAATACAGAGGATTTGCAGGATTGGCTAACCAGGCCATCCTCATCCTCCGAGTCCTCTGCCAGCCAGGCTTGTAGTGGTTTACAGTCCACCGCTACTCTTGCCATAGACTCACCATCATACAAAGAGGAGTTAGCTGAATTGTTTGACTACAATGACAGTGACATGCTGCTTGAGGATGCGCAGCAACTCCAATGCTCTGATTCAAACTCTGAGGTTAAAGAAGGGAGTATAATCAGCCTAGAGGGAGGGGGTGCCAGTGACACACAAAGAATTGGCACTCATGTTCCTCCAGCAGCTGCAGCATATTGAGAGGTTGGCTCCAGTGACGAGGAGATAGGGGGTGATGACGATGATGAGGTCACTGACTCCACCTGGGTGCCTAATCGAACAGAGGAGTCAAGGGAGGAGGCACAACAAAAACGAGGCAGAACATCCTCTACGAGCAACCATAGCCAGTCCAAGGCATCAGATGTCAGAGCTGCTCAGGTGCAGAGTGCTGTTGTCTCACAGCACACGTCCAGGATCTCTGCTGTCTGGGAGTTCTTCATGACATGTGCAGCAGACTGCAGCGTTGCTATTTGTAAGCTATGTCAGAAGAGGATCAAGCGTGGGAAAGATATCAGACACTTGGGTACCACGTGCTTGAGGCGACATAAGACCACCTGCCACGCATCCCGTTGACACAACACTTTGCATAGGTCCTCCTCCTCATCTGTCTCTACCCCCACTATATGTCCTGCCATGTCATTGCCTACAACCTCCACCGACAGGGATGATGCTACAGTAATGGGTGTACCACGTCCTTCCTCTGAATTTATGCAGATTTATGCAGTCAGATTTTGTTGCCCCAGCTGCTGCAGCGGAATAAAAAATATTGTCCCAACCATCCACATGCAGAACGTCTAAATGCCAGCTTGGCAAAATTACTCGCATTACAGCTGCTGCCTTTCCAGCTGGTGTACTCTGCTTCCTTCCGTGAATTTGCCAATTGTGCTGTACCACAGTGGCAGGTTCCAAAACGCCATTTATTTTCACGGAAGGCCATTCCAGCACTATACCAGCACGTGGAAGACAATGTTATGGAGTCATTGGGAAAGGCAGTCAGCAGCAAGGTGCACATTACTTTAGACACGTGGTCCAGCAAGCATGGACAGGGCCGTTACATTTTCTTCGCGGCACACTGGGTAACTCTGCTTGCAGCTGTGAGGGATCCAGGATGGGACTCTGTGCTGGAGCTTGCTCATCCACCATGCCTCCAGAAAGCTGCTTATATGAGGTCTGTCTGCTCCACCACCTCTTCCTCATCCTCCTCCTCCTTCGATGTCTCTGCCGAAGTGGCAGTTAAACCGACGCGTGGCAGGGGCTACGCAATGGCTCAAACAAAAAGATGCCATACTGTGCTTAAGCTGGTTTGTTTAGGGGAAAGGAGCCACACCGGGCCAGAAATTCTGTCAGCTCTGCAGGGGCAGGTGCAGAGATGGTTAACTCCACACCAGCTTGAGCTGGGAATGGTCGTCTGTGATAATGGCAGCAACCTTCTCTCCGCCCTACACCTGGGTAAGTTGACGCATGTACCATGCCTAGCACACGTCCTAAATCTGGTGGTACAGCATTTCCTAACCAGGTACCCAGGGCTGGAAGAGTTTCTCAACCCAGACCATAAAAGTCTGCAGCCACTTCAGATGGTCATTCCCAGCAAGTGTTCGCCTGGCAGAAATTCAAAGAGAATTCCACCTTCCCACAAACCGCCTGATCTGTGACATGCCCACCAGGTGGAACTCAACATTGGAAATGCTGCAGCGCCTGCACAAGCAACAGAGGGCCATCAATGAGTACCTGTGTGAGTGTGGCACAAGGACAGGTTCAGGTCAACTTGGTTATTCCCCCCTGCAGTGGCTGATGATCAAGGATGCATGCACTGTACTGTAACCATTTGAAGAGGCAACGAGGATGGTGAGCAGGGACAGTGCATGCATCAGTGACACAATTCCTTTAGTGTTCCTGCTGGAGTGCACTCTGCAGGGAATTATAGATGTGGCACTAGAGGCAGAGCAGCGGGAGGAAGAGAAGGCCTTCCCTAGCTCTGAAGACCCCATTCTTTCCGCAGACAGCATTCCTGCAGGTCCTCAGATCAGACAGGAGGAAGATGAGGAAGATGGAGGAGGAGGAATATTTAAGTAGTGGGGGGCATTGAAGGTGGGGATTCCTCAAGGGAGGCTTTTGTGTCCCCAGAAACCCAAGGACTAGTACGTGGCTGGGAGGAGGTAGTGCACGATACGGTCATCCTCAGCGATCAGGAACACTCTGAAACTAATGCCACCTCCAACCTACGCTGCATGGGCTCCCTTATCCTGCAAAGCCTGCTAAAGGACCCCAGGATTCATGCTATCAAGGAGAGGGATCATTACTGGTTGGCAACCCTTCTTGATCCACGATACAAGGGTAAGGTTGCAGAGCTCATCCTGCCCTCACAGAGGGAGCACAGGATGAAACAACTTGAGGACGCTCTAAAGCGACACTTGTGTAACACCTTTCCAGAGACTGGTAGGTTACCAACTGATGACACAGGTGCTTCTGAGGCTGCTGTTTTATCAGAGGAAGAGCGGTGAAGGGGGCCGCTTGACTGATGCCTTTTGCAATTTTTTTAGTCCATGACGCCCAGGGACGTCAAATGTAGGCACCCATTGCCAGCGTCTTCACCATATGGTGCAGGACTATCTAGGGGCAAGGACAGACCTGGATACCTTTACAGCAGATGATCCACTGGCTTACTGGGTGTTGAGATTGGATTACTGGCCAGAATTTAGCCAATATGCTAGGGAGCTACTAGGTTGCCCTTCATCCAACGTGCTTTCTGAAAGGATGTTCAGTGCTGCTGGAGGTTTTGACACAGACAAAAGAGTGCATCTGTCCACCGACTCTGTAGACCGGCTGACATTTATAAAAATGAATCAGTCCTGGATCAGCAGCTATCACTCCCCTGATGCTGATGTAAACGAATAGATCAGGGATCTCTTCTGCTTTCCCAAAACCTCCACCACTGCACTCTTCCACAATACCTCAGAGGGGTTACGGTGTGAAGGCACTAGCTGCCACCAAAGGTCCAATTTTAATGCACCTGTTGTTACTTTCATCCAAAGCCTGCATAAGTTTCACCATAATCTAGCCAAAAAAAATTACTAAACTTGTAAACTTTTTCTGCGTGTCCTAAAACGTCTCCACTTTTCATACAGGCTGCCACCCCAAGCAGTTGTTTATGAATAGATTAAAAGGAAAACCATTTACCGTCATTTGAAATGTCATTTTTTTCTTTTTAAATGTTTCTATACATCCGACAAATCCGCCACTTCACGGGCAGGTTATGGGGACCTCCTAGGCATGATATTTGAAGGAATTTTTTTGGTTTTATTCTTAACCTTTATTTCATGGAAAAATCACTGTTGCTTTAAAAATTTCTTTTTATAACTTTTTTTCATTGTTTCCTGTCCCCCAGGGCACTACCCGGACACCAATACACCTTTTATGGCTAATATCTTGCATATACGCCCTCTTGCAGGGCACTCTAAAAATCGAACGTTCGAGTCCCATTGACTTGCATTGAGTTCGGATCGTGTTCGCTTCCGAACTCAAACTTTTGAAATTGTTCGAGTTCGAATGCGAACCAAACACGGGGGTGTTCGGCTCATCCCTAGAGTAGAGGTAACATCACTGCTCTGTAACCGTGGAGAGAGACTGTGGAGACACAGGTTTGATCCGTCTTCTTTAGATGAATGTGTGGTGTGGGATCATGTGCAATCGAATCATTGGTCCGTTTTTCTTCGGCGAGACACCAATTACTGCAAATGTTTACCTTGACCTTTTGACTAAATACGTGGCACCACAACTACATGACCTTCAACCAACCATCATTTTCCAGCAAGATGGTGCACCACCACATTGGGGACTGCATGTTCATGGGTTCCTAAATTAAACATTTCCAGACCGGTGGATTGAAGGGGTGGGCCAATTCCCTGGCCACCTCGTTCACCAGATATCACTCCCCTCAACTTCTTTCTATGGGGTTATGTTAAAGATATTGTGTGTCGAACAAAGGTACGGGACATCACTAATCTAAAGCAGAGGATCACTGATGCCATTGCCACCATTGATGAGGGTATGCTACATCGAACATGGCAAGAAATCCAGTACTGTCTTGATGTGCTTCATGCAACCCATATAGAGGTGTATTAAATCAGGCAAAATACCTTAAATATGTACGTCTCAATTTGTAATAATTATCACTTATCTGTCTTTTCATTTGCCTTTGTAATAAATTTTTGAAATTGTAAAGAGACTTTATTGACACCCTATAGACAATATGAGACTAGAAAATATATTTATATGTTGTAGGCCAATGGTTAAGAACATTCACATATTTATTCCCCTTTCAGTATGCCCATATAACAAGAATTAAAAGATATTTTCATTTAGTACACAGTACTATCAGCCATATTTGCTTTTTTCCTTTGTATCAACAAATGCAAAAGAAATTATTACTTTGTTCCGGAAAATATTTTTGGAAGCAAAACCTGAACCCTGTAGGTCTGTTTGTGTATGGAAAGGTCAGGCAGTATATTACTCAGCAATGTCCTGGAGGAAAACCTGTCAACAGCGATGGGATTGAAGCAGCAGTTGATCAACTTGTGAGCAAATTCCACTCCCATGTGAAAAAGAACTTTGTGAGATGGGAAGTGACAGGTATCACTCCCCTTCTGGACCTCAAAAAAACCCCTTTCCGCTTTAAGGACTGTAACTGTACACTATCAGACATTCACACAACCTTGTCAGAATGTGATGCTAATGTGAAAGAGTGTTCGCAGTGACCTCCAACCTGCATTAATAACCATTACTTGCCGGCATTTCCCTCTAATGGAATTTCAACAAATGCTGTTTTCAGGTGGTTGACGAAGTTGTGGAAAGTAAAAAAAGTATCTTATATAAGTTTTATAAAAAGAACAGGAAGGCTGTAACTTACAGGGTTATTCAGAGAGAGGTGAAACTCAGGAGAATGACTGGAGAATTGAAAATTCTAGGTCAAAATAGCCAAACCAGAAAAAGTCTCCCATTTATCTCACTTTCCAAATCGGCTACTTTGACCTAGAATTTTCACTTCTCCAGTCATTCTCCTGGTTTTCACCTCTCTCTGAATAACCCTGTAAATGATTATCAGTCAGTCATTTTAAGACATTAATACTAACTTTACATTCTTTGAGAGTTTATAGAAAATGCATGCTGACATGTATGACGTTTTACAAATCCCATGAATAGAAAATCTGACATTTTTATTGGAGCAGTCTCATTAATTTTCAACCCAGTAAATGTTACTGAATTATTTACTGATGTGAGGTGCACATGATTGGAATATCTCCTGGGGAATGAATTTCATATCCTACGGTGTAGGGGTTTGAAAGGATACTTACAGCCTCCGTAGGCCAGAAAAAAAGGAGGCTAATTGAATGAGTCACTACATGATCTGGCACCTGTGATGAAGGCGATTGATAGAGATGAGGAGCTTTTATTTTTGATACATTTACTTCTTTTTCAATGTATTAAATGTATAAAATCATTGCAACCCTTGGTTGCTTAAAGCTTGAAATGTCAATGTAAGAAGTTTATTCTTCAACCAATTTAAAATCCCTCAAATTGAGCAGTATGTGTAAAATGTTTAGACTTTTAAAATATTTGCGCCCCTTTTCCGAGATAGCATGCTGAATGTTGCCAGAGGAGGTGGCAGATTGCACCGTGGGATCAAAGGTAAGTATAGATTTTTTTTGTGTATTTAATTTAAAGTGTTAAGTGATTTGGCAAAAGATAACTCCCTTAACACCAGCTTCTGAGCCTTTGCAGACTACCGACTCGAGCCAAAATTAATGAGCTATGTTGGACTGGCTTGTTAATATTCATCTAGCTGAGGGGTCTGCAACCTTAAACAGCTAAAGAGCCATTTGGACCCGTTTCCCACAAAAAAGAAAACACTGGGAGCCGTAAACCCCCTCATCTGAAATGAAGAAAACACTGCATATATAATTTTTTTCCTTTATGCTATGTATAAAACATACTATAGTGTGTTATTATTTATATTTTTGTTGTATTTGTTATTTTTTTCACATGCACAAACTGCACATAATACTTTAATTTAAATTAATAAATGTAAGCGGGCTGCCTGCATACATTAACACAAAAAAAGAGAGAAAAACTCTCAAAGGAAATAGGAGTACTAATAAAACATAACTTTTAATAATTATGATAATAGATAGCCCGACATTAATTAAAAAACATATACACAGACGTGATAGAGAGCTGAGAGAATGACAAAATGTTATTGTGTAGCCAATTGGCAGCCCAGGGATGAGGATTGGTGCGGCAGAGCGATGGCAGAAAAATGATTTCAAAAATGTGAAGCCAAAAAATTGGCATATATCAAGACCAAACTTTGGTAAACACTGCCACAAGGATAGAGATCTGTATAAAGTGGTTCCGCCACAGCCGACTACATTATTGTGCATAGACTGAAGAAGGCATCAAAAATGTGAAGTACGCTAGGTGAAAATCGCCAAATATATATTGGAGCATTGAGGACTGCAATTAAGATGAACAGGGAATAAAAAATGCCAAAAATTAGGAACTGTAATAAACAACGTTCATTTAGCTTGGCTACCCTGTATTGCAACGGACAAGCAGATATATAATAATACCACAATGCCAATGGATGGCAGACACCAAAAAATGCTTTAGAAAAATGCTGATCATCAACAGACATGAAAATGCACAAGCGTCGGGTACACTACATAGCCCAAAGGGCAAATGATTAATCAATCACCTCTCAGAAAAATAAATAATCACATGACAATTTAAAAGAAGAGAGACTCGACACGTGTTTCGCCGGTACTCAGACCGGCTTCATCGGGAGTCAGATGAATTGTGATATCGGTGCTCAGTGTGCAGCAGCTGGTTATATACACAATAAGAGAGAAGGTCACATGAACGAACCAGCCAATCAGGGACTGATTGGGGAATAGGAAACCGGGTAATGGGAAAGACGCTGTGCCGATGTTACATTGGATCGTAAATAGATCCGTTTATTGGTCAGAGGAGAAAACACATGATGGAGGTGGGACCAATGGATACACGAGACAACAAAGAATCAAAGGGATGCCTATTAAATTCGCAGCCCTTTTTGATTGAACGAAGGATAAACAGGTTTAATAAGTATAAGCCCAAAAAAATATGCGATCCCAGGTACTAATGCTCGTATTACATACATATCAAGATTGTCATCGAATATGATTAAATGAATGAGAAAAAAGCCTTCATTAGGACCAAGTGAAGCCACAACATACGCATCTGGTGTATATAACAGACATTCACAGCGGCGTAATTGTAAATCGAAATCACAGGTAGTAGCAAGTGTTTACTCCAGACCACAAAACCTTAGAACATTTTAGGCATTACCAGCATAGTGTTGGATGTATTGAGTTAGATGTATAGCCCCAAATACTAACCTCAGATAATGCTCATAACAGATAGTCATATAAATGGGCAACTGGTATAACCAGCGACATTCACATTGGCATAATTTTGGATCGAAATCGTATTACCTAGGTGATAGAAGCTTAACAGATATATGCCCACAAATACGTGACCCCAGGTAGTGGCCTAAGATTATGCTCATATTGAATAGACATCAAGATTAATATCAAATATGATTAAATGAATACGAGGACGGGAGGAGAACTCTCATTCAGACCAAGTGAAACCAACGTATGTATCTGGTGTCTCCAGCGGACATTCACACCGGAAAAATTGTAGATCGAAATCACCTTACCTAAGTGATAACAGATGCTGATTCCAAAACACAAAAGGCTTAGGAGTTTTTAGGCATTGCCAGCATAATATTAGGTTAGATGTATAGCTCCAAGTAGTGACCCCAAATGATACTCATAATAAATAAACATAAAGATTATCGAGTATGATTTAAATAAATGGGGATACTTTGGGGATACTGCATACATTGATACTTCAAGTAAATTAGGCAAATTAATATCTGTATTTTGTGCAAGTACAAAAAAGTAACAAATACAACAATTTGCCCTGGGGTGGGGAGGGGTGCTTTAAATTTAAACTTTTAATAATGATAATAATATAAAAAAAAATCAATCATTTTAAGCCCACATAAGGCAGGCAATTGCCATGTCATTAATATAAATAAAAAATAATTTCAATTAAATAGTTACAAACATTTATAAAGCGCCAACAAGTTCTGTAGCGCTGTACAATGAGAGAGCGCGAATAACAAATATACATACACAAAACACACAGAACAGTAGGAGAGAGGACCCTGGTCGAGAGCTTAATGCAACCATACCATGATAGATGCCGTTTATTTATAATTATTATATTTCTTCTCCTCACATATATAATAATCCCCAGGTCCCCATATATAAATTAATAATCCCCAGGTCCCCCCATATATAAACAATCCCCAGGTCCCCTCATACCTTGTTACAATCATCCTGTTCAAGTTCTAGTGCGCGGTGGCTGTCCAGCATGCTGAGGAGGTGGGGTTATCCACGCTCCCCTCACTCTCTATTGGACAGCCACGCGAGCCGACATCTTCCATCACGCTGTGCCCAGAGCAAGGAGCATGCGCAGCATGATGATGGGAACAGAGCCGACAGTGGCCGCCCGGCGGAGTCTGGGGGGGGGACACCCGGGTCGGGGCCGGCTGCACCCTAGCGGGAGCACTGGCCCAGGAGCCGCAGCAGGGCATTGATAGAGCCGCATGCGGCTACGGAGCCGCGGGTTGCCGACCCCTGATCTAGTTGAAAATTAATAGCGCCTATGCAAATTAGTATATAATATGAGTCGTTAATTTACAGTAAGGAGGCAGAACATCCATGCTGCCCAATAGAAAATCCAGCGAGACAAAAAACATAATGGCTTCAGTTGTTAGCTTAATTGCCCTAGACGTTATCTTAACGGCTTGGTTGAAATAGAGCCTCTGACTGGCTGAGGAAGTTCTGGAAGGGTTGAAATGTGTTCTGGTATTTGTTATATTTTGATTTTATATTTTTTTAACCTATAGCTCATAATGGTTTTAACAATACATACTCGGCACCCAGAACATACTTGAAAACGAGAGAAATCTCAATGTATCCTTCGTGGTAAAATACTTTCTCAAAAAAATTACTATTTTGAGTAAATTATATTTTTGGATACACTTATTTGTTGGAGGCCTGATGCCTAACTGAATGCAGTTTGGAGGATTTTTCCTAGAAAATCCTTGCACTATACAGAGCCATGGAGGGCTCTGACAAATGAGGTGCTGATGCTAACGTATTAAGAGCACAGACGAATGATCGTTGTTGAAGGGTGGCATGGGGACCCTGGATATAACACCCATAAAAGAGAACATCAGTGCCAACTCAGGCTCATGAATGGGTGAGTGTGATACTGACCTCATGATTTGAGTATTTGTGTTATACATGTTAAGCTATGTAAATGTTTTATTGTTTATTCTTTTTTATGTGAATTCTATTGATATGATGACAGAATTGGTAAATGGCTTCAGTAACTCCGTGTATGCAGTGTAAATCTCCAAAAGGTGTTCATAATCATAATTCCGTAAGGAGTAAAGTTCACATTTTAGACTACGCCGAACCGCTGTATGATGCACAAAGTACAGGATTCACTAGTTTACAGTAAGGAGGCACAATATCTGAGCTGCTTGGTTGAAAAAGCGTCTCGAGATGGTACACTTAACTGCTTAAGTCATTAACTTAATTGTCCAGTCGTTAGTTTATCGGCTCGGTAGAAATAGGGTCTTTGCTTTGAAATCCAGTGCCACACTGCAGTCCAAACTTTTTTTCTAGTATATTCTTTTTCTGAATGCCTGATTCCACTCGAGCCATTAATATTGTAGAGTGTTAAGTATAAAAGTCCATCTCAATAATGCTAATAATCCCCTACTATTCCAGCCAAACCTCAAACCTCTGTTATGGCAAGTTACTGTACAATAATGCTTACTGTACTTTGTATCGGAAGTGTTAATGTGGAGGCAGTCAAAAAATAATAATGAATGTTCTTTATTTTCTTCTGCAGGTATAATTTAAAAAAATACAGATTTTCAAAAGCTGGTAAACTGGGTCTATACGAGTCTTCATGGAGCCCTTTGGCCTTTTCCTCCTAACATGTTTTATTTCATGATTTTATTGGGGTGGGTTTAAACTGTAATTCCATTTTAGGGGACTACCACATACATTCACCTCTACAGTTTGAATCATTGTCCCTATATCTGGGTATAGTTGATGCTGGTGAGGCAAATGACCAGAGTAAGGATTATAGCCATCATGTGCAAGCCCCCAATAGCAAGCATTTCACACCTATCTCTCCCTCTAGAAAATGGTGCTCTGTCATCTCCCCTTACTGCATTGTTTTTTCCATCATCTCACTACCCCAAAGTCTTCCTCTCTATCTTACCTCATCCTCTAATGCCTCTTTCCCTTATCACCTCATAATATGCCTCTCTTCCCATTTTATCTCACCATTATATCTGGTTTATCTACCTTGGCCACCTTCATCTCCTAAATCATCTGTGTCTCACTCTTGTTCCTCTCTTCCAGAACTTCTCAACATTATACTGTGTTTCCTTCTTGTAGCACTTCTCATTCAGTGAGAAAGAGAGGTTTGTGAGGATCCTGAAAATGAGCAACGGCACGAGTGGCCTGCTCTACGGTGGGGCCCGCTCAGGTCTCAAAGTTTTAGCTCGATTGTGCCATTACAGAGACAACTGCTCCATATGCAAATGAGCCTGCTACACCCAGAAAGGGCGGCCAGTACTGAAATGCCAAATCACCACCGAAAGCAGTGATTGATAACCAAGGCATTGCAGATATTTCAGAGCTATATGACCTATTATGCTCTAACAGCCAAGCCTGTACGTTCTGTCACATGAGGGCGCTATAGCGCAGTCCTCTAGGGCAAAATATGGCATAAAGTCCTTTAAACTGTGAAATATTCCAGGCTTTTATTGCAGCGTCAAAGAAATCAAATACAACAGACCAACCTTTGGTTTAATATCCTGCATCCAAAGCAGACTCTCCAACCTCAGAAGCAGCAACCTGTGCTTCTCTGTGTCTGTGTCTGTGTCTGTGTCTGTGTCTCTCATCCTGTGCCCATTCTAATCTACCCCTCCCTCAACCAGGAACTATTTAATCCCTTAATTGCAGGGACACCTGCAGCAACACAGAAACACATTCCCTCCTGGGGGTTATTGCCTAAACCAAAATAAAAGGGGAATACACAGTGCCATCCATGCACTACGTCACAGTACGTATGCAATGTATTTATGGCTAGTCTAGAACTAGGAGTGACATAAAGCTTCTGTAGCCTGTACCATATTGAACAATAAAGTTAACTTTCACAGCCAAAAGTTTATGTATTTGATATATGTTGTGACAGTTTGTAATTCATTGGAGGTGTTTGTCATGTAACAAGAGTTATAATTGTGTATGTGTGTTGACCTTTACCTTGCATACCTTTAACAAATCGAAAAATCTGATAAAGAGGGGAATTTACCAGGGTTAATAGCTATTGATCCATCCATCCAGTTGTCAGGTGGGCATTCCTGGGAATGTAGTTCCCTGACTAGTTTAGTAAGGGAAGATTAGTTCCCATTTGATTGATATAATTAAAAGCTGCAATACCTTTTCATTCAGACACAATTTTACAAAACAAAATCTATATTTAACCCTTTCACTGCTGAGCCATTTCACCTCTGTGTGCTGATCTCATTTTGACCGTGTTGTGCTCATCATGTTTAAACGTGATTTGAAGTCATGTTTTATTGTAGGACCCAGACAAATTATATATCCTTATTTTCAGCAGATTCGACAGATCCATAATATATCATTATTATATGTATACATCATGTCCTACCAGTATGCTATAACAAAAATGGAATTTCTGTTCAGATTTCAATCATTTACAGTGTGTAATTTTTTTTTTCTTTTTTCATATTTTACCATTCAAGCCTAGCTGCCTAGCTTGTCTAACTGGACCGCCGGACCTGCGTGGATGACATGTGGGAAAGTCCTGGGATTCTTCCCTGTGTGTGGAGGACATCCCCTACACGTCTTGGGGTCTCCGCAGTGAAGGGGAAGACCCTCCTCGCTGCAATGCAACGGTTTAGGTTTTTGGCGGAACACTGCGTAGTAACGGATTGTGCCATTGACTCCACACTTGTTACTGACATGAGAAATGAGATGGTGAGTTAGTGCAGCATCATTGTTCACTTTATAATTGAAAAATAAACAATATTGCTGTGTCAGAAAGAAAAAAAATAAGAAATATATTTTTTTTTTTGTTGTTACATAAAACCCGTTTTCTGGCCTTTCCAGTGATACCTCACGTGAACTTGTAGTTGCTATGGAGTTGGAGATACAGGGGTCCAAATGCCTATCCATGCAGACAGTTATCCTATCTCTGGGCCTATTATGGGGCATGGGCCTGGAGCTGCTACTCCAATAGCAGAAGAAAAGGAAGGAAAGGGACCTCAGTTAGGAGGAAACACTAACGAGACAATTACATATCAGTTTACAGAGGAGGAGGTTCTACAGCAGCTGTCTAAAGTAAAGACAAATAAGTCAATGGAGCCTGATGGGATCCACCCTAAATTATTAAAAGAGCTCAGTGATGTAATAGCAAAACCGTTAACAGATTTATTTAACCAATCCTTGCTAACGGGAGTCGTCCCAGAAGACTGGAAATTAGCAAATGTTGTGCCCATTTACAAGAAGGGTAGTAGGGAGGAATCTGGGAACTATAGGCCAGTTAGTCTTACGTCAGTAGTGGGGAAATTAATGGAAACCATGTTAAAGGAAAGGATTGTTGAACATCTAAAAACACATAGATTACAGGATCAGAAACAACATGGGTTTACCTCAGGGAGATCATGCCAAACTAATCTTATTGATTTTTTTGATTGGGTAACAAAAATAATAGACACAGGTGGTGCAGTAGACATTGCTTATTTAGATTTCAGTAAGGCTTTTGATACTGTTCCGCATAGAAGGCTTATCAATAAATTGCAATCTTTGAGCTTGGATTCCAATATTGTTGAATGGATTAGGCAGTGGCTGAGTGACAGGCAACAGAGGGTTGTGGTAAATGGAGTTTATTCGGCGCAAGGTCTTGTTACCAGTGGGGTACCTCAGGGGTCAGTACTTGGACCCATTCTATTTAATATTTTTATTAGTGATATTGCAGAAGGTATTAATGGAAAAGTATGTCTTTTTGCTGATGACACAAAGATTTGCAACAGGGTTGACGTTCCTGGAGGGATCAGCCAAATGACAAATGATTTAGGTAAACTAAAAAAATGGTCGGAGCTGTGGCAATTGAGTTTTAATGTGGATAAGTGCAAGATAATGCACCTGGGACGTAAAAACCCAAGGGCTGAATATAGAATATTTGATACAGTCCTAGCCTCAACATCTGAGGAAAGGGATTTAGGGGTTATTATTTCAGAGGATCTAAGGGTAAGTAGTAAATGTAATAGAGCAGCAGGAAATGCTAGCAGAATGCTTGGTTGTGTAGGGAGAGGTATTAGCAGTAGGAAAAGGGAAGTGCTCATGCCACTGTACAGAGCACTGGTGAGACCTCACTTGGAGTACTGTGTGCAGTACTGGAGACCGTATCTCCAGAAGGATATAGACATCTTAGAGAGAGTTCAGAGAAGGGCTACTAAAATGGTGTACGGCTTGAAGGAGAAAAGTTACCAGGAAAGGCTTAATGATCTTAACATGTACAGCTTGGAAAAAAGACGAGACAGAGGAGATATGATAGAAACATTTAAATACGTAAAGGGAATCCACAAGGTAGAGTAAGGGAGTATATTTAAAAGGAAACAAAGTAGCAAAACAAGAGGACATAGTCTTAGATTAGAGGGGCAAAGGTTTAAAAGTAACATCAGAAAGCATTATTTTACTGAGAGGGTGGTGGATACATGGAACAGTCTTCCAGTTGAAGTGGTAGAGGCCAAAACAGTAATTGAATTTAAGCAGGCATGGGATAGGCATAAGGCTATCCTAAACAAAAGATAAATCCAGGTAAAGTATCCATGTAATTGGGCAGACTAGATGGGCCGAAATGTTCTTATCAGCCGACATTTTTTCTATGTTTCTATGTTTCTAATAGCCCCTATGTTAATCCAGCCCAACCAGCAGAGGGGGTAAGGAGGGCCACTGACCGACTATGTGCACCTCCCCTGCACATTGTGTTTTCCCCCTCACGCATTGTGTGTGTCGCCCCCTTGCACAGTGTGTGTTAGCCCCCTGAGCCAGTGTGTGTGTGTGTGCCCTGCACAGTGCGTCTCATCCCCCGCACAGAGTTCGTGTGGGTTAGGGTTTAGTATTAGATTTAAGGTATGTTTGATTTGGAGGGGAGTCTGATTGGGGGGTGGCGGGTGTTTGTACAGATGAGGGGTTTGTTATTTTTGATAGATGGGGTATTCAGTTTGGGGTGATTTTGGGGCATATGCAGATGCCTATATATATGATGAGATATATAGTGTAGTGCTGTGTTCTCAGGCAGTGTGATATTTCAACAGTTAACATTTTTTTTGGGGGGGCAAGTAGCTGGTTTTGCCTAGGGAGCAAAATAATCTACAGCGACCCTGCATCCACAGCGAAGGGTTTAAGTGTGTTTCTATGACATTAGTACATCAGAAATCATGGAAATTACAATTTCTCTGTATTTACAGAATACCTGTGCTTATGAGATGAACTCACTTATCAAGGACATCCATCCGAGATGAGTGAGTCAATCTCGTGAGAGCTGGCAGTAGGTGGGCACAAATAGGGATCTGCCATATGGGATACATTGGAGTTGTGGAAGGGTTATGCATAGTGTGATCAGTTACAGTTACAAATATTTATAAAGCGTTAACAAGTTATGTAGCGCTGTACAATGGGCGAGACAGAATAACAAATATACATACAAGTTAAACACACAGAACAGTAGGAGAGAGGACCCTGCTCAAGAGCTTACAATCTAAGAGAACACATGTTGTAACTCAATCGCAATCTTTTTCAAATCAAACTTAGCTGTTTTCAAACTTTTAGATGCATTTTTGGGTTGCGTGCTCTGAATTTTGAATGAGATATATATATAAAATCATACTATTCTGCATTAAATTTAAAATATCAAGATCCATATTTCAACCTAGACGATATACTCATTAACCTAACTGTAACACTGATATTTTCCCTTGGCTGCTCTTTGTTATGGACTGGAATAGGGTCCAAAGGGTCTTATTAGAAGAAAAGCCAAAACAGATATGTGTGATGAGTTTTCAAACTTCACATTGTGCAGCTAGACACAAAGTACTACAAAATACTTTTATTACCGCTCAAATCTGCAGTGATAATTAAAGAGAAACACTCGCTTGACTGCTAACAGTTTGCCGTTCAATACTCTTAAAATACAGAAAAATAAAATGAAAGCACATTGCAATTTCATCTGGTTTTATTCCGCTGAATTTGTTACAATCGATTGTGAAATACAAAAAAAAAGAAGAAAGCAATTTTATTGCAGATGTCAAACAATATTTGTTTTTATTACCTCGGCAAGCCTAACTTTTAATTAACTCCTTATGGACCAATGGCCCTCTACACATAGCCATAACGTGCCATTTTTTTTTAATTGATGCAGCGCTTTCAGCTGATTTATATTTTGTCAGAGGTTAAAATGCACGTCGCAGGCTGTTTTTATTACAGTGATATTTACAGGGGATATTTCACACTGTCGCGGGCCCTCAGTGGCCATTAAACTTACGAAAGAGTCCAAGCGTAGGCATGTGATGTGCAGACAAGGGTGATAGCAAGCCTGGCTGTTACACTGGACATAGATCCAGGGACACACAGGCTGCCAGTGTCTGTCACCTTCCTCGACACTGTGTCTTCTGTTCAGTGTTTGTCTCCCAAGTTTCTGACTGCAGATACCTCCCCCTTTCCCAACAAGGAGTTCTCCCATGAATTAGCCCCTCACAACAGAAACACTAAGCCACTGCTTAATCCCTGGGATTCTTTATATAGGAAATTAATGCAATCGTCAAAGCCCACAGTGACTGGCTGGCACTTAATCCACAGCTGTGGTCTAAAGTTGCTTGGAGTTAACCAAGTAGCATGTCTGTGTATGTGTGACTTGATCTGCCTTTTGGGACTCAGAGCAACAGGCATTTGGCAGAGCTGGGTTAAGCTGCATTGTGTCTGATACTTGCCTGCCTGACTATAGTGTAAGGGATAGCCAGCATTGGCACAGACATGGCAGCTGAAGGGTCCAGTGGCTTGCAAGTCCTCCTGTCTACTCTACAGGTAAGAGTGTGACACCTTCTAGCCATTTATTAATGGGTCCTTCAGCCCCTGCATCCTTAAGATGAATGGATTGTAAACCACATAAACATTCTATTGTGCAGTTACAAGTATTTATAAATACCTGTAACTATAAATACTTGTAACTGTGCAGTAAAGTGATACAATGTATCTGTGTTTGATAACAGATCATAAAGGACTGTAACATGTCAATGTTCTTGAACCCAGGACATACTTGAAAACGAGAGAAATCTCAATGTATCCTTCCTGGTAAAATACTTTGCAAATAAATAAAGGGCCACATATATCATTCCTATTTCCAAATGAATGGAAACATATGTATGAGTTGTTGATATGGGTCTAAGTCTGTATATACATTTTAATCTTTCACTTTTATAAGTAGTTTTGGTTAAAAAGTAATTGTGTCAAAAAGATTTATTTGCAGGATATAGGCAGTGGTATTTATTTTTCTTTACAATAATTTGCACAGCATTTTAAGGTGACTTTAACCCTCTGTTGGTGGTTTCCAAGTAAACAGGTAGACGGATATTAAATAGAAAATACAAGTCATAGAAGTTCTGATATTCATGGAGATACTGAAGCAGTCACCCGGCACACATACTTCCTGTGTACACAATGATGCTTGACCCCCCCTGCTACTCAGTTATGAGGAACTAGATGCCCAGAATCAAAGGGACTTTGTCAGACATAAAATGACAGCATTGATTAACTTTTTTCAGATCATTTAATCTAGACAATGTGCAAGTAGAAAGTCAGTTAGTAATACACAACTTTGTAGTTATAGCAAAAATAAATACAATTTTATAACTCTATCATTATTACATTCCTGTTCAGGGAGAACGTGTTCTGTGTCAATGATCACACCCTCTTCTTTCATTTTCCTCTAAACAAAGTGTTATAGTGAGTATTAAAAATGATGTCAGGCAAGCTGCAGGGGTGAATGTGTCATGGCAACCTTTATTGGATAGTTTGTTTGTTTGCTAATATTTACACTGGCCGGTAGATCGTCAAAGAACAGGATAGGTGCCTTTGATTTATTTTGAACAAAATTTACAATCAAACCTGAACAAAGAGCTTTAAATATGCCCATGGAATTTATAAAGGAAAAGCAATATGTGGGTATTTTCGAAATGCAATGGGGAAGTGGATTTAACGACCACACCAATAAAAAGAACAACCAACAACAAAAATACTCCAAACAAAACAAGAAGCATCTCATAAAATCTTAGCCCCAAATTCATGGATCCCATGCAAACAAAAAAATGGGCCAATCACTCCACAAATGCAAAAAAATTATTAAAAAGGGTCAATCACTCAACACCAATTTTACCATCAAATATGTATGCTGTCTTTTTTTATTTTTTTAGAAAAAGGTAAAAAATATCAGAAAATGCTAAATGAACCTGCTGGTCAAACCTGGAGCCACCAGCATAAAGGGTTAACATTTTAAACACAAAAGGGGTTATTCAGTAAGTGGCGAACTTGCCACCGAATTGCACCGAACGGTGAATTTCACTGTACAATGCAATTTCGCAGCAGTTCGTCTATTCACGTACTGGCGAATTGACAGCAAAATACAGTGAAGTAAGCTCTCGAGCAGGGTCCTCTCTCCTACTGTTCTGTGTTTTTAGCTTGTATGTATATTTATTATTCTGTCTCACAAATTATACAGCGCTACAGAACTTGTTAGCGCTTTATAAGCACTTGTAACCATAACTGAAGTTCGCGCAGATTTCCACAATTCGGCGATGTTTGGCGGCAGTGAAATTGTCCCATAGAGAAGTAATGGTTAATCTATTCAGAAAATGCTGAACGGCACCGAAGTGTCAGTGAAATGCCCTGATTTTTGGTGATTCATCGACAGGTTTAAACAAGCAAATCCCATAGGATTGGATGTAAAAAAAGTATTATCGTTATTTTAATTTTTTTATTCAACGGTTTATTCTCATCATATAAGGAAACCGTAGTTTTATTTATTTATTTTTTGGAATATTTTGTTGAATCAAAAATTATGTAAAAAAAAAAAAATACAATTTCTTTTAATGTTTTTTTTTTAATTCTGTAACAGACCGTTTTATTATTTTTTATAAGACTTTATTTTATAATTCACACATTTTCATGCATTTTTATTGGTTTAAACACCTTTTAGAAGAATAGCAGAGTTCCTCTTTTTTTTCTGCTGTTCAGCGGCATTCAGCCTTCGGTGTGGTTGTCTTCAGCGACTCCATGTTCGGCGCACTTCGGGGACCCTGCGGTGAATAGTGAATTTCCCTGCACGGTTGGCAAAATGGAATCGTCGAAGCGCATCGAAGTGCGCCAAACAAGAAAACACTGAAATTTCACAGAATATTGTGCGCTTTCTGAATAACTATTTAAACGAGCTCTAACACTTGTTATTGGGATTATGGTGCTTGGGATCCTTTGATAACATACATGGCTATTCAGAGAGAGGTGAAAACCAGGAGAATTGGCAGGAGAATGAACAATCTAGACCAAATAGCTGATTTGGAAAGTGAAATAAATGGGGGAATTTTTCTGGTTTGGCTATTTTGACCTAGAATTTTCACTTCTCCAGTCATTCTCCTGGTTTTCACCTCTCTCTGAATAACCCTGTATTTTCACACATTTCAGTTTAACTGGCACATGCGACTTTCGAGACGTCCATACTGAAACAAATGATAGTGAATTGTGGAACTGTACAGTTTTTTCAAGAGCTGAAAGGAAGAATGAGCGACTGATTTTTTATCAAATCTTGCAAATTGCCTGCACAGGGACGATCAACATCAGATTCCAAACATCACAACTGCTACAACAGACACGTAGCACTGGGAACATTCCTTTAAGAAAAATAAAATTAATTTCATCAAACCGCAACCATCAACCCCCCCCCCCTTAATGGGCCTATAGAATGTCTCCATTCCCTTTCATCTATCTATATTGTAAATAATAATATGATACCCGGTGTCAGTCCATCACCATAGCAATTAATTATTATTATCCATAACAGCTACACCTGTGTTTTGAATTAAATGGAAATGTTTATACATTATCAGGGTTATGCAAAGAGACACTGAAATTCAGCGTATGGCTACATTTCCAGGCCATTCGGCTATTCAGAGAGCAGGCAGTTTGCCAAATATTGGCAAATCGCCTGCACATACCGTGCCTGTTCGAGGGCAGCGAAATCCCCATAGAGAAGCAATGCTTCGTCTATTCAGAGAACACCAAACAGCAGGGAAAAGTTGCCGAAATTCCCTGCTGTGCGGTGGTCTCAATCGGCAGGTTTATTCAGGAGAATCCCATAGGGTTCAATGTTAAAAATATTCCCATTTTAAATCAATATCTAATAAACCGTTTATTATAATATTCTGCAGTAAAAAGTCTCTTTTATTCATAGATTCTTTAGGACCTTATAGGTATTTTTTGTAATGTTTTTGGCCAACTTTTTTTTTACACATCGATTTTTCTTTTTTCTTTAACAGACCTTTTTATTATCATTCATTGGATCTTATGTGTAAATTCCGGACATTTTCGTTCAGTAGTTCTTTTGCAAACATCTGTGTGTCGGCTTTTCCAGGCGGCTGCTCTGCGCTGTGATCGGCGGCTAGTCGGATTTCTCCGGCGTGTTCGGCGTGGTTAATCCAGCTGTTTCTGGCAGTTTCGGTGAGTATTCGGCGGGTTTGCGGTTGAGTGTTCGGTTGTTTGCGGTGAGTTTTCCCTGCACTGCGGAGGGCCCTGCGGTGCTTGCTGAATACACCGCAGGGCTGGCGAACTAGGAATCGCCAAATTGCCCTGAAGTCGAACATGCGGGGACTTTTCGAATCTCTTTTAATAACCCTGTAAGTTTAAAAAATAAAATTGTCACCCTTTATTACAGTGAAGCGATTTTGTAGCAGTAGTGCTACTGCAGTATAACAACAATTGGCATGGCCGTATCATCATTGCAATCTATGACACTTTGTTATACTGACTGTAAGAAAAAAGGTTACAGCGACATAGGGTTAGGGGGTATAGTGATAAAACTGTGATTGCAAGTAAAGGGCCTGTCATTGTCTGCCTGAAGGTGATAGGAATTAATATACACACATGCAGTGCATATATTGAACCCTTTATAAAAGGAGCCTTGACTTCCACTGGTGATATCAAGAGATCTCGCTTCTCTTTGCTCTTTCTCAATCGAAAATGTTTATCGGTAATTTGCATACCTTTTTGGGGTGGTATTAGGGGGCTCACTAATTCTCGGTGAGATTTAACTACTATGATCCTGTATGTCTGTAAAAAACCGCCAAGGAGCAGTTTCTACTGTCACTGTGACAGAAAGGGTTATTCAGAGAGCACCAAATTGGACACTGAATTGCACCGAACAGTAAATTTCTCCGTACGGTGCAATTTTGTGGTCATACGACTATTCAAAAAGCTTGCAGTTCGCCAAATATTGGAGAATTGCCAGCAACATACGATGATAATCAGCGGTGAAAATCCCCATAGAGAATAGAATGGATAATCTATTCAGAGAACACCGAACTGCACCGAAAAGTTGTCAAAATGCCTGATTTTCAGTGGTTTCATTCGCCAGGTTTAAATGGTCGAATCCCATAGGTTCCATTGAAAAAAAAAAATCCATTTTTTTCTTAAATATTTATTCAACCATCTATTCTTTTCATTTGCAGCAAAAAGTCACTTATTTACTTTTTAGGATTTTTCAGGCATTTTTTGGGCGAACTTTTTGATTCAGATTTTTTTTTACACAGCATTTTATAAAATCTGCAACAGACCTTTTTTTGGTATTCATAAGACCTTACATATTATTTTCAGGTATTTTCATGCACTAGTTTTTTAATGCCCTTTAAAAGTTGACTTTTTATTTACCCCTGTTCGGCGTCTGGTTGGCTTTTATTCGGATGCGTTCGGTGGTCTGTTCGATGTATTGTTGGTTAGATTCGGTGGCTTTTCGGCGCCTTATCAAATCTATACAGCATTTTTTCTGCAGTTTTTTGGATGGATTCGGCAGGTTTTCGAAGGTTTGTTGGATCAATTTGGCGTTTTGTCAGTGGTTTTCCGTTTCATTTGGCACTTTGCGCCTGTATTCGGCCGGTTTATCAGCGGCGTTCATTGCATCAATTTGGCACACTTCAGGGACACTGCAGTGAATGATGAAATCATCACAGGGTCGGCGAATTAAGGGTGTCAAAGTGCACCGAAGGTGAGAGCTCTGTGAATAACCCCTAAAATGTATTACATAATTTTCTGCTGCACTACAACAGCCACGGAGAGGGCAGAATACAGGGAGAGCTCTGGGGTCACTCACCGTTGTACAGGGATAGATTCATTATAATGACTGTAAATTATTATACAGTAGACATATAAGGTGTTACTGTAATTCCCATTTACAGGCATTATGCCCACATACAGATATTATTTTTACTTTCCATTGGTATTTTTTGCAAGCTGATAATTATGATCACAACAAAAACTCTTAGGCTAGGGTCAGACTGAGGCAGTGCGAACGCGCGTTCTGGCGCACATAATCACGGCCGCACTAGCAGCAGATGACGGGCAATGACAGCCAATATACGAAGTACGGTCGCACAAAAGTCCGGCCGCGCAACGCAAGTGGAAAATGAACGCATTTTTTCGAGAACGTTAAACCGCTGGTACTGACGTACAGAGTGCGCTGCGGCCGCATAGCAGCGTGTGTGCGTGATTAGGAGACGTCAGACGCTGCTAGTGTGCGGCCAACATAACGTTCAAACAGCCGGATTTCCCTAGACTTCTTTTCACCCCATCGTCATGAAATACGTCCAGAATTGCGCATCGTCTGACCACTTAAGCGTATTCCGTGAAAAAATGCGTGCGCACGCATCGACGTACATTTTGACGGTGGCCGCAGAAAATGCGCTCATCTGTCCCTAGCCTTAAGCAGGATTTCTGACGAGTTTATTATATATCTTTATCACATTTACTAAAGGCCTTATCACGTCCGTGTCGCCGCACAGTTTAACGTCCGTCGTAGCATTGATTTATGATCAATAGAGACCAACACACAAAGTACGTGCGCACCGAACTGCGCACGCACCACGCAGGTGGCAACGGACGCCATTTAGGCCTCGACATAAAAGCGCTATGAGGGACGCCCAGAGTGTGCCGCGTCTATGTAGCAGCCTGTGTGCGTGATGATGCGACATCAGACGCAGCGCAATTGCGACGTCCATCATGTTGAAGCTCAGTCTTTTTGGTCTGCCTGACTGTACCTGTCATTTAATTTGAATTAATTTTGATTCCCATATTTCCTTTTTTTTTGCTACATCTGTCAAAAAACACGGACCTTGCGGTGTCTACAGTATCTTCCATCAGTATGCATGTCCGTTATGCACGCATGCAGAGTGCGCTCAGACTGCGTTCGTCTGACATTAACCTAGTAACTATGAATCCTATGATTCAAATTTTCAGATCATATATTTTTTTTAACAAAACGACTTGGCAGTGAAGAGGTTAAGACAGTTAAGAGAATGCATGGATACTGACAGGTATGTTGTGATAACAGTTCCTACAGCCACATCATTTGCAGAAATCGTAAGAGCTGCGTTAATTGGAATTTCTTTTAATGCAATCTCTGAATCATTGTTAGAGGATTAATCTTCAATCTTACAATTTGCTCATCGTTGCACCTGGCCCCAAAACAATAAGCACTGCTTACCCACTTGTGCAAGAATAGTCTAGAACATAATTACTGTATCTTAGACCTGGGTTGAAAAAACACTGCCTTGCAGCATTGTTGATTATTGCTTTGTATGGTAGCTTTTCAGAATGATTCATATTTTTAGTGTTCAGCTGCCGATTTTAAGTGGTTATATTTGTTTTTCCTTGTAGAATGTTGACAATCGTCTCCCCATGGATCTTTAATGCATCTAAAAGGCATTATTTGTTGTTTTATGTTCCATGCATCAATAGATCTCCTCTATTTAAGAGCAGGAAGTCATTTCCACGATACACCTGTTTGAAGAAATGGATTTCTTCTAACATTATCATGGAAAAAGAATGCACTAACAAATATTAATACAGTAGTTTTGTTTGATGAGCATCTGTGACCTTTGGTGAATCTCAACAGTTCTCTAATCACTTTCATCTCCCATATTTTATACAAAACGTACCAGCTATAAAATAATAGACGTGTATGACCTGTCACCTAATACAGATTGCATTACTATTGTTCATGTAGCACAGTGTTTAATGGACTAGACAAGATGAGCATGAATGAAACTTACCTGCATTGTCAAAAACAATGTGCTGTGCCTGTTGAGAAAAAAGATTATATAAAATCAGTTTATTACTCTGAAATGTATCTGGCGATCTTTCCTTACTGGCCATGTAGCCACCTTGCCCATGATATGTGCCCAATGGCTTATGGGGAGGGATCACAAACTTTGACCCTCTGGTGTGGGGGGAATACAGAGATTCAGATCTCAACCCTATACAGATGGTGATTTCAATCTGCTTTCTAACACATTATTAGGTCATCCTGAAGAAGGTCCTGAAAAAAGTCAAAGGGGGTTATTCAGAGAGCACTGAAATGTCGCGACATTTCGGTGCTCTCTCATTCCCTGCACTTCGGGGGAATCAAAGTTCCCCACCCTGCAGTGAATTCAGCATTCACCGCAGGGTCCCCGGAGTTAAGGGAAAAGCCACTGCACACCCGCCGGAAAAGTCACGGCAAACACGCCGGAAAAAGACGCCGAGACGCCGATCACAGCGCAGAGCAGCCGCTGGGAAAAAGCAAACAAACGAATGAACGGGGTAAAAAAAAACAGAAAAAAACAATACGCTTGAAAGTTTCAAAATAGAAGACGGCGAACATCACTGAAAAGGGAACTCTCCTATTCTCCTAATATGTGTTCAAACCAACATAAATGTATTAAAATGTGTCTAAATAATAAAAAAGGGTCCTTTAAAAAAGAATATAAAAGCTTTGTTGCAGAATAAAAGAAAACGCCTTTTAAAAATTTTTTTTGGATACAAAAATTTAGTCTAGAAAAAATACAAAACGGTGTTTGAAAAAATTAAAAAGCTCTTTGCTGAAAATTAAATGAATAAACATTAAATTAAAATGCTATTACTTTTTTTTACATTGAAACCTAGGGAATTCGCCTGTTTAAACCTGTTGAGCTGAATCAGCGAAAATCAGGGCATTTCACTGAAACTTCGGTGCAGTTCAGTTAATAGACATACTTCTCTATGGGACAATTTCAATGCCGCCGAGGAGCGCCGACCTGCAGTGAACTACGGCGAAGTGCACCGTATTTCGAAGTTAATTCACCAATATTTGGTGAATTGACAGCTTTGTGAATAGACAAACTGCCCCAAAATTCCACCATTTGGGGCTTATTGAATAACCCCTTTAGTGTTTCTGAGAGTTGTGTTTGAGAGTGACTCTATTCACAAATCCAAATGGCCCACTTGCCAATATGAGTCCAGTTACTACTTGTATGGCCACTTAATGTACTTGTAAGTGTCTTAGGCTAGGGACAGATGAGCGCATTTTCTGCGGCCACCGTCAAAATGTACGTCGATGCGTGCGCACGCATTTTTTCACGGAATACGCTTAAGTGGTCAGACGATGCGCAATTCTGGACGTATTTCATGACGATGGGGTGAAAAGAAGTCTAGGGAAATCCGGCTGTTTGAACGTTATGTTGGCCGCACACTAGCAGCGTCTGACATCTCCTAATCACGCACACACGCTGCTATGCGGCCGCAGCGCACTCTGTACGTCAGTACCAGCGGTTTAACGTTCTCGAAAAAATGCGTTCATTTTCCACTTGCGTTGCGCGGCCGGACTTTTGTGCGACCGTACTTCGTATATTGGCTGTCATTGCCCGGCATCTGCTGCTAGTGCGGCCGTGATTATGTGCGCCAGAACGCGCGTTCGCACTGCCTCAGTCTGACCCTAGCCTTATACTTTGTAGTAGTGCAAGCTGCAGAATAATGAGAGATTAAAACTCGCTTGTTATTCTTCTGACAGCTAGGAAATGGAGAAAAATATGTCAGCTCTCAAAACCAGGTATCAGGTCGTGTTGCAATTGCATAATAATTTAATACCAGGAAAAATATAGAGACGAATATATTTTACACTCACTTTTATCCCTAGCCTCTTGGGGACTTATTATCCCTAAGCTTCTCATCTCAAGAGCTCAATGTTGCCTCCAAATTTTGCTTTCGGAAGGACCTTAAAACAACACATTCTTCTGTGTTCTTCCACCGATTCGGAACGATAACATAAGTCTTGCATGACACTCCAGAATCATATAGATTCTGTCAATAAATAACACCAGCAGTTTCCCCCAGTGTTGCAATATCTGTGGGATTGAGAGACTGGTAAATGTCTACCGTTTCATGAGTATTCTGCTGGTACTCCACTAGCACAGTGGTCAGCAACCTTGGCTCCCTGATATTTTTGGAACTACATCTCCCATGATGCTCAGCCACTCATTAGGCTGACTAAGCCACATGGGAAATATAGTTCCAAAAACATCAAGGAGCCAAGGTTGCTGACCCCTGCACTAGCAAGTTATTACAGAGTTGTACGAACTCAGATTGTTATCAGCAGTGATGATGTGAGCACTCCTTGGGAAATCACTTCATTGGGACCTTTATATTTTGATTTATGTTAACTCTATGACCATTTCCTTCTGTATCATCCACCTGGTATGGAATTACTAATGCGTACATGCCCAGGGAGCCCAATTGAGCAAAAATCATTAATATTTATACAGCTTGCGCTACTTTTCACTGTAAAGAGTTCCAGCAACGACATATGTTTTGAAAAGGTAGTTACATATTTTAGATGAATTTGTTGTAAATATTTTACACGGTAATTGTACCATCATGAACTAAACGTAGACATTGATTTTAATTCCTTACCTCTATTTAAACACGTTTTGTTTGTGTAACGTAAGGGTTTGTTATTGCTGTTACCAGCACATCCCACGTCCCTACCACCTGTCAGTCCTCCTTTGTGTGAGAAGGTATATTTAATGTTGTGAACAGGAATACAACACAGCGCTTTAAGAGACCAAAGTCCAAAAAAGACAGTGGGGTAGACACTCAATATGTCCGTAAACAGAAGTCGCTGTCTTTAGGAATGGATCTTCTCGAAAATGCAGATGAAGTGTGCACTGTAGGGAGGAAACACAAAAAGGAGGGACCAAAATTGCGCAGTATAACAGCACCCAGGATGAAAGTGATGTATATTGATGAAAAACTCACATTCTGTGGAGCCTACAACCGGCTCTTAGGAATAAGGCGGGCTGGGACTTTATATTAGGTGCCCATAGGACCTTCAAGCGACTTCTCCGGAGATCTCCAAATATAGGAACACTGCCGCCTGGATCCTCCCTTGAGCACTGAGCTCTCTGCTTCATATTTAATGTTATTTGGCGTTTCGAGCACTATTTAGGCCAACAGAAATCCTTGTCCTTATATTGCTCTCTAAAGAAAAGGCAAAGTCTACAAGCATGTACAGGTGAAGGGCCACACCGGACAATAATGCATGGAAATCTGTACAATAAACCACCACTGGTATAAACTTCCAAAGCATGTCAGTTGTTACACTCAGCGTCCCGTATAAAGTCCTGGCACAATCTCACAACACTCCTTGTTGAGAATCAGGCAATGCACAGCACCCTGAATTTGGATGCCCTCTTCATCTTATGCAGGACCCACACCATAAATTTTGGGTCTCATACTCTGCCCCTTCAGCTTCTCCATTGTCAGCAATCCATACATTTTTGTAGTTAGGCAGTTGAGTGTTTTTATCTTTGACATTATGTTTTATGTTTGTGCTGACACCTTGTAATGATTTTTACAAAATGATATATTTACAGTAGCACCATTTCTAGTCGATGCATATTCTATATTTTGCTTCCTAAATCCTATACTGTATTAAGTTTAACTGACCTATTTCTTTTTGGGATAAACACCCAGCCCTCCACACCCAGGGGCTCCAATGAAAGTGGCCTGAATAAAACATGCAAGTGATAGAATGTTATAATGAAAGTCTATATTCCATATTGACAAGCTGATACATTAAAAATGGCTTTATGGTGTCATCAGTTCCCCATATTTTCCTCTATAGTTAGGTGCTTTTATAATTGGCAATATTCAAAGAATTTCGGTGCTCCATCATTCCCTGCACTCCGGGGAATCAAATTCCCCGACCCTGCAGTTAATGCTGGGGAAATCCGCTGAATGCATCTGAAAAACTGCTGCAAAACTGCCAGAAAAAAATTGGAGCAATCCGAAAAACAGGTGAAAAAAATCCGAACGCACCCGACGATCTGCCGTAAAACCGCCGAACGCATTCTAAAAAAGCCACTGATCTGCCGAACAGAGAGTTGACCAGCCATCGGAAAAAGCCGACAAGCTGACGAACGGAGAAAAAAAACCCCGCAAGTTTTAAAAGCTCTTTGCAAAAAAACTACTGGACTTAAATGCCTGGAATATATAAGGTCCTATGAATAATAATAAAAAGGTCTGTTACAGAAAAAAAAGCTTTTTAAAAATAAAAATTGCTGAAAAAAATCACAAAAAATGCCTAAAGAAACCTAAAAACTAAATGAATGAAGAGAATTTTTGCTGCAGATTAAAAGAATAAACGGTTTAATAAATATCAATATAAAGGAATATTTTTCACATTGAAACCTATGGGATTCGCCTGAATAAAACTGCTGAATGAAGCCACTGAAAATCAGGGCATTTCACTGACATTTCAATGCTGTTCAGTGTTCTCTGAATAGATTAACCATTGCTTCTCTATGTGGATTTCACTGCTGCTGAAGATCACTGTATTTCACAGAAAAATTCGATAATATTTGGCGAATTGCCAGCTTTTGAAAAGCCGAATGGCCACAAAATTGCACCGTACGGGGAAAGGTTGGGCCCCTGAATAACCCTGTATATTGTATGCATGCTCGCAGTGCTTGTGTATTTTCAACATATAGAACTTAGGCTAGGGTCAGACTAATGCAGTATCAACGTGCGTTTAGCAGCACTAAATCACGGCCGTGCTAGCAGCAAATGACGGCCAATGCCAGGCAGCATACAAAGAACGGCCGCACAAAAGTGCAGCTACACAACGCAAGTGGCAAACGAACGCATTTTTTCGAGAACGTAAATACCGCTAGTACTGCCGTACAGAGTGCGCTGCGTCCGCTAGCGGCGTGTGTGCGTGATTAGGAGACGTCAGACGCTGCTAATGTCCGGCCAACATAACGTCCAGACGCAAAAAGGGTTTTATTGATGATCTGTACAAAATCACGGACGAAAATGCGCATGGTATGATTGCTATCGCGTATTCCGTGAAAAAATGCGTCCATTCGTTCGAATGCACTTTTTCACGGACAACGCGAAAAATGCGTTAGTCTGACCCTAGCCTAAGAAGCCTGTAATAGGAAGCATTTTCTATCACAACATGCCCCTATTTAAATAAAAATATGAATCCACTGTTAAAATAAGAACTGAATAAATCAGCAGCGTATGTTTTTCTTCATTTAAAAAAATATATAGTCTAGCTCCAGTAAAAAAAGGAGTATATATATTTTATATCATCTAGGTTCCTTAGGTACCAGGCTCAAATGGTTGTCTGACATCTAGTGCTAAAAAAGCAAGTCAGTGTTCCCTTTATTTCTTTGATTTGTCCCTCTCTGATCCCACTGCACTAATGGATAAAGACAGATTCAAGAGGTCGTGTTGTGATAGATGGACGGGGCTGCATTCTCAAGGAAAGCGGAGTTCAAATGTATCAACTGGAATAGTTGAATCAGCGTTACTTCAAAGGGCCTCCTTGGAAATGTTTGTGCCCTTGGTGTGTGCTTTTTTGTAAGGACTTGTGCGATTTAAAATAGAACAGTAAGACTTTAGCTGGCTTGCAAGAAATCGGCAGCCACGTCTAAATGTACACTTCAGGGTGGAGTGCTGACTTGAGAGAAGTGGAGACAGGCCCTGCTGCCTCGGCACATTATTATTATTAGGTACAGTTCAGTGCAGCATTGGGTAAATCTAGTGGTACCCTTTTATGTATTTATTTTCGAAGTATCTCTTAAGAGCTACCTTAGCCATTTTCCTGAGGGCTCAGTCTCTCTTACTTCGTATATTACAGTGAGGAAGTGTTTCCTATTCAGCCAGAGGCATTTTATACTGAAGTGCGGTAAAAACAGTTGCCAGATCGGCCATGTTTTCTTGGATGAATATAGATTGAGCCTGTTAATGGCAGCAAATCAAAGTTCTCCCCTGCAGTATGTAACATTCTTAAAATGAAGGAAGGAGTATCGTATAACCTAATTAGTGAATTAATTTTCCTCCTACAGGACATGAGATCTTCATCCATAGATGTATCTCTTCTCATTAACACTTACAGTAGAAGTTACATGCAACCCTAGTAGTAAATTGAATCATAAGAATTTGATGTAAAGAAAGTATAATGCCTGAGATACACTGCAGGTGTAGCGAAATAAGTGAAGGAAACAGTTTGCAGCTTCACTACGCTCCACTTTGCAGCCAGTCTCCACTGGATTACATTTGCGTCTGTCCATGGTGGACAGGGTTACAATAACTAAATTAAAACATACATACCAAAACCTTTTGTTTTCACAAAGCGGATGTAAT
This sequence comes from Leptobrachium leishanense, assembly GCA_009667805.1. Classification (NCBI taxonomy): domain Eukaryota; kingdom Metazoa; phylum Chordata; class Amphibia; order Anura; family Megophryidae; genus Leptobrachium; species Leptobrachium leishanense. The sequence goes on along the minus strand of CM019065.1, from coordinate 114,132,683 downwards.
ATAGGCAAAACACATTTCATACTGTATGTAGCCACACAGACCCCATACTGTATATAGCCATACGGACCTCACACTGCATATAGCCACACAGACCCCATACTGTACATAGCCACACAGACTCCATACTGTATAGCCGCTCAGACCTCATACTGTATATAGCCACAGACCCCATACTGTATATAGCCACACAGACCTCATACTGCATATAGCCACACAGACCCCATACTGTATATAGCCACACAGACTCCATACTGTATATAGCCACAAAGACACCATAATGTATATAGCCACAAAGACCCCACACTGTATATATCCACTCAGACCCCATACTGTATATAGCCACACACACCCCAACTCTATATAGCCACACAGACCCCATACTGTATATAGCCACTCGGACCCCATACTGTATATAGCCACACAGACCCCATACTGTATATAGCCACAAAGACCCCATACTGTATATAGCCTGTGACATAAGGAAGGGAAGGTCATTGAGGGGCAATACATTTCCCCTCGGTTTCTGGCATATATGCAGAAGTAGTTGAATCCAGACCAGGTTTTCAGGTTGAACATGGTGTCTGAATATCCAGGTTTTGTGTCTCTCCCCTGGATTGTTAATTACTTAATTGATGCTTATCCAGGGGAGATAAAAAAGGGGAGGCTGAACCAGGAAGTTGCTCTGGCCCGGGACTTAGAAAGCCTTCTGAGAGAGCTGCAAGGTGAAAGGTGTGTGAAAAGGTTGCTTAAAGTGGTTTTGTTCATCTGAGGTGGCTGAGGTTAGCTCACCATTTGTTAGAGTGGGAATCTAAGTGTTTAGTAAGAGCCTGAGCGGCAAGGTTTTATTTTCTGTTTTATTGCAACCATTTAAATTAATACTGTCTGCTGGACAGATTTCAAAGAACTTTTACTGCCTGGACTACCTTTTTCCCAGCAAATGTAACCTCCATTTGAGCTATACCCCCACATATGGTGGAGAATGCGGGCACTTTCCTTGTGCAAGTTGCATGATGGAGGACGTGGTAAAAGCTTTGCTTCAAGCCACTGCGGTCCAGCAGGAGACAAATCGCCAGTTTGCAGAGGCTCAGCGGCAGATGTTGGAGGCTTAGCGAGCTGACCGAGATGCCCAGCGAGCAGATCAGGAAGTTCTCAAGGAGGTGGCTCAAAGCCTACTGGAATTGAAGAGTAACTCTGTGGCTTCAATGCCTGTGGAACAAAAGGTGAAGTGTGCCAGCCATTACTTGCAAAAGATGACAGCTGCCGATGATGTGGAAGCCTACCTCACTACGTTTGAGAGGATTGCTACATGAGAAGGTTGGCAGAGATGTGAGTGGGCAGGGCTGGTTGCACCATTCCTAACAGGTGAACCCCAAAAAGCCTACTATGACTTGGAACCTGAGGCTGCTCAGGATTATGATGTACTTAAGGCTGGAATCCTGGCAAGACTAGGTGTTACCATTGCTGTTCATGCCCAGCGGGTGTATCGGTGGAACTATAAGGCTGAAAAGCCCCCAAGGTCCCAAATGTTTGCCCTTCTACACCTTAGCAGGAAATGGCTCCAGCCTGAGACATTGTCGCCACCGGAGATAGTGGAGCGTGTTGTGATGGACCGTTATTTGCGGCTCTTCCCACCTTCATAAGGAAATGGGTCAGCCATGGAGACCCCAAAACGGCTACCCAACTAGTGGACATGATTGAGCGATACACCACAGCAACTGACTTGCTAAGTAGCGCCGTGCTTGAGCATTCCGTCTCACCCAGAGGACACCTGCCCAGAGGACTTGGTAAGCCGGTTCCAGGGGTTAAGGGCATGGGAGAGACTTCTAAGACATTTGCCAAAGATGAAGAGACTACAGACTCTGGACCTAAAGACTGGCCTGGTGGGTTAGGAAGGAACATGAGGCCATATACAGGACTGAGTCCCATTGTAATTGGTCAAGTCCAATTGTGCTGGTTCCAAAACCCATGGAAGCATAAGATTTTGCAATGATTTTAGAAAGTTGAATAGTGTGTCCAAATTTGATGCTTACCCGATGCCTCGGGTGGATGAGCTCATTGACAGACTGGGAACGGCCCGATACATAACCACTTTAGATCTGACTAAGGGATACTGGCAGATACCCCTGACTGACAGAGCGAAATAAAAGACTGCATTCTCTACCCCTGAGGGGTCTTTCCAGTATAAGAGAATGCCATTTGGTCTGCACTCTGCATGGTGCCCCTGCCTCATTCCAAAGAATGATGGATAGAATACTAAGATCTCATCAACAATACACAGCAGCTTATTTGGACGATGTAGTGATACACAGCCCAGACTGGCAGACTCACTTGTTAAGGGTGCAAGCGGTAGTCGACTCTCTAAGGGAGGCGGGACTCACAGCCAACCCAAAGAAATGTGCCATGCGGTTGGAGGAGGCAAAATACCTGGGGTATACCATTGGTCAGGGTTTGGTTAAGCCTCAAATCGATAAGGTTGAGGTGATTCAAAAGTGACCCCAACCTATAAATAAAAAGCAAGTGAGGGCATTTCTTGGGATCACAGGCGATTATCAGAGCTTCCTCCCCAATTTTGCCACCATTGCGGCTCCAATGACTGATTTGACGAAGGGTAAAGGGTCAGTCATGATCATGTGGAATTCTGAGGCAAATGAGGCATTTCAGAGTGTTTGAAAAGGTTGCTTAAACTATTTTTGTTTATCTGAGGTGGCTGTGGTTAGCTCACCATTTATTAGAGAGGGAATCTTAATGTTTAGTAAGAGCCTGAGCGGCAAGGGTTTATTTTCTGTTTTCATTTCTGTTTTATTGCAACCATTTAAATAAATACTGTCTGCTGGACAGATTTCAAAGAGCTTTTACTGCCTGGACTACCTTTTTCCCAGCAAAGGTAACCTCCGTTTGAGCTATACCCCCACAAGCCACATAGACCTCATACTCTATATAGCCACACAGACCCCATACTGTATATAGCCACACAGACCCCATACTGTATATAGCCACTCAGACCCCATACTGTATATAGCCACACAGACTCCATACTGTATATAGCCATGCAGACCTGATACTGCATATAGCCACACAGACCCCATACTGCATATAGCCACTTATACCTCATACTGTATATAGCCACTCAGACCCCATACTGTATATAGCCACACAGACTCCATACTGTATATAGCCATGCAGACCTGATACTGCATATAGCCACACAGACCCCATACTGTATATATCCACACAGACCCCATACTCTATATAGCCACTCAGACACCATACTGTATATAGCCATCATACCTCAGACCAGACACCACACACAGTCCTGCATTGGGTAAATCTAGTGGTACCCTTTTATGTATTTATTTTCGAAGTATCTCTTAAGAGCTACCTTGGCCATTTTCCTGAGGGCTCAGTCTCTCTTACTTCGTATATTACAGTGAGGAAGTGTTTCCAATTCAGCCAGAGGCATTGTATACTGAAGTGCGGTAAAAACAGTTGCCAGATCGGCCATGTTTTCTTGGATGAATATAGATTGAGCCTGTTAATGGCAGCAAATCAAAGTTCTTCCCTGCAGTATGTAACATTCTTAAGATGAAGGAAGGAGTATCGTATAACCTAATTAGTAATTTTAATTTCCCTCCTACAGGACATGAGATCTTCATCCATAGATGTATCTCTTCTCATTAACACTTACAGTAGAAGTTACATGCATAAAGGAACGCAGGGCTGATCTAGCAACCCTAGTAGTAAATTGAATCATAAGAATTGGATGTAAAGAAAGTATAAAGCCTGAGATACACTGCAGGCGTAGCAAAATAAGTGAAGGAAACAGTTTGCAGGTTTGACTTCACTACGCTCTACCTCGCAGCCAGTCTACACTGGATTACGTTTGCGTCTGTCCATGGTGGACAGGGTTACAATAACTAAATTAAAATGTAGATGCCAAAACCTTTTATTTTCACAAAGCGGATGTAATATAGGCAACACACGTTTCATACTGTATATAGCCACACAGACCCTATACTGTATATACCCACTCAGACCCCATACTGTATATTACCATACAGAACTCATACTGCATATAGCCACACAGACCCCATACTGTATATAGCCACAAAGACCCCATACTGTATATAGCAACACAGACTCCATACTGTATAGCCACTCAGACCTCATACTGTATATAGCCACACATACCCCATACTGTATATAGCCACACAGACTCCATACTGTATATAGCCACAAAGACCCCATACTGTATATATCCACTCAGACCTCATTCTGTATATAGCCTCTCAGACCCCATACTGTATATAGCCACACATACCTCATACTCTATATAGCCATACAGACCCCATACTGCATATAGCCACTTATACCTCATACTGTATATAGCCACTCAGACCCCATACTGTATATAGCCACATAGACTCCATACTGTATATAGCCATGCAGACCTGATACTGCATATAGCCTCACAGACCCCATACTGTATATATCCACACAGACCCCATACTCTATATAGCCACTCAGACAACATACTGTATATAGCCATCATACCTCAGACCAGACACCACACACAGTTTCTGCATTGGGTAAATCTAGTGGTACCCTTTTATGTATTTATTTTAGAAGTATCTCTTAAGAACTACCTTAGCCATTTTCCTGAGGGCTCAGTCTCTCTTACTTCGTATATTACAGTGAGGAAGTGTTTCCAATTCAGCCAGAGGCATTTTATACTGAAGTGCGGTAAAAACAGTTGCCAGATCGGCCATGTTTTCTTGGATGAATATAGATTGAGCCTGTTAATGGCAGCAAATCAAAGTTCTCCCCTGCAGTATGTAACATTCTTAAGATGAAGGAAGGAGTATCGTATAACCTAATTAGTGATTTTAATTTCCCTCCTACAGGACATGAGATCTTCATCCATAGATGTATCTCTTCTCATTAACACTTACAGTAGAAGTTACATGTATAAAGGAACGCAGGGCTGATCTAGCAACCCTAGTAGTAAATTGAATCATAAGAATTTGATGTAAAGAAAGTATAATGCCTGAGATACACTGCAGGCGTAGCAAAATAAGTGAAGGAAACAGTTTGCAGGTTTGACTTCACTACGCTCTACCTCGCAGCCAGTCTACACTGGATTACATTTGCGTCTGTCCATGGTGGACAGGGTTACAATAACTAAATTAAAATGTACATGCCAAAACCTTTTATTTTCACAAAGTGGATGTAATATAGGCAACACACGTTTCATACTGTATATAGCCACACAGACCCCATACTGTATATAGCAACACAGACTCCATACTGTATAGCCACTCAGACCTCATACTGTATATAGCCACACATACCCCATACTGTATATAGCCACACAGACTCCATACTGTATATAGCCACAAAGACCCCATACTGTATATATCCACTCAGACCTCATTCTGTATATAGCCACTCAGACCCCATACTGTATATAGCCACACATACTTCATACTCTATATAGCCATACAGACCCCATACTGTATATAGCCACACAGAGTCCATACTCTATATAGCCATGCAGACCTCATACTGCATATAGCCACACAGACCCCATACTATATATATCCACACAGACCCCATATTCTATATAGCCACTCAGACAACATACTGTATATAGCCATCATACCTCAGACCAGACACCACACACAGTCCTGCATTTGGTAAATCTAGTGGTACCCTTTTATGTATTTATTTTCGAAGTATCTCTTAAGAGCTACCTTAGCCATTTTGAGGGCTCAGTCTCTCTTACTTCGTATATTACAGTGAGGAAGTGTTTCCAATTCAGCCAGAGGCATTTTATACTGAAGTGCGGTAAAAACAGTTGCCAGATCGGCCATGTTTTCTTGGATGAATATAGATTGAGCCTGTTAATGGCAGCAAATCAAAGTTCTTCCCTGCAGTATGTAACATTCTTAAGATGAAGGAAGGAGTATCGTATAACCTAATTAGTAATTTTAATTTCCCTCCTACAGGACATGAGATCTTCATCCATAGATGTATCTCTTCTCATTAACACTTACAGTAGAAGTTACATGTATAAGGCTAGGGTCAAACGAAAGTATTTTTACACGCGAACGTAAAAAAGTGCGTCCGAACGCATTGATGTATTTTTTTCACGGAATATGCGAAAACGGTCATACGATGCGCATGTTCGTGCGTGATGTTTTACGAATCCAAACCAGGAAACTTTTTGCGTCTGGACGTTATGTTGGCCGGACACGAGCAGAGTCTGACGTCTCCAAATCACACACACACACCGCTATGTGGTGCAGCGCACTCTGTACGTCCGTACTAGCGGTTCTGCGTTCTCGAAAAAATGCGTTCATTTTCCACTAGCGTGGCGCGGCTTGACTTTCGTGCGACCGTGCTTCGTATATTGGCCGTCATTGCCCGTCATTTGCTGCTAGTGCGGCCGTAATTAAGTGCGCCAGAACGCACGTTAAAAATGCGCTGGTCTGACCCCAGCCTAAAGGAACGCAGGGCTGATCTAGCAACCCTAGTAGTAAATTGAATCATAAGAATTTGATGTAAAGAAAGTATAATGCCTGAGGATATCAGGATCGGGACACAGTAGAAGCAGAGAGCGTAAGGGTTAATACAATAGAATAGCCAGGAAGCAAGCCAGGGTTCATACGCAGAATAGAAGTAACCAAAAAATATAGGAATTGCACTGAATGGGAAAACCACGACAGGACAATGAGCTTAAATCACTGCTTGCTTTTTAAATCTGACGACCATCGCATCATCACGTCGCACCGCGCCCGCGTCAGTGCCCTGCAACCGCCGACTATTTAAGTCAGTGGCCAGGCAGCAAGAAGCAAAGATGTTCCTGCCTGCCGTCGGGCACAAGTGACCACAGGAGCTGTGACACTCTGGATTTGTTAACTGACGGACGCTCCATCCAGGCATCAGCAGGGCAGAGCCAATAGGTGACACAAGCTGCTTTGCCCCACTGCACGGATGGAGCATCTGGCAAGTAATAAATCCAAAGTCCTCGATTTTTGAACGATTAAAATTATGGTCAACATCAACCATGATTAATTTGGGCTAAATAGCAGATATCTCTCAGCTCTACCTCAAAGATATGTTAAAAGAACTTTTGGCAAAAATACAGTAGTTGTATTTAAAGAGAGAATTTATGTATTTAAAGAGAGAGCTTTATGTATTTTATATAATTACCCGAAAAAAAAATACAGCTTTTACATTGATAAACCTTTGGGCTGATCCATCCGCTCTAGAACCCACTAGCATTTAATCTTATAATGTAACTGAATGCTTTCTCTACGTAGAAACACAGAAGACAGCATAACGCAGTCAATTGACGACTGGCATACTCCTCGGTGATTTTACAATTACAGGTTTGAAGTCTTGTTTTAAGAAAGCAAACTAGCTTTGAAAACTGTGACTGCGGAATACAGGAAAAAGAATCCAACGGTCTCCAGTGTTATCCATTGCGAAATATCCAGCAACGGCTGTCATAATTAAAAGACTTGTCCTTAACAGGATCTCCATTTTAGGAGTTTTGATAAGACATCATAATTAATGAAAACCCTTTGTGTCAACAATGAATGCTTTTTACCCTCAATATAATTTTTTAAAAAAGCCATTCCTTGGTCACAGTGTTTCGTCACCGGTTCACACCTCCTGCATTCACTACAATGCCGAACGTTTCCCAGTCCCTGCGTCTCTTGAGTTATTAATCTACACTTGAATGTGAGCGAGGTTATTTCTAGGTTAGTAATTCCAGTCTCTCAATTTACTGCATGTTTTCAACTGAATAAGTTATATGTCCTCCTGAGCCGGCCGGCAAAGTGTATGTACTCGTAGTAGAAAGGTGATAACGTTCCTGTCAGTTGATTTAACTTTTGCACTGGTCTTAAAATGTCCCCTCGGCCTCGTAAAATACTTAGAATGCCTCCAACCCAGAGAAATTTGATTTGTGTTCAATATGCTAACAGCTTTAACATTATTTCAGCCACCTTGGTTTTAAAAAGCTGGAATACCTGAGATGTCAAGTCACTTATTATTCTACTCGCAATTTAATTTATGTTACCACTCACTCCTCTAGTTCAGTGTTATGTGTGTTTGCTTCCAAGTTGTTCTACAAGAGATATGTGTATACTGTTAGACTGTTTATAACCTTCCAACCAATGGATTGGCCAACCCAGCAGCGAACTGCTCTGTGTACATTCAAGCTGGCAAAATAATAGGTTTTTTCTTCTAACCTATGTGACATTGTTTTTGCAACTACGTTCTTAATTAACACGAGCTTCACTCAAGACTTTCCAGGTTATTCAGAGACAGCCGATCTTAACAGTAATTGAATTTAAGCAGACATGGGATAGGCATAAGGCTATCCTAAACAAAAGATAAATCCAGGTAAAGTATCCATGTAATTGGGCAGACTAGATGGGCCGAAAGGTTCTTATCTGCCGACATTTTTCTATGTTTCTATCTATGTTTCTATGATCTGGCCACGAAATGGCACCGAGCAGTGAATTTCCTCGTACAGTGCCATTTCGTTGCCATTCTGCTATTCAGAAAGCAGGCAGTTCACCAAATTTTGGCGAACTGAATGCAAATGCAGTGCCTGTTCAGCAGCAGTGAAATCCCCTATAGAGAAGCAATGATTAATCTGTTCAGATATCACCAAACAGCACCGAAATGCCAGTGAAATGTCCTGATGTTCGGTGGTTTCATTCGGCAGGTATAATCAGGCGAATCCCATAGGTTTCAATGTTAAAAATATTCCCGTCTTAATTCAATATCTAATAAACCGTTTATTCTTTCAATCTGCAGCAAAAAGTCTCTGTATTTATAGATTTTTTTAGGAACTTTTAGCCATTTTTCGCAAAGATTCTTTTCATTTTTTTTTAAAAAAAAGCGTTTTTTCTTCTGTAGCAGTTCTCACCATTCGTCAGCTTGCTGTTTTTTTCCGGCCACTGTTCGTTGCTGTGTTCGGCGGATCGTCTGCTTTTTCCGGATGGGTTCAGTAGGTTAGCGGCATATTATGGGATCGGATAGGTTCTGATAATTTATCGGTTCAGATCGGATTTGATATTTTCTGCATGGTTTTAAAAAAAAGATGCAAAACTGCCATCGGATCCGGTAATTTCGGCAGTTTTATTATTATTATTATTAATAATATTTTTTTTTTTTTTCATTCGGTGGCTTGGCAGCAGCTTTTCCTCTCACTCCGGTGACCCTGCGGTGAATGCAGTATTCACTGCAGGGTGGGGGAATTGTATTCCCCCGAAATGCGGGGAGCATGAGAGCACCGAAATGTCTCTGGATAACCCCTTTTGTCTAGCTTAATCAAATATATTAAAATATATTATTGGAATGGATTTGTATACATGTTTTAGTGTAGGTGAAATGGACACAAATGGAAAAGCATACAGGGTGACGTATCCAAACACTTTGATTGCCAAGAGAATAAGAACTTTGCAAGGTGAAAATTACCAATAAATGTAAATGCATTAACTGACAAATAAAAAGAAATATAATTAAGAGATAGAACTTGGTGGTAAACCAATGACACCTCATTTGACCATGTAGGGTCTATGTAACGGGAGATACAGGGGACCTCTGAACATTTGAACCCCTGTATCTCCCACAGTGGGATTGCAGCTCAGTGGCGGTGGGTCAAATGCCCCTCCCTGGATCCACCAGTGGTATAGATGTTGGACGTCCTTGCATCAGATCCCTTTATTTAAACGGGGGGTTAGCAGAGTCCCCTTCTAATTGCCAATTCCCTAAAAGAAAGGAGGTCCATTGTACAGGTGCCTCTAGAAAGTTTGGTTTTCTAGGAACCTTCTTATTTCTAATAATCTTGCACTCTGACACAGTTGGGTTGAAGAAATATGAGAACCATTGCATCCCTACTTGCCAATTCATGAAACCAGCATCAATTAACCCAACATTCCCTGTCACAGAATGGTACGGGGAGAGAAGCAACTTCATTTCTTGCTAGCATTTTATGATTTTATTATTATGCTGCTGTACATTGTATAAAATAATGGGGAACTTTAATTTAGTAAGGGACTCCAATAAATTAAAGGTCCACTCTACACACCCTGATCACTTTGTCTTATTAAAGTGGTCAGGTTACGTGGAGCGCCCTCTTTCCCCTCCCTCCTGTCCCGTTTTATAGATATTGTTGTGTGTAATGGAGGAGTTTCTTCCACTGACAAAGCCGTAACCAGGCAGAAGGGATTTGAATATCCGATCTGCCAGTTACCAAATTGGTTGCCAATGATGTCAACACACCCCGCATGATGGTATCATCCTTTCTCTGAATGTTCACAGAAGAAAGCATTGTGGAAGATGGCAGCAGATGGATTGGTTATGCGCGTGCGCACACAGCACCAAGCTATCTTTCTGAAGGAAGTGCAGAACATGTGTACAAATCTAAGAGCTTCTGCACAACCTGCATTAAATTGTCTTTAGTTAATATCCACAATAACAATGTTCAATTAAACTCTGAATTATTCTGATTTTTTTTCTAAACCTTTTTAAAAAGTTTATTTGATACTTGGAGATATTGTGGATACACTAATAACTAATTTCAATAATATGAACTACCATTCGTCATAACATTGGGATTTTTTCACGGTCAATATTCAACTTTTAAGTTGAAAAATAGCTACCAATATAGAAAATGTAGGATATTTCCAAATCTGTTTGGCCTAACTATAATTTTAATTCTTACTTCACTAGTGAAGAGAACTTGCTGCATACTCTGAGTTCATCAAGTATAGGTCACAAAAAAAATGAAAATATTCCAAGATTTAGTGTGTTCCATCAAAATCACATTGGTTTGATCCTTGGGGAAAATGAAAAACACAATACAGAAAGACCAATCTATGTCTAAAAACACTATTGGAAGGAAATATTACTCCCGGAAAAGCCATAAAACAATGTATCCAGAACATGGGCTATTTTTAATCTGAGATTTCATCAATTCTCCTCTCTGTTTGTCAATTTCTCTTGTGCCTTATTTGTCCCCAATGAATTACATTCCTCTCCTGCAGGAAATTCCTGAAAGGGGTCAAAATTGTATCTTTTTGTTACCTGAAACATGTATTTGATGCATATTGTGCAATGACAGATTATTTTTGTTCTATATGTTGCGTTTTAAAGAGTGCGAATATCCCAGAAAACGACTACCTGTGCGTCACCAACTCATTAAAATGAATATTTTTTCAGATTGACCTTTTAAGCTTTTGCAATGTGGTCAATACTACTGATGTGTAGCAATGGCTAAAACAACATAATTTCAAAGATAACCCACTTGTATAACATACATTTTTCATTATTAATGAGCCTTGTGCAAACGTTGGCAAACAGACAGCCAAACAGTTGTTTTAGGTTTCAACCTTAAGATGAATGGGTAGGAATAGACTCTGCTGTTGGTAAATACTGCCACGAGTATCAATTAGAGCAAATTAACAACGTACGCGCAAACATTGGTGAAAACGGGACATTGTCAAAAATGTAAATTCTTGGGCATGCCTTCTCTTTCTAAGGATTGCTGGTGACGTCCTCTGTCCAATGGAATCCTTGTAGCAGAAACTTCTCTGTCACTTAAAAAGTAGCAGTCCGGTCCTAAAAGATGGGTAGTGGGGTGAAGACCTGTGCCCTTGGGAGCCATGTAGAGTAGAAAATCATTCCCTTAGCAAGGAGTAATGAATTGGAGAGCGTGCTCAGCTCTTCTGTCGGGGGCTGATGGGTCGGTCAACTGTGGAAACATGGGGTTGGACCAGGGACCTGCAAAGACTCAAGGTGGCTCTACAGCGTGGTATTCCCATTCACAGGTATGAATGGACCATTAGCAAATACACAAAAGCCTAGGACACTTATCAGTGAGCAGCCAGAGAAATTATCCTTTCTGAACTTGATTCTTTTCAAATATAACCGTACATTTCAAGGAAAATTACAAGGTGTGCTTCGTTTTCTGGTAATGTGCAATCATGTTCCCTGTTCTAATCTTCCTACAAAGAACTGCTTATCAATTCAGCTGGTTTGTAGTAATCACTGCAAACTATAAGCTTGGGGATTTATTTGGAAAGCTGGGCATGAAATTGTGTATATACATATACAGTCAGGTCCAGAAATATTGGGACATCAACACAATTCTAACATCTTTGGCTCTATACACCACCACAATGGAGTTGGAATGAAACAAACACAATGTGCTTTAACTGCAGACTGTCAGCTTTAATTTGAGGATATGTACATCCAACTCAGGTGAACGGTGTAGGACTTACAGCAGTTTGCAGATGTGCCTCCCACTTGTTAAGGGACCAAAGGTAATGGGACAAATGGCTTCTCAGCTGTTCCATCATGGCCAGGTGTGTGATATTCCCTCATTACCCCAATTACAATGTACAGATAAAAGGCCCAGAGTTCATTTCAAGTGTGCTGTTTGCATTTGGAATCTGATGCTGTCAACTCACAAGATGAGATCCAAAGAGCTGTCACTATCAGTGAAGCAAGCCATCATTAGGCTGAAGAAACAAAACAAACCCATCAGAGAGATAGCAAGAACATTAGGCGTGGCCAAAACAACTGTTTGGAACATTCTCAAAAAGAAGGAACGCACCTGTGAGCTCAGCAACCCCAAAAGACCTGGGAGACCATGGAAAACAACTGTGGTGGATGACCGAAGAATTCTTTCCCTGGTGAAGAAAACACCCTTCACAACAGTTGGCTAGATCAAAAACACTCTCCAGGAGGTAGGTGTATGTGTGTCAAAGTCAACAATCAAGAGAAGACTTCACCAGAGTGAATACAGAGGGTTCACCACAAGATGTAAACCATTGGTGAGCCTCAAAAACAGGAAGGCCAGATTAGAGTTTGCCTAACAAAGCCTTCACAGTTCTGGAACAAGATCCTATGGACAGATGAGACCAAGATTAACTTGTACCAGAGTGATGGGAAGAGAAGAGTATGGAGAAGGAAAGGAACTGCTCATGATCCTAAGCATACCGCCTCATCAGTGAAGCATGGTGGTGGTAGTGTCATGGCGTGGGCATGTATGGCTGCCAATGGAACTGGTTCTCTTGTATTTATTGATGATGTGACTGCTGACAAAAGCAGCAGGATGAATTCTGAAGTGTTTCGGGCAATATTATCTGCTCACATTCAGCCAAATGCTGCAGAACTCATTGGATGGCGCTTCACAGTGCAGATGGACAATGACCCAAAGCATACTGCAAAAGCAACCAAAGAGTTTTTGAAGGGACAGAAGTGGAATGTTATGCAATGGCCATGTCAATCATCTGACCTGATTCCCATTGAGCACGCATTTCACTTGCTGAAGACAATACTGAAGGGAAAATGCCCCAAGAACAAGCAGGAACTGAAGACAGTTGCAGTAGAGGCCTGGCAGAGCATCACCAGGGATGAAACCCAGCGTCTGGTGAATTGGTGATGTCTATGCGTTCCAGACTTCAGGCTGTGATTGACTGCAAAGGATTTGGAACTAAGTATTAAGAAGGGAAAGTTTGATTTATGATTATTATTCTGTCCCATTACCTTTGGTCCCTTCACAAGTGGGAGGCACATCTGCAAACTGCTGTAAGTCCTACACCGTTCACCTGAGTTGGATGTACATACCCTCAAATTAAAGCTGACAGTCTGCAGTTAAAGCACATTGTGTGTCATGCTCATTCAAGGGGTGGCTGGAACCCGGTGTGCAAGTGGTCACAGGAGTTGTAAATATATATCGCAGTACAAGAGGATAATCCGTAGGCAGTGGTCAATGAAAGCAAAAGGTCGGGGCCGGCAGCAGACTTCGAAAACGTGGCTGAGAGCAAAGGGTCAAAACACAGATAAGGGAGAATAGAAATAAGCACTTGTTCAATGGGCTAACAGCACAATACTGAAGCAATGCCAGAGAGCAGTCTCTGGTCTTTTATAGGTGGTGGACACACCTCCAGCTCAGCATCCACCCCTCCTTCCTCCATTGGGTTGGAGGTCGGTAACTCCGACCTGGGCCATGCTGGGTTTGGGCCTGCTCTGCTCCCGTCCATCAGACCTATCAAAAGGTCATCCAGCCCCCGGGCGCCATCTTGGCCAGATCCCCGTGTGCGGCGTCCTGCACGGCAGCGGACCGCGGCACCAGGCAGGAGACTATATGTTGCCGGGAGGGTCGGCCACCCAAGACGCGGGGTTCAGAGGACCGGAGGCCCTGACGGCGCGGAGCGAGAGGACCCCGATGACCCGGCAGCAACAGGGGGAGAGCCGGCAAGGGACGAGGACAGACGCGGCCGGGGGTAAGGCGTGACATTGTGTTTGTTTCATTCCAACTCCATTGTGGTGGTGTATAGAGCCAAAGATGTTAGAATTGTGTCGATGTCCCAATATTTCTGGACCCGACTGTATGTATATATATATATATAGTGACTAATATCTCTATCTAATTCCCTCAATCAAACTGTCTAGTTTTATAGCTCTTTCTTTGCTAAAAAATATATAAAGAGTTAAGGGTTCTCACCAGCCTGGGGTAGAAACTAGAAGCTGTTGCATATTAGAAAACAGTTTATAGCTGCCATTTACAGTAGTACTCAATAAGACAATAAGAGTAATGCTTCTCATTGCAGTGTGTACAAGCATAGTTCAATTTCTCTTCTTTTTTTTTAAACTAATCATTTTTTTAAGAACAATGTCGCCATCATTAGACACACCATGAGTTAACTGTCCCTAGCCTAGCACACGTTTATTCATGGATTCTTCTTGCCCACCTGTGTTGCAGCAAAGTCTTTTTGGGTTCTGACGTTATCACTGTTTTCACTGGCTAATGGCCAATGCAACGACATTTATGCCAAATACTGCTGCAGCGTGACATCTGTAACATTCTATTTTAGCTACGTTTCTCCTTTGTGGTAAAACAACAATTTTCATTTGTCGACCTTCGATGTGTAACACATTTATATTACTAAATGTTGTGTTACAGCTTAACTTACCTCACGGGCCCTTTCATTGCACATGAAATAATTATTTATGCTGTGCCAATTCTCTCCATCTAACGTCTTTTTTCATAACTTACCATTAAGAGAGATTTGCTAAAAATATTTCTACTCTTGTTTTTCTGGAATAATATGGAAAAAGAAACTGTGTTAAGTCAATATTTAAGTTCCATCTTTTTCACGTCAAAATATATCTTTTTTTAAAAAATGAAAAGTGTTTAAGCAAAGAGCGTATCCTAATATCCTGGATTTCCCAGTCACCTCTAGGGAGAGATGGGCTGCTAGAAAGCAACCGCTATGCCAGGGGTGGGGAACCTTTTCTCTGCCAAGGGCCAGTTGGAGATTTATAACATCATTTGAGGACCGTACAAAACTAACAAATTAAAATTTAGCCAGCTATATGTTGGAATCAATTTTTATAATTATTTAATTATAATTTTTTGTTTTTTTTCCTATATATTATTTTTTTTCTATCTTTTCTTTAGGTTTGATCTGAAAGATAAATCAAGTTTTCTTATTTTGTGCTCTTAATTTTTTTTTAAACATTCAAAAAAGAAATAGGGGGAAAATGAATTAAATGGGGAAGGGGGTAAAATGAATTAAATGGGGAGGGATAGAAATTAAATTAGTTAAATGAGGAGGGTGTGTGTCAAACTAATTAATTTCTCACAGCCCCTCCCCATTTAATTCATTTCACAAACACCCTTCCCATTTAATTCATTTAATTTTACCCCCTCCTCATTTAATTAAATTCACCCTCCCCTTCCCCATTTAATTAATTTCACCCTCCCCATTTAATGCATTTCATTTCACCCCCTCCTCATTTAATTCATGTCACACACCCTCCCCATTTAATTAATTTAATTTCAACCCCTCCTCGTTTAATTTTTAATATTTAATATTTCACACATCCTCCCCATTTAATTCATTTCATTTCACCCACTCCTCATTTAATTCATTTCACACACCATCCCCATTTAAATAATTTTATTTCACCCCCTCATTTAATTTATTTCACTCACCATCCGCATTTAATTCATTTCATTGCAACCCCTCCACATTTAATTCATTTCACACACACTCTCCCCATTTAATTCATTTCACCCCCTTCTCATTTAATTAATTTCATACACCCCCTGACCCATTTAATTCAATTAATTTCACCCCTTCCCCATTTAATTTCAACTTCTCACTTCCCCATTTAATTAATTTCACCCTCCCCTTTAATTTCACTCATCCACTTCCCCATTTAATTAATCCCCCCTCTTTAATTAAGTTCACCCTCCCACTTACCCGTTTAATTCATTTCACCCCCCAGAGCACTTTCACCTGACCTTGGCGCGTGATGAGTAGTAGAAGGAGGTGGCGGGGATTAACCCCACTTCCTTCACTCACTGCTGCGTGCTGGATCCTCCTTCCCGTAGTGCCCGGGAGAAAGGGGCACAGTGTGAAGGAGGACCTGATGTTGAGCAGTGAGTGAGCAAAGTGGGGATAATCCCCGCCCCCTTATTTTACTACTCACCGCACGCCAAGGTCCGGTGAAAGCGCCACCCACGGGAGAGAGAATTTAAACACCCTCCTGCTGTGGGGCTCTAAGCATCAGACCAATTGATTCTGCGGGCTGGACGATCCCTATCCCTGCTCTATGCCAAGTCTGTCACATGGAATAAGTCAGTGAACTGTGAGTTTCTATGAAATGCAAATGTAATTGTAGATTTAGTGCGCAATCTCTGAACTAGAAATAAAAACCCAGCGTTATTGTCAGTTATATAAAACAACCCCCCCACCACTTAGTTTCAAACAAAACTG
Organism: Leptobrachium leishanense; assembly: GCA_009667805.1. Taxonomy (NCBI): domain Eukaryota; kingdom Metazoa; phylum Chordata; class Amphibia; order Anura; family Megophryidae; genus Leptobrachium; species Leptobrachium leishanense. Next base: position 114,115,869 of record CM019065.1, on the reverse strand, counting down.
GTATAAAAAGGCATACAATTTGCTGTCAGGACACGTGCAAGGAAATACAGGTGGAAAGCATGTACAGTAAATGAAAGAGACAGGGATTGGTTGTCTATTTGCATTTGATAATTTTATTGCAATTGCAGACATATATAGGTAGGACAAACACATTGACAGAAAAAAATCTACAAAAGCACGTATTAGGTAAGAAATGCATGTTGCAGGTTGAACAATGAGGGGTTTGAAAAGGCTAAAAGGGATGAGAGTTTAAATAAAAAGGGCACAGTCCAGATATATATTAGCCAAGAGGAAATCAAAAAGACAGAGTCAAACAGGAGGTCAAGGAGAATTGGCAATGGATCAGTAGGGATTATATGGGCAGACGTTTGGCAACAGATAACCCAAAATATACAAGGACAAGGCAATGTTCCCAGATGACAAGCAGTGCAAAGGCCTTTTGGGATCTTGGTCAGGTGCAAATTATGTGGCATTCACCTTGTGACTGGGCTCCTGCTTACATAGACATAAGGTGTAAATCCATTCATGTCATCAGCATTTGAACAATGTCCATTTGATCTTTTCCGTTGAATAATGACGTGCTTCTAATGGTGCAGTGCAATGCACTAGAAAGTGCAAGGATGGGTCTCAAGTTCACACAAATCTGGAATGAGTACTTCCATGCACAAGCATGATCCAAGAAGCAAGTTTTCCCTTGTTATATTTTGTTACAAATACCACCTTTGAGCATCCCGTTTAATGTATAGGATGTGCGTAAGTACACTAAGCAGAGCGACAAATCAAATTTCCAGTTTACTGAAAAACCCGCTGAGGTTGTTACAAACTAAATGCAAATGCTAACATTCAAATTTATTTATTTTTAAATTATTTTACCAGGAAGGATACATTGAGATTTCTGTCGTTTTCAAGTATGTCCTGGAGGTGTGGATCTGTATCCTGCGGAAAATGCTTGTACAAAATTAAAATTTCACAGATAAAACAGTAAACAAAAAAATAATCACAGCAGTTACCAATCTCTTCTTTAAAACAAATCACAACGCAGGAGGTGCAAAAATTATCCATGAGACATAAAACAATAAGGAATCCAAAGGTCTGGGAATATAAACATATGAATATACTTGGGACTCGGAAAACAGGCTACAATCAAATTTACACAGTGACTACAGTACTCTATGCCACATCTGTCGGACGGACTTGTGTAGACTATTTGTGTACTTCCACTCTCTTGTTATCTCCCGCCTGGACTACTGCAACAACCTCCTGACTGGCCTTGTTATCTCCCGCCTGGACTACTGCAACAACCTCCTGACTGGCCTTCCTATATCCCGCCTCTCCCCCCTGCAGTCCAACCTGAACACATCAGCCCGGCTTATCCATCTCACCCGTCGCTCTGTCTCGGCCGCTCCTCTCTGTGAATCCCTACACTGGCTCCCCATCCACAGCAGAATCAAATTCAAACTACTCACCCTGACCTACAAAACCCTCACTAACGCCGCTCCCCACTACCTGTCCTCACTAGCCACCAAATACACCCCAGCCCGCTCCCTAAGATCAAACAGTGACCTGCTCCTGGCATCCTCCATCATTACCTCTTCACATGCCAGACTGCAGGACTTTTGCGGCACCTAACCTATGGAATGTGCTCCCTCGCAATATCAGACTGTCCCCAAATCTGGCTTCATTTAATCGCTCCCTAAAGACCCTTCTGTTTAGGGAAGCCTATCACCTGACTCCGTAACTAGACATCCGACCGACCCAAAAACAGTCCTCACCTCTCCCTGCATTAACTCATCACTGCAGTCCCCCCCCCCTCTTGTTTCTAATCCTCTCACCCATCTAGATTGTAAATTCCCACGGGAATAGGGTCCTCATATCCACCTGTATCTGCAGGCAGGAATACTGACCTGTCTCCTTTATGTATTGTAGAATTGTCCTGTCTTTACCCATTACACCTTGTACAGCGCTGCGGAATGTGTTGGCGCTTAATAAAGAATAATAATAATAAATATCACCAATTCTGAGGAAGACTCTTATACTATTGATCATAGAGTGTGAAAGCTTGCTATTTTACCTTTTCAGCTAACGAAGGGTGTCAACGTCCCATCAATTTTCTGCCACAAAACTACTTTTTTAATATCTTTTCTAACTAGTCTATCTATGCTCACAAAATGTTATATATAAAATAACGCGTGTGCTATTTAAGTCTCTTCAAAGAAGAAAAAAAAAAGAAGACCTCCAAGGAGTGGAAAAAGTCCAGCTGCTTGTCATTGTGTGATCCGCTTTCAATTACACGTATGAATGCTGCTTTTACAATCCAGCAAGTGTATTTTTTTCCTATGGACTTATACCTGAAAACAATCTCTGTGCCAACTCCGGGCCCTATTCCCTAGTGGACGATAACTGTAGCGTTTGGGTGAGTGTTAACGTCAGGATAAGTGACTTTAACTCATGCCACCCAGATTACATTCCTAACACTAAACCATGTAAAAATCCGTTAACGCGTCGGTGATTGCGCTAGCTTACGCGAGCTTACTGTACTTTGTGCATCCTATACTTAACATGGGGAGCGCAATCAGTAATTAGCTGCGGGACAAGGTGCTGCAGTAGTGCATGCCCCGGAATCTCACGCTAAAATGGGGACTCTACGGGGAAAGCTGCAGGTGCAGGTCATCCCCGTTAATGTCCCCATTTTAACGTTAACAACGGAATAGTGCAGTCTGTGTATTGTATCTTTACAAAGCAACATAAATGTCCTCACTGGGAGATCTTACTCCTATCACCCTTTAATAATAGAAAACCGCTAGAAAGAGCAGCCCCACCCTCACAGCAACAAAAACTCCAACAGTATTTACTGCTGCATTACAACAGTGAGGGAGAGGGTAGAATACAGGGAAAGCTCCGCGGTCACTCAAGTTTCATGTGGTTATAATTGTTAAAATGTCCTGTACAATGCAGATAAAAGGTGTTAAAGGGACTTCCTTATTAAAGCATTATGCCACATACGGATATTACTTTTATATTCTATTAGAAATTTGTCAATGCTGATAATGCAGATCCCATTTCAAATTGTGCAAGATAAGGGACACCATCTAGATTTTCGATCCATTTATCCCAGTTATATTTCTGAAAGGGTTTACTGATACATGTGTAGCGCTCACCCCCGAAGGAGCCGCTGAATAAACCTCTGGATAATCTCACCGCACTAGGAAATAACTATACACCACCACTGTTGTGGATTTTCTATATTATATTCTTTACTGATCCCAATAAAGCAGCATATAATACGCATAAACGGTATTTGAGTAACAAGAATTCGTAACGCTGGAAAAACACGCGGCAGTAAAAGAAACCGGTTAACCCCCTCAGTTCTGGAGTGTAAGTCCCGTGAAAAATAGCTCAAAAATATATATGTGTGTTGTCTAAGGTACCCGGGTACTATGTTCAACTGGCCTGTGAATGAAAAGAGCAATCTTCGACTAGTCACCGTTGGGGCCCTGTGGATTTAAACAATATTGCAGCGTGTGTTTCTGTTTTGGAACTGTGGCCTGGAGGCCTCTCACCCATCCGATGAACGAAACTGTCCAGCACTCAATGCCTCAACCAAAAGATCTTCTCCGCTGTGTACTGGGACTCCGTGCCACTGAATATGCTCCCTGCTTGCCAAATCTCAGCAACTGGAACAACGATCTGCCACCTGCACTCCCAATCGATCGACGGGGTCTCCTAATTCGGGGTCCTGCCGGAACCAGCTTGTCCTCCAGACCTCTCAGCGCTGTGTAGGTAGGTCTCAACACGATCACTGTCCCGATCTCCAGCACCAGTAAGACAGCGTCTGTACTCCGGCCTGGTTGCGATCCCTGACAGCTCCAACGTGCTCCCTCTGCCCATGCCTTGCACGAGGCTGCTGATCTCTTTCCTCTTCCTTGTACCACCTCCTTCCTGTCCTCACGCAAAGGGTGATGGTACATGTAGTTCGGTTTTGTCCAGCATAGTCCACAATGTCTCTGTCTCCCTCTGGTGGCAGCAATAGTTCAATGCACCAGAATACAGTGTTTTTAAAGCAGCGCTACACATGTAAAAATATAAAATAGACAATTTACATTATTTTAATCTTTTAACTATGTCGGTACAACAATCTTTGCGATTGGAGTTTATTAGTAAAGTCTGCTGAAACTCATGTGCCTGGAACTGACGCGAAAGGACTGCTTGTACTAAAGAGGGCATACTCAGTAGTAGATGTAGTAGAAGGGATAGGCTGATAATAGAGGGAGGGTGTGGGCGTTCACAGCCACGAATGACGTTGAGACTTGCGGGGATTCAGGTATTCTTCCAAAATGTCTGTGCTATGTTTGTTTACAGTAAAAATTACATTTTAGTATTAAGCCCCAGTTCTAAGTCTCATTATCCACAGATGGCCATAATGTGGACATTCCTCTGTGATAGAATCATGGTTTTGCTTTGACAATTACTGTAAAAAATCAGTCTACAGTATAAAGCTCTACAATTTGACCTTATTATGGAATGCTCCTTCATACACATTGTCTGAGACTGTTAGCACCTCTTGAATTATCATTCCATCTAAAAATACCTTTTACTTCACTACGTCCACTATTTGCATAGCTGAACCACTTAATCTCTTCTCTGATCTAGCATATTGCATTATGAAGCAGAAATGTAACTGTGCTCAGGGAAAAAAAATGTCATGGTCCCTGAGCGTAAGATTATTATAGGCAATATCACCGCTTCTACTGGCGTCCTGCTCTCTTGCACTAAGATTTATGATGTGCACGCTGTTGAGATGAAAATTGGAACTGCAAGCAGTTCGTTCCTTGTGATACAGCTAGCATAGAAATCCGTATCGTCTTATAGAGTGCAAACAATGACTTTTTACTTTTATATATAAAACTCTGTCGGTTCAAAAACAATGTAATTATATGCAACATGGGAGATATTAAATAATGTGTATATAGACACACATAGATATGTTCCAGTACAAAACTTACCCAGGGCCCATACTCTTTGCTATCTGGAAGTCGTAAAACAAGGTGCATTGAGATAGATGGATGACCATAATGTGGACATTCCTCTGTGATAGAATCATGGCTTTGCTTTGACAATAACTCTAAAAAAAAATTATTCTACAGTATAAAGCTCTACAATGGGACCTTATTATGGAATGCTCCTTCATACACATTGTCTGAGACTGTTAGCACTTCTTGGGTTATCATTCCATGGGTAAGGAAGGTTAACATTGCCATGGAGGCTGCATTTCACCAGTAGAAGAACGGGGATGCCACGTACATCACTTCCAAAGAAAGACAATTTATTTTAACAACCTTGAAAAAGGCTGCTCAGCCACAGACAGACAAAACATTGTTTTTTTTATTAATAAAGTACCTTTCTTTGGATAAGGAGCTCCTGATATCCCCCTTTTTTGTGCTTGTGGATCATCAATGGAGTTGGCTGCCTTCCAGGGACTCATGGAGCACCCCACCTTCAATGTGGTATATGCTACATGATGAATTGTGCACAAAACCCATAAAGGGTTATTCAATAAGCGGCAAACTTGCCACAGAATTCAACCGAACTTTGAGATTTCGTGGCAGTTCGGCTATTTAGAAAGCTGTCAATTTGCCAAATACTGGTTGAATTGACAGCAAAATACGTTGAAGTTCGCCAGAAATTGCCGCAATTCAAAGAAATTGTCCCATAGAGAAGTAATGGTTAATCTATTCAGAGAACACTGAACTGCAGTGAAATGCCCTGATTTTCGGTGATTCAGTTCGACAGGTTTCAACAGGCGAATCCCATAGGATTCAATGTAAAAAAATATTATCTTTTATATCTATTTTTTTATTCAACCGTTCGTTCTTTTCATTTTCAGCAAACTGTCTGTTTTTTTGGAACATTTTGATGTATTTTTTTGTATTTTTAGACTCCCAATTTTTTTTAAAAGGCGTTTTTTATAAAATTCTGTAAAAGACATTATTTTTTATAGGACCTTATTTTATTATTTCCATACCTTTTCATGCATTTTTATAGGTTTAAACACGTTTAAGAAGAATAGCAGAGTTCTGTTTTATTCCCCCTGCAGTTCAGCGGTCAGTTTGGTGGTCTGACCGTCTACCTATACAGACTAAGGCCGGGTGCACACGAGAAGTTTTTTAGTGCTCACTAACACGCGCTAAAAACGACGCAGGCGTGCGTTAAAAATGACGGAAGAGATCGGTAGAGGCCAGACGATGCTTTTTTTTTTGACGCATGTTGTATACCCACCACCTGCAATAAATCTGATTCTGATTGACACTCTGCCACAGGCACACAACGCGTCTGCCGTCGTTAGTGCACAGGTGTGCTTATTTGACTGCACGCGGCTGTTCAAGTGCGCATGCGCGACGCCTGACGTCGCGTCAATCCTAGCGCAACAGCCTTTGTGTTTTCAAGATGGACGTCTGCAGCGCGTGTTATGCGTAGCGCGCGTTATGTGTATGGTTATGTGTGTTAGCGTAATTATATTCAGCGACGCGCGTTAGTAACGCGCGTTAATGCGCACTAAATAACGTCTCGTGTGCACCCGGCCTAAAGGCATAATCCACCTATCTGCTGGGTATGCAAAGTTAATTGTTTTATTGTGACTGGGGCATAGCTGAAAAGTTTCATTCAAGAATTTAAAACTACTGTTTACATCAAAGTTTGGTAATTATGAAACTAATTTTGTTATCTGATCCACCTCTAAAAGTCTAACCCACAATGTTACTCCTAAGCGCTAAAGAAAATATGTGCAAATCAATGCAAAACCAGTGTGAATATGTGAAAAGTAGGGAAAATATACTTATATTGAGTAAACCGTGCTTATCCTTTCTCGAAGCCTCGTATCAATGGATAATATATGGAGAGGAGAAAAAGCAATATAGTGCAATTCGGTTTATATATCGTAACTTATATATATAAAAAGATAAATCATCACTCACATGGCCCAGAGTCTATATAAAATATTGGCTCTGCATAAGTGCAATGTGCCGATTAAAGGGATGGCACCGTCCTCCACACATGGGAAGCTGGAACAACCGTTCTTGGTCGTCTGCTTCACTGTCCACCAGGAAGGTTCTTCAGCCTGAGATCCTGTGGTTTTCCTGAAGGATCCTCTGGCTTTTCTCCCCTCTCTGATGTATTGTGTGAGAGATTAAAATCAAGCAGGAGAGAATTTTTTCTTTTCTTAAAATGCTCTAAAAAGCATAAAAATAGCCTGGGGGAAATAAAAAGTCCTGAAACGCGTTTCGCCAATGGGTCTTGGCTTCCTCAGTCATATTAAGACTTGAGAAAGACCAGTTCTGGTCGAAATGTCGTCCTTGTTGGTGCTGGAATAAATCCACTTTTGATTTAATATATGTGTTTCTGGAATTTATTTATGCTTTTAGAGTGCAGGGTTGGACCATGCGGTCCTATATTAAAAAGATATGAATCTGGTAAAGGCATCAGTGCACCCAGATATTGTGCTTTTGGTGCCAGGACAGCAAGTGCCATCATACAGTAACCCCTCTGTGGTATTGTGGAAGAGTGCAGGGTTGGACCCTGCGGTCCAATATTAAAATTATATGAATCTGGTAATATAGGCGGGCATCAGTGGCAGTGCACTAAAATATTACTGCGCTATAGTGTATGGCAGGATGGAAGCGCACCAGCAGTAACAAGCAGTGGAATATACCAGACAGGGGCACAGAGCGAGAGTAGTTGTTATAACAAAATCAGCTCAACAACGTTTAGGCACTAGTACTGTGCTACTGTATATGGTGAGACTTGGCGCACACCACTGTATATGGTGAGAATTGGCGCACACCAGTCCCGGCGGCTCTGTGTCATCACGCCGCACCCTGCCCGCTGATCACTCACAGCTGCGCCGGGTGCCGCCGGAGCTCCTGGAGTTCGTCCAGCTGGTGGCACCATGCGTCCGGGCCCCCCCCCCCGATCGCCGTCCAGGGCCCTGGATGTCACAATATTACAATCCAAATGCAAACGGGTTAAGTAACCAAATTTGTAAGAAGAAGAATTAATGCAGCATATGAATCCTCACGCTGCCGGGCAGCACCTTAAGGCCCAGTTCACACCTAAGCGTTTTACAGCGCGTTCCTGCACGCTGTAAAACGCATAAACAGGGAAATCCCATTATTTGCTATGGGACCCGTTCATACCTGGGTGTTTTACAGCGGGCAGGAACGCGCTGTAAAACGTCCAACACCCAAAGAAGTACAGGAGCTTCTTTGGGGCATATTGCAGCGCGTTCACTCTGCAGTCTATGGCCGTGAACGCGCTGCAATGCGCGTTCGCATGTTTTTTACGTTTGCGCGATACGCGCGTTAAAAAACGCACGTATTGCACGCGTAAAAAATAAACGCAGGTGTGAACCCAGCCTTACAGTATAATTAATGCAGCATATGATTCCGCACACTGCCGGGCAGCACCTCTACAGTTTGTGGATCCAGGAATCAGGTGAGTATTAGAAAGAAAAAAAAAAGGTTTTATTTTATGTTGCTGGGGACATTTAAAAAGGTCCTCGAATTTTATTTTTTTTAAAAATGTGTCGCCTTACCTTAGCCCGGTGGTCAGTGGATCCTGGTTGGGCGGAAGGGGGGTCTGCCGTGGCTCCCTCCCTGGAGTCCTTGCGCCACCTCTCTTCCACATGCACCCTGCAACCTGGATCCTGGTTGGGCGGAAGGGGAGTCTGCCGTGGCTCCCTCCCTGGAGTCCCTGCGCCACCTCTCTGCCACATGCACCCGGCTGGCCAGCCCGCACAGTCGCAGCTCTGTAATCTTGCGGCCGCATGCTCCTCAAGTAAAGGGGTTCTTGGGAGGGAGGCTCCGGCGGGCTGCCCTCTACAGTGCCTGATTTAGAGGGCCTCGTCTGCCTGATGTTTTAGCAACAAGAATGTTTTATCCCATAGGCTTCAATGTTAAAAATATTCCCGTTTTAATTCAATATCTAATAAACAATTACTTATAATATTCTGCAATAAAGAGTCTCTTTATTTTTTAAGCATTTCTTATACTTTTTTCAAAAAAATTTTTTAGAACTCGAACCGAACATGCCAAAAAGTTTGAAGTTTGTGAACCTGCGAATTGCCAAAGTTCGAATCAAACTCCGAACCAATCGAACCGAACAGCTCTTCCCTAGTACACCTGATAATGCCCTAGAAGTTTTGAAATAGCAACTAAGAGATAGAGAACCAAAGGCATATTGTTTATTTCTAATGAGTATAGTAAATCGGCACTAAATGTAGTCACATGCGTGCTAACATGGCACATAGCAATGTGTAGATTAACGGCTCAACATTATAGATGAATGATGATGAAATTACGAGAAAATAAATAACTGTCAACCGCACCAATAAACATTATAATAAAATGATAATGGAAAACAATAAAAATAAATGTGTCGCTAAAAGTCAACTGAGTGTGATGATGAGAGGCTTGAAAGCAGAAATGATACTAGCTGGTAAAAAGAAGGGTTATAAACAAGCAGGGTGAAAAAACAGGAGACAAGACACTTAGGCCCCCGGCACACGAGCGTTTTGAGAGAATGGAAGGAACGTCCGTGAAAGTGGACGTTCCTTCCATTCTCTGCGCTCAGCGTACAAAGCACGATCCTCCTATGGAGAATCGCGCTTTGTATACTTTCAGCGTCCGTTTAGCTTTTTGACGGGGAGGCCTTTTTCACGTCCGGTGGAGGGCTTTCCCCGTCAAAAACGCACGGACGCAGGGAAGTGCGGGCGCACATGAGGCAAAAATACGCTCGTGTGCCGGGGGCCTTACCGGTAATTAAAAAAATCAAGTGGGTGAAAAAGTTACATTTATCAACCAAAAGGTAATAATGAACAAAAAAAAAAGGTATTTTCTGGGTCTCTTTGAGCTAATCTTAAAACTATTCTCAGATTTTCTCAAATCAAACTCACTTTTTGGGATTTTTAAAAAATCCATGTAAACTAGAAATTTACACCATATACTGCACTTAGATGAAAGAGATATTTATAGTATGTCTTTTTCACTTACAAAATAGATTTCATATAAATTAGGTCACCGTGTGATCAATTTTTTGTATGGCATGATTAACTGTTGTCACTGTTTTCATGTATTTTATTGCAATGTTGTGAATTTTGTAATATGTTGTTTAAATTTGGTTTGTATAAACCTGTTTTGGTATATTCCAAGGACCTGGGGAAAAAAAACCATTGGGTCCCTGTGTCGTGGTGGAATAACTTTTTTTTTTACTCATTGTTTGAAGGGATGGAAACTTTATTCATTTTTGGCAATTAAGGGGTTTGTGAGGGTCCTGAGAACGAACAACGGCACTAATGGCCTGTTCTACGGTGGGGCACGCTCAGGTCTTTACAGGGACATTACAGGGACAACTGCTCCATATGCAAATCAGACTGCAACACCCAGAAAGGGCGGCCAGTACTGAAATGCCAAGGATGCCGTCCCTGCACGAGAGGTGCAGCAACCCCGACAATCGTTTCGGCCTTGTTAGGCCTCATCAGGAGGGTATAGCTCACACCGCTCTAGGCACCTCGAGCAAGGGGTCCACGTCTGGATTACCATGTATACTTAACCACCTCCCTGGCGGTATTCCCGAGTGTGACTCGGGGTTAAATTTCGCTACCGCGAACGGTAACCCCGAGCCACATTCGGGCTGCATACTCACCTCATCCTGTGCTCCCTCACTGTCCCTCGCAGTGTGATCGCGGCAACTTGCTTCCTGGTAACACTCCCTGCGATTCACACAATGCGGGGGGCGGAACCAGACAGCAAACAAAAAAAAAAATATTCCAATGTAAAATTTCCAGCAGCATGACCTGCTCATGAATGGCCACTAGGTGCCACTAAAGGATCAGAAACCGACCATACATACACAGTCTAATATTGCACCCTTGTTTTCTGAAAGATTTCAGTGTTTTTGGTTTGATTATATGATTGCATATAATTTATTAGCATTATTTTGGATAATTATTTTTGGGATAATAAATTATTATGTCGTGTTTCAAACTTTATCGGACTCAGTGGGCCATATTACAATGTTGGTGCTAACTTAACCAGAGCTGTTGTAAACTTAACACCTCCATAGTCTATAATGGCTCTGGGAAGTTTACAAAAGCTCTGGTTAAGTTAGCACCAAGTATGTAATATGGCCCCGTGTGTTTACTAGACTCTTGCTTGCACGGATTTCAGTGCGTTATTCCTAATTATTACTGGCTTACTATATAAAAAAAACACGTTTCCTTTAAAAAAAAATTGAGACGCTTTTAGACACAAAAGTTTGAAAAAATTAGACCACCAGGGAGGATAAAGTGAGCAAAAAGGGATTTTTGACAATTACCCTGGCTAGAGTGGTGATCAGGGTTCTGCACCCAGTACTGTACCTTTTTTCTTTACAGAGAGCTTTTGAGTGTATTCCATGTGTACTAGAGCCCGTGCTTTTGAAGGGTTTATAGTTCTAAAGTAAAGTAATAGTTTGGATAAATAAACTAAATTCCACCATGTTAAAGCAAACTTTTAAATTATGTGGTGGAATTTAGTTTATTTATCCAATCTATTACTTTACTGTACCCCTTTTCTTATGGAGCACTCATTATGCTAATGACACCTGTGCCTAAGACGGTATTGCCAGAGACTGGTTGATTATCTGACCCATTTCCTTGATCATATACTCTGGGCGCTATCACTTGCCCTGCGCTAAAACAAGGACGCTAAAACAAGGACAAAAGGGGAAAAATTTGCTGTCGCAAATTTCCCTTTAGTGTCCCCGTTTTACAAACAGATTACGAGGCAGGCGCTGAATCCGGCAGCCTGCCCCGTAACGGCCACTAACCTTCCAGAATACTCGTGACAGCGCTAACGCACCGCTGCGAGTATCCCCTCCTGGAGTCCATAGGACTCCATAAAGGGTTGAGCTGCCGGGTCAGCTGACTCACGAGATCCTGCAGGTCCACAGAGTAATTTGCGAAGAGAGACTGGAGAGTTTTTTCCCAGTCTCACTCTGCTTCTGGGGACTAAAAGCGGTGGATTGGGCCACCGTTCTTGCTGTGGGATGAGAGGTGAGTATCTAATTTTGTTCAGTTGGTGCTAAATGATTCCACAGAAGTGGGATTAATTAACTACAGCTCTAAGTTTTTAGCTTCTGATGATCGGCCACTAAATGGAGCGATATATGGCGAACTAGCAATACATTTGTTTAATGTGTATCAGGCGCCCATTTAAAGAAGAGGAGCATACTAGGATGGTGGTGAATTAATCACTCTGCACTGATCTTAGACTACATTCCATTGAATGCATTTGTTACTTGATACTAATAGAACTTTTTATCTGTTACTAGTCCTGCGGGCTGCAGATTGTGTGCTTTGTGCATTTAGGCTAGGGTCAAACTAATGCATTTTTCGCGTTGTCCGTATCTGAACGAATTGTCGTATTTTTTCATGGAATACGCGAAAACGGTCATACGATGCGCATTTTCGTGCGTGATTTTTTACGGATCGTCAATAAAACACTTTTTGCATCTGTACGTTATGTTGGCCAGACATGAGCAGCGTCTGACATCTCCTAATCACGCACATTCGCCGCTAGCAGACGCAGCGCACTCTGTATGTCAGTACTAGTGGTTCTGCGTTCTCGAAAAAATGCGTTAATTTTCCACTTGCGTTGGGCGGCTGGACGTTTGTGCGGTCGTACTTCGTATATTGGCCGTCATTGCGCGTCATTTGCTGCTACTGCGGCCGTGATTAAGTGCGCCTAAACGCACGTTAAAAATGCGCTAGTCTGACACCAGCCTTAGCAACCATAAATGTTAAACACAGTGTTTTATTATCCAACTTCAAGATTTTAAATGACCCGAACAGGTAAATACTTCACCTAGCTTTGGGGGTAACCCATGATAAAATGTATATTGTTCAGGTAAAGTATAATCATGAATGATATTTAACGTATAAAAACGTCCAGTGATTGTACCCAGATCAACCATAAAAAAAGTAAAAAAAATCCTCGCAGTCAAATACGGTACAAGCCACATTACGTGTAATTATGTCTCTTGGAGCCAATATACAAGGGCAAAGTTTGGCTCAGTAAACGGCTGAAACCACTGATCTTAGACTACTTTCCATTGAATGCATTTGTTACTTGATAGTAATAGAACTTTTTATCTGTTATTAGTCCTGCGGGCTGCAGATTGAGTGCTTTGTGCATTTCGTAACCATACATACTGGTTGAACTCTTATTTTACAAATATGAAACACTGCATCTATAACCTAGTGGCAGCTTTGACTACTTTGTAATGATAAGAATCGTTTTTTGTGTATTTATTTGATTTAAGCTATTATTTACTAGTGCTGGGTACAGGGCCATGCTAATTTATACTGCCTTCCCATATACCATGTGTTTCTTTTTATTGTGTGTGTGTTGAATGTTGTATTTAATAAAGGCTTTTTTCCCCCCTTTTTTTATTTGGGGGATTTCTTGATGTTAGTAGGTTTCTGACCCTAAGGCTGGGGCCAGACTAATGCATTTTTAACGTGCGTTTAGGCGCACTTAATCACGGCCACAGTAGCAGCAAATGACGGGCAATGACGGCCAACATACGAAGTACGGCCGCACAAAAGTGCGGCCGCGCAACGCAAGCGGCAAACGAATGCATTTTTCGAGAACGCAGAACCGCTAGTAATGATGTACAGAGTGCGCTGCGTCCGCAGCGTCTGCATAGTGGCGTGTGTGCGTGATTAGGAGACGTCAGACGCTGCTCATGTCCAGCCAACATAACGTCCAGACACCCAAAGTTTCCTGGTTTGGATCCGTAAAAAATCACGCACGAAAATGCGCATCGTATGACTGCTTTCGCGTCCACCGTAAAAAAATACGTCAATGCGTTCGGATGCACTTTTTGATGGTCGCTGCGAAAAATACGTTCGTTTTACCCTATCCTTATGGATAGCCTTTTTTGTGCCCGATTTGTTTATTTTTTGCTTTATTTGTATGTATGGCACTAGAGCATAGGTTCCTACGTGTCACGGTCCACCTGGGGTACCTACTGAGGTACCTATATTGCACAGCCTGGTCCTAACAGCTTTTGTCCTGGAATGCTTTTGTATTGGGTTCCAATCCGGGGTTTACCTCAGCCCAGTGCCATGTCCAGGCTCCTGGAGATCCAGCCTGGGTTTTCCCGTCCAGCCTAGGAGTTCCAGCTGAGGCCCATCTATGATTCAACCTCCTTAAAAGGCAGAGAGACTGAACCAGCAGTGGTTCTGCATTGTGCTCCCTGACTGAGGTCATCTGGATGTGTGTAAACCTGCTCCTGCTAAGCCATCTGTCTACCTTGTTATTCCTGTATACATCTGTCTGTGCAAGGGACTCTCAGCGATATCTACCTGTCGATTACAAGTGTTTACCACCGTCTCTGACCTTTTGATCTCAAGGTACCACTGTCAGCTATCCTACCACTGTCAGCTATCTGGATTTATTCCTAGTGGACCCTGTCTGCAGTCTGGGACTGCATAGTCCACTCTCCTGACTCTCCATCCAAGAACTCTCCCTGGACTTTATATATTTCTTTATTCTTTCAAGTGCCTGCTGCCAAGACCTATTTAAGTTTCATTAAACTTATTCATTGTGTGATTCCTGTCTGGCCTCCCCTGTGTTGCCGCCTGCTGGGCTCTCACCTGACCCGCACACGCCACGTGACACTACGTTAGTAGTATGTCTGCTGAGGTTGGTTCATTTAATATTTTGGTTTTCATCTGGGTTACCCCCATCAGCTAGTGCTGGTTTGGATCATTTGTAAATTTAAAGTTCTTTGGCTTACTATTGTTTTTAGTGTAAAGCTTAGGTCACCTCTGAAAATTACCGAGCACCCAGTTTAATTTGATCTTTGTGGAATAAACTTGGTGACGAAGAGGTTTAGAATTCTCCAACTCTAATGTGATCAATTTTGGTTTGTATCGATCAAGTGATTGTGTGTATTTAATTATTAATTTGTTATGATGGTCCAAATTGCCATTCATAGCACAAGAAACTCTGGAAAAACCTGTAATATACACCATCATCCCACCATAATGCTGAGAAGACAGTTTTTATAATTGGTGCTTATACAGATAAATACAGTTGTGTTCAAAATTATTCAACCCCCAATGCTGTAAAGGGTTTTAGGGAATTTAGTGTACATTTGTAATTGTATTCAGAATGAAATCCTACAAGGACTTTTTAAAGAACCATATGCAACTAAAATGACATCAATTGGTTTTGTAATACAGTAGTAAATGTTTCTTTTGTGAATTCTTCATTGACACAATTATTCAACCCCTTAAAGACTACCACTCTGAAGAACAGCGGTTCATTCAAGTGTTTTCAATCAGGTATTGAAAACACCTGTGGATGTCACGGAGCAGCAATAAAGCATAATAAGCACCAATTAGGCAGCTTTAAAATGACTGTGATACTCAGCTCCTTCTAGACATTTACTGGTGTGGTTACAAACATGGTGAAGTCAAGAGAATGGTCCAGGAAGACAAGAAAGAGGTGATTACTCTTCACAGGAAGGGCAATGGCTATAAGAAGATTGCGAAGATGTTAAACATACCAAGAGAGACCATAGGAAGCATCATTCGCAAATTCAAGGCAAAGGGCACTGTTGAAACGCTACCTGGTCGTGGCAGAAAGAAGATGCTGACTTTGACTGCTGTGCGCTACCTGAAGCGTAGAGTGGAGAAAAGTCCCTGTGTAACTGCTGAGGAACTGAGAAAAGATTTGTCAGATGTGGGTACTGAAGTTTCAGCTCAGACAATACGGCGCACACTGCGTAATGAAGGCCTCCATGCCAGAACTCCCAGGCGCACCCCCTTGCTGTCTCCAAAGAATAAGAAGAGTCGACTGCAGTATGCCAAAAGTCATGTGGACAAACCACAGAAGTTTTGGGATAGTGTTCTGTGGACTGATGAAACAAAATTAGAACTGTTTGGCCCATGGATCAACGCTATGTTTGGAGGAGGAAGAACAAGGCCTATGAAGAAAAGAACACTTTGCCTACTGTGAAGCATGGCGGGGGGTCAATCATGCTTTGGGGCTGTTTTGCTTCTGCAGGTACAGGGAAGCTTCAGCGTGTGCAAGGTACCATGAATTCTCTTCAGTACCAGGAGATATTGGATGACAATGCGATGCAGTCCGTCACAAACCTGAGGCTTAGGAGACGCTGGACCTTTCAACAGGACAATGATCCCAAGCAGGGCCGGCCCGACAATGGAGCGCTTGCGCCAGGCGGGGAAAATTTGCCAGCGGCAAATTTTTGCGCCACCCGCCATCGCGCGCTGCACTATTTGTTGTCAGCGCCGGCACCGCGGCAGCATCTATGGCGGGCCGGCGCATGGATATATACATTGGAGGCAGTGATTGTTTCACGTAGCTGACTGCGCCCCCTCCGCACGCATGCGTCCAGATGGGAGCGCGGGATCCAGAAGTGTGGCAGGCGGATCCTCACAGGCACAGCAGCGGAAGCCCAGTACAGCGTCTGTCTGCTGTTGCTCCCGCTGGGCCCTGGACCAGCCACCTTACCCACCAGCGAGGTATGTGCCAGCAGCCAGCCTGTCCCAGTTTTGGCGCGTCAGAGACTGAGTGGGATTAATGTGTGTGGGCAGATCGCTCTTCCCCTCGTCTCCCGCAGGCACCACCACCAGCAAGCTGCTGGGTATATGTGTTATAGTGGCGCTGCTGGCACTTTTGCTACTAACAAGCGGCAAGCCAGCCCTGTAGATTTCCTCCTTGGTGAGTGTGCAGTCAGTAGTAATCCGGCGACGGGTGTCTCATCGTCCTAGTAGTTTGGGGTCAGGATGCTCGTGTCAGAGTGCTTCTGGGCCGGTTGATGCTGGAGCTTTGCAGATCTCCACAAATCTCATGTGTCTGTGTTCTGTCTGCACAGCTCTCTTATCTCTTATCTTTAGGACAATGAGGAATGTTGTGCGCAGAGTGAGAGCGTCCTCATCCTTTGGCTCAGCCCCAGTGTCCCCCCTGCCCCCTTGTTCTGCCAGTCTCCCCATCTCTCTCCCCATACCATCACCCCTCACACGTTGCAGTGCCCGTCCCTCCCCTGTATTATGTTGGTGTTTCTTTTCTACGCTGGAATGTTTCGGCTCCTGGTGACCTCCTGTCTGTGTGTGCAGTGCTCCGCGACCATATGGAGTAGCATCTAGCTGTGTGCACATTGCTGTGCCGGATGCTTTTAGTTGCATTAAAGCTGTTAATACAAACTATTCCATGAGCAGAGAATAGAAAAAAAATCCTGGTTATAAAAGCTGAATAACTGAAATCTGCAAAAAAAAATCTGTCGGTGTCCTTTTTTTTTACCGGGGGCCCATTCACTATGGCAGCCTGCGGGGACGGACGCTGTGTACACTATGCCAATTGCTGTCCATCGGTCTGACTGAACCTGTGTTAAAGATAAAGCTTTTCAGATTACTCGGCTGTGTATTTGTCTTGCAGTTCAGTGTCTTAGGTCAGAAACGCAGGATGTAGTGTGGGGGAGGGCAGGGGGCAGTAGTCCTGGGCACAATTTACTTAAGGGGGTGTTTTATTGCTGTGGAGCTCTATGATATGCTCATACACACTGCACATTACTGTGAGCTGTATTACTTAATTTGCTTCCGGTGTTTATTTTTATTTAAAAAAAGAGCCCGAGTTGCTGCAGTATGGGCTTCTGGGTTGTACTTGCCCCCTGGGCCAAAAGTTGCCAGTCAGCCCCTGGCTCATACACACTGCACATTGCTGTGAGGTTTATTGTTGTGGAGCTCTGTGATGCGATCATACATGTCACGTGTTTGTGGGTTGTTTTTTTTTGGGGGGGGCAGCATTTCCTCCTTCGCTCCAGGCAGCACAGTGGCTTGGGCCGGCCCTGATCCCAAGCATACCTCCAAGTCCACTAGAGCATGGTTGCAGATTAAAGGCTGGAACATTTTGGAGTGGCCATCGCAGTCACCTGACTTAAATCCGATTGAGAACCTCTGGTGGGACTTAAAGAAAGCAGTTGCAGTGCGCAAGCCTAAGAATGTGACTGAACTGGAGGCTTTTGCCCATGACGAATGGGCGAAGATACCCGTAGATCGCTGCAAGACACTTGTGTCAAGCTATGCTTCACGTTTAAAAGCTGTTTATAACTGTAAAAGGATGTTGTACTAAGTACTAAGATTGAATGTCACTTGGGGGTTGAATAAAACTGATAATGATGTGCGCACAGAAAAGACATTTGTGGTTATTTCATTATAAATGTTCTGTTATATTTGTCTGACCTACACGTGCCTCTTTGATTTAATTGTAAGCAAGATGACTGAATGATCGAAATCAATGTCAAACTGGCCAAAACACTCAATTTCAGTGGGGGTTGAATAATTTTGAACACAACTGTATGTCATCGCAACTAAACCAATACTAAGCTTCTAAAATTAGTCTCGAAACCAAATTCCTCAGAACCAGTTTCCACCAGACACACGTTCAGCACTCGTATCAATGTAGTCAGAACCCCTGATTAAAAATCAATGATTCTGCATATTGTGGTGGGAGATATGAGGGTTATGTGATCCTCCTCAGCTGTGCAGACTTTTCTGAATGGATTAATTGTAACTTGGATGCATTGCATATAGGATTCGCTTTCTGTCCGAGTCTGTTAATGGAATGATTTAACTCTGCGGCACTGAGTCCATTTCACGATTGCAGTAAATCTGGAGATATAGCAGTGTGTCCTAATGTCTCAATGCATAATTTGTCTGACTTATAACAAAAAAAGCGAGGCCATGTTCAGAATTTCCTGCCTAATTGCCATCCTTTGCCGTTTCATTTTGATCATGCCTAATCATAAACAGCTTCAGTTGTATGAAAAAATGCAAAGCCTAATCAGATGTAAAGACCTGCCGAAACTGAGCACTATATAAAGATGCTAATGATAATAATAATAGCAGGTGTCGCACTTCCATCAATTCTTTAGCGATATGTGTCAACGGGGTCCTTCTCCATCCTAGCACTACTGCTTGCAGTGTAGCACTTTATTTTTGTACTAAGGCCCACTGAGTATCTTCATAGCTAATTGTGTTTCATTTATATTTATCCCGTCCTGGACTCTATTTCAAATCTAGTAGTAATCTCTGAGTATTACCTAAGGAAATAGCAGTCTATAGGGGTTATTCAAAGAATAAAATGCCACCGGAGTTTCGGTGTTCTTTCGTTCCCTGCATTTTGGGTACTCAAATTCCAAGACGCTGCGATGAATTCAGCATTCACCACAAGGTACCCGAAGTGCAGTGAAAATCTGCTGATCGCATCCAAAAAAACACTGCATCGATTGGAAAAACCACAGCCGTCTGTCCAAGTCTCCCCCTCTGTCATTTAGCGTAACTTGCTCGATGGCCATAAACCTCAATTGGTCAGGGCAATTTTGATGCTCGTTTTTAAGACGGTGAGAGATCCTCCCCTGCTATGAACATACCGCCACCACTGCTTAGACGGGAATAAGCTGACATCATTCAATTCAGAGTCCCTCCCCCAATGGGTGGATACCCTGTAACCCAGCCCCACTATGACTCATAACCAATGAGGCAACACATCATAAATACCCAGCAGCTCCTTACACCCGGTAAGGCGTCTCCCTGTAGTTAATCTCCTACGAACTATTATCTTTGCTTGATGATGATGCAATAGCAGCGAAACGTGTTGAGCTAATAAGATGCTGACTTTGAGCTAATAAAATGCTGTTTTTATATAATTAGGAATTCTTCTGTTACCAACCCCTCCTAATACAGTGATTCACTGGGGGGAGTCTGATATTCTGAACGCCTGCTCCTCCTTTCTCCTGCCGGTACAGGCAAACTACTAAGGAGGGCCAGCTACTTTAGTTATCCCTTGGGTAGACTATGAACCATGTTGGATACCATTTCAGACTTCTGACTTTCTGCTTTGTGCCTCTTCTCTTTACACACGGACCCATGAAGGTTCGTTTCTACCTTTTTATATCTAAGATGTATGGGCATCTGACGTTTAGTTAGTGGCAGTTATTTTGTCTGCATTAATCTACCCCCCTATGGTCCTACTAAGCAAAGTAGGCTTTGAATGGGGTGTCTCTCCAGCACAAGGTAAGCACAAGGTAATTTCTTCCTGATACAGTGTGATGTTGACACTAGTCAAATTTGTATTCATTCACACTGAGCAAGACAGGTTTTCCAATAGGGAGTTCTTTGTGCAGTACTGTGACATCTTGGTTTTAGGCTCGTGTCAGACGAACGCAGTGATCATGTCCGTGTTGCCGCACAGTTTAACGTCCGTCGTAGCATAGAATCATGAGCAATAGAGACCCAGACACTAAGTTTGTTTTCATCATCACCCTATATTCTTTTGTGTCACAACTTCTTCTTACAATTAGTAGTGACCAGCTGTGGCACCAACACTTATGTGCACAATCGTCCTTATAAGGACGTAATAAAAGATTATTATTTATCAATTGACACAGTGTCCGAAACATACTAGCTTCAGGTGATACATTATCTAGTATCTTTGAGATTGCTAATCCTGAACACTTTTTTTTGGTGATTTATCTATATATCTGGGTTACCCCCTCAATTTTGTGTTGCAAGAATATATTCCTACAGATTTAATAACTTATGTGGTTTTTTTTTTTATGCTGCTATTTACCTTCATAGCTTTCTCTTTTAAAAATCAAAAAATTCAGCAGGTGTAAAAGTAACAAAGCCACAGATGTTTGCAGCTTGGCTGGGATAGGAGGGGAATCATTAGTATTAAGGTATGGTGCTGTGACAGCTCACTCTTTAATGCTAAGGGATTAGCAGGAACAGCGCCCAACAGAGTTTCTTTATTTGCGCTCAAGTTTGTTGGTATGTATGTGTTTACAGCAAAGTTTGCATTCAGTAAACATGTAACGATGCTTAAATTTTATCCTAAATTACAATATTAGTTATATAAAATGCTATTGGGAAATCATGTATCCTCTTAAATTGACCTGAACAAAAAAAAATAGTGCTCCTTGATATGCATACTCTGTATAATAAAACTGGGCACCTTTGGTAATCTAAAATGCTGGTATATATGTTATGAATTATAACATTACATCATTCATGTCTTTAATAGTATGTTTAGTTTTCCAAATGTATATCTTCCTACAGTATAGTATTCATATATGTTGTTGAATATCTCCTGACACCTTTTGGTTATATGTGGTTAATTGCCAATTAATTCTCCAGCATTTTGTAGGAGGTTACACAGGGATTGCGTAAAGGATCATTGTGTATTAAAAAACAATTATGCCACCAGTCAAGGTTACAGTAGCAGGCATCTAATGCTTACTGTTTTATCTATCGCAAATAAGGTGTTTTCTTTATCCAATAAGGTTAAAACATTTTATTTCCCCTTTTTATGACAGAGTTCAGATGACAGAGATGTAATCCAGAATATCCTCAGTGTGTTAAGCGAATTGCTGTCTGTTGGTAAGTGACTTATAATGCATTAGTGTCTCATTGTAGCTGTGATCTGTTTTTAGAAGTCATAGCCCTATTAAATGAAACCTGCGGTGATGTGAGTCTCTAGAGCAACGCTACTGGATATAATGAAGCCAGATTATGTGTTTTTCTGCTTGCTGAAGAGCATTCTAAGGAAAAGGACTGCTCAAAACAAAAAAGGTTAGGGTGTAAGTGAGTGTAGAAAGTATAAAGCAATACAGATGAAAAAAGAAAGCACTTTACTTTACAGATGTTGTTTTAGGATTTCAGTAACCCATATCTAGTCACAGACAACTTCCATTTCTAGGGGTCATAATTCAATAGATTTTAATGATGTGTCATTTGCACAAAATCCTACAGTTCAACATTGGAACCTGTCCTCTATAAAGAATGATGTTCTCACTAAAAACATTTTTTTAACACCTGGCTCCCTTTCATTATTTCCCTGGGTAAAGCACTAAAAATAAATAATATCAGCTTTTGAATTCATGAACTGGTTCTTTTTTTTTTTTAAGGGACACTATATTAAAAAAATAAAACTCCTTTTTGCCCTTAAATAATTAGGCTGACACAGCATTAACCAATTATTTTTTCAATATTTTTTATAGATTAGGTGAAAATACTCACTTTGCCTTGGCACATGCAGCTCCTCTCTAACTCAGGACTTCCGAAATGCAGAAGCAGCTGTGTACGTTGTGAAAATTGTGCTTTACTTGGAACTTGCACATTTTTGTACGCAACGCAAGTTCCCTTGTGCCTGCGCAGAGCGATGGATCTGTGCTGCGCATGTACACGCAGAGCCAATCCATCAGCTCCTGTCTCCCAGAACACTCGCTACGGTATTACTGTGAGAGTTTGGAGATGAACAACCTGTGAGCGTTCGGAGATGAAATACTGTGAGCGTTCAGAGATGAAATACTGTGAGCGTTCAGAGATGAAATACTGTGAGCGTTCAGAGATGAAATACTGTGAGCGTTCAGAGATGAAATACTGTGAGTGTTCAGAGATGAAATACTGTGAGTGTTCAGAGATGAAATACTGTGAACGCTTGGAGATGATCTACTATGAGCGTTCAGAGACAGAATGATATAAAGACGAAGAGCAAGCTGACATCATCAGCGACTGATTTGGTGACAGCAGATGGAATATTGAAATCCTGCCTGGTGACGCTTGTGTGGCCGGAGGAAACTCCTCCGTTTCCAACACGAACATTGGGCAACCGGGGCTGCAGGGAGGGGAGAGAAGGAGGGGGACACAGTCTGACCACTTTAGAAAGCTAAAGTGGTCAGGGTTTATAGATTTGCAATTTGAGTTAGTTGTCGTACATCTGAATATCTTTATATAAACAATTTATCCTGGCAGTCTGTGGGCGAACACGTGGGCTGGTCATTCATATTATAGAGATCTTGAGATTTAAGTTTAAATTTTCTCTTTTCCTTTTCTTGCCAAGGAAAGCTCCAGTGGTAGTTTGAATAATTTATTGTTGTGTTATTATTGTCATTTATATGTTACCAACACTTTCTGCAGTGCTGTACGATAAGGATTGGGGAATTACATTAATAAAGTACAAACATGGGAACCAGAGAGAGAGAGTGGTGATATATATATATATATATATATAGCCCTGCTCACAGGAGCTTACACTGAGGGGGGGGGGGTGAGAACAAGAGGAGTTCCAGCTCTCATTTTATCAGTGGTATGGCCGTCTAATACAAGTGTTCGACTAAAAGATGGTGATGGCAATTATACAAACTATAGTGATTTGAGAAGGGTAGGTTTTTAGGAGAGGAATTAGTTAGGAATGGGATGCATATTCTGTAGTAATTCATTGATTTTATTTCTTTTAGAAAAGTGCAAATATCATGATGGCTTACTCGCATGTTCATTTTGTAGTTTTATATTATGAGTTTTTAATGTTTGTACATATTAAGCCTATGCATATAGGGCTCTATTACACTCCCTGCGCTAAAACGGGGGCGGTAGGGAGAAAAAACTGCACCTGCAGTTTTCCCCCTACCGCCCTGTTTTAACGGGATTACAATGCAGGCGCAAAAAATGCTGCCTGCATTGTTTGCGCCCGCTAAGTGCAGCTGCGTGCATCCTCTCAATGGAGTCTATAGGACTCCATTGAGCTCCCCCCTGCCGGTCACATGACCAGCCGGATCTCGCCTCGCGATATCCTGCCAGTCGGCGTAGTGATACGCAGGAAGAGACTGGGGGGACTTTTTCCCCCAGTCTTTTCCTGCTCCCGCCAGCCGGAGGAGGCGAACAGAGTAGCGGTCCTCGCCGCGGGATAGAGGGTGAATATCTGTTCTGTTTATTTTTTTGCCTGATGTTAATGGATTCTGCAGAAGCGGAATCCGTTCACACCAGGTTCTGGCTCTGGTTAACTTTTCGTTAATCAGCGCTGGGACTTTGTAATACCAGCACTGATTAACACTTTGCGCTCCCTATACTTAACATGGGGAGCGCAAAGTACAGTAACCTTGCGCAGAGGAGCGCAAGGTATCAAACGCAAACTTTTTTTAACCCGTTTGGATTGTAATATGCGGTAGATACCGCAGCTAGCGGTAGTGCTCACGCAGGTGAGCGCTAGCGTTAGGAGTGTAATAGGGCCCATAGTGTTGGAAAATGTGAACATGAAAGTAATCATCCTTCCATTCCCTCCTGTCAATTTACAGTGTTCTTATAACCTCTTTTCTTCCTACCTCAAAATTCCTTTTACGTTGATTAACCTAACTCTTGCTGCATACAGTGATTAATTGTAAAACAGTTGTTATTACAAAAACTAACAACACTGTGTTACTCAAGGGACACACAAGAGGATCCATTATATGATCTCCAAAGGTGGCAGTGAGGCTCTACTACAAACCTTGGTAAACCTGGGAAGATCCGATTCCAAAGATTACAGTTTACTCATACCTCTTCTCCGATTGTTGGTCAGAGTGGGACAAAAAGGTGACTTATTTTTAGTATTTCCATTAGTTGTCATTGTTACGATTTATATTAGTTGTGACCTGATATGAACGAGTGCATTATTTTTAATTTATTTGTTCTGCATTTCTGTACAGCATACATTAATACTGAGACTATCAACATTTGTCTGTAAAATGCGTATCCCTTTCACTATAAAAAAAGGCAAAACAATTCTGCATTAAAATACAGTGTAAAGTGGAAATTAGCCAGTAAAACCCTATTTGCATCACATTTTAATGCACTATTAGTGTTCTCCCTGGGGAAAAAGAGATTCTCTGTGAAAAGGCACCACATATTAATGGCGAGAAACAACAAGAAGCAGCCCAAACCCTCACTGTAACAAAGATCATCCACCTTTACTGCTGCATTACCAGGAGAGGGCAGAATACAGGGGGAGTTCTCTGGTGTCACTACTGTACAGGGATAGGATTCAGAGGGCTATAATTGTTGTACTGATATGGGTACAGTACAGATACAAGATATTACTGTAATTTACATATACAGTATAGGAATTATTCTCACATACAGATATTATTGTTATATTCTATTGGTGTTTTTGAAAGATGCATTGCTAATAATCTCTTTATGATCACTACAAATCCCAATAAGCAGGATTTCTCGCCGTTTTTATTATTTATATTTTATCACATTTACTGTATGACACACAAGGTAATTTCTGCCTGTATGCTAAAAATGCACAAACCATTTTAATGTTAAATTTAACCCATTTTCCCAACAATATTTCTGTAAAAGGATGAATGAATACATGGCAAATTAAACTCGTGAAAAATGTACATTATTTTAATCTTTTATCTGTCTGAAAAATAACAATCTTTATACACAATTGCGAATTTACCCAACATTGCAGTATTGACTAAGCACCAATGTATCAAATATTGTGATCTATTTTAACAAAAAGCACTTGGTAGTGGAAGGGTTAAGAACCTTTATATTGTGCAGCAGATTACAATAGTTCTTTTACGGCGAACAAAAGTGAGATCTGCTAACTCACTTATGTTAAAAGGTCTTTGCAGATTACAGTCATTTATTTCTGGTTTTGATGTGGTTTATTCACTGTATTGTAGATGCAAACATTGGAGAAAAATGTCAGAAATTAGAAGCCACAGATGTTACCCTTAGCCTGGCACGGCGAAATCTGACCAAGTTTGAGTTCCTCGCTCCTTGCCTTGATGCTATACGAATGTATGCTTCCAATGGTATGTCTATGAATACAGAACACCTAATGTATACATTGATAATGTGCAGATTCAAGCATACATATCCTTTTTTTCGATCTGAAGTAGATTTGACAAATGCAATCATGTATTGCCACATACAATACTTAAAAATCTCAAATCGATATGAGAAATGTTTGCAAATAGATTCTCGCAATGATCTGATATCCTGCTTCATCCAGGACTCTCCGGCTTCTCATATCAACCACCTCCTGTTCCGTGTCTACCCAGACCCTACCGTGTGTGACAAGTCCTTGTGTCCCCTGTTACCTGCGATCCATCACTATCAACCCACTTGTACTTCACTGCGTTACCGCATATCCCTGCAACCCCAGCATCAAATGTGACAGAAATAATAATGTGGCATAATATAAGTAGTTAATGACATAAACGTCAAGATTTTTTTGTGGTTCTTTTAAATGTTTTATTTTTATAATGTCAATTATAAAATGTACTTTCCTTGCTCCTCATAAACAAAGTAGATAATATATTGACTGATTTCTTCCTTGTGGTCTATGCCATGACACACTCTCTTCATCGGTTCCCATTTGGATCAGTTCCAGCTTCTGTTATAACATCGCAGAGCATTAGGTGTTGCCCAGATCTCATCATCTCCTTCATACTGTCTGTGTTCTGCCAAATCATTTTGCTGATGGTAACATTTAGAAAGCTTGTAGTCACTTACCTTAACAAAAGCAAATGGCAACAAGCAATTCATTAGGGAAGCTGGAATAACAGTTTGAGCTCAGCTTCTTTAAAACGAGACACATGTGCCATAAAGCATCAGACAAACGAGTGTGAGAACCAGCTGACAAAGCCCATCAGTATATTAAATCAGAAGCTCTCGTCATTCTTAGCATAATATGACTGACCTCTTCTCTTGCTGTCCATATACATGGCTTCATATTGCCGATTGGGTGCATTCCCTACACATATATCTATACTATAAAAGGATAAGCTAAAAACTGTCCGTCGCCAAAACCCTACTGCGCATGCGCGACGGACATTTGAAAGCGGCCGTTAGAACACACAGGTAGCTGCGCGTGCCGGCCGCGTGAAAAAAAAAAAAAAACGGCACGAGCCGCGCGCAGCTACCCGTGTGTTTACACGGCCAGATGCCCCGATCCTCCAGCGGTGACCGTCCTCCGGCTGCCGGCGGGCCTCCAGACTCAGGCGAGCCCCCGGCTCGGTTTGGGCCTACAGGCCCAGCCGAGCCGGGGACTCGCCTAAGCCTAGAGGCCCGCCGAGCAGCCAGCGGCAGCCGGAGAAGGTCACCGCTGGAGGATCGGGGCCGAAGTTCCCAAAAAATACACCCCAAAATCGGCCCTGAGCTCCAGCGGAGACCTCCTCCGGCTGCCGCTGGCTGCTCGGCGGGCCTCTAGGCTTAGGCGAGCCCCCGGCTCGGTTTGGGCCTACAGGCCCAGCTGAGCCGGGGACTCGCCTAAGCCTAGAGGCCCGCCGAGCAGCCAGCGGCAGCCGGAGAAGGTCACCGCTGGAGGATCGGGGCCGAAGTTCCCAAACAAATACACCCCAAAATCGGCCCTGAGCTCCAGCGGTGACCTCCTCCAGCTGCCGCTGGCTGCTCGGCGGGCCTCTAGGCTTAGGCGAGCCCCCGGCTTGGCTTGGGCCTACAGGCCCAGCCGAGCCGGGGACTCGCCTAAGCGTAGAGGCCGGCCGAGCAGCCTGCTCGGCCGGAGGAGGTCACCGCTGGAGCTCAGGGCCGATGTTGCCTAACACATACTCACCGACATCGGCCCTTAGATCCTCCAGCGATGGCGGTCCCGCTTGCAGCATCCTCTCTCTCTCCGTTGCTCGCCGGAATGACGTCACGAAAGCCTTTGACCCCGGGGGTCAAAGGCTTTCGTGACGTCATCCTGGCGAGCAACGGAGAGAGAGGATGCTGCAAGCGGGACCGCCATCGCTGGAGGAGCTAAGGGCCGATGTCGGTGAGTATGTGTGGAACCGGTGGAGGACTCGAGGCCGATGTAGGTGAGTATGTGCTCTACACACACACACCCTGCTTGCTCGGCCGGTATCCAAGCTTAGGCGAG
The DNA here is from genome assembly GCA_009667805.1 of Leptobrachium leishanense. Classification (NCBI taxonomy): domain Eukaryota; kingdom Metazoa; phylum Chordata; class Amphibia; order Anura; family Megophryidae; genus Leptobrachium; species Leptobrachium leishanense. The sequence goes on along the minus strand of CM019065.1, from coordinate 114,088,093 downwards.
CCCCCGGCTTGGCTTGGGCCTAGAGGCCCTGCCGAGCCGGGGACTCACCTGAGCATGGAGGCCGGTCGAGTTGCATGCTCGGGCGTCCTCCAGGCTCAGGCGAGTCCCCGGCTCGGCTGGGCCTCTAGGCCCACGCCAAGCCGGGGGCTCGCCTAAGCTTGGTCGGCATCCAGGCTCAGGCGAGCCCCCGGCTTGGCTTGGGCCTAGAGGCCCAGCCGAGCCGGGGGCTCCGCTAAGCCTGGAGGACGTTTGAGCATGCAACTCGACCGGCCTCCATGCTCAGGCGAGTCCCCGGCTCTGCTGGGCCTCTAGGCCCAAGCCGGGGGCTCGCCTAAGCTTGGATACCGGCCGAGTAAGCAGGGTGGGTGTGGAGAGCACATACTCACCTACATTAGCCCTGAGCTCCAGCGGTGACTGTCCTCCGGCTGTCGCAGGCTGCTCGGCCGGCCTCCAGGCTCAGGCGAGCCCCCGGCTTGGCTTGGGCCTACAGGCCCAGCCGAGCCGGGGGCTCGCCTAAGCCTGGAGGCCGGCCGAGCAGCCTACGACAGCCACCGCTGAGGCTCCGGGCCAATGTAGGGGGATGTTGCCTACACATACTCACCTACATCGGCCCTTAGCTCCTCCAGCGATGGCGGTCCTGCTTCCAGCGTCCTCTCTCGCTCCGTTGTTCGCCGGAATGACGTCACGAAAGCCTTTGACCCCGGGGGTCAAAGGCTTTCGTGACGTCATCCCGGCGACCAACGGAGCGAGAGAGGACGCTGGAAGCGGGACGCGGGACCGCCATCGCTGGAGGAGCTAAGGGCCGATGTAGGTGAGTATATCCACGAGCGGGGGGGCCATATCCACGAGCGGGGGGGCCATATCCACGTGCTGGGGCGATATCCACGAGCTGGGGCAGTATCCACGTGCTTGGGCAGTATCCACGTGCTTGGGCAGTATATCCACGAGCTGGGGCAATATCCACGTGCTGGGGCAGTATCCACGTGCTGGGGCAGTATCCATCCACGTGCTGGGGCAGTATCCACGAGCTGGGGCAGTATCCACATGCTGGGGCAGTATCCACGTGCTGGGGCAGTATCCATCCACGTGCTGGGGCAGTATCCACGTGCTGGGGCAGTATCCATCCACGTGCTGGGGCAGTATCCACGTGCTGGGGCAGTATCAATCCACGTGCTGGGGCAATATCCATGTGCTGGGCAGTATCCACGTGCTGGGCAGTATCCACGTGCTGGGGCAGTATCCACGTGCTGGGGCAATATCCATGTGCTGGGCAGTATCCACGTGCTGGGGCAGTATCCACGAGCTGGGGCAATATCCACGTGCTGGGGCAGTATCCACGTGCTGGGGCTGTATCCACGTGCTGGGGCAGTATCCACGTGCTGGGGCAATATCCACGTGCTGGGGCAATATCCACGTGCTGGGTCAATATCCACGTGCTGGGGCAATATCCACGTGCTGGGCAGTATCCACGAGCTGGGGCAATATCCACGTGCTGGGGCAGTATCCACGTGCTGGGGCAGTATCCACGTGCTGGGGCAGTATCCATCCACGTGCTGGGGCAGTATCCACGTGCTGGGGCAGTATCAATCCACGTGCTGGGGCAATATCCATGTGCTGGGCAGTATCCACGTGCTGGGGCAGTATCCACGAGCTGGGGCAATATCCACGTGCTGGGGCAGTATCCACGTGCTGGGGCAGTATCCACGTGCTGGGGCAATATCCACGTGCTGGGGCAGTATCCACGTGCTGGGTCAATATCCACGTGCTGGGGCAGTATCCACGTGCTGGGGCAATATCCAGGAGCTGGGGCAGTATCCACGAGCTGGGGCAATATCCACGTGCTGGGGCAGTATCCATCCACGTGCTGGGGCAATATCCACGTGCTAGGGCAGTATCCACGAGCTGGGGCAATATCCACGTGCTGGGGCAATATCCACGTGCTAGGGCAGTATCCACGAGCTGGGGCAGTATCCACGTGCTGCGGCAATATCCACGTGCTGGGGCAATATCCACGTGCTGGGGCAGTATCCACGTGCTGGGGCAGTATCCACGTTCTGGGGCAGTATCCACGTGCTGGGGCAGTATCCACGTGCTGGGGCAATATCCATGAGCTGGGGCAATATCCACGTGCTGGGGCAGTATCCACGTGCTGGGGCAGTATCCACGTGCTGGGGCAATATCCACGAGCTGGGGCAGTATCCACGAGCTGGGGCAGTATCCACGAGCTGGGGCAGTATACATGAGCAGGGGCAGTATATCCACAATAGACTGCCCTCTGGGCAGGCTTTACAACTAGTATATATATAATATAATATATATATATATATATATCAGAGATAGTCTAAGATTCTGCTAGTTTAAATCCCCTTTACGTAATTCAGGAATGACTGACTCTGATTTGCATCCTTTCAAATATGTAAATAATGCTGCGACCTTTCTTGAATTTTGCTTTTTAGCTTTGCCTGCATCTGGCACAACCACTATGAAAAAAGTACATCTGTTCAGGTGGCGCAAACCAGTACATTAGCTCCTGTTCATAATATGATGGTGTCCTGGCTAGTCCCTTACAAATGCGTACATGTACAGCGCCAAAGACACATGCAAGTTTTTTTCCTTTTGTAATATGAATGGTAGGTTATGGTCATGTACTATATATATAATAACCTAAGATACTGTATGCTGATATAGCATTAGAGATGTGCAATTCGTTTTGTTCCAAATTGAAATTTGGACGAAATTCACCATTATCGTATTTTGGGAGCATTTCCGAAAACAAAATATCGACCATCCGAAAATTTCAAATCGATCCGAAATGGTGGTTTGATTCGGATCAGTTGGTTTTTCATTTTTTTTTATGAGTCATTTAGTTTTTATTGCTTATTTAAGTGGGAAGTAGATTACTACCAATAGAAAGAAAGTTTCTTTACTTATTTTTTTTTTTTTTAGGATTTGTTTAGGGTGAAATTTTAGGTTTCCTAACTTTTTTTTAAGAAACAAGGCTTTTTAACCAATATGTTTCAATGCAGCATATGAATCCGCACACTGCTGGGAAGTGCCTCTCTGCGGTATAATTAATGCAGCATATGAATCCGCACACTGCTGGGAAGTGCCTCTCTGCGGTATAATTAATGCAGCATATGAATCCGCACACTGCTGGGAAGTGCCTCTCTACAGTATAATTAATGCAGCACATGAATCTGCACACTGCTGGGAAGTGCCTCTCTACAGTATAATAATGCAGCACATGAATCTGCACACTGCGGGGCAGCGCCTCTCTGCGGTATAATTAATACAGTTAAAAAATTAAAATCTAACTGATCATAAAAATGAATCGATCTGCAGAGAGGCGCTTCCCAGCAGTGTGCGGATTCATATCCTGCATTAATTATACCGCAGAGAGGCGCTGCCCGCAGTGTGCAGATTCATGTGCTGCATTATTATACTGTAGAGAGGCACTTCCCAGCAGTGTGCGGATTCATATCCTGCATTAATTATACCGCAGAGAGGCGCTTCCCCGCAGTGTGCGGATTCATATTCTGCATTAAAGGGACACTCTAGGCAACATGACCACCTAAGCTATTTTAGGTGGTCATGATGCCCAGAGTATCCTGCCCCCTGTCCACCCTCCCTCCGCTCAGCGGTTCAGCTCAAAAAGCTGAAAACAGCTGAGAGAGGCGGAGGACTTTACTCCGCCCTCCCAGCTGTCAGTCAGCAGAGCGGGAATCATATTTCTTGCTTCTGCCGACTTTTGCCGAGTAGGAGACATCATCGCGCTTTCAGCGCGATGACGTCTCCTACTCACCGCAGAAGCTGGCGGCTCCCTCTGAGGGTTAGTGTTGCGCGCAACACTAATCCTCAGGGAGTCGGGAGGAAGCCTGCCGATTGGCTGGCTTATGTGAGAGGCGCGCTTCTCACGTAAACCAGAAGCCAAGACGCAGCAAGAAGGACGGGAGCGGAAGAGGAGGGAGGTGAGTATATAATAAAAAAAAAACGCCGCTGGAAACAAGAGGATTTTAGGGTAAGTATTACAGTTACATAAACAAAAAAAATCTAAAGATTTATTAAGGGAATAGGGATAGGTTAGGATAAAAAAACGGGGGTGATTTTTTGAGTAGAGTGTTCCTTTAATTATACTGCAGAGAGGCGCTTCCCAGCAGTGTGCGGATTCATATGCTGCATTGAAACCTATGGGTTAAAAAGCCTTGTTTCTTTAAAAAAAGTTAGGAAACCTAAAATTTCGTCCAAACAAAATCAAACTTTCATTCTATTGGTAGTAATCTACTTCTCATTCTTAAATAAGCAATAAAAAACTAAAAAGCTCATAAATCGAAAAACCAACTGATTCGATCCGAATCACCCGAAACCATTTGAATTACCGAAACAAAAAACTGTCTGAAATGACCCGAAACGATAAAGACCCAAAAAAAATCATGCACATCCCTATATATAATATTTGCAGTACAAAGCACTCCCATGCACCCTAAGATGTAATCACACATTTGATATGTACATTTGTTTTTGTATAAAGCAGGATTTGTTTGACGATTTTACTAATAGTATCATCATTTAGGCTGGCGTCAGACGAGCGTGCTATGTGCGCCCATACTGAGGTGCTTACCGGCGTCTCTCGCAGCATTGTGTCGCTGCAACGGGGCCGGTCACACAAGCTTGTGCACGCACGAAATGCACACGCAACAAGCATCCGTTATCCAAGTGCGCTCAGCAAGGTGGCCAGACGGGCGTCGAGTGGAAGGAACGTCCACTCTCACAGATGTTCCTTCTGCTCTCCAAACACGCTCGTCTGACACTAGTCTTATACAGCGCCAACATTTTCCACAAAGGTTTACAATAACCAATGGAGAGTGAGATAAAATTACAAGCAAAGAAACAGAAACATGGGTTGTAGAGGGCCTCGTTCAGATGAATTTACAATCTAGAGAAGTTGGGGTAGAGGAAGACAACTGAAGTGTTATTGATAATCACTAGTGCTTCAGAAATGGTGAGGGCAGGGAAGTGACATCTATCATGAAGTGGCGGTAGGTAGAGGACAAGAATAGGTCTGCCTCAGTAATGTGGTACGCTAATCTGAAGACATACAGGGTTATTCAGAGAGCGTGAAAAGCAGGAGAATGACAGGAGAATGAAAAATTCTAGGTCAAAATAGCCGATTTGGAAAGTGAGATGAAAGGGAGAATTTTTCTGGTTTGGCTATTTTGACCTAGAATTTTTTATTCTCCAGTCATTCTCCTGCTTTTCACGCTCTCTGAATAACCCTGATAGGTTTTGAGTCATTTCTTGAAGACCTAAATAATAGGGGAGAGTCTGAAAGTGTGAGTCTGGTTGATTCCGTCTGATGCACTGGTCAATGAAGGATGGACACCTTTTTATTCCATGCCACAGAGCAGCAGTTCAGCCTTTCCACATTTCTATACTGGTCCCAAATTTTGGAGACCAGGGAGGAATGTCAATTTACCACGCCATGATACCGACATAAACTGCAGCCAAGCTGGACTAAATGAACTCGGGCAATCTGTTAGCTTAATATGTAGGTATAACCGACTGACAAGACTATTTGTAAGGGGAGCCTTACCACACAGCATCATGGCGGAGGATGCACAGGGTGTGATCATGCCTCAAAACATCACTGGTAATGTTGTAAGGGGTGTAGCATGTCCCTTCAGATCACATCTCTCTCTTTCCCATAATCATACCTTCAATTGTTCATTGCTATGTAATATTTTTAATTCTCCCCCTTGGTTTGCTAAGCTTTACAAGCACCATTAAACACTCCATAAAACTACGCAACAATTTACAATACTAACTAAATAATAACCTAGAGTCCATTACTCTCTCTCCTCCTTATTACGCTCTTCTCTTCTGAGCTGGTCTCTTAGGAAGCCCCCTGTGCTAAAATAGCTCCCCGGGAGCCGATAGGTGGGGGCGCCAGCTTTAGAACCAGAGGTCTCCTGGGGGCTGGGCATAGAGGGCTTTCTAGGAGCTGGCTTAGGCAGGTGTACAGGTTTTGGTAACGGTGTAGGCTTGGCTGCTGGAGGACGTCTGGAGGTAGTTCTATGGACAAACTTTGGTACCGGGGCTGGTTGCTTGGGGGGGTCTCACCGGGCAGCTGGTGAGCCAATGGCCTGGTCCCCCCCACAATATAGACACAGACCATCAGCTTGTCTCAGGCCATGCTTCTCTGGGGATAGCAGTCCATAGGTTTCTTAACTGAAGGAATGCAGACCTTACTAGATGAGCCCCACATTGTCTGTAGCAGCTCCTTCATGAGTTGGGGCAGGTGTGCAAACAGCTGCTGGAATGTTCTCCTCACTAGTTCCATTAGAACATGGATCACCACGTGCTCAGTTGGTGAGGCCTTCAGCATCTTGTCATGTATGGCACCTGGGTGGCAAGGAACTGAACCCAGGGTGAGGTGCTACAAGTGGTGAGTTGCAGAAATAAATGGTTTGGGGCAGGACATGTAGTGGGCCGACAAAGGGGGATGAATGAACTGACCAGAACATGGGAAACTTGGGCATGCTGAATACAGAGGGTAGTGGTGGAGACACGGAAGGGCTGGGAAACACGATAAGTTTCACGGTAACTCAGGAGAGCCCTCTTCCCCCCCCCTCTCTCTCTGAAGGGGGCTGCCAAGGCACGGTTCAGGAACCTGACAATGTTCAATGCTGCTATGCAATATACCATCGCTTAAATGAAATGTCACAAGCAAAGCGGTCTCAATTAAATACAAACACCGCACACCAAATAAAAAAAGAAAAGGTATTCTCCTGATTTTATATCAGTTTATAGATATGGCGTAGATTAGAGGCTATACTTATTTTTTTTCACGTCAGGTTTTAATGCTGCATCCAGTGTTATCCAATTCCTTTTGCTGCAATATCGTCACGGGTCTATTTTTATTTACAATAAAAAATAATAAAACACACCATGCGTAAAACAAAACAAATTAACAGTTAAGCACTTATCCGAAGCCTGCTCATCTAACAAACCTGTGATAAATTGCAACTTGTTTTCATAGATTTCCTTTTTTTTTTTCTCTCCGGATAGTGTTATTTGTTGCCAAAAAAAACAACCTTGCATTTTTCTATTAGATGATGCTCTTTGATGCTTAAAAACACAAGTCTGAGCATGTTTTGATATATTGAATGTTATTGCTTCTTGTGTAGTTCCCACTGGATCTATGCTGGGCATCAACGGAGCCATGGAGTTACTTTTTAAAGTCATCACCCCTTACAACAGGAGACATACGCAAACAATCAAGTAGGTGTCTTGTTTTATATGATTTGTTTGCTTCCATTCTTCATATACTTGACTTCAAGATAAATTGAACAAAACTGAATAATAACATTTGGCATCAAGAAGGTTGTGTAAAAGTCACTGCAAAAGTCTTTGTATCCTTACAAGCTGATCTTGAGACCCCTGGCATAAATCGTGTATATCACATAGGCTATCAGGTCTATTCAAAGAAATGTGAAAATCAGGAGAATTGGCAGAAGAGAACAATCTAGACCAAATAGCCAGTTTGGAAAGTGAGATAAATGGGAGAATATTTCAGGTTTGGCTATTTTGACCTAGATTTTTCACTTCTCCAGTCATTCTCCTGAGTTTCACCTTTCTTTGAATAGTCCTGGATGTGAATACTTCAAATAAACGTCTGCTGACAGTGAAGCCCATACTAAAAAAAATATCCATTTGTACGTCATACCACCTATATAGATGCAATGAAATAATGATGTGCAATTTTTTTTTTCTAAATGCATTCTCTCTTTCCGGACACAACGGGCTCTATTATATTCATCGCGCACTTTTTTGCGGGCGCGCAAAAACACATTAACGTGAGGGGCAAAACCCTTCGCGCTGAACGTCGTATTACGACGTTTGCGCATACGATGCGCGTTAACGTTTAACGCGAGTGACCCTGCGTGAATGCAAGTTCATGCGCGCATCCAATGCTTAACATTGTGAGCGCAAATGCGTTCGTGCGCTGGTATGAGGATGGTATTACAATCGATGCGCAACTTTTTACAAACGACGTTTGCGCGCATAATTTTAACGTCTTTTAAAAGCTGGTGGTAACTGCAAATCTGAACGTTCTGAATACTTTAATGGCCATTTAAAATGTAAGCTCACCTGCCACGACATAGCTAGGGATGAGCTGTTCGATTCGAACATTGGCAGTTCGAAAGTTCGCGAACTTCGACCTTTTTGGTATGTTCGCGAAAAGTTCGGGAAAAAATAAAAATTCAATTGAAAATAGTATAAAAAATGCTTTAAAAAATCTAGAAATAAAGAGACTCTTTACTGCAGAATATTATAAGCAACGGTTTATTAGCTATTGAATTAAAAACTGAATATTTTTAACATTGAAGCCTATGGGATAAAACATTCTTGTTACTAAATCAGGCAGACACGGCCCTCTAACCAGGCACTGTAGAGGGCAGCCTGCAGGGGCCTCCCAAGGATCCCCTTGAGGAGCAAGGAGCATGCGGCCGCCGAATGACAGAGCTGCGACTGTGCGGGCTAGCCGCCCGGGTGCATGTTGCAGAGACAGGCAGCTCAGGGAGGGAGCCACTGCACCTGCGGCCACGGCAGACCTCCCCCAGCCCCCACCAGGATCCAGGGAGCCCCCACTGACCACCAGGGTAAGGTAAGGTGACACATTTCTAAAAAAAAATAAAAAAAATCCGAGGACATTTTTAAATGTCCCCGGGAACATAAAATAAACCTTTTTTTCGTTCTCTACCTGGCTGAATGTATTTAATTATATATTAGATACATTCAGCCAGGTAGAGGGGGGGTGGCTCATGGTCTCAGGCAGTGTTTTTTTTTTTTTTTTTTTGTGTATATTTTTAGCAAATTTATAGGGGAAGGTAATGGCAGGTATGATTTAGATAGATAGATCTATCTCCATCTCCATCCTTGTCTTACACACACATTTTGGCAACTAATTGCCCCCCCCCCCCATTTGGCTGATCCCTCTAGAAGAAATGTTGAACCCGATAGAGCAGAGAATAATATATATATTCTCTGCTCTGTCGGGTTCAACACTTCTTCTGGAGGGATCAGCCAAATGGGGGGGCGCATTTAGTTGAGATTGTCTACATGCCACCCACCCATATGCGTATGTGTATATATGGTCTGTGGGTGTATATCTATCTATCATTTTCGGCTCGTTTCTTTCGTAATTCGACAATTTTCATTTCGGATTGTCTCGGCCGATTTACGTTTCAGTTCGTTTCGGCTGGTTTTTTGTATCGACTTTTTTTCGTGATTTTGGACATTTTCGTGTATTCGGTGTGGGAAATGTTTTGCCCCATAGGCTTCCATGTTAAAAATATTCCCATTTTAATCCAATATCGAATAAACCATTTATTATTATTACTCTGTAGTAAAGAGTCTCTTTATTTCTAGATTTTTTTTAAACCTCACAGTAATGTGCGCCGTCTATTATGAGCATTCAGTATTATATGGGACTACTGCTTTATGAGTAAGAGTAGTTAAAAAAAATTAAAATAAACGTAAAGCTCGGGGTGGGGGGGTGACACAATGAGTTACCACACCGGGTGACACCAACCCTAGTGACGCCACTGACGGTGTGAATGCACTTGCTGCCACCAAAGGCACAATATTTGGGTGCACTGACGCCTTTACCAGATTCATATCTTTTTAATATAGGACCGCATGGTCCAACCCTGCACTCTTCCACAATACCACAGAGGGGCTACGGTGTGACGGCACTGTTGCCGACACTAAAGGCCCAATTTTAAAGCACCTATTGTTACTTTTATCCAAAGCCTGCATAAGTTTCACCATAATTTAGCCAAAAAATCACTAAACTTGTTCTGTGTGTCCTAAAATGTATTTTCATACAGGCTGCCGCCCCAAGCAGTTGTTTATGAATAGATTAAAGGAAAACCGTTTACCGTAATATGAAATGTCATTTTTTTGTTTTAAAATGTTTCTATACATCCTACAAATCCGCCACTTCACGGGCAGGTTATGGGTACCTCCTAGGCACGATATTTGAAGTAATTTTTCGTTTTTATTTTTAACCCCTATTTCAAGGAAACTCCCTGTTCCTTTTTAAAAACGTTTTTTTTTTTTTTAAACTTTTTGTCCTTGTTTCCTGTCCCCCAGGGCACTACCCGGACCCCCACACACCTTTTAAGCAAATATCTTGCATATATGCCCTCTTGGAGGGCACTCTAAAAATCGAACTTTTGAGTTCGGTTCGAGTTCGAACTTTTGAAATTGTTCAAATGCGAACCGAACACGGGTGTTCGACTCATCACTAGTCACAGCCCCTCTGGTCAGGCAAGTCCTACCTAATGAAACAAACCTGCTTTTTAAGCAACCTCCTATGCTCCTGCTGCTTTTCAGTCATGATAGAGACTGGTGGGTTTACTTTTATACCCCCCACTAGGGAATAGGCGCAAAACCAGTTTTTCTCTACATATGTATATTTGTTGTGTCCCCGGCCAGGTAATTTTTTTGCTGCTGCCCCTTTCCATGTTTTTCTTTTTATCCCAAAATGGAATTTTCCCTGTTGAGGGTGTAAAAGTAAACCCACCAGTCTCTCTCGACTGAGAAGCAGCATGATTATATGAGGTTGCTTAGAAAGCGGCTTGGTTTCATTACGTAGGACTCACCTGACAGGAGGTGCAGGTGAGCTTACACTTGGCAAGTGAGCTTACACTTTAATGGCCATTCAAGTAAACTATGCCTTGAGTGCCCTGACATTATGAAGACCTTTAGCAACATTCTAGCATATGCACCGGGCCGTCTGCTGCAAGCTAGGCAGCCTGCAAAATTGCACTGCTGCCTAGAGTGCAGCCGGCCCCAGGTATCGGCAAGGTGTCTGCCCGGCCAGCGGCACACTCTGAGTCCCGGCGGCTGGCCATATCCCATGGACAGCAACAAGGACCCTTGATCTTTGCATCTCTGGTCTGTTGGCTCTGCATCAATGTGAACTAACCGCAAAGCTCATCTCTCACTGGAGTCTGGACTCGAGTGCCAGTGATCGCTGATGACCTGTCACCTGACCGACTTTGAGAGAGAAAATGGCGAAAATAAGAGGAAAATTAGAGCGAAACACAAACCGCGCAGAAATGTAAAAACAGCAGTGGGTACTTTCGGACAGACAATGGTAAAACCACCTGGTCACTAATGGGTTAATAATGTTTGAATATTATATTTTTAAAATCCAGTGCTTTCATATATAACATTTTATTGTCGAAGAGCTCTGATACGCTCAAACACGCTGCGTATTACTGTGAACTTTATCTCTGCAGAGCTCTGTGAGATGCTTTACACAGCACACATCACTGTGAGTGTTATTGCTGTGGAGCTCTGAGATACCAGGAAGCAGCACTCAGGCTCCGAGACATTGCTCATCCTGGACACACGACCATCCTTGTCTGCTGAGAGGTATCACTGTATCGGCCCAAATGGCTCGGAGCCTGTATACGGTTTAGGCTGGGGTCAGACGAGCGTGATTTCTACGGACTGTACGTCCGTGCAGTACGGACATCGTCAGTACGGATGACGCAGTAGTGGTCACACAGTCCGTTTTTTCACTGAAGTTATTTTTGACGGATGTAGGAGGGAAAAATAAATTACAATGAAAAAACATTCTGTCCGTCAAAAATGCTGGACGTATAAATGCAGTCCGTCTGACCATGCTCCATCACTCACACACAAAGCTATGCAGACGTTGTGGACGTGGCGCACTTTGTGCGGCCGTTCTAGCAGTATTACGTTCTTGCCTGCCTTGCGTCCGTTTGCAGCGGCCGTTGTGCGTCCGCAGTTCAGTGCGGACGTACTTCATGTGTCAGGCTCCAATGGGCTTTCTTTCATGCTATCACGGACGTACTTTTAGGCGCAATCACGGACGTGAACACTACGCTCGTCTGACACCAGCCTTACCTCAAGAAAGTAAAGTAAATGAATATGTGCAAAAAGTAACAAATACAACAATAATATAAATATTAATTTCTGTTGCTTTCATTTTTCTTGGGGGGGGGAGGGCGCAAGTAGCTGGTCCTGCCTAGTGTGCATAATAGTCTAGCACTGGCCTTGCATATGGGTGAAAAGACATGCAATGAATTCATGTATGTATTTCATACCTTTAGGCTAGGGTCAGACGAACGCATTTTTATGTTGTCTGTGAAAAAGTGCGTTCGAACGAATGGACGCATTTTTTCACGGAATACGCGATAGCGGTCATACGATGCGCATTTTCGTCCGTGATTTTGTACGGATCATCAATAAAACTCTTTTTGTGTCTGGACGTTATGTTGGCCGGACATTAGCAGCGTCTGACGTCTCCTAATCACACACACACGCCTCTAGCGGACGCAGCGCACTCTGTACGTCAGTACCTGCGGTTTCACGTTCTCAAAAAAATGCGTTCATTTTCCACTTGCGTTGCGCAGCCGGACTTTTGTGCGACCGTACTTCGTATATTGGCCGTCATTGCCCGGCATCTGCTGCTAGTGCGGCCGTGATTAAGTGCGGCTGCACGCGCGTTCGCACTGCCTCAGTCTGACCCTAGCCTTAGCTGTTTATCTCCCGAAGTTACATTTAGCCAAATTCACGTGTACAAATAACCTCCAGACTATTAAATGTATTTGCTATATGCCAGCACTGCACAGGGGGAGTCCTCCACACCCTAAAAATCTAATAGAGATTGTGTACTCCTCAACCACAATTACGAAAACCAAATTTTTTTTTACCTTTTTTTTTTTTTTTTTTTTTTTTTAAACCTGTGGAAGAGAGGTTGCCTGAATTTGTGGGAGTTTTCTTGGCTTATAGTTATTCAGGCCAGCCAGTATGAATAGGAGCTGTTGTGGACGGGTCAGTTGAATCTCTTGGCCTTATTTGATTTGCCCGGTTACGCAATCTGGACCTTCATAACAGTGGCACTTTGGTCCCAGTGGACTCTGCTGCTTCTCTCTACATGGTGTTCTCAGAGCCTTCCTGATGTCACCCTCCAGGTCCCTCACAATCGGTGAAGCTGTTCCGCAGCAGAGCCTATAGTGGCTGGCAATACTGTGTGCTCGAGCTGCCACTGCAGCAGCCTTTAGATGCTTTACATCTTGATCACACCTGTGGTCCATTTATCTGAGGCCTCAACTTTTTTTTCATCTTTCACTGTATCCCAGGTCTCCCTTTTCGTGGATGCTGGAGGACCGCCCTTACAGCTGTGTAGTCCTCTCTTTTGGTCAACTAATGCCTTTCCTTATGCCCTCTCCTCTGGGGAATGTCCAGTGCCATCCTCTCTCCCTGACGGCAATGTAGATAAAACGGCCTGTTCCTGACTTCTCTGCCCAGTCCTCCATCCCACACTATCCTGTATGCCCACGGTTTTTCATTGTCTGTTTTTCTCTTCTCTCCCTTCAGTTACAGTTAAAGGTAGTTATAAATAGGGATGAGCTGTTCGGGTTCGGAGTTCGACCCGAACTTTGGCAGTTCGAAAGTTCGAATTTTGAACTTTTTGGGCGTGTTCGGTTCGAGTTAAAAAAAAAAAAAAAAGAAATTTTGAAAAGTATAGAAAATGCTTAAAAAAATACTAAAAAATCTAGAAATAAAGAGACTCTTTATTGCAGAATATTATAAGCAACGGTTTATTAGATATTGAATTAAAAACTAATGTGTACGTGGAAAGATTATCAACTCTAAATGACCTCTGTTCACATGGGCATAACACCAGGTGTTTTTAGTCTGGTAATCAATTTGATACATTGTACAATATACTGAGGATGGGGTGGTGTCTGCTTCTGATTGAGATTTGAGAATTAATTTCCCTAAAACATCCTAATATGCTGCATTTAACCCTTTCGCTGCTGAGGCTTTTCACACCTCTGTGCTGAGGTCATTTTTACCGCTTTCACTCATCATGTTTAACCACATTTTGTAGCCATATTTTGATATATGACCCAGACATATTATATATCGTTCTTTCTGGCAGACTCCACAGATTCATAATATGTCATTATTATATGTATACGTTATGTCATGTCTGTATATTTAAACAAAAATGCAATAAAAGTAGAATTTTCAATAATTTATTATGTGTAGTGTTTTTTTTTTCACATTTTAACATGCGATCGTTTGCGGTTATATTTTGTATGGGGTGCGCTTGTTAACCACTTCAATGCTAAGGACGCGCTCAGCGCGTCCTCAGCATTGCCCCTGGTATGCGGAGGACGCGCTGAGCGCGTCCTCGCATTGGGGTCAGCGTTCGGCCGGGTTCCGGCCGATCGCTGGCCCCTCCGGTGCGGGCTGACATCCTGGATGTCAGCCCGGCATCCGGAGCAGTGGCCGCCATTATTATGTGTCATCGCGCCCCCGCGATGACACATAATTCAGGCGCCCCCCCCGCATGTGCGGAGGAGGCGCCTGAAAGGGAGGGGGGGAGGTCCTTCGGACCTCTCTCCCTCCCGATCGGCGGCTCACAGGGGCTTAACCCAGGCATCATTTGGAAGGGCACAGCCTGCCCTTCCAAATGATGCCTGGCATTAACCCCTGGGGAGCTGGATCGCAAATCGGCGCTGAAAAGCGCCGATTTGCGATCCTTCCCGGGAGCTGGCCGACATCTTGGATGTCGGCCAAGCTTCCGGGAACTCCCCCAGAGGACTGGCGTCATCGTGCGCAGCACGATGACGCCAGTCCTAGCATTAACCCCTAACTGCCACGAACTGTGGAGATAGGGAGTTCCAATGAACTCCCTATCTCCCGATCCGTGGCAGTTAGGGGTTAAATTTTGATATCGTTGGATCGGCCAGAGCATGGCCGTTCCAACGATACCAAACATGAAAGTAAAAAAAAATGTAAAAAAAAAATAAAAAAAAAAAATAAAAAAAAATAAAAAAAAAAAATAAACACTTTTTTTTTTTTTTTGTTTTGTTAATGCAGCAATATTGTTCCCATTTCAATTATAATGTGAACAATGATGCTGCATTAACGATTTTTGTATGCGGTGCGTTTGTTAAAAATGGTGTCATTTTCCCCAAAAAAAAATGTAACGAGACCCCATCTCTAATTTTTTTAACAAGCGCACCCCATACAAAATATAACCGCAATTGCTCGCATGTTAAAATGTGGAAAAAAACACTTTACACGCTGTAAATTATTGAAAATACATATTTTATTGCATTTTTTGTTATAATATACAAACATGACATAACGTATACATATAATAATGACATATTATGAATCTACCGAGTCTGACGGAAAGAACGATATATAATATGTCGATGTCATATACTAAAATAAGCCTTCAAAACAGGTTTAAACATGATGCGCAAAACAGGTAAAAAATGACCTCAGCACAGGGGCGGGAAAAGCCTCAGCAGCGAAAGGGTTAAAAAACATTAGAAATGGGGTCTCGTTACTTTTTTTTTTTTTTTTGGAACATTTCGCTTTTTTTAAGAAACGCACCGCATACAAAAATCGTTAGTTCAGCATTATTGTTCACATTATAATTGAAATGGGAACAATATTGCTGCATTAACAAAACAAAAACAAAAAAAAACGTAATTTTAAATATTTTTTTTAAAAATGTTTTAAAACATTTTTCATGCTCATGTTTGGTATCCTTGGAAAGGCCATGCTCTGGCCGATCCAACGATATCAAACATTAACCCCTAGCTGCCATGGATCGGGAGATAGGGGGTTCCAATGAACCCCCTATCTCCACCATTGGTGGCAACTAGGGATTAACTCCAGGACTGGCGTCATCGTGCTATACACGATGATGCCAGTCCTCAGGGGGAGTTCCTGGAGGCTTGGCCGACATCCAAGATGTCAGCCATCTCCAGGAGAGGATCACGATCCGGCGCTTTTCAGCGCCGATTCGTGATCCAGCTCCCCAGGGGTTAATCACAGCCACCGTTTGGAAGGGCCGGTGCCTGGATTAACCCTCTGCCCCCCCGGCGATCGGGAGGGAGAGAGGTCCGAAGGACCTCCCCCCCCCTCCCTTTCAGGCGCTTCCTCCGCACATGCGGGGGGGCACCTGAATTAGATGTCATCGCGCCGCCGTGATGACATCTAATTGCTCCGCCGGGGTCCCGGAGTGCTGGGCTGACATCGAAGATGTCAGCCCGCACCGGGGCGTGTAGCAATCCGGCGGATTGCTGCCTCCTGTGCATGGCCGCGCTGAGCGCGTCCATAGCACAGGAGAACCACTTGGCTGGACGCGCTGAGCGCGTCCATAGCAGCCAAGTGGTTAACTGGTGTTTGAAAAAAATTCTAAATAACAACATCTAAGGCTAGGGTCAGATGAGTGCATTTTGTACGGACGTACTTACTGACTGACGACAAGGTAGTGGCCACACAGTCCGTTTTTTTTCACTGACGTATTTTTTGACTGATGTAGCAGGGAAAATAAATTAAAATGAGAAAACATTCTGTCCGTCAAAAATGCTGGACGTATAAATGCAGTCCATCTGACCTCGTTTCATCACTCGCATACAAAGCTACACGGACGTTGCGGACGTGGCGCACTCCGCACGTCCGTTCTAGCAGTATTACGTTCTTGCCTAACCTGCGTCTGTTTGCTGCGTCCGCCATGCATCCGCACTTCCGTGCAGACGTACTTTGTGTGTGGGGCTCCATTGGTCAGAATGCTATGCTGCCACGGACGTACAAATGTGCGGCAACACGGATGTGATAACTGCGCTCGTCTGACCCCAGCCTTAAGCAATGTTATTTTTCACCTCGGGATTAAACATTCACAGGGTTATTCAGAGAGCGGTGAAAAGCAGGAGAATAACTGGAGAAGTGAAAATTCTAGGTCAAAATAGCCAAACCAGAAAAATTCTCCCATTTATCTCACTTTCCAAATTGGCTACTTGGTCTAGATTGTTCTCTTCTCCTGGCTTTCACCTCTCTCTCTCAGGGTTGTTCAGAGAAAGGTGAAAACCAGGAGACTGGCAGGAAAAGAGAACAATCTGGACCAAATAGCCGATTTGAAAAGTGAGATAAGGCTAGGGTCAGACTAACGCATTTTTCACAGCGACCATCAAAAAGTGCGTCCGAACGCATTGCCTTATATTTTCACGGAATGCGCGAAAACTGTCATACGATGCGCATTTTTGTGCGTGATTTTTTTTTTACGGATCCAAACCAGGAAACTTTGGGTGTCTGGACGTTATGTTGGCCGGACATGAGCAGGGTCTGACGTCTCCAAATCACGCACAAACGCTGCTAGTGGACGCAGCACACTCTGTACGTCCGTACTAGCGGTTTCTGCGTTCTCGAAAAAAATGCGTTCATTTTCCACTTGCGTTGCGCAGCCGGACTTTCGTGCGACCGTACTTCGTATATTGGCTGTCATTGCCCGTCATTTGCTGCTAGTGCGGCCGTGATTAAGTGCGCCTAAACGCATGTTAAAAATTCGCTAGTCTGACCCTAGCCTAAATGAGTGAATTTTTCTGGTTTGGCTATTTTGACATAGAATTTTACATTCTCCAGTCATTCTCCTGCTCTACACCGCTCTCTGAATAACCCTGACAGGGTTAATCAGAGAAAGGTGAAACTCAGGAGAATGACTGAAGAGAAAATTCTAGGTCAAAATAGCCAAAAATCACCGCCAAAAAATCTGTAAACTTTTTCTGCGTGTACGAAAATGTCTCCTCTTTTCATACAGACTGCCGCCCCAAGCAGTTGTTTATGGATAGATTAAAGGAAAAGCATTTACCGTCATTTGAAATGTCATTTTTTGGTTTTTACATATTTCTATACATCCTAGAAATCCGCCACTTCACGGGCAGGTTATGGGGACCTCCTAGGCACGATATTTGAAGGAATTTTTTGCTTTTATTTTTAACCCATATTTCGTGGAAAACTCACTGTCCCTTTTAAAAACGTTTTTTTGTTAACTTTTTGTCCTTGTTTCCTGACCCCCAGGGCACTACCCAGACCCCCATACACTTTTTATGGCAAATATCTAGCATATATGGCCTCTTGGAGGGCACTCTAAAAACCGAATTTTCAGCCCCATTGACTTGTATGGAGTTCGAGTTCTGGTTCGGATCCAAACATTTGGAAAGTTCGGGTTCGGCTTCGAACCGAACTCGGAGTGTTCGGCTCATCCCTACTTATAAAGCGCTAATAAATTCTGTAGCGCTGAACAATGGGTAATCCAGAGGATAATGGCTCGTGACGCCTTTATCCATTAGTGGCTCATTATTACTGGCTCAGCTAAAACAGGGGATCTTTTTGGTATGTGGAAGAATAAAACCCTGATGTACAGGATTTTTTGGTACTTTCAGAAATTTGTATTTGTTTTTATGACTAGAGGTGAAAGAGAATGTCATAATACTGCAGGTATATATCAGACAGGTTATTATGGTAACCTTTTATCTGAAAAACCTGAGTGCTGATATTTTCGCTTCCAATAACAAAGGGCTACAACGCTTCTTATGTTTGCCTCCATTGTACCCCCACCCACTGCCAATCATTAACTTTTATTGGGAATGAAGATCTGCCATAGAAGGCACTGCTCCGACTGAGGCCAGTGTCAGACGAGCTCACTAAGGCTGGGGTCAGACCAGCGCACTTTTAACGTGCGTTCTGGCGCACATGATGACGGCCAATATACGATGTCCGGCCGTGCAACGCAAGTGGAATTTGAACGCATTTTTCTGAGAATGCTGAACCGCTAGTACTGACGTACTGAGTGCGCAGCTGCGGCATAGCGGCGTGTGTGTGTGTGATTAGCAGTGTCTGATATCTCCTAATGTCCAGCCTACATAACGTCAAGACGCAACAAGCGTTTTATTGACGATTCGTAGAAAATCACACCCGAAAATGCACGTCGTCTGACCGTTTTTGCGCATTCCGTGAAAAAATACTTCAATGCGTTCGGACGCACTTTTTCACGTTCGCGGGGAAAAATGCTTTCGTCTGACCCTAGCCTAAGTGCGCCTGTACTGACATGGCTTCTGGTGTCCGTCGCAGCGTAAATACTCTGCGACGGGGCCGGCCAGACGCCGTTGCGCATGCACGAATTGCTTGCGCAACAGTGGCCGTGCGGCGTCCGTGCAACAGGCCTCTCCGTCAAAGCGCCAGGACGCGCATTGACGGAGCTGAAAAATGCGATCCTTCATCATAGGAGAATTGAGCCTTGCACAGCTGAGCACACTAACTGCGCTCAGCGAGGTGGTCAGACGGGCGTCGAGTTGAAGGAATGTCCACACACAGGGACGTTCCTTCCGCTCTTCAAAACACTCGTCTGACACTGGCCTAAGATGACGATCTGTCATGGTATACAGTATGTACATTAATTACTACTATTTCTAATTTTTTCATTCTGATATTAGCACACCTGAGTTGGTTACTAAACAGTTATTTATTTTTTTGTTTCACTTAGTAGAAACTGACAAAGTATCAAATTTTAACATCAAATTTTAATTTATAGAAGTTGAGCTGGAACATTCTTCCAAATTAATTTCTTTATCCTAAAATTAGCAATTTCCTGGCTGAACATCATCCCATAATTCCAGGTTTAAGTGCATGATAACTACAACATAATAAACAATTTTGTGTGCAATTACTTCAGCCAAACAGCATGCACTGGAAGCTAGTGTTGACTTGTGGAATGACATACAACATGTTCAAGAGGCCGTGAACCGATATGATAAACACACTTATGCAGGTGTTAAATAGCAATAGCTTAGTTCATAATGTGTATGAACTAAGGTCATCATACTGTTTGTGTTTTTTTTAACCTGGCAATTTAGGTTTACATTAGTGTGCAATGTTTGCTTTTACTATAGAATAATAATGGCTGTATTTATAGGGTTATTCAGAAAGAGGTGAAAAACAGGAGAATGACTGGAGAAGTGAAAATTCTAGGTCAAAATAGCAAAACCAGAAAAAATTCTCCCATTTATCTCACGTTCCAAATTGGCTATTTTTACTTACCCTTTTCACTTCACCAGCCATTCTCCTGGTTTTCACCTCTCTCTCTGAATAACCCTGTTAGAAGGAGCCTGGTTTAATTAATTTAAAAAAATTTTTGATTCTGAGCAACTTTAACCTCCCTGGCGGTATTCCCGAGTGTGACTCGGGGTTAAATTTCGCTACTGCGAACGGTAACCCCGAGCCACACTCGGGCTGGATGTTTACTCCCCTCCTCCTGGCTCCCTCGTTGTCCCCCGCAGTGTGATCGCGGCGAGCTGCTTCCTGGAATGCTCCCTGCGAGTCACACGTTGCAGGGGGGCGGGACCAGCATAAAAGATCTTTTTACAATTTACATTTTGGATTATACAGTGTAATGTTTATGAACGGCCACTAGGTGGCAGTACAGGATAAGAAATAGACCATACATCGTCTCACCCTTGTTTTCATACAGATTTCAGTGTTTTTTGTTGTATTTTATTGAATATCATTTATTTGCATTATTTTGGATAATTATTTTTGGGATAATAAATTATGTCGTATTTACTATTTATTTTTTATTTATGAAGGATTTTACCAGTAAGGACTCTTGCTTGCATGGATTTCAGTGCGTGATTCCTAATTATTACAGGCTAATTATGTACAAAAACACGTTTCCTTTTAAACAAAAATTGAGACGCTTTTAGACATGAAATTTTGAAAAAATTAGACCGCCAGGGAGGTTAAGCAATGCCAAACATGATGCGCTGCTGGTTGTATCTATGGGAATTCTATGAGTTCTAATAATTCTGGTCAGCGGTGGATCCACACACAAGTTTTGGGATGGGCACTTTAGGCACAATTGGTAAAGTGTTCGAATCACAGTAACAGGAACTGGCAGGCTGTGCTCATCACACTCACTCTGTCCAGAACCAGGGGCGGATCCAGACACAGGTTTCGGGGGGGGGGCATTCTACCAGTTTTGGCCAAGAGCTGGTGTTGGGTTTGCAGTGACAGGCAGATATATTTGCCCCAGCTCACATGGATATATATATATATATATTTGCCCCAGCTCATATATATATATATATATATATATATATAATATATTTATCCGTGAGCTGGGGCAAATATATATATATATATCCATGTGAGCTGGGGCAAATATATCTATATATATCCATGTGAGCTGGGGCAAATATATCTATCCATGTGAGCTGGGGGCCTATATATATATATATATACCCCCAGCTCACGGATATATATATATATATATATTTGCCCCAGCTCACATATATATATTATATAATATATATATATATTATATAATATATATCCGTGAGCTGGGGCAAATATATCTATATATATCCATGTGAGCTGGGGCAAATATATCTATCCATGTGAGCTGGGGGTATATATATATATATACCCCCAGCTCACATGGATAGATATATTTGCCCCAGCTCACATGGATATTGTAACAGAGTGCCAGTGGAACCTGCCAGGGTGGCAGGAAAAGTGATAGATGGCAGATACATTCCTCCACGAATGCTTAGATTCATCATCTAAGGCAGTGGTCCCCAACCCAGGCCCTCAGGGCCCACTAACAGGCCAGATTTTGCAGATCACCTTGGGGAAATGCAGACTGAATCCTGCAATCACTGAGCAGCAAATCATAACACCTGTGCTGTGCTTTAGATATCTGGCAAACCTGGCCTGTTAGTGGGCCCTGAGGGCCTGGGTTGGGGACCACTGATCTAAGGTACTGCTAGTATAAAGACCAATAGCTCTTTAACTTGTATGGGTAAAACAGATTCTGGAGCTGGTGTTACCAGGAGTTTAATTAGCTCTGGGTGGGACAGGGATTAATTTAATGTGCAGCTGCACCTAGCAGTGTGTGTGTCTCAGTGCATGGAGAGACGGTGTGTGGAATGCAGAAACTCCTGTGTTGGGAGAAAAAGCCTGTCAGTGGGACAGGATTCCATGGATGAACTTTCACTGTTTCCTTGGAGGAAACCATCTCAGCTTGGAGGACTGTCTCTAAATACCCAAGTAAGGCTCAATGGAGCGGACTTTTATTTGTTTCTATGAACTGATTTTTGGCTGGATGCCTGCAACCTTTTTGTTTCTATTTTTGTGACTTGATTGCTGTCTGAAATTAAAACTGGCAATTTCTGAAGCGACTGCGAGTTTGAGAATATATATATATATATATATATATATATTTCTCAATCTATATCTCCACAGCTCACATGGATAGACATATTGGCCCCCAGGCAGTTCACGTGGATATATATATTTGCCCCCAGGTAGTTCACGTGGATATATATTTGCCCCCAAGCAGTTCACGTGGATATATATTTGCCCCCAGGCAGTTCACATGAATATATATATTGCCCCCAGCTCACATGGGTGTATATATATTGCCCCCAGCTCACATGGGTATATTTGCCCCCAGCTCACATGGCTATATTTGCCCCAGCTCACATGGCTATATTTGCCCCAGCTCACATGGCTATATTTGCCCCCAGCTCACACATGGATATATTGCCCCCACTCACACATGGATATATTGCCCCCGCTCACACATGGATATATTGCCCCCGCTCACACATGGATATATTGCCTCCGCTCACACATGGATATATTGCCCCCCGTTCTCACATGGATATATTGCCCCCCGTTCTCACATGGATATATTGCCCCCCGTTCTCACATGGATATATTGCCCCCCGTTCTCACATGGATATATTGCCCCCACTCACACATGGATATATTGCCCCCGCTCACACATGGATATATTGCCTCCGCTCACACATGGATATATTGCCTCCGCTCACACATGGATATATTGCCCCCCGTTCTCACATGGATATATTGCCCCCCGTTCTCACATGGATATATTGCCCCCCGTTCTCACATGGATATATTTGCCCCCACTCACACATGGATATATTGCCCCCCGTTCTCACATGGATATATTGCCCCCACTCACACATGGATATATTGCCCCCCGTTCTCACATGGATATATTGCCCCCGCTCACACATGGATATATTGCCCCCGCTCACACATGGATATATTGCCCCCGCTCACACATGGATATATTGCCTCCGCTCACACATGGATATATTGCCCCCCGTTCTCACATGGATATATTGCCCCCCGTTCTCACATGGATATATTGCCCCCCGTTCTCACATGGATATATTGCCCCCCGTTCTCACATGGATATATTGCCCCCCGTTCTCACATGGATATATTGCCCCCCATTCTCACATGGATATATTACCCCCACTCACACATGGATATATTGCCACCCGTTCTCACATGGATATATTGCCCCCGCTCACACATGGATATATTGCCCCCGCTCACACATGGATATATTGCCCCCGCTCACACATGGATATATTGCCCCCCGTTCTCACATGGATATATTGCCCCCCGTTCTCACATGGATATATTGCCCCCGTTCTCACACATGGATATATTGCCCCCGTTCTCACACATGGATATATTGCCCCCGTTCTCACACATGGATATATTGCCCCCGTTCTCACACATGGATATATTGCCCCCGTTCTCACACATGGATATATTGCCCCCGTTCTCACACATGGATATATTGCCCCCCGTTCTCACACATGGATATATTGCCCCCCGTTCTCACACACGGATATATTGCCCCAGCTCACACACGGATATATTGCCCCCAGCTCACGCATGGATATATTTGCCCACAGCTCTTGCCTCCTCTGCTGACCCCAGACTCCATATCCACCCGTTGGCATTCTTCTCCCGAGGAGGCGAGCAGCTGCTGACATGCAGCTTGGCCGCTCGCCGGGAACCACCTGACAAGCCTTGCCGCCACATTCTCGCGAGATCGCGTGGCTGGTCAGGTGGTTCTCATCCCAGGCGAGCGGCCAAGCTGCATGTCAGCGGCCGCTCGCCTCCTCGGGAGAACTGACGAACGCCAGAGGCGGCGATTTTCGGGGGGTAATTGCCCCGTTGCCCCCCCCTGGATCTGCCCCTCTCCAGAATATTGTCATACAGGGTCTGTCCTTCTGTTGATCGACACCTGACAGAAACACCACATATACTCACACATGCTTGGACAAACAGTTTACAGACATTTTAGAGGTTTATAGATCTTGCAACTCTAGATGTTAGATACATAGAAGTTAATCACTGTTGAACCATTTCTCCCCATGTGCTGAGCTAAGTTTGAGAATTTTTTTACTTATGACATTTAAACCATATTTTAAATAATGCTTTGTAGTAGTATCCAGACAAATTGTTTATCGTTTTGTCGGCAGACTCAGCAGATTATCTATCATTACAATGTGTGTATGTCATGCCACATCAGAATGCCAAATCAAAATGTCAAACATTTGTAAATTTCAATCATTTTCACCATGTAAATTTATTTTTACACATTATCCAAAACTTTGGCTATATATTTGACACTGTACCCTTTGTTAAAAAAATAAAACTCAAACAGAACCGGTTACTGCATTTTTCGATTAAAATATGCAATTTTAACTAGAATTGGAAAAAAAATATTTTTTTCTATTCCTTGTACATTTCACATGCTCATATTTGGTATCACTTGAAATACCAGACTCTTGCTATTCCATTGACGCCACTCTTGACTATGTAGAGTGCATGTAACCACAGATATAGTGGTTCAAAAGTCCCCTGTATCTCCTACAATGGGGTTGCAGTTCGGGAGGGGGGGGGCAAACGCCCCCTTTTGTCCCCTCTCTGGATCCGTCAGTGCTGTTCATTGTGCTGGCTAATTCATGCCTCTCCTGTAGGTGGCGCACGACTAACATTTTAGATTGGAGGGGATGACATGATGTATACTCTAATCTTGCACACTGCCTGGGAAATGTCACGTTGAGCTACTACAGCAGTATTGTGTACTTTAGAACTACAAAAATACAAAGCTGATTCAGATTTAAAAAGATATATTTTTTTTCTTTTTGTATTCTAACTATGGTCATGTTTGATATGATAGGAAAGGCCAGACTCGGTCCTTGCCAATGACATCTCACTGAACTTAATGGGCTGTATGAAAGTGGAGATACCTGGATTAAAGGATCCCTGTATTCATGCAAACTATTCTCCAGCTTTGCTGGAGATAAAGGGGTTTCCGCTTAACGTTAGCAGGGAAGGAGGGGGTCTGCACACCCAACCCATCACCGCAGACTGCACACCCAACCCATCACAGCAGACTGCGGCAAGGGGGAGAAAAGGCCCTGCTTTATCGCTGTAATCGCAATAACGAAACTCTCACGGCGTCTGCGCCACAGGGTGACTTTATATGACTTGAGAGTCTCGTCCTCCATATTGAAGGGGTTAAAGTGGTACTTTTATTAAAATCTAATACTCACTACACTGAGAATAATGGTAAAAAGTAAAACAATGCTAGACAGCTTCAAATTAAAGTACTGTGGAAACTATTGCGAAATCTATGGAGGACTTCTGGAAGCCGTTCCCTAGACAGCGTATTCACTATCAGGGTTATTCAAAGAGATCCGAATGGCTGGAGAAAGGTAACCGAACGCTAACCGAAAGGTAACCTTTCTTGGCCATTCGGCTATCCAAAGAGCAGGCAATTCGCCAAATCCTGGCGAATTGTCTGCACATACGGTGCCTGTTCGAGGGCAGTGAAATCCCCATGAAAAAGCACTGCTTCGGCTATTCAGAGAACACAAACCAGCAGTGAAAGGTTCCCGAAATGCCCTGCCATTCGGTGGTTTAATTCGACAGGTTTATTCAGGAGAATCCCATAGGCTTCAATGTTAAAAATATTCCCGTTTTAATTCTATATCTAATAAACCATTCATTATAAAATTCTGCAGTAAAGAGTCTCTTTATTTATAGATTTTTTTTTTTAACTCATTTTTTCTGTAACAGCCCTTTTTATTATCATTCCCTGGACCTCCTATGTAAATTTCAGACATTTTCGGTCAGTAGTTTCTTTAAAAACAGCGTTTCATTTTTCAAACAATCAAGCAAACTGTCAAACTAATTTATTCACTGCCGCCTTCTGCGGTGTTGGGTTTTTCCGGCGGCTGCTCTGCATGTGATCTGCTCCTGCTCGGGTTTTTCCGGCATCTTCAACGGGTTAAACCAGATGTTTTTGCGGGTTTTCGGCGTGCATTCGCTGGGTTTTCGGCAGCTTTTACCCTGCATTTCGACAGTCCTGTGGTGCTTGCTGAATACACCGCAGGGTCGCCGAACTGGGTAATCCAATTTGCACCGAATTGAAGAGAACGAAAAGTCACCAAACGTGCGGTGACTTTTCGAATCTCTTTGAATAACCCTGTATATTTTCAGTAAATGCTATGTAATTCCGTGGCGGTCACCGAAGTAAACCTTAATCTACTATTTTATTTTTTTTCAATTAAAAAAGGTAGTTACTGAAAAACCCAATAATTTACTATGAAATGTCCAGGGAAAGCGTTTTAAGTATGTTTGTAAGCTATAACATTTTTTACACATTTACATTTTCAGCAATACAGCGCTGCCAATGTCCACAAACAACATTTTGCAGAATACATTTAAAGTAATTAACTTGCCAAAATAAGGAGCACTAGCTGAAGTCACTTGTGCCCTGAAAAGATGGATGAGAATAATATTGGAATGCTAAACACAAGACTGCTCACGCAAGAATATTGCCTGTAAATATATATATTTTTTTTTAAATAAAAAAATTATATAATCTATCCATTTCTGTCCTTGGAATTTGGGAAATGGTTACAATTGTTTTACATGGTTTTAATTTAGGCTTATTTTATTTTTTTGTTATCCCTTTCAAACTGTGGGTTATGGTGATCCTTCCCTTCCTTTTTATTACCTGTTGCTTGAGCTAGGGAGGTGTGTAGGCAGCACGAACTGCCGGGGTATTAGGTCGTTATTTCTACCCCTCTTTATTTCATCCCTCCTGCTCTCTTTCAAATTTTCTTGTAATTGTTTGTATTTTTCTGTATTTTTGTGTGATGTAGTTATTTCTCATCCACATTTATTCCATTCTGTTTGCATATAGGTTGCGCATACTTTTTGTGGGATCCCACCCCCCTTTTTTTCTGGTATTGTTGCCCAAATCCTTCACTATACACATTTTTTATGTTTTTTAAATGTTCATGGTTTGTTAACCTCCCTGGCGGTCCGATTCCGACATATTTTATGTCAGAATCGGTACAATTAATCTGGCCCCCTAGCATTATAAGTGTGGCTCGGGGGTTAACTTTCAATGCTGAAAGCGGTATCTTCGAGCCACACTCGGGCTGATGTCCCTGCGCTCCCTCGCTGTCCCCCGCAGTCACACTCCAGCCAATCGTGACGTCACACTTCCTGGTTCACTCCTCGCGAGAAGGGAACCAGGTAGTGTGACGTTCGCGCTCAGCTGGAGGAGAATGCAGAGGTCAGCGAGGGAGCGCAGGACATGTAAGTATCCAGCCCGAATGTGGCCACACTCGGAAAAACGTCAAGTGGGTTAATTTGTTTAGTTGGTCATAATAAAGGATTCGTTTTCTATCAGGGTTATTCAAAGAGATCCGAAAAATCATCGCACGTTCAGTGACTTTTCGTTCCCCGTACTTCTGGGCGTTTCCTAGTTCGCTGGCCCTGTGGTGTATTCGGCAAGCACTGCAGGGCCCCCCGTAGTGCAAGGAATACTTGCCGCAAACCCGCAGAACACTCACTGAATGCCCGCAGAAACCGCCGCAAAAACCAAGCCGAATGCGCCAGAAAAATCTGTTAATTTCTCCATACGATGCAATTCGGCGATTCAAAAAGCTGGAAGTTGGTCAAATATTGGCAAAATACGGTGCCTATTCGATGGCAGTGAACTCCCCATAGAGAAGCAATGGTTAATCTAGTCAGATATCATTGAACAGCACTGAAATGTCCTGATTTTTGGTGGTTTCATTTGACAGGTTTAATCATGCGATTCCCATAGGTTTCAACATAAAAAATATTCCCTGACCTTTATATATAATTTTCGTGCAGTAGTTTTTTTGCAAACGCCCTTTAAAAGTTGCAGGTTTTTTTTTTCTTTTTTTACACCCTTTTTGGCAGCTTGTTGTCTTTTTCCAGTAGCTGGTCGGCGGTCTGTTCGGCGGGCCGTCTGCTTTTTATGGATCGATCCGGTGGTTTTTCGAATAGGTTTGGCTTCCTTTTTTCTTTTTTTTTTTTTTGCAGTTTTCCAGATTGCTTCAGCGGCTTTGTTTGCGAATTTTCGTCTCGTTCGGCTGGTCGATTCACCGCACTTCGGGGACCCTGCGGTGTATGCTGAATTTGCTTTGATTTGCTGAAGTGGGGCGAACAGGAGAGCACTGACATGTTGGTGACATTGCAGTGCTCTCTGAATAACCCTGACTGATTTTTAAGTAACAGATTCTGCTCCTCCCTAACACTAGTGTAGATTTTTCCATACTCGTATGATTTCCAGCAGCGTCCACAAGGTGGCGATTACATGACCGCAAGCCTACTACTTCAGTATAACCAGCAAAAGAGTGTTGCAGGGTGTCAGCAAAAAATGTTTGAACTCCTAAAGGGCGAATGCCAGGAAAAGGGCAAAAGTGGCTCTGTGTCTTGACTGCACAACTCCTATTTTTATACAGCATTCCAGATAGATGCAAGCCTTTTTTTTTTGTCCTCTTACTTGGTCTCTGCTGCCATATATTTCACAAAGTTTAGCCTGCTTTGGTTACTAATGCTCTAAAAACCATCCTTTGCTAAGCAGATGGTGTGCTTTTCGATCAGCCAAGCTGATCTACACAGATTGCATTTTAATTAGGCAAGTAGAGTCCAGCAATATTAAAAGGGGGGGGGAAAAAACACTGAAGTAAAAAAAAAACAAACAAACCATCAAGATAAATAATTAAACAAACCTAATTAGGATATAAAGAGCAATTCTTTCTCACAGGATTGCCTGACAAAGCACGCTGTTAGATATCTTAATCACAGTGGTGGAAATCCTTTTAGATCGCTACTGCCTTCATAAATTTCAATATCTCTCCACCGTTATTGCTTACCTATACCTTTCCTGTGACCTTTACTATGCTATAGGCTACTGACTGCTTAATGTCTTTTTGAAAGAACGGTTTATATATTGATGGAAAGATAAGTAGCTGTGAGTGCTTTGATGTAGAATAAAGTCCAGTAAGGAGAGCTGATTGAATATCTTTACCCATTTTTATTATATAAAGTTTATATTACATGTCTTATCACTCTCCTGCTCTAGATCTAATTCTCACATACATTTTAGTTTATCTAGCTTAACCATTATTAGGCTAGCTATACAACCTGTGACAATCATCCCTGATTTAAAATAGAATTTTAAACGATACTCTATTAAAAATATTGTTCCCTTTTCTTTGCCCTTAAATAATTGGGCAAAGGCTGCTGACAGCCTCTATTCCCTTAATTCCCTAACTAACGTCATTGCGCCCATGTGCGATGACATCAGTGGGAGTCCCCGGAGACTTGACTGACATCCAAAATGTCACCCACTTCCGAGAGAAGTCTGCAATCCGGTGACAGTTCGCAGACTGGCACCTAAGGATTTAAAGAGGCATCACTGGAAAGGTCAGACTGTGAGAAGGGGACCACTCTATTCACCTTGACGACTTTAACTTATTAAATTGGTCAGGCTGAGTAGAATGTCCCTTTTTTAAAAAAATAATTTCACGAAATGAGTGAGAGAAGGGACCAGATCTGAGTGTGAGAAGAGCGAGTTTGGGTAAGGTACCAGACCCAAGTGTGATAGGGAGTGAGCTTGGGTAAGAGACCGAACCCAAGCATGGGAAGGAGATTGGAGGAAGAGACTGGACCAAAGGTAGGGATAGCAGCTCAGGACCTTGAAAGGGAGGGTGGGGTGGTGGCACAGGACTCCATCTCAAAGTTAGGAAAAAATACCGGTCGTATAGCTCCTCCAGCCAGTGGAATCACCCCAGGGTCTTTGCTATAGTTTGGCTACTGTTGTAAAAATTGGAAGATAAGGTGTCCAGCGCTCACATGCCATAAAAATTATACATGAAAACTCCTTGAGTAAAAATTAAGGAGACATGTAAGAGGGCGATAACCCAGTGTTCTACATGCCAGGAAAAGTAAAAGCTCCTTACGTACTATGAATAGTAGTTTATTACACAAATTATTGTGTACAGGATTACAAGTCCATATATGGTCTAGGACAGTGTTTCTCAACTCGTATCCTCAGGACCCAATAACGGGCCTGGTTTGTGGGATATCCGAAGCACAGCACAGGTGATATAATTTGCTGCTCATTGATTGCAGTAATCAGTCTGCATTTCCCCAAGGTGATCTGCAAAATCTGGCCTGTAGTGGATCCTGAGGATTGGAGTTGAGAAACCCTGGTCTAGCAAATCAAGCCCATTCATGTATAACAAAGATGGAGGCCAGTTTCCAAAAACTATGAAATGTATAATAAAATAAAAGCTGAGGAATAAAAAAAAATTAAAAAGTAGATTCATAGTTGCTATATGAATCATGTAAGATCTGTACGCAAAGCCGACGGTCGATTCTTTAAAAATATCCAGTGAATGAATTGCACTATAGTAATCGATTTGTGACTTTTTTTTTTTTTTTTTAACCTGCATTAATAGCTGTAACCTTATCTAGCAGGGAATGAAGGAGTAGTTTGCTTGTTTTGAAAATTCAAGTGTACTTTATAAAAGATGAGGAACAGGTGAGGAATCTTCAAAGGCTAATGGAAATATTGACAAAGCTGACTTTGTTTTTCCTTTTATTTTCTTTAGGGCGGCTATAGATGCACTTGCGGCTCTACTGAAATCAAGTAAGTCTATTTTTAATGTGCAATTTAACTTCTCTTTTCACCACATCATTACAAAGAATATAAGCTAATATAACGAACAGAATTTAAAATTTATTAATTTAAAATAAGATGGCCCTTTCCACAGTACGCTATGCAAAATGCATTCATTAAAGCAAATGTGGAGTATAATTAAAGGTGCAAAAAATAAAACGTTACTAGCATAGATAGGATATTAAGTGAATTTATGTGCCACTAAATGCTATTGGTGACAAGCTGCTTCATATTTATAAAAGAGATATTATGATTGTCATTTGTCAATTTTTTTTGTATGTTTACTGAACAAAATGTACATTTGACATATAAAGACTTTATATATATATATATATATATATATAAATATATAATTTGTGAAAAATCATCATTTTTTTTTAACCTATGCAATGACATGGTTGAGAACTCAATGTATTTCTTCCTGGTAGAAAAAATACAAATAATTAGTTTTTAATGTGCTATCATGTTTCATAGCTCTGTAACAATGTTTCTTTGTAGTTGTGCTGTGTTGTAGATGTATTTCATTAGCAACCTAACAAAGTCACATGGTACATAAACAGTCGATTTTCAAAGGGCTTTTGCAAATAATCATAAACCGGTCAAAGTAAAAGCAAAGGATCCCGTTACATAGTTGTTTATGGTAGCGTCTCGATATTTAAGCGTCAGCACTGGCATTGATACTCCATAGTTGACGCTACACTGCGTTGAAGTCAGTTTGCGCGTCACAGCTTGCGCAAGCTTACTGTACTTTGCGTCTCCTATACTTAACATGGGGAGTGCAAATTTTTTTTAACGTCTCAAGACGGTAGGAATTACAAGGTGCAGGCGCAAGTTAACGTCGAACACGAATTGACAAATTTAAACACCAACTAAAACCTGGTGTTAAATGATTCTGCAAATGCAAAATCATTTATCACTCTCCAAACCCCCCATAAAATTTCCACACTCACCTCTCATCCCAAAATGAAAAGGGCAGCATGATCCGCTGCTTCTTCTCACTGGGAGCAGAGTGAGACTAGGAATAAATAGTCCCCAGTCTCCCTCCGGGATCAATCCGCGGCTCTGAACGATCTTGCAGCAGGTACACTCATAACTCCATGGTGTTCTATGGACTCCAGGAGACGATACTCTTGGAGACGCGTAGTGTCGCTGCTGCTATTCAGCAGCTTTGCGCAGCGTTCCGGGGCAAGGTGCTAAATTGGCATCTACCTTGGAATATGATGTTAAAGTGGAGACGGTAAGAGAAAATCTGCAGGCGCGTTCTCCATTTTAGCGCTAACTATGTAATCGGGCTCCCATCGTTTTGTGCATCTAGTCAGAACTTCTCCATCCTGCACTAACTCCCGTCTGGTGTTTTATTGTTTAATCCGAGGAATAGTTTTTATTTATCGTGAGAAAGGGTAACAATATGGCAGGATTGTTAAGAACATAATTTGCAGATACAGTACTGGGTTGTGAAGGTTTGTATCAGATGGTTTTGATAAATATAGCTCTTTTGGCAGGTAACACCATATTTCCATGTTTTTTGCCATTTTAATCTGCAGAAGTCATAATCTCCCTTCCTTGATCCTTAGATAGCATCTTCATCTTTGTATAATTTGACTTATGAATAGGTTGCTACATTACAGTATGCATTTCTTAATATTTCCATATCATACAGAAATAGCTTCAAGGTATATATATTGGACATATCATCCCTACTGTGCTTTTCAAAAACCTTTACTCTGCTAGATATCAGGTAACATGCCGCCTGCAGTCTTGATATAATTATCTCTTGTCGTATAATCTGACAGAAAAGTTTCCAAACTGATTGCCCAGTAATAAAATATCAGTTGTAGGTTTTGACAGCGTATAACACTAAAATGTCGCAATAATACCACTCACTTTTGGGAGCAATCCACATTCCCTGAATTATGTAAGTCTTCCAAATTATTTGTACAGATCTAAATCTATTTGTATTAATATCAAATAAAATATACATTTTTAATATAATACAGGGTGTCCATAAAGTCTCTATACAGTTTCAAAAATTTTATTACAAACGGCAAATGAAAAGACAGATAAGTGAAAATTATTACAAAATATATTTAAGGTTTTTTGCCTCATTTAATACACCTCTATATGGGCACCATTAGTTGCACGAAGCACATCAAGGCAGAACACAATTTTTTTTCTTTGTCCTGTTCACTGTAGCATGCACTCATCATTGGTGGCAATGGCATCAGTGATCCTCTGCTTTAGATTAGTGATGTCCCGTACCTTTTGTTCGATACACAATATCTTTAACATAACCCCATAGAAAGACATCAATTACTGCAAATGTTTACCTTGACCTTTTGACTGAATACGTGGCACCACAACTACATGACCTTCAACCAACCATCATTTTCCAGCAAGATGGTACACCACCACATTGGGGACTGCATGTTCGTGGGTTCCTAAATTAAACATTTCCAGGCTGTTGGATTGGAAGGGGTGGCCCAATTGGTGGCCACCTTTGTTCACCAGATATCACTCTCCTCGACTTCTTTCTATGAGGTTATGACTTGATCTCAGTAGAGATCAAAGGATAATCGCCTTTTAAAACAACTGATAGAATAATGATGTTACGCCTCCTGT
The DNA here is from genome assembly GCA_009667805.1 of Leptobrachium leishanense. NCBI lineage: Eukaryota > Metazoa > Chordata > Amphibia > Anura > Megophryidae > Leptobrachium > Leptobrachium leishanense. The sequence goes on along the minus strand of CM019065.1, from coordinate 114,054,711 downwards.
TTTCTCACGGCTATCAGTAGCTCTGGTCCACATTCACCAGGGGCCTCTCCTAGATCTCCCAAGGACTCCAATATGCCTGTGGCATTCAACATCCTCTTTACTTGATCCCACACACATTTAAGAGCTTAAACGACCTATGCATTTCACACTCTGTAATACAGTGCAACATGAAATTCATCTCCTCTTCCTTGTTGAGTTGTAAGGCCATCATCGCAGAGTTATTTTTTGGGGGGAACATGTTAATGTATTGAAATTAAAAAGCTTGGCTAACACATATTTTTAAGGAACTCTATTGTGTTCCCATTCCAAGGGAAAAGGTAATAATTCACATGTCCTATTTTCATTAAAAAAGATATAAATTAGAGACACGTTGTCGAGTATTTTGTTCTTTTTTTTTTTTTCTTTACGACTATTTTTGCATCTTTTCTTTTTTTTTTTTAATATGCCTCTCTTGATTTAGCCAATGTTTCCCCACATGATTAGCCAAGCCAACACTGACATTCAATGATTATAGGTGAGTTTCATTTCTTGGTACTTAGTTAATAAAGCCCTTCAGGAACCCATAATTCACCCTATAGCATCCAAATAATTTAGATGCCGATCCAGTCTATAAAGGCTAAGTACCCTTCAGTCATCTGTTTACCATGTATAGGAAAATCTGACGAATAAGACACTTGAAACCAAAAGAGGAAAACACTATGGTTAGGATGGTATGAAAACATAACCACAAGCAATGTCATAGAACATTATAGACAATTCAGTAGAACAGTAAATAAATCCGCTAAGCAACATGAATAGAATAAAACATGAAAAAAATACACACCAATCCTAAACCTGCATGCACCACAATAATCCTAGATCTAAAATTACAAAATACCACCTAGTTTCACACTCATTCAGTTCATCCATCATTGTTGAGATCTGCAATATTTATATCCTATAAACAATTTAAATATGAGCGCCAATACAAAAACCTCTATAACATTAATTTGGCTGTTGTTGCCAAGTGATCACAATCACTGTGATAATCGCTTGACCGCTAGATGAAGAGCAGGGATGAGCCGAACACTCCCTGAGTTCGGTTCGAGCCCAAACCCGAACTTCCCATTTGTTCGGGACCGAACCCGAACTCGAACCCCATGCAAGTCAATGGGGCTGAAAATTCGGTTGTTTAGAGTGCCCTCCAAGAGGGCATATATGCTACATATTTGCCATAAAAGGTGTATGGGGGTCCGGGTAGTGCCCTGGGGGACAGGAAACAAGGACAAAAAGTAAAAAAAACGCATTTTTAAGTAAAATAAAAAGTTTTTAAAGGGACAGTGAGTTTTCCATGAAATAAGGGTTAAAAATAAAAACCAAAAATTCCTTCAAAAATCGTGCCTAGGAGGTCCCCATAACCTGCCCATGAAGTGGCGGATTTCTAGGATGTATAGAAACAGTTAAAAACCAAAAAAATGACGTTTCATATGACGGTAAATGGTTTTCCTTTAATCTATCCATAAACAACTGCTTGGGGCGGCAGCCTGTATGAAAAGACATTTTAGGACGCGCAGAAAAAGTTTAGTGATTTTTTTTTTGGCTAAATTATTGTGAAACTTATGCAGGCTTTGGATGAAAGTAACAATAGTTGCTTTAAAATTGGGCTTTTAGCGTCGGCAACAGTGCCGTCACACCGTAACCCCTCTGAGGATATGAATCTGATACAGGCGTCAATGGCAGTGCACCCAGATATTGTGCCTTTAGTGCCAGGCATGCAAGTACTATCATACAGTAACCCCTCTGTGGTATTGTGGAAGAATGCAGGGGTGGACCATGCGGTCCTATATTAAAAAGATATGAATCTGGGAATGGGCATCAGTGCACCCAGATATTCTGCCTTTGGTGCAAGACTGCCAGGGCAGCAAGTATCATCATACAGTAAGGCTGGGGTCAGACGAACGCAGTGTTAACGTCCGTGTTGCCCGCACATAAGTACGTCCGTGATAGCATACAATTGTGTTAAATGGAGCCCCACACACGAAGTACGTCCGCACAGAAGTGCGGGGGCTGACGGACGCTGCAAACGGACGCAGGTTAGGCAAGAACGTAATACTGCTAGAACGGACGTGCAGAGTGCGCCATGTCCACAACGTCCGCATAGCTTTGTGTGTGAGTGATGCAACAAGGTCAGACGGGCTGCATTTATATGTCCAGCATTTTTGAAGGACAGAATGCTCTTTCATTGTAATTTATTTTCCCCGCTACATCAGTCAAAAAATACGTCAGTGAAAAAAAACGGACTGTGTGGCCACTACCTTGTCGTCAGTCAGTAAGTACGTCCGTACTGCACGGACACACAGTCCGTAGAAAATGCGCTCATCTGACCCTAGCCTAACCCCTCTGTGGTATTGTGGAAGAGTGCAGGGGTGGACCATGTGGTCCTATATTGAAAGGTTTTTGATCTGGTAATGGGCGTCAGTGCACCCAGATATTGTACCTTTAATGCAAGGCCAGCAAGTATCATCATACAGTAACCCCTCTGTGTTATTGTGGAAGAGTGCAGGGGTGAACCTTGCGGTCCTATATTAAAAAGATATGCATCTGGTTAAGGCGTCAGTGCACCCAGATATTCTGCCTTTGGTGCAAGACTGCCAGGGCAGCAAGTATCATCATATAGTAACCCCTCTGTGGTATGGTGGAAGAGTGCAGGGGTGGACCATGTGGTCCTAATATTGAAAAGTTTTTGATCTGGCAATGGGTGTCAGTGCACCCAGATATTGTGCCTTTAATGCCAGGCCAGCAAGTATCATCATACAGTAACCCCTCTGTGGTATTGTGGAAGAGTGCAGGGTTGGACCCTGCGGTTCAAAAAAATAAAATTATATAAATCTGGCACAGGCGTCAGTGCAGCCAAATATTGTGCCTTTCATGGCAGCAAGTGCCTTCACACCGTAACCCTTTTGTGGTATTGTGGAAGAGTTCAGTGCTGGAGGTTTTGTGAATGCAGAAGAGGACATCCCCTATCTATTCCATTACTTCAGCATCAGGGGATTGATAGCTGCTGATCCAGGACTGATTCATTTTTATAAATGTCAGCCGGTCTACAGAGTCGGTGGACAGACGCACTCTTTTTTTGTCTGACAAAACCTCCAGCGGCACTGAATGTCCTTTCGGAAAGCACGCTAGATGAAGGGCAACCTAGTAGCTGCATAGCATATTGGCTAAGTTCTGACCAGTGATCCAATCTCAACACCCAGTAAGTCAGTGGATCATCTGCTGGAAAGGTATCCAGGTCTGCCCTTGCCCCTAGGTAGTCCAGCACCATATGGTGAAGACGCTGGCAATGGGTGCCTACATTTGACGTCCTTGGGCGTCGTGGACTAAAAAAATTTAAAAAAGCATCAGTCAAGCGGCCCTGGCCTTCACCGCTATTCCTCTGATCACCCACAGCCTCAGAAGCACGTGTGTCAGCACTTGGTAATCTACCAGTGCCTGGAAAGGTGTTACACAAATGTCGCTTTAGAGCGTCAAGTTTTTTCATCCTGTGCTCCCTCTGTGCGGGCAGGATGAGCTCTGCAACTTTCCCCTTGTATCGTGGATCAAGAAGGGTTGCCAACCAGTAATGATCCCTCTCCTTGATGGCACGAATCCTGGGGTCCTTTAGCAGGCTTTGCATCATTAGGGAGCCCATGCAGCGTAGGTTGGAGGTGGCATTAGCTGCCAAGTCTTCCTGGTCAATGAGGATGACCGTATCGTGCACTTCCTCCTCCCAGCCACGCACAAGCCCTTCTGTTTCTGGGCACACAAAACCCTCCCTTGAGGAATCCCCACCTTCAATGCCCCCACTACTTATATAGTCCTCCTCCTCCTCATCCTCCTCCTGTCTGATCGGAGTAGGACCTGCTGGAATGCTGTCTGCGTAAAGACTGGGGCCTTGAGAGCTAGGGAAGGCCTCCTCTTCCTCCCGCTGCTCTGCCTCTAGAGCCACATCTATAATTCCCCGCAGAGTGTGCTCCAGCAGGAACACTAAAGGAATTGTATCACTGATGCATGCACTGTCCCTGCTCACCATCCTCATTGCCTCCTCAAATGGTGACAGTACAGTGCATGCATCATTGATCATCAGTCACTGCGGGGGGGGGCGGGAAATCCAGTAGACCTGAACCTGTCTTGTGTCATACTCACACAGGTACTCGTTGATGGCCCTCTGCTGCAGCATTGCTAATGTCGAGTTCCACCTGGTGGGCATGTCACAGATCAGACGGTTTGTGGGAAGGTGGAATTCTCTTTGAATTTCTGCCAGGCGAACGCTTGCTGGGAATGACCGTCTGAAGTGGCTGCAGACTTTTCTGGCCTGGATGAGAAGCTCTGGCAGCCCTGGGTACTTGGTTAGGAAACGCTGTACCACCAGATTTAGGACGTGTGCTAGGCATGGTACATGCGTCAATTAACCCTTGCGTAGGGCAGAGAGAAGGTTGCTGCCATTATTGCAGACGATCATTCCCAGCTCAAGCTGGCGTGGTGTTAACCATCTCTGCACCTGCCCCTGCAGAGCTGACAAAAGTTTTGACCCGGTGTGGCTCCTGTCCCCTAATCAAACCAGCTCAAGCACAGTATGGCATCTTTTTGCTTGAGCCATTGCGTAGACCCTGTCAGGTGCCGGTTTAACTGCCACTTCACCAGGGACAGAGAAGGAGGAGGAGGAGGAAGAGGTGGTGGTGGTGGAGCAGACAGACCTCATACAAGCAGCTTTCTGAAGGCGTGGTGGATGAACAAGCTCCAGCACAGAGCCCCGTCTTGGATCGCTCCCAGCTGCAATCAGAGTTACCCAGTGTGCCGTGAAGGAAATGTAATGACCCTGTCCATGCTTGCTGGACCACGTGTCTAAAGTGACATGCACCTTGCTGCTGACTGCCTTTCCCAATGACTGGATACCATTGTCTTCCACGTGCTGGTATAGTGCTGGAATGGCCTTGTGTGTAAAGTAATGGCGTTTTGGAACCTGCCACTGTGGTACAGCACATTCAGCAAATTCATGGAAGGGAACAGAGTCCACCAGCTGGAAAGGCAGCAGCTGCAATGCGAGTAATTTTGCTAAGCTGGCATTTAGATGCTGTGCTTGGGGATGGTTGGGAGTATATTTTTTCTTTCGCTGCAGCAGCTGCGGCAACGTAATCTGACTGCGTAAATCTTCAGATACTGGGATGATGTCACATTGTGAGGAAGGACCTGCTGGTACATCCATTACTGAAGCATCATCCCTGTCGGTGGAGGTTGTAGGCAATGACATGGCAGGACATACAGTGTGGGTAGAGACAGATGAGGAGGAGGAGGAGGACCTACGCAAAGTTTTGCGCCAACGGGATGTGTGGCACTTGTTCATATGTCGCCTCAAGCATGTGGTACCCAAGTGTCCGGTGTTTATCCCACGCTTCAGCCTCATCTGACATAGATTACAAATAGCAACGGTGGGGTCTGCTGCACATTTCTTAAAGAACTCCCAGACAGCAGAGTTCCTGCATGTGTTCTTTGAGACAACAGCACTCTGCACCCGGAGCAGCTCTGACATGTGATGCCTTGGACTGGCTAGTGCTACGGTTGGTCACAGAGGATGTTGTGCCTTGTGTTTGCTGTGCCTCCTCCTCCTCCTCCTCCCCCTACTCCTCACTTGGTTCCTCAGTTCGATCTGGCACCCAGGTGGAGTCAGTGACCTCATCATCAATGTCATCTTCACCCCCTATCTCCTCGTCACTGGAGCCAACTTGGCAGTATGCTGCAGCTGCTGGGGCAACATGAGTGCCTGTTATTTGTGTGTCATCACTGGCACCCCCTTCCTCTAGGTTTATTATACTCCCTTGCTCAACCTCAGAGATTGAATCAGAGCACTGTACTTGCTGCGCATCCTCAAGCAGCATGTCACTCTCATTGTAGTCAAACAATTCAGCTGACTCCTCCGTGTGTGATAGCGAGGCTACGGCAGGAGTAGCTCTGGACATGGAGGCTGCATTAGATGCTTTGGCAGCTGAGGTGGACTGTAAAGCACTAGAAGCCTGGCTGGCAGAGGACTCGGAGGATGAGGATGGCCTGGTTAGCCAATCCACCAAGTCCTCTGTATGTTGCTGCTGCTTAAGACGGCCAGCACCAGTTAGAAAGGACAAGCGTGCCCCTGCAGAGGATGCACCACGTCCACCACGACCAGAGACACAGCCTCCCGACACAGGGGCTGCTTGCCCTCTTATCTGTGTCTGGGAGCGTCTGCCTGTCCTTCTTTGTTCTTTCAGACATGGTGAGGGATTTATAGATTAATATATACAGAACTCTGATTCAACTCTGGTATAAAGATTTAAAGAACTCTGGTATAACTCAGTGAGACACACTGATAGCTGGCAGCCAGTGACGAGACACAGATAACCTCAATTCACAAATGTTTTAAAGAAATTAGTGAGCCCCAAAAAGATTTGCTGGCACAGTCACAAGACCCAGAAGATCACCTCAATTCACAAATGTTTTAAAGAAAGTTGTAAACCCCAAAAAAACTTGCTGGCACAGTGACAAGACACACATCACCTAAATTCCCTGATAGTTGGTAGAAATGAGACCCCGCCAGACCCCCCCCCAGTAGCGTGGCAGACCAGCAGTAACAAGACACAACTATCTCCTTTGAAATCTCCTCTGAAATGCGTGCAGAATCGGCGCGTGGAAACGTTATATAGTGTGCTGCGGGACTTAGCTCTGTGAGCCCATGATTGGCCAAAATTTGCCCAATCAGGACTCTGAGCGGTGATTGGCATAGTGTTGAACCAGTCTTGCACCAGACCTGTGGTCAGGTGCAAGGCTGTAGCCAATTACGAGCTTCAGGCCAGTGGGAAAATGCATTGTGGTCCATTGTGGTCGAACATGCGGCGAACACCCGGAAATGTTCGGTGTTCGCGATCTACTCGTACAGGCTACGTTCGGGTCGAACCCTGAACAGCTCATCCCTAATGAAGAGCAACAACTCCTATAAATGGTGGGAATAACCTCTTTCAAAATAAGGGTGTGACATAGGCCCCTTTTTAAAAGTAATAATAGCATGATATTTATAAGTTGACATGATCCCAATAGCTGTAAATATTAGTTTGACAATGTGTGAATTGGTCAAAACGAGAAATTGTTACTAGTGTTTTGGAGACTGTGTGGGATCATCAACTTGATCTGTAGTTAGGTGCCATTGTACATTGTATCAATCATGGTAACTTGTTTATCTGAAGAGAAAAATAAACAGTTAAGAGTAAAATTCTAAAATATCAACAAAATAAGCAAAAAATAACTATTGGGGAAAAACCTAGCTAAACCTAAAAATAATCTGTCTGTTGGATGTAGTGATGTAACAGGGAATTAATGGAAACTAATAAATTTGAGAAACTATTTCTACCAAACCTCCAATGCAGAATGTTGCCATCTATTAATTTGTTTGTACAAATGGTTTAGAGATATGCTTATCAAATGGGAAAATCCCTGCAGATTGCTAAATTACGGGTGGCACTATATAATAATATGATGATAGCACAAGCTTTTACATCTGGTTTGTGCTATTAATAGATATAATTATTGCAGAAATAAAAAATGCCATTGCTTCAGGAAGTAGGCCACAACATTTAGCTGAGGAGCGTTCACAAGATTAAGCAGAGAATTTGGATTGCAAATGTGATTTAAATGTCAGTCAATTAGAATATTGTGAATGTTCCATGTCTAGCAATGTTCAATAATGAGAATGTATCACATCAGCCAAGTATTTTCAAAGGATTTGTGTATTATCTCAGGCTAAGACTCCTAGTAGAAATATTCAGCCATTAATGTTCTGTTTATGCAGGGTTTTGTGCCAGTACTTGTTGAGAATGTACTATGTCAGGGTAGACAAGGACACACGAAAATGCACATATTAATTCTACAATCGCAAGATCACTTACTGCCAGCTTCTGGGACTGGAGGCATTTCCTTCTTTCGGAAGCTTCTGGGAGAATAAGAAGAAACTCTGAATTGCTCGTTATTCAACAGAGAAGTCGTTAGTATTTGAGAGTGGAGCTGCAAGAGGTAAAGACATGCAAACACTAATTGCAAACTAGGTCCCCTAGTCCAATGTTGGTGCTACTTGTACCTGCTGGGTGGAGTAGAGGTAACATCACTGCTCTATAACCGTGGAGACACAGGTTCGAATCCCGCCTAGAGCACCTCTCCAGCAAGTGTCCTTGGGCAAGACACCTAAAGGTACATACTCACCACCCAGGACATACTTGAAAACGAGAGAAATCTCAATGTATCTTTCCTGGTAAAATCCTTTCTCAAAAAGAAGAAAAAATTACAGACACTAACGGAAAAACTGAGCATTTGCCGTTTTCCACTAGCACCTGCCAATTAACACCTTTAACACCAGTGGTGCTAAGTGCCGCACGTCTTATCTGCTCCAGGAGTCCGTAGGACTCTATGGAGACAGGACACGAGAGCCGAGTACCCAGTGTGCCTCTGTAACGGAGCGAGGAAGTGGCGGATCCTGATGTCGTCTGCATCGAAGGCGATTATGGGATTATATGGAGGGGTTACATCATTGTGTTATGTGATTGTGCTGAAGGGCAGTCACATTTCGCCAGGGTCTGAAAGACCTTATCCTTCTCAGAAAACATCAAATGCAGATGGAGAATGTGCTCATTGGAATAGCTCGTTCTCCATCTGCTGCACCACATTAGCATCTCCCATACAAAGTATACGACATGCTAATGTACAGTACTAACCTGGCAAGCTTGTGTCTCGGATGGAATATGCCATTAAAAAAAGGGCACAGTGCTTGAGCCGATACGCTGAACAGCTCAAAAGCTGCGCTTAACAGCAGCATGGGATTGGGGCCCTAAAACCTGTGGCTATGATCTACAAAGCCTGGATTACTAGCTCCTTATTGTCTCATTACATGTGCTGATGTTCCTTTCTCAGGCACAGGGTGGTGCTGCTATACAATATTTCCACCACGGTTGTTCCTAATACCGCATTATTTTAGTCAAATAATTTTGTTTATCTACGTGTTATTTTAATCTAATTTCATTCAGTTTTGTTATCCCATATTTTCTGCGCTTTTCAGCACTAACAGCTTGCACAGCTTTAAGAAAATTAGCTTAAATTGTTCTCCGAAGCTTTTTCCAGTCAGATTTTTTTTTTTCAGTTTTCAGGGGAAGGCATGTAATACAAACAATCTTTCACACACACAGAATAAAAAGCATGCTGTACAGTTGGTCTAAAGAAAATTTCAGCATGTTCAGTAATTTCCATTATGGCTCTTCTCATTTAGAAACATTAATAAAATAAACAGATGCGTAACCTAAATTCCCAAGTTGCTAAATTGAGATTTCAATAAAAATGAATGATGTGATGTTCCATTCAGAATCATGTTTTACTTTCATAAATAGGTTTTCTCACTCATTGGCTAATACGTGTGTACACAAAATGAAGAAATCAACTCTGGAAAAAGGAAAAAAATTAACTATCGCTGGTCTGTGACGGGATCACTTAGGATGGCAGGATCACGTCGCAGCGTCATGACGTTTCAATGAAGCAGGACACATGGTGTAGCACACTAGTTGCACACGCTACACTGGACATGCTGAAACCCTCCACGTTGAAAAGCTATGTGCGTTCAGGGCTACAAAGAGCGATCCAATAGGGCAGGATTGAGCTTTTTAGTGCTGAGTGCACGAACTGCGCTCAGGGAAGTGGCCACACAGGCGTCCGCATGGAAGGAACGTCCACTCTCACGGACTTTTCTTCCGCTCTCAAGTGCACTCGTGTGACTCCGGCCTAAAGGGATACTCTATTGAAACATACAGTTCTTGTTTGCCCTTTTTAATAATTGGACTGATCCTGCTGATAGCCCCTGACCAATTATTTATATACATATTTTTATTTTATGATTTTACTCACCTTTTGTCCATCATGAGCAGCTCATCGTCTTCAGCTCAGGGACTCCCTTTCCTGGAAGTCCCTGCAGCTGCCTAAGAAATGCAAATTGTGCTTCACTACAGACTTGCTCAGTTTGCACTTGCACGTAGCAATGAATCGGAGCTGGGCAAGCCTGTGCAGATTTGACCTATCGCTGCTTCTCTGAGACCACTTACCATCGCAGGTGGTCTTAAAGAGTGTGATGTCAGCATGCTCTCTGCACACTGACATCACTAGTGAGCACTCCAGTGAACGGTAACTGGGAAATTCCAAATCTCGCTTGCTGGGTGGGGTGGAAGAAACTCTTTCACTTCACCCCGCAATTTCACCAGTTGGTAATTGGGGGAGGGACATTCCTCACATCCTGACGACTTTAAAACAAAGTGGTTGGGATGAGTAGAGTGTCCCTTTTTAATATATGGCAGATGTTTCAATCTCTATTTTCCTTACTGATGATCACATACTACATGTAAGAGTAATTCTTCATGTTTTTCTCCTTTGCTTTGTTTTCTTTACATATTGTTGCTACGGTCTATGATATACAAGACTTCAAAAGGATGCCATGCTCAGCGAATCATATCTTTGATTAATTTTAAATGGCATTGCCTCCTTTTTAGGCTAGGGTCAGACGAGCGCAGTGTTAACGTCCGTGTTGCCGCACATAAGTACGTCCGTGATAGCATACAATTGTGTTAAATGAAGCCCCACACACGAAGTACGTCTGCACAGAAGTGCGGATGCTGACGGACGCTGCAAACGGACGCAGGTTAGGCAAGAACGTAATACTGCTAGAACGTCCACAACGTCCGCATAGCTTTGTGTGTGAGTGATGGAGCGTGGTCAGACTGACTGCATTTATACGTCCAGCATTTTTGACGGACAGAATGTTTTTTCATTGTAATTTATTTTCCCTGCTACATCAGTCAAAAAATCCGTCAGTGAAAAAAACGGACTGTGTGGCCACTACCTTGTCGTCAGTCAGAAAGTACGTCCGTACTGCACGGACGCACAGTCCGTACAAAATGCGCTCATCTGACCCTAGCCTAAAAATGTAAATAAAAGTTCATGTTGCCAGCACAAGGCATACACAATGTAACTACTATTGCTGATGCATTACAAGCCATATCAGTATGTCCAACCACTCCACCGGTATCTGAAAGTACATTTTAATTGATTTTATTATTCTACACTAACTCTTTTTTATATCTCAACTTTCTTACTGATTGTATTAGTTGAATGAGTGTTGTATTATTTATTAACCCAATGTGTATCTAAGAGTTTGCACTTCCACAGCTGATGCCAGCGATCCAGTTTATTTGTTCATTCATGTTTGTGTCCATTCCATTTAAAAAAAAAATGCCCTTTAACACTAGTTGACCAGAGACAGAGGCAGGTACCGTAAAGCGCTCTAAATATTTTGTCAAACTGATAAGCTTAGAGAAAACAGTCCAACTTATTTGGAATGCAGTAGAATTCAGGTGAATTCCACATAGATTTTAGTTTCATAAATATGCTATCAGGGTTATTCAGAGAGAGGTGAAAAGTAGGAGAATGGCCGGAGAATGGAAAATTCGAGGTCAAAACAGCCAAACCAGAAAAATTCTCGGATTCATCTAACTTTCCAAATTGGCTATTTTGACCTAGAACTTTCCCTTCTCCAGTCATTCTCCTGCTTTTCAACTTTCTCTGAATAACCCTGCTAGTTTAAGAAAGACTTAAATCTAATTATTGACTAGTTGGTAAACAAAAAGTCTTCATAAAGAGCCAGCATTCTATCTGAGGTGTCTGAGCACTGCACATCTGAAAAATAAATTTATAACACACACACTTTTCTCACTTTTTGTCCTGCTTCTACTCCTCACGCTCTGCAACAATGGAACTGCTCTTTCCATATCTTTCACCAATCTTTTAATCTTTTAATGTCCCCTTCACTGGATCCTCTTCCACAAGAACCTCTCAGAGTACCATGAGGCTCTCTTTTTGGCCATTTTCTGTTTTCAATCTATACCTCCTCTCGTGAAACTAATTTCTTCCAATGGTTTCCAATACCAGTTCTACGACAATTTTCTTATTATGGATCATTTATTGGTCTACTCGATCACTGTAGATTTAAATACAGTTTTGCATGCAAGAAGTGCATGATTTTATGTAAATTTGAGAATTCTTGCAGTTTCAACAGCCAACATATATTTTCACCATTGTGTGCAAAATGGTGTGACTAGATGAAGACTTACAGGGTTATTCAAAGAGATTCGAAAAGTCACCGCACTTTCTGTGACTTTTTGTTCCCCGCACTTCGGGGTAATCCGGCGATCCTAGTTCACCAACCCTGTAGTGTATTCAGCAAGCCCTGCAGGGCCTCCTGTAGTGCAGGGAAAAATCTCCGCAAACACACTGAACACTCACCGAAACCCGCAGAAACCACTTGATTAACCACCCTGGAGAAACCCGACTAGCCGCCGATCACGGCGCAGAGCAGCCGCCGGAAAAAGCCAACACGCAGACGAACGAGGTGATAAAATAAAAAACCGTACGCTTGAAAGTTTGAAAATTTCAACGCTGTTTGCAAAAAAACTACTGAACGCAAATGTCTGGAATTTACATACAAGATCCAATGAATGATAATAAAAAGGTCTGTTACAGAAAAAAGAAAATATGATGTAAATAAAAAATAAACGGAAAAAGTTTGCAAAAAAATGCCTAAAAGATCCTAAAAAATCTATAAATATAGAGACTTTTTACTGCAGAATATAATAATAAACGGTTTATTAAAAAAAATTTAACATTGAAACCTATGGGATTCTTATGAATAAACCTGCCGAATGAGACCACCGAACAGCAGGGCACTTCAACTTTTCCCTGCTGTATTGTGTTCTCTGAATAGACAAAGCATTGCTTCTCTATGGGGATTTCACTGCCCTCGAACAGACACCGTATGTGCAGGCAATTTGCCAACATTTGGCGAACTGCCTGCTCTCTGAAAAGCCAAATGGCCAGGAAATCTAGCCGTACGCTGAATTTCGGTGTCCGGTTACATTTCGGTGCCAGATCGGCTCTCTTTGAATAACCCTTTAACAGGGTTATTCAAAGAGCAACGAAATTGCCGACCCTGCGGTGAATTCAGCATTCACTGCAGGGTCCCCGTAGTACGCCGAATGCATCCGATAAACCTCTGAATGCATCTGATTTAAATCGCCAAAACCATCCAATAAACCGGCAAACGCAGCTGAAATCCACTGAGCAGACTGCCGAACCCCTCCGATCAGCCATCAAACCACACTGAAAAAATCTGGCTAAGCACCGAATGCAGCCAAAAAAACCGACCAGCCACTAAACAGGAAAAAAAAATACAATTTAAAAGGCATTTTAAACAAGAATAATGCATGAAAATGCATGGACATAATATATCAGGTCCGTTGAATAACTATAAAACAATCTGTTACAGAATAAAAGTAACACCATTTAAAAAAAAAATGGAATTAATAACATTTTACTGGAAAAAAATCCGAAAAATGCCTAAAGAAAAAAATAAGAATTTTTGCTGCAAATGAAACGAATAAACAGTTGAATAAAAAAAATTATAAAAATTGTGAATTTTTTTTTATTGAAACCTATGGGATTTTCCTGTTTAATCATGTTGAACGAAAGCTCAGAAAATCTGGACATTTCCCCAACCTTCCCCTGCTGTTCAGTGTTCTCTGAACAGATTAACCATTACTTCTCTATGGGGAATTTCACTACCGCCAAAAGTCACTGAATTGCACCATATTTCACTGGCAATTCGCCAATATTTGCCGAATTGCCAGCTTTCTGCGTAGCCGAATTGCCACGAAACTGCATCGTACTGGGAAATACACAGTTCGGTGCAATTTGATGGCAAATATGGCTCTCTTTGAATAACCTATTATAATTGAGCAATCTCCCTTTTGGTTGAGGCTTTGCCAAGAAGACTTGCAACTTCTATGAAGATAAGGCTTTAAACTGACTCTAATTTATGCAATCAATGACTTATGATTCAAGAGAAGCAGCCTTGACGTTTGTTGAGTTCCCTGTGGAAGTGACGGTGCTGGCTCTTGGTTTAGAAAACAAGAAACGTATCATAAGTGACACTTTGCTGCTCATCAAACAATATCATCCAACATACAGTTGTATTTTTTTTTAAAGAAAACGCTTATTGTACTTCTGCTTTTTCATGGGGGAAAAAAACCAAAAAGAGCCTCTATTTACAAGTCTTAATGGTGACTGCTCATAGACTCCGTGAACAGAAAGTACAATGTTACAAACCTTTATTTTCTCCCAGCACATGTTATATACACTTTTGACAGTTACTAGAAGGGGATATGCTGCCCCTCTAACCTCAGAGTTTCACAGCTGTGTGAAGCACAAGACATTCAATACTGATTTTTTTTTTCTTCCAATCATAAGATCTTAAAATAAGGATATATTTTCATGACATTTCTTAACAGAAAGCCTGAAATAACAAAACACAATAGATCATGCAGCTGATACGTGCTTTACCATCCAGAGAGGGAAGCAGGTACAGCCTGAACCATAAATGATGTTATCGGAATGTCTCCTAGGTTAATCATATTTGATAGCTTCTTCTATTATGACAGATATCTAAACCTGCAGCGGGTTTGGGACATAAAAGTTAAAAACCTAGAACATGTCATGTACAGATTGATACTAGACTAGTTGGCAACATATAGGTTAGATATCATTTATATAATTTAATTACATATTTTCCCTTATCTTTTAAAACACAACTTTTGAATACATTTTCCGCTGACCTGTAGTTCTGTTGTCAACTGACAAGAGCCTACGATAAATCACTCAGTTGATTCTCTTCCCATGTCTCTTCTGTTGTCTTAATTTATACACAATATTTATTGACTCATGTAGGCAGCATAGTATAAATTCAGGAGAAAGGAAATCAATACCGGTATTATAGGCTGAAGGAAAAATGACAGGTAGTGGTGCAACAATAGATGACATTATATGGTTACGGGGACAACTGTGCTTTAACATTTTGAGTGTTTCAGTCATTTTCTGCAAATCATTTATTATGTTTTCAACAATCTGGAGCTTTAAAAGTAAGGCATGGCTAGAAAAAGTTCTGAATTTTCCACCGAGTACACTAAATCTATGAGTGTAGAAGAACATTTATTTTGGAGAATGAGGAAAGTGCGGCATTAATTAAATATAATGGCACTAAAGTCCTGATGTACCGCAAAAGAAACCACTTATCTGCAATCAGGCAGTGGCGGAAAATGTAATTATTGCTAATATATACATAAATACTGATATGCATAAACAGTATAGTGTGCCATGGTTTTTGCTCCTAAATTACTGAATATAGCCGTGAAAACCTGAGTTATTTTGACATTAGTTCTTGAAAATGGCACAATTGCTGTCGTTGGTTACTGATCTTTGCTTTCCTCAAGAATCAATGAGATGTTGCTCTGTTTTAGCATAATTTACATGTTAATTGTATGCAGATGAAGGGCAGCCATCAGGGAGTGACAGCCCATGACATGTTCAGGGGCCCATTGACTCAAAGGGTCCCGGCCATGCCTGGTGTACTTTGTCTACGTAACACAAACCTATGGATACCCCATGACACCCAGGACTGGCCCACAAAGATATCAACAAATTGCAGATTGACTGCAGCATCTGGGGTTGGTAAGAGCACTCAGATTTATCACTGAGGGAGCTATTAGTATGGTCTTCACCAAGGTTGAGGTGCTGACCAATGCTCTCCCACAAGAGAACAGTTTTTATCCCCACATTAGAGGGGAAGAGTTTACAGAAATAGGCAGCGGATGGAAGGGGGCCCCGGCCAATGGTTCCAAGAAATCTGATGGCAGCCCTCTGCAGATGACAGAAAAAAGAGTTGCATGTTTCAAATAACGATGTGTCTGATGCAAACAGTGCTCAGCTATTTCTGATTGAGAAATGCCCTTTCTGTCCTTCTTGTTTTCACCTCTTATCTCGCTTATACGGAGGGAAACTGAGGATAAATTATCGCAGGCCAGTGTTTCCCATCCGTTTCCTCAGGGACCGCTAACAGGCCCAGTTTTCCAGATATCTGAAGCACAGCACAAGTGATCTGATTTACTGGTCAGTGATTGCAGGATTCTGTCTGCATTTCCACAAGGTAATCCTTAAAATCTGGCCTGTTAGTGCTCCCTGATAACAAGGTTGGGAAACGCCATCATATCCCATTCCTGAGTTCGGCCAGCAGAGTTTTGCTTCACTTGACTTCTGTAAAATATAACTATTCATGTATATGCTATCTATATTTAACTAGATTCAGCATATTCTCAGTGAAATTTTGTGTGTGCTTCTTTTTGCAAAACTCAAATTTTGGTTTTAGCTGTTACTTTATTTTAAGGAATATATTTATATATACACGCACATCTCGTCTCCAAATCAGACTGTCATATGTCAGAGTGCTGTCACCTTATAAATAAGTAACAACAATAAGTGATAAGATTCAGAGCTGCCTCAATAACTCAGGAATTGCAAATGGGATTCATGCATTTTAAATGAAATGACCTCAAATTGTCAGTGTTACATTGAGTAATATTCATGATTTTATAGCAACACTACATTATGCAAAAACTTTCCCCGTAGTTATATTAAAAGTTGACTAGAACCTATCATAGGATATGTTGGTCCTGAACCAATAATCACATCATCCCAACTTAGAAAATACAAACAAAGCTAAATTAAATAATTTTAGATTAGTTATTGGCAGGGCCGGTGCTAGGCTATTTTCGCCCTAGGCCAGACCAGCTACTTGCGCCCCCCCCCAAAAAAAAACACGTGACATGTGTGAACGTATCACAGAGCTCCACAGCAATAAAACTCACAGTAACAGGCGGTGTGTATGAGCGTATCACAGAATCCACAACAATAAAACTCTGTAATGTGCGGTGTGTATGAGCGTATCACAGAGCCCCACAGCAATGGAACGCACAGTAACGGGCGGTGCATATGAGCGTATCACAGGTCCACATACCCCCACCCAATGTGTCACACTCACAAATACACACACAAACAAACAAACACAAACTTACCCTCACAGCCCTGGTTGAGGCCTGGCTTTGGGCCTGGTGGTCTCCCCAGGCTTCGGGGATGGCCCGCGGGACTCCGTGAGACATCCTGGCAGTGCCAAGGGGGAGAGCAGCGTGGGAGCCACCGCGCTCAGCACCGTCCCAGGCCCCGAGGCTATGTGTTCACCTAGGCCCAGCGCTGGGGAGGATGTCTGCCCGCCGCTGTGCAGGTGCCTCTGGGGTGGCCGCAACCCACGGCGACCCTGCTGCCAGAGTGGGGGGTGGGCTGCTGAGGTGTAGGGGCAGGCGCTGACCTGCTGAATGAGGTGGGGGCGTTCCTAGATTTTGCGGCGTGCAGCTGCTCCAGGGCCGTGCTGACTGTCCAGGCAGGAGCACTTCATACCGCCTGCTTCATGGACGGACCGGCCCTGCCTGTGGAGCTCAGCGGCCGCCTAACTCACCTAGCGGCTTCGCCGGCCCTGGTTATTGGCCTTGCCCACTGATTGTTCAGAGAATTTTGCAATACTTAGCAATGTTTTTATTTAGTAAAAGGTCCTACAGGAAATGTACATCAAAATACCTACATAGTCAAAGTTTTGTGGATCAGATTCTTTGAATTGGGAGAAGAACAACTCTGGTTATTCCTGGGAATTATCATATTTTTGTTTACGGTAAAAACTTCACATTACAGTTGTTGTTGTTCTAAGTCAGTGGTTCCCAACCATGGTCCTCAAGTATCCCTGGCAGGCCAGGATTTAACGATTGCCTTGGTGAAATGCAGACTTAATCCTTTCAATCACTGCCAGTCAATCATATCAACAGGTGCTGTGCTTCAGCTATCTGGAAAACCTGACCTGTTGGGGGTATTGAGGACCGTGGTTGGGAACCACTGATCTAAGCGATCAAAGTTAATTCCATGCAAATCAAAAGAATAACATTTTGTATTAACTAGTCGAAAAAACAACCGCTTAGGGCTCGAATCCAAAAAAGCTTTTAAGCTCATCACTTGAAGGTTTATACGTAACAACTATAAGGTTGCCACAAGGTTGTTTCCAGCTCATCATTAGCAGCTTCAGTGGTTCGCAACCCTGGTCCTCACATACCCCTAACAGGTCAGGTTTGCCAGATATCTGAAGCACAGCACAGGTGATATGATTTGCTGCTCAGTGATTGCAGGATTCAGTCTGTATTTCCCCAAGGTGATCCTTAAAACCTGTCCAGTTAGGGGTACGAGGAACCAGGGTTGGGAACTACTGTTGTATATTAATGGTCCCTATATGTTCAAGTAGCCATTAATAACTGCTCTCTGTTCTCAGCTAGGGCAGGTATTCTGCAAAGAATACCAACTCTCCAAGCCTGTTGTTAAATGATTTGTGTTAAGAGATTTTGCACTCTGCTTCAAGGAATGTGTCCTCAACAGGAAATAATTAAGGCTGAGAAGTGCATGATAGTAGTCTTTATAGGCGTAGACCAATTACTGGTGGCCGATATTCAGCAAATTACTGATATTGGTATCGGCCTTTTATTTGGCGATATTGCTGACAATTGGACGAGTTTGAAGTTTGAAGCTGCGACGTGAAGTCCTGCAGATTGGTGCCAAACCGGCACTGCTTTGGGGCTTCTACCACATCAGGCCAAACACTTGGCTGACACCTCTTGTTGTAGGCTGCCAATAATCCGTATTTGTATCGGCTCTGAAAAAAATTATATCGGTCTATCCTTAGAGCAAATTTTATATAAACTACTAAGTAAGGGTACCCAGATCTTCCAATATCTGATGTTGGAAATTTGCACAAGTCCATGCTCCTTTTTTGTTTTATTATTATTATTATTATTATTATTATTAGGAATTTACCCTGCATTTAGCTCTTTGCGTTTTTACAGCTGTTTACCTGCATGCATTCCGACTGTAAAGACAAACCAGGAGCACATGACACAGAAGGCATTGTACATCCTTGCAGAGCCATACTGCACAGAAGAATTGGGACAAATATGACCTCGAAGTGCATCTGCAGTGACCCCTCCTCCCAGCGTCTGTCGTAGCATGTTGACGGCTCGACTGGGAGGGCCACACGGTGTAACATGCGTAATAGTATTGCACATTACAACGGGCGTGCAGTTACCTCCCTGTCAAAATGCCACAGTGGACGTTGGACAGGTCTACAACGTGTGAGCCTCCATTGCTGGCTCGAGCTTTGTACGGCTGGGCCCACTAATGTGCACTCAGGGAGGTGGTCACACAGAGGTGCGAGCGGAAAGAATGTCCGTTCTCAGACATTCCCTCCACGTAAAGCAGGTGTGAAATGTTTTGCAAATGACATCTGTTAGTGTTGTACAGTAAAGAAAGAAAAACAAAGTTAACCAGAATTCTTACATACCAAAACCAATAAAGTCTATGGAGTTAGTAAATTTGCAACAGCTCTAATTAAGTTTACACCTGACATGGAATAGACTTCAGTAGCTGTGACATGTTTACCACAGTGTTGATTAAGTTTTATACCCATCTCGTAATCTATTCCCAAGTATGCTGGAATTCTAATAAAGGAATGTGCTTTCAAGGGAAATATTCTGAGCTATTAGAAAGTTTAACGTGATATTTCTGGTAATATATTATTTATTTATTTATAAAGGATTTTACCAGGAAGGATACATTGAGATTTCTCTCGTTTTCAAGTATGTCCTGGGGTCAAGAACATGGTTACAGAAATACAAAGTAGTAAAATGCAAGAAATTAACACAAAACAAATATACAGATTAACAGAAAATAAATCTGTAGGAAATATAGTCACTATGTTACATGTTTACAGGTGCATTCCGTATTGAGGTGTGTTAATATGGAGCTCTTAAGGGACTTTAGACTGGGGGAAGATTTGATGGTGTCTGGGAGGTTATTCCATAATTGTGGGGCTCTGTAGGAAAATGAGGATCGGGCCACTTGCTTTTTGTATTGTGGTATTGCAATTAAGGTGCCGGTCCTGCATTGGAGGTTATAGGATGAGGGAACTGCTGAGGGAAGCAGCCTGTTCAGGTAGGGTGGTAGCTTCCCAAAAAAGCTCTCAAACACCAGGTTGGAAAAGTGAAGGGTGCGTCTAGGTTCCAGCGACGGCCAGTTTAGTTCTTTTAACATGTCACAATGGTGGGTCATGTAGTTACATTGTAGCACAAAGCGACAGAATGAGTTATGCAATGTAGTAAGTTTCTGGAGGTGTGTTTGCGGGGCGGCTGCATACACTAAATCTCCGTATTCAATAGCTGGCATAAGCATTTGTTGTACAATCTGCTTTCTTACCGCAGGGCTCAGGCAGGATTTGTTTCTGTACAGGGCACCTAGTTTGGGGTAAATTTTAGATGAAAGTTTTTCAATGTGGGGGCCAAAGGATAGATTTGTGTCTAACCACATACCTAGATATTTGAGAGAAGTGACTGTGGTCAGCGTGCCATTTGATTTTGTCCTGACACATAGATGGGGTGTTTGCAATTTGTGTAGTTTAGGTGCTGTTCCACCTTGTTGTCAAAGCAAATAAAATTTGGGCATCAACCTTAAAAATAAATGAATCACCTTATAACTATTTTGTATCTGCCAAAATATGTCTGAATACCATGGAATATGTGTCAAAATGGATGCGTATACAGAAGAAATCAGAGAGCCAATCCGATATTGTCCGCACAACTTGAATGAATGCAACTTTCCAGTTTCCGTTCTATTTGACATGGGATAAACTAACTGTTATTCAGAGAAGTTTACTTGCCAACCTGGTTTCCATACCTCATAATTAATGAGTTAAAAAATGTTTATTAAATTGATAGGTTTTCAAGACCCCAAATCAATCAAGGGTAGACTTAAGATATTAACTCTTACAACCATTCTCTGGCAGTATCTTGGTTACCATAGTTGGGCATCTGTGTCTGCTAGTCCATCTCTAAAAGGTCTGTTTCTGACTACTAGAGTTCAAGCTGATGCCCAATCCTCTTGGCACAAAAATTCTCCATGGCACACCAATTCTAATCTCTATCACCAAATTCATTTCCCATGCAGTCTTATGGTATGAATCCAAACCATCACACTACCTCCTATTGGATGGCACATGATTAAATTCTAAAGAGATTAACTGACCATTGCATATATCTATCCAGTTTAATGGGAAACTTAGGGTCTGTTATATCTCAATACAACACTGAGAGAGTAAGGTGCTGATGACCTCATTTTACCATTAATAGAAATCTCCTACTTCTTAGACATAAATCATTGTATCTTTCATATGTTTTAAGTGACTTACAGTATATTTGGACTAGTTAATTTTTTTAGTGTGATATGTAGCCAGGCCTACCTTAGGTTTATTGTTTAGACACCTGTTCAGTATGATTAGTCGCAAACTCAGACATTTATGAGTTTGATTTCTAGGTTTTATTATTCTAATAAAAACAATAGCTCTCATCGGAAATATTGGTCCAAATGACTATTTCCCGTGCAGACATGAAGACACTGCAGCTGCTTGTGTGAGGAATCCTGTTGGATTATAGAACTACATCCAGGTCAGAGGTCAGAACAGGAAACAGGAAGTCTATGCATAATCAATCCATAATTAATAAATAATCAAGCCAAGATCTGTTTTAGGTTAATTGTTTACGAAGTTTGTATCGAATGTAAAAAAAAAAAAGGGAGATGTTATGTATTGACTATGCATATACTTCCTGTTTCCTGTTCTGACCTCTGATCTGGATGCAGTTCTATAATCCAACATGATTTCTCACACAAGCAGCTTGCAGTGTCTTTATTTCTGCACATGAAACCATGACCTTACACTAGGTTTCTGCTTCTGAAAAATAGTGTTTTTTTTTTTTTTTAACTAAATATAATCTAGTACAAAAGGGCTTGGAATACTAAACACACTATTTTATATACTGAAACCTTTATTCTCTACCTTTTTAGAATCCAACGGTAGACGAGCTGTGAACCGAGGCTACGTCAATGGCCTTCTGCAATTTTATCAAGACTGGCATAGCTGTGACTCTTCTAACAACTTCATTTCAATTCGGAGAGGTCTTTTGAGATGTCTTAAACACATAACCAATGTCCGCTCAGGCAGAGATGCATTCTTACAAGCAAAAGGGATGGAGATTCTATTCACTACAGCTCAGGTGACTAATTATTATTAGTTTTCTCGTTAGTGCTATATTTCTAAAGAATTGCCATGTAAAACATAATTTCTAGATCTATTATTATACATTTAGGCTGTTGAACATTTGTGGAAAGTGTAAAATATATCTGTTATATACCATGACTTTATATAAATATATACACTTTTTGAGTGAGGCAGTTTCATATCAACTTTTATGTTATCTTTTTTCAGTGATTTAACAGAGAAAAAATATTCTGCCAGCACAATTTATCCCTGTCCTGTGGATTTTACAATCAATTTGATTACAATCTATTACACTGTGGTCTCGAAGCTTGGTTTGATTCTATCTGTGGTATATAAAATATGGAACATTTTTTTGTTGTCACTTTTACTTAAAGCAAACTTGCAAAAACTCCAGGAAATACATTGTGAAAGGATCACCTTCATCTTGCTACGTGCATGTATATTACGCTAATGAGTTCTGAAATATGGTTTCCTATACATCCGAATACCTGCTTTAGAAGATAGTTTTAATGTGAAAACGACATGTCCAAATTCTATAGGGCATATCATATTATCCTGAATGGCTTGCGTACATGTATTTTTAACTCTGGTAAGGGGATTACACCAGGGACCTCAATTTCTGGCACCCCAGATGTTTATTGTTTACAATTCCCAGAATTCCTTGAATGGAATATGTGGCCAGAGACTCACGGGAGGTGTAGTTTAGAAATATCTAGGTGGGGAGAGTTTGAGATCCCTGGATTAAGGACACCCTAGCTTCGACTCTGGCTGGCACATAGTAAATCTGAACTTTAGTAAGTAGGATATTACTTTGCTGCAGAAGGATTTAGATTGGGGGACTGGACAATCAAATGGCAGATGAAATTTATTGTAAATAAATGCAAGGGTTCATTCCTGAGATGAAAACATAATTTTGCCGCTTTATAAATCAACGGTAAGACCGCACCTTGAATATGCTGTGCAATATTCAGCACCTGTCTTTTAATTTTTTTTATTATGGTGCTCCAAAAAGTACAGAGACGGCAAACCAAATTAATAAAACGGATGCGCATAAATAAGCACGCAGCAACATTGCGCAGAGAAATCAGTGTGCGGACTGTTTTTTTCACACGATTCAGCCAATCAGAATTAAGAACCACGATTATCTCACGTTAAGTTTTTGCGCCTGTCAAAGTCAATCTGAGTATACTGTATATACTGCAGCAATAATAATTGCACACACAACTTCTCAAATTTATTGGTTTGGTATGTGTAGAATGTGTAACTATACTTTGCAGCATTTTTTTTTTTTTTCGGCCAGGTTGATAGAATTTGCCATTAACACCAGCTTTTAGGCTAGGGTCAGACGAAAGCAGTTTTAACGTGCGTTTAGTCGCACGAAATCACGGCCGTGCTAGCAGCAAATGACGTCCAATGCCGGGGAACACACGAAGTACGGCCGCACGAAAGTTCGTCCGCGCAACGCAAGTGGCAAACGAACGCATTTTGTCGAACGTGAAACCACTAGTACGGTCGTACAGAGTGCGCTGCGTCCGCTAGCGGCGTGTGTGTGAGATTAGGAGATGTCAGACACTGCTAATGTCCGGCCAACATAACGTCCAGATGCAAAAGTGTTTTATTGATGATCCGTACAAAAACACGAACGCAAATGCGCATCGTATGACCGCTATCACGTACTCCGTGAATTAATGCGTCCATTCGTTCGAACGCACTTTTTCACAGACAACGCGAAAATGCGTTCGTCTGACCCTAGCCTTAGGAGTTGCTAAAATTCTGCGCGCAAAGGCTATGCATTAAATCCTGCGCATAGATTGTAATACCATCCACATACCAGCATTCATTTGCGTTTGCGCTCACAATGTTAAGTATAGGGCGCGCACAGTAAAGGGCACGCGCAGTAAAGTACGCTCGCGCAGTTTCACCCACAGTAGACGAATCCGCGTGTTTGTTGCGCTGACATTGTAATACGACGTTCAGCACAAAGGGTTTTACCCCTGGTGTTAATGCTTTTTTCGCCAGCGCAAACGTTTGCACGAAGATTGTAATAGGACCCTGGATGTGTTGTACCGCTGGGTGGAGTAGAGGTAACATCACTGCTCTGTGTGGAGAGAGACTGTGGAGACACAGGTTCAATCCCAGCAAGAGCACCTCTCCAGTAAGTGTCCTTGGGCAAGACACCTAACGGTACACACTCGCCACCCAGGACATACTTGAAAATGAGAGAAATCTCAATGTATCCTTCCTGGTAAAAATCCTTTCTAAGAAAAAAAAAAAAAAACATATTATGGGTTATAACATTTAATGGGTTTGATCACCTCCTTCAAGCTAACACCAGCGTCAGCAATAGCTTAAAGATGGTCATTAAAATATCAATTAGCACTCGTTAATTTGCAATTCGTAGCGCGAGTTTACTGTACTTTGCACTACATATACCTAACATGGGGTGCGCAACATGCAAGCACAGATTAACTAGCATTAGGATCACTTGGTCCTAACGAAAAAGTTACCACCAGCTCAGAGCTGTAGGTAACGGATCTTGAACCTGTATGTATATATGTTATTCTGCCTCCCATTGTACAGCGCAACGGAACTTGTTTAGAGTATTTAAAAACTTGTATCTATAACTGTACAGCATCTGCTACATAAAAACGCAAGAACTGAAGTAATGAGTACTTGGAAAAACTGAGCAGGATCTGTTAGTTAAGGTAGGTTTGGTTAGTAATCCTATAACTAACACTCAAACCAACCCTTGAGCTAACACAGATATTATCTTTGACCCTAAACTAACAGTAGCGCTGTTTTTACACTGCAGTCACGTCAGAAATTATGACATGAGAATGGTGTTAACTTGACACGAAATGACCTGTTTAAATTCCGCAGCATTGCCTCTAAATTATTGAAAGAGTGAATATTTTATCTTTTTAGACAGAATGCGATTTTCCAAGAGGATTCCACCAGGATGGTATTGGGCTTAGGAGCATTTACTGGTTTCCAGTAACAATTTATTTATGAAAAAATTGTTTTAAGGAATGGTGCATAATGAGATTGCAAAAGGTGTTCATCCATCCACCCAGTTATTTTATCAAATCTCACACAACCTAAATAAGGTTATCCTTTCCAAAGTAATTTATAGTCTAATTTAGAAAATAGACATGTACCATAGACAAAATTAATGCACTAGATAGAATCCTACAGCCAAGTCTCCTTTACTTTCTTTTCACATAAATTGCTGGAAAGTTTCACAGGTTATATATAGTGTATATATGTTTCAGGCAAAGTGTGAAACTTGGGAATTCGATACCATGCCTAGCATCTTTTGGCAAAATATTAAATTTATCATTCTCATATTTATACTTTATCAAGGGATTTCATAGAATGCATAGGCTTTCATGCCTACCATTGTTTGGTAAAAGCCTATAATAGACACCGTTGGGTACACTTTAGTAACATACTGAATCCTGCAAAATCCAAACCAATTAAAAATAGAACAGAAACACAGATAAGAAAATCTTCCATTAACAAACTGGTATGTGGAACCTAAACTAAATGGAAATACTCTGCTGAACGCTGTTTTAGTCTCTATTTATCACAGCCGTCTGAACTTGAATGACATTTTGAATCGTAGTACATTTTTCTTAACACAAAAACATTTCTTAGTTTGAAACTCTGTCTTGCAAACACACGTATCAAAACTTCACCCAATTCATGTGGACTGTTGCGTTTCATCTGACCCGAGTGAAATTTGTTGGGATGCCTTCCAAAGTCAACACAGAAAACTGATCTGGCTTAATGCAATTTTAAAATCACTTGCATTTTTCCCAACAAACCGACATTGTTCCCAACATTTGTGATGATCGCCAAAATATTGTTAGCCTCTCTTCGTGCTTTGTCGTACTCAGGAAGAGAAGCTTAAACTGTGACACTGTGTTCAGCTCGTGAGAATTTATTGATGGATATTGTCTTTGTTTTAATCTCTTGTACTTCAGGATTATGGGCCCTATTCCAAACATGACAGTAAGCAGGAAAATCTGCAACTGCAGATTTTCTATTACGGTCTCCACTTTAACGTCATATTCTGCTAACTTGGCACCTCACCCCGGAAGGCAGCTCAAAGCTACCTAATACCAGCAGCAGCGCTCCACGCTGCCGCAAGTATCTGCTTGTGGAGTCCATAGGACCTCATGGAGCTTTGCGTATCCCGGCCGCAAGCTTTGACGACCTCGTGAGATCACGCAGAGCCGTGGAGTGATTGTGGAGGAGACTAGGAACTACTTGCTCTCAGTCTCACACTGCTGCCGGCGAGAAGCAATGGATCGCGCCACCCTTTTCACCATGAGCTGAAAGGTGAATATGGAGTTTTTAGAGGGACTTTTTTAGAGCGTGTTAATCTTTTAAAGTTTGTCAACTTGCGTCCCGACTTTAACTTCCACCTGAACCTTGTAATAGCTCCTGTCTTGAGACATTAAAAAATCATTGCGCTCCCCATATTACGAATAAAAGACGCAAAGTACAGTAAGCTTGTGCAAACTGCGATGCACGGATTTCACTCCAGTGTAGCGTCAACTATGGAATATCAATGCCAGACACTAAACTTACTAATCTTAGCACTAACCTTTACATATCGAGATGCTACATTAGCAACAACTATGGTATAGAGCCCTATGTTTGGTATCTTGCTTATTGGCGAGAGCACAAATGAGTGAAGTATCCCTCTCCTTTAAATCCAAAGTGCCAATGGTAACACGTCATACTCGCTCCCTTGTAGGTGCTATAGGATACAATGTGTCAATAAATCCAGTTTTAAAAATGTTTTCTACCACTAGAGTTTAGGAATAAGGCCTATTTGATACAAAATAACGAGGGGCATTTCTGTCATTTTTTTTCATTTACTTTGCTACTTACTAGCATCAGTTTACTGAGGGTGAGTAAGTAAGGTAGAAAAATTGATGCCATGGTTAGGACTAGGGTTTCTATTTGTGCTGTTTTAGGCTGAGGATTAAGGTTAGTACTAGGGTTAGGGTTACTATTTGTCCTTGTTTTTGGATGAGGGTCACTTAAAAGGTAAAGAAAAATGAAGTTAACCCATAACGCCATTTTTGTCTCACTTTAGTAAATGGTTTCTGTGCCTTCTTTTGAAGTGTCTGAAGCAAAAAGGAGCAGAACCTGTTGACTAAAATGGAGGTGGAATGGACCAGAATCTGTAATTAAGGGTTAGGGATCAGGGTTAGGACTAACCTTAACCCTAAAAGTAGCCCTATCCTCAAAACCTCACCAGCGTCAGTAAAACAATGTTTAAATGGAGCTAAGTTTGACTGCAAGAACGGCTCAAGTGTGCTATTTTTTTCCTGCCAAATACTATTTTTTTCCTAATATCCATGCCTTTCCCTACCGTGGTGGAGGGGTGGCATCCTTGTGATGGTAAACCATCACAGAAGGTACAGATCTGTCACAGGCCAAGTGGGAAACTCTGGCCGTGTATAGAACGTCTTTAGGTTGTAGTAGTTTTGCCTAAAACAAACTCGCTTTTCTACAGAACACCTAATAGAACAAGTTATAATGATCTGATTTTGTACACTGCCTTAACGTGAACTCCTGAGGTATTCTCCTGACTTCCACCCTTTGCCTGTAAAGTAGACACACTCCAGTAGACACACTTAAACCCAGATCTTTATTTGCTAAACATCAAAAAGACATATTAGCTGACATTTCGGTTAGTTCTGGGCCTTTATTAATATATTTATATACATTCCATATGCAGCCATTCTATATTGAACTGTGTATATCTTTATTTCATTTTCCAGGACTGTCTGCCATATAAAAACATGGACTCCTTAGTCAACGCTGCCATCCAGGTTTTGAGGAAATGTTGCCCAAAGTGTACTCTCCCAATGTCCACAATTAGGAGCAGCTACGCGTTCCATATTCCTGGAACACCTAGATCTGACGTTCCTGTAAAAACATGCTCACAAGACGGTAAGTGTTGGGTTAATGAAAAAAGAATCAACGTGAAGAGAATATTCCTCTGGGTTCATGCTTCATTAATATAACTCATGAAGATATTGCAGCATAAACGGGTGATTTATGGGCACATATAAAGATATACTTATATATGCATTAGTCCATCACTGCAGGAGGAATAATTAGAAATTAATATATAGAAGCGCACGGTGTGATGTTAATCTATAACTTATTAACACTAAATATGTTTTTTCTGCTAATCCGTTTGATAGTTGTGAGTATTTGTTACAGTATGGGAAATCAGGGCTTTGTAGGATTAAGTAAAACCGTCTCTGGATGACAGAGGTTGTTCTGAGTCATGGTCCAACAACTGCATAATGGATGCAGATTGCCAATTCCTTGTCTTATCAACCCTAGGAGTATTCGCTGTTTGAGAAGTTAAAGGTATATTTAATTAACGTGCTGTTCATTAAATCACTTAGCAGGGTATGTTACTGTATCATACTAAGCTTTAATTAATTAATTACATATTCATCAGTGAATTCCCAAAACTCTGCTTGGATCAAAAGTACTTGTGGGAACGGCCAGACAGTCTACTTAACAGAAGAGATATAATGTGTTATTATCTATCATTTGTTCATTAATTCTTCTTCTAGATGATTCTGAGGATGAAGAAGAAATAGAATTAGAAAAAACTCTTGAGAATCTTGAGATTAAAGATGACGTGGGTATTATTTTATTTTCATACCACTTGTACACTCAAGTTCATATATAACTCACATTTAAAATGGTTCAGAGGAATTTTACGTTTTTACCAAAATAAAATAAAAAAAATCACTATTGCACAGATCTATTGTTGTTGTTTACTGATTAATTCATAAAGTGTTCCTGGATATTACATGGTATTTTTGAATTTCCATTCAAAATGTATTGATAGTGTGTCACACTTCAGAACTCTATAATGGCAGTGAGCCTCGTATGGTCCAAATGTTATCTCCCTAATATATTGTCATAAACCAGTTGTGATCTGATCGGAGTTTGTAGACTGTACTAAGTCCCTACACTCAGAGTACTCAATGAGGGGAGGGAAAAGCAATGAGGGCACTCAGAGCTCTGTGATCACTTACACTGAGTGGCCTCAGTGCCAAGAATGGTGGTTTAATTCACTGCTACAAATGCATGTTAATAAATATATTTCCTTTCAAAATAAACAAAAAATACAGAATTGTTTTGATTTTATCCAGAAGGATAATAAAGTCGGTGTTTACTTAGTGAAAAATATGAGCGAAACTGCTACAGATACTGTGTTAACTCTTTAAGGACCTAGGGTCTTCAAAGTCAATGCATTTATCACGTAACCGTTACATCATTCGTCCTTAAGGGGGGTTAAAAAAAATAGGGTTTCAAGGCACTTTATTGCTCATTTTAGCTTCACATTTCAAAGCCTTAATTGTGATTTGTGGTAGACTTTAAAGAAGTACATAGTATATAATTCTAAAATGTACTTAAATTATCTGACATTTCATTATGTTTTATTTATCTTCTATATAATGCAGGATGATGATCTAGAAACTGATCTGAATAAGCTGAAATTTAAGCCAAATCTGGATCGACCTGAAGTGGACTTAAAACAATACAAAACACTTTTCCCTGAACTCGATCATAACTTCAAGGTAGGAATTACCAATGTAGGTTAATTTTATGTATGTATAAACTTCATTTGAATTTCACCCATGATTTGTTCCAGTATCTTGCACTTGCGACCGGGCCCTGGCATTCCGCCACCAGATTCTGGCAATCAGCGACGGAATCTGGGAGCAGCGCCGCCGGCAGTTCCTCTCCCTACGAGCGACCGCCGGCTTGCAGCTTGGCAGTTCGCCTTGGATGGGAACCAACACACAAGATTGCGTAGTTCACGTGAACTCCGCGATCTCGCGAGAACGCTACTGCGCTGGTCAGGTGGTTCCTGGTGAGCTGCCAAGCTGCATGCTGGTGGCCGCTCGTAGGGAGAAGAACGGCCGTGGAGGTGAGAGCTGGATGCAAATATATCCATGTGAGGCGAGCTGGGGCAAATATTTCCATGTGTGAGCTGGGGCAAATATAACCATGTGAGCTGGTGACAAATATAACAACGTGAGCTGAGGGCAAATTTAACTGTGAGCTGGGGGCAAATATTTCCATGTGTGAGCTGGGGGCAAATATATCCATGTGTGAGCTGGGGGCAAATATATCCATGTGTGAGCTGGGGGCAAATATATCCATGTATGAGCTGGGGGCAAATATATCCATGTATGAGCTGGGGCAAATATATCCATGAGTGAGCTGGGGCAAATATATCCATGTGTGAACTGGGGGCAATATATATCCATGTGTGAACTGGGGGCAATACTAATAATATAGATTTTTTGGGAGGGGGCGAGGGCCCATCATGGATTCTTGCACCGGGGCCCTCAGGTTTCTAGTTACGCCACTGACATACAGATTTATTTCCCAAGACTGGTAAAAAGCCAAAATTGGAGAATACGTTTAATAAACCTTATATCATTTTGATGTAATGCTCCATTGATAACATGATCTGTGTGTGTAAATATGCACACCAATGTATACATGTAAAAGTCACAGAATGCTTTATCCTGCTCATCATTCTATGTCAAAATTATACATCAATCTGATTTGAATCCATTCGGTTGACTTTTTTCCCATTGTTTGAAGTAATTGCATGTAAAAAGGAAAAATAAAATTAATTTTTTATCTCCGGCTTCCATTTTGTCTTTTTTTTTTCCCACGATGCAACATTTACCAAAATCTGTGAAAATATTTTAGTTTTTGGATGTGCATTATCGTATACAGTATTTAACCGTTAATGAGGTGGAGGAGGGAATGTTTCAATAAGTTAATGTGGTACAGGAGGGAATTTTTAGATAAGGCAGCAGAGGGACTATAGTGTTCTCCAGGCTTCTTGAGATAAGAAATGGCAGCAGAATGTGATAAAACAGGGAGAATAAAATACTTCAAATCTACCCCCTGATGATGATCTTTGAATACATCCCACACAATACAATGATTTGAGTCAGCGATCGACCCATACACTCCATTCTACAGCCAAAGCCACACGGTGCGGAGCAAGTGATGGAAATATACTGGGGGGCAGTTTACAAGACAAATATCACAAAATGGATTTGCGCTGTGACGCATATAGAGTGATATTTTTTTAACTAAACAAACAAGACAAAAACAAACCCCTTGTAAGAGATCAGCAACAGAAAATAAACCAAATAAGGGCATTTCATTTTTTGGCAGTAATGTCCCTTTAAATGGTTAGTCAAAATTGTGGAACATTTAAGGAGAGTTTTTAGATAAAAAAAATCCCATCTACAATGTCTGTACTGCAAGCAGACAAAAACTTACAAACCAATTGTCCTATGAAACTTGTTGATGCTCTTTTGTGAAGCTTTCTTTTTTTAATGCAATGCCTTTATTTCAGCTATCGGCTACAACATCAGTAATTTTCATTGGACCATAGCTTGTTGAACAGAAGGAATTTTGTATATAGCGTGGCATCCTTCCGTGCACGTACAAGAATTTTCAGTGATATATTGCCTTAAGTTAAGAACACTATAGATTTTGTAATTTATATAATATATTGTCTTAATGACAATATATATTTTATATTCTATATATAAAATCCCAGCCAAGCCAGTTAGAAGTAGCTTCAAATGGTAAACGTCAAAGTAAGCCATTAAGCAATGGTGATATCCTAAGTTAGCAACTCTGCTCATAATATTATGGAGTGACATGCACTCATACTGTTTCGGTCTCTTAAAATCCAAAGGACTCCATGAAGAGCAGAATGAGCCTGGCATGAAACTGGGTGAGATCTTGCAGGATCAGCAGGAGGATACAGGAGAACTCTTAGTTTTTTATACACTTCTGTTTCTGACATGAGGAGGCAGTAGCACGTTCCGTCCTCTACTTCACAGAATGGGGGTAAATTTGGAATTTTTAAGTGCAATTTTTTTCTGCACTATGTGGTACAACTAGGTTTTTCCCGCCTGTATTTTATGTTATTTCCAATTTCTATTAAGAATAAGAAGCGGCCTTTAAAATGCTTGTTATTCTCTGGCTGCTTCCATATTATCATTATATATACAAAAGCAGCTGAGCAAATAACACTAACAAGTGTAGCCATTCCACTGCAGAATTCAATTCAAAATCCTTACCCTGACCTACAAAGCTCTCACTAACTCAGCTCCCCACTACCTGTCCTCACTAATCACCAAATACACCCCAGCCTGCTCCCTAAGGTCAAACCGTGACCTGTGCCTAGTGTCTCCCTGCATCACCTCTTCCCAAGATAGACTGCAGGACTTCTCACGCGCAGCCCCCATCCTCTGGAACGCTCTCCCTCATACCGTCAGACTTTCACCTAGTTTCCGTCCTTCAAACGCTCCCTTAAGACATTCCTGTTTAGAGAAGCCTACCACCCGACTCACTGACCCAACCAGTCCATCACTCTCACCTTGCAGTCCATCACTCTCACCTTGCAGTCCATCACTCTCACCTTGCAGTCCATCACTCTCACCTTGCAGTCCATCACTCTCACCTCGCAGTCCATCACTCTCACCTTGCAGTCCTCCTGTTTCCACCCCCAACCCTTCTAGATTGTGAGTTCCCATGGGAATAGGGCCCTCATTTCCTATTGTCCTGGTTTGTCAATTGCTGTTCAATGTATTGTAACCCTGTGTATATTGTGCCCATTGTACAGCGCTGCGGAATATGCTTGCGCTATATAAAGAAGAAGAAGAATTCCATTTAATGGCTCCCTTATTAATGTTAATTGTGGGATAGGGCCCAAAATATTTTGTTTAATGTAGTATATTCCTTCTTTTTGCTCTTGATAGAAAAATCCTTAATACAATGGCATAGTTAGCTAGTGTTCTGTGTTATTAATAGCAACTCAATGCTATAAACATTGAACAAAGGCATACAAAAAACTAATGATTTTCCAGGTATGAAAACTTACATTTGAGAACCTTGACCATTAACGTACAATCTAAATGGGAAATTGAGAAAGTAAAAAATACATGTGCGTGGGCAAAATATTCAGCTGTTCAATTTCAGTTTGACAAATTAATTCAGTCTTGCTCTCTCTTACCAACTGGGCATCAGCATAAGCCAGTCAGTACCCAGCCTGACTTCATTTATAAAACACACCAAAAACAGTCATCTATACTTTGACTCCCATATATCCATGCTAAATAAAAACAGAGTTTTTTAGTTTATTTGACTGACCATTACAGTTTGAATCTGACACACCAGTCACGCTGTGTGCCCCAGGCTGATTTTATGTGTATTTAACAATTTTAAGTATTGTGCAGCCAGGGAATTTTCTTCTGCTGCCCCACCATGTTTTCTTCTTCTTTCTTCTTCTTTCTTCAATGTGAAGCTGTGTTTGAGGGTATGAATATAAAATCTCATCATTTTGTCTCCTAGCTGAGAAAAAGCAGGAGGCTGCGCAATGGCATTAGGTTAGGACCCAATTTGAGAAGTTGCCTAAGCGCTACAAGTGTGCTTGAAACTTTAGTAGTCATTCAAGTATTTTAACAACCTCCCTTTTTGTTTAGCAAGGATATATGGGAGTCATTACAACTCTTTTCTAGTATGTTTTATACACCTATAAACCGCGCAGAGGACATAGATCACATCAGAACTACAATATCGAAATATAAGACTCCACCTGCATCACACTAAAAGGTACAATATTAAAGTGGATAGTAACAGTCTAAGTACAACCAGGTAAAACCCGAAGAACAGAAACTCTACCACTAACCCTACCCCTAAGCTTAGCAACAATTCGAAATATTAACCCTACTACTATTTCTCCATCTCTATCCATTTTTACATGGCTCTCTCACTAGCCGTAGCCTCTGTGAACCAATATATAAATCAGACACAGGTTCTGGCAAGAGCACCTCTCCAGTAAGTGTCCTTGGGCAAGACACCTAACTGTACATACTCGCCACCCAGGACATACTTGAAAACGAGAGAAATCTCAGGATTTTACCAGGAAGGAAACCTTTTCTCAAAAAAAAAAAATTACTGAGATAGGAGCTTGTAAGTAAAATTTACTTTTGTTGGAAACTAAAAAAACAGAACATAATGACAATTCAAGGAAAGGATAAAAAGTCTCTGTGGCTCCAGTCAGCGTAATAACAAACAACCTAAATTCTGTCAACTACTATCAAAGTGCAGAAACGGGCCTTCCTTGGGTCTGCCCGGTTCTGCACTTTGATAGTAGTTGACAGAATTTAGGTTGTTTGTCTGTTTGTATCCCATATGAACGACTTCTCTAGGTGCACCTAGTACCCTATGTGGCTTTTAATACGCTGTCTGGAGCCACAGAGACTTTTTATCCTTTCCTTGGTTTGTCATTGTGTTGTTCTGTTTTGTAGTTTCCAATAAAAGTAAAATTTTACTTACAAGCTCCTATCTCAGTCAATCAATATCCTTTGGTCTATCCATGTTCCAGGGTTACCCCCATTTCTGAACCTGGATATTGACTGTCACTATTCCTGCAGGGGTTTCCTTTCGTGCTTCCACTTATTTACCTGCCTTTAGTATAGACAATATATTTCCAATATATAAATCCCCCTTTCCATTAGACTTGTACTTGTGAATTTTTTTTAATTTTGTCCAAATTTTCTCAACGATTCGAATGGAGTGTATTACATCGATGCCACAATTTGGTTTGTCCATAAAATTTAGTTTGAAGTAACTTAATCACAATATGAACTAAATTTTTGCAAGTCATGATGGTGGTGATTGTGGTAGGGGGTTACAAAGCGCTGGACAGCCTCACCAACTAATTAACTCATTTCAAAACCTTTGCTCATTTGTTGCTTCATTATTTGGACAAATCACCAAAACTTGGCATATTTGTTATTTATCTGAAACCTTATTCACAAGTCTACTTTATGTTCTCTTTATTTAACCGTAACATCGTCACTTCTTTAAAGTATTGTGTCATTTTTTTTACTTCTTTATGTCACTCCTTCAAGCAGCTTCTCTTTTAAACAGATATGGTCCTGCTCTCCGTGATCGCTACAAAATACAATGACTTTGGATAAACAAATGTATTTTGCTAAGCATCTTTCTAAAGGTGCCCTGGTGGCATCTAGAGATCACTGTTTTGCCAACCATCTGTCTCACAAAGACAGACCAAACAAAGCAACATTTTATACGTTTTCATAGCAAAGAATGATTATTTCTCCACGTAGTTTGGTAACTTATTTTGGAGGAAAAGCTGTTTTTCTTTACGAATGTAATTTTTTATTTGATAATCTCTAACGTTTGATCTCAGCAATTCTCACGCCATTCATTAGTTATGTGCTTGAAGGCCGTACGATGCCCACTCACAAACTCTTTAAGGGTTAAAAGTGAAAGGAAGGGTGATGTATGGCATTGCATCTCTAATTTAAAAGATGTTTTTCTTGGGAGATTATTCTTGTGGCATTGAATAATGTGCTTGTTCAAATCATTTATTATAACAGTCTTTGCTTTCCACAAGACTTGCAGTAAAACATTCCAGCTCTTGCAGAAAACCACTACAAAGCTAAATTAATATTAGAGCATGGAAAAATATGGAAAAACAATATTTTTTATATTTAAGCATACTGGTTGTCTACGATTTTAAGCCAGTAAATATACGCTAGTGATTCATATTTGAGTATTTATCTTTCACTTGCAATTGATTACCTGTGAGATGGATTGTTATGTCTTGTGTTTGTTGATCTATGTTTTTGTTTATTGATCTTACTGGTTCATTAATTATACAATATATATTAAATTATCCATTTCAGGCCTCCCATATAGGTCACCATATACTGTTTTATTTAGTTCTATCTTCTGGTTTGGTTTATTTCTTCTCCTATAAAATAAATAAATACATGTATATTTATATCAAATTAGAAATTTATCCAAAATTAAAATGCATGGAATATTAACACAGTCTCTTTTTGTCTTTCGTCTTTTGTGTTCATTTAGGATGTTCGTGGTGTACTATATAAGTATAGTCTGTTGGATTTTATTTAAAAGTGTGCCTTTAAATGTCTTTGCCTGATCTATTTAGCAAACTTTCTACAATTTTGCTTTCTTAACTTCTTAAAGGACCTTGAAGCAGAGCCAGAAGATGGTCTGAATGATAAAGGCAATATCTCAAGCAAACCAAATCCTTATTCATGCAATAATTTGGCTACTCCGAAGACGAAGGGAGACATTGGCGGAAAAGGGGCATCATGCACTGATGGAAAAACCTCTCCAGGAACTGCTTTAGAAAATTGCAAACTCAGAAAGAAGTCAATTGATGCAAACATAATGGAAAATGAATCCAAAAATGATATAGGTGAAATAAATAGATTACAAAATCACTCAAAGAACTTAACAAGTGCAACCCTTTTCAGAAGGAATCTGGAAGAACCAGGTTTACTGACACGTAATTCTATTACATCATTTAAAGTATGCAGGAGTGATGGCGATGAATCCGAAAACTTCAAGATTGTGAACCAGCTCTTGGAATGTCACAGGGGAAATATCCCGTTCCACAATCCTCAGATTTATATGAATAATGCTGAGGGAACCAAATCTGTTCCGGATTTTAAACTACTGGCCTTTCCAGACTTCTGGGGTCATTGTTCTCCACCATACTCCCAAAAACTAGAAGAAAAGAAGTATGGATCACAAAGGTGATTCAAATCAACTCTTTTTTTTCTTTCTTCTTTGCTTTCTTGTGCTTTGTGTCTTTATGTTTCTTTCACAGAAATGAAATTAAATGAAACAAGTGATCAACATAAGATAATAATCCATTCAACATGTTTGTTTCTGACTGAGGTCTGTAACTATATGTTGTTTAAACTTCTACTTCTCTTACTAGTATACTGTGGTTAAATCGTGACAAACCAATAGATACATTTTACAGCTGTTATCTGGGAACTTATGTTCGGAAAAGTTTAATGATTATTGTAAAAAATGAATAACCTCTAAAACCATTCTTCCAGATGGTAGAAGGAAATATCTTCCTCTTCAAAGGATACAATATCCAAGGCCAAAAATGGCATTTTATGCATTATATAATCTTGTCAGCGTGTTCTCTATATTTCAAGCGAGCCCAATGGCTGTGAAACATTCAAGACAGTAAAACATCTTATAGAATAGCTCATTAGGTCGGTAGCTCACTACTAAGGATGCTTTTGTAAATTAGAAACTTATCCTTTTTCTAGAAATATTTACAAATATCCATTAATCTTATATAAATTAAAATCTGTGCACATAATTCAAATTGTATACTATTTAATTTTACTAAAAGTCCATATTTTTGCAGGTTGTTAAACTTTGTTTTCCCTCCTAAAACATTTTTACCTCTTTGGAAATCAGGAAACGGAGTCAGGTATTAATATTTACATATATCCCGGTATAAATAATATCTTTATGGGAAGTTTACTGTTTCAGGGTTCACTGCAAAGGTGTTGTGTGTGTTGCTTCTTATTGTCTCCAAGTATTCCTGCAGATATGCATTTTTGATGGGATTCGAGATCCCTATGCATACTGCTAATGTTTCTAACAATATAATTATGTTATAACACTTATTATTTCAATGTATTCATATGTTATTAAGCTATGTTATGTATTCATAATATTCATACTAATTTTTGTTTGACAAATTATATAGCCATATGAAAATGCTGGGGGCCCTATTACATACTTCACGCTAACGTTAGCGCTCACCTGTGTGAGCGTTAACGTTAGCTCTGGTTGCCTTAGCGTGGGCCGACCATATTGCATTCCGATCACTAATGGGTTAAAAAACCTGTTAGCGATTCGGAGCTTGCGCCTTTTGGCATGAGCTTACTGTACTTTGTGCTCCCTATGCTTAACACGGGAAGCGCAACGTGTTAGTGTTTGGATTACAAAATCCTAACGCTAATTACGCTCCGCTGCGGTTAACTGAAACGTTACCCACAGCTAGGAGCTGATGCTAACTGGTACGGCTTCTGAGGAATCAGTCAGCACCAGCGGAAAAAGAACCCAAAAACAGATATTCACCTTTGGTGGAGTTGATCCGCCTCTTCTGGCCACCGGGAGCAGAGAGAGACTGGGGGGGGGGGAAGTCTAGTAGTTTATTAGGCTACAAGTCTGTAGACCGGTTATTGAGCATGGAATGAACTATGGGAATTGCAGTCCAGCAAAAACCTGAGGGTCTAAGATTGACGCCCCTGGACTAGACATTAGCTGAGAAAACATGTCACTTTAATGCCTTCCCGACCGCTGACGTACCATGTACGTCCGATCGGGAATTCTCCCTTAGACCTGCGGACGTACATGATACGTCAAGGGTCTCCTAACCTCCCTCCCGCCTGATACTTACCTCCCTCGCCAGCTCCCATTGTGGGCTGGCAGACTGGAAACCTGCCCTGCCTTTTTAGGAGGCCGGCGGGCACGATGATGTCATCCCGCCCACAGGCTCCTGTACTAAAAGTCCAGAACTGGAGGGGTGCTCCTTTTGGAGCCCTCTATCTCCCCAATGGTGCAAGCTTGAAAAAAACTAATTGAAAGGGGAGAGTCTACATTAACTATTTCGCTGCCGGATAGCGATTCGACACCAAATCGCGATTCAAACCTGGAGGTGGCTGACAACTTGGATGTCAGCCAAGCCTCCGGGCCACCCCCCACCCACTGACATCTTCACCATATGTGTGAGGATGTCAGTGGGCGAATAAACCCCCTAGCTGCCAAGTGGAGATATGAGGATCGTTTGCATCTCTGTATCTCCTGATCCGTGGCAGCTAGAGGGTCATGTTTTATATCATTGGAAATGGCCTTTCCAACGATACCAAACATGACCAGGCTTGGTGTAAAATTATGGTGTATTAAATTAAAAATTAATAAAATAATAAAATTAATTAAAAAATTTGGGGGGGGGTTTACTAAAATAGGACCTAGGCTGGCATTTAAAAATGATGAGCCTAAAATGATCAAAGTGAGCTCAGTGCACTGAGGTGAAATGGCTCAGCAGTGAAGGGGATAAAAAGCAAAAACATGTACAAATTGGGTATTTCTAATCCCAGGACAAAATTTTGAAACTATTTAGCCAGGATCTTTTTTGTTGGTTGTAGATTTTGGGGATTAAAATTTCAAAAAAGTGCTTTCCATTTTTTTCATCATATTTCATATTTTTTTTATAGTAAATTATAAGATATGATGGAAATAATGGTATCTTTTAGAAAGTCTATTTAATGGCGGGAAAAACGGTATATAATATGTGTGGGTTGCATAAACGAGTAAGAGGAAAATTTGACCTAAACACACAAACAGCGCAGAAACGTAAAACAGCGGGCACTAAGGCTAGGGTCAGACGAACGCATTTTTCGCTTTGTCTGTGAAAAAGTGCGTTCAAACGAATGGACGTATTTGTTCACGGAAAATGCGATAGCGGTCATACGATGCACATTTTCGTCCGTGATTTTGTACGGTTATCAATAAAACACTTTTTTTGCGTCTGGACGTTATGTCGGCCGGACATTAGCAGCGTCTGACGTCTCCTAATCACGCACACATGCCGCTAGCAGACGCATTGCACTCAGTACGTCAGTACTAGCGGTTTGACGTTCTCGAAAAAATGCGTTTGTTTGCCACTTGCGTTGTGTGGCCGCATTTTCGCGCGGCCGTTCTTCGTATGCTGCCCGGCATTGGACGTCATGTGCGGCTAAACGCACGTTAATACTGCGTTCGTCTGACCCTAGCCTAAAGGACGGACTTTTGTAAACCCGCCCGGCCACTAAGCAGTTAAACTATCTTAGTTTTTCATTTAATAATAAATGCACTCGCATGAACAATCTTTAGAGAACATACTTTATTTAGTATTTCCCTTAGGTTAAATTATTACGAACATTTGCACTGTATGATTGTCCATCAGGTTGACGTCCAAGCTAGAGAGCACAATTTTCATTTGTGTAGTGCAGCCTCTGTCTGCGCGTTCTAAGGTTTTTGTCTTTTTATTATCACATCAGTCATTTTATGGCGCACTTACAAGACACGCTGATGTTAAAGTGTAATTTCAGGCTCGTCATCTGTGTTGAGTGGGGTTCACTGCGCTCTCTTCTAAAGTTTAATTCATCATTTTTTGCT
Source organism: Leptobrachium leishanense (assembly GCA_009667805.1). Taxonomy (NCBI): domain Eukaryota; kingdom Metazoa; phylum Chordata; class Amphibia; order Anura; family Megophryidae; genus Leptobrachium; species Leptobrachium leishanense. The sequence continues at coordinate 114,014,429 of CM019065.1, read as the reverse complement.
TTAGCAGGGGCTGTAATGAAAAGCGCATTACCTTGTCACCAAATAGCCTGCCTTAGCTGCTAAACCGGCTTCAGAAAACCATAAATCTAAAAGGCTAGTTCTTATTGAGTTTCCTACATAGGTCTATAAAATTTACACTAGCTACATATTGTTTTAAAATACTTCTTAATATTAAGCCAACTCCGTTCCATGAACAGATGTAAATGTAATACAGGGGAGAAGCACACACTGATTGTGATCTCTTTTAACAAAATAATGCCCTGTCCTTTAAGCTTTTTGAGTGTATGGCATCATAAACTGCCTTTTAACATTTTACCTAAAATTCATGACATTATTCATGTGAATAGAGTCAATGCATGCATGTTTGTCACATATCCATGCAATCTGTCATTCTGACTTTAATTACAATTAATGCTATTGTCGTTAAAACGAATTTGATCATTTGAATTTAACCTCCCTGGCTGTTTTTTTTTTTATTTTTTACATTTTCAAGTCAAAAAGCGCTTTATTTTTTTGCCCCCCCCCCCCAGCGGCATCCTGAGTGTTGCTCGGGGTTAAACTCCTATGCTGGAAGCGGTAACCCCGAGCAACACTCAGGATGCTGCTGGATACATCGCCTCTCCCTGCGCTCACTCGATGTCCCCACAGCCGCCTCCGGCAATCACGACCCTCATACTTCCTGGTTCCATCCTCGCGAGAAGGAATCCAGGAGGTCGCGATCGCTGGAGGAGAATGCAGTGATCAGCGAGGGAGCGCAGGAAGAGGTAATGTATACAGCCTGAGTGTCTTGGGGTTACCGCTCTCAGCGGTGAAATTTAACCCCGAGACACAGTCGGGAAAACCGTCAGGGGAGTTATGACAGCTTTTTATTTTTTATATACACTACATATTTATAGAGTATTATGTGTTTCGGTAATGACTTAGCTCATGGCACTAGAGCATAGCATCATCTCTACACACTGCTCTGCATCTTGTTCATTGATCTCCCAATATCATTATTGTCCTTATAATAGTTATTGTAAGCCTCGAGAAAGAGTTCGTTATTGCTCAAATATTCTGCTCGTTTCTGGTTTATCAGAAAAGAAGAAAAAAAATCTAACAAATATATAATAAATTTAGAAAGATGGCAATTCCAGCTCTTTTTCACTAAATTATTCGTTGATGAAAACTGAAAAAACTTAGGTCGAAATGACAAAACTGGAAAAATATTGCTAACCCTCCTAAATCCCAGCAATTATACATATATTAGTGAATTCACTATTGGAATACAGGTAACGTCACTGTTTATTCAATAAAAGATGAAGGAACCTGGCACTCGATTCTGTAATAAGACCAGTTTATTGGGCCAGAAGCAACGTTTCGCTAATGCAAGTACCTTTCTCAATCTCTGTATTGGAGAACTGTTTCTTCAGCTGAAATGTTGCTACTAGCCCAGTGACTTTTTTTTTTTTCTAGATTGGAATGCTGGATTCCTTCATCTATTGTCATGTCATGTGAAGTTTTGTGTGGCCGCCTCATGGTTCCTGAAGCACCCATGTGACATGAATTAGTTAAACCTGTAAGCGCACAACCATTTATTTATTCAATAATGTCCCATCTAGCTAAGTCCTTTAAGGCTGTCAGACGAACGCAGTCTGACCGCACTCTGCGTGCGTGTATAACGCACAAACGTACTGACGGAAGATGCTGTAGACACCACACGGTCTGTGTTTTTTTGACGGACGTAGAAAAAAAAGGAGCTATGGGAAATAAAATTGATATGAAAAATGATCAAAATTTGAAAAGGATATGAAAAGCCATTTTGTGTGTCAAGGTGCTGGACGTCGCAAATTCGCCGTGCCTGACATCTCCTCACTCACACAGAGCACTACGCGGATGTGGCGCACTCTGCGCGTCCGTGGTAGCGGGTTTTACGTTCTTGCCTAACTTGTGTCTGTTTGCCATGTGTGTTGTGCGTGCGCAGTTCAGTGCGCACGTGCTTCGTGTGTGGGTCTCGATTGATAATGATTCTATGCTACGACGGACATTAAACTGTGCGGCAACACGGACGTAATAAGTTGCGTTCGTCTGACATTAGCCTTACAGATCCTTTGCTCAGGTTTGATATGTATGATTTTATTGCATCTTTGTACCATTAGCTTGAACCTACAGAACGTGTTATTTTTTTAAATGAAAAACTTGATTTCTGTGGTAAAAAAAAATCCAAATCTAAAGAAATTACACACCTCCTGTAGATTCTACAAATCCCTTGTTACTTGCTATTTATTTATTTTAATGCAAATATTCTTTCCCTTGCTTTAGAGACAACATTTTGGATGACATTCAACGCTCTTTACAGCCTAGGAACCTTCTTAATCGTGTTGTCTTTGACCTGGATAACTCAAGGTTAGTATTTGTCTAGTGAGCTCTACAAATAAGATTACTACTACTTTACAGTATTCTAATATACTATAGGTCTTTAGGATTTATGTATAACAGGAAAATCCTGGTTCTAAAGTATAATTTAGAATTCATGTCCAGGAACCTTTCACTGGTTTCTATGACGATTAGGAGTTTGATTTACAATAACATTCTTTTAATTTTGCAGTCAACATGCATGGTGTATGTAACCTTTATGCAACTCCTCTGAATGACACATTCACTTTTTCTGTTTTAATATACTTGTGGCATCAGTGTAGTCACCCATACAAATTTGGAGATGGCCTTCCTATTTTAAGGCATAGTATAATGAAATTACTGCAGACTATCAAGGTCAGTTTTTTTACATTACTATCCTTACATTTCCTGACATAAACATTCAGAGAAATCCCAGTAACTTTAGGGTAGTGAACTAGAGTATTGACTTTCATCCGAAACACACTTCTGCAATTTCATTTCACTGAAAATAATTAGTTATTTCGAGAATGGTCACCGTATTTTGCCAAAATTGGAGTTGCTGATGCTGAAGCAATTATCTGACGTTGGCGGATACCGCTGAACTATGCTGATAACCGCCGAACTGCTCCAGTTTGGCATTGACGAATTTCACTGAACTGAAAGGAGAATAGGAGGGTTCAGTTTCTTCTTAATAGGTGTTTAAACCAATAAAAATGTATTAAAATGGGTCTAAATATGAAGATAACTGGGGAGGGGACATATGGCATTAGAAACTGTGGGTGAATGGGGAACATGAGTTTTAGTGACTGCTAACGTTATGTATCTAAAGTATATTTACATCCTCAATTTTTTGTATCTGTGCATTTTTTGATGGTTTTTTTTATTGCCTCTTGTCTTGCAGCCTTCCAGAAAATTCTGAACAGTTTGACACTTTAAAATTTTACTCTAAATTTGAATCCGGTAATCTGCGGAACGTTATACAAGTGCGCGAGTAAGTAATAAATACAAGTTTGCAGATTAATGTTCCAAGGCTTTAGTCAGGGTTCTTTTCCTTCCTCAAAGAGGAAATTATGACTATGAACTGATATCCTAAAATTTCCTCTTGTAGTTATATTGCTTCTCACAAACTGTCTTATTTTTTGATCAATTTGGATTTGTTAATTTGTGAACAATGGTAAAGGTGCACACTGAATAATTTTTATTACATGGGGAGCTAGATTTTTATTCCTTCAATTCTGCCTGAATTCTTGAATTTTTACTTTGTATTTATGGTTTTGTACCAAAGTTTATTCACCTATCGGCTGCCAACAGCTAAAGTCCAGCAGCCTGCCCCGTAGCGGCTGCCAAGATGCTTGAAGCACTGCTAAAGAGCTGTCGCAAGTATCCCCTCCATGGAGGCTTCTGCTGCTAGGCCACATGACCGGCAGGATCTCGCCTCTTGCGAGATTCTGAAGGTCGGTTGAGTGATTGTAGAGGGAGACTGGGGACTTTTTTTCCCCCCCAGTGTCACTCTGCAACCGACGTCCAGAAGTGGCAAATCAGGCCGCCATTCTCGCTACGGGATGACAGGTGAGTATTTGATTTTAGGGGTGGGGGGGTCTACAGCTGCAGCTAACTGATCCAGCAGCGGAATCAGTTAGCAATAGCTCTAAGCTGTAACAAACCTTTTTAGTTAGCGACAGCTGTTTGTAATTAGCGTTGGGACTATGTGATCCTAACGCTAATTACTCTCAGATTACACTTTGCGCCCCCCATGTTACGTATAGGGAGAGCAAAGTACAGTAAGCTGGCGCAAAAAAGCGCCAATACCGATTCGCTAATGTTTTATTTTAATCTGTTAGCGATCATGTCACGTTTCCTCCAGTCTCTATTAGGTTCCCTGGTGGTGAGAGCATATTATCAACCCTTATGGTGTTTAGGGTTAATCTCTTCAGGCTCTCCACCCCTGGAATCTGTGACTGATCTGGCCTAGGATCACATGATGTGCCCTGCCCTATTTATAGGGCCAGCCGTGCACTTGTTCTCTGGTTCAGTATAGGTCTTTACCTATTGAGTACCTGCACTTTGTATTGAGATTCTGAGAACCTGTATCTGATATTCCTTGTATGACCCTTGGCTTTGGCTATTGATGATTCTGATATTCTGACACCTTGGCTTTGGTTTCTGGTTTATTCTCCTGTCTATACCCTGTACCGAGCATATGATATAACCGTGTTTGACTTTGGCTTCACTTTAGATTACTCTTTTACCTGTTCCCTGAAATCCTGTATTTCGGTTAATACCTGTGTATGTCTTTATGTTCTGGTTTATGTTGTATTTACCCAGCAGCATAGTATAGGTAGAATTCGAGGCCAACTATAAAGGGCATCATTCAGGGCTTAGGGCTCTGTCTGGCTGCTATGCGTATTTATTGTAACCACCTGTGTGCTTGCAAACTCCTGTCATTTATTGTGTTTATCCTCCGCCCTGTAATCTGTTTTAGATCAGAAATCTTACCCAGTGCAGGGCTCCCCCTTTTGTCTGTATCCTGCACTGAGTATAGTTGTATATGTGCTGGATCTTGCAATATGCAGCAGACTGCAAACATGCCTCAAGGGCTTAAAAATGAACGCTATAAAAGGTCTTCCCTGGCATCTGCCTGGGACCCAGTGACAGATCGGGAGGTGATGTATCATCTCAATTACCCAAGTGGCAATGCACATTTATGTGGGCGCTAGCGATATGTAGGGCACTATCACCTCCTTATTTAAATGAGCAGAAGAAGCCCCTTTGCCCTCCAAAACAGTAAAAGCATAAAAAAATTTACTTCGTTGCACATTCATTTCTATGTTGCTTCTTCTTATACAGTTAGGTCCATATATATTTGGACACAGGCACACTTCATAGTTTTGGCTCTGTATGCCACCAGAATAAAATTTAAAACGAAACAACCCAAATTAATTTGAAGTGCAGACTTTCAGCTTTAATTTAAGGGATTGAACATATATATATATATATATATATATATATTTATATTTATATTTATGTGTGTGTATAAATTTTAGGAACTGCCACCATTTTTATACACTGTGTCCCCCATGCCACCCTTTTCAGGGGCTCAAATGCAGTTGGACAAATGAATATTATCATAAATGTTCATTTTTAATATTTTGTTGAGAATCCTTTACTGGCAATGACTGCCTGAAGTCTGGAACCCATGTACATTACCAAAGACTTGGTTTCCTCCTTTCTGATGCTTTTGCCAGGCTCTAACTGCAGCTGTCTTTTTGTTGTTCTTTGTTTGTGGGTCTTTCTGCCTTTAGTTTTGCCTTCAGCAAGTGAAATGCTGCTCAATTGGGTTGAGATCAGGTGATTGACTCGGCCACTTATTTTTCTTCAAAAACTCCATAATTGGTGAAGAAATAACGATGGAGTATGCCACACCTGGCCATGAAACTGCTCTTCTTTCAATTGTCCAATTACTTTTGGTCCCTTTGAAAAAAGGGGGGGTGGCTACTCTTAAATGTAATTCCATAACCCTTTCTCCAATTTGGATGTATATACCCTCAAATTAAACCTGAGAGTGTGCTCTTTCAGTCCATATCTATTGTATAGCTATAGCAGTAATTTTGATTCCAAACAAATAAAAAATATACATTTTGCAGATTTTTCACCTTTTTTATCTTTTAGACCGCAGTCTGATGAGACTGTTTTATCACAATAGTAGGTTTGATACCCAACAAATTGTCAGATGCAATGGTTATAGATGATTGTAGATATTTGTAATAAACCCGACAACAATTATTTATTATGGCTCTGTTTCTTACATTTGTCGAATTTTTCACATCTGTGAACAACCCACAGCAACATAAATCAAATATTTATTACTGTACAATGTTTTCCATTTCTGTAGGTTGAGCCAAGAATGAAAAGAGTTATCATACATAATTTACAGACACAATGTATGATGAGGGTACAGTGATATTTATATCTACTCTAGAAAAGCAGATTTGTAAATGTATTTCCAAAGCAGAAATGTAAATCTGCATAACGCTTTTACAGGTAAAGGCATATATTTAAAGGCCTAAGCATAAATTACACTTTCAAGATAAATATTGCTGTGGCTCTAAATGTAACCTTACCATAAAGCCATAACAGGTATAACATTTTAATCGTATCTTCTGAATGTTGTGAACCAGTTATATGTATGATAATCATTCATCATACACAAAACTTTTTCTCTATACAAATTGAGAAATGGATTTTCTGATATTGGGGCAATGCCAACTGCACACTAGATTGATTGAAAGCTCTGTTTACCATCCTCACTCATGGTTTCTCTTGAGCATAAAGCGCCTGAATATCTCCCAGTCAATGACTGCACTGAATGTTATAGTTGCAAATTGCAATTGAGATTCTGTCAGGCGCTGCTAGAATTCATATACCAGAAATACAATCCGAATTGGCTGAATAGGGGCTTATTATTATTTATATAGCGCCAACAGTTTCCACAGCAATTTACATTAACCAATGGGAAAAAACAAATTAAAACAAACATAGGAACAGAAACAAAAGGCGTAGATGACCCTGCTTAGATGAGCTTACAAACTAGAGACGTAACGGGTGGAAGTTGATGAGTTTCATTGGTCACCAGGGTCATTAGCAATAGTGTTTCAGAAATGGTGAGGACCAGGAAGTGGCATCGATCATGATATGGGGGTAAGTGAGGAGAGAAATAGGTTGGCCTCAGTAATGTGGTACGCTAATCTGAAAAGATGGGCTTTAAGGCTTTTTGTTTTTTTTCTGAAAGACTGAAGAGTAGGGGAGAGTCTGATAGGGTGAGGTAGATCATTCCACAGAACCAGAGCTGTCTTGAAGACTTTGATACAAGAGTTGGCGATGTGGGTGGAGACAGAGAACAGATGAAGGTCGACTGCTACAGATCCAGAAGGGATGTTTTTGTGTAATAGGGAAGGCATGTAAGTTGGAGTTAAGTTATAGAGGGCTTTGAACTTCAACGTCAGCATTTTAAATCTTATCCTGAATGGTACAGGAAGCCAATGAAGGGACCGGCAGTGTGGGGAGGTATGTGAAGAGCATTGCGTGTGACATATAAGGCTTGCAGCTGCATTCCTTACAGATTGCAAGGGGACAATTATGGACATTTGGGAGGCCAATAATGAGTGAGTTACAGTAATGACTGCCACGATTGTCTAATCAAATTCAGGGCAGTTTGGATAATAAACATCAAATCACTTCATTACCTTTTTATAGCTTCATATATATAAACTGGGTAAATAAGACATTACCTAGACAACAATACGATTTAAACAGATACTGCAGTGTCTGGTTCATTTTCAAGGTTCTCTGTGATATCGTAAAACATAGCAAAAATCAAACCGTTGTCATAACACCGTGAATTGTACTGGTGGAAAAATCTGCGATACTATTAATTTATCTCCCAGTTCTATTGTTGTGGTGTTTAGTTTTACATGGCATTTTGTTGCAAGCTTTATTGCTGTGTGGCTTGGTAATATGCACACTGTGAATTACTTTTCATTGTGGTTCTTTTCGGTTATATGCACCTTGCACATTATTGCTTTGTAGCTGTGATATATACACTGCGCAATACTACTCGTTTTATTGCTATGGAGCTCTGCGCCATGTTCACCACATATAATCTGAGTTTTATTATTGTAGAGCTATAAAATATACTCGTTCCGAATTTTAGACAAAAAGGACATCTGAGTAAATGTTTGCTTTTTGTTGTTTGTGTAATAATAATTAAAATCTAAGTATATATAGTAATGTAATCTATTATTTTTTCTTTGGCTTATATATATTTTAATGAAGAGACTTATATTCTCTTTCTTCGTAAAGCTTATTCTCGCTAAAGGCACGCTTTTCATCCTGTAAATTGGTAAAATAGCCTGAATACCGAAGACAGATTGTGGTGTAGTTCATGCGATCCATGAGGTGGAGATACAATAATGGACTAATGAATGTCTCTACAAGGAATTCTTTATAAGTCAGTCTTGTTTCTGCAACAGATTCGAATATGACTTGATCATGAACGCAGATGTTAATACGTCCCAGCATCATCAGTGGTTCTACTTTGAAGTCAGCGCAATGAGAGCTAATGTTCCTTATCGCTTCAATGTCATTAACTGTGAAAAGGTGAACAGCCAGTTTAATTATGGTAAGTGCCAGCGGGAAAATAAAAGGAATTGTATTTAAATACACACATCATTTGTTACATAGTGCAGAGGGCTTGGGAGTTAGAAAATGTTTAGTGCAAAGGCAGAAAACCATAAAGTTTAATCCCTGCTTCAAACTCATGTATTAGTGTCTGCCGGCTACAATGTCAACTGTAATATACAGAAGCATAGAAACAATAATTTGATGACAGAGAAGAATCAATGGACCTTGCAGTCTGCACATTTTAATATGTGTTACTTATCTTTCATAGTTGTTACGCAGGATAGCCGCATGTGTCACTTCTTTCAGTAGGAGACTTTTCAGATATCTCCTGTTATTTCTAGACTTTTTTATAATCTAGTGTCCTTTTGTTTATCATTATACCTCAGTTTATCATTTTCCAAAACCCTATTGTAACTTACTTTTCTAGTTCCTCCCTTTTTATTTTATAGGATGCTTTCAAACAGAAAAAATAAGTATTATACATTGATTATACATACAGTGATTATACATTTTATTTTTAAAAAATTGTATGTTTAATTTTTTCTAATAATATCTACGACTAAATGGTTTCTCTTCCAATCCTCTATTAATCACCGGAACTTACTGGCAATTGGCTGAATTTATTAATTTGAACTTTCATCCAATAAGGAGACTTAAGCTTTTCTGATTGGCCTAATTCTAAAGCCATGCCGTGACTGAAGAAGCCAATTGGCGAGCACAGATGCTTGTTGCATGATTGGTCTGTTTCATCAGCCAACAATTAAAAAATGTGGTCCTTGAAAGATTTTTGGGAAAAGATCTCCCATTGGCTGATTTGAATATGTATTGGAAACAGCTTATTGTAATGTTCACTGGAGTGTTCATCATGTTTGGATTTATTTAATGGATATACAAGAGAGCAAAAGGAAAGGATGGAATAAGGGGAATCGCTGAATCGGAGCTGAAGTTAGGAGACCTATGAAAATAAATTTTAAAAAACATGCAAAGATTAAATATGGGAGTAGTCAACAAAATGTACTTAAAAGATGAAACCTATACAAACCTGTCAAACAGAATTTTAACTGGACCAAAGTATGAGTCTGAGAGCAACATTCCAAAATGAATATCACATAAAGATAAAGAGCTTGATGACAGTTTAGCTAACTCAAATTTGAAGTTTTGATTGTTTTATTAGTGTAGTCTTTTTTTCTACATAAAATTCAACTGATTTCTCTAAATACTAGCTCCATAGATTACTTCTTGGGCTGAACAGTTTAACCCCTTCACTACTGAGAGATTTTCCAGAAAACTACTGTCAGGAACCAGTGTTTTTTAAAAATAATTTCCAATTATTTATACATTGGGAATATTCCCAAATATTTCTTAATGTATTTCATAGTGTATTAACATATTTAATGGGGGGATTTTGCCGTTTCCTGGCTAAAACGAGTTTACTGCTGCTCTGGCCTCCTGCAGGATCGGCTGGGTCGCTGCCATTTAGATAGCACCTTGGGAATCATGTCTATTATGCTAAAACTTTAGAGGCATGTTCGGGGGCTAAAATACGAAGAATTTAATTTGCATTAAACAAAATTACTTTACTTTTCTCCTGTAGACCACCACATGGATTGTAATCGAGCAAAAACAAAGTGAGGGCCCTGAGAACTGGCAACACCACAAGGCTTGTGATGGTCCTGAGAATGGGGAAACGGCATTAGTGTCCTGCCCTATGGTGGGTCCCTGCTCAGATCTCACAAGATTTAACTTGATAGTGCCATTACAGAGAGGATTAACCCATATGCAAATTAGACTGTTATCACCCAGAAAGGGTGACATGTTTCAAAATGCCAAGGCAGTACTCTGCATGAGCGATATAGCAACCCCTAAAGATGGTTTTGACCTTGTCAGGAGGGTATAGCTGAAATAACCCCCTAGACATCTTGAGCTAAAAGCTTGTGAGACCCAAGTGGGGACCCACCGTATGGCAAGCCACTAAATCTGTTTCCTGATCTACGTACCCTCACAAACCTTGTGTTGCTGTATGTTCTCAATGTTGTCAATGTTTTTGGTCACCATTGAGATGATACTCAATATTAAGGTACCAGGAGGTGACTTGCAGATCAAGTATAGTCGTTGTTGGTAGTGAAAGGGTTACGTACATTATAAGGGCTAAATTTTAACTTTTTGAAAACATTACAAAAATAGTACATGGTGGCTCTAGATTGCTGGCAAAATAAACAAAAAAATTCCAAAACGTCAGAGCGTAAAAAAAACTTGGTAAACATAAAATTGCAACGTTGAACTCAGACACAAATCAAGGCTGAATACAAAAAACATTTCACTTTCATAGAATCTAAAATGTATCCAACTTTATAACACTTAATAAGACCTATATGCAGCAGATCACTTTTTGCATTCTTTGTAGTCTCATACCTATCTCCTCGTCTAAAGTTGTGTTAATTAATTGTTACATCTTTGAATGAAATTAGGTCAAAATTACACCATAGACCTAAATACGAGGCAATATTGCAGGATAGGGCTCCTAAGAAAAACATGTTACTGTCCTGCCAATTTGTAGTGCGCAAACAATGTCTGTTCTTCTTGCTAATTAGATTAATAGTGAAAGAACATTCTGTGTTTACTGAAAATTGGAGACTTCTCATCAGCGATAATTATTTTAATTAATTATGAATGATGATGAGATAAAAGTAGTAATGGAAATTAACTTGTAAAACCAAGTGTAAAAACACACGTCTTAACTTTGTGAAAAAAAAAGGAGAAATGTTTTTAAATCCTTTTTTCTTTGCAAAATCTTAATAAGAAAATGTAAACAATAAGGAGGGGGAGTGACAATAAAATAAATCAAAAGAGTGAGACTCCTTATGAACATTATCAACAAGGGTGTCCCAAAATGTGTTTTCAATTAAAAAGAAACCAACTGCATTATACATTATAATTCAGTATTTTGAGAATTCTGAGATCATACAAGTCTGGCCGTCCACTGCAACCGACTAGGTCACCCGATTACGGACAATGCCATCGGTCGATCAGGGTCGTCCACTGGAAATGTCTGTGGATGACCTAGATCGGCCAATGGAGAGGACGCTGAATGAATAAAACCTGAATAACCCCGCTGTGGGGGGGACGACCCGCTGCGGGAGAAAAAAACTGCCAAAAACCAGACCAAAGACAGCCCCTGTCCAGGGCAGCCGAAGCAGGGGGAAAAAAATCCTTGCTGCAGGCTGTGGGCGGGGGGGGGGGATTAAAAGAATATTTCTTGTGCGGAAATAGGTTTCAGCACCAGGGACAGCAACGCTGAGTGCAGTCGGCTCAAAGAAGAAAATAAGACGCGGAAATAAGCCTAGTCTTCTTTTTTTTTTTAAAATTGGTGCAAGTGGACAGCCAGCTTAAGGCTAGGGTCAGACTAACGCATTTTTCACGTTGTCCGTGAAAATGTGCGTTCGAAGAATGGACGTATTTTTTCACGGAATACGCGATAGCGGTCATACGATGCGCAGTTTCATCCGTGATTTTGTACGGATCATCAATAAAACCCTTTTTGCGTCTGGATGTTGTGTTGGCCGGACATTAGCAGCGTCTGACATCTCCTAATCACGCACACACGCCTCTAGCCGACGCAGCGCACTCTGTACGTCAGTACTAGTGGTTTAACGTTCTCGAAAAAATGCGTTCATTTTCCACTTGCGTTGCGCAGCCGGACTTTTGTGCGACCGTACATCGTATATTGGCCGTCATTGCCTGTCATTTGCTGCTAGTGCGGCCGTGATTAAGTGCGCCTGCACGCGCGTTCGCACTGCCTCAGTCTGACCCTAGCCTTATACTGCAACCACTGTAAGCATTGCAAGTGTTCTAGATAAACTAATTCTCAACTCTACACACAAGAATCTATGCTTCCTTAAAATAGGTTTTCACCATTTTGTCGACTATTAAAGAGGATTCTCCTATTCTCCTATTCCTATTCTCCGATTCTCCTCAACATTACTAGGCATTTACCTTTTAATTCATAGCTGCACTGTGAAAGTATATGGTGTTTTATTCATCTCCTATTATTGAGTCTGTGGCTTCCAATGATACTAAACGCTTAACGTCAACAATTGAATTACTAGGCCTTTTTAATGCTGCAAAGGAGTTAAATGATGTGTTTTTTTTAGGATTCCCTTAATACAGCTATCGGTTGATTTTTAGCAATTATGTTAATGAATAATTAATGTAGAGAATTCCAGTGTCAGGTTGTTACTATCATGTTTTGCTTAATGTTTGTGTGTTTTCCTGTAGTGTATATGTGTGAGAAAAATCTGTCTGACTTTCTATAGCTGTAGTTATATATGGCTCTATCTAATGTTCCATCTATTTGTATATAGGAATGCAACCTCTTATTTATTCTGTGACCGAAGCTCTTCGTGGAAAGTCTTACTGGGTGAGGACTGGCCATAACATCGCTTATTACAAGTAAGTGTTAAAAATTATGTTTAGTACCAATCTATATGTCCCATGTTTAGTATAATAATACTAATAATATATATGTCTAATAGGTCCTTCTCTGTGTCATTTGCTGGTAACGCCTCCTCCTCCTCAATGCCTTTACCAGTTGGTGTACCTCAAGGCTCTGTCCTAGGTCCTCTGTTCTTCTTTATCTACAACTCCCTGGGCAAAGTCCTTAACATCTTCGGCTTTAATTACCAACTCTATGCTGATGATACTCAGATCTACCTCTCTGCCCCTGATCTCTCTCCTCCTGTCCTTTCCAAAGTCAGCAACTGTTTATCTTCCTGGATGGCCTCTCACCACCTAAAGCTTAATATGTCGAAGACTGAGCGCCTACTAATTCCTCCTTTAATGCCTCCCCACCCCCTGATTTTTCTATCATGGTCGATGTATCAACATCTCTCCTCAAGCCAGGTTCGCTGTCTCGGAGTTACACTTGACTCTGCTCTTTCCTTCATCCCCCACATCCAGTCTCTTTCCTCCTCCTGCCTCTACCAACTACGTAATATTTCCAGAATTCTGCCATTTCTTACCAATGACGCCACAAAGCAACTAATCCACGCCCTTGTAATCTCCCGATTTGACTACTGTAATAATGTTCTAGCTGACCTCCCTCTCTCTTGCCTCTCCCCCCTACAATCCATTCTAAATGCCTCTGCCAGACTCATCCACCTTACCTGCCGCTTTGTCTCTGTCGCTCTGAGTCCTTTGCTGACTCACAATCCACTATAGAATTCAATTCAAAAGCCTTACCCTGACCTACAAAGCTCTCACTAACTCAGCTTCCCACTAATCACCAAATACACCCCAGCCCGCTCCCTAAGGTCAAACAGTGAACCGCGCCTAGCTTCTCCCCGCATCACCTCTTCCCATGATAGACTGCAGGATTTCTCACATGCAGCCCCCATCCTCTGGAATGCTCTACCTCATATGGTCAGACTGTCCCCTAGTTTCCCTTCCTTCAAACGCTCCCTTTAGACATTCCTATTTAGGAAAGCCTTCCACCCGACTCAATAATACACCCCACTGGCACAACCAGTCCATCCTTCTCACCAGTACATCACTCTCACCTTGCAGTCCTCTCCTGTTTCCACCCCTAATCCTTCTAGATTGTAAATTCCCACTGTAATAGGGCCTCCATTTACTCCTGTATTGTTTTGTCAAAATGTTCTGTCTTCATGTATTGTAACCCTGTCTATATTGTTCAGCGCTGTGCAATATGCACGCAATTTCGTCGGTTTGTGAATAGACCCTTGTGTCTGTTATCAAATTAGTGTTGTTTCATTTGTGTTTCCAGCACTGGTGAGCATATTTTAGCAATATTAAAGTGGTAATCTTCAAATACTCTCCATACAAACTACAGGGAAAACGATAGTACAAAATAACACAAGACAACTTAAAGGAATACTACCACTTAAAAGGAAATGTCCTTTATTATGTTTATTTTATGTTGCTGATATCTTACATGCATTTATTTTTTCTCCTGTATGTTTAGTTAAGAAAATATTTTACACTATATGTGTCACTGGGTGCATTCATTGTGTGATCTTTTGTGTAAATCCCCCCCTGCAGTATCTTTCCATCTCTTGGTCCTCACTGTGTGTCTTTGGCCCTAGAATGGAGTGAATGGGTCAGTCACCCATTCACATCATTGTATTGTGTGAGATGTAATAAAAGGACATATCCGGGGGGGTAGATTCGAAGTTTAAGCTCCCTGTCTTATCTCCTTCATCTGCCATTTCTTGGCAACACCACACACCCCCTGCTGTGTTATCTATACATTCCCTCTTCCACCTCACTAACTGTTAAATACTGTAAAGGATAAAACCACACAGTATGGTAAAATGTTTTCAGATTTTGGTAAATGTTGCATCATGGTTAAAATCCACAACATGGAAACATGAGATAAAAACCTAAATTCATTTTTTCCTTTTTACATACAATTACGTAAAACAATGAAAAAAAACAGCAGCCTGTGTTTTATAAAGTGGTTTTGTTTGTAATGCACAAGTGATCTAGTTCCCCTACTTTAAACCACCATTCTTTCAACAAAAGAACAGTGGCTAGTTAATAACCACTAAAGTGCTACACGGTGTAATTATTCACCCACATGATTCTACAATGTGTTGGGGTAATTCTAAAGAAAAAAATGCTGTAATCCACCCCCCTCCCCATCAGAATTAAAATTAATCCCTAAAATGAGCAACAAATGATAAAATGAGACTTCTCTACTATGGAAAGGAACAGTCATCTTAATATTTATAAAATGCATGAAGACAAGGTGGCAACTCCTAAAACAGAAAAAAAATCAAGTTTTGTCTATCACCACGTATTTTCTATTAGATGGGACCAGCGTGAACCTTCTTTAGCACTCTGGATGCTTCATGTTTCTCTTGGCATTATCATTCGCAAAACGACCAGACTAAGTAGAGTCTAATAAATAGCTTTCTTGAGAAAATAAGATGAAATAAAGCATGAAAAATTCTTATTGTGGGTGGCAATCCTATAATCTCTTCTGCTCTACTCATTTTTGCATTTTTTTTTAATTTAATCTCAGCTGTGGATATACTCCTGAGGAAGGTCTTATGAAAAAACATGAGTGGAGTAGGTGACATTATATCAGTGTATGGATCATTAAAAATTAGACACATGCACAGTAATTAATGCATTGCTTCTGGATGTTATCATCATATATTAAATATGTTTCTCAAATATCCATCTGGTGACTCTATACATTGATACTTCATAGGTGAAAGAAGTTGACTGTTTTTTCAATAGGTACTGGTTTTCACCGGTGTTGCTATGCCAGCAATTCACAAAATAAAATCCAAATATTATTTATAAAGTATTTTACCAGGAAGGCTACATTGAGGTTTCTCTCATTTTCAAGTATGTCCTGGGTTCAAGAACATTGAATTGTTACAGTAGGTACAGAAATACAAAGTAATAAAATGCAAAATATTAAAAATATGACACAAATATACAGATTTACACAGAAATAAATATGTTCACTATGTTACATGTTTACAGGTCCACAATGCATTCTGTATCAAGGTAAATTAACCCCTTAACGACGGGCAGGCATAACCTGTTGAGGTTGGCAGATTGCGGCCCGCCCTGCAGCCGATGTGCATCATTGGCTGCAGGGGGACACCCTGAGTTCAGGCCGTCCCGTGCCACCAATGACACGCAGGCTGCGGGGAGGGGCCAAGGCGGCCCATTGTAGACAGTGTGACGTAACTGTGCGCCCTGCGTCTTCAAAGCCCTTCTGCCGCTCGGACGGCATAGTACGTCCAGGGGCGGCAAGAGGTTAATGGAGACCTCTTAAATGACTTTAGACTGGGGGAAGATTTGATGGTGTCTGGGAGGTTATATCCTTATAATTATATTGGCAAAAGACCCTTCACTGTGTATCTTCTCCTGCTGCTCTTTGGAGTTTAGTTCTGTGAAATGACCGTATTTGTCTGTGTTTAAACACCAGCAAACACTGGCGCCTACTGAATAACCCCCCCCCCGCTTTTTTTTCCCTTACATAATTTTTATACAATTTACTGTAATATAAATGGTAAACTGTATCCTTTAACAAATGACGTCTACTTTTCAAAGTTTTTCTAGTCATTCTTTTATGAGACGTAAAACCATCCTTTTTGTATAACGCAGAGAAACGTATTTTGTTTTAAATTTCACAGCTTTATCATGTCATGCATAGATTATAATCACATAGAATGGTATTTTAGATAATATATGTTCTTGAGCATATGTCTGCGGTGAATGCTATGAAACCTGATGTTCAGCCAAACAAAGAACTTTTGCGAACGTGCTATACTTTCCAATAAAATAAACTTTTTAATCTGTGGAAGACTTTATTTTAAAACAAGATCCCATTTTAAAGTGTTCTGTGTTAGTGAAGGTGTGGTAACCGATAAAAACCAATGTATAAAAAT
Source organism: Leptobrachium leishanense (assembly GCA_009667805.1). NCBI lineage: Eukaryota > Metazoa > Chordata > Amphibia > Anura > Megophryidae > Leptobrachium > Leptobrachium leishanense. The sequence goes on along the minus strand of CM019065.1, from coordinate 113,997,444 downwards.
GTAAAACTTTTTCAGGAAATTCTTTTAGATGGACTACTGGGTACAATATCATCCATGGCTTATTTGAAACGAGCAAATGATTGGAAGTGAAAGGGAGATTAAAGGGACATTCGGTCATTCCAGGGGCTCGATTTAATTCTATTGGCCATTAATTTAAAAAAAAAAAAATCAGCTGCTTGGGAATCTTTTCAAAATATTAGCAGCTCTATTCAGAGAGGGGTGCAAACCAGGAGAATGACTGGAGAAGTGAAAATTCTAGGTCAAAATAGCCAAACCAGAGAAAAATTCTCCTTCTTTATTTCACTTTTCGAATTGGCTATTTTGACCTAAGGGCTTATTCAGAGAGCCAGACTGTGCCAGCATTGTGACCAGGGGGCCGTGGAAGATGAGGTCCACTTCCTCCTACAGTGCCCCAAGTACTCAGCACTGAGGGAAACTCACTTCCAAAGACTCTCCGCTCTCATCCCGGACTTCACCTCTATAGAAGAGACGAGGAAACTCCACATCATACTGGGAGAAGAGGAGCCGGCAGTGAAAATATCTGCCCAATACGTTGCAGAATGTCACAGACTGAGAGGAACATGAGAGATCCTGGACTTATAAATCCCCCAACACGGACTCACCCCCATCCCCCTTCACATTATCCCTTACCCCTGATAATGTCCATGGACTTGCCCATTCCCCCCCATATATATGTCCCACTACCCCCCCTGCTCCTCCCCATATGCTTTGGCAATGCTAAAATGTATTTGGTCCTGCCAATAAAGCTTATTTTGATTTGATTTGATTTGAGAGCACCGCAGTTCCCTGAACTTCGGGGAATCAAAGTTCCCCCACACTGCGGTGAAATCAGCAGTCACCGCAGGGTCCCTGGAGTGCAGGGAAAACCTGCCGCAAACCCGCCGAACAACCGCTAAATACTCACCGAAAACCCGCTGGAACCACAAGAAAAAACACACCGAACACGCCGGAAAAAGGCGATGAGACACTGATCACAGGGCAGACCAGCCAGTCGCCGGAAAAGCCAACAAGCTGCCAAACAGGATAAAAAAAAATTTGAAACGCTGTTTGCAGATAAAACTACTGTATGAAAATGCCTGGAATTTACATATAAGGTCCTATGAATGATAATAAAAAGGTCTGTTACAGAACAAAGAAAAAAAAAACATGGTTTTCTTTAAAAAAAGGAAAACATATTTTGCGTTAAAAAAATGCCTAAAAGATCCTAAAAAAATCTATAAATAGACTTTTTACTGCAGATTAAAATAATAAACGATTTATTGGATATTGCATTAAAACTGAATATTTTTAACATTGAAAGCACCGAACAGCAGGGCACTTGGGCAACTTTTCACTGCTGTTCGGCATTCTCTGAATAGATTAACCATTGCTTCTCTATGGAGATTTCACTGCCTTCAAACAGGCACTGTACTGGCTGGCAGTTCGCCAAACTTTGGCAAGCTACCTGCTCTCTGACTAGCCGAATGGCCCCGAAATGTCCCGTATGAGGAAATTCCCTGTTCAGAGACATTTCGGGGCCAGATCGTCTCTCTGAATAATCCCTCTAGAAATTTCACTTCTCCAGCAGTTCTCCAAAGTTTCACCTTTTAGTGAATAGACCCTTCTTTAGCTGCTATAGAGTCACCCTACAAACTCGGCCCACCAAACGTTTTGAAACAAGATTTGCTACGAGGCTCAGCCAGTCTAATGAGTAGTTGCGCACCACGGGGGATGAAGTTTCAAAACATCTGGAGTAGCAATGTTGTTGTCCCCCTCGTCTAGACACCTGCATGCAGGAGGGGATATAATGAATCCCTTCCTTGCCATTCATTTGTTAAACCCAGCAGTGCCTGTTTAAGTAGCCACTTGCTCTGAGACACCGGCGTGAACTCGCAGTCAGAGAGCCCTCACGGCTATCAGGAAGGGGCTGCTGCAAGCTCCACGGCAGCATAAACAGACAGAACTTAACGTTTGTTATAGAGCCTACGGTTACAATTTTTTTGTAAATAAAAGTTTGAGTACCTCCAAAGTGGCGCTCCCTGTCCTAATGGCACCCTAGGTGACTGCCTAGTTGGCTTAAGGGATGCATCGACCCTGCCTGTAAGGCCCTTGGCTTACAAGTAATTGTATAAATCCCGGATGGATGAGTTTTGGGTCTTTTTTTTACTTTATCTGCCTTTGAAACAAAAAAAACCTAAAGATAAATGACAAATGTATAAAAGGTAGTTTACAGCGGAGTCAAAAGATCTCTCAAAAGAGTAAAATAGACTATCAATTTATTTGTAATTTTTTTTAATATGTCTATAGAAACCTATTTTGCTTTCGGGCACCTGAGGAAAAGAAAAGAAGAAGATATTATACCTTGACGTTTACTCTAAAGTTCCCACACAATGATGATGTCTGCTACTTGGCTTATCATTATCCATACACCTACACTGCACTTACGGTGAGAATAACTTTGGCTTGCATGTCGTATAATTTGTTCTCTTGTCATCTCTTTTCAGAACTAAAATGTAATCTAATAAATATGTTGCTGAACACTCAAATTGTTTCATAAAAACCAATGGGTCTTTCTTTTGTGGAATAATAGTACGTTTGTAGTAACAGAGATTTTCTTGGCTTTATAGACTCTTTTTAAATGAAAATTTGATGCAAAATGTTCAGAAGGGAAGAAACAAATCCATAAAATAAGAATGCCAATACAAGACCCATAAACATGAGAATGATTTATATAGCTGTTGGGAATTGACTGTGTCTAACCTAAATATCTGGAGCGTTTTCAATTGAGGAAATTGATGTGCTCGAACCTTCCCAATCATGATCAATAGTCATTACGGACACTGGAGATAATTGATTAATTAGTCTTTCTCCAAATTATGCTTTGCCAGAGGCTTGTAAGTGTGGCCACCTTTAAAGTCTATTCTATTGTTAGGCCACAGTGCTCAGATGCACCATAGTTGTAATTTATTCTTTCCCATAGGAAAATTCACAACATAAATAAATACCCTTGTAGCCTGAAGGGGCTACCGAGGAGGTGATAAAGTGAAATACTAAGGCAGGTGATAAAGGCAGTTTTCTACAACATTTAATATAACCAAAACAAAGAGAAAAAGAGCTCACAGGTTGTAATAACCCTATTAACCTTATGCAATGTGAAATATATGTAATATTCAAAGAAAACGAGCAAGAGGGATCCAATGTGCACAAGACTTTTGTTCCACCTCAAGGCCCATTAGGATGAGTAGTCCTTTACTACTCAACACTGTGTCAGTATGCCTTTTGCTTTAAGCTTATACTGATTTATTTTTCATAGTTGATCTGAACAATTGTGTATTTTTGTTTTGTATTTTTATGCTACATTTACTGTAACAGGTATGTCTTTCTAAGGTTTTATTGTGTGACACATTATCACGTTATCGATTGGTGTATGTTACATATATACTGCTGTATTGTGCTTTTGCCATTCATTTCAATCATATTGCAAAAGGTAATTAGGGTTATTACAAGCTGTAGGACAATCCGCAGGTCTGTTTAATTGAGTAGTTACAGTTCTAGTCACTTATATAGCGTCAACGCAATCTGCAGCACTTTGCAATGAGGGAGTACATGAGACATAATAAAATGCATAAGGAGCAGACAACCCTGCTCATAGGATAATTGCCCTACTGATAAAGCACTTTATACAAGTGCTCAGCCAGACCTCCCTTGAGCTTAAAATTTAAAGGACAAAGGTAAGTGAAACAAAAGGGGAGCAGGGGGGTGTGGAGCTGGTGGCCAGAAAGAATACAGCAGGGATTGCATGGGAGTGACCAGAGGCTTGGGCTTGAAAAGGGTAATTAGAAAAGAGTTGCAGCAGCTGAAAGTGACTCAATGAGTTTGGACCCAAGACTAGCTGGGAGGGCGGGGTGGGAGTGCAGATGCAGAGCCTGAGGAGAGGGTGATGGCTGTCAGAGGTGAGCTGTATGAAGAAAGAGGTGTAGATTTAGGAGGAGTGGGCTCTATGCAAGGATTTTACTAAATTGGAGGGGATGGGGGAAGCAACTTGAAGATGAGCATATCCAGGCCCGGATTAAGATCTCTATGGGCCTGGAGCTGAATATTTTTTTTTTTTTTTGTAATTTAGTGAAATGAAAACATATTTTTGATTTAATAGTGCAGAAACGGGTATAACCAGGCAGATCTGTGTGATTAACTTTTCATTCAGATTTCAATCATTTAAAGAGTGTAAAAAATTTTTTACCCTTTTTTTATCATCCAAACCTTTGTGGTTATATATTCTATATAGGGAATTCTTGTTAAAAAAAAATGTGAAATGGGAACCTGTTACTGCATTTTTCTGAGAAAAATATACAATTTTAACAAATTTAATAAAAAAAAAATGAAATATTTCCCTTGTGTTTTGGAACATGTTTTTTTATGAAGAATATGATCATGTATAAAACACTAACCTTGCTCCCAGCATGTGATATGAGAAGGTGAGTAATGGCAGTGGTATTGCTCATTTTATACGTGACAAATGGACAATGCCATCGCTTTGGAACAAAAAAAATTGTTTTCTTTAGGCTTTTACATGGTCAGGTTTGGTATCAATGGAAAGGCCAGACTCTGCCCTGTCCAATGACACCTGACTTGACCTTGTGAGGTGTAAAGATTAGTGACGCAGGGGTCCAAATTCTTTGCTGCAGTGCGGCGGTTTAGGTTTTTGATGTAACAATGGATTGTACCGTCACCCATCCCCTCCACACTTGTTGGTGATATGAGAAATGAGATGGATAGGTAGTGCAGCATCATTGTTTACTTTATAATTGAAAAGTGAAAAATATTACTGCTGGAAAGAAAAAGTAAATTTGTTTTTACTTAAAACCTGGTCATGTTTGGTATCATTGGAAAGGCCATGCTCCAGCGACTAGCAGGGCATTTCGGCAACTTTTCCCTGCAGTTTGGTGTTCTCTGAATAGACGAAGGATTGCTTCTCTATGGGGATTTTTCACTGCCCTAAGGCTAGGGACAGATGAGCGCATTTTCTGCAGCCACCGTCAAAATGTACGTCGATGCGTGCGCACGCATTTTTTCACGGAATACGCTTAAGTGGTCAGACGATGCGCAATTCTGGACGTATTTCATGACGGTGGGGTAAAAAGAAGTCTAGGGAAATCCGGCTGTTTGAATGTTATGTTGGCCGCACACTAGCAGCGTCTGACATCTCCTAATCACGCACACACGCTGCTATGCGGCCGCAGCGCACTCTGTACGTCAGTAGCAGCGGTTTCACGTTCTGAGAAAAATGCGTTCATTTGCTGGTTGCGTGGTGTCGGCGCACTTTCGTACGCACGTACTGCGTATATTGGCCGTCATTGGCCGTTATGTGCTGCTACTGCCGCCGTGATTTAGTGCGCCTGCACGCGCGTTCCGACTGCCCCACTCTGACCCTAGCCTCAAACAGGCACCGAACAGGCACCGTATGTGCAGGCAATTCGCCAAGATTTGAATTTCAGTGTTCGGTTACCTTTCGGGGCCAGATCGGCTTTCTTTGAATAACCCTGAAAGAGTAGGCTCTTGTGTATATCTTAGTGAGAACATCTCTATAATCAATGCAGACATATTTTGTTTCCTTTATCTCAGAGATAATTTTAGTGAAATCAGAATAGTGAGGCTGAAATGGATGTGAAATATTAGTTCTAAAAAACCCATACCATGTATCTGAAAATCTTACGGAAGTGGACTACATCTGTTATGTGAGAATTGACTTGGGGAGCATTTTAATTATGTAGAAAAGCTTGACTACACACTGTTGTACTTCATAGAAAAACTGACATCTTAGTGGAGATACGGTAACTTTATATCCATACTTCAAATTCGAGAAATCTGTTGTATATTCTAAGAATCATTGAGTTCTACAGGGGCCATACAATACTTAAGAGGGCATTAATATTTTTAGGAGACATTGGTGAGACTGTGGTGGGCAATTTGCTCGTCTTCTTTCAATGCACAAAGTTTTAAATATCCCATGTTACCAGATGGAGACTTTCCAAATACTATAAAATGCTTTTTCAACCTCCTCTCTAACCATTAGATGCACTTTAAGCCAGCAATTTCAATTAATTAGCGTTTCCAAATATATTCTTGCAGGACTCTCTGGCAGTTTTCTATTTGAGATGAAAAGGAATTTATAGTAGTTTTGAATTGCCACTGAGCGAAGAAAATGTATCTGTCTGTAACGGAAAATAATCAATAAGTTGGAATGCTTGTAAGTACATAATAGTTATTGACAACGTTGTGTTTTCTGTTCATTAGTCCCACTTGCAACTGTTGGAGCAGAGACTTGATTCCAAGAAAATATACTTCAAACAGCAGACCATGTGTCACACTTTAGGTGGGAACCCATGCCCCATAGTTACTATCACTGCGAGACCTACATCCAGATGTCAGAGTTACTTGCAGGAGCTAGGTGAGTACAAGACCTAAAAGGATATAAATCCTGTATATTGATAGAATCTTGAAACATTAACAAATTATATAGTTTAGATGGTCAATACTTATTTTTAATGAATTCTAAAAAGCTTTATTGTGAAGATGGTGTTTACTAATTTGTTTCAAACTGGCTTTTACAGATGGTATATTTATATATATATATATATAAAGTATTTTACCAGGGAGCATACATTGAGATTTCTCTTGTTATAAAGTATGTCCTGGGTTCAAGAATATTGAATTGTTACAGTTGTTGCAGAAATACAAACACAAATATACAGATTAACAGAAAATAAATATGTAGGAAACATAGTTACTATGTTACAGAATGCACCTGCAAACATGTATCAAGGTATATTAATAGAGATCTCTTAAGTGACTTTAGACTGGGGGAAGATTTGATGGCGTCTTGGAGGTTATTCCATAATTGTGGTGCTCTGTAGGAAAATAAGGCTCGAGACACTTTCTTTTTGTATTGTGGTACTGCAAGTAAGGTGTAGGTCCTGGATCTGAGGTTATTGGATAAGGGAACTGCTGGGGGAAGCAGTCTATTCAGGTAGGGTGGTAGCTTCCCAGAAAAGCTCTTAAACACCAGGTTGGAAAGGTGAAGGGTGCATTTGGATTCCAGTGATGGCCAGTTTAGCTCTTTTAACATGTCTCAATGGTGGGTCATGTAGTTACATTGTAGCACAAAGCGGCAGAATGAGTTATACAATGTAGTAAGTTTATGAAGGTGCATTTGCGGGGCAGATGTATATACTACATCTCCATATTCAATAGCCGGCATAATCATTTGTTGTGCAATCTCCTTTCTTGCTGCATAGATATTGGCTGTTCGATTTCATGACCTAACAAAAAATAATACTGCTAGACATCGAATTTGGACAGATAATCACATGCCCAAGACTCTCTTGATTCCTCATAAGCAAAAATACCTGATTTTCAATTGGCATCTGAAACATCATATCTAAAATAAGCAGAAGATTGCAGGACCCTGAGTAGAATATTATACGCCAGATTCCCAAACTCTGGCCCTTCCAGATGTTTCTGAACTACAATTCCCATGATTCTCTGACCATCCTTAGCATTCACAGAATTTTGGGAATTGTAGGCCATCAACAACTTGGGGGCCAGCGTTTGAGATTCCTGCTCCACCCCCTCTCTAGTTTGGCCCACCAAAGAGTTTATTTTCGCCGTTGTGTATTGTGGGAAATATTGTTGCTACAAAAATAATAGTAACGAAGTGAAACCTTTACAAGATTATCCTTAACTTAAATTTTTTTCATTGGAATGTCTTTATGACTATGGGGTTCATACTAGAGTTTAGTCCAGTGGACGTATCATTTTGTACATACTCATAGTAAAATACTCATACAATTTACCCTTTATGGCTGAAGTAACTTTGCAGTTGATATGATTGTGACGGAACCATTCTCTTCCGTCTGTCCTGGCTCTCCAGACACCCCTTCGTTGCGGTCAGCCTGGCTACTGGGAGCGCTGTCCTCAGCGCCTCGAGCAGCTTGACCCGCCTGCTTCTGATTCTCTGCCCTGGAGCCGTTAGGAATTTCCAGAGGGCCGCTCTGTGCCTTCTGGGGGTAATAGTGGGTACCCCGAATGAGACACCAGACGAGCTGTATGTTCCCACAGGATTCTCTGACTTTTAATGAACAAAACGCCACCATTTATGCTGAAATCCAACAGTCATAATTTGCATAAACGACGCACGTCGTCCTACCAATATGCTAATTACATTATGTCAGATAGGTATTTACAATAAACATTCTTTACATTCTATAGCCTTTAGCTCACACAACATTTGCATAACCTATTGTTCTAACACATCAGATTAAAGACAAACACTATCACAGATTTCTTGAATTAAACATGCAGCCAGATAAGGGTAAAAGCCCTGTTGCATAAATTACACAGCAGTAAAGCTTGTTTACTGGCTATACAGAAACACATTTACCTACAGGAATATAAGTATATTTAAAACTAAAGTTACGCCGTTTTACACTAAACTAATTTAAACTAAAACCAAACACTGTAAAATATATTTAAAACCCACGATATAAATGAACATAAAGTCTCTTGGGGTTTGACGCATGGAGCGTTACATCAGCTCCATGACAATGATGTGTATATCATATTTTCAGGGTTTGTAACTAAATGTTAACGGACACACAATCTAAATTTATTTTTTTGTAGTTAAACGCACACATAATAAATATTTGGGTTTTCTTTATACTCCCTATCACATATGAACTGGATTTAAGGGCCTCCGCTACAAATCTATACACAGTAAGCTCCACTCTTGGCTCCACTTTCAAACATGCAGCCAGAAACTTGGTGGCCTTCTGTCAATGCATATGTATAGATAAAACACTAAACATGAGCTCCTGAATGAAGTTCCCTGGTGAATATCCTGTGGCACACGCTCTCCTCCTAGCACTGGAGATATTGTCCATAGACTGTATATACTTTAGATTCAGTCGTTTTGTTTGTATTTTGTGATACAACAATAGGTACCACTATGTGTCCTCGCTATATGAACCTTTGGATTCCATTTCTTTTGATCTCCCCTGGTAGTTTTATACTTCCAAATAGAGATGTGCATTCATTTCAGAAAAATTCAGAATTTGGAACGAAATTTGATAAGTACTTCCGAATAACGAATCAATATGAATTCGAAACGGTATATAACGAATTTATTTCGTTTTACACTGTGTCATCATCATAAAAGAAAAATTTGAATAACTGATATCAACTATTGGATTTGAAATGAACTATCGAATTGATCTTCACTTACAATACAAATAATAGTCAGCAAAGGACTTTATGAAGCAAATTAATTTTGTTTCACTGTTTAATTTGACTCAAATACTAAATATGTGACACGGCTTAAAATTTAACCTTAGCTTTCCTTTTAACAGCAAAATTTGATTAATTGGGCTTTTATTTACTGATCCAAAATTGATCGAATTGATATCAACTATCGAATTGATATATGAAATTCGAATCGATTCGAGATTCTAAATCGATATGAAATTAGTTGCGAAATTCCGAAAACGAAATAATTTAAAAACGTAACGAAACTAAACGAAGCAAAATTTTCAGCCATGCGCATCCTTACTTCCAAATTCATTCCAAGATCTCCAGGGTGCGCCAGGACAATCCTCAGTTTAACAGAGTCAAAGAAGAATTGGAGCAGGCACTCAGCCTCCTTTTTTAGACAGATTTATTGGACAACACAACTACAGCAACATTTTACAAAAAAAGTCTTTGTCATGTCAGTTCAGTTCTTCTTTTACTCTGTGGATATCTTCGAGGTTATCCCTCCATGGATCATGACAGCTGCCTAGCCTTGTATGGTATGAGTGCTGCTCTAACTATTGTAATTGCTTATAATTCACAATTCAATGTCTCCCCTTTTGGATCAATTTGATCAACCGCCTCACATGTAGGCCTGGGGAATGGACTTCAAATAAGATTATGCTCCACAAACCTGAAGAATTTTCACTAATACCTATAGCAGTGTATCACTGTGTAACTTTACAGGAAACATGGTTTAAATACCTGTACAGGTGGTATGTCGCCTTGACAGGCTTAACTAAGATGATCATCGAAGTGTGTTGAATCAAAGTTTCAGGGGTTGTGGGGGAAGAGGTTCATTGTTTCAATCAGTATGGTTCTGTTCTTTAACATATCTCTGTGGAAAAAGCTTTTACAATTCCTCTTAAGCTTAATGGAGACAGATATCCTACCTGAGCCGAATGTTGTCCTCCTGAGGCTAAGATTCTCTCTGACTAAACAAGTCAATCCACTCCCTGTTAAATAGTATATCTTCTATATAGATTGGGGCCAGGAATAGGCATCGATGACTTTACTTCTGAGGCTCAGAGAATAAACACCTTTTTGCCTCTTCTGTAAGTAAAGACTCTTTTTATGTAACACTGTTGTATGTATGTAAATAACCTGAAAAAAACATGGCGAGCCATTAGCCAATGACCAGAAGACAATATGTATGAAAAAGGCAGAGATATTGTGGTTTTTTTTACTACCTCATCAAATTACCTTATCTGGAAGATGCTGCATTTCCCAAAGTGTTGACAAAGTTCATCACTCTCCACACAATGGACTCCCCTCACTGCCGTGATAACCAATACATCTGACACATTCAACACCATATAAGACTCCTGTTTCTTTTGCGTAAAAACACCATCACCTGATTAACCAATATTGACACATGGGAACCCTCGGGCACCCAATTTAGGCTTTTCTTAAACAATCATTGTTAATTTTAGCCTAGAATTATGTCTGCGGTTCCCTGTCATTCGGTTTGGATGTTTCTTGTATGAAAGGGAGTACGATAGTTCTTTTGAACTATTTTGCCCTAGTGCAGTAGGTCATAACGAATAGTTCGCTATTGTATTGAGCAGGTAGCTTGAATTATTGTAAATTACGTATGATGTTATATGTAGCTAAGCTCCATTAGAGCTATCCACTTTTACCAAACAATTGATATTGTTATTATTATTTTTCTATTAAATTTGTATTTCTACTTTTATTGTTTTATGGGATTAAAGTTGTGAAAAATTCACAATAAATATTGAAAGATAAAAAAGTACACTATCGTTGATCCGTAGTAATGTTATTTCCACTGCAACAACTTCTCTTCAAATATATACACAAGGCATGACCTTTCGTGTTTGTAACCCTTTTTAACTGTTATGATGAAAAAACTTATTGAAAAGCAGAGACTCAATTAGGAATAGAATTTTTAATGCTTCTAAGCTTATTAGCAACTATATTCGCTGTTCCGAGGGGTTAAAGGGCAGTAGAGTACAATCTCCTGTAGCAGAGGATAGCATCGGCTTTATTTTTGCATCATCTTTTGCTACACACGTTTTAATTTGTAATACTGTAATTATTGTTTATTAACTCCTTAGGCAAAGTTATAAACAGATCAAATCCGAATTGCGAAAATATGGTTGGGGACAAGGTGGGGGGACAACTGAAGTTGTTATGTTCTTACAAAACCTTGGTAGCTTCATCTCCCTACATTCCACATTTCTATGGGTGTCTTAAAGCCAAAGCAGCCAATTCCTGTTGCTTAAACCCTACCGCTGGGTGGTTTGTGAACGGCGGGAGTTGTTAACACCGATGGGGAGTACTAGTATGTTCGGCTTGCTGGATGCTGCAGCGAGCCCCTCCTCCGCCCGCCTACACAGCTGACACTTGTCGGGCGTCATTGGCTGCAGGGGACAGCCTGCGTTCAGTGTGTCCAGCAGCCAATGACATATGCTGTGTGCCAAGTAGTGGGCGGGCCTGTCACGGCCCATAGATGCCAGCGGGGCTTGCTATGCCGCCCTGCGGTGTTCAGGCCCAGCCGCCGTGTGAATGGTATAGTACGACCCGGAGCAGGAAAGGGTTAAGGTTAACAGGAGTTAATCAAATACTTTTTTGTTCCCATGCGCCCCATGATGATCTCATCAATGCTACCTACCCCATGCAGGTCTGTGTACCAACCATGCTACAGTGAAGGAGAGCAGTGCAAGAGGTGAATTCATTAACCAGACCCAGGGTGCTGCATAGTGAGCTGTTGCTGTTACCATGACCCTAATGAAATGGGAGGCAGTGGCCTCCACCCCTTCACTGACCACAAGTAAGCTGCAAAAGAGCAGCAATTTGTAAGGTAGTTTTAGAGTCCAGTTTTGTGTCTGTTGGTATCAGTTTATCAAGGTGCTTCTGTGGGGGTGTTTTAGGATATGTGTGAGGTGGTGTTAGGATCTGTGGCTTTGTCTGTGTGTATGGGGGTGTCAGCATGAGCTGCTTGATGCAGACAGCTGGGGGGATCAGATCTGGGGGTCACACTTAGCTTACCATACTGGTATTGCTCCTGTAGTTCATGAGACTCCATGAAGAGTGGAGACCACCACAATCCTCTTTGAGCGTGTGGAAGCATGGTCGCACAGGAACCACTGAAGAATACTGGGAACGGTTGTTCCCAGTTTTCTTCAGCATACGGCTTGAGGAAACGGCAATTGCACTTTCCCTCTGCATCGTTGGACCTGAGGTAAGTAACTGAAATTTATAGCTATTTTTTTGTTTTACGAAGTTTTGCAAAAGTAAAATCCTGTAACTCCTGGGGAAGGTTCATTATTCTCCTGCTGGCTGGTAGTCAGCTGTTCCTATAGTACAGAGTTCATGAACTGTTACCTTACTGTAAGCAGTCGCTAAACAGAAGCTGCAAGTAAGCTGTGAGACTTTGTTGGAATATCGGCTCCGGCCTTTATAGTAACGATTGGAGCCATTACACCTAGGTTGGGAATAGAGCTCAAGATTAGGTATATAGTTTTTATTAATTTATTTTGTTTATTGCTCTCATTATTACCATTCTTGAAGAGAAGCTAGAGAAGAAAATGTAGCAATCCGTAAAAATAAAATTCTAAAATTGGATAAGTGCTTAAAGGGATACTCTAGGCAACATGACCACCTAAGCTATTTTAGGTGGTCATGATGCCCGGAGTATCCTGCCCTCTGTCCCCCCTCCCTCCGCTCAGCGGTTCAGCTGAAAATGCTGAAAACAGCTGAGAGAGGCAGAGAACTTTACTCCGCCCTCCCAGCTGTCAGTCAGCAGAGCGGGAATCCTATTTCCCGCTTCTGCCGACTTTTGCCGAGTAGGAGACGTCATCACGCTTTCAGCGCGATGACGTCTCCAACTCCCCGCAGAAGCTGGCGGCTCCCTCTGAGGGTTAGTGTTGCGCGCATCCTCTTGCGCGCAACACTAATCCTCAGAGGGAGCCGGGAGGAAGCCTGCCAATTGGCTGGCTTATGTGAGAGGCGCACATGCGCGCTTCTCACGTAAACCAGAAGCCAAGACGCAGCAAGAAGAAGGACGGGAGCGGAAGAGGAGGGAGGTGAGTATAAAAAAAAAAAACGCCGCTGGAAACAAGAAGATTTTAGGGTAAGTATTGCAGTTACAAAAAAAACCCGAAAGTTTTATTAAGGGAATAGGGATAGGTTAGGGAAAAAAAACAGGGGGTGATTTTTTTGTTAGAGTGTTCCTTTAAACTTTCTCTTTATTGGAGCCTGTTAGATGTCATTGAATTGCCTTGCTATCAATGTAATAGAGCATCTCTGTTTTGTTTTTTAAGCTTTTTTTGGCTTGATTTTACATGCTCCATATGTGCTGTGAGGATTTTCAACACTTTATTTTCAGTACTACAAATAGAACTCAGGTCTGTGTTTCCTCAGCAGAAACCGTTGTGACTGCCTTGTCAGTACAAATAAGCCATTTGCAGTCAGTTTAGAGACAAATACAGGCTGAGGTGCGACTTCCCACAGTTTAAGAAGTTATTATGATTGAAGAACTCTTGCATATTCTGACAAGCTTTGGTGAAAAATTATACTGTAGAAAACTGACTCAATATTTTATTGTACTGTATTGTTTTATGAAACATTGCGTGTCGCTCCAAAATTTATTCTTGTAAAATGATTTCTTAAGATAATGCAAGACTTATTTCAGATCATTCCAAGGGTCAAACTAGAAATGAAAAATGTAAAGAAACTCAACACATACATAAGAGCCCTGTATCATGACAGAACTGTTAATATTGCGTCATTGAGAACAATAATACACATATAGGAATATGCCTTTTTTTGGCATCCTGTGAAAAGTTAGAGGAACACGCTAAACATCCTGACCACTTTATCTTTTTGAAGTGGCCAGGATGTGAGGAGTGCCCCCCTTCTCACTCCATCTTCCAGCCCAGCTGAACTAGTTAAAAAGCTGGGTGAAGTGGAGGAGTTTCCTCCATCCCACCAAACGCCACCAGTAGCTGGGGAATTTGAATTACTACTTCAGTTACTAGTCATGTCTACTTGCACAGAGTGTGCCGATGTCACTATCTTTGAGAACAATTGCGTTAGCATGCGAGCTTTGTGGAAGATGGAGTAAAAAATGTACAGTGGCGGGGGATTATTGACTGAGCCGATTAGACTTCTCTAAAGTAATGTGTTTTCAGAGACTTCTCCTGAAGGACTGGAGAGAAGAGGAGAGTCTAATGTTGTGTAGAAGGGAGATACATAAAAATGGGCCAGCTCGGGAGAAGTCCTGAAGGCAAGAGTTGGGGTGTGGTTATGAGGAGATGGTAATATCAGTTCATCATGGTGACGGGGTTGGAATTCCGCTCTCTCCCACCTGTACCTACCAGCACCTTCCTCCACGAAAGTGCAGTGTCACAGAGACCAAAAGCACTCTCTTGGTCTCTGTGACACTGCACTCTCTTGGATTGGCTCATATTTGTCTAAAATGTCCTTCTGTGCCATTTGCTGGTAACTTCTCCTCTTCAATGGCTTTATCAGTTGGTGTGCCTCCAAGGCTCTGTCCTAGGTGCTCTGCTCTTCTCTATCTACACCTCCTCCCTGGGCAAAATCATTAACAGCCTTGGCTTAAATTACCACCTCTGTTGCTGATACTCAGATCTACCTCTCTACCAGTGATCTCTCTCCTCCTGTCCTTTCCAAAGTCAGTGACTGTATATCTGTCATCTCCTCCTGGATGACCTCTCACCACCTAAAGAATAACATCTCCAAGACTGAGCTCCTACTAATTCCTCCCTCTAATGTCTCCCCACCTCCTGACTTCTCTATCATGGTTGATGCTATCACTATCTCCCCATTAAGCCAGGTTTGCGGTCTCCGAGTTACACCTGACTTTGCTCTTTTCTTCATCCCCCACATTCAGCCTCTTTCCTCCTCCTGCCGCTACAAACTACGTAATATTTCCAGAATTTGCCAATTTCTTACCACTGACACCACAAAGCAACTCACCCACGACCTTGTTATCTACCAACCTGACTACTGTAATAATATTCTTGCTAGCCTCCCTGTCTCCCTCCTCTCCTCACCTACAATCCATTCTAAATGCCTCTGCCAGACTCATCCACCTCACTCGCCGCTCTGTCTCTGCTGCTCCTTTGTCTCTGCTGCTCCTTTGTCTCTGCTGCTTCTTTGTCTCTGTTGCTCCTTTGTCTCTGTTGCTCCTTTGTCTCTACTGCTCCTCTGCCTCTGCTGCTCCTCTGTGAATCCATACAAGCCTACCACCTGACTCTCTCTCTTAAGGCCAGCGAGAAGGGGATAAGGCAGATAAGAGCTTGGATGAGCATTTTAGCAGTCTTGATTAAGAAAGGGGCGGATGCGTGCATTGTTTTTTAGATGAAAGCAGCAAGATTTGGGTAGCTACTGAATGTGAGGCACGAATGATAGATCAGAGTCTTAAGAGGACACCGAGGAAACAAACCTGTGAGGTAGAAGTAAGGGTGGCACCACTCGCCTAAAGGGAAATGGGTACAGAAATGTTGGCTTTAGAGGGAGGGAAGTGATCACTAGGAAACAGTGCCCTAAGTGTATTTATTCTATATCGACATGTAACTATATACATGGAAGTGCTGAGTTCCATAACCTATTAGCCCCTGTAGTCCTGGGATGTCCATAGAATATATACAGTGCTACATATTGAACATGAGAAACTGAAAAAAAGCACCAAGAAAAATACTGTCTGACAAATCTCTTCAGGCACCTTACAGAAGGTTTATAATTCTAGTAGAAGAGGTAACTTCAAAGCTGTAAATATTTATATTTCAGTTTGATATTAGATTTGTTGCATATTTAATGCATTATCTCCAGAAAAGAATGAAATACAGTTCTACTCTAACTTTGATTACGTCGTGGACGTTTTTCAGGGAATTAATGTCATAAAGATGATATACTAATAAAATAGTTGCATATACCAGAAGGCACAACAGATTTACAGTTTTATTAGCATTTTATGTACAAAGTAATGCGTTCATAATGTCATAATAGTTAATGACGTTTAACTGTGCAGGAAGTGTGCTTATTCATTTCACTTGTGTTAAATTAATTAAACCAATGGAATGATAAATATCATAGTATGTCTAGAAACTTAATAGGCATATTTGCCCATAATGGCCTTTTGACCTCAATTAGCAATTTGGTTAATGAGGATTTTGACTTCTAAATATGCACTGGTTTAATAGAGACTAGTTGTAAAGGGGAGGAACACAAGAGAGCGCAATATCAAAAGAAGCTACTCGCAAACTATATTGGAAATAATGATCCTGAAGAAAATGTACACAGTTTAATTAAGCACATTGATTAAATCAATATGATTCCACTGCTTAGTGCTCAAATCATGTTAATCTCATTAAAAGTAATTCGGGCCTCGATAATTGATTAATAATGCATTATAGTTTATGAATTATTGACTTCAAGTTATTATAATTGTACTGCAACTTGCATGCCAGCAATGGATGAATGTTAATTGCAAAGGCTCGAGATTATGTTTGAGCAACTGTTCAAAGCAAAAACATGACATATTTTTCAAAGCAGGACAAATCCTATTTTTGTCATAACTTTATCTCGGCTTTTCAAAGGATTTTCTCCCTTTTTTTTTGTTTTTTTCTGATGCAAAGATCGTATAAGCATTTAGTCACTCTCAGATTTCAAATTGATTTGGAAGGTAGAGGTTCTTGTGTGAGCATTGATCCCAGATATTAGATTTTAGATAATAAGACCTTTCATCATAATAACAAGTTAATTTGCCCCATGTCTTTATGCTCAAGTTACTTTCTAACTTAAACAGAGAGGCTGGTTGTGAATCAGTGTTTTTCTCGTTTTATTATTCTTTTAAATTATCTTATAACACGATTAATCGATAGTTTTTCCTGCCTTAATCCCTAAATACATAGTAAAGGTTACGCTATAGATAAATCAAGCAATCAATATTTCGAGCCAGTTTTAAACACCGAACGTATATAAAAATTGTTATACCATAGCTATAATTCGTTAGTCATGTGTCCTACAACTCAACATGATTTTAATTCACTACATATGCAATAAATTTCATATAGCGCACTTTTCATATCCACCTCTCTCAGGCAAACAGTCAGTAATGGCCCGAATCCCGATCATAATAATATTAATACAGCTTCCAAAAATACCAACAGAATATAAATATATGATCTTCATCTGGACAACTTTAATTTTCATTAACAAAAATGATCTGTACTGTAAAGGGATTTTCAGCAACTATAACCCCCCGCATTACAGTAGGCAGTGAAACCAGAGCTCTCCCTGTATTATGCTCTATCCTTGGCTGCTGTAATGCTTCAGTAATGTCTGTTTTTGCTACAGGCAAGTAGCAAGTAAAGTTTTTGTTAGTGTGGGTGTGGGCTGCCTCTTGCAGCTTGTTTAGAGTAACACCAGGTCTCAGAGACCTTTGCTTCTCCATAGAATGCACACTACTCCCGTATTAAAAGCATATGCAATTTGGGGTTTGTATTCTAATTTTTACTTTCATCGTATTACTAATACATATTACTATTATTAATGCTAAATCGAGATTATGTTTTTGGTAGTGAGCGGGTTAAATAAATGTAGGCTAGCCTTAGCCTGTCCAGAAAGCATGAAAGGGGTTAATGTTCTGCGATTACTTGTTTCTGCATAGAATCTGGACACAAGACGTAATGGGAATGATAGTTATATCAACAGTGATCTAGGATAATCATTTTTAACTCCTTCACTACTTTCTTCAAAAGCACCATTAGATGGCAGAGAGCAAGTTAACGCCATCTGGATTTTTTTTGGAGAACTGCAAACACATTTCCTTTACTTTAAGGGAACTTCATTTGCAAATGGTCTCTAGAATATGTCCTTAAGGCTAATGTCAGATGAACAAGGTCTAAGCGCACTCTGCGTGCGTGCATAATGGACAGACGTACTGACGGAAGATGCTGTAGACCCGACACGGTCCGTTTTTCTTGATGGATGTAGGAAAAAAAAGGACTATGGGAAATAAAATTAATATGAAAAATGATAAAAATTTGAAAAGGATTTGAAAAGCCATTTTGTGCATCAAGGTGCTGGACTTGGCAAATGCACTGCGCCTGACATCTCCTCATCACTCACACAGAACGCTACGCAGACGTGGCACACTGCACGTCCGTATAGCGGTTTTACGTTCTTGCGTCTGTTTGCCACGTGCGTGGTGCACACGTGCAGTTCGGTGCACACGTACTTAGTGTGTGGGTCTCTATTGCCCATGATTCTACGCTATGAAGGTTGTTAAACTCTGCGGCAACACGGACGTGATCACTGCGTTCGTCTGAAATTGGCCTAAAGTTGCAGAGCATTGAGCATAACAGTCAGTGTACTGTTGCTCACTAAGACTAGCGTCAGACGAACGCAGTCATCCCGTCCTTGTCACCGCACAGTTTAACATCCGTCGTAGCATTGATTTGTGATCAGTAGAGACCAACACACAAAGTACGTGCGCACCGAAGTGCGCATGCACCACGCAGGTGGCAACGTACGCCATTTAGGCTTTGACGTAAAAGTGCTACGACGGACGCCCAGAGTACACCACCTCCGTAGAGCGGCCTGTGTGCGTGATGACACGACGTCAGATGCAGCGCACTTGCCACGTCCATCATGTTGACGCTCAGAAGTTTTTTTTGGTCTGGCTGACTGTACCGGTCATTTAATTTTCATTAATTTTGGTTCCCATATCTCCCTTTTTTTCTTTTCTACATCCATAAAAAAAACCAGATCGTGTGATGTCTACAGTATCTTCCGGTTGTACGTCCGTCCGTTGTGCATGCACGGAGAGTGTGCTCAGACTGCGTTCATCTGACATCAGCCTTAAACTGCAAATGAAAAATCTCA
The DNA here is from genome assembly GCA_009667805.1 of Leptobrachium leishanense. Classification (NCBI taxonomy): domain Eukaryota; kingdom Metazoa; phylum Chordata; class Amphibia; order Anura; family Megophryidae; genus Leptobrachium; species Leptobrachium leishanense. The sequence continues at coordinate 113,978,226 of CM019065.1, read as the reverse complement.
CAGGCACTTTCTCTGCAGTTTTAGATGCTATCCTGAGATTAGACAGCAGAGGGAGCCCTCTGCCTTTCACCTCCAGTGCATCGAGCTTCTAAATGAGGTTAAATGATAAGTGTGTGTGTTTTTCTGGGTTTGAGGGTTAATTTTAAGTGGTATTCCATAAAACCAACTGGTTCCTGCCAAGCATTTGGTAATGAAGAGGTTAAAAATGTCAATTGAATGATTTTAAAAAAACATATGTTTACAATGGAGGATGAGCAAAACTTTTTACTTCTACAGGGTTATCCAAAGAGATCCGAATGGCTGGAGAATGGTAACCGAACTCTGAAAATCAGCGTTCGGTTACCTTTCCTGGCCATTCGGCTATCCAGAGATCCTGGCGAATTACCTGCACATACGGTGCCTGTTCGGTGCCTGTTCGAGGGCAGTGAAATCCCCATGAAAATGCACTGCTTCGGCTATTCAGAGAACACAAACCAGCAGTGAAAGGTTCCCTTAATGCCCTGCCATTCGGTGGTTTAATCCCATAGGCTTCAATGTTAAAAATATTCCGGTTTTAATTCAATATCTAATAAACCGTTCATTATAATATTCTGCAGTAAAGAGTCTCTTTATTTATAGATTTTTTAGGATACTTTAAGCATTTTTCTGGATTTTTTTTTTAACCTATTTTTTCTGTAACAGCCCTTCTTATTATCATTCATTGGATCATATGTAAATTTCAGACATTTTCGCTAAGTAGTTTCTTTGCAAACAGCGTTTCACTTTTCAATCATTCTAACAAACTGCTTTTCTAATTTATCCACTGCATTCGTCTGCGGTGTTGGCTTTTTCCGGTGGCTTCGCTGCTTGTGATCGCCTCCTGCTCGGATTTTTCTGGCGTTTTCGGCAGGTTAATCCAGATGTTTTTGCGGGTTTCGGTGTGCATGCGCCGGGTTTTTGCAATGAGTTTTAGTCGGGTTTGCGGTGGCCTTTCCCTGCACTTCGGCCCTATGGTGCTTACTGAATACACCGCAGGGTCGCTGGAATGGGTTCGCCGAATCGCCCCGAATTGAAGAGAACGAAAAGTCACCGAACGTGCGGTGACCTTTCGATTCTCTTTGAATAACCCTGCTAGTTTTTCTGTTTGGGTCTGTGCAAGGGAAGTAAGCAAGAGGGCATTATCCAGTGAAAACTAAACAGTTAATCTTTATTCCTTGCGCTGTCGCATCTCCACTCAGGTTGAACTGCAAGCTACAGTGAGCTATTAGCACAGCAAGGCAATTCCTGACGTGTTGGATGCTTGGGGAGATTAAGACAAGTGTAGCATATTACCTTTGCTTTTCATTTCCTCTGTAAAATCAGATATACTGCAAAATAGAAAGAAAACTGGAAAGCAGATGCTTCAGTCGAATGATGAGAATAGAAATGTAGAAAAGTGAAATTAATGGTAACGCCCATCTAAACAGTATTTGCAGTCAATATAAGCAAGGATCAGATAAGTACAACATGATTTATTCAGAAGAAGAATAACAATTTCCATATGTTACCTTCAATTTTGTTTATGTATTTTTTAAAAAATTTGACTCACAATTTTTAAGAAAGATAAACCTATCTTTGTTATAAAGTACATACTGGTAGTAGTCTTTAATACCGCCAATAAAACAATGCAAAAAACGTCTCTTTTTATTCCATTTAAGGTCTTTTAAATGTATTTCTATCTAAACTGCCAATAGGTAAATTTAACAGTGCATTGCGTCACAATGGACACAATGTATCTGCACAATACATCACAGTCTGAGCGGAACATGAGAGATCCCAGACTTCTAAACCCCCAACATAGACTCGCCCCCATCCTCCTTCATATTATCCCTGATAATATCTATGGTCTATGGACCATATATGTCCCACTACCCCACACCCCCTCCATCCCATATAACCTCCCCATATGCTTTGGCAATGCTAAAATATATTTGGTCCTGCCAATAAAGCTTATTTGAATTTGTATGCTTCGAAATGTATATCAATTGACCAATGCATATTAGGACTTGTTATCTTGCTTACAAACTTCTTCTAACGGTCTCTGTTCAATCATAGGAGAAAGAACTATATATATATATATATACTGTATATATAAAGAAAAGTTCGGGAGGGGACTGAAACGTTGATTTATGGAATAAACACAACTTTAGATTTGGATTTAAGACTTCATGTGCATCTGGATATAATATATATATTAGTGTGTGTTTTGCATATTTGCAGAAAATATCTGTAAAAAACGATACATTGTATTTAACAATGACTTGTTTCTTTTATGTTCTAATGCTTTTTTCTCATATTATTAGGGGAGGGTGGATGGAATTACCGAAAAGCTGCTAAGAAACATTAACTGTAGAGTTGTTTTATAGATTTCTGATAAATGTAAGAACTGAATAATCTCTGCTGAACTTAATTCCATAGAACACAGACTACTGTCAGAAAAAGGTGAAAATTGTGCAGTTCTCAGAAGAGCTGCATCAAATCCCACATGGAATTTGGATTTTGTTTTACTGCTTATATGTTTACTACAATTTCAGGTTTTTCATGTGAAACTCTTACAAAGAGTTATAGATTGTTAATATTTCTATTTCGCGCTCTGAATTCCAACGGCTTTAATTTAACATGAATTATGCCTACTTACAGAGTTGGAGCCCAGTGGAAGCCTATTAGCCCAACTTTTGCAAGCACCACTTTCATACAGAAGCTGAGGTGGTGACAGGCTCCCTGGAGGCATGTAGGCATAGGGGCTACTACAGGACAAGATTAGGGTTGACAAGCCAAAAGCCAGGGTCAACAAAATGGAAAGCGTGGCTGTACAATGTATCAATCAATGGTCATCCAAGAAGAAGGGTAGATTGGAGATGGAAGCAGGAACAGGACCAGTAGTGGGATGGGATGAACGGATTACTATCCGCACATCACTTCATTCTGGTCCTCAAAAAATGTTGTGCTTATAAAAATAGAGCTACTCCTGTGGCAAAAGATGAAGCAGAATTTGTTACCGAAAATTGAAGTAAGAATAGAGCAGAATTTATTATGGTTAACCCCAACCCTAAAATGAGCTCAATTGCTAACTAACCCTATCAGAAAAAAAATAACACCTATTTTGTGCTGGTCTCTCATCATAAAACAGCCTCAAGTATGGCGCTGTTGTACATAAGATAAAGATGCAAGTGTGTCTTATTTTGCGTTAAATGCAACCTTTTTTGTAGTGTCTAAATGTAAGCAACATTTTTAATTTGGCATCTTTTGTATTGTTTTCTATTTGTCACTCAAAGGTGGTGACTTTCTTATGGGATTCCTGGGATGAATATATGGAAAAATACAGTAATGGAATTGGCTTGAGACAAAAAACATCAAACCATTCCAGTGAATGAAACAGAAGTCCTAAGCACCAAACAGTGTGCAGCAGTCACCTAACAGCACGTTTCATTTGGCATTTCCCTTTTGACAGTGGTTCTCAACCCTGTTCCTCAAGTTCCCTTGTTTTCCAGATATGTGAAGCACAGGTGATATGATTTGCTGCTCAGTGGTTGCAGGATTCAGTCTGCATTTCCCCAAGGGAATCCTTAAAATCTGGCCTGTTAGGGGTACTTGAGGACAGGGCTGGGAAACTCTGCCCTATGTGATTAGATGATCTGATACCTACAAGTGTAAACCTGTAATTACAGCCAAGTTACACTTCTAGATTCCTATTTGGTGCTTGGCGAATGGAGCCCAGACTTTTAATTTAGCAGTTTTTCTGGGACCATATATAATAACATATTCCTGTTGGTTTAAACCAGTGTTTCCCAAACCTGTCCTCAGGACCCGCTGACACTTCAGGTTTTTCTGATTATGATGTAGCTAGTGAAAAATATGTAGAACCGAGAGACCTTTTCTTCTAACCCTCCCCAGAGCATACAAAGATTTAAGCAGTAGTTTATAGCTAAATCAAAGTATACTAATGTTACAGCTTTTTTTGAGTGAACGGTCTTAATTTCTTTATTCGGCATCATTGTCCATATCCTGTAGAATTTGTTACGTGGTTGATGTTTATCCCAGGTGTTGTTATTCCTTTAAATCTACGTCATTCACCTTCTGAGGGATGAAAAATAAACTTGGCACATTATTTCCGAAGGTTGTTTTGCATAATTATTGCTGATGTTTTTCTTCTCCTTCTCCCTTTTAATCAATGTCTTTCAACATCTGGGAAGAAAACCGTCAGATAAAAGAAACCTGACATGATTGTTTACATAAATATATTACTTTTTTCTGGATTCATTTACAATGCTCCATGTTTGAGACTTCGATTTTTTTTTTTCCCCACGTAAAACCGGAGATGTGATTTTATTTGCGCCTTTGCTGTAATATTCTCTCTCTGTGAGCTTTTTTTTATTTCCTATCTCCTTATCCACCACTGTCACACGCCAAGTGTGATGTGAATATACTATAAGCTGGTCATCCCATGAGGCCAGTGTTCTTAAGTTCTACCATCAGACAAAACTGTTTCCATAGCAACGCATATCACGTGAACACTTGGAACAGTTTGTCTTTCGCTCGCTGGATTTAGCATCTTTTATAGACACTTGTACAAAGGATCAAAGACTTTTCAATTTACCTTCAGTCTTGACCAATCTAAACTCCGCGATACTCCGAATTTTACACTACATATCTTAAAAAAATAACCATGTCATAAATAGCAAATAATGAATGTATTTTGTCAAGTGTGAATAAAAGTAATAACGGTATATATTTATACTATCGCGTTAAAAACAAACTATTTTCCTTTTGAAGTCAATTATGGGTAATCTATACCATATATTTTATTTACAGGCTTTCTGTAAGCAGACTTCTGTGAAGATAAAGCCGAGCGAATATATTTCAATTAAATATTCAAAGAAACCTATGTGTTCTCTGCAAGGAAATATAGTAAAAAAAATCATATTTTTTAAGTCCTTTCAAAACTCTATACATAAATAACACAAATTAAGACATAAAACAGAATTCTGTTCACTCCATAGAAACATAGAAAATGTCGGCAGATAAGAACCTTTCGGCCCCTTTTAGTCTGCCCAATTACATGGATACTTTACCTGGATTTATCTTTTGTTTAGGATAGCCTTATGCCTATCCCATGCCTGCTTAAATTCAATTACTGTTTTGGCCTCTACCACTTCAACTGGAAGACTGTTCCATGTATCCACCACCCTCTCAGTAAAATAATGCTTCCTGATGTTACTTTTAAACCTTTGCCCCTCTAAATAGCAAAACAAGAGGACATAGTCTTAGATTAGAGGGGCAAAGGTTTAAAAGTAACATCAGGAAGCATTATTTTACTGAGAGGGTGGTGGATGCATGGAACAGTCTTCCAGTAGAAGTGGTAGAGGCCAAAACAGTAATTGAATTTAAGCAAGCATGGGATAGGCATAAGGCTAAGTATCCATGTAATTGGGCAGACTAGATGGGCCGAAAGGTTCTTATCTGCCGACATTTTTTTTTTTCTTTTTTTCTAATCTAAGACTATGTCCTCTTGTTTTGCTACTTTGTTTCCTTTTAAATATACTCCCTTCCTCTACCTTGTGGATTCCCTTTACGTATTTAAATGTTTCTATCATATCTCCTCTGTCTCGTCTTTTTTCCAAGTTATACATGTTAAGATCATTAAGCCTTTCCTGGTAACTTTTCTCCTTCAAGCCGTACACCATTTTAGTAGCCCTTCTTTGAACTCTCTCTAAGATGTCTATATCCTTCTGGAGATACGGTCTCCAGTACTGCACACAGTACTCCAAGTGAGGTCTCACCAGTGCTCAGTACAGTGGCATGAGCACTTCCCTTTTCCTACTGCTAATACCTCTCCCTACACAACCAAGCATTCTGCCAGCATTTCCTGCTGCTCTATTACATTGACTACTTACCCTTAGATCCTCTGAAATAATGACCCCTAAATCCCTTTCCTCAGATGTTGAGGTTAGGACTGTATCAAATATTCTATATTCAACCCTTGGGTTTTTACGTCCCAGGTGCATTATCTTGCACTTATCCACATTAAAACTCAATTGCCACAGCTCCGACCAATTTTTTAGTTTACCTAAATCATTTGTCATTTGGCTGATCCCTCCAGGAACGTCAACCCTGTTGCAAATCTTTGTGTCATCAGCAAAAAGACATACTTTAATATTTTTATTAGTGATATTGCAGAAGGTATTAATGGTAAAGAGAATGGGTCCAAGTACTGATCCCTGAGGTGACCCCCCTCTGGTATTCCACCCTTGCGTGGAATAAACTCCATTTACCACAACCCTCTGTTGCCTGTCACTCAGCCACTGCCTAATCCAATCAACAATATTGGAATCCAAGCTCAAAGATTGCAATTTATTGATAAACCTTCTATGCGGAACAGTATCAAAAGCCTTACTGAAATCTAAATAAGCACCTGCATTGTAATCTAGCGCTAAAACGCAGGTGCTAGGGGGAAAACTGCAGGCGCAGTTTTTCCTCCCTTGCGCCCACATTTTAGCGCTAGGCATGTAATTTGGCCCATAGGGGGTCCTATTCTGATGTACCTGGCAGCAGAATCGAAGGAGGAAAATATCGGGAGAGACATGAACTCTTAGCGCCTCCCTGTTACCAGTTCTCTTACAACCAAGCTGCTATAACAACTCGAATCATAACCGCTCAGAGCTACAAAACAGATACCGGCGGCGGTCCTGCAACCTGATGCTTGTATTGGCTCCTGAAGTCAGTTGAACTTCATGGAGACAAGTATGACCCTGCGGAAGCTCTGCTCAAACTCGTGTAAGTAGGGTCATGCTGGAGGTTTAATATAAAGTGCAAAGGCAAAATCACTTAGCACCAGTGTCTTCAAGATAATACTCAGTTTTGAATACCAGCTCGAGACAAGAATAGTGAACTACCAGGGCATAACTCGTTATGTTTACACTGACCATCCAGGAGCCGTTAATTTACAGTAGGCAGTCGGTAATGCCGAGTGGTAAGCGGAGCTTGTTACTCAGTCAGAATAGCAGCCCAATCCATTAAGCGAACAACTGAAGCGCTTAAGTATAATTGGGTTGGAATCCAGGGCGGACTGACAACTAATGGGGCAATTGGAGATCATGGGGCCCCCCGTGTGCCGCACCCACACAAAACCCCAACCATACAACGCAACATCCACGTGTGCATTATTGTACTAAAGAATTTATTTCTTAACTCATTAAAATAATCTTTTAGAAAATTGTGTAAAAAATAAATAAAATAAAAATCCATTTGGACCCAGACGCAAATTGGGGAATCCACTGTGTCCCCTCAGACTTCCAGATGGCCAGCGCTCTGCTGCAGCAGCCATCACCCACTTATTGCAGTTAAGCCTGAACCACGGCAGAGAAAGTCCCTGTGGCAAACGAGGGAAACTGCCAATCACTTTAAAAGATACTGTACATTACTGACACCCTGCACATTACAGAGCTCCACAGCAATAAACCTCACCGTAATGTGCAGTGTGTATCAGCATAACAGAGCCCCGCAGCAATAACCTCACTGTAAAGTGCAGTGTATATCAGTGTAATGTACATGGGTAGACCATTTATTACCCCCCTCTCCCCATATCCTCAATGGGCTGTGGCAGACTGACAGTTTACAGATCATTAACCCCCTGGGTTGCTCACCACTGGGCTGGCATACACTGAAAAAAATCTTCTGTCTTTAGTTTGTACGCTCCGCAGGACCGCACCCTGCTCCTTCATCAGAGACCTGCCGCTGTGTGCCCCGCAAGCATCACGTGAGGGGGCGGTGCCAATACAATGTGTTTAGAATGTGGGAGTCTGAGGCAGGCACTCTGCGGCTGTCGGGGTTACCCAGTGTGCCATTGGACCATGCCACAGAAGATCATCCCAGTAAGGTTACCAAAGCTGAGGCTGGGTAAACAGCGGGGGCCCACTGTTCCTTCCAAAACCGGGCCCCACTGACCCGCGAGCCCTCGGGCAGTGCCCGAGTGCCCGACGGCTCAGTTCGCCCCTGGTTGGAATAGGGGCCATGGTTGGTGAATGGTTTGTTATATTTTCCAGATGGAAAAGTGAATTTTAGGCTTTCTGGTGCCAGGACAATACGTAAAGCTAGCGTGTTCCCTGGTCCTTGTCCAATCAGCCATCGGCATTTGCTGCCAAGTAATGTAGGGAATTATTATATTAAAATTTGGTTTTCACTTTAAAAGCCACATGTATCAGAAACAGTCACTCTGTCCTAAATTTGCTTTTTAATGTGACTGCTTGTCATCATACCTTCCATTATTGAGAGCGTTGGATGCAGGAAAGGGAAGGGTCATAAAGGTGTTAGGATAAGTATCACTGGTGACTTGGCTACCTCCCACGAGGCGGCACGTCCTTTTTTTTTTTTTTCCTTTTTTTTTTCTTTTTTTTTTTCTTTTTTTTTATTCGAAGCAACAGGTACAATACATATAAGAATTCAATCCGCATATTTACATCTTCGAAGTCGGAAAGTGTGCATAGTATATAAAACATAGGTTTCTAGCAGAAGTACAAGCTCTCCACCCCCTCAAATCTCCAATACGAAGTCCGATACATCCAACAGGCTATATCAGTTACTTAGAGCGCAAATCCAGGAGCTGAGAGGGAGATGAGGAAGTGTGGAAAGGGTAGTGTACGTACAGTAAGTGAAGCCTGGGAGTCTAAAGGAAGAGTAGGCGAGGAAAAGTAAGTAGGGAGGGGGAAGGGTAGGGTAGACAAAAAAGGAGCGGAAACACATTGGGAGAATGAAGAAGCAAGGTCACCAGCGAACTCGTGGTCCAAGAGGGCCTAAGTACATAATGACTGATAGACGAGGAAGAAGGTCTCCTAATGAGAGTTGGGGTTCTGTTGATGAGTCCCCTTATTCAGTAAAAAGTAGAGAGTGGGAGATATGCGAAGCATCCTTATTTGATTACCCCCTTCGGCTGACGAGGGAGGAAAAGAAGGCGCTAGGCAGGGGTACGGGGAGACAATGCTGTATGTAGGGTACCGGAAGGGAGTAAAGAGAGGAGGAGAGAACGAGAGGGGGGAAAGAGAGAGAGAAGGAAAGAGAGCGAAAAAAAATAATAATAAATAAATAAATAAATTATATTTAAGGGAGGAGTGGGGGAGAGGTGTGAGAAAAGGACATAGTTGTGAAAGGAAGGACTGGTGTCGTAAGGCCTCGTCGTGGGGTGGCGGCCCAGCAGAGGCGCGGCAGCCCCAGACAGCGGCGCATCCACCCAAAGGGGAGGGTAGCGGCGAGCTCCAACCCAGCCACCAGCTTCGTCGCCGGGATACATCTACACGCCCATCTCACATCAAGCGGGCCCTGCATGCAGCTGAGGTCACGTAAGAGTTCCAGTAGAGCCATTTGTGGAGGTGATCCTTGGATTTATCCCATACTCTGGCCATCAGGTCCTCCAGGGTCTGCACCTCCTCCATATAGGTCAGCCAATTTCTATAAGAGGGGGTCGTCGCCTGTCCCCAGGTGCGTGCGACGAGAAGCCTCGCCGTCATGAGCATCGGAAGGGCCACGGATTTCTGAAGTGAGGTCACGGAGCACGGCTTGTGTGTGAGGAGAAACGCGTCAGGGGCGAGCGGCAGATACAGGTCCGTAACCTCCGTCAGGGTATCCCGTATCAGTTGCCAGAAGGGAGAAATTTTCGGACACTCCCACCAGATGTGGAGATAGGAGCCCGACGGAGCATCGCATCTCCAGCAGTTCGGGGTGTGTCGGACCCCTATGCGAAAAAGTAACGCCGGAGACCTATACCACATTGCGAGGACCTTGTATGAATTAGATTGTAATCTCGTCTGAGGCGAGCCTCGATGGGCAAGTTCATAAGTGTCCTTCCATTGAGTCTCCGTTAGCTGCTTGTCAAGGATCTGGTCCCAGGTATGTTCAAAGGACGGTGGTGAGTCACCCAGTGCGGTTTGTAGAATGCGGTATATCTCAGAGATACCGTGACTGATCGGGTGTTTGGCTGTAGCCAGCTCTTAAAAGGGTGTACGGGGTTGTATCAGTCGATGTCGGGCCGGAAGTGAGACCAGGTAGTGTGTTATTTGGACGAAATTAAAGCGCTCTAAAGGACTCGGGGGGCATCTCTCGGTCGTCTCTCCCAGGGAGGGTTCAGATCTGATCCAGACAGGAATTGGAACGCTCTTGGCCCGTGGGTAGCATCTAGTCTATGCCTGAGTCGAGGGATCACTCCCGCCGGGAAGTCCGGGTTGTCCTCCAATGGGAGCAGCGGAGACTGGTAAGAGGACAGAGAGCAACGTCGCATCGTCGAGCGCCAGACCCATAAGGTAGCTCCCACGAACGGGTGTTTAAGAGTCTGTGCGGATCGTCGCTTCAAGTCCATCCACGGCAAGACTCTAGTCGGGTAAGGAGTCGCACCCCATTCGAGGTCCTGCCATAGAGCTCCCCTGCCCCCACCCATCCACTCCACTATCCGGAGGAGGTGCGCTGCCTGGTAGTAGAGGCGAAGATCGGGGACTGCCAGTCCTCCCTCCTTTTTGGGGCGTGACATCGTATGAAAGCTGATCCGGGGTCGTGAGTTGTTCCACACGAAACTGGAGCAGTCCGACTGGGCCATCGCGAAAAAAGTGGGGGAAATGTATATGGGAAGTGTCTGGAAAAGGTAGAGTAGTCTCGGTAGCACATTCATTTTCAATATGCTGATCTTTCCAAACCAGGAAACCGTCAACCGCTTCCATTCTGCGAGGTCGCGTCTGAGTGTGGTCCAGAGTGGGGCAAAGTTCTCCCGGAATAAGTCCTGCGGCAGTTTCGTGATCCAAAGACCCAGGTATCTCATTTTGGAGGCACACCACACAAATGGGTGTGCACGACGCAGGAACCGCTCCGCAGCTCCCCCGACGGTCAGGTTTAAAATTTCCGATTTCTCCATGTTTAATTTCAGGTTAGATAGAGCACCGTACCTCTGGAATTCCCCGATTATTTCCGGGAGGGACACTAAGGGGTTAGTGAGATAAAAAATCAGGTCATCAGCATACGCCGAGACCTTGTGGGTTTCACGTGTCCCTTTGAGGCCATGAATTTTCATGTTGTGACGTACAGATTCCAAAAGGGGCTCCAGGGAGAGAGCAAAAAGGAGAGGGGAGAGCGGGCAGCCCTGCCTTGTTCCATTCCAGATCTGGAAAGGGGCTGAAAGAACACCATTTTCCCTGACTCGCGCATTTGGAGCTCGATACAGAGCAGTAATCCAGTGGATGAACTCAGGAGGCAAGTTCATGGCGCGTAGTATGGAAAAGAGAAAGGGCCAGGAGACCCTGTCGAACGCCTTTTCGGCATCTGTGGACAGGAGGAGTGTAGGAGTCTCCGAATGGTGTGCTAAATGAAGTACATTTAAGGTCCGGATGGTTCCATCTCTGGCCTCTCGTCCTGGGACGAACCCCACCTGATCTTTTCTCACCAACAGGGGGACTAAAGGGTGAAGACGAGTAGCCAAAATTGTGGCGAACAATTTAAGGTCACTGTTAAGCAACGAAATTGGCCTGTAGCTGGCACAAGAGAGGGGGTCCTTACCCTCCTTAGGGATCACCACTATTGTCGCAGATAGGGAGTGCTGATGAAAGTCTTGGTCAGTAAGTAGTGCATTGAAGACCCGTACCAGGTGTGGTAGCAGAGTGGTCCCAAATCTTCTATAGTAAGCAGCCGAGAACCCGTCCGAGCGCAGCGGGGTGCTTTGCTCCTCCGTGAGGCAATAAGGTATCTGTGTAGTCAGGAAGTGGTCAATGAGCTCCGATGATGGCGGTCCAGCGTCTTCAACTGTGTGGTACAATTCAGAATAATAGTCACAAAATGTTTGTGCTATCTTGTTCGGGTCCGGAGTTATCGTGCCTTCGGGGGTGCGAATCTCTGGTACGTACGTCCTACGTCGTTGTTGTTTCAGGAGGCGGGCCAATAAGCGCCCCGGCTTATCCTCATGTAGGGCAAAATAACATTTTGAATGTATGATAGCCCTTTGTAGGTGGGGGTTGAGGGCATCATTAAGCCGGGTACGGGCATGTAAAAGCTCGACGTACGTGGCTTCAAGACCCGCAGCTTGGTGAGCAAGTTCCAGCCGTCGGATTTCAGAGTAAAGTGCCTCTAATTCCATTCGTCTCTCCCTCTTCTTCCCGGACGCTAGGGAGATCAGCAGACCTCTCACCACCGCCTTGTGCGACTCCCATATAGTAGGAAGAGGGACATCCGACTGTTCATGGTCTGCAAAGAATGAGGTTAGCGTGTCTCCAACCTTCGTGACCAACACAGGGTCAGCAAACTAAAACTCATTGAGCTGCCACATAGCGTCCCTAGGTCGTAGAAGGGGGGAAGACAGGGAGAGAACCAGTGGCGCGTGATCCGACCACGTAGTTGCCTGTATCGTCGAGTCTCGTACCAGCGGTAGAACGTATTGAGTGACAAAAAAATAGTCCAGTCTGGAGTATGTGTGGTGGACGGTTGAGAAATACGTATAGTCACGAGTGGTAGGATTCAGAGCCCTCCATACATCCACCAAGCGTAGGTTTCGCAAAGAGCGACGAATCCCATTAAGGATCCTGTGAGGTGTACGGTGACTGGTGGAGGAAGAATCTTCACGTGGAACCAGGGGCAGATTGAAATCCCCTCCGAGGATCAAGGTACCCTCAGCAAAGGACTCCAGGATATGCAACCTTTTGGCCAGATACTGCTGTTGTTTAGTGTTGGGTAGGTAAACATTGGCAAATGTATACACTTCGTTTCCAACCGTACCTTTCACGAACTCACATCTCCCGTCTCCGGCGGCATAAGTCTCAAGATGTACAAATGGAACTGAAGCAGCAAACAGAATAGCCGTACCTTTTGATTTGGACTCAGGGGTATGGTCAAAGAACCCCGTCGGGAATCGGCGGTCCCGCAGCGAGGGTGGGGCAGCCGAACAGAAGTGAGTCTCTTCCACGAAGGCAATCGATGCCCGGAGGGATGCCAGGTCGCGGAGGAGACAACGTCTCTTTTCCGGCTTATTGAGGCCACGGACATTGTAACTCACCAACTTCAGATCCACCGGCACTAGGGCCGCCGCGCCCGCCCCTGAGCCCGACATTGCTCCCAGAGGGCCCGTAAATGTTGTGACGGAAGGGTACCGTGGGAGATGGGGACGGGGCAGAGGTAAAGTGTGATACTGGGGAAAAGAGGGACAGGAGAGAGAGAAAAGAGGTGGAGGAAGGGGAGAAGAGGAAAGAGAGAGAAGAAAAAAAAAAAAGGAGGGGGTGAGGGAAATAATTAGATGTAGTGATAGGATAAGTAGTTCGCCACTAGGTACTGGGGGGGAGGGGGAGACAGCTAGGAAGGTCTCTCAGGGGAGGGTAGGAGAGAAATAGTGTGTCCGAGGTCAGCTCGGACTATCTAGGAGGGGGATACGATGTCGATCGGGGAAGATGAGAGTCCCAATACCTCTAAGATTGAGAAGAGGGTACTGTTGAGAACTTCCCGGATTGAGAATGGCGTCGACCCCATGGGGACGTACGGGGTACCAACTTGGACCAGATAGAGCCGCTAGCTTACTTCTTATCAGATGTTAGATTCAGACAAAAGAGATAGAGAAAAAAGAGGTAACATGAACAGCAGCTCTCTGTAACCAGTCTCCTCCGACAGGAGACGCATTGTAATCAGCACTACAGTAATGAAACAAAACAGAACACTATAACTGAACGAAGCAAAGTAATAAACCACTACTAGCTCTCCGCATTCCAAAAACACCGACCTTTAGTCTCATCTCCCCGCCCATCCCCCAATCATCCACCCCCGCCAACCTATTCCCCCCGCAATTAACAGCAAATATAGTGCAAAGTCCGATCACCCTCCCCCCCGAAGGTCACACCGAGTGGCCAGTTCGGGGACAAAGCCTTAAGTTCCATGTCCGGTGTGACCACCGAGTAAACAGAGTGAAGAGCACCGTAGGCAATGTAAATCCGCTAATAGGTAGCCATCCCCCCACCCCCCACGGCCGGGGGGACACAAGCTGTCCGAGGCTGAGGACCGCAGTCCGGGCGGGCATGAACGGGAGATCAGGGGACCAGAATTTTTTTTTAAAAAAAATCCCAGTGGGAGCGCTGCGGAGGGCTGGAGTGGGAGGGGACCAGTGGCGGCAAGCGGGCGTCGTGCTGGGCGACCATCAATGTTTCAATCGGAACCGTGAGCCCAAGAGAAATCCCGTGTCACGCAGGTTGGCACCAGGCCCGTCGAAGGCGACAACGTGCGAGTAAGGAAAGGCGTCACCTCACACATACATACACTGCGGGGCGTGCCGGCCAACATCCTCCTATGTCATGCGCGTTAAGGGGAGTGAGCCCCTGCATCCCACCTGCGCCTCTTAATACATCTAGCTGGCGTATCCAGGCACTCATAACGTTGAATCGAAGGAGATCACCCTCTTGAACACGTTGCCATCCCCCACCCCCCCTCCACCCGGGCCAGTAGTGCTCAAAACCGACCTCCGGTGCCGTAGCAAGGCACTAATAATGGTCAGCATAAGTCCTTCCACTGGGGTGAGAGAGCGTTACTAAGCAGCTAATCAAGTGGGTCGGCTATCTCATATGTCTCCTTGAGGGCAGTCGGTGCGGGAAGGCAAACAGGTAATGAGGGCTAGATCGGGACCGATTAAGTGTAAATAGCGTGAGAGCCAAGCATGAGGGGGCAGAACAGCGGTGGTGCCGGCCAGCCCGACGGGACATTACAAATAACGTTCACCTGAGTCAGCTGTGTCAGGGAGGCAAGGCCACCGAATCCACTAATGTCGTCATCCTGAGTAATCAGGAGCCCCAACACTGGAATCATCAGGTCTCCAGCTTTCACCACTTTACCTCACATCTCCGAAGTACTTGAGGAGGAGAAGGTCAGCTAGACGAGGGGTTCGATCACCTTCGGGGGAGTGGGTTCCGGAGAGAAGCGAGCCAGTGAAACGGGCAGAGCGGAGCTGTGTGGTAGGTCTTAGGGATGTGCACCGATTTTTTTTTTTCGATTCGATTTGATTTTTCGAATTTTTAAACTTTTCGATTCGGCTCGTTTCGACTGCTTTCCGTTTCGATTCGGTTCGATTCGTTTTTCGGGTACATTTATTTTTCGGAATATCGACCATTTTTCGTATTTTCGGGTCACTTTACTAGGTTTCTGTATCGACTTTTCGTTATTTCGGAAAATTTTCGTTTTTCGGAATTGTACATGGTTTTCGGTATATCGCCAATTTTTCGTATTTCGGAACTTTTCGTATTTCAGAACTTTTCGTTTTTCGGAATTGTACATGGTTTTCGTTTTTTCGGAACGTCTGTTCTCGTTTCAAAGCTGTCTAACTCTATTCGTTTTGATGAAAACTACTATGGTTTACTTTTTTAATACTACTTTATATATTTTTTATAATAAATTTTTGGTTTGTTTTTCGGATCCGATAATTCATTCTGTCGATATGTGGATATATTGCCCCAGCTCGTGGATATATTGCCCCAGCTCGTGGATACTGCCCCAGCTCGTGGATACTGCCCCAGCTCGTGGATATTGCCCCAGCACGTGGATATACTGCCCCAGCTCGTGGATACTGCCCCAGCTCGTGGATACTGCCCCAGCACGTGGATATATGCCCCAGCACGTGGATACTGTCCCAGCTCCTGGATATTGCCCCCCCAGCTCCTGGATACTGCTCCAGCACGTGGATATATGCCCCAGCACGTGGATATATGCCCCAGCATGTGGATATATGCCCCAGCACGTGGATATATGCCCCAGCACGTGGATACTGCCCCAGCTCGTGGATATTGCCCCAGCTCGTGGATATTGCCCCAGCTCGTGGATATATTGCCCCAGCTCGTGGATACTGCCCCAGCTCGTGGATACTGCCCCAGCTCGTGGATATTGCCCCAGCTCGTGGATATTGCCCCAGCACGTGGATATATGCCCCAGCACGTGGATATATGCCCCAGCACGTGGATACTGTCCCCCAGCTCGTGGATACTGCCCCCCAGCTCGTGGATATTGCCCCCCAGCTCGTGGATATTGCCCCCCAGCTCCTGGATATTGCCCCCCAGCTCCTGGATATTGCCCCCCAGCACTCATGGATATTGCCCCCCAGCACTCATGGATATTGCCCCCCAGCTCATGGATATTGCCCCCCCAAGCTCTCATGGATATTGCCCCCCCAAGCTCTCATGGATATTGCCCCACAGATCATGGATATTGCCCCCCCAAGCTCTCATGGATACTGCCCCCAGCTCATGGATATTGCCCCCCAAGCTCTCATGGATATTGCCCCCCAGCTCATGGATATTGCCCCCCAGCTCATGGATATTGGCCCCCCAGCTCTCATGGATATTGCCCCCCCAAGCTCTCATGGATATTGGCCCCCCAGCGCTCATGGATATAACCCAGCTCAGACCCCAGACCAGACATGGGGCGGCTGTTCGAATGCTCTATCGGCATTCGGACAGCCGCCCTGAGCTCGGCGCCATACTTACCTTTCCGAGCGGCGCCGGGGAAGTGAAAGTGTCCCCACTTCCGGTCTTTGAAGGACCCAAGCCGCGGTCACGTGACCGGGGCTTGGGTCCTTCAAAGAGCGGAAGTGGGGAAACTTTCACTTCCCCGGCGCCGCTCGGATGCGCTCGGCAGCCGGGTAGAGGCTGCGAGCGCAGCCTCTACCCGGCTGCCGCGCGCATCCAAGCCTCGAGCGGCGGAGGGACCTTTCCCTTTGCCGCTCGGGGTTGGATGCGTGCGGCAGCCGGGTAGAGGCTGCGAGCGCAGCCTCTACCCGGCTGCTGTGTGCATCTTGTAACCGCCGCGGCGAGCCGGCAGCTGGCTCGTGCCGCGGCGGTTGCATGCGCGCGCAACCAACCGCCGCTGGTTGCGCGCGCATGCGCAGAGTAAGGCTTGGCGACGGACACGCCAAGCCTTACTCTTTTATAGTATAGATAATAAATCATTTTATTCATTTAAATTCCCATCTTCCTGGTTTATTTGGCATTTATCCGTTTATTGGCATTTCCGGTACAGATGACCAGCTTTGGATCGGTCCGTATATTACTCTGGATACCCTTCCTGACGAATTCACTGCGTTCTTTCTAGTGTTTTATGTGGAGCTGTGGACCATCTCCTGGGAAGTTTGTCGGCATTTTTCAAGATAAGTAGTACTGTGCCTCTCCTATCACCTACTGTTTGTTTCTGTTCAAGAAAAATTTGAATAACTGATATCAACTATTGAATTTGAAATGAACTATCAAATTGATATCAACTATTGAATTGATCTTAACTTACAATACAAGTAATAGCAAAGGACTTTATGAAACAAATTTTGTTTCACGGTTTAATTTGGACTGAAATACTAAATCTGTGACAGCTTAAAATTTAACCCTAGCTTTTCTTTAAACAGCAAAATTTGATTAATTGGGGTCTTATTTAGTGATCCAAAATTCAAATTGATATGAACTATCGAATTGATTATATGAAATTCAAATAAATGCAAATTTCAAATCGATCCGAAACGAAATTAGTTACACAATTCCGGAAACGAAATGATTTAAAAACTTAACAAAACAAATTTTTCAGCCATGCACATCCCTACTAGAAATGTCCAGCACTGGCAGGGCTCCATACCACCAGAAAAAAAGAAGCCAAATCTTATTCAAATAAAAGGGAGGAATTGAATGATATGTTATGTTTTTCAAGCTTTAAAAAGACAGTTTGATGTAGACATGTGCATTCGTTTTAGTACTAAAACGATTTAGTCCGAATTTTGGGATAATTTAGTTTTCGTATGACTCAAGAGATACGAAACTGCTCAGTACAAAAAACGAAAGAAACTAAAATAAAATGCACTGCATTTTAGTTTCAGTCCTTTTTGTGATATTACATTGATGAGTGAAGGAGACCAGTATTGAACGCAACAACATAAAGCTACAGAAAAGGTTTGTATGTGTAATCCTTCCTGACCCCTACCTGAAAATCTGACAGTGATAGAGCTCCAGAATACTCACTCGCAGCGCAGACAGCAAGCACAGGAGAGGAAACCTTTACTTAACCCTTGCATGTCTATGAGGCAAACAAGATGATAACTGCAGCTGGAGAAGGAAAACATTCAAATAAATCACACTGAAAGCTAATGACAGAGGAGGGCTGGATAGTAAAAACCCCTTTATAACAAGCAGCGCTGGGAGAAGAGAGGGACATTATAAAACGTGTGTTAACTCCCTTCCCGCTCCGCATAATAGGGGCTTAGGTCTGATACATTTTATATTATCCAGGAGCACTATCCCCCTTTCCTCATCTATAATACACGTTTTATATAAAGTCCCTCTCCTCTCCCAGTGCTGCTTGTTATAACATTTTTTTTACGTCTGATACATTTAGTATCCAGCTTTCACAGTTACTCTGTCATTATGAGCCTTCAGTGTGATTTATTTGAATGTTTTCCCTAGATTTAAAGTACTTTATTTTATTATAAAAATCAATTTGCACCAGTCATCTCTTCTCTGAGCTTTCAGACCGATTTACGTTAATATTTTGCCTCTCCCCTGCTTTTATATTCCTGTGTCTCCCCCACAGAGATACAAAGTTTAAGTAAAAGTTCCCTCTCCTGTGCTGGATAAGCATTGCATTCCGAAGTTCTGCACCCTCCACATGCCAATGCAGTAAGATGTTCTATACAGAGAGGGGCATTAATTAATGCAGGTGGATGTGGTATACATTATACAGAGAGGGGTATTAATTAATGCAGGAGGATGTTATCTACATTATACAGAGAGGGGTATTAATTAATGCAGGAGGATGTTCTATACATTATACAGAGAGGAGCCTTTATTTTTAGCCCTTTAAATCCAGTGGCTGTGAGCGCTGAGATCGGCTGCTTGTTATATTATCTCTCAGTACAATGTATCAGGCTCAGCTGTTACAGTAACTGACTGTAACAGCGCTCAGAGTTTCAGTAAAACAAGGAAATAATATTGTTCTAACCTCTTATATATAAAAATATTATTTACTAGTTTTACTGAAAATCTGAGCACTGTGATGAGCAGCAGTCAGTTATTGTAACAGATTTGCCTGGCACATTGTGCTGAGAGTGAGTGATACTGTAACAAGCAGCGATCTCAGCCCTCTGAGGAGCCACTACAATAGTAGTTGTATCCACTGGTTTTCGGATGAATGAAATTAGTTTTCATACTAAAGAACTGAAAACAAATTTCTTTAGCAACTAAATAAATTACATTTTAGGACTAATCCATTAGTTCAAAACTAAATTTTGTGCTGTGTACATGTCTAGTTTGATGCAACACCTGGTTTTGCTCAGAAATTTATTTTGGCTGACTTTTTTGGTGGAGTGGCGAAAAAGTTTTATTTGGGAGTCGACGCTAGTATCTCTTCTAAATGGCAACCCACTACATAGTAAGTACGGAAGATTAACATCACGCTAGCTCAGATGTCAGTGTCCATGATTGGCAAAAGAATGACTGGTCACATGAGGCTTGGCTATAACAGGAGCTTTATTGTGCCATGGCTTCAGAAGTTAAGCTACAGTAAGTGTAAGACTGAAACAGTGCTGCTCCTACAACATATATTGTGTATAATGTTTTATATCACTTTCCGTGGACAATGCGATCTGTAACTGGATTTTTCATATTTCTGTTGGAAAGACGTGTTCATTTTGCATGAGAGATTTGCAAAGGACTGCGTGGACCTCTAATATTCAGGCCTAGACCCTGTTGATCTGTTTTTCTCTCCAAATATGATTTTGCTGCATTAGCAGTGTGCTTGGGATCGTTATCATGCTGAAATATGAAAACGTTCCCAATCAGTTGCTTTCCAGAAGGAATGGCATGATGAATTAAAACGTGCCTGTACATTTCAGCATTCATGATCCCATCAATTCGGACAAAATTGTCAACCCCAATGGCAGAAATGCAGCCCCAAACCAGGAGAAACCCTTCATCATGTTTCACTGAAGGCTGCAAGCATTCATTCTTCCATCTCTCTCCAATTTGTTTTCTCACATACCGTCAAATTAGAGCCCACAATTTCATACTTGGATTTGTCACTCCATAAATCCAATTCCATATCTCAATTCCAATCTTTTGTGAGTTTTAGCCTATCTTAGCCTTTTTACCCAGTTCCCCTTCTGAAAAAAGCGTTTTCTTGGCTACGACTACTCTTCCACAAAGACCATTCCTGATCAATCTTTTTCAAACTATAGAAAGGTCAACGTGGCATCCCGATGAAGCTGCCAGATTGTGAGCCAGGTCCTTGCTGGACTTCTTCCATTCTCTCAAAGAAGAATCTCTGAGAAACGCCTCATCAGGTTTTGAAAGTTTTCTTTGGTCTTCCATTCCTTTTTTTGTGCCTGACCTCTCCTGATTCTTCAAGTTTCTTTAAATCCGCTTGATTGCCAGCATAGCCAATAGAGCTAGTTTTTCTGTTTTGTTTTCTTGTTGTTGTTTTTTTTATATACTGCATACAAACTTTTTAAAGTTTTGTATTTTTTGGTAGTATTCTAATAAAGAGATTGAGAAATAATTATATATGGTCTTTATACCATTGCTAAAACAACAAATCTAATGGTGGCCTAAGACTTTTGCACAGTACTGTATATTGCAGCCCACAGGGAGGAATATTATTTTGACAAAGTCCAATAGACAAAGCTTTAGGCTACTCTTACAAAAGGCCTTTTATATTATGACCTATACATACACAGTGTGCAGGTAAATTCTATCAGGTTAATCACTTTGATATTTACTGATTCATTTGACAACAAAGCATAGAATACAGACAGGACTCAGTTGATATTCAGATTTATATGCAGAGCAGGAAACACCTCAAATGTCAAGATTAGATCACTCACAAATGCAGAGACAGACAATATGTGTAATGATTTGTCCATGTGTCAGCCTGACTTTATAATAAAAGAATTTGACAGATCCAGCTGTGCAATGGACATCATTATGGAAAAATGGATTAAATCATGAATAATCTAAATCTGTGAGTTAAAGCCGATTGGGTAAGGCATAATGAACACAATGATGATATTTTTATGAACACTGCAATTAAGACTTGTATTTATTATTGTTATTAGTATAATCACTTTGTCATCATCTGTATTACAGCATCCTCATGGAATCTATTTGGCATGCATTATATATTTTTAAATGAATGCATAGCGTTAATCCAACCATGGTCACATCCACTTATGGACACCAGGGTGCGCTATAAGTTTATCTGTCATTCAGATTGTTCCTGTTATTCTCATTCTTGTCACAAGTGTCTGATTATCGACACTTTTTAAAAAAATTTTTTGAAGAAATTCATGAGTGGCATTCATTTCTATTTAATAAGCTACGACCTATGAGACAACAGAGGCACTCAGTTTATTTCTTGTTTAAACAGTTGCTAAACTTTTTTTTCTCACACATAAGTCATTTTGTAGCACAAAGTTCAAAATATATAGCACTAAGTATTGGGAAAATTGCTCATCTTATTTAAGGTAAATGACATATGGGTTTCCAGCCCATGCCTGTAAATTCTCCATGATGAAGAGGTCTCTGCTTCTTTCTAAAATTCACAAGTTATTGCTGTGAAGTGTAATTTATTACATGTGACCTGAAGCAGTTACCGTTTATTGATTTGAAAGTAAAAACTTTCAAATCCGAAAGAGTGATCTTGCACTCTCGTAACTGATAATGATTGACACTTCAACACATACATTTTAATTGGCATTGAGACAGGGAAAAGAAAAATCAAAAACCATTTTAGTGAAAAATGTGTAATACTTTAAAACCAATAAACGGAACTCAAACCTCTTAATCCTATAAGAATGACGTAAAAAGAGGGGTCAAATCCAGGGGAAATGTTTGGTAACACAGTTCCTGCACTATTTTTTGCAGAGGGAACCAAGTTCCTGTTGGTCCCACACAAAACAAAGCTTGTATGCAGGTATTAAGCCATATGTTTCCCTGTTAAACATAGGCGTCTCTATGGGGGACAAGAGGGGGGTAATTGCCCCCCTAGATTATTCCTTGCCCCCATGTGCTCCTCCCCCTGACCAGGGATCAGCATCCAGCTTCCTCCACGTCTTTGGACTGTCATATCTCCGCCCCAGTGCGTTGTACATGGTCAAACCAGATGTCATTGGAAAGAGCAGAGTCTGTCCTTTCCAATTATATGACCATATTAAGTTTAAAATAAAAATCATAAGTAAAATCAAACTTTTTTTGCAGGGTTAAAATGGCTCAGCAGTGAATGGGTTAATGGTCAGACTATATATTACATTGTGTATTACTTTTGGTTTTGCCTTGCATATTTGTAGTTGTATATTAATGGTTAATGTGCAGGCTTCATTTTATTTTTTCCTTTATAATGGCATTTTAAGGGTTAATTCTACGTGCCTCACAGTGTATACATTTCAAGTTTCCCCTTGATTACTGGCAATGTATCCTTCCTGGTAAAATACTTTATAAATAAATAAATAATAAATTTAGGGGGTTAATGGGTAGGCTACATCCCTCAGTGTATACATTGCATTGTTTCCCTTAATTACTGGCATTTTAGGGGTTAATGGATAGGCTACATGCCTCAATGTATATATTTCACATTTTCTCCTGATAAATGCCATTTTAGGCTAGGGTCAGACTAACGCATTTTTCACGTTGTCCGTGAAAATGTGCGTTCGAAGAATGGACGTATTTTTTCACGGAATACGCAATAGCGGTCATACGATGCGCAGTTTCATCCGTGATTTTGTACGGATCATCAATAAAACACTTCTTGCATCTGGACGTTATGTTGGCCGGACATTAGCAGCGTCTGATGTCTCCAATTCACACACACACGCCTCTAGCGGACGCAGCGCACTCTGTACGTCAGTACTAGTGGTTTAACGTTCTCGAAAAAATGCGTTCATTTTCCACTTGCGTTGCGCAGCCGGACTTTTGTGCGACCGTACTTCGTATATTGGCCGTCATTGCCCGTCATTTGCTGCTAGTGCGGCCGTGATTAAGTGCGCCAGAACGCGCGTTCGCACTGCCTCAGTCTGACCCTAGCCTTAGACTTAATGGGTAGGCTAGATGCCAAGCTGTTTATTATTTTTGTATTTCCCTGTGTTTATGGCATTTTAGGGGTTGTTATAGAAGTTAGAATCTAAAAGGTCTATTCATCTTTAGACCCTTTGCTTTTCACTACATTTCCATTTTGCCAAAAATATGGTGAATTCCCTATTTAGCGAATGAGCACCATAATTTGTGAAAATTGGAGTCGCTGAAGCAGTTAAATCAATTATCAGACATTGGCGAAGCCGGCCAAATAAAATATTGAATTTATGGATCAGTTAATACAACATAAAAGGTCGGGCCCTGCAAAACGTAAATTTTCGCTCGAATCGAATCGACTGTTAAGGTTCGAATCAAATATTGAATCAGTGAGTGCTGCTTTCCTGTAGGATACTAGGGATGAGCTGTTCGGGTTCGGACGGTTTGGAGTTCGGCCCAAACTTTGGCAGTTCGAAAGTTTGCGAACTTTGAACTTTTTGGGTGTTCGGTTCGAGTTCGGGAAAAAAAATGATATTTTGAAAAAAGTATAAAAAATGCTTAAAAAATACTAAAAAAATCTAGAAATAAAGAGACTCTTTACTGCAGAATATTCTAAGCAACGGTTTATTAGATATTGAATTAAAAACTAATGTCTAGATGCAAAGATTCTCACCTCTAAATTACCTTTTTTTTTTTTCAAACGGCATAACAACAACAGATGTTTTAGTCTGGTCTAATCAATTTGATACATTTTATGTAGAATGAAGGTGTGGGGTGTCTGCTTCTGTTCTGAGTGAGTAATATCCCTCCTAAAACTTCCTAATATGCTGCATTTAACTGCTGTTTCAAAAAATACAAAATTCCCTCATTTCCCGCTTTTCACATCTAAAGCAATGTTATTTTTCACCTCGGGATTAAACATTCACAGGGTTATTCAGAGAGCGGTGAAAAGCAGGAGAATAACTGGAGAATGGAAAATTCTAGGTCAAAATAGCCAAACCAGAAAAATTCTCCCATTTATCTCACTTTCCAAATCGGCTATTTGGTCTAGATTGTTCTCTTCTCCTGCCAGTTCTCCTGGCTTTCACCTCTCTCTCAGGGTTGTTCAGAGAAAGGTGAAAACCAGGAGAATGGCAGGAAAAGAGAACAATCTGGACCAAATAGCCGATTTGGAAAGTGAGATAAGGCTAGGGTTAGACTAACGCATTTTTCACAGCGACCGTCAAAAAGTGCGTCCGAACGCATTGCCGTATTTTTTTTCACGGAATGCGCGAAAACGGTCATACGATGCGCATTTTTGTGCGTGATTTTTTACGGATCCAAACCAGGAAACTTTGGGTGTCTGGACGTTATGTTGGCTGGACATGAGCAGGGTCTGACGTCTCCAAATCACGCACACACGCCGCTAGTGGACGCAGCGCACTCTGTACATCCGTACTAGCGGTTCTGCGTTCTCGAAAAAATGCGTTCATTTTTCACTTGCGTTGCACAGCCGGACTTTCGTGCGACCGTACTTCGTATATTGGCCGTCATTGCCCATCATTTGCTGCTAGTGCGGCCGTGATTAAGTGCGCCTAAACGCACGTTAAAAATTCGCTAGTCTGACCCTAGTCTAAATGGGAGAATTTTGTCTGATTTGGCTATTTTGACCTCGAATTTTCCATTCTCCAGTCATTCTCCTGCTCTTCACCGCTCTCTGAATAACCCTGACAGGGTTATTCAGAGAAAGGTGAAACTCAGGAGACTGACTGAAGAGAAAATTATAGGTCCAAAATAGCCGAACCAGAAAAATTCTCCCATTTATCTCACTTTCCAAATTGGCTATTTGGTCTAGAATTTTCCATTCTCCTGCTTTTCACCGCCAAAAAAATCAGTAAACTTTTTCTGCGTCTCCGGAAATGTCTCCTCTTTTCATACTGCCGCCCCAAGCAGTTGTTTATGGATAGATTAAAGAAAAGCTGTTTACCATGATTTGAAACGTCATTTTTTTGTTTTTAAGTGTTTCTATACATCCTAGAAATCCGCACTTCACGGGCAGGTTATGGGGACCTCCTAGGCACGATATTTGAAGGAATTTTTAGTTTTTATTTTTAACCCTTTCGCTGCGGAGGACGCGCTCAGCGCGTCCACCCGCAGGTACGTTCCTTGCGGTGGATACGCTGAGAGCGTCCACCCTTTGGGGCCAGCGATTGGCCGGGTTCCGGCCGATCGCTGGCCCCCCCGGTGCGGGCTGACATCCTCGATGTCAGCCCAGCACCCGGAACCGCCGCTGGAGTAATTAGGTGTCATCGCGGGGGCGCGATGACACCTAATTCAGGAGCCCCCCCCGCATGTGCGGATGAGGCGCCTGAAAGGGAGGGGGGGGAGGTCCTTCGGACCTCTCTCCCTCCCGATCGGTGGAGTGCAGGGGGTTAACCCAGGCACCGTTTCGAAGGGCACAGCCTGCCTTTCCAAATGGTACCTGGCATTAACCCCATGGGGGCCGGATCACGAATCGGCGCCGAAAAGCGCCGGTTCGTGATCCTTTCCCGGAGCTGGCCGACATCTTGGATGTCGGCCAAGCTTCCGGGAATGCCCCCTGAGGACTGGCGTCATCGTGCATAGCACGATGACGCCAGTCCTGGAATTAACCCCTAACTGCCACCAATGGTGGAGATAGGGGGTTCCAATGAACCCCCTATCTCCACCATTGGTGGCAGTTAGGGGTTAATGTTTGGTATTGTTGGATTGGCCAGAGCATGGCCGTTCCAACAATATCAAACTTGACTATGAACAAAGTTTTTTAAAAAAATAAATATAAATAAATAAATAAAAAAATATTTAAAAAAAAAATAAACAAGTTTATTTTTCTCTTTTTTTTTGGTTCGTTAATGCAGCAATATTGTTCCCATTTCAATTATAATGTGAACAATAATGCTGCACTAACGATTGTTGTATGCGGTGCATTTGTTAAAAATCGCGTAATTTTCCCCAAAAAAAAATGTAACGAGACCCCAACTCTAATTTTTTTAACAAGCACACCCCATACAAAATATAACCGCAATTGCTTGCATGTTAAAATGTGAAAAGAAAACACTTTACACGTTGTAAATTATTGAAAATTCATATTTTATTGCATTTTTTGTTATAATATACAGACAGGTCATGACGTATACACATAATAATGACATATTATGAATCTGCCGAGTCTGACGGAAAGAACGATATATAATATGTCTGGGTCATATACTAAAATAAGCCTTCAAAACGCGTTTAAACATGATGAGCAAAATCGGTAAAAATGACCTCAGCACAGGGGCGGGAAATGCCTCAGCAGCGAAAGGGTTAACCCTTATTTCATGTAAACTCACTGTCCCTTTAAAAACGTTTTTTTTTTAAACTTTTTGTCCTTGTTTCCTGTCCCCCAGTGCACTACCCGGACCCCCATACACCTTTTAAGGCAAATATCTAGCATATATGCCCTCTTGGAGGGCACTCTAAAAACCGAATTTTCAGCCCCATTGACTTGCATGGAGTTCGGGTTCGGACCCGAACATATGGGAAGTTCGGGCCCGAACCGAACTCGGGCGGTGTTCGGCTCATCCCTATAGGATACACCCTGGATAGTTTTGTGTATGCGGGTTCTGCTGACATTACAGCTGCAATCTAACAGATGGGCTTAATCAGATCAAAGTACACATCAGCAACGTAAAAGAGACCCCTAAATAATTTATTATTTCCCTCACAGGGCAAGCCCCATATAATCTGTTTCCCACACATGGCAGGCCCCCCATATAATTAATATATATATGGCCAGTTCTTCTAAGCACCCCTCAGTCGCTCTCATTTTACCCCCACACAGCAGGCCGGCGGCCATCTCATCCCATCTTCTTCTGGTGACGATGACTCCTGAATGATTCATTCCATCACCTTCACCATCCTGCAAAAGAAGCACAATAGGGGTGACAGGGTAGTTATTTTTCTACTCGCCATCACCAACTTGGCTCAGGCCTGCCCGCTGCTCGCTCCTGTCTTCTTCACAGCTCCTTCGACTGCGCCCGTTGTCGGCCTCCTCTGTGCATCTCTCTCACACATCAGTCTTGCTGGAGTGGGCCTAGCAGCACCCTGCACTGCTGGGGATACGGATCGTGGCCAGACATGCTGTGGGAAGCTAGGTCCCTGTCTGCAGCTGGGTCCCTGTCTGCCCCCCGATCAATTTGAAAACTTTTCGAATCGATCGGCTCACCTCTGATTCGAATCAAATACGTCCTGCGATTCGATTTTTGAATCGAATCCTTTGCAGGTCACTAATAAAAGGTATCATTGCACCACATTACTCTGGGATATTGGAATCTTATTTATATGTACTTATTTCATTTTTTTTTCTGTGGTATGATTTAGTGGCTGAGATGTGATAGTGAGATGAGATAATTGCTAACTGGAGGACAGGAATCTTGGTTAGTTCCTTCACTTTTTTTAGGACATGACCCATGAGTAAAAACCTATGCTGAGTATAAGCTCTCTTTATGTTATTAAGTATCTCAACAGTGCCCTAGATCTGTGATGACAAACCTTCATACCCCAGATGTTTTTGACCTACAGTTCAAGTCCCATGATGCTCAGCCAAACTTATATGTGACTGAGTAACATGGGAAATGTAGTTCCAACTTATCTGGGGTGCTAAGGTTCACCATCGCTTCTCTAGATTCTCTACAGCTCATCACAATGGGAGCTGTCCTTGGTGCAAGGAGTCCAAAGTCAAAATACATCTCACATCCCAAACGTGTGAGCTAATCACACATGAGCATAAATAACTGGAAAAAAGCCGACTGCAGTGGCCACACTAGACCCAGTCCGCTACTCACTGCAAGAGTTCAGATGACTGCGTGCACAATGTTACAACCAGGAAATCATTCATTATTACTAATGTTAGCTTTCTGATAAATTGCTTTGTATGTTGTTACAGACAATTCATTTTGTTATTTTGGTGACACATACAGCATATACAGTATAGCTTGTTCAGAAGGTGTCTGTCTATTTGCATGCATCCGTTAAGGCTGGTGTCAGATTAGCGTTTTTAAGAGCGGAAGAAACGTCTGTGAGAGTGGACTTTCCTTCTACTCTGACGTCCGCCTGACCACCTTGCTGAGCACAGTTCCTCCTATGGATGATCACTAATTGCAGCCCCGTCAAAGACTCGTTGTAGCGCTGCGACGGGGAGGCTTGTAGCACAGCCACAGCACGGCAGCTGTCATGCGCACGCAACAGCGTGTGCCAGCCCTGTCGAAATGTAGCAATGCTGCGAAGGACGCACATCAGTACAGGCACACATAGTGCTTAAAGTGTGCATTTGCTTGGCTACGGCCGGTCTCGCATTCATTTCTTTAGAATCGCCAATGTGGCCAGCTTTTAGTGGATTTGTATGTTTTTCTGCATGTTTGAATTCCTTTTTGTCTGTTTACAATTGTATTGGAGACTTCATTTTTTTTCTGTGCTTTATTTACTTTTGTCTTGAGCACTCTCAGATAAATTTCTTTTAGGAGTTTTAACCATAATGCATTATGGGTGACATGTATGTCCACTCACCTTCAAGAATGTCTTTCTATACTTATAATGATGAGGTTGCGGCTCTGCTGCTGTGCTGCCACAGTGACATTCTGGTTAATCAGGCAGTGGAGTTGTGAGATCTTGCAGCTCTTGCATAATGACAAATTTGAGGATTAGTCTTTCTCGGCCAATGGCTCCATTCTAAATGTAACAATGCGGTTCTTTTTGCACCAAGATAATACCTACATATCTTACACCTCAGAGAAGATCATGTTACTTTCCTTTGGGATTGATAGATTATACTATTTCCATCTAACCCAATCATTAAAGCCTTTCCTTGACCCAAATTCCCCTGATTGGTATAACACCAAATTAATATTCCCTCTAATCTCAAAGCTCCTTGAGAAGACCGTATGCTTAATGTGACGAATTTTCTCGATGCATAGACCTGATCGGTCTGTCTCCACCATCTCCTAGTTGACAGCGGCAGTGCATACACATGTGGATGTATCGACCGAATACATATGTGTGTGTGCTTAATGTACAGCACTTTGGAATATGTTGGTGCTTTATAAATAATTTAAATTGTAATTCTTATAATGTGCCACCTTCCTAGCTCACTTCTTGGAATAGATTGTATTCCACATGGTGCAATTTTATTATGTATGCATGACAGATATGCTTTGGTTATGTATTCCAGAAATTACTGTTTCATAAATGGAAATATGCAGAAGTTAGCGATGCATGCTTTGCACTGTGATTCAGAGATCTAGACATGATTTGATTTTGTAGGAGTGTAAAGGAAAAGGATAATATTCTATTTATTGATATTGGATGGGAAGCGAACCTGGCAGAACAACACAACATACAAACCTGCCTACATACTTAACCTTTCCCTCCTGCTGATTCATTTATCCGATTCATTAAACTCTAAAGTTAATCAAATTTAATATACAAAAATGGCAAAACTGATATGTGATCGTTCAGCCCTCCCAAATTAGTCAAAGTATATTTGCCAAGACGGGGAGACTGATCTTTTATTATTATTTTATTAAGATGTGATTTTATTTATATCAATGTAATTCTAGTTGTTTCTTGGCAGAGACAGGACTCCTGAGTGAGCCTGAAATTAACCGAATGAAACTGTCAAGTAATTTCCATTTAAAAAACAAAAATGCTGCTCTATTCTAAGGGACCAGGAAGCTATGCGGAAAATGGCTAATGATTGCCTGAGATTAGGTGCAAATGGGTCCAATTGGGTCCAAATGTTACAGGGACATTCTAGACCACAATTTTCACATTCGCCCCCCCAGATGTTGGTGGCCTATGATTCCCAGAATTCTTTGAATGCAGTAGAGTGCCAGGGAATCAAGGGAGTTGTAGTTCAGGAACATCCGGGGGGAGGCACAAAGTTTGAGATCCTGCTCAAGACTCTGTGCCCACTCACTGTAATTTGCTCTTCTCTCATAACCTGATATGCCACTCTAACACTCCTGAGGTCACTAATTCAGCGAAGCACGTGGAGTGACTCCTTAACTTTTTTCATCATGTCAGAGTGAGTTTTTGTTTTTACTACTGCCACTCTGATTCTATCATCCCATCCAGTTGATATTGAGCGCTCACGACGGAGACCTTGGTTTATCTAAACACGTATGTCTCTACAAACCTCGTGGTTGTATTGGTTATTTCCAACTTTCCTATACGTGCGAACCCTTGAAGGCTCGCCTTATCATTTAGCTAGTCTGCTATAACCTACCAAGGTTAGACAGAACATCCCTTATGAAGTGTATACAAGTAGTGCAAGCGCAACAGTGATACAAATAAATCCATAGGTAAACTTTCAACACAGGCGGTAAATTGTGAATGGCCCTTGAGCAGATGCCGCCTATGTGGATACGAACAGCATAAGTAAATCAACCAAAACTTGTGCCATAAATTGTACAATATATATAGTACAGAAGGGGTGGGAGTCGCGCCAATTCTCCGATGGGGCGGCTGCAACCACCAAATGCATCCAGCCCAGCAACATATATAAAACATAACAAAGAGAAAAATGTCATCTGCGCTTATTCCCATTATACCGTAGCCATTAATAGAAACCAAAGCCTCTAATTGTGTTTTGTATCACACGGTATAATGGGAATAAGCGCAGATGACATTTTTCTCTTTGTTACGTAATATATATATATATGTTCATGTAGGTCATGCACTCACGCTATGTTCTTTTAAGTCCAGTTCACCACCCGGGGCTCCGTCAAAGTGGCTTCAAAAGACATATGTACTTTACAAGGAATGACGGCGCTCAATGGCTCAAAATTCTTCTTTGTTTCTTTATTGGGTTAATCTATAACCAGGTTGCACTTGCTATTCCCAGTCAGTCACCCACACTGGTACGGAACAAACCCTACCCTTGATTGCATTTGAGATCTGACGGGATTGTGCGCTTTCAGGATGGTATGTCCGTAGATGGATTAACCAAGTAAAGAAACATAAAGAAGAATTTTGAGCCTTTGAGTGCTGTCTTCCCTTGTAAAGTACATAGTTAGTTATATATATATATATATTATCCAAAATGGCGCGAGCGATTAAGTCTAAATTAATGAATATAACCACTATAGAGTATGTCAATGTGTCACCATAGATCAATGATAAAATAATGTTGTTATACATTTAACAAGACTTTTGTATGGTTTTTTTTTATATATATTTGTATAACTTTTTTTCAATTCGGAGAAGTATGCCTTAACATAATGAATGTGAATTAAAATAGATGCTAAAGCAGGGTAGATTGAAAATATTTGAAACAAAGGAAAAGTGGATTAAAATGTCGTGGTATCAATTTAACTTGACTTCGTATTGGTAGATTTTGTGTTGAGTCATCTACAACATCTTAAATTAAAAAGCAATAAATATTGTTGCGAGCATAATATAAAAAAAAGAATGCACTGTGTCTTCCTTTTACCCCATAGCGGGTGTCCCAGATCACTGAATCCGTCTATTCTGTGGCAGTACTTCCATTGCCCTAGAAAACTGCCAAACAGTCCAGACTGATCAACATTCTGGTTTTGTGTAAAGAATGTACCATTCCTACTTCTGACAGCCTCTTAATCCCCTGTCTTTGCCTTAAAAGGATACTCCATTTGTAATAGAGTTCTATTTATTTTTTTGCTCTTACATAATCGAGTAAATGCTGCTGACAGCCACTGCCCAGTAATTTTTCTTAATATTCTCTTTTTTGGTGAATGTTTATGGAAATTTGACTTACCTTTTCACCCTTACCACATGCAGCTCCTCCTCTTCAGCTCAGGAGCTTCCCAACCTAGCTGCAGCTACCCAACACAATTTGCACTCCTCTGCTTAGGATAGTGTAGGAACCACAAACTGCGCACCGCTATGGGTTTACGCACTTTACGGAATCAAGTTCCATAGCAACTGTTCAGAGTTTTGGATCAGAGTATGCACTCATGCACAGATACGATCCATTGCTGTCTGTCTGTAGTTCACTATCACAGGCGGTTTCAGAGAAGGTGACACCAGCACTCTCAGTGCTTGCTGATGTCACTAGTGACCGATCTGGCATGCTGGGAAATTCAAAATCCCAGCTTTTGGTGATTCTGGGTGGGGTGGAGGAAACTCCTTCACGTCTTTCAGCATTTTCTCCAGATTGGGGCACAACTTTCTTTAGGCAACATCTGAGTGAGGGGCTACAGCAGGACAGAGAAGGCTACATGGGATCCCTTCTACACTATCACTAAGCTTTATCATTCTGCTCAAAAGTCTGTGAACGTCTATAATTTAAAAAGGGAATGAATTCCAATTATACTATCGAAAAACTGTTGCTGAGCAACGATAAGTCTGAAAGAGCCAGCAGGACACAATGGGGGCCACCGTATGTTTATTAGCATATTATCCAGCAAGTGGATTACAAAGGAAAGTAGAAATTAATAATTTAAGAAATGGTTAGTAAGTGTGTACTTAGTATGGAAAAAAAACCTCATGATCTCAGCTGCGCTCCCACAAGATCAGGTAAAGATGTCACAGGAGCGCTGCCTAGAGCACGAGAGGCACATTCAAGCACAGATGCAGGTGGTCACTCATGTGTACACAGCCCATGCCGTAATGAGGTCAATCTACTAAGCAGTTATTTCTGAATTAGTGTAGCCGCCCCCAGGCCACAGATACCCCAGATACACCACAACAGCAAATATACAAATAACATGCATCTGCTGACTGCCATGAATGTGGATTTTGTGCCACTCAACATCTGTTTTAACTGTCTATTCACAAAGCACCGAAATTTCAGTACATTGAATGTATAGTACATTGTATATAGTGCATACAATACATTGCTATAGATTTGCGTTTCGGCCCATTTCCCACTATTTTGTTAATTCCATTTTGCCGACAATACAGTGATTTACTAGTGAACGGTCACCATATTTTGCCAAAATTGGAGTCACCGAAACCGTTACTGGATGTTGGCAAAAAAACACCAATTTGGCAACAGCGAATTCCACCGAACTGCAAAAAAAGTCTCCCTTTCTCCTAATAGGAATGCAAATCAAAAAAAGGGGCTCAAATAATAAAGTCCTTTCAAAAATTATAACAAGGTTTGTTACAAAATAAAGTCTTTTAAAAAGTAAGCATATCAAAAATGTTGTCTAAAAAAAAACAAAAAAAAAAAACGTTTTTGCAAAAATAATTAAAACAATAAACGGTCTATACTCTATGGAACAAGTTTGCATCTGCCAAATATTGCCGAACGCTGCTGAATTGCAGCAAACTGCACCATATTTGCTGTCAATTCACCAGTATTTAACCCTTTCGCTGCTGAGGCGTTTCACGCCCCTGTGCTGAGGTCATTTTTACCGGTTTTGCTCATGTTTAAACGTGTTTTGAAGGCTTATTTTAGTATATTACCCAGACATATTATATATCGTTCTTTCCGTCAGACTCGGTAGATTCATAATATGTCATTATTATATGTATACGTTATGTCATGTCTGTATATTATAACAAAAAATGCAATAAAATATGTATTTTCAGTAATTTACAACGTGTAAAGTGTTTTTTTTCACATTTTAACATGCGAGCAATTGCGGTTATATTTTGTATGGGGTACGCTTGTTAAAAAAATTAGAGATGGGGTCTCGTTAAATTTTTTTTGGGGAAAATTACGCGATTTTTAACAAACGCACCGCATACAAAAATCGTTAGTGCAGCATCATTGTTCACATTATAATTGAAATGGGAACAATATTGCTGCATTAACGAACCAAAAAAAAAATGTTTATTTTTTTTTTTATAATTTTTTTTAAAATATATTTTTATTTTTAATTTTAATTTTAATTTTTTTTTAAAAACTTTTTTCACTTTCATGTTTGGTATCGTTGGAACGGCCATGCTCTGGCCGATCCAACCATACCAAACATTAACCCCTAACTGCCACGGATCGGGAGATAGGGAGTTCCAATGAACTCCCTATCTCCACCGTTGGTGGCAGTTAGGGGTTAACTCTAGGACTGGCGTCATCGTGCTACGCACGATGACGCCAGTCCTCAGGGGGAGTTCCCGGAGGCTTGGCCAACATCCAAGATGTCGGCCAGCTCCGGGAAAGGATCACGAACCGGCGCTTTTCAGCGCCGATTCGCGATCCGGCTCCCCAGGGGTTAATGCCAGGCACCATTTGGAAGGGCAGGCTGTGCCCTTCCAAATGGTGCCTGGGTTAACCCCCTGCATGCCGCCGATCGGGAGGGAGAGAGGTCCGAAGGACCTCCCCCCCTCCCTTTCAGGCGCCTCCTCCGCGATGACACCTAATTCCGGCGGCTGCGGTTCCGGATGCCGGGCTGACATCGAGGATGTCAGCCCGCACCGGGGGGCCAACGATCGGCCGGAACCCGGCCGAACGCTGACCCCAATGGGAGGACGTGCTCAGCGCGTCCTCCGCACAGCAGCGGTAATGCGGAGGACGCGCTGAGCGCGTCCTCCGCATTGAAGTGGTTAATGTCCTTCACATTGCCAATTCGGCTCAATATAGCGGTTATTGGCACAATTCTGCGGTTTTCACCGAGATCCGATAACTGCTTCGGTGACTCCATTTTCGGCAAAACACTGTGAACATTCACTAAATAGTGAATTCACTGTATTTTCGGCTAAATGGAATCACAGAATAGAGCCGAAATGTGGCAAAACACAAAGCACCGAAATTGCACGCTATTTAATACAATATAAAATGTGTTTTAATTTCACGAAATGACAAAAAAAAAAAAAAAAATCTTTAGCTCCAGCCCATAGAGATCTAAATCCAGCCCTGCGTCTTTGCATAATCGGAGTGGGCCGGTCTGGATGAAGTCCAGGGCTGCTTTTTTGTCCCAGTCCAGCCCTGACTGAAAGTAATGGGAGTAACAATAGGGAAAACTAAATACTACTAGAATAAGGGGCACACAAAAGGACTGGCTAAACACAGAACTAATAATACAGGCGGGGCAAGACTGGAGGAATAAGGCAAAGGAAAAACTGACAGGACATGAATAGGGATGACACAGAACGAAGAAACAGGAAAACTAAAACAAATTTGGTAAGTCTGTGTAATGATTCCAGGCCAGGAGCAGGCAATAGGCATTGTCAGAGTTCATGGCAAAGGGGTCTGGTGCACAGGTAATCCAACAATAAAGGTACCAGGAACAATGGTACCGGTGGGATACTCTGTAGGATATTTGAGGCTAGACAGGATCACAATGGACAGGCTTGGCAGGAGACACGGCGGGCAGGCTTGGCAGGAGACACGGTGGGCAGGTTTGACAGGAGATGCGGTGGGCAGGCTTGGCAGGAGACGCGGTGGGCAGGCTTGGCAGGAGACGCGGTGGGCAGGCTTGGCAGGAGACGCGGTGGGCAGGCTTGGCAGGAGATGCGGTGGGCAGGCTTGGCAGGAGACACGGTGGGCAGGCTTGGCAGGAGACACGATGGGCAGGCTTGGCAGGAGATACGGTGGATAGACATGGCGGGAGACATGGTGGACAGGCTTGGTATTAGACACGGGGTAACTTGATGATGCAGAACAGGGAGCTTCAGAAAGCAAGTACTGGCAAGAGCTGCCAGTGTCAGGCCAGAGTTCAGAGCCCATGCAGGTCTATCCAGCGGGCGCTAGGGTGGAAATATGACGGTAGCTTTTTCTTCTATTTCTAAAAGAACCTAGTGTTAACCGATTTTGTATTCACAATTTGCAATACACTAAGGAAAGACCTGTAAAAAAAAGAAAAAAACGTACTTCTCTCTCATCCCACCACCTTTCATCCACGGCTCCTGCATGATCCCTTGAGTGTGAGTTCTGGCAGAGGTCGCAACTGGGACACACTGGGCTCCATGTATTCCTATGGACTCCAGGATTCAGTACATGCAGTGGTGTGCACCACCGCTGCCAGTAACGGGCTCCACCTGTGCTTCATTCCATGGCCAGCTGCTAATAAAACAGCTAGTGTGGAGTAGTTGCGGTAACAGGGAGACAGTATGAAAAATCTGCTCTCACAGGATTTCACTTACTCTTTTTTGCAGCAAACCATGGAATTGGGTCCCCAGTTTCCAACAGCATTGGTGCTTCTAGTTCTGATACAAAAGAGCTCCTTTTGTACAAATTAACAACAATCTTAAAAGGATAAATGTCATTTTTTTTTTCTTTTTTGAGAAAGTATTTTACCAGGAAGGATACATTGAGATTTCTCTCATTTTAAAGTATGTCCTGGGTGGTGAGTATGTACCGTTAGGTGTCTTGCCCAAGGACACTTACTGGAGAGGTGCTCTTGCCGGGATTCTAACCTGGGTCTCCACGGTTATAGAGCAGTGATGTTACCTCTACTCGACCCAGTCGGTAATTGCTGGGAATAAAATAATAATCACCAGCTGAGGAAGCCATTCTGGCAAAACGCGTCCTGCAATATTCTGGTGAAATCTAAGGGGTCGACCAAGGGGTATATGGGCACCTGAAGGAATACTGTGAAAGATCCAAAGAGCTGTTTCCCCTAGAGCCGGTTGAGGGCGCTTTTAAATGTGAGTTGAACACCAATGAGATATTGTCCAAACTTTGAGCTGACGTATTGTGCAATTCTGGTTACTTCTTTTCTTCGCAGTATTGGTTCCACCATTAACATCATGAAGAAAACCAGTTGTCCCTAGTTGCAATGATCTTCATTTCCAAACGTGTAACGTGATTATCCCACTTTCTTGTGGACTAAGGTCTATGTGTTGTGTTACTGTATTTGAATAAAATAATACTTGAAAAACAGGAAAGGTTATGTAAAAAGTAGTTTGGACTTGAACGAAATTTTCACACTGTGCTTCCCCATGTTATTCCCTTCAGAGGTATAGCTAGGGATGGCTGGGGTATCACCACTTTAACAATACTCTTCAGAACATAGGGCTGAAATTACCAGACAACTCCCTTAACCCTTTCGCTGCTGAGGCTTTTCCCGCCCCTATGCTGAGGTCATTTTTACCTGTTTTGCGCATCATGTTTAAACGTGTTTTGAAGGCTTATTTTAGTATATGACACAGACCTATTATATATCGTTCTTTCCGTCAGACTCGGTAGATTCATAATATGTCATTATTATATGTATACGTTATGTCATGTCTGTATATTATAACAAAAAATGCAATAAAATATGTATTTTCAATAATTTACAATGTGTAAAGTGTTTTTTTCCACATTTTAACATGCGAGCAATTGCGGTTATATTTTGTATGGGGTGCGCTTGTTAAAAAAATTAGAGATGGGGTCTCATTACATTTTTTTTGGGGGAAAATGACACTATTTTTAACAAACGCACCGCATACAAAAATCGTTAGTGCAGCATCATTGTTCACATTATAATTGAAATGGGAACAATATTGCTGCATTAACAAACCCAAAAAAATAAAAAAAAGTGTTTAATTTTTTTTTTTTATTTTCTTTTTTAATTTTTTTTTATTTTTATTTTTCATTTTTTTTTTATTTTTACAAAATTTTTCACTGTAGTGTTTGGTATCGTTGGAACGGCCATGCTCTGGCCGATCCAACCATACCAAAATTTAACCCCTAGCTGCCACGGATCGGGAGATAGGGAGTTCATTGGAACTCCCTATCTCCACAGTTGGTGGCAGTTAGGGGTTAACTCTAGGACTGGCGTCATCGTGATACGCACGATGACGCCAGTCCTCTGGGGGAGTTCCCGGAGGCTTGGCCGACATCCAAGATGTCGGCCAGCTCCGGGAAAGGATCGCGAACCGGCGCTTTTCAGCGCCGATTCGCGATCCAGCTCCCCAGGGGTTAATGCCAGGCATCATTTGGAAGGGCAGGCTGTGCCCTTCCAAATGATGCCTGGGTTAACCCCCTGTGCGCCGCCGATCGGGAGGGAGAGAGGTCCGAAGGACCTCCCCCCCTCCCTTTCAGGCGCCTCCTCCGCACATGCGGGGGGGCGCCTGAATTAGGTGTCATCGCGCCCCCGCGATGACACCTAATTCTGGCGGCTGCTGGTCCGGATGCCGGGCTGACATCCAGGATGTCAGCCCGCACCGGAGGGGCCAGCGATCGGCCGGAACCCGGCCGAACGCTGACCCCAATGTGAGGACGCGCTCAGCGCGTCCTCAGCACACCAGCGGGACTGCTGAGGACGCGCTGAGCGCGTCCTCAGCAGCGAAGTGGTTAATTGCCCTGCAAATTATATAGATACCATATAGGCGGGAGTCAAGTCAAGGGGGAACACCTGGGAAAGTAGTTCTTCCACTACTTAAGCAAGAGGAACTTAGTTCTCATTTGGCTGATACTTTTTTACAGAAATGTCCATATTTAAGGGTGTTTCATGGGTCCGAGCAATTTAGGAATGCCTGGGAATGATTTTTTCTGTATTTCCCAGAGGAAAGACCTTCTCATACCATAATTGTTCTTCGTAACAAAAAAAATCACAGGTGCACGGAATTGTTATTGAGTTCCAGACTTATTTTTCCAGGACTTGACCCCTGTATATGGTTGTAATGTTTACAGCGTCCCTTGCAGTCATTAGGTGGCATAATCCGTTATATTCTCAATGTTGAATTACTCCTGTAAACTTACTTCCCAGCTCCTGTTTTCAGATATATCGTGTTCGCTGTATATTACAGTTAAAACAAAAGCAAGAAATGTTCCTACACCCTGAGAATTTCTATACTTTACTGTAACGCGCGTTTTGAAATGTAGGTTAAACTGTGCAGATATGAGGTGATACACCTCGAACATAAAATTCTCGAGTCCTCTGTTATTAGTGATACTAAACTGTATGTCTGTAATGTAACCTCATGATCAATATGCCTAGTTTTTATGTCTAAGTAGACTCGAGATACAGTCTGTTAAAATCGATTCCCAGCCATAAAACATGTCTCCTTTCCTTAATAACATGAGCAGCTGTTATCAATTAGAGGTTTTCGTGTGTCCTCCAGTGCTACAGACTTGCAGCGTCATAGATTTATCTCTGCATGTGTCTACTAAAGCCTGTTAAATCACAGTTATGGCACAAAGAAACCAGCTGAAAAAAAACATGCTTACACGTAGCAAATGCTAATTAATGTTAAGCCGGAGTTAAACAGTGCTATTCTTCAAACTTTGCTCTACATTCATAGCTTATCAAGGTGTCTCAAAAGAACCTTAAATGGGGATCATCCATCAGAGTATGTTTTAGCTATAAAAGGAAATTGCTGCTGCATAGTGATAACTTTTCTGACATAGGGAAATGTTTTCATTTTTGTTATATCCACATTTAACAGAGATTTGTTCAGTTAGTAAGCAGCTGCTAGTACTAAGTTAGCAAATCGCAAATGAATGCTGTGCTGCTATTCAGCGCTCAGCACAGCGAACATAGCACTCACAGTGGGGGCAATTGTGCTAGAAGCTGATTGGCTCTGAACCAGTAGAATCAGGAAGGCAATGCGGCTTTAGCCCAAGTTGCTGCGCATTCTTGAATATCGCTGCTGCAGCAACCCGCTTTGCTTGAAACCAAAAATTCCGTAGCTGGCGCTGCCTCTTTACTGAATGCGATGGGAAAGAAGTCTATTAACTTTGTCACTCCGCACAAGGAACACATTTCCATAAATGTAGGACTTTTTCCAGATATGCTAATATCAATGAGTCAACCTTGGTTTGACAGAAAATGCCTACCTAATGTTATAAATATTATTGGATGGATATATTTACCTTTGCCATTACTAAGACTATTGAACGAACTGAATGGTATATGCAATGTAGAAATTAATTCTCTACTAGTAAAAGTTACAAGACATGACCTATATTAAAATATTATAAAAGTCACCTATCTTGACTTATGGACATATGCATTGTTTTTATGTGTAGTGGACAGACGGTAAGTTGGGCTCATGCAATAGGAAATTACTTCAAATACATGTGTTAGTATGGTTTCCTAACACGTATATTTGGAAACAATCAAGTAATTCCCTATTGAAGTTTTCCTATCACTCACTTTAGTGAC
Source organism: Leptobrachium leishanense (assembly GCA_009667805.1). NCBI lineage: Eukaryota > Metazoa > Chordata > Amphibia > Anura > Megophryidae > Leptobrachium > Leptobrachium leishanense. Next base: position 113,938,178 of record CM019065.1, on the reverse strand, counting down.
AGACAGGTCTCGGAGGAGAGCCGGGCCTACGGGACCACCCGCTGTTCACTCCTTGCGGCAACTGACTGATAGGTTGGTAAATTTGATGAAGGATCTATTCTGTTGCTGTAAAGGAGAGACAATGTGTGTGTGTACGGATACCTTTTCAGTCCTTTATATAGCCCCAAGCAGATTCCGTAGCACTTAATGGCGGACCACAAATATGAGACATAATAATGATACATGGGGAAGAGACGCCAGTTGCATTTAAGTGTATTCCAGTATAACCTTGACAAGGTTTTTCACAAAGAGGTGGTACAGGACATTTCCTCAAATGTAAGATTTATGAACCACTGTCTCAACTATTATCATGCATTTGCTATGTTGTTAATGCTTCAGAGAAATATGCAAAAAAGACCATAGCCCAGCAATGAGTGTAAATTTGGAAATCTAGTTCTAATAGGATGTTGGTGTAATGTACTCCAAAAACATGCTTAAGACCGTGGTTTCTAACCAGGTGTGTGAGCATTTCCACCATTGTCCATTTGATTGAAATCCCATTAGCAGTTGTCAGTCAGCTACAGGGAACTGGAGCAAAATATTCTCTCGGGAAGCAGGATTGGCTGTGAGTGAGAATTGCGGGACATCCAAAGGACAGACCATATACATATAGTATGCAAAATAGGCTTTTTCCATATTGTGAGATGGTTTGAGATTGTCAACAACAGTGCTTGAAAGTGAACCCCAGAAACAAAGCGGCCCATTGGATATTTGCTGTCAAGGTGGAACCTGACATGAGCCAAGGAGGTAAAACTATGTAAAATAGTGAATGCCCAATTAGCGGGTGAACAAAAATGAAAATCCAGGCAGAAAGTAAATAGTTGCAGGTTATTACAAAATATGGGGGAAAAGTCCCAAATAGCAGGTACAGACACTGAAAGACGAAAACCAGTCATACTGTAAGAGCAGTCTGGTGCTTATAAGTTGACACAGGCAGTGATCACAGTCCAGGTGGTAAACACAGCAGGTAGTTCAGATGGGGGTGTACACACCACACTGCTGGGCAGGGAATCCCAATCAACAGGCACTTTTGGGCAGGTTCACATGGTACTGCTGGACAAGAGCACACTATAGGCAAGGTAGACAGTACCAGACTTGGACAAACTGAAGCCGGACAAACGGCAACCACATCCAAGCTGGTGACTCAGTGACAGAGCACTGCCTTATGGGAGTTACACCCTGAAGTAGTAGAGCGTGCTGTTTTGGCCAGTGGTAACCTGATGGACAGAATGCTGCAGGAAAGTTCCATGCTGGATGAATCAAAATGGTCAGGATTGGTGCAACCACAGGACTTTTTTTAGGGCTGAATTCCTGATGTTTATCTTGTGTGCCTGATGGCCAGTCCAGGCCTGTTGGGGTGAAGTTTACCCCCAATGAAGTATACCATCTCCTGGACTACTGCAACAACCTCCTGACTGGCCTTCCTATCTCCCGCCTCTCCCCCCCTACAGTCCATCCTAAACACATCAGCCCGGCTTATCCATCTCACCCGTCACTCTGTCTCGGCCGCTCCTCTCTGTGAATCCCTACACTGGCTCCCCATCCACAGCAGAATCAAATTCAAACTACTCACCCTGACCTACAAAACCCTCACTAACACCGCCCCTCACTACCTGTCCTCACTAATCACCAAATACACCCCAGCCCGATCCCCTAAGATCCAACAGTGACCTGCTCCTGGCATCCTCCATCATTACCTCTTCCCATGCCAGACTGCAGGACTTTTCACGTGCGGCGCCAACCCTATGGAATGCATTTCCTCGCAATATCAGACTGTCCTCAAATCTGGCTTCATTTAAACGCTCCCTAAAGACCCTTATGTTTAGGTAAGCCTACCACCTGACTCCGTAACTAGACATCCGACAGACCCAAAAACAGTCCTCACATCTCCCTGCATTAACTCATCACTGCAGTCCTCCCCTCCTGTTTCTAATCCCCTCACCCATCTAGATTGTAAATTCCCATGGGAATAGGGCCCTCATGTCCTCCTATATCTGTTGGCAGGAATACTGACCTGTCTCATTTTATGCATTTTAGAATTGTCCTGTTTTTACCCATTGCACCTTTTGTACAGCATTGCGGAATGTGTTGGCACTTAATAAATAATTAGTGATTATAGTTACAGTTTCTATAATCACCAAGTGTGCCAGGTCAATTTCTGTTAAAGGTGGTAAGTATGCCAGCCATCCAATGCCTAAAGAGGGATGGCTAGTGTAACTGATTTTAAGGATGGATTAAACCACACTAGCGCAAGAGACAGTTCACAGTTTCTCGGATAATCATTAAAATGGATAAATACATGTATGCATATTGAGTGGAGATTAATATTTGCCTCTTTCTATTTGAGACTTTAGTAAATACAAGATCTTTGCATAGCAGTCCAGAAACCTGCAGTTTAAGTTTCCCCTGACTAAAGTCAAACCTCATTAGTTGCCGAGTATTAATTCATTCTAGCAATTCATTTCCCTGATAGATCATTTCATAGAAGGGAATAAATACAAACTGGTGTCATTAGAAGACTGGGAGGGGAATGAGTTTGATTTGCATACATGTGAAGAAGGTCATGTACCAATTTGCCAACTGCACATCTGGTAAATAGGGGTTGCTAAAAATAAAGCTGTGCTTCCTCTAACGCATACCACCTCATCTTTATTATACGACATGGAAGTCACATTTATGTTGATCATAGTTATTAATGTATTTCTTGTGTCATATCTCATATTTATAACGACAGCAATATGCGTAACTACTCACCACAAACATCGTAATTGCAAATATCATGGGTCATAATGCGCTGCTATACACATTAATTTTTTATGAAAACAGAACCACTTATTTAAATAATCAACAACGAGCACTAACAACTTATATTAATGCATACAACAGAACAATTGAGAAAGTATATTAAATGCTCGTTCTATTCCTCCGTTATGGAATGTAAATTCATGAAAATGTTCTGTGCATATAACCAGTTTCTGCATAGAGTTACTGTTACACTGACGGTATAAAACACAAACCTGTATTTCCAAGGAAAGGAAGACATGGCATTGTGGTACATTGTGTTCCAGCTGGGAATCCGGAGGTGTGCATTAAGGATTTTAGACATTAACCCCTTAACTACTGATATCAAGATATCTCAGCCTTCAAAGGCACCATCTTGTGCCGAGATATCTCGATATGCTGACCTGCAGCCCAAAAGCAAATGAAAAATTAGTTTGCCTCTGGGCTGCAGAAGGTGCCCCCAAAGTTTTAGCCCTGTGGACATAATGCCCAAAGAGCTGTGCTCTCTAATATCGGGCTTTCAACAGCTGGTGCAGGGGAAAAAAATATGGACCTGCTGCTCAAACCTCTTTAACTCAATTTGGCAGTAGATGGCGCCATCTTCTGGCCAAATTGAATATTTAAAGTAATAGCTGTTTTACTGGAAAATTAATTAAGAATGATTTTACAAAAAACACTGGTTTCTGACAATGTTTTTTTGGAAAGTCATTTGGCAGTGAATGGGTTAATTTCATGCTACTTTTTCAGGGTATTGTGACCAATAACTCTCACAACACATAAGAGGTTATTCACAAAGTGACGAACTTCCCATTGAATTTCACCGTTCGTTACATTTTCGGATCAGATCGACTATTCATTAAACTGTCAGCCTAATATTGACGAATTGACAGCAAAATACAAGGCAGTTCACCGCAGGTCGGCAATCATTGGCAATTTGCAGCAGCAGCGAATTGTCCCATAGAGAAGTAATGGTTAATCTATTCACAGAACGCCAACCTGCACCGAAGTTGTGAGAGAAACACCTTGATTTTCGGTTATTCAGTTCGACAGGTTTAAACAGGGGAAGTTTGTTGTTGTAACAACTGGAGTTTAAATAAATCTGTCTGTCAGTAATGTTTGATTCAAAAGGGGTTATTCATCGACAGACAAATTGGCTCCAAATTTGCACCGAACACTAAATTTCCCCTTACAGTGTAATTTCGGAGCTACCCGTTCATCAGCTTGTCAGCTATTTCCAGCAGCTGGTCGATACTCTGGTGGATCGTCAGCTTTTTTTCGGATGCGTTCAGCAGTTTTGCAGCGGATCATGGGTCGCATTCAGCATTTTTTCTCCGATTCATCAGATCGTTCTGATTTTTTTTTCGCCAGTTTTTCCGTTTGATGCGGCAGTTTTGCGGTGGCTTTTCCCTGCACTTCGAGGACCCTGCGGTGAATGCTGATGTGCAAGGAAAGAGAGAGCAACGGAATTCCAGTGGAATTTCAATGCTCTTTGAATAACCCTGTTAGTGAACAGTTTGGGTCATTAGGTGTTTTTTATTAAATACTTTAGGGAAAAAAATTACAAGTTTTCTGATCTGGTTGTCATTAAACTAGACCAGGTGTCAGCAACCTTGGCTCCCTGATGTTTTGGGAACTACATTTCCCATGTGGCTCAGCCACCCATTAGGCTGACTGAGCCACATGGGAAATGTAGTTTCCAAAACATCAGAGAGCCAAGGTTGCTGACCCTTGAACTAGACAAACCTGTAGAAGCTATTTGACCTTACCATGCTGGTTGTCTCTGACAACAACAGTTAAACTCTTTTATTTTAGGTTTGCAAGCATCTTGTATAAAAAATATTTACCCCTTCACCACTAAGATTGAGTAGATTTACAGGGTTATTCAGAGAGCGTGAAAAGCTGGAGAATGACTGGAGAATGAAAAATTCTAGGTCAAAATAGCCGATTTTAAAAAGTGAGATGAAAGGGAGAATTTTTCTGGTTTGGCTATTTTGACCTAGAATTTTTCATTCTTCAGCCATTCTCCAGTCATTCTCCTGCTTTTCACACTCTCTGAATAACCCTGTATATCTTTAAAAGTGCCTGCTGTTGTCATGTTATCGGTTATACATGATGTGGTGTAATTCTGGAGCAATACGAGGGAATTTTGTTTATTGCAAAAATTAATTTATTTTGGAATGGGCTCCAGAATATGCACATCAGACATAGCAGCCAACTTGCTAAAACCGTTTCATCAGCATACAAGACTGTTTTTTTCTTCTTTACAGAAAACCGAGCCCAACATATATTATGGCGAAGTAGTAGCATTTTCTGGCCAGCAGAGGGCGCCATCAGTCTGTCAAATATTAAACCGTCTGCTTTTTAGATTTTCAAGTATATTTTCGGTGTATGGCTACTGCAAAGATGTTTTGTATAAATCCATGGGGTCTTGGCAGTGATTTTATGGAAAGCAACTTGGTAGTGAAGGGGTTACTAAGCCTACTAAAACTAATCTATAATCAATATTTTGGATTTCTACTTTTTATCACCTAATATCTATATATAAAGTTTCTGCAATGTGGCAATACTTTAATTTAAATTGGTTTACGTTAAAAACGCAAATACTTCATACTGAGATTAAATAGTATATTATAGAATTTTTTGTTGACAACATATTAAAATTTTCATTTTCTTCTCCATTTTTAGCAAGTCGTCAGTATATAGTTCTCACAGCCCGTGTTCATCCTGGAGAAAGTAACGCCAGCTGGTAATGAAAGGAACCTTAGAGTTTTTGATAAGCAGTGACCCTATAGCAGAGATTCTACGGGAACTGTTCATCTTCAAGATCATCCCAATGCTCAATCCTGATGGAGTCATCAATGGAAAGTAAGGAAAAAATCGTGCAGCACGTGATGATAAACTGAAAATTCTTTTTTATTCGTTACATTTTTTTTGCAGAAATAAACCCAAATCTTAATATTTGATGTAATTGGAACCAACAGTTCCGAAATGTCCCATATGGACAGGATTTTTCTTTTGTGATCTATTTTTATAAAACATAAATAGGCTCGTACCCAAAATTTAATATTGAGAATATAGCAAGCATAGGCACGTGCTGGGAGGAATGCTTGTTGCTTGTATGTGTACATACAGTATACATATTTTGGATGTTTTGTATCCGGTTCACAAAGAAGAGTTGACTGTATTTACTTAGTTTGTAATTTCTAAATGTTCCAAGGGTGCACACCGTAATGATACAAACTGTACACACCTGTGACGGGCAGTGATCAGAAACCAGAGATTTAGTCAGATGGCACTCCCACTGAAATCTAAAATTATAAAACATCTATGTTGATTGATACTGTAATCCAAATTAACCCCTTCACTACCAAGTGATTTTCCAAAAAACACTGTCAGAAACCAGTGTTTTTTTTTTTTGTAGAATAATTTTTACTTAATTATACAGTAAGAAAGTTCTTACTGTAGATAACCTATTTGTCCAGTAGGTGGCACCATCTACTGCCAAATTGAGTTACAGCCGTTTGAGCTGCATGTTGACCCCCACCCCCGGGTCGGCCGCTGAATGTCTCATGTTTCAGGGCATTAATCAGCCTATTTTATAGTTTTAGCTCTTTGGGTATTATGCCTACAGGGCTAAAACTTTGGGTCACCTTCTGCAGCCCAAAAGCAATTTCATCAATCCACCTGCCACGTCACTGCACCACTGGTCATGGGTCCTAACCTAATGAAACCAAAAGCTGCTTTCTAAGCAACTACATATCCTTATGCTTCTTCTCAGCTAAGAGACAGGCTGGTGGGTTTAAATTTATACCCTCACCGCAAACATTTTCACTTTGGGATTGAAAAAGAAAACACGGAAAAGGGCAGCAGCAAACATGACCTGGCTGGGGATACAATAAAATATACATTTATGCAGAAAAATACCCTGTTTCGTGCCTATTCCCTACCAGAGCGGCTGAGCCAAACAGAAGTATTCGGCCCACTTCATGTATAAAACAGAACAAGAAAAAAGGTTATTTGCGCTTAGCACAATAGGTCCATGCGAGACAAAACAATCAGAGGTTTTGGTTTACTTGAATGGCCATTAAAGTGTAAGCCCATCTGCCAAATCAATATATTTTCTTTAAGCTGCTGTAATATTTAAATACACCCCGAGCTCAATAGGGCCTCCTATTGTAAAAACATAATCCTATGATATCTTGTGAAATAAAGAATGTCAATGTTTAATGTTTTAGTATCAGAATATTTTAACTGTTTAAATCAAAGACTACAGCGTGGAGAAGTGACTTGCCTTTTTATCAATAATTCAGTTTAATTTCGGTGTCATATTTCGTGGAAGCATAGTTTTAACGAGCTTGAAATCAACTTCAGGAACTGATCACGGTGTCATTTTCTCTCCATAAAGTTTTACTATCCACGATTTAGAAAGCAGGAACATAGTGTAATTTACAAGGGGAATTTTCTTTTAGGCTGTCACCAGTTGAACAATGATAGTTTCTCCTGCAGAGAAGACATTATGAATTCAGCTCCTCTGTTTAATTGATCTTCGAGTTGGAGACAGTTTGATCTTTCAGCATTACCTTCTGGAAACACAAGCCGCCTTGCATCAATTTATATGTCTCGAGTTTGGACTATTAATTAAAGGAGTATACGGCTGCGTTTCTATCTACATAAACATCAATAATAGATGCAACATAATGATAGGAATCTTGTGCCTAAGGAAGGAATGTCTTAAGTCTTCTTTTTCCGATGTACATGACATAAAAAGAAAATTTGGCAATTTAAACTTGTCTGATTGTACTATAAATGGCGCTACACGTACTCGCTGGTTTAACATGGAATTTTATAATAAATTATTTCATCTGTGGTAACATTTGCTTTTATTTTATGCATAGCTGTAATTATCTGACAAATTAAAGCAGACAGGAAGGTGGCAAGCTGAATAATGAGAAGCTTTAGATGAGGTCTGAAAAAGTCATTCATTATAGAAGGTCTCTCTCGCTCTTACACACAAAGAAAGCACAACGGGAAGTTCTTCCTGTTAAAAGGAACTGAATACCTCTTTCTAGATTTGCATAGTAGTATCACTGAAAATATATGGTTTTAAAGTTTCTTTGCATCAAGAAACTTAACTGACCTGAGTGACCGTAAAGGACAATCTACAACACACAAAGTACAAAAGAATATTGCAGGCTAATCACTAAATAAATTAAAATGTACCCATCAGTGACCATTTTATAAGATTTTTTTTTTTAAATGTCACTTAAATGTGCATTTTAGTGCACACTTAACCCCTTCAGAACCACTCTCATTCTTCCCATTCTTCAAAGGAGCTGGATGGTGCAGTCCTCCTATTTCTACATCAGATGTCCTACAAACTTTACTGCTACATTACAACAGCCATGGCTAACTCCCTACTGCACATACGATTCAAGACTTCACGATTGCAGTAAATTTGAAAGGCACAGACAGAAGCTGTTACGTAATTTCTATATACAGACATTATGCCCAGAAACGCATGTTATTTTTTTTTATGTCATACATGTTTTCTTAGCTACATTGCTATGAATCGAATTATGATCACTATACATACTTGTAAACAGGTTATCCGGCTGTTTTTACTATCTATGTTTAACACATTTTTAGTATATTTGACACCTATAACATTTCTGCCTGTATTTATTTATTATTTATTTGCAAAGTATTTTACCAGGAAGGATACATTGAGATTTCTCTCGTTTTCAAGTATGTCCTGGGTTTAAGAGCATTGAAATTTTAACTGTTGTTACAGAAGTACAAAGTAATAAAATGCAAGATAGTAAAAAAAACAACACAAATATACAGATTAACACAGTGATAAATATGTAGGAAATAAAGTCATTATGTTACATGTTTACAGGTACATTCTGTATCCAGGTATTTTAATAGGGAGCTCTTGAGAAGCAAGATTTGATTGTGTCTGGGAGATTATTCCATAATTGTGGTGCTCTGTAGGAAAATGAGGATCGAGACACTTTCTTTTTGTATTGTGGTATTGCAAGTAAGGTGCCGGTCCCGGATCATAGGTTATAGGAGGAGGGAACTGCTAGGGGAAGCAACCTATTCAGGTAGGGTGGTAGCTTCCCAGAAAAGCTCTTAAACACCAGGTTGGAAAGGTGAAGGGTGCGTCTAGATTCCAGTGACGGCCAGTTTAGCTCTTTTAACATGTCACAATGGTGGGTCATGTAGTTACATTGTAGCACAAAGCGACAGTATGAGTTATACAATGTAGTAAGTTTCTGAAGGTGTGTTTGCGGAGCAGCTGCATACACTGCATCTCCATATTCAATAGCCGGCATAAGCATTTGCTGTACAATCTGCTTTCTTACCGCAGGGCTCAGGCAGGATTTGTTTCTGTACAGGGCACCTAGTTTGGGATAATGTTTAGATGAGAGTTTTTCGATGTGCGGGCCAAAGGATAGATTTGGGTCTAACCACATACCTAGATATTTGAGAGAAGTGACTGTGGTCAGCGTGCGATTTGATTTTGTCCCAACACATAGATGGGGTGTTTGCAATTTGTGTAGTTTAGATGCTGTTCCAAACAGCATTGTGACAGTTTTGTCAGTATTTAAAAAAGTTTGTTATCTTCGATCCACTTTTCTGCCTTTGTGAATTGTTCTTGCAGCACGGCCTCCAGCTGCGGGAGATTTGGTTTACTGGTATAGATTACGGTGTCGTCTGCGTACATGTGTACAGTTGAGGCTTTGCAGACGTTGGGCAGATCATTTATGAATATCGTGAATAGCAGGGGTCGAGTATTGAGCCCTGGGGTACACTGCAAGTGTATGCTGATAATGCATCCCCCATTTGAATGCATACAAGACTATAAACACCTTCTAATGTCTATAACTTTGTGCCCTAACATTTCTGTAAAGAATACGAAAGTAAATGTTAAATTAAAAAGTGAAAATTTTAATTTTTCAACTACCTAAGAAATACAATATGAACTCAAATGATATTATACCCATAATTTATGTGCGTACGGTGTCATCCATGTTTCAAATAAATGTTATGTTCAACAAAAGGTTCTAAGTAGTGCAAGGGTTACAGCAGCACAGTCACTTCAGACAGTAAAAAAGAAATTACAATTGAATATATAAGTGGTTTTCTATCATTGAAATTCCGCTATAAAGGGACGTCCAAGTGGTTTTTAAACTGTACCTAAATCAATAACATACTGTATATACACAAGCAAGTCTATCACACCTGATGGCATGTCTCTCCCTTTTAGCATTAGAGCTCACCTACTACACATTTTAGGGGATGGACAATGGACCTTTAGTACTCCATCACCTGATGCCCTTGGTTGTGGAGGACTGTGTGACGGGGAACAATTGTTTAGCCCTTATCTGCAGGGGGTTGGACAATTCCCCTCAAGTAGTTCAAGCCCTCATTTGATGTCTACGGGTAGGGGGCGGGTGCAGAGGAGAACATTATCCTGCACACCCTCCGTTTAATACAGCCTGACCTTCTGCACATGGGTGGTGGTGGAGTGTGCAAAGGGGGTGGATACTGGTATGTCCACAATTAATATTTTAGATTTTGAAGCCTCCAACCACCATTCATTGGATGGGGGCACTTGTAGGGGTTCAGTGCAATATTATTATTTCATCTCATTATTTCATATTTTTCATTTCATTGTTTACCTTATATTTTGTTTTCCCAATATTTATTAAGCAATAAATCCCTACAAATATGTTTTTCAATAATGTGCACTGGGCATTGGTTTTACTAACCACTCATTACATGCATCAGGCACTAATAAGGGGATAAGGAGGGCTAGACACCACCTTGGAGGTTCTACCTCTGAGTTTTTATAATTCACCACTTATTTGTTATGTGGAACCTGGTACAGATGCACTACCTCATGCAACCTCTTATGTCTCTATGAGGGATCTCTGGAGCAGAACCACAGGAAAGGGCTGTGCTGTCCCAGAGTCAGAAAAGGCATATTACACAGAGCCGATATTAGAGGCTTGACGTGGGTGAACATTTTTGCAGATCTATATAACTTTATGCACATATAGACAGTGTTGCACTATGTTTTATTATCTGTGTCTCTCTTGAGGTTATCTGAAGGAACATACGGGATCCACTGTAATTATAAGCATAAATTCTTCGTACTATACCATGAGGTGCTGGTCACCACACACACACAAATGTATATTGAATATATTTTATTGCGCTTAAGGGAAGTGTATGAGTGTATCACAGCTCACACATCTAGATATCCTACCACACAGTCATGCATCCATATACCCGCGCACACAGTCACTCATCTGCCCATCCACAGTTACTCATCCACCCACGCACAAGGTCACGGTCACTCATCCGCCCACGCACACGGTCACTCATCCGCCCACGCACACGGTCACTCATCCGCCCACGCACACGGTCACTCATCCTCCCACACACACACACACAGTCACTCATCTGTGTACACACAGTCACACATCCACACAAACAACCTGATTAGGGTTGCTGAGGCCAAGGCTGCCATCGGGCCTAGTTGAGGCATCCCTTTGACGCCTGCAGGTGTAGTTCAGTGAATCTCATCGAACAGTGGATCAAATAGGATGAAAATATGGCAAATTCTTGGTTTGGGAAACTTCCACCAAAGTTCACTTTTCACCTCTGCCACTGTAGTTTCTATTGAAGTTGTCTAGTGCAGAGTTTCTCAAACCTCTCCTCGGGACCACGAACCAAACCAAATTTTGCAGATATCTGAAGCACTTCACAAGTGATATGATTTGCTGCTCCATGATTGCAGGATTCAGTCTGCATTTCCCCAAGGTGATCTGCAAAATCTGGCCTGGTTGGGGGTCCCGAGGACAGGTTTGGGAAACACTGGTCTAGCGTAGATGTCAACCGAGCCACCTCTGGCGAGAAAATGTTTGGAGGCCCCTCGTCACCTTTTCAACACCGCACCTCCTTATACTTTACCTTTTCATACACACACTGACCCACCCCGATCTTCCCATCTCCCCCCAGAAAGACACTCTAGAGCCCTCCTGCCCCCAGATAGACATCCTCATCTGCTTGCCCCCCCCCAAACGGCAAGCCTGGATATCAGCATAGTTTACAGTGGAGTTTTCACCATTGTATCTACCATGAATTTTGCTAAAGTTATTTTGCATAGATTTCACAGTAGCTGCCGCCGCAGTTTCAGTTAAAGTTGTCTAGCATTTTTTTTTCTGTGGTTTTCAGAGTGGTTTCTTTCAGAGTTCATAAAGATCGCTACTTTAAAATCACTGAAGAACATACTCTGATTTTGCAAGCAACAGCAGGCAAATGATAAATGGACCATAGCTGCGGGTTACTTGTTTTACAAAATAATAACAATGGTACCATTGTTCGGTGTTGTTCGCATTTGTTTGGATCGGCATCACCTGTGTACAGTTTGGCTATTGTGGATAGCTAGTTCACTGTGTTTGCAAAAACAGGGATCTTTACAGTTGTTTGCAACTAGAGTGAAATTCCGTGCCACGGCTTTTGTTAGTGAATAACTATAAGGCTGGGGTCAGACGAGCGTAGTGTTCACGTCCGTGATTGCGCCTAAAAGTACGTCCGTGATAGCATGAAAGTAAGTCCATTGGAGCCTGACACATGAAGTACGTCCGCACTGAACTGCGGACGCACAACGGCCGCGGCAAACGGACGCAGGTTAGGCAAGAACGTAATACTGCTAGAACGGATGTGCGGAGTGCGCTGCGTCCATAACGTCTGCATAGCTTTGTGTGTGAGTGATGGAGCATGGTCAGACGGACTGCATTTATACGTCCAGCATTTTTGACGGACAGAATGTTTTTTCATTGTAATTTATTTTCCCCTCCTACATCCGTCAAAAAATAACTTCAGTGAAAAAACGGACTGTGTGACCACTACTGCGTCATCCGTACTGACGATGTCCGTACTGCACGGACGTACAGTCCGTAGAAATCACGCTCGTCTGACCCCAGCCTAAAGTAGCTTGTTTGCTGTTGAGTGAGTAAATAAAGTCAATTCATAGTGTTTAATGTTCATTTTGTGTCATAATCAGTATTTATTGTGAAATGTATGCAGGAAACTGAGGAAGATATGTTGTGCACAGGCATGTCATCCCTTATATTGGAATGTACACACATAAAACATTTACAAACTCTACATCAGGGCTGTTAACCACGTGGCTGCTAAGTACGCGCTCAGTGCGTCCAGCCAAGCGGTTCTCCTGTGCTATGGACACACTGAGCGTGTCCTAGCACAGGAGGCAGCAGTCAGCTGAGATTCAGGCCAATTGCTGCGCCCCCCCGGTGCAGGCTGACATCTTGGATGTCAGCCCAGCACTCCAGCACCCCGGCGGGGACAATAGATGTCATCGCGCTAGCGCGATGACATCTATTTCAGGCAACCCCCCCTCCCCCCGTGAGTGCGGGGAAGGTGCCTGAAAGGGAGGGGGGGGATCCTTTGTACCTCTCTCTCTCGATCGGCTGGGGGCAGCGGTCAAAGACAGATACCGTTTGGAAGGGCATAGCCTGCTCTTCCAAAAAAGTGGCTGGCTTTAACCCCTTGGGGGCCAGATCATGATTCGGCGCCGAAAAGCATTTTTGGTATCGTAAAGTAATTTTTGGTATCGTTGGTTCGGCCAGAGCATGGCCTTTCCAACGATAACTTATAACATCATCATGTTTGGTAACAAAAAAAAATGAAAAGAAAAAAATATTATAAAAAAAAAACAAATATATATATACAGAATCTCCTTGATGCACAGTTGAAGCTGGCAAGGAACAAAAAGACAGAACCCACCCCCCACAGATGCATATATAGAGGAAAGCTGTTGAAGACCACCACCAGATTGGGGGTACATGGGCACCTGAATATCTTTGAAGACCCACAATAGACATCCATCCTAGAGCCTAGGTTAGGCTCATGAATATGTGAGTAGAATCATCACTTTTCCACCTTTCTCATATGGTGAACCTGCATATTGCGCGATGATATCTTCTCTCTTTTTTAGAGAGGCCCTATTCAAGAGTGACTTTATTGAGAAGATTGGGAAGAAGTGTATAGTGCTTTCTCGTATCTCCAATTTTGTACTGGCGCTCCATTGACTGTTTAACTGTTTGTTCTATGGTTCTTAGGGGAACCTCCATATTCATTGTGTAGCATTTACGACCTTGCACTTATCCTGAGAGCGCTTCACTGTTCTTTTTATTTGATATAATAAAATAAGGCTTCAAAACGCGGTTAAACATGATGAGCGAAAGCAGTAAAAATGAGCTCGGCACACAGGCGTGAAATGCCTCAGCAGCGAAAGGGTTAAACTCCAGCCCTCCAGATGTTTCTGGATTATAACTCCCATTAATCTATTGCATTGAAAGAATTCTGGAAATTGTATGCATCAACATTTGGGGGGGGGGCATGGGTGTGACAGCCCTGCTCCACATCGTCTCTAGGTAGGCAATTTTCATGCGTCTTGTCATAGACCAAGTAAGACACAGACAAAAAGAGTAGCTGGGAACTGGAAAAATGCACATGCAATTAACTCAGCTGGCATAAACGTATAGAATTTATAGTACTGTGCCATTATGTCACTTCAAAGGAAGACGCTAGGTATAATGACCATTTAATGTAATTGAATCGATCATGATTACCTGAGTGTCCTATCCAACTCCCCTGGTGTCTCTGAGGTGGGTAGGACACATCCACCCCCCCCCACTTTCCCCCTGAACGTCTGCTATTGACATTCACTGATTGGCCTTCTTGGAAATAGGCCAGGAATGTACAGCTCTTTGTATTCCTGACCAGCCACCAATGGCTTTCAATGTGCCGAGTCCTCTCATAGTCACATGATAGTCTCAGTTGTTGCTGTAGGAGGGGAAGGGCACCGAGACAGAGCCCAGTGTGAAGGGGAAGGTAAGCATCGAGGAATGTATTAGAATAAAAACAAGGGCTGACAGTCAGGACGTGGTCTGTCTGTCCACCATACATTGTGATTTTGGAGATTAGGATAGTTATAGACAATCCTGTAAAACAATGGTTCCCAACCCTAGCCCTCAAGTAGCCCCGGCAGGCCAGATTTTAGGGATTACCTTGGGGAAATACAAACTGTATACTGCAATCACTGAGCAGCAAATTGTTTTAACTGTGCTGTGCTTCAGATATCCGGCAAACCTGACCTGTTAGGAATACTTGAGAACCAGATTTGCGAAGCTCTGCTGTAAAAGACGAATTATGTACATCGCACAATAGCTTTTTAATTCGTTGATGACTGTAAAATAGTACTTAGATTTTATGCGGTGGCATGAAATGTCACCTGTTCTCTTTGAAAATGTGGCACTTGATCGAGGAAGCAAAAGTCCAAAACTGGAAAATAAAAGAAATAGTCCTTGGGTAGAACCTTTTTAGATTGATAGTAGAGCAGGCAAAAAAATCCTAAAAAGGCCATGTATTCTACTTGCTCACAAAGCACTTTCTAAAGTATTTTATAGCAATATTCCCTATTCATAAAACTGAAATGGCATTAGAACAAAGGCTATTGTCTTGGGTTATATATCAATATCTTACAGCATATCATAAACCAGACCACTTTTCTGTCATTTTAAAGATGGTATCCCTGGAGTTGTAAGTGACATTTCAGTTTTTATGTTTCCATTCAGCCTGTCATAAGAATTAAATGTTCTTCTTCTTTGGGAATATAGCTATTTTTTTTAAGAATCACAGATGTAGCTTAAAAATAAGTATATTGAAGCAGTATATGAATAATGCAAAACCCTGGTATGAGGATTCAGTTATAATGCATTTTATTATTCATTTGCAGCACTGCGACACCTGTGTCTGCTTTATTTCTGTATCAATGTCCCACTGACCCATAGCTTTGCTTCATTATATGTTTCATATAATGCCATTACAGATAGGCTTTGTGGATGCCCCTGGTACTTTCTGCCTTTGTTACCTGTCTACCTGTCAGAATTTCCAAGAACTTAATCATATACTGAACCTTCTTATATGCAAGAGTAGGGATGGATTTAAAGTAGCAGCAGAACCAAATGAGGGAATGATGTCACATACAGACCTGTATAAATAGCATATCCTCTGGTGACTATGTAAAAGGTTTTTTAAAGTATATGCAATTAATCTATTGGGTTTAATTTAAAGATGTATTGCTCTAGCACTCTTTAAAGAAAGTGACATCACGAGTGAAATTAACAGATTAATGGAATTTAACCCTTTCTCTGCGGAGGACGTGCTGAGCGCGTCCACGCGCAGGTAACGTTCCTTGCGGTGGACGCGCTGAGCGTGTCCTCCCTTTGGGGCCAGCGTTTGGCCGGGTTCCGGCCAATCGCTGGCCCCCCCGGTGCGGGCTGACATCCTCGATGTCAGCCCAGCACCCGTAACCGCCGCCGGCCTAATTAGGTGTCATCGCGGCAACCTAATTCATGCGCCCCCCGCATGTGTGGAGGAGGCGCCTGAAAGGGAGGGGGGAGGTCCTTCGGACCTCTCTCCCTCCCGATCGCCAGCATTGCGGGGGTTAATACAGGCACCGTTTTGAAGGGCACAGCCTGCCCTTCCTAACGGTACCTGGAATTAACCCCATGGGGGCTGGATCACGAATCTGCGCCGAAAAGCGCCGGTTCGTGATCCTTTCCCGGAGCTGGCCGACATCTTGGATGTCGGCCAAGCTTCCGGGAATGCCCCCTGAGGCCTGGCATCATTGTGCATAGCACGATGACGCCAGTCCTGGAGTTAACTCCTAACTGCCACCAATGGTGGAGATAGGGGGTTCATTGGAACCACCTATCTCCTGATCCGTGGCAGTTAGGGGTTAATGTTTGATATTGTTGGATCGGCCAGAGCATGGCCGTTCCAACAATACCAAACTTGACTATGAAATAAGTTTTTTTAAAAAAATTAAAAATAAAAATAAAAAAATGAACAAGTTTTTTTTCTTTTTTTTGGTTCGTTAATGCAGTAATATTGTTCCCATTTCAATTATAATGGGAACAATGATGCTGCACTAACGATTTTTGTATGCGGTGCGTTTGTTAAAAATCGCATAATTTTCCCCAAAAAAAAATGTAACGAGACCCCATCTCTAATTTTTTTAACAAGCGCACCCCATAGAAAATATAACCGCAATTGCTCGCATGTTAAAATGTGAAAAAAAAAAACTTTACACGTTGTAAATTATTGAAAATTCATATTTTATTGCATTTTTTGTTATAATATACAGACAGGTCATGACGTATACATATAATAATGACATATTCTGAATCTGCCGAGTCTGACGGAAAGAACGATATATAATATGTCTGGGTCATATACTAAAATAAGCCTTCAAAACGCGTTTAAACATGATGAGCAAAAACGGTAAAAATGACCTCAGCACAGAGGCGGGAAATGCCTCAGCAGCGAAAGGGTTAAAACGTTACCTCATCCATTCTTTATGACTTGTACTTTTTGAATTTGATGTGCAGCTTCTCTACTTTATTCCGTTCATAAAAAATAAGAATATCGGTTACGAAGACCTTTCTAAATTAAGGTATTTTATTTATGCTTTATATATTGTTTAAAAGTATGTTTTAAGTATATTGCCGATGAGCATTGATTTAAAACTTTAATTAAACACATATTCCACCATAATGTCTTCTCAATATGTACAATTATAATTTTAGTCAAGCTCACACATGCACCTCACCCTGCTGATCTTTCTTCAATGTGGACCAAAAATAAAATGTATGTTCTCATTTTGTTCTCTGTGAATGTAATGTTTTTCAATTTGATACTGCATTTATAAAGCTGTTGCTGTTTGTTTGATGACTGATAAACACATAAGATTTGCAGGGTGCAGGGTGGTGCTGAAGAGTTAAGTCATATCATTGGACATTTTACAAAGGTTAATTTAAAAGTACACTCTAAAACAATATGGTGGTCAGGATGAGTAAAGTGGTCAGGATGTGAGTAGTGTCCCCCTACTCTCCCACCCATCCCTGCTGCCCCTGATCATTATTATTATTATTATTATTCTTTATTTATAAAGCGCCAGCATATTCCGCAGCGCTGTACAATAAGCACAGTATAGACAGGGTTACAATACATTGAACAACATTTGACAAACAGTACAGGAGGAGATGAGGGCCCTATTCCCGTAGGAACTCACAATCTGGGAGGGTTGGGGTTGGAAACAGGAGGAGAGGACTGTAAGGTGAGAGTGATTGATGGTTGCGTCAGTGAGTTGGGTGGTAGGCTTCCCTAAATAGGAATGTTTTCAGGGAGCGTTTGAAGGAAGAGAAGTTAGGGGAAAGTCTGACAGTACGAGGGAGAGCGTTCCAGAGAGTGGGGGCTGCGCGTGAGAAATCCTGCAGTCTATCATGGGAAGAGGTGATGCGGGGAGAAGCTAGGCGCAGGTCACTGTTTGACCTTAGGGAGCGGGCTGGGGTGTATTTGGTGATTAGTGAGGACAGGTAGTGGGGAGCTGAGTTAGTGAGGGTTTTGTAGGTAAGGATAAGGATTTTGAACTTAATTCTGCAGTGGATGGGGAGCCAGTGAAGGGACTCGCAGAGGGGAGCGGCAGAGACAGAGCGGCGGGTGAGGTGAATTAGCCTGGCGGAGGCGTTCAGGATGGATTGTAGGGGGGAGAGGCGGGACAGAAGGAGGCCAGATAAGAGATTATTGCAATAGTCGAGTCGGGAGATTACCAGGGCGTGTATGAGTTGTTTTGCGGCGACAGCGGTAAGAAATGGCCGAATTCTGTAAATATTACGCAGTTGATATCGGCAGGAGGAGGAAAGAGACTTGATGTGGGGGATGAAGGAAAGAGCAGAGTCAAGTGTAACTCCAAGACAGCGAACTTGGTTTGATCATGTGAAAATGCTGGTTGAAGTGGAGCATCCCCAACAGGCAGGTTTTTTTAATTTCCCAGCAGCCGGTCACCAGATCGGTCATTAGTGACGTCATCATGCAGAGAGCTAGGCCCACATCTAGGTGAGCTAGGCCCACATCTAGAGCGCAGTGCTGCCTAGGGCACAGCCTGCCCCGACCCAGGTACCGAATTCCGTGGCTTGCATAGCTGGCAGTGGCGGCTCGCGGACCGCAAAGCTGACAGTGGCTGCTCACGGACCTCCGCTAGTGACACGGAACTGGAAGCCAGGCACATCTGATGATGCGCCGCGGCAGGAGCGCCATCTGATGACACACTGTGGCAGGGGCACCATCTGAGGTGCCACGGTAGGGGTGCCATCTGATGACGCAGAGGAGAAAGAGGCAGAGCAGATGAAAGAAAAGGAAAGAGGCAGAGCAGAGGCAGGAAAAGAATGAAACAGATGAAAGAAAATAAATTTGTAGAACAGAGGAAAATGATAGTGGCAGAACAGAGGCAAGAAAAGAAAGGCCGAAGAAAGAGACAGATGGGAAAAAAAGAAAGTGGCAGAGCAGATGAAAGAAATTAGGCACGAAAGAGGCAGAGGAAAGAAAGAGGCACAGACCGAACCCGGGCCTGGCCAGCGGAGGGGGTAAGGTGGGCACCGACCGACTGTGTGTGCCCCCTGTAGTGTGTGTGTCCCCCGCACAGTGTGTGAGTGGGTTAGGGTGTGTTTAATTTGAGGGAGTCTGATTGAGGGGTGTTTGTACAGATGGGGGTTTGTTATCAGATGGGTTATTCCATTTGGGGTGATTTTTGGGGCATATGCAAATGTATTATATGTAGTGCTGTGTTGTTAGTGTGGTATTTTACCAGTTAACAATGTTTTTTTTTTGGGGGGCAAGTAGCTGGTCTTGCCTGGGGCGCAAAATAGTCTAGCACCGACCCTGTGTAGGGACTTCTGGTTTCGGGAGTTCCTGAAATGAAGAAGAGGAGCTGCTCGCAGCGAGTGAGGAAAATTGAGTAAATTCACTTTCAATAAAGATTATAATTAAAATAAATAATTGGGCAGATGCTGCTGACAGCCACTGCCCAATAATAAGGACAAAAAAAGAGAATTATATTTTCAATAGAGCAATCCCTTTATCGTTACTGTTCTGCTTAAAGTGAACCTGTTGTAGTTAAAACAAGTTTTGCCCATTTGAAAGGGAATCACTCCCTGTATATAGCTGAGCTGTTAATGCTGACTTGTTGTGACGTGTGTCCCTTTTTAGTTTTGGGTCCATGGGCCTAGAGATGTAATTGGGAGGTGCAGACCTCGTGTTCTATATTATTTTCCTGCCCTCTCCTATGTTGAAGTCCTCCTGTGCCTATAGGGTACAGGTAGGGTTATTCAGAGAGCGATGAAAAGCAGGAGAATGACTGGAGAAGGGAAAATTCGAGGTCGTAATAGCCAAACCAGAAAAAATCTTCCATTTATCTCACTTTCCAAATCGGCTATTACGACCTCGAATTTTCCCTTCTCCAGTCATTATTCTGCTTTTCACATCTCTCTGAATAACCCTGCATGTGTTTGCATCATGTGTGATGTGTATGAATGCTGTTATTGTTATTGTTAGTATCTATAACAGCATTCATACACATCACACATGATGCAAACACACGGCTACATAGCTACTTAGGCTACATAGTTAGATTACATAGTTACATAGGCTGAAAAAAGACATGCGTCCACCGAGGTTCACACATCACCTACTGGTGTTGATCCAAAAGAAGGCAAAAAACCCAGTCTGAAGCGCTCGCCAATATGCAACACACTGGGAAAAAATTCCTTCTTGACTCCAGAATGGCAGTCAGATTTCTTCTTGGATCAAGCAGCTTACCCAAATATTAAATACTAGTTGTAAAGCCTGCCCAGAGGGCAGTCTATTGTGGATATACTGCCCCAGCTCGTGGATATACTGCCCCAGCTCGTGGATATACTGCCCCAGCTCATGGATATACTGCCCCAGCTCATGGATATACTGCCCCAGCTCGTGGATACTGCCCCAGCTCGTGGATACTGCCCCCGCACGTGGATACTGCCCCCGCACGTGGATACTGCCCCCGCACGTGGATACTGCCCCCGCACGTGGATACTGCCCCCGCACGTGGATACTGCCCCCGCACGTGGATACTGCCCCCGCACGTGGATACTGCCCCCGCACGTGGATACTGCCCCCGCACGTGGATACTGCCCCCGCACGTGGATACTGCCCCCGCACGTGGATACTGCCCCCGCACGTGGATATGCCCCCCAGCTCGTGGATATGCCCCCCAGCTCGTGGATACTGCCCCCGCACATGGATATTTGCCCCCAGCTCATGGATTTTCCCCAGCTCGTGGATTTGCCCCAGCACGTGGATACTGCCCCAGCACGTGGATACTGCCCCCGCTCGTGGATACTGCCCCCGCTCGTGGATACTGCCCCCGCTCGTGGATACTGCCCCCGCACGTGGATACTGCCCCCGCACGTGGATACTGCCCCCGCACGTGGATATTTGCCCCCAGCTCATGGATTTGCCCCAGCACGTGGATACTGCCCCAGCACGTGGATACTGCCCCAGCACGTGGATACTGCCCCAGCACGTGGATACTGCCCCAGCACGTGGATACTGCCCCAGCACGTGGATACTGCCCCAGCACGTGGATACTGCCCCAGCACGTGGATATTTGCCCCCAGCTCATGGATTTTCCCCAGCTCGTGGATTTGCCCCAGCACGTGGATACTGCCCCAGCACGTGGATACTGCCCCCGCTCGTGGATACTGCCCCCGCTCGTGGATACTGCCCCCGCTCGTGGATACTGCCCCGCACGTGGATACTGCCCCGCACGTGGATACTGCCCCCGCACGTGGATATTTGCCCCCAGCTCATGGATTTGCCCCAGCACGTGGATACTGCCCCAGCACGTGGATACTGCCCCAGCACGTGGATACTGCCCCAGCACGTGGATACTGCCCCAGCACGTGGATACTGCCCCAGCACGTGGATATTGCCCCCAGCTCATGGATTTGCCCCAGCTCATGGATTTGCCCCAGCTCATGGATTTGCCCCAGCTCATGGATTTGCTCAGCTCATGGATTTGCCCCAGGTCATGGATTTGCCCCCAGCTCATGGATTTGCCCCCAGCTCATGGATTTGCCCCAGGTCATGGATTTGCCCAGCTCATGGATTTGCCCCAGATCATGGATTTGCCCAGCTCATGGATTTGCCCCAGGTCATGGATATGCCCCCCCAGCGCTCATACTTACCTGTCGAGCGGCGCCAGGGAAGTGAAGATTTCCCCGCTTCCTGTTTTTGAAGGACCCAAGCCCCGGTCACGTGACGGGGCTTGGGTCCTTCAAAGCGGAAGCGAGGGAACTTTCCCTCCGCCGCTCGGGGGGTAGGATGCGCGCGGCAGCCGGGTAGAGGCTGCGCCTCTACCCGGCTGCCGCGCGCATCCTACCCCTGAGCGGCGGAGGGAACTTTCCCTTCGCCGCTCGGGGGACCCGTTAGATGCGCACAGCAGCCGGGTAGAGGCTGCGCTCGCAGCCTCTACCCGGCTGCCGCGCGCATCCAAC
The DNA here is from genome assembly GCA_009667805.1 of Leptobrachium leishanense. Lineage (NCBI taxonomy): Eukaryota > Metazoa > Chordata > Amphibia > Anura > Megophryidae > Leptobrachium > Leptobrachium leishanense. Next base: position 113,915,880 of record CM019065.1, on the reverse strand, counting down.
CCCCGAGCGGCGGGGGAAACTTTCCCTTCGCCGCTCGGGGGGTTGGATGCGCGCGGCAGCCGGGTAGAGGCTGCGAGCGCAGCCTCTACCCGGCTGCTGTGTGCATGTGTAACCGCCGCGGCGAGCCGGCAGCCGGCTCGTGCCGCGGCGGTTGCATGCGCGCGCAACCAACCGCCGCTGGTTGCGCGCGCATGCGCAGTAGGGCTTTGGCGACGGACAGCCAAAGCCTTACTCTATTATAGTATAGATTATAACCCTTAATATGTTTTTGCAGGAATTCAGTTATTGTTTAAAAGTCTGTACAGTCTCGGACCCAACCACCTAAACAGGCAGATAATTCCACAGCTTTATTGTTCTCATTGTAAAATAACCCTTCCTATGCTTTAGGCTGAATTTCCTTTCTTTCAGTCTAAATAGGTGACCTCGTGTCCTGTGTATAGTCCTGTTAATGAATAGGTTTCCAGACCATGGTTTATAATGGCCCCATATGTATTTATATCAAGTTATCAGATCCCCTTTACATGGCACCCTATTGTTTCATGTCTGGATATGTCTGGTTCACTTGAGGATGGGGGGGTACCACGGTGTAATTTTCCATTGGTCTCTAGGTCCACCTGGGACTGCCTAAGGACTGGAGAAAGGCACAAAAGCTTGCTGAGAGGAGTACGGGGTTTGACAAGGAAGCGATATTAACTGATGTGACTCAGTCGGGGTACCGAGATCTGCACCTATATAATTAAAAAGGGGAGATATTCATGTTCAAAGTTTGTCTGTATCCCACGCGACCTGTGGCTTGCACTGCAGGGTATGTTAGTTGTCAAACCGTGAGACTGACAATCGGCACAGACTGAACAGAGAGCTGTTCTGTTCGGAGCTGTCCCTCGCCTCCTGCGGCAGGCCGCGAGTCATTTGCAATATGGACGAACGTTGAATGGGAATATCTACAATTAACAGCTCAGCTGTTCGTCAATACTAATGACTCGACTGGAATCAGGCCTAAAGTTTTAACAAGAATGTTTCCAAATTTGCATAAGATTTGCCAAATTACTTCAGGTTCTAATGCACAGAAACACAAGAACAATTACAATCTTAAAGGGATATAATGGATCTGCAGAGCACTTGCTTGAAGATTGAAGTTTGCAATCAGTAATGGGATGCTATAGAAATGCAGTTGAGAAAGGGAAGCGGTATTAATACCTTATTAACAAATATATTATATTTTTTGCTAAAGGCTCAGACACACTAAAGTTTTCTACTTTAGGGTCCCAGGGACATAATGATGTTAAACAGCAATCACTGGGGGTCATAATTTTAACAAACGGAGATCCTGTTGCTGAATAACAACTCCTAAAATGCACGTCATGTTAAAATCAATGCAAAGCCTATTCGTTGAGTTTATCATCCTCTGTTCTTCATATCTCTAGACAGATAACTCTTACATTTTTGTCAGGAAATCTTTACTTCGTAAAAAGAATGGTTTAAACTGCTCCTTGTTAATAATACTGTTAAGACATGGTATCATAACATATATTGAATAGTTGTGTTTGCAATCATTTCTCAAGTTTCATGCAAATTGCTTTGCATTCTTTAAAGGAGGATAGTGCTCCAGAAAATCTGCATTTCACAAATAGTACATTGTCATAAGGGACGTGTAGCTGCTGCTATACCGTGATTATTCGCGAAAAATAAATAAATGTTCCTTGATAGTTTCTTAAAAGGGATAAGAAAAGAATAGGCAAATTCTAGCCCCCTATTCCATGACTTCCACTTCTGCACAGGCAGAATTTACATACCATCTCCCTTTTAAAGTACCTATTCCGCGCTTTTTTTTTTTTTTTTAATCGGCGCTGGCATCTCTTGGAGGCTGGTGCAGTGACTGCCGACTGCGCCCACACACATGCGGTCCGGAGTGGGAGAGCGGTGGCGAGAGACCGATTAAGGAATGTGTGGGTGGGCCGGATCTCATTCTGCAGCAGAGCAGAGCTGCTCTGCTGCAGAATGATATCCAGCCCGCCACACAACTCTTGATCTGTCTCTTGCTGCTCTCACTCTCCCACTCCTGGCCAGCCACATACCTGAGGGTGCGGTCGGCGGTCACTGCGCCGGCCTTCAAGAGATGCTGGCGCGGTGGCATCGATAAGAAAAGAAATAGTGCGGCGGCAAAAATGTCACCCCCAAATATTTGCAGCTTGGAACGGTTGCTCCAAACCACTCCATTGTCGGGCCCCCCTGCCTGTAGGTTTCCACATCGCATTTTAGCGTGAGATTCTGAGGCAGGCGCTACCTTGGCACCTCACCCCAGAATGCAGCGCTAACCCCTGGGATACTCTTGGTAGCACTTCCATGCCACGAGTAACACCTCCTGGAGTCCATAGGACTCCATAGAGGTTTGCGCTTCTGGGCCACGAGCCCTGCACGATCTCGCTCCTGTGAGATCTCAGAGCCGCGGATTGATCGCATAGAGAGACTGGGAACTATTCGGATCGGACATCCGTTCTCACCGCTGGGCGAGAGGTGAGTACCTCATTTATTAGGTGGGGTTTTAAGGGTACTAAATGATTTTGCAAAAGGGGTATCATTTAGCCCCAGCTGTTAGGACTCTCTAATATTTTGCCTTGCGCATCCCTGTGGTAAATAGCGCTAGGGCTTTTTAATACCTTTCTTAAATTAGCGCTAATTAATGCTTGCGCTCCCCATGTTAAGTTTAGGATGTACAAAGTACAGTAAGCTCGTGGAAGCTAGCGCAATCACTGATGCGCTAAGTGATTTCATACCAGTTTAGCATCAGAAAGGTAATATGGGGGGCATGCATTAAAGTCACTTGTCATCCTGGCAATAATGCTTATATATCTGAATGCTAACATTAGTTTTCACTAGGGAATAGATCCTTTAGATTTTAAAAGTATAGCAAGTTTATTTTGTCTTTTAGTCCTTTAATAGCTTGCATGCAGACGTGCAAAAAGCAAAATGGGATGGTGTCTTTACAAGGATAGTGCTGGAATCCTCTAATATATGTTAAATGGCTTAAAATGATTTCACAATTGTCAAAAAGATTGCGCCCACAGATTCCACGCTTCATAACCAACACATTAAACTTTTATGGTTGTAGCACTAACAGCATTCCAATAAGAGAGGATACAAAAAAGAATTATGTCACATTTACTATCTATAGCATCATATCTATTGATTTTTTTTTTCCATTATTTTCCAATCCAATTCTCTACCAGTGGCTTATTACAAACAAATCTACTTTTTCTAGCCAATTAAAACTCTAGGGGTACTATCGGCTGCCCTGAGCTAAAACCGGAACGCTAAGCGATCGCTAATTTTCCCTTTGCGTCCCGGTTTCACTATCAGATTACGGGGCAGGCACGGAGTCCAGCAGCTGCCCCGTAGTGGGCACTAGACACGTGGATGCTGGGGGCTGTGCTATGCGCCGTCCCACGCATCCACTCCATGGAGTCCATAGGACTCCATGGAGGCTTTTCCTGCCGGGTCACATGACTGGCAGGATCTAGCCTCTCACGAGATCCTGCTGGACGGCGGAGTGATCGCGGAGGAAGACTGGGGACTTTTTATCCTCAGCCTCACTCTGCTCCTGGCGGCCAGAAGTAGCGGATCGGACTGCCGTTCTTGGCTCGGGAAGAGAGATGAGTATTTGATTTTTGGGGGGGGGCTTTTCAGCTGCCGCTAACTGATTTTGCAGAAGTGGAAACAGCAGCAGTTCAGAGCTGGTGTTAACTTTTTCCATCAGCGCCAGATCTTGGGATCACAAGGTCCTAATGGTAGTTACTAACTCTAGTTAATCTCTGATTTCACTTTGCGCTCCACATGTTAAGTATAGGGAGTGCAAAGTACAGTAAACTCACGGTATAAACCACTAACACCGATCACTAATGGGTTTTTTAACCCGTTAGCACGCCGCACAGATCGCCTCCGATTCGTTATCACCTCCTTTAAGCTAGTGCTAATGGGGGCACTAGGGTTAGCATAAAGAAGGTGATAGAGCCCTAGCAGCTTAACACAACACTTTTACAAGAACTAGGCTAGAAAAAACCCTTCACTACCGAGTGCTTTGCTATAAAACCAATGTCAGGACAAATGTTTTTTTTTTAGAAAATCTTTTTCATTATACAATAAAAATTTATTGGGAACATTCTCAATGTATATTTAACTAAATTAGCCATATTTAATAGGCAAATGTCACCATCTGCTGGCCAAAAAGGATTACTGCACTGTAGATGTCTGAGGAATTACTTTGAGCTTTGGGTTTTAGGCACTGATCCAGCTGTTCAGACTGTTTTAGCACCTTGGTTCTCATTCATCCTTGGTAATCTGGGTGCATTCGCAGGTCTGTTGATAGATGTATATTGTGACAAATCTGTATTGGCAAATAAGAACTCACATCAGTCCATAAAGTGTGCACATTTGCAACAAAGGTATTTTCTCGTCTCTATTTTCTCTGAAGTTGGCGAGTTACTCCTGTATTTTGATAAATGTATATTATATTTTTCAACTATTTAACAATATTGCACGTATGTGTTGCCAGAGAGGTTTTGGTGTACATTGGAATTTTTTTTTAATGTGATTTTAAATGTTTTATTACAGACAAACAAAAACTGTTTTGTGGAGAATGCACCAGTGTCATTTTGGTCTGTGCCATAGGTCTGCTTGCTTGGATGTGAAGGGGTAATGTAGTATACAACTAAACCAAGGCAAAATGAACGTAATACACAATGGACCCTATTACATTCTTCCTGCAAAAATGCACACGCAACGCGTGAATTTTTGCGTGAAACGTTCAACGTTAGCGTGCTTAAATTAACGCTGGTATTACAATCCTCGCGCATTATTTCATCCGTCAAAAAATAACGAGTGTAAATAAGACGCGCAAAAACTCACGCGCATTAACGTTGCGCTCAGAAATTGGTGTGCGGACTGTTTTTTTCACGCGATTCAGCCAGTCAGAATTAAGAACCACAATTATCTCACGTTAAGTTTTTGTGCCTGTCGAAGTCAATCTGAGCATATATGCTGCAGCAATGATAAAAACACGCACAACCTCTCAATTTTATTGTTTTGGGTATGTGTAGAATGTGTAACTATACTTTGTTGTATTTTTTTTCGGGCTGGTGTATTTGGGTACGGCCAGGACGTTCAGAGTTACCGTTACCACCAGGTTTAGAAGTCGTTAAAATTATGCGTGCAAACATTGTGTGTTAAATTTTGCGCATAGATTGTCATACCATCCACCTACTAGCGCACAGACGCATTTGCGCTCACAATGTTAAGTATAGGACATGCGCAGCATGTTACGCTTGCAAAGGGTTCACGCAGGTTCACCCGCGGTAGACATTAACGTTCATTTTTTGATAGACAATAGAGCCCAATGTAATTTGTAGTCTGAACATTAACCACTTAACTGTTTAGGAATTTCAACCCTGGGAAAATGTTTTGTTTACGAGCACGTATTATTTAATGTTTTGCGACTTTTATTTTACACTGAATATGGTCATTTTGGGTATCATTGGAAAGGCCAGAATCTGCCCTTTCCAATGACACCTAGATTGGCCACAGGGACGGAGATACAGCGTGCCGAAGAAGTATAGGAAGCTGGATGCTGATTTCTGGTGGGGAGGCACATGGGGACAAGGAACAACCTGGGGGGGGGGAATTGCCTCCCTTTGCCCGCCTGTAGAGACACCTATGGTTCCTAGACATGTTACGGCCTTTTGATGTGGTACAGATATTGTGTTAAACTGTTGGCATTTTAATTGGGTAGAACAAGTAACAGTTGTGTGTAGTTGCTGTTGTACTGGACAAATTAGAAGAAAAAAAATCAAATGATATGATGTGTAATCCTTGTACTCGCCTTAGGTGTTATATCCTTAAGAAAGCACGGTCCTCTTGGGATTTCATACACAAGTCCTTTATTGAATTAACTGCTGTTTAGCAGACAGCAGTGTCAGCATTCAAAAACAAAACAAACACATCCCTAAAAAAACAAACTCTAGCTCCTTTGAGCGCTGACTCACTTAAAGGTCCCTTACTATCAGGGCTTCTTTGCTAAACTAAACAAACATAGGTTTCACCAACCTTAGAACTGTTATGTTAGCAATCAAGCTTCAGCCAGGAACCAAAACACTTTGCTCCTCTCCACCACGGGCACCTCCCTCAGAGTGAAAAAGCAGGCAGTGATTTCTTTTCACTGCTGCTAAATTACTTCCAGCTGAACAGTGTGTGGAGAGTAAAAGAACCTCTTGGGCTTCCATATATAGTACAAATGCTCCCCCTGGAGCTAAATATCATATCCCTCCCTATACAGTTTAGAGGGAATATACACCCCGTCACAGACCATACCGTGTACTTTATCACAGATGATACAGATAGTAAATGTGAAGTAAAGCCTTCTATTGGGTGGGCTTAAACCTAAAGTGAATGTTCTTGTATTCTTCTATCAAAGTACGTGCAAAATATTGCACCTTTAACTCAATATCTGCTTAATGCTAAATGTCAAACTAAAAGTATTCATAAAAGTAAATATAATGCTAATTTTAAAATTGACCCTAATATTTCTTTGTGACCTTGATTACACGCCAACTCCTAACTCTAATTCACCAATTCCTAAAGCTAACCCTAATCTGGAAACTAAAACAAAGCCTAGTATCTCAGCCTAAGCCAAACTCTTCTTTTAAACCTTATTCTGTTACTAAACATAACAAAACTCTAACTCCAAAGACACATTAAGGGTAAAATTTGGCTTTTGTTTCAATCTTAATTAAAATTTTAGCCGTTAAAGTAACTAATGGCTGTGGGAGCCAATCACATTGCATACATGCTCTAACTGGCAGAATATAGCTGCACTGTGGTTGGTTCACAGCCACCAGTCAATTGTGAGTTGTCAATCAATTTGAAATGCTGGATGGCTGTCATATTTTAATCCAATACAGCACATCTTGTACCGACAAATAACTTCTATCTTGTGTGTTAGCATTTAAATCCTATATGCACCAATGCTTGTAAGGTGATTGCCATGCAATGCCAATGGCATCAGATGTAATCACTTTTAAGAAATGTATTGATAGGCTGGGACCCCTGTGAGTTTTGCTATCTAGCTCTTCTTAGAGATTAGTTTTTCTACGCTATGTTTAAATTATGCATATTTTTATTACTGATTTCCCCAACTCAATGCTGTACTCTGATTAATTTAGCAACGTTAAGTTTGGGGGGGAAAAAAATACAAGACTCAGCATCTGAGAAACTTAAACGAGCTGTAACTTAGAAATTATAGTCTGCGGTATTAAAAAAAATGAATTGATGCATTGGGGCGGTCCAAAAACTGACAGTGACATATGGAGAAGGTCCTGTTAGTAGGATTGAGGCTGTTCTGTGATAAATGACACAATCTGTCAAAGAACATCTGTTATCTATCATTTTGTCTGCCTTTTAATATATCGGAAGAAGAGCCCAGGAATACAAGTGCACACACAGCCAAAAGAAAAATGTAAAGATGACCTCCCGCCCTTATAAATGATAGGGGGACAGGACGGTTCACATTTGAAGAGGCTTAAGTAATTTATAGAATAAACTGCTTCCTGCACAGGCTTCCCTCTCCTTCGTGTAAGACTCAGAACTATAATAATTTTAGTTGTCGTCCTACATGACAGTTGAGCATAATCAGTTATAAGTAATAATCAATGTGCAGAAATAAAATCCCTTTTGACATGACATTTCTCAGAGAATCCACAAACACAGCAGAGCCTTCTATTTTGCTGCATAATTTGACCTTCTCAAAACAAGAAGAAAAAAAATCATCTGCAAGTCTTTTGTGGATTTTTAGATGAAAAATGTCTTTAGGCAAATACCCATCAGATTAAAAACAGTGTATCAAAAAAAATTAAATGTACACTTAAAACTAGTATTGACAATGTATATTGTGTTGCTTTTAAATGATTAGGACCATGACCACCTCTAACCCCTTCACTACCGTGATTGTGTATACAGGAGCATGCACAGCATCGTTTTAGCACCACCTGGTGCTCTGCCATATCAATGCAAATTAAATTAGTTTGTTGTAAAGAAATTTGCTTTTAGGCTCCAGAAGGTGCCCCCAAGGATGTGATTACAGAGGTGTGAACATATTTTAAAACCAGCTGGGGAATGTCTCTAACAGTCTTTCTCCCAGCTGATCTTGGCCGGAGCTCAGAACTGTAGTAACTCCATTTGACCAGGAGATGGCGACATCTGCTTACCAAATAGGATATTACAGTAAGGAACACATTGGGAATATTCCAAAATATTTCTTACTGTAGAATTAATGAAAAACTGCCCCCCCAAAAAAACCAATGGTTCCTGACAATTGGTGATGAAGGGGTTAATATTTTTAAACCATGAATGTAGAGATCTATGTTTTGGAACTTAAAATTCTAACCAGTTACCAAAATGTTGGTTTATGTCAAAAGCAAACAAATAATGGAATAAGTCATTCTACCCCTTTTTGAAGTTTGCATAAATGAATGGTTAAGTGTTCAAGGGGGCTTTTTTCTAATTATCATCTTTTATTTAGTTCCAACTTATAGTATGTTATTCTTGTTTATATCAAACATCTCCTTCTTGACCTCTCTGTTGGCTAGGTGGCTGCACTGACTCCTACTTCTGCTGTGATTCTCACAAACAATAAATATGTATAGCCCATATAGAAGACCTTTTTAGTTCCACATTAATCACACCAGGGACGTCCCGTCAGGGTAGGCAGGTGAGGCAGAGCCGCACCTGCCATTAAGTGTTAATTTAAAAAACTCACCAACTCCACGCTCCCTCACCGTCGGCTCTGTCCTCTACCTCTGCTCTCACTGTGTGAACTCTTTTTACAGCCCATGCAATTTGTGCAGCTGTAGGCTTTCTCGCTATGCTAATCACGTAAGCTGCAGCCGCGCGTCTGTTCAAATATGAACACACCCGAGCTGCCTACTTCCTGAAAACTGCTCTTCAGAGCCTCAGAGAGGCACTGACCGAGCAATGGAATAGCTTGGACCAATGGGAAAGCAACATTGGTCCAAGTCATTCAAAAAACTTCCTGCATTGGAGGCTGGCCTCTGACAGGGCTCCAGGCACCTCCCTCTAGTGGTGGATACAGAGTATGACCGGCGCAAGTAGCTCCCTCTAGTGGTGAATACAGACTATGACAAGCACATGCAGCTCCTTCTGCTCCCTCTAGTGGCGGATACAGACTATGACAGGCACACGCAGCTCCTTCTGCTCCCACTAGTGGCAGATACAGAGTATGGCAAGCACAGGCACAGAAAGATAGTTTTTCTATCATATTTTTTTTTTTCTTAAATTGTAAAGTATATGAAATGATTAAAATAATGGAATCTTTATAAAGTCCATTTAATGGTGAGAAAAATTATATATAATATGTGTCGGTTCAGTAAATGAGAAAAAGATAATGGATGGCTAAACACAAACCGCAGAAAGTTAGATAATATCTGTGTATATCTGGTTCTGGTTACTAGCCAGTGCCTCACCAGCCACTGACCTCACTGCACGTCACCGAAACACACACACACACACACACGCACAGTAATGACTTTTACAATAATATTAACATGTAGCATTTGTTAATAATCTTGCAGTATTATAGTTTAAATAAATATATAACACCTAGAATTGCATTAAACGTGCCACGGGGCAGAAAATAAATTGTAACTATAAATTTGCTTTGCCTTTTGAAAAACAAACAAAAATATTAATACTGACTCCTGTAATACTTTTCAAGCCTGGTAAGTTCTTACACAAAGCAATTCCAGCACAGCCTTGTACAGAGCTTTTCATCTATCCTTGTTGACTTTATATAGCCCCGCTGTCTTTACACTGAGTACTGCATTAGCCTCAATGGTTGAATGAGCCGAAGCCGAAGAATATGAGGCTATAAAAAAAAATTGTTAATGATAAAGTATGTGAAACTTGCCAGGTACTAATTCAGCAGAACTGAAGAAGATAAAAACCTCTCTTGCCCATTTATTAGCAGCTTTACGCGTATAAATAATTTTTTTTAAACATATTTGACTTACGAGTAGTATTATGTGGTCCTGAAAGGCATTGCTCATTATATATCCCCAAGGATATTAAAATGTAACATTCAAACCATTACAGGAGCTATGAGCTGGTTTTTAGATGCTTTGACTTATTGTCGGAGAATAACTTTTGAGCGTGAGTAAAGGAAGCAACAGATGCAGTTTGTACTTTTTTTTGCTATTTCAGTTTCACATTAACTGGTTTAATGACATAGGACATTGTGGCATCATCTAGTGCATTGGGAGAAATCCTATAATTCGGAGATTGCTCCAGGAAATGCATCATAATAAGACTTCAGAGGAGCTCAAATCTCAGTGTAACGAAATGCCTAATTTATTGCAGTGCAAATTCCCTTAGCTGTCAATGGCCAAATTGATCACACAGATATGTTTAGAAAGCTGTTTTGTTTTACAAAATTTAAAAGCTTGTGCACATTTAGCATTATATAAAATGATTGTATGCTTCTGAAATCAGATTTGGCATTCTATATTTCACATTATATTACAGGTCTTTGTGTCAGGTAAGCCATATGACAGCCTAGCATTAATATCCTGTGTGAAGAGTTTGAAACCATTTAAACATTTCCATTGAGGTTGGGACTTTTTAGGAATATTGTGAAATATTTAGAAATAGTTCGTATTGAGAAATATCGTGATGGACCAATTAGAATATATATCGGATGGATCCAGTATCGAATCAGTTTGGAAATTTCTGAAAATACGGAGGTGCACATATTTTTCCCTCTATACACCTTATACTCTCTATACTCCCTTCTATACCCTTCGCACTCATTTTACTTCCTCTAAACCCCCTACACCACCATACCAGACATTAGTTAGGGTTAGTTGTAGGGTCACATTTAGAATTCGGGTCAGGGTTGCTATTTTTGGTAATATTATAAGTAGGATTTAGGAGTTTGCATTGCACACTTTTTTTTTTTTTTTTGATAAAGTATTTTACCAGGAATGATAGATACATTAAGAATTCTCTCATTATCAAGTATGTCCTGGGTGGCGAGTATGTACCGTTAGGTGTCTTGCCCAAGGACACTTACTAGAGAGGTGCTCTTGCCAGGATTCGAACCTGTGTCTCCACGGTTCAATCCAAATGACTTTAAACCGTTCTGATTATCTTCAGATAGTATTCGGATGAATTTGGTAAATTTATTTCTGATCATCTCTGATTAGCAGCTCAAGAATTTGAAAATTGGAAGCATCAAAGTTGGCATTAATTGGGAGAATTTTAAATTGGTCTGAACCGAACCATGCAAGTCTACCCCCCCCCCCCCCCCATATGCACAGTGTGTACTTGGGATTGAATGTTGGTTATGATTTCGTTTAAAACCGTAAAAGTTATTGAATTCCCCTGATTTATGTTTTATGGAACGGTATTTACCTAATGAACTGAACATGCTTATATGTAGTAATTTCATTTTAATATGGTTTAGCATTGCCTTACAGCACAAAGGATATCCCACAGATGTTTTAAAGGTCCTACACCAATGCCTGTATTTATCCTACGTTGAATCTAGCCAACTAAACTGTCAGGGTTATTCAAAGAGATTCGAAAAGTCACCGCACGTTCGGGGACTTTTCGTTCTCGTCAATTCGGTTCCTTTTTCGGTGACCCTGCGGTGTATTCAGCAAGCACCACAGGGTCCCCGAATTACAGGGAAAAGCTGCCGCAAACCTGACGAAAACTAACCACAAAACCCACCGAATGCATGCTGAAAACAAGCAAAAACATCTGGATTAACCTTAAAAAAAACCGAGCAGGAGCCGATCACACGCAGCGAAGCAGCCGAACAGGAGCCACAGGAGCCGAATCACACAGAGCCGAAGCAGCTGAGACACAGAAGAGGCAGTGAATAAATTAGCAAAACCATTTGTATGAATCTGTGAAAATGAAAAGCTGTTTGCAAAGAAACTACTGAGCGAAAATGTCTGAACTTTACACAGGAGGTCCAGGGAATGATAATAAAGAGGGTTGTTATAGAAAAAAGAAGTAAACTTAAAATTTTTTTTTAAAAAAAAAATCGGACTTTTAACCACTTCAATGCGGAGGACGCGCTCAGCGAGTCCTCCGCATTACCGCTGCTGTGCGGAGGACGCGCTGAGCGCGTCCTCCCATTGGGGTCAGCGTTCGGCCGGGTTCCGGCCGATCGCTGGCCCCTCCGGTGCGGGCTGACATCCTCGATGTCAGCCCGGCATCCGGAACCGCCGCCGCTGAAATTAGGTGTCATCGCGACAGCGCGATGACACCTAATTCAGGCGCCCCCCCGCATGTGCGGAGGAGGCGCCTGAAAGGGAGGGGGGGGAGGTCCTTCGGACCTCTCTCCCTCCCGATCGGCGGCGTTGCGGGGGTTAACCCAGGCACCATTTGGAAGGGCACAGCCGGGAACCCCCCCCCTGAGGACTGGCGTCATCGTGCATAGCACGATGACGCCAGTCCTAGAGTTAACCCCTAACTGCCACCAACGGTGGAGATAGGGAGTTCATTGGAACTCCCTATCTCCCGATCCGTGGCAGCTAGGGGTTAAAGTTTGGTATTGCTGGATCAGCCAGAGCATGGCCGTTCCAACGATATCAAACACTACTGTGAAAATTTTTGTAAAAAATAAAAAATAAAAAATAAAAAAATTGTTTTTTAAAAAAAAAAAATTATAAAAAAAAAAATAAACAATTTTTTTTTCTTTTTTTTGGTTTGTTAATGCAGCAATATTGTTCCCATTTCAATTATAATGTGAACAATGATGCTGCACTAACGATTTTTGTATGCGGTGCGTTTGTTAAAAATCGCGTAATTTTCCCCAAAAAAAAATGTAACGAGACCCCATCTCTAATTTTTTTAATAAGCGCACCCCATACAAAATATAACCGCAATTGCTCGCATGTTAAAATGTGAAAAAAAACACTTTACACGTTGTAAATTATTGAAAATACATATTTTATTGCATTTTTTGTTATAATATACAGACATGACATAACGTATACATATAATAATGACATATTATGAATCTACCGAGTCTGACGGAAAGAACGATATATAATATGTCTGGGTAATATACTAAAATAAGCCTTCAAAACACGTTTAAACATGATGAGCAAAACCGGTAAAAATGACCTCAGCACAGAGGTGTGAAAAGCCTCAGCAGCGAAAGGGTTAAAAAAAAATAAAAAAATCAGAAAAATGCTTAAAGTATCCTAAAAAATCTATAAATAAAGAGACTCTTTACTGCAGAATTTTATAATGAACGGTTTATTAGATATTGAATTAAAACGGGAATATTTTTAACATTGAAGCCTATGGGATTCTCTTGAATAAATTTGCCACATGAAATCACCGAATGGCAGGGCATTAGGGGAACCTTTCACTGTTGGTTTGTGTTCTCTGAATAGCCGAAGCAGTGCTTTTTCATGGGGATTTCACTGTGCTCGAACAGGGACCGAACAGGCACCGTATGTTCAGGCAATTCACTAGGATTTGGCGAATTGCCTGCTCTCTGGATAGCCGAATGGCCAAGAAAGGTAACCGAATGCTGATTTTCAGCGTTCGGTTACCTTTCTCAAGCAATTCGGATCTCTTTGGATAACCCTGTAAATGTTTGTAAGGAACACCGTTGAGTTCACACTGAATATATTAACTTCTTATCTGTGGGCTATGCAAATGGCAGGATCACAATGATTTTTAAAGACATATTGAAATAGTGAGTGATAGAGGTAATGGACAATTGTTTTATATGTCGCACTACAGGATTTACATAGCTCCAGATAAGTTTTCCTTTTTGATGAAATTCCAGACTTTTAATGTTCACTATTTCGCTTCTTTAGTACCTAAATCATACAGACTAAATTGTTTTATTACCCATACACTGCCTGGCCAAAAACAAGTCCTACACTATTATTTCGTTGGACAGCCTTCGATTTTGGCTTCTTATGCAATGTCACAACATTTATTTCCACCACAGTTACATTAATTTCTCACAAAGATTTTGTATTGATGATGGGAGCGTGTCAGACCATTGCATAACGTCTTCTAGAGCATAAATTATCAATGGGGTTAAGGTTTGGACTCTGTGGTGTCCAATCCATCTGTGAAAATTATGTCTGCTGCTCCCTGAACCACACTTGCACAGTTTGAGCACGATGAATCCTGGCATTCTTGGAATATGCCTGTGCCATCAGTGAAGAGAAAATCTATTGATGGTAAAGCTTGGTGATTTAGTATATTCAGGCAGTCAGCTAACCTAATTTTTGTCAGCTGAAACTGTCATGTTTTATATATATATATATATATATATAAATATATTTTATGTATGTCCGATCCTTATACGTAGCACAGCTATCCTACACTTCCGATCCTTAGACTGGTCAGTACGTCTACCTATTACAGAATTGGAAGAGTGACCAGTAACCAGAACAACAAACCAGGAGTTAATACAAACACTGGAACGTCAGAGAAATGTCAAGGGTCGAATGCCAGAGCGGGTTATAAGGAATGCCAGTGGTTGCATAGCTAAATCGGCAGGCATGTACTGGCCATAGGTACTACAGGGAGATTCCCGGTGGGCCGATTGCTCAGTGGGCCAGTGTGAGTGCTGGTTCGCCATGTGACTCGCACTGCCCTTAATCGGTGAAGTAAGATCTTCCTCACCATCTGTAAAACAGAACAGTCTGCCACAGTCTCATATTGGGGGTACTCTGCCAGTGAGACCCGCTGTGCATCTACCGCACCTTTAAAATATGGTGTGCATGGCAAATCTGCACTTTGGTCGGGACTTGACAATTTACCCATTTGAAGACTGGTCTAGAGGAGGTTTACGCCTATTATATCAAGTTTTAGATCCCACTACAAACACCCTCTTTTCGCTTGCCGCGATTCGTGATAGGTATCCTTCACTAACTTTCCCATGGTTTGCATACTTTCAACTACGCTCATATCTTTCTAAAGTTACAGCCACTTTCACACCCACTGACTGGACTAACCGTCTTTATAATCATGTAAAGAACTGCTCCTCACATAAATACTCCATATCATCGCTATATAATATACTCCGTTATACTGTGGACTGGTCTTTGACTAAGACTGGTCCAATCCAGTGGCTATCGCACATACCATCAGCCCACGTATATATGATCAAAATTTTACCATCAGTGTCATATCAGGAAATGTTCATAAAAATATTACACCATAGCTATTATTCGCCAAGGAGACTATGTCAAATGGGTTGGAAGCCAAATTCTTCATGCTTTAAATGCCCAGATGACCGTGCTGATTTATACCACTGTTTTTGGAGTTTCCCGGTTGTACGTCAATTCTGGCTATCAGTACAGACGTATATATTCTCCACTACTAAACAATCCTTACCATTGACCCCAGAATTTCTCATTTTAGGTCCCACCTCAACCTTACATATCCGCCACAAGCATTCTTTTTTTCTGGTTGCAGCGGTGGGTCGAAAAACGATTTTACATATTTGGAACCACCCTACATCAATCCCACTTACACTTTTCCAAACCAAACTGAATTATCTTTTCCGACTGGATTGAGGTCACACCTTGATAAATAAGGAAACTCTAGCGAAGAAATTTTTCATGACTTGGCAATGCTACTTTCCGACCCTAGATACTCGCATGCGTATGCTGATCAAAACCTTGTTACAATACACTGCTTGGTACTCAGCAGAAATGGTTGCAGGACGTAACCCTCTTCAATCCATGCTTTAATTTCCACCCATTATGTCGCGCATGCCTTCCTGACTTACACCACACCTTATCACAGACTAGACCTATCTACTTTGTCTCCAAGACCGTACTTTGAATTTGTTATGAATTCTGGACCGGGCAGTCCATTATTTTATTATTTTATTTTGTTCGATTGTATGATTTTCTTTGTTGTTTCAGCTCTACTACACTGTAATATTGTTTTTTCTGTTTAACAGAAGACTATTTCGAATTGAACTGATAACTTGTTAACAGGATTTTTAGAAAACAGAAAAGATGTTGCACGACACATCTTGTTTTGTACAATCCACTTGTTGACTTTTATATTCTGATAGTTATGTATATCGTACCATTGTTCATTGTATTTTACCCTGTGCACAATAAAAATTGTCAATTAAAAAAAAAAAAAGGGTGCGCACTCAACCTCAGTGCCACTGCGTTTCTTTACCCAATCGTTCTGCAAAAACTACGGTATCTGTAGAGCGATTGGTTGAGCGTTCTGGTTGGTTTATATACTAATTTTGTACGTGTTTGCATAATTAAAGTGGCCCGGTCTGGATGAAGTCTAGAGCTGATTTTTTTTGTCCCAGTCCAGTCCTATAAATCATGTAGTCAATGGAATGCCAGGAGCTAAGAGCCGGGAGGGAAGAGTTATACAAGCCAGAGTCGATGCACAGAATAAATGATAGCAGAAATACGCAACGAGCACTGTGAGAAGTGAGAACCACGTCAGGGCAATGAATGTTTCTCAGACGTCTGGCTTTAAACCCGGCAGGTGCCACGTCATCATGCCGCACCCTGCCCACAGCCATAACACGTGATCATGAGTGACCTGCATATCACTTGGTGCCCAGACAGCAAGCAGCGAGGATGACGCCCCAGATCTGCCACGCCCCAGAACGGCGTGGGGCGTGGCAGAAACATATTCATCACTGCACTATTTGCCCTTTTAAATCCAGGTGGTGAGTTTTGTTTTTTCACCCCGCAGTGTATATACAAATATACTATGTAATTGCATACATATTTTTTCAGCACCATTTCCTTTGAGGTGGTTATAGGTTTGAAATTAAATCATATCACCACATTGTAAAAATTATGAGATAAATGCTTATTTACTATTTCTGTGAGGTATTTATAGACTTTTTTTATAAGGAAAACTATTATGGGGTTGAAGGGTACTTCGCGAAATATCCCAAAAGAGAACGCCCTATTTTTTCTATTAGCTGATTCTTAATTAAAAATATCTTATTTTACTATGCCACATAAACCTTATGGATTAATACATTTCAAGGAATGTGATCGATGGCTGCAGAATATTTTTCCTTGTTAATAGAAGTAATGTTATTCTACTTGAGAACCCATTCCTTATCTACTTCTCAAGACACCGGTGGAAAACTCGGTGTGGGAAAAACCATCTCTCTCACCTGAATACAAATATGGCGTTTCCCAATTTATAAGCACTTGACCTCTATTCCACAGGGCAACGCTTCAATGTAAAGTTTTATGCTGATAGTATGTTAGCAATGATCTCCAGGTGCACTCTTGTCATATCACCCAACAATCACATCCAGTACATGAAATATCATGTAGGTTAACTACAAATGTCAGCTGCATGCATGGAAGAGAAAGCTAGTGGATGTGTGAAACATACAGTACAAGATTGCAATCAATGCTGACACCAAAAGTGCCATAAATGAGTATACAAAAATGATTTCCGAACAAGCCTGTTCATTAAGTTGTCTGGGATAATATAATTGGACCATCAGCACCCAGCTTTACTACTATTATTATTATCATCATTTATATAGTGCCAACAGTTTCTGCAACACATTTACATAAAGAGGGGGGGAATTAATTAAATTACAAAGAAAAGAGGTGCTAAAAGTTTGCCTGAAACATAGCAATATTATTTTATGATTTCAGTGTAGCCTGTGTTAAACTGTTTAACGCCCAGATTGTTCATAAAACAGGCTTTAACGTCCTTAGAACAGTAAAAGAAGGATCCAACTGAGAATAGTGCTATGAAGAAAACGTTTCCTAGGCCTATACAAATATTATTAGGTTTAACTTCTTCACTACTGTGGCCAAGTATACTCAGAGTTCAAAAGCTCCTGCAGGAGTCCAGCTTGATTAACTTAATCTGGCCATATCATTGTAAAGTTTACTACAAATTGAAATCCTCTGCAAATGGGCTTCAGCATGAACCCTCAAATTTTCAGCACCTTGGACATGTCATCCGAGGTGCTGAAGCTGTTTGAACACCTTGGAGTTACATTTTTTTGCTTCAAGAAAGCACATATCCCTATCTGTACTATTATGCACTTATAATTTTGGCATTATAATGCATCTTTTGCCAGGTGTCCCAGTATAACATGTATGTCTAGGTAAAATGATCTAAAAGCACTACATATTGCAAAATGTTATCGTCAAATCATATTATTATATAGTTTTAGTGCAGGGGTCTTCAGCCTTGGATCTCCAGAGGTTTTCGATTTACATCTCCCGTGATGCTCAGCTAGCCATTAGATTGGCAGAGCCTGGTAATACGTGTAGATTAAAACCATCTGTATTACCAAGGTTGCTGACCCCTGGGTCAATGTTTAGCATCATGCTCTCAAAAACCCGATTACATTGCTGATCTGTTATTGAAACATCCATGAACAGCCAATAAAACAAATATAACCTCTGTTTGTGTACAATGTAAAATTATGGGATTAAACTAAGGATTTGACAGTATTCATCTCATATAAACCACATTGCAATATGTCCATCTTGTCAAAATCAGTCAGATATGCAAGGTTTACCTTTCAAGGCTCATTAAGTTAATTACTTGCGCTGATGACTGTTAAGGATGTCTGTGCTGGCTGCTAAACCGATGTTCTAGATAAACAATAGCTCAAAAGGAAAAAATTATACTCTTTGGATTCATTATTACTCTGTAGAAAATGAGTCTGTATGATTGCCACAGTGTGTTCTCCTATGTAGATCATCGAAGCAGGGGATATTTAACCCTTTGAGACATACCAATAGTATTAGAATCATTAACCCCAATTAAATTCCAATCCAATCCGCTGTAACCTATGCGCTCATCGTTGTGCTTCTCATTGGGAGGTCTAAAAATACTGGTCATGACATGTGAAATGACGCAAGTAATAATCACTATAATAGTTGCTGATACACACAGTTACAGCTTTGCGGTTCCTTGAAAATCTTTATTGAGCATAATTGTTCAGATACTATTAATTCAGATCACAGTGTTTCAATTCTGCTCCATGCCAGAGAATGGAAAGGGAATGGAAATGAGAATATTTCATATCAATATTTCCCACTAATCTATTTGGCCTTAATTTGAGTGGAGGGGAGCAATACTGTTGATTCCACTTTATATCGTTGATTAATAATATACCTGTTTACAAATACACCATCATGATGAAGATCTTTCAGGAATGCATGTTCTCTAAAAAGTACTAGAACACATAAACCTCTTCACTACCAACCGATTTTGTTGAAATTTTGTCTATCATAACGCTTATTTGAAACATGGGATGTGAGGACAACAATTAAACAATTCAAATAATCTTTCATTTACTTGTTTATCCACCTGATAATTCCAGCGGTTCTGCAGCGTTTACTTATTTTTTTTAAATCTGCGGTTTTGCGATGGCTTTTCCCTGCAGTTCAGGGACCCCATGGTGAATGCTGAATTCACCGCAGGATCTGGGAATATGATTCCCTGAAGTGCGGGGAACGAGAGAGCTCTGTAATATCGGTGACATTTCGGTGCTTTCTGAATAACCCCTGTGTCCTTGAAAGGAAAGATTCTGTGCTCTAGATGGTGTCCCTTATCTTTGTATGAAAATTACAGTAGCATTTGGTATCTGTAGTTTACAGGGCTTTTCAGTCAATATAACCCCCTCAATCTTATCCCTGTACAGCAGTGAGCGACTCCAGTGTTTTCACTGTATTTTTCCCTCTCACTGGCTGTTGTAATGCAGCAGTAATATGTTTGAACTTTTTATTGGTGTGAGGATTGGGGCTGCTGTTTGCAGCACATTTTGTCTCTTTGCAGGGTGTCTGGAGAGAGTTAAGACAGTGAATTTTTTTCTCCACAGGGGCACACTAATCTTGCTTTAAAAAGGTGTGAAAATTGGGTTTTGGTATGCTTATGACTGATTTTCAATGTATTACAATGCAAAACCGAGATAACTTGACTTAGTGTAGCTAGGTCTTTCACCCCTTCACTGCCAAAGACGAGTGGTAATCAGAACATTACCGCTGAGCCTCACGCAATCCTTATTCAGGGTTATTCAGAGAATGGGGAAACTTTGTAGAACTTTTGGAGAAGTTAAAATTCTTGGTCAAAATAGCTGATTTGAAAGTGTGATAAATGGGAGGAATTTTTCTGGTTTGGCTATTTTGACCTAGAATTTTCACTTTTCCAAACGTCCTCCAGAGTTTCACCTTTCTCTGAATTACCATGATTGTGTTCTTTCTACACATGTTGAATGATAACATGCATTATGGTTAGGGTTCTTCGCAAGGCTGCTGTACTTTCCATGCCCTGTTCTTTAGTGCTCTTTGTTTATGGATTTAGCATTTGCCATCGAATGCTTAGCTGTTACCTAATAATATACAGGGTCATTCAGAGAAAGGTGAAAAACTTGAAATGGCAGGAGTAGCTATTTCTCATTTGCTTTTGTTTCACTGGTCACTCTTTACATCACAGATGAATATGCTCCAAAATTGTCAATCTCCATAGACCTCCCATACAAACTACAGGGAAGAAAAACGGTAGAAAAAAATGCCAGGTAACTTTTTGACTGGAACACTGGTGGAAACTACAGTGAAATCTTAACTACTATGGAAGAAGCTAGAGTGGAAGCATCGGTGGAAGCCCCAATGAAACCTGTGCTGAGAACTACAAGGGGAATGAGATGAGGCCCATTTATAAACAATATGGGTATTAAAGGGACGCTCTAGCACTGAGATCACCCATTGTAATTTGAGTGGCTTCAGCGTTCTGAGAGTTCTTACCCCACTATCCCTCAGGGGAGACTCTCCGAAGGCTGACACAGCCCTCAAAATTCAGATACTCAGCTCTTCCCAGGAGCTCAGATCAGCAATAGCTGAACTGAGCTTTAGGTATCGGGAC
Source organism: Leptobrachium leishanense (assembly GCA_009667805.1). Taxonomy (NCBI): domain Eukaryota; kingdom Metazoa; phylum Chordata; class Amphibia; order Anura; family Megophryidae; genus Leptobrachium; species Leptobrachium leishanense. The sequence goes on along the minus strand of CM019065.1, from coordinate 113,894,928 downwards.
CAGGAGGCATAAACCCATTTGGGTCCCACCTCCCTCCTCCTCTAGCCATTCAATTGGCTGGATATGTCCATCCCCCCACGGCCACATGACATGCTCCGGCTTGCAGGAAGGTGGCAGCATGTCAAAATTGAAGAGAAAGTGCTGCGCTGGAAAGAAGATATGTTTTAAAATGATCATAATGGTTAAAACAGGGGGATTGAGTCAGGAGGGGCTAGTGCTTAATCTGCCCCCCCTTTTTTTTTTTTTTAATAATAAAGTTTTATTGGTTTTTATCAAACATACATAGTGAGATATTGTACATTCCATAGTATAGTTGCGCATAGAGTTAGAATGCTCATTCGTTGTTACAAGTAGAGTTTAGGGTTGCGCTTAACAGAGGGGAAAGAGAGGGAGGAGGGGTAGGGGAAAGAGGACGAAGAGAAAAAAAAAAAAAAAGGGGGGGGGGTTCCGTAAATAACCAGCCTTGCATACGGTAGATATGAGTGACGCAGGTTGTGGATTCACAGATGTCGACATATAGTGCTTCTATGAGTGTCAGGGTGTCAGGAGAATAACTCAGCACTTGGGCGGTCTGCAATTTCCAGGTGTCACATTTTCCCGGTTCGTGTATATCCTATTTAGCTAACTCCTCCACCCGACTTCTCAGCAGTAGATATGGCCACCGGAGTGTAGCCTCGCGATCTCGTGGCCCGGAAATCCAACCACCAATACCACGTGACAAAATATTTGTCATATCTATTGTCCATGGAGAGGAACATCTCCTCCATTTCGCGGACACCCTCGACCGCTTGTATCCATTCCCAAACCGTTGGGGGTGTAGTCGAGCGCCATCTTCGAGGGATCAAAGATTTAGCAACATTGAACAATTGTATAGCTAAAGATTTCCTATATGTGAGTGTCGAGATAGGGACCAAGTGAAAAAGTGCGACTTCAAGGGATGGGCACAAGTTCAAGCCTGTGATTTCATTTACGATCGAGAATATAGATTCCCAGTATGAACTTATCAATGGGCATTCCCACCAGATGTGCACGAATGTGCCCGGTGATGCCTTACATCGCCAACAAGTCTTGTCAGCGGAGGGATAAATTTTATGCAGACGTGTAGGTGTCAGGTACCACCGCATAAGAAGTTTGTAGTGTGTCTGTTGGATGTGTAGGCTCCTAGAGGCATGTGCAGCAGTCTGAAAAATCAAGCCCCAATCCTCTTCGGAAATTTTGTTACCCATGTCTCTGTCCCATCTCCCTGCGTATAAGGGAAGACCCGGTGTGGAAGCATCCAGCAAGGAGCCATACATTGTAGACAGCATGTGTGGAAGTTGCGGATCTGTCACACAGAGCGTCTCAAATGGTGATTCATCCGTCCGTAACGCCAGCGGGGTCCCTAGCGACTGAATAAAGTGTGTGAGTTGGCGGTATCGGTAGTGGGTCAGAGGTGTGATTGTGTCAGGTCTCAGCAGACTCGTTATCGGATGTGGTTCATTCTTTACGAGACACGTCGCCAAAGGGAGGTAAGGTCCGTCAAGGTCCAGTGGCAGGAAGTGATGTGACATTCCCTCCGGAAAGTTCGGATTGAATGTTACTGGTGTGAGTGGAGATGGATGTGTGGAGAGAGCAAGTGAATTCCTCAAGGTCCTCCACTTACGAAGTATCGGTGTTACTATCGGGTGAGGCGAGATCAGTACTTTGGCGATCGGCACAGTCTGCCAGGGAAGTGTGGTTATGGGGACTGACCGGGATCTCTATGCTAGTGGGACCCATAGTTTGTGCGGCGGGGACATGCTCCAGTCACTTAAGTTAAGAAAAAGTGCAGCCGTGTGATATAATTCTATGTGGGGCAAGCCAAGACCACCCCTATTTCGGTGTCGTGTCATGTCGGCATATGAAATTCGGGGTCGGGTGTTATGCCAGATAAATTCAAGGAAGCGGGTTCGTAGCAAGGCAAAGAACTGGGGAGGCAATCCAATCGGTACTGTCTGAAAGATGTATAAAAGTCTGGGGAGAATGTTCATTTTCAGAATATTTATTCTACCGAGCCAAGAGACATGAGGAAGTTTCCAACCTCGCAGATCTTGTGTTATTGTTCGTAGCAACGGCTCATAATTCGTAGCATAAAGTTGGTTTAGATTACTAGGTAGTGAGACTCCTAAATAACGTATCGAGCCACGTGCCCATTTAAAGGGATATGCTTTTTCTATTGCCCTCTTTTGGTGTGCATTGACTCCCACTCCCAGAACCTCACATTTAGAGAGGTTGATCTTAAAGTTGGACAGTTGTCCATACGTATCCAGTTCCGTCATAAGGTGTTCTAGGGAGACTAAGGGTTTAGTCAGGGATAGAAGAATATCATCGGCAAATGCTGCTACTTTGTATTGGTGTAGGGGTAAAGAATGGCCATAAATGTGGGGATGGTCCCTGATTCTCTGCAGGAGAGGCTCTAATGTAAGGATAAATAATAAGGGTGACAACGGGCATCCTTGTCGGGTGCCATTCCGTATATCTAGGTCAGGTGAGTATGTGCCGTTAACCCTTAAGGAGGCCTTCGGTGTACTATAAAGATTCCTTGTCCAGGTCAGCCATTTTGGTCCGAATCCCAAAAATGCTAATGTTTCCAAGAGAAAAGACCAGTCCACTCTATCAAAGGCCTTTTCGGCGTCTATTGATAGGAAGACCGTCGGCTTGTGGGAGGAGATTGCAAGGTGAATAAGGTTAATGGCCCTGATCGTGTTGTCCCGTGCCTCACGAGTAGGGACGAATCCAGTTTGATCTGGGTGGATCAAGCCGGGTACGAAGGGGTTTAATCTCGTCGCCATCATTTTAGTCATAATTTTTACGTCAACGTTTAGTAACGAGATGGGCCTATAGTTACTAACTGAGGTGTGATCCTTTTCTGGTTTGGGAATTAACGCTATGTGGGCACGGAGGGTGGTCTGTTCCAGGGAGGTAGTTCCATCCAGAGAATTGAGCATTGCAAGAAGTCTAGGGCCCAGTAGGGGGCCAAATGTCTTGTAATATGCCACTGAGAACCCATCCGGACCTGGGCTTTTGCCCGCTTTCATTGTGCTCAGTGCTATTGAGAACTCCTCTGTCGTGAACGGTGCGTCCAGAGCTGATGCAGATTCAGGGGGTAAAACGGAGTGAAGGGAGTCTTTCAGGTAGGAGCGGATATCATTCTCCAGGGGTGGTGATTCTCTTAATTGGTAAAGTGATGTAAAATATTTATGAAATGCCTCAGAGATGTCTTTAGTGAGGTGATGTTCCCTGCCGTCCCTGTCTCTTATTTTAGGGATGTAAGTAGCTTGGCGACGTTGCTTTAGGGCGTTTGCTAAAAGTCGGCCACATTTGTTGCCTTGAGTGTAATATGTTTGTTTAGTTAGTAGCATTGATTTAAAGGCTTGTTGGGGTAGTAAGGAGTTTAGATGTGCCCTTTGTTCTGTTAGGTCTTTGAAAATGTCGAGGGTTTGAACCGATTTGTGTGCAGTCTCCAAGTCATGTATGCGTTGAAGGACTGTGTCTAGGGTCTCCCTATGTTCCCTTTTGCGTTTTGCACCTATCTGGATAAGATGTCCTCTTATGACACATTTATGCGCCTCCCATAAGGTCGGTAAGGGCATGTCTGGAGTGGAGTTTTCTTCAAAAAACTGTGCGAGTGTGTCCTGCAGGTTCTGTCGAATCACCACATCCCGGAGTAGCGATTCATTCAAGCGCCACGTGCGGTGTGGAGGTGGAATGGATTGAATATCCACCCACATCACCACTGGGGCATGGTCCGACCAGGTAATCGGTGCTATTTTAACTTTTGTGAGGTAGTGTAGTTGGTGGTGTGGGATTAAAAATGTGTCCAGTCTGGAGTATGAGTGAGCCACTGCTGAGTAGAAAGTGTAGTCTCTTACTGTAGGATTTAGGGCTCTCCATCCATCCACTAATTGGTGCTTATGGAGAAGGTGTAAAAATCTGCCTCGCAATGAGTCGTCCACAGCAGGGGTCGGGTGGACCCCCTCTCTGGAGGAGTCGAGAGAAACGTTAAAGTCTCCTCCACATATTAAAAGTCCTTCCCCGAATTTATCCAGTTTAGACAGAATAGATCGAAGTTCAGCGCATTGACCTCTATTTGGTAGGTATATATTAGCTAGAGTGATCTTCTGGTTACCCAGTGTGCCTTTAACGAATAAAAATCTACCATTGGCGTCGTGTTGTTGATGAATTACCGTAAAGGGTATGTGACGAGCTAGTAGTATCGCTACTCCGCGTGCTTTAGATACATCGTAATTACTGTAAAAGCTTTGTGAGTAAAAGCGGGAGCTCAGTGAAGGAGCGGCATCTGCCCTGAAGTGTGTCTCCTGCAAGAAGACTATATCCCCACCCTGTCTATGGAGATCAGTGAGAGCTTTGCGTCGTTTCTGGGGTATGTTTAGGCCGCGTACATTCAGTGAAATAAACCGTATTTTGGTCATAATACAAGTAACAACAATTAATTGGTACTAAACTAATTCAAACAAAACGTGTTAACTAGCAACGTGGAACAGGAGAACCTTCTAAGAACAATAGTAATCTGTCACAGCAATCTGTCCGCAGAAATAATACAATAATGTTTTAAGTAAGTAACAAAAACACTTATATGGATGGTTATGATATGAGACCGTTGGTCGGTGTAAAACCGGCGATAGAACCACCAATCATCCTGGTTTTAAGGTTTGCCATCCCCACCAACTCGTCAGTGGGAGCAAAAAGTCACCGCGACTTGGGGGGGGGGGTGAAGGTCAATTGATTGAGACCAAAAAGTGGTCAAAAGGTTGAGTCATCAAAAGTAAAAGGTGTAAAGGAGAAAAAGATGGCACGGAATAGGAAAAATATATTGAGATCCAGTGGGGGAGATCCTTTGAGGTGGGTGGCTAGGTATATGTGTGTGTTAAAGTCCCGCCATATGTCGTCCTGAGGAGAGAAAACGATACCTGGAGGAGGGTGTATCGATGAAGAGGCGAAGTACTCTTACACTCCGAAGGACCTATGTATCATCAGGTCCATGACTAGGACTTGACCCTCTTGATACTTGCACCATAGTGCTCGCGGAGTGAAGTTCTATGACAGATGGGTCTAAAGTATGCCAGGGCACAAATTATGGATTTGAGTGAAGAAGTCTTAGTCTTGTTGCGTTTTCTTTGAGGGAGCAAGTCTGACGTGAAACAAGGGTGAGTTTAGTTTGGGGGTTGCGTTGTGGGTGTAGATATTTGTGCTCTTGGCACTCCGCGCCCCCTTTTCGATGGTGTCTGCCATCGCGGGCGTTGAGGTTGAGTTGGGGGTGGTGCCATGTCTAAAGAGGCGCCGCCATACCAGTCCAGTATAGCTATGTCCTCCATAGCAAGTGCTTTCAGAAGAGGGGGTAGGTCAGCAGCACACCCGATGGTATAATGTACTCCCTCCACGCTCACTAGTAAAGCAAACGGGTATCCCCAACGGTACCTGATCTGCCGCTCCCGGAGTGCCTCTGTTACCGGTTTGAGTAGTCTCCTTGCTTGAAGTGTGGTCCAGGACAGATCTGGGTATAGCTGGAAGGTGTTACCATGGGAGTCCTTAAGCTCTCGTCTACGTGCTGCTTGCAGGATTTCTTCCTTTTGCCTATGATAATGTAGGCGGCAGATGACGTCCCGGGGCATAGTATTCTGTGTTCCCTTCGGCTTCAAAGCACGGTAAGCTCTGTCAAAGTGTACTGGAGCATCTGGGGGTTTCCCCATTATTTTATTAAAAATGATCCTCAGTATCTCCATAAGATGTTCGCCCCCTTCCGGTGATTCTGGTAGGCCTCTGAGTCTTAGATTATTACGTCTTCCCCTATTCTCCTGCTCATCCAGAGCCCTATGTAAACGTTGTATATAGGTATTATGTGCTTCCAAGCCCGATTCCAAACGGGTCATACGATCTTCCATCACGTCGCGGTCCTCCTCCAACTGTAGCACTCTAGACCCCACCTGGTGTATATCAGCATCCAACTCCTCTATGCGCGCGGAGAACGAAGCTTCCAGTTTCCCCAGCATTCTTTCCAAGTCACCTTTAGTGGGTAGGCTGCGGAGGATGTCTCTCACAGAGTCTTCCGGATCTTCATGCGGTTCAGCACTACTGGTGGGGGAGGATTCCTGAGACACTCCCTTAAGCGGTGCCATCTTCGGGCCTCGTGGGGTGCCTCCAGTTGCTGGTTTCTCTGCGAAATAATGTGCAATACCATCGGGTTTCGCCGTTCCTTGTGGGTCTTTCATTCTTTGAGCTGATTGAGCGCGTTTCTTGTGGGTCATGATGTCTTCCGCCCCGTCGGATTTCCCCTTATTGAGCTCGTCCGTGCCAGGACTGTGTTATGCAGCGATCTATTCCATCGGCCGGTAGGCCCACGTTCTATCTTGAAAAAATTGAAAGGTTGCAGGTAGATCACCGTAGGCAATCAAGAAAAATTTAAAGAGAAAGTATGCCGTGAAAAATTTATAAATCACTGAGAAAATTAAGTTATAAAAATTGGGAGGATGTAGAGAGCCAGGGACAGTCCTTAAATGTAACTGAAAAATTTGGAGTCTCAATATTTGGCTAAAGAGTTCTTGAAAAATTTATGAAGAAATGATAAGGGACAGTGGTCCCACGAGGGATCACCAGAAAAATTGTGCAATGATTAAAGTTCCGAAAAATTTTATTGAAGGGATACTCCGCTTTCCCTGCAGAGGCCAGGACGAAGCTCCTCTACCCGTTTACTGGGAGAGTCCCGCTGAGGGTTAACCTTGCCGGGCCACGTGAGGTAGAGGCCGGTTTCCACTCGTCCGGGGTGGACAGGAATATTGTGCCTTTGTTTCCTTTTTCTGTCCCTTTTTTTAAATAAATGTAAATCTTGCTGAGAATCCGGGAATGCTGTAGATGAGCGTTTAAGTTACTGGGCGCTCTTTTTCTTAGTTTGGCAGAGTGCCTCGCCGGACGGAAGGGTCACCGCTCACCTCAGACGTGCGCTGTAGCCCCTCGAGGACGACGGAGACGAGGAGAGCGACCGCCGGAACCATTCCCCACTCGCCCATCAGTTCATCACCAGGCGCCGCCGGGAAGGTCTGAATCCCCGGCGCCACTTGTCCAGCGCGGGGATATCAACCTGATCTCCGGCACACGCCTATCTGTTCCACGGGGATCCAGGAGAAGGGCAGTAGTCACTTCGGCCCGCGCAGCACCGCCTCCTCCGGCCCCCTTAATAGGCCCCGGTCTGGGGTCTGAAATGAGCTGTGTCCCCGGAGGGCAAACCGGCGCCTGCTCCGTATCCGCTCGCCCCAGCCCCGCTGCGGACCAGCTACTTGCCGCTTGTACCTGGGACGTTGCTATTGAGTGCCCAGCCAGGAGTGAGACTCCGCCGACCTCCCGCCCCCCTTTTTTACCCTAGCACAAACCGCAGGGATATTAATTTTTGCTGAAACATAAAGGGTCTTTTGGGAAAGTTAAATTAACCTTATTCTCTGCAGGCGTTCCTTTGAGTAGTTATTTTGGACCTATTAAATGGAGTACGAGTGCAACATTGTCAGCCTTCTGAACGTTTCTCACAACAATATCAATCCATAAAACAAAACGCGTCTCAGGATTGTTGTTACTTGGCTTTATACAAACAATTCTGCCGTGAAACATTTGCAGACAGGCAGATTTTGTGCGTTTCGTCAGATTTCCGGTGGGAGGAAATAAAATATTAACATTTTTGCATATTTTGCTTTGTCGTATGACATTTCACCCCTTCCCTAGTTTTCACTACTTTTTCTTCAAAACAACGTTCTGTAACGAGAGAAGTTTTATTCATCTGTAGAATAGTGTAGAGACTATTTACAGATATCTTTACGCATATTCTTACTGTGTACCTCTGTGCCACCATATTTATTACATCTCTTCCAAGTAAACAAACAATAACCCGTTGGGTGTTCACGGGGTTAAACCTGATAAAACTGCTTTAGATACCACAAATAGGATTTAAATTCAGAGTTAGATTTTTTTTTTTTAAATTATATTTTCCACTAATGAGGAGACGTGTTGGAGAGCTATAAAAATACTGCTAGAAGAACAGCGAGTGGCAGGAGCTATGGGCATTGAATGAGCCAGTATCATTTTCACTTACTTATTCTATCGCAAGAAAAATAATAATGGAATTTTCCCTTCACTGTAACCCATAGCGTATTCGGCATAGTAATGCATTCCTAGTTTTATTTTGTTTTCTTTATACCATCCCTTGGCCAAAAGTGGAAAGAATGAGAACATTACCCTACTTAAAATTCAACACAGGATATTTATAATGCCACATTGATGTTCATTCAAACTGTCACGGGCTGCAGTTAGAAGAGGGGAATATTTTATGTTTGTTTTGTTTTTTTTAATCCATCGATAGTCTCCTTGCTTTTTAAGAGCCCTGTGTTGTTATGATGCACAGTGAAATGTGATGCTCTATAAACATCAAATGCTCTGCATCCCTTTTGAGTTTATGACTTACTGCGCCCAAGGCACTATTATCTCGTCAAGCATCAGTCACTGACGATGATGGGCCCTGTCTGGTCATTTACTTGTAATGGACAAGAGATTTCACAATAAGTTTATATTCCCAGCTGTAGCATTAAATTTTATTTACAACTATTTACATTACGTGTCACAATAACTTCAGTTATTTATACCCCAATGGTTGCGGATTTGGCAGTGCGTCCACTACAAGTAGAGACTGTTTAGGTGTAATATTCCTTTTTTTGGTATAAAAAAATCTTATACGGTTACAGTTGCAAGTATTTATAAAGCGCCAACAAATTCCTTAGCGCTGTACAATGGGAGAGACAGAATAACAAATATTCATACATGTTACACACACGAAACAGAAGGAGGGAAGACCCTGCTCGAGACAGTTATGCGTTTTTTGTGAAATGAGGTAGATGTGAATTTTTTCTGTGTTAACTCTGTTGTGCCACATATAGGGAAATATTACAAAACTGTCTGCGTTCACTTTATAAGGCACATATTAATTTGTCATCAACAGATTTGTTATGACAAATGTGCCACCGGGGCACTATCTGATACCTGACAGCTCAAACCATTAATTCTCCTCTGTCCATGTCTGCTGGGTTTAGATTCGTATAATAAAATTCATATTTATTTTGCGCTTTTTATATGATATTTTTACATTGCATTGGGACTCCCAAAATAAGGATAAAACACAATTGCCCATATTAAGCTACGACAGGGGAAAGGAATGATCCATCATTGTGAACATATCTACCTTTCCCAGCCTTTGTCTCTGTGAAGGTGTTGGTCCAAAACCATATTCTGCAATTGTCAAAGGTGCCATGGGACTTGAAGTCTGCATGTGAAATATGCCAGAATCCTAGAAACACAGGCCAACCAGACCAGCATTTAGGATGAGGGCAGAAGTTCAAATCTGAGCACATGAGGAAAAGAATGAAGTAATAGTAATATGGATCCACTTAAGATTTTTATTAAGATTTTTATTAATAAGAGACAAGGGGCTCTATTACATTCCTTGCGCAAAAAAGCTTGCGCAGCGCGTTAATTTGTGCGCAAAGTGCTAAATGTTAATGCGCGTCGATTAACACTGGTATTACAATCCGCATGCATTTCTTCATCCGTCAAAAAATAACGCGTGTAAAAAAGACGCGCAAAAACGCGCGCGCATTAACATTGCGCGCAGAAATCGGTGGGCGGACTGTTTTTTCATGCATTTCAGCCTATCAGAATTAAGAATTTAGAACCACAATTGAACCACAATTGTCTCCCACTAAGTTTTTGCGCCTGCCAAAATCAATCTGAGTATATATGCTGCAGCAATAATAAAAACACGCACAACTTCTCCATTTTATTGTTTGGGTATGTGTAGGATGTGTAACTGTACTTTGCTGTATTTTTTTTTTTTTGTGCTGGTGTATTTGGTTTTGGCCAGGACGTTCAGATTTGCCGTTACCACCAGCTTTTCAAAGCTGTTAAAATTATGCGCGCAAACGTTGTGCATTAAATGTTGTGCATAGATTGTCATACCATCCGCGTACCAGCACACAAACGCATTTGCGCTCACAATGTTAAGTATAGGACGCGCACAGTATGCTCGCGCAGCGCTCACGCAGGTTCACCCGCGGTAGACGTTAACGAGCATTTTTTGCGTGGACATTGTAATACGACATTCAGCGCAAAGGGTTTTGCCCCTCGCGTTAATACGTTTTTGCGCACGCGTTAACGTTTGTGCGAAGAATGTAATAGAGCCCAAGATTTGTACCTTTTTATAGCTACACATAAGTGCCCATCAGGCAAAAGAACTAGCAAATTATGAAAACCATGCCTGTTTACAGGTGATAACAGTAGTCATTATTAAAAAAATAACATATTTTGACATAATTATTTAAAAATCACCGGTAAGACCCAGAGATGGCTCTGTATTTATGCACGAAAATGTGGCCACCTAACGCAATCTGAGGCACATATAACAGGGAATCCTAAAGCTAACTCAAACTGGGACAACATAAAGATGGGGCATCATAAAGCTAACTCAAACTGGGACAACATAAAGATGGGGCATCATAAAGCTAACTCAAACTGGGACAACATAAAGATGGGGCATCATAAAGCTAACTCAAACTGGGACAACATAAAGAAGGGGCATCATAAAGCTAACTCAATACGGGACAACATAAAGACGGGGCATCATAAAGCTAACTCAAACTGGGACAACATAAAGATGGGGCGTCATATAACCCTGAACCACCTTGTTTCCTTATTTTTCGCTTTGTAAAAACCTTGAATTTTTTTTTAAAAAAATTGAATTCTGCAAATCACTATATTATTTTGCCAAATTACTGCATCATCGTTCTATTTCCTTTATGATCAATTAATGAAGTAAAAACAAATAATTGTTGGCGCTATATAAATGAGGATAATAATTAATAATAATCATATACCTCATGACTATATCGTGGAGAGTAGGAATACATGGGTGGTAAAATAGTGTTCCAAGTAAACTGAAAGTACAAGACCTGATCTAACTATCAGAAAATCTCCGAAAAAGGTATTAATATAGAAGACATATTCCACTGGTAATAAAAACTATCATTTCTATTATATTCAAAAATGTTAAAAGGAAAGCACAATGCTAATCTATACTGTGCATTACAGCATAAAGCATTTCTTGAAAAAGATAACTTGTTCACAGACTCTTAGGATTCTTTTTGTCCTTTTCATATGAAAAAAATGTAGAAGTGTTGTTAATAATAAAATGTCTTAATATAAAAAACGAAAAATTTTGCTTTGTGTTTCAGCCGTATATTACAATACGATTCTTTCTTTAGCATTATTTATTTTAAGCTGTAAAAGCAAGCCTTTTTTCATTGATATATATATATATATACTTTAACGTAAGATTTCCATTTAATAAAAGAATTTGTGGAATGACTAATTCTCTAATCCTCCTTTTTTTAAATTTAATTAGCAGTTTAGTACAATATTACAACAATTAAAATAATGCTCAGGAAAAAAGTATCTTCCTTTTAATACATTTCAGATTTAAGGGATATTCTAGGGTTTAAACAAAATGAGGACGAGGAGGATTGCACATGGAACAGTTATTAATACATGTAAAAGGAGGTTATTTATTAAATTGTGGGTCTCTAGGCAGTTTTATGTTTATTTTTCGGGATGGACTACACCTTTAAGAGGCACATCCTTGAAAAGGTAAGACTTTGACCTTTCCTATGATGCCTCATTTATGTGTGTAGCCCATGCTGATGAGAAGAGTGTGTGTAGCTCCCTCACCTTTTAGACATGTACCCAGCCCTGCCGGTTGGCATCTGAAAATGACATCATCGTGCCATTGCCTGGTGACCTTTGTGCATCAGGGCTGATCCCATGGCAAGGTGTGACTGCAAGGAAGACCATCGTAGGACCAAAAAAAACTTCTGAGTGACAACGTGATGGGCGTTGAAAATGCACTGCGTCTGTCGCGTCACAACGCACACAGGCCGCTACGCAGACGCGGCGCACTCTGGACATCCGTCATAGCGCTTTTCCGTCGAGGCCTAAATGGCATCCGTTGCCACCTGCGTGGTGCATGCGCACTTCGGTGCGCATATACTTCGTGTGTTGGACTCTATTGATCACAAATCAATGCTACGACGGACGTTAAACTGTGCGGCGACACGGACGTGATGACTGCGTTCGTTGGACGCTAGCCTAAGAGGGCTGAAGCAGGGCACGGTGACCACTCAAATTACATGTGCACAGTGCATAGTGTCCCCTTTAGTAACTTCTTCCTGAATGACTAAACTTTGACTTTCAGGCCATTGACTGAAATGCAATATACAGTATTTTTTGACACTGCAGAGAACCAATTAGCTGCAGTTAACTAGACTGCACTTTAACAAAGTATACTATACCATACATATCCATTCTCCTGGGAGATTCTGTTTCTACTTTGGAAACCATTAATGTGGTAGAAATCTATTAATGTGGTCTTCAAAGGGATTTTTAGTGTGCAGTATTGACTTTATTCTATAAAGAAATGCACAACTTCAGATATGTTAACTAAAGGGACTGCATTAAACTGGGCAAACAATATAGGACAGACAGTAAGAGCGGCAGGTCTTTAGGAGAGTTGGGTAGGATTTTGTTCAGAGAGATGTTCAAAGGTTTGAGGTATATGAAAATTGATGGGTTAAACAGGAAATGAGAAAAAAAAACAAAGTGGTTTGTATTATGTTTTATGAGTAGGGAGTAGTAGTAGAAACTCAGTTATTCAGAATGTAAAAAATTGAAGTGGGACAGAAGCTTTTATATGGTAAAAAACTTGATAAATGGATATGCCTACAAGACAAGTATTATTTATACTGCATTTAGTTCCCAAGAAAGAGCATTGTCTGCAGGCAGATATTGACACAATGTCTTTGTATCTGTCTCTTGACCACATACAGGGTTATTCAAAGAGATACGAATTGTGGCCGAAAGGTAACCGAACAGTGAAATTCACCATACTTTTACCTTTCCTGGGTATTCAGAGAGCAGGCAGTTCGCCAAATCCTGACAAATTGCCTGCACATAAGGTGCCTGTTCGGTGCCTGTTCGAGGGCAGTGAAATCCCCTAAGAATAAACCATCAAAAAATAATAGGGATATTGCTATTCATTCTTTGCTCTGAGTTACTTTGGTTGCTGACCCCTGAACGGGAATGACATAGTCCACCACCTCTCCTCCGATCAATGTTTTGGTACTATACAGTATAACCTATGATGCCTGTCAGCTCAAAGAGTCTCGAAGCATTAAAGAAAAGGTATTGAAACTACATCTGAGGTTCTAAGATTGCTGACCTTTGTTGTAGAAAGTTCTCAGGGATCATGTACATCAGGGCTCTCACATATTTTTGTTCACTCATGGTGTACCGCAGGGCCAGCCCGTCCATTGAGTTGGATGGTGCGGTTGTTCCAGACGGCCTTTTGTCAAGGGCTGCGTTTTGTCGCACAGTCAAAGGCCGCTGCATGAAACTTCCAACGCTGACCACCAACAGGTTGGCCCAGGGCTTTTTTTCTGCCAAGCTGGTGTCAAACGTGGACTTCACCCACAGGGAGCTGACATCTTGGATATCAGCGTCACATGCGGGACCTATCCCATATTTTTAACATTGAAGCCTATTAAGAATGGTATAGAGCAGTAGTTCCCAACCCTGGTCCCCCATTACCCCTAAAATGCCAGGGTTGCAGGATATCTGAAGCGCAGCACAGGTGATATGATTTGCTGCTCGGTGATTGCAGGATTCAGTCTGCATTTCCCCAAGGTAATACTTAAAATCTGGCCTGTTAGGGGAACTTGAGGACCAGGGTTGGGAATCACTGATACAGTGCCCAGTATGTTCAACACGTATATACATAAACATAATGGCACTGCCGGACACAGGAAATATGAAAAATATGTTTTTTTTTTGTTTAATTGATTAACAAGCCAGGTCTGGCAGGTCTGAAAAGCATCTAGGAAGGGGAAACCTTGAGATTAATGGGTGAGTGTTGTGGATTGCTAAGTGGCTGTCAGAGCTGTTGCGATTGTAATGTTTTCATAACCAAAGCATTCACTTTACGTACCAGTTAATCCTTATGCCTCAGATGTCAAACATCAAACCTGAAGCAACTCACAAATAACTAATGCAAGTCTTGTAATAGTGCACTGTAGATTCAAGCATAAGTACAGGGATTTAGCAGGGATGTAAAGTGCATGTATTGAGGTCAGGAGGGAGATGTCGGTGGACTCTCAGTGAAATCTCAGGTAGGCAGTGGCACATATCAAACATTTTCTCATTTTAAACAACAATATTTTGTTCTTTGCTGCTGTAGCTCACCACATCTGCAAACATTGTTCTCGGTCACTCTTACTCAGCAATTGAGCTAGGAAAAAAAAATGTTTTGATGAGTTTTGCCCAGAGGTCAGGATTTTTGTCTAGTAATTCGTTTTTTTAAACTTGTTACATCATACTGCTGTTCAGTCTGTAAAACAAACAGAGCCCATACTACTTCTAAACAAATTACAATAATATGATGTATAGTCGAGGAAGGTCAAGCGAGTTCCATATTTTGGAATTCACCAGTCTTTCCTTTGTAATAAGAACTTATCTTTAATTAAAGTAAATCTGGTGACTCAGAGTGGAACAAGCTTTCATAAAAAGGTTTCATTAAATTCTGGCAAGCACACAAAGCTCAATTTCCAGCTCCTGGTCTCATATTTAATATCGACATTAAATCTGTGCAATATATTTTCTTTCACCCTTGACTGCAGAGTGTAATGACCTGAAATGTGTCAGTTTGCAACAAAACCAGTTCCAAAGTAGAAAGGAATACAATTCTTGTATACAATAAGATCTTTTATTCATCTCAGCTGTTATGTCACTGCACACTGATGTCAATTAATAACTGAGATTTTGTATAGTATATAGAAACACATTTTTCAAAACTGGTTTACTATTATGTAAAATGAGGCATCTAAAAGAACACCATTTTTCTTTAGTGGAAGCAATAAAATCTAAGCAAAAAGTATAATACCTGAAATAGAGTATTTAAGATTGATGCTGCCCTAGACACTCCAAACTCTGGTGCCCTGCCTCCTGGTAGCAAATAAATATAGGAAGCAACGCATCAGATGTATTTTGTAATAAATCCAAAAATAGAATATATAAGGGGTTATTCAGAAAGCACCGAAATGTCGCCGACCTTTCGTTCCCTGCATTTCGGGGCGATTCGGCGATTCTAGTTCGCAGACTTTGCGGTGTATTAAAGTACAACCGCAGGGTCCCCGGAGTGCAGGGAAAACCCGGCACAAACCCGATGAACACTTGCCGAACACTCAACAAGCACTCACCGAAAACCCGCAGAGCAGCTGCCGGAAAAAGCAGACACGCTGACAAACGGGGTAAAAAAATAAAAAAGTAAGCAAAATTGAAACGCTGTTTGCAAAAAAACTACTGAATGCATGGAATTTACATATAAGATCCAATGAAGGATAATAAAAAGGTCTGTTACAGAAAAAAGAAA
This sequence comes from Leptobrachium leishanense, assembly GCA_009667805.1. Taxonomy (NCBI): domain Eukaryota; kingdom Metazoa; phylum Chordata; class Amphibia; order Anura; family Megophryidae; genus Leptobrachium; species Leptobrachium leishanense. Next base: position 113,879,387 of record CM019065.1, on the reverse strand, counting down.
AAGACGATGTAAAAAAAGCGGAAATTTGTTATGACAAAAAAAATCACATCACATAACACTTCAGGGTACCCCCACCTAAAAATCCAATTTTCTCCTTAGATCCCTTGGTGGCGAGAGAATTTTAATCTTCAACTGCCTTGCTTGTTGGGCAGAGGAACAATGGAAACAAATAGTTCTGTGTTCCTCCGTGTATCCCTCTGCCACCCAGCAAGTCATTTGTGAGAGCTTGCGTCTTTCTCTATGGAGTCCTATGGATTCCTGGAGCTGATAACACTAGCAGCGCTAAGTACTGCTGTTGTTATCATTTAACACCTTGCATTACAACTGGAGATGCTAAGAAAGCTGCTCCGTAATATGGTTGCTAAATGGCAGGCACTAGTGAAAAAGGCAGACGCTCAGGTTTTCCATTAGCTTCTCCATTTCACATCAACCTTGGAATAGGGCCTAAAGTATCTTATCTACACACAGGGATTTCTAACAAAATAGATTAGTTTAGGGAATCATTACTAGTTGTTTTAAGGCGTTGTAGCTTGTCGAGATATATATTCAATTAAGAAACTTATACGAGATATAAATGTCAATCGTCTAGGAGAATTTCTAGGAAATATAAATTCTTTTAATTGTATGTGTTTTGCTTTGAAAAATATAATAATCAATAACCGGATAAAAACATATATATATTTATTACTTATACAAAAAAGTTTCAAATCTCATATCATAAACAAAGATTTATTAACAACAACATCCATCCATCAGCACATAGACTACTAGCTTCCCAATATATCCATCTCCTGTTAGTAACTGCATATATGATTAATACCATTTACTTTATCAGTTAGTAACTATACACAAATGGTTAATAAACATTTCTGCTTAACCAAAACAATTAACATGAATTTCCCAGCAAACCAATGTTTAACAAGCTAGATCATGTAGAGATCTATGTATCTCTCTATGCTACGTGGATCAACAAAAGATGAGCTATCACTTATTCTATTTCTAGAATAAGTAATAAAAGCTTATTTAGTGAATCCTCCCTAATATCGAGAATTAAGCTTTTAATCTTCTGCTTTTTATAGTGTAGTTATATAATTCCTTGCTTATTAATTTCAATCACCGTAACTTCCAAAATTTATATATATATATATATATAACAAAAACATGGAGAGAGCACTCCAGACAATCACATTCAAAAACATATATTGTATATACTATTTGCAACAAATACTTTAGGATAAAGTCCTTAGATCCGATTCCTCTTCATATCTCTATCTGCAGATTTAGGCTAAGGTCAGACTAACGCAGTATTAACGTGCGTTTATCCGCACTAAATCACGGCCGTGCTAGCAGCAAATGACATCCAATGCTGGGCAGCATACGAAGAACGGCCGCACGAAAGTCCGGCTGCGCAACGCAGGTGGCAAACAAACACATTTTTTTGGAGAACGTCAAACCGCTAGTACTGACGTACAGAGTGCGCTGCGTCCACAAGCGGCGTGTGTGCGTGATTAGGAGACGTCAGACGCTGCTAATGTCCAGCCAACATCACGTCCAGACGCAAAAAGGGTTTTATTGATGATCCGTACAAAATCATGGACGAAAATGCCCATCGTATGACCGCTATCGCGTATTCCGTGAAAAAATACGTCCATTCGTTCAATGCACTTTTTCACGGACAACGCGAAAAATGCGTTAGTCTGACCCTAGCCTTAGAAATATTTTGAAGACTCTGGATTTAACAGTACTTGAGATATCTCAATCTATTTCATTGCAAAGTACACACTCATATACATATATTTCTTACATTAATCCCTTAATTTTTCTTTCATACATTACCTGTCCAAGAGATCTGGATTCAATGTTTCTGCAGTTACAGCAGCAATATTCTTTGAATATAATATATTGTTTTGGAATATGTGAAAATTATCAATGTCAGATAATCAATGCATAAGAGTTAGAATTGTGCATTCCCATGGGGGAAAATTTAGGTGTAGTCCTAATTAAGTGAGATGTAATATCCTGAATGCATTGTGTGTCTTGTCCTGGAATGATCTGAATGCATGGTGTCGTGTCCTGGAATGATCTGAATCAATGCATTGTGTGTTGGAATGATCTGAATGCCTTCAACGAACAATACATATCCAGTTATAGTAAATTTGATGTCACTGAAAATCTACCCCTTCATTTAAATATTACTTTATCGAATATAATATTTACTATGCCTCAAGAGGGCAGTGTTGCTCTTCAAATATAATTTCACAAATTTATTTTAATTCCCTTATCTTTGGTTAGAGGTCAATTCACGATCTTATTTTGAACAAAGAACATCTATAGTTATTCCAGACAGTGCGTCTCGGGTTGTCAAAATTAAATTTAATGTCTCTCGTTATTTTTCTCTTCAAAGATTTTAAAGAACTTCTTTATCAGCTAGATTCCTTTCTAGTTGAATCAACAGAAATTCTATTCTTCCGTAATTCTACTATTTACCAGTTATACTCTACAAATATTTGGAGCATCTACTGTAAATATATAGAATATATTGATTATAAAAATATATTTCGTGAATATATTTATACACTTGCATAGAGATTTTAAATATTTTCCTATACTCAAAACAGAAAAATATCTTTAATTCAAGGACTTATTAAAACAAACCAATAAATTTAAATATGACATGTCTGGCACTTAGCTCAGCATTATATCAAATAAAGAGATTTTATCGTCCATAGCATTTATAAAAACACCCATGACTCTTATGGTTCACCTAGCCATGAACTATTTAAAAAAAAATCTCTGTCCATTTCTAAAACTAGATGAAAATTGAGAAAGAAAAGACTTTACATTAAAACAAGATGGCTACAGGCATCCATTTTAATTTTCCATTATAATATACCCGACAAGCTTTGCTAGACATTCTCACACCTCAATTGTAATGACCTCTAAAAGAAAGGGAAAAAATGTTTCCCTCCTCCAATCTACTACCCTGGGCCTAGGCTTAGTTGGCCTATTAGAGATACACTTGCAATGAAACCACTTAGTTGATTCCATTTTTATTGAAAACTTAAAATCACCTGATAAATTTTAGCAATAAACGGCGTGTACACTTTTTTAAAATATCAAACTCCTCACACTCCCTGAATCTGATAATGGTTAAGCTTGACAGCTGGGCCAATCTTTGATATGGGGTTTCCAGCTCAGGTTTGAAATTTCGGTGCCCCTTTCATTTGCACATTTCAGCGATTCGGAGTGCACTGAATCTATGCACCGATAAACCTGCCGAACGCAGCCGCAAACCACCTAACGCTGTTGATAAACCCGCTAAACGATGTTGATCAACATTCAAATAGACCACCAAATGCCTCTGAACAGACTGCCCAGCAGACTGCCCAACGCCATCGAATAAGCAGACCACCCACCAAATGGGTAAAAAAAAATAATTGTAATCAAAAAGTTCGTCAAAAATGTCCCCTGGAAAAATGCTGAATTTTTTTGAATAAAATAAAAATACTTTTTGCTACAAATGAAAAGAATAAAGGATTGAATAAAAATGGGGAATATTTTTTACATTGAGACCTATGGGATTCACGTGTTTGAACCTGTCGAATGAATTCACTGAAAACCTGGGCATTTCGCTAACTTTAAGGTGCTGTTCGGCATTCTCTGAATAGATTAACCATTACTTCTCTAAGGGGCTTTCACTGCTGTCGAATTGCACCGTATTTCGCTTGTGCTGTACAATGAAATTCACCGTTTGGTGCAATTCGGTGGCCAATTTGGCTCTCTTTAAATAACCCTGTAAGCCTTTACATTCCCAGGGCTAAGTCAGCCCCCAGACACCCCACAAAAGGGGAGCAGGGAGCTCAAGGCAGTGTGACCGCTCCATAACATTGAGTGATCACATTGTGTAGGGACAGTTTAAATCTATTCTTCCATTTTATATACAGACTCTTTTTCTCTACTAGCATTCGATAAACCTTTAAAATATATATGAAACTGAAAAGCGTTGTGCTGCTAGGTGTTCAGAAACTCCTGATTTCCATGTTTCTTCGACATATGTTAAAGACAAATGAAAATGTTCTGACAAAACCTCTTTATACCAGTGCATTAGTACCTATGTGCTTAATCCTTTAATTGCTCCACTGAAGGAGGGAGATACAGGTTATTTGGATTATATGTTCATATTATACATTTATAATGGATATTATGTAAAAATCATAATTATCATAACTACAATATATCTTTCTGCTTTCAGCCATCGGTGTTCTCTTAATGGTGAAGATTTGAATAGGCACTGGGTCACGCCAGACAGCAATCTGCAGCCAACCATCTACCACCTTAAAGGTCTATTATACTATCTGAATAGCATTAATAAAACACCTCTGGTAAGTTATACTTTAATTTTCTTTTCCTTTTTTATTTTTTATCTTGAAGTCATTACTTTCCCAAATCGAATCATGAAACGGAAGGACAAGTATGTTTCAAAGGAAATGGTCTTTGTGTGTGGTTGCAAAATGCAATAAATTTACCATGACATTCCCCCAAATTTTAAATGAATACTCATTTGCTTTTGTCTTTGCAGTAACTTGACCTCTTGTGCTCATCAAAGACGTCAAGATTACTGAAACCAAATTTTAATCTCCATAGATTTAGGGGGTTATTCAGAAAGCACCGAAATATTGTCGGTGCTCTCTCATTCCCCCCTGTTTCCCTGTACTTTGGGGAATCAAATTTCCCCACCCTGTGGTGAATTCAGCATTTACCGCAGGGTCCCTCCCTGGAGTGCAGAAAACCTACCACAAACCCGCCGAACCTTCGCTGAAAACCCACTGGAACCGGCTCAAAAAACATGCTGAACACGTCAAAAAATGCCAACAAGCTGCCGAACACCGTGCAGACCAACTGCCGGAAAAAGCCGACAAGCTGATGACCGGGAATAAAATAAAAAATAAAATTAATACGCTTGAAAGTGTCAAATTTTAAATGCTGTTTGTAAACAAAATACTCAAAGAAAATGTCTGGAATTTACATATAAGGTCCTATGAACGATAATAAAAAGGTCTGTTAGCAAAAAGAAAAAATAATTTGCTGAAAAAAATCCTGAAAAAATGCCTAAAGGAACCTAAAAAAAAATCAATAAATAAAGAGACTTTTTTCTGCAGATTAAAATAATAAACTGTTTATTAGATATTGGATAAAAACGGGAATATTTTTTTAACATTGAAACCTATTGGGTTTGCCTGAATAAACCTGTAGAATGAAAGCACCGGACAGCAGGTAATCTTGGCAACTTTTCACTGCTGTTCGGTGTTCTCTGAATAGATTAACCATTGCTTCTCTATGGGGGATTTCACTGCCTTGAAACAGGCACCGTACTTGCTGACTGCTCTCTGAATAGCCGAATGGTTCCGAAATGGCACCATACGGGGAAATTCCCGGTTCAGCGACATTTCGGGGCCAGATCGGCTCTTTCTAAATAACCCCTTTAGAAAATATCCTCCTATGTGCCACATAGAAAGGAGCCACACAGGAACAGAAAGGCAGAAAACAACCACGAAATAAAATAAACTTTCAAGTTTTTGAATCCATAAACTTTTAACGAACTTGATAAAAAAAAAAAATTCTGCCATAAGAGGTCGAACCAGTGTTAATGTCTCAGGCATTTGTCTAATCCTTGGAATAGATTTACGGTTTATTGATGGTTAATCTGGAAATGTGCATCGAGTTCTTTGGGTGATTGCTGCTTGAAAAAAGCGATAATCTTTTAGAGAGAGTATTTCAGAGAATAAGCATTCATTTTCAAATTCACAGCTGAGTACATGGTTAAAATTAAAATTGACAATTGTACAATCAGCAGCTGTTACCTACGCTTCCAACTTAGGCTACTTTCAGACGAGCGTCTTTGGAGAGAGGACGGAACGTCCGTGAAAGTGGATGTTCCTTCCACTCGACGTCCGTCTGGCCACCTCGCTGAGCGCATTCAGTGCGCTCAGCTCTGCAAGGAGAATCGCATATGGAGAATCGCGCTTTGCAGCTCTGTCAACATCCGACCGAGCGCTTTGCCAGAGAGGCTTAGATAACAGACGCTTGTTGTGTGTGCATTTCGTGCACAAGCATGTGACCGACTCCCGTTGCAGCGTCACAACTCTGCGACGAACGCCAGTTAACACGTCAGTACGGGTGCACATAGTGAGTGGCTAAGGTGCATAGAGAATACCTTTAAACCAGGGGTTAGCGGCCTTGGCCCTCCAGATGTTTTGGAACTATATTTCCAATGAGGCTCAACCAAAGCGTGTAAAGTTGAATAGCGCCTATATTTAGTAAGCTCATTATTTGAATAGTACCTATATGGTGATGTACTGCTGTACAGGAGAAGTCAAAACGGGTGACCTATCAACCCCAAAGGTCTCTAGTACAATCAGTACAAGCAAGAAAAGACTTCTACTCACAAATGTATTGGTATTGAAATACTATAACATGGATATATTATACATTATAACCGTATACAAAACACCAAAAAAGAGCACTCCATATCAATGACCACCTTCATCCACCATTTTCTGCAACAAAAAAAAACACACATTTCAAAAATTAAAAAATCCTGACTTAGGTAAAATGATGGGGATTCAGTTAACAAAGTATGATCATAGTTTGCGTAAGCCTGTCACAGTCGCCAATGTACCCCATCGTTGACAGGTCCTATCTAACTTGACCGTATCTGCATTTGCAGAATTAACTCATCATAGAGCTTCCCAGCAGGCACTAGCCTTTATAGGCTGTCACGGTGGGACACACCCGTGAACAGGGAGGGGTGCATACCCAAGAGAGTTGTCAGCTCTCCATATGTATAAAACAAACCACAGGGGGGGTTGCACTCAACCTAAACTTGCAACACGAGCGCGTGCATCTAAGACTTTAAATACAAAACACCAAAAAAGAGCACTCCATATCAATATAACAGTATAGATACAAGTGCCAGTGTTCAATATCAGAATGCTTATACAGTGAATAAATCATCACACTCGTGAATGCATACATATAATAAGGCATAAAGAGAAATGTGGGGAACAGACACAATAGCTAAGATAATAAATAAGCCCTGTCGCTGAAAGCACCCAGATGTAGTCCCCAACTACACCGAATATCAACAATAAAAGAAAAGACAGATGCTCAGCGCTCACGTGCTAACAAAACTGTAAACAGAATATATATATACTAGGTGTAAAGCCTGCCCAGAGGGCAGTCTATTGATAAGTGTGGTGCGTATGAATGTTTGTGGAAAGGAATACACAGCAGCGTCAAGAAACGTTAAATATTTTTAGTGACTATTTTGAATAAATTTCTTTGAATACAACATTTTTAGTGAAGCATGCATCAGTCCCTGGTAATAAGTAGCCTAAATACTATTAAAAATTTTTTTGTTTATGTGAAGTTGTCTTTGTTTTATATTTAAAGGGTTAAGTAGTTTGTGGGGTTTTTGGCACTGTTTTTTTGTTTGGACCTCCAAGGTTGTTTTTTTTTTAAAGTTTTTGTTGTGTTAGTGGGGCCGTTTATTGTGCTCTGCTCAGTGCTCTGTTCAGGGCTCTTGTGCTCCGCTATGTGCTCGTCGGTGCTCTGTTCTTGCGCTCTGTTCAGGGATATTGTACTATGCTTTGCGCTATTTATTGTGCTCTGCTCTGTGTCGTTTATTGTGCTCTGCTCTGTGTTGTTTATGGCTCTGTGTCGTTTATTTTGCTGTGTTCGGCTCTGTGCAGTTTATTGTGGTTTGCTCTGTGCTCTGCCGTTTATGGTGATGTGCTCTTGTGCTCTGCTCTGTGCTCTTATCGGTGCTCTTGTGCGCTGATCGGTGCTCTGCTTGGTGCTGTGCTCTGTGTTGTTTATTGTGCTCTGCTCAGTGCCGTGCTCGTTGTTGTAGCGTTTATTGTGGTCTTGCTCTGTGGTCTGAGCTGTTTATTGTACTGTGCTTGGCTCTGTGCCTTTTATTGTGACGGGCTCTGTGGCGTTTATTCTGTTGTGCTTGGCTCCGTGCGTGGGTCAGTGATGTTTAATGTGCTGGGCTCTGTGCCGTCTATTGTGCTGTGCTCGGCTCTGTGGCGTCTATTGTGCTGTGCTCGGCTCTGTGGCGTTTATTGTGCTCGGCTCTGTGGCGTTTGTGTTGTGCTCGGCTCTGTGACGTTTATTGTGCTTAGCTCTGTGTCGTCTATTGTGATGTGCTTGGCTCTGTGGCATTTATTCTGTTGTGCTCGGTTAAGTGCTTGGCTCTGTGCTCGGCTCAGTGCCGTATATTGTGCTCTGCGCCGTTTTTTTGTGCTCTGCGCAGTTTGTGTTGTGCTTTGTTCTGTGCTCGGTGCCGTTTATTGTGCAGCGTTTGGCTCTGTGCCGTTTATTCTGTTGTGGTCGGCTCTGTGCCGTCTATTGTACTGTGCTCGGCTCTGTGCCGTCTTTTGTACTGTGCTTGGCGGCGTTTATTGTGCTTGCTCTGTGGCGTTTATTCCTTTTTGCTCGGCTGTCTTGGGCTCGGCTCTTTGCCGTATATTGTGCTCTGCTCTGTTTATTGTGCTCTGTGCCGTTTTTGGTGTTGTGCTTGGTTCTGTGCTTCGCTTTGTGCCGAATATTGTGCTCTGCTGTTTATTGTGTTGTTCTTGGTTCTGTAGGTGAGTATGTGCTCTCCACACCCACCCTGCTTGCTCGGCCGGTATCCAAGCTTAGGTGAGCCCCCGGCTTGGCTTGGGCCTAGAGGACCTGTCGAGCCGGGGACTCGCCTGAGCATGGAGGCCGGTCGAGTTGCATGCTCGGGCGTCCTCCAGGCTCAAGCGAGTCCCCGGCTCGGCTGGGCCTCTAGGCCAACGCCAAGCCGGGGGCTCGCCTAAGCTTGGATACCGGCCGAGCAAGCAGGGTGGGTGTGGAGAGCACATACTCACCTACATTAGCCCTGAGCTCCAGCGGTGACTGTCCTCCGGCTGTCGCAGGCTGCTCGGCCGGCCTCCAGGCTCAGGCGAGCCCCCGGCTTGGCTTGGGCCTACAGGCCCAGCCGAGCCGGGGGCTCGCCTAAGCCTGGAGGCCGGCCGAGCAGCCTGCGACAGCCACCGCTGGAGCTCCGGGCCAATGTAGGGGGATGTTGCCTACACATACTCACCGACATCGGCCCTTAGTTCCTCCAGCGATGGCGGTCCCGCTTCCAGCGTCCTCTCTCTCTTCGTTGGTCGCCGCATGATGTAACGAATGCCTTTGACCCCGGCATTTTGACCCGGGGTCAAAGGCTTTCGTGACGTCATACCGGCGACCAACGGAGAGCGAGAGAGGACGCTGGAAGCGGGACCGCCATCGCTGGAGGAGCTAAGGGCCGATGTCGGTGAGTATGTGTTGAACCGGTGGAGGACTCGAGGCCGATGTAGGTGAGTATATGCTCTCCACACCCACCCTGCTTGCTCGCCGGTATCCAAGCTTAGGTGAGCCCCCGGCTTGACTTGGGCCTAGAGGACCTGTCGAGCTGGGGACTTGCCTGAGCATGGAGGCCGGTCGAGTTGCATGCTCGGGCGTCCTCCAGGCTCAAGCGAGTCCCCGGCTCGGCTGGGCCTCTAGGCCAACGCCAAGCCGGGGGCTCGCCTAAGCTTGGATACCGGCTGAGCAAGCAGGGTGGATGTGGAGAGCACATACTCACCTACATTAGCCCTGAGCTCTCAGCGGTGACTGTCCTCCGGCTGTCGCAGGCTGCTCGGCCGGCCTCCAGGCTCAGGCGAGCCCCCGGCTTGGCTTGGGCCTACAGGCCCAGCCGAGCGGGGGCTCGCCTAAGCCTGGAGGCCGGCCGAGCTGCCTGCGACAGCCACCGCTGGAGCTCCGGGCCAATGTAGGGGGATGTTGCCTACACATACTCACCGACATCGGCCCTTAGCTCCTCCAGCGATGGCGGTCCCGCTTCCAGTGTCCTCTCTCTCTTCGTTGGTCGCCGGCATGATGTAACGAAAGCCTTTGACCCGGCATTTTGACCCCGGGGTCAAAGGCTTTCGTGACGTCATACTGGCGACCAACGGAGAGAGAGAGGACGCTGGAAGCGGGACCGCCATCGCTGGAGAAGCTAAGGGCCGATGTCGGTGAGTATGTGTAGGCAACATCCTCTTACATTGGCCGGAGCTCCACCGGTGGCTGTCCTCTGGCTGTCGCAGGCTGCTCGGGCGTCCTCCAGGCTCAAGCGAGTCCCCGGCTCGGCTGGGCCTCTAGGCCAACGCCAAGCCGGGGGCTCGCCTAAGCTTGGATACCGGCTGAGCAAGCAGGGTGGATGTGGAGAGCACATACTCACCTACATTAGCCCTGAGCTCCAGCGGTGACTGTCCTCCGGCTGTCGCAGGCTGCTCGGCCGGCCTCCAGGCTCAGGCGAGCCCCCGGCTTGGCTTGGGCCTACAGGCCCAGCCGAGCCGGGGGCTCGCCTAAGCCTGGAGGCCGCCGAGCTGCCTGCGACAGCCACCGCTGGAGCTCCGGGCCAATGTAGGGGGATGTTGCCTACACATACTCACCGACATCGGCCCTTAGCTCCTCCAGCGATGGCGGTCCCGCTTCCAGTGTCCTCTCTCTCTTCGTTGGTCGCCGGCATGATGTAACGAAAGCCTTTGACCCGGCATTTTGACCCGGGGTCAAAGGCTTTCGTGACGTCATACTGGCGACCAACGGAGAGAGAGAGGACGCTGGAAGCGGGACCGCCATCGCTGGAGAAGCTAAGGGCCGATGTCGGTGAGTATGTGTAGGCAACATCCTCTTACATTGGCCGGAGCTCCACCGGTGGCTGTCCTCTGGCTGTCGCAGGCTGCTCGGCCGGCCTCCAGGCTTAGGCGAGTCCCCGGCTCGGCTGGGCCTGTAGGCCCAAGCCAAGCCGGGGGCTCGCCTGAGCCTGGAGGCCGGCCTAGCAGCCTGCTTGGCCGGAGGAGGTCACCGCTGGAGCTCAGGGCCGATTTAGGGGAGTATGTTTTGGGAACTTCGGCCTGAGCTCCAGCGGTGACCGTCCTCCGGCTGTCGCTGGCTGCTCGGCCGGCCTCTAGGCTTAGGCGAGTCCCCGGCTCGGCTGGGCTGTAGGCCCAAGCCAAGCCGGGGGCTCGCCTGAGCCTGGAGGCCGGCCTAGCAGCCTGCTCGGCCGGAGGAGGTCACCGCTGGAGCTCAGGGCCAATTTAGGGGAGTATGTTTTGGGAACTTCGGCCCTGAGCTCCAGCGGTGACTGTCCTCCGGCTGTTGCTGGCTGCTCGGCCGGCCTCTACGCTTAGGTGAGTCCCCGGCTCGGCTGGGCCTGTAGGCCCAAGCCAAGCCGGGGGCTCGCCTGAGCCTGGAGGCCGGCCTAGCAGCCTGCTCGGCCGGAGGAGGTCACCGCTGGAGCTCAGGGCCGATTTAGGGGAGTATGTTTTGGAACTTCGGCCCGGAGCTCCAGCGGTGACCGTCCTCCGGCTGTCGCTGGCTGCTCAGCCGGCCTCTAGGCTTAGGCGAGTCCCCGGCTCGGCTGGGCCTGTAGGCCCAAACCAAGCCGGGGGCTCGCCTGAGCCTGGATGCCCGCCGAGCAGGCCGCGACAGCCGGAGGACGGTCACCGCTGGAGGATCGGGGCTTGCGGCGTTTAAACACACGGGTAGCTGAGCGCGGCTCGTGCCGATTTTTTTTTTTTTTGCAGGCGGCCGGCACGCGCAGCTACCTGTTTGTTTTAACGGCCACTTTCAAATGTCCGTCGCGCATGCGCAGACCGCTTTTGGCGACGGACACTTGAAGGCTTACTCTTTTATAGTATAGATATGTATCATACATACATATACAGTGGATGTTCTGTGGATGTGACAGTTCGTATATTTAGAATACAGAATCGTCTGTAGGATGATCCATAGAATATTCCTATGAAAAAGAGGAGTACACAATAGTGAAGTCCAGCAATCACAAAAATATTTAAGAAAAAAGGGATAGAACCCACTCACACTTTCCTGAGCCTCACTAGGCTTGATGAATTCGCCTGCGGGTGTTTCAATTGGCTCACCCAGTAGCCCTCCACGATTCGCTGATCGGGCTGTTCTGATGTTCTTGGGAATCCCAAGTGGTTCGCAGGTCCTACGTGGAAACACAACTCCTCGGGAAGCCTGAACGAGAACTCGGATGGAACCGGAGGTGAGGAAGCCAAATGGATGGGGAGCCAGCTAGGAGGATGGTGGGGAAGATGGTGTCTGTCCTCTCCTCCTCCCCACCATCCTCCTAGCTGGCTCCCCAACCACTTGGGATTCCCAAGAACATCGGAACAGCCCGATCGGCGAATTGCGGAGGGCTACTGGGACCTATGAACCACTTGGGATTCCCAAGAACATTGGAGCAGCTTGATCAGCGAATCGTGGAGGGCTACTGGGTGAGCCAATTGAAACACCCGCAGGCGAAGTCATCGAGCCTAGTGAGGCTCAGGAAAGTGTGAGTGGGTTCTATCCCTCTTTTCTTAAATATTTTTGTGATTGCTGGACTTCACTATTGTGTACTCCTCTTTTTCATAGGAATATTCTATGGACAATCCTACAGACGATTCTGTATTCTAAATATATGAACTGTTACATCCGTAGAACATCCACTGTATATGTATACACATAATCTGTTTACAATTTTGTGAGCACTGAGCATCCGTCTTTTCTTTTATTATATAATAAGGCATGCATATATTTAGAAATTCTTGGGTAGGGTCTGGTAACCATAAGGCCTCATGTGAAGTACATGTAAAGAGAAAAAGAGGGAATAAATGTAAACTCACCAGTCTCTCTCATGGCTGAGAAACGGCATGAGGATATGCGGTTGCTTAAAAAGCAGCTCTTGGTGTCATTAGGTAGGACTCACCTGACCAGAGGTGACATGGCAGGTGAGCTCACACTTTAATGGCCGTTCAAGTAAACCAAAACCTCTGTTTTGTTTCGCATGGAACCACAGTGGTGAGCGCCGATGACATTGAACACTGGCACTCGCATGTATACTGTAAAATTTTATAATATATCAATGTTATAGTATTGGAATGCCAAGATTCATCTGTATATACATTTGTGCGCTTGTAGAAGTATTTTCTTCTAGCTTCAACCAATCTAATGAGTGGATGAGCATCATGGGAGATGTAGCTCCAAAACATCTGGAGGCCAAGGTTGCTGACCCCTATTTTAAACCATGAGAATTAACTAAATGAGGTGATATTGAGAGCGGAGGCTCAAAAGTGAGCCAAGGCAACTCAAAAGAGCTTTTACAATGTGATGCAGCGATATCAATAGTGCCCCTCAGCCCTCGCTCAGAAGTAGCGTCCTGTAAGCATAGGAAGCTAGAGTCTAAGACTGTTGTAAACCTAAACAGAGCTCTGGTAAACTTGCCAGAACCATTAAAGTCTATGGGGATGATACGTTTAACCTCTGGTTAATTTTGTACCAGGCTTGGGATCTAGCCCTTGGAAACTTGCCAGAATAAAGCATGGAGCCCATAATTGTTACAAGAGATGCTTAACCCCTTAACTCCACGGCTCTTGCAGGTGGGCTTAAATACAGCAGGGCAGCATAGCACGGCCCGCGGCTTTCTGGCCCTCCTCTGGCCCACCTCCCTTCCCAGCGGGCTGATTGCCATCATTGGCTGCAGGATGGCTGCCTGAGTTCAGACCATGAAGATGTCAATAGACGACCCGTATCGCTAAGGGGTTAAGAACTGTCAAAGAACAACAGATTTGGGTTGAATTAACCGGATTATTCTCCTTCGAAATAATCTGGCAGCAAGGCAATATAGTGTCAAGTGATATGAGCAGTAGGTAATTGCCTTTTCTATACATAGTCTTCTATTGGAATAAAAATGAAATAAAGCAAGGTAAATTCACCTATAAACTTTTCTGTTTGTTTTTGACATTTCCATGAGCGTTAGGTCAAACCATAAAGCTAAAATCTGTAGATATTGTTATTTGTGTTAAGTGGTTCACTGCGGTGTTCCTTAAATGTAATGTGTTTCTGAAAATGTGAGTGTTTTTATTGCAGAATAAACACATTTAAGAAAAACACATTTCTTGATGTACATAAACCTCATTCAAAATAAGTCTTAAAGTTCCCAATTTGTTTCTTTTCAAAAGCGTCTGATTGCCCCTGTATTTTAAGTGACCATTTTTAGCACCGTTTTGTTTTCTGCTCCACATTTCTTTCTAATGCAGCACAGTTTGGCTTCCTTAATACATTCATTGAGTTAGGTTTAGTTCAGGTTTAGTGCACTCACAAAACCTATGTCAGCTGTGAATATTTATAAGCGCCTAATAGGACATAAGTGCCTGCAAACCGCGTGAGTTTCTGAGTTAGAAAACAAGTCACTTATTTTTCAAATCTTTTCGGTTTCTTGATAACAAAGAACACTTGGTTCCTGGTAAACTGCTTTTCCCCCCCTTTAGTTTGTTAGTATAACAACAAAATCTTTTTTCTGCCGAACCCTCATGCCTTCCAATAGACGACAGAATACGGTTACACTGATTTCTTTCCATCTTTGATAATGCATCGATTTTTAGCTTACGAGCAATGCCAAGTGTGTTCTCAAGATCTCTTTTTCAGATTGTGGGAAGATTACAGCCACTGCCTTATAATCCTTTGATTTGTGTTTGCTTCATAATTCCAATGTACTGTGGTGTGGATCTTATCCTCCATGGTTCAGAGGATTGAATACAAATAAAGACTGCGGCGAGCTTTCAGCATGAAATAGTTTTAAAGTGGACCTGTCATGACAAATATGTCTTTCTATCTTTTTATAGGCAATACGTATTCATTTCTATATTGCAAACTGGCTTCTGCATGCTTCAATAAATATTCATAATGTCTTTATATCTTTTGAACTTCTATGACTATCAATATGCTGGATACATGCCAATCCCCTGAACATAAACTCCAAGAATGTCATGATTGGCAATTTGGAAGAAAGGGGCTACACAAGTTATACTGTCACATTCATAAATATGTAACTTTGATATGGAATTATGAAATGATATTATACTTATATTTATTGCCTGATAGGGGGTTATTCACTAAACGCCAGTGTTGCTAAAATCGTCAGTATTGCAGCACTGCAAAACGCTGGCTCTTCTCAAGCACAGCAAAAGGAGGAGCTTCACTCTAAAGCTTCTCTTTTTGCTTTTTAGTTTTGAGAAATGCCAACGTTTCTTGGCACCACCAAACCACAATTTTAGCCAGGTTTTTGCATCACCCAGCAATTAGTGGATAACCCCCATAATAATTTTGTGGAATTTACACATTAGAAGTGTTGTTTTCTATAAATTTACAGATTTTAAACAAACCTAATTCATTACATTTATTGTATCTATTTAGACCTATTCATCTTGCGGCGCACTCCTAAGGGAGCAAAACATTGTCAAGTCACACCAGCTTTATTTCGATGCTATATTTTATTATATAAACAACAAGTATCAGGATGTTCTGATTGTTCTAAAAGTTCTATTTAATAATACATCTCCCCTTTGTACCATTGCACCATTACTCCCACATTGTGTCGCTATTTTGTTATTCTCACAAATCATTCTGAAATTGTATAGCAAATTTCCATAGCACACCATTCGAGCTGCATCGGGGGAACGTTAAAAAAATAACAATGAGAGATGCACTAATAAATAAAAAAACAATTAAGCAACTGTAGTGGGTGCTCAAAAGACCTAGAGCATGCCCAGGCTCCCAGCATACATACAGTAAAAGAGAAGGTCCAGGTATTCCCCTTAGGTGTCATACAGCTAACTTTATAAAGAAATTTGTGACATTTCTGCCATAACATGCCCTTGGGAAAGGCCTTGTTATGGTCGAACTGTCGCTAATTTCCCAATAAAGTTTTGATGTCTGACTAAGTGGAGTGCTTCCTCTAGTGTTCCTTCACCGCCCAAGGGGCTAAAATTGTGACGTTTTGGCTCTAGGTCTTAGTCATGCCGAAATGTCACAATTTTAGCCCCCTTGGCGGTGAATAAAGATTCCTTTTATTGCCACTTTGGTGTGGCCCATCGTTTTTGTAAAAGTCTGGTTCAGGACAGCAGATCCCCTGATGGAGCACCCACAAGATTACCAAAAGACAGGTTTGCTCCCACTGTGGTAGCCACGCTTTTCAGCCTCTAAATATATATATATATATATGTATATATTATTTTTTTTTGAGAAAGGATCTTACCAGGAAGGATACACTGAGATTTCTCTCATTTTCAAGTATGTCCTGGGTGGCGAGTATGTACTGTTAGATGTCTTACCCAAGGACACTTACTGGAGAGGTGCTCTTGCCGGGATTCAAACCTGTCTCTCTACGGTCACCACAGTTATAGAGCAGTGATGTTACCTCTACTCCACCCAACCGGTACTAGATTCACTAGGGATCCCTGCTGGATCTAGGAATGAGCTGTGAGGTCTATTGGGGCTCTATCAGCCTCAAAAAGCTAAAAGTCAGCAAGGGATAGATTAATTGTGGTCACTTTTTTAAAGATGTGGCCCCTAGGCAATCCAACCCTTGGTGGTTTTAAAATTTAAGAGCTGATAGAGCCCAATGAGATTGCACGGCTAATTTACAGGTCTATCAGGGAACGCTAGTGAATCTCAGTATATAGTATACAGTATATAGTATTTGTAGGAATACATACGTGGTATCCATCTGTTAGACAGCATGGGGATATTATACACAATAATAACAACCCTTTTTGAGGTCAGCTAAGAGACCCTTGTAAACACCGGATTCGTTAATCTACGATAAAGTAATATATTTTCCAAAGAATTGAAGAGTTCTTAGTTAGTGGTATGTGCTTTATAAATTGGACTCACACAGTTATCTCTTATTGGCCAACATAGATCATGACGGAAACTAAAGCAATTTGGCTTTAAACTCTTTTAGTTTCAAAGATTTCCAGACTTAACAGCATAAAGATTCCTTCCATTGAATACAAGAACTGTATTGGACATAGAAATTTATGTTCTATATAGAATATTAACCAATTGATTTCTGATTTGTTTTCTCAATATGGTCAATATAAGCAGATGTCATATATACATACAGCTTCTTGTAACATATTTATACCTTTCATGATATCTGTAGGTTTTTTGTGATTACCATGGTCATTCCCAGAGGAAAAACATGTTTTTCTACGGATGCAGTATTAAAGAGACCCTCTGGCAGGCGGGTTGCGCTGTGGATTCATCTATTTTTATAGAAGATGTTGGCTATCGAGTACGTATACATCAACAGCTACCATAAGTGTTTATTTCTTGTTTCTCATATGCATTGATACTTTTTGGATTAAAAAAAAATGGGTATATGGCAGAATGTATATAAAACTAGGTTGGTACAAGTATATATTATATACCTGTCACATTGACAATAAAAATAATATTATATACTGGTGCTAGATTTGGTAAGAAGCTCTCCCCACACCGAGAGAAAGATACATTATAGGAAATCTATATTCATGTTTTGTTTTTTTTTACAAATATTTTACCTTTTTTTTTTTTTTTGCTATTATTTTATAAACTCATATAAAATGTGCCTGGAGTGAATGCATGAAATGTTCCACATGGGGAACATGTAATAATTTTAGTCATTAGACACTCGGTGAGACTGAGAGTTAAATAAACTGAGATCGTATTTTTAAACTGGACCTTTTGGTGATTTTAAAAGTAAGCCTAAATAAATAAATCCAGTATAGAATTTGAAATGCGATTAACCCTTTCACTGCTGACGACGTGTGGAACACGTCCTCATTGATGCACGTTACATGCTGAGGACGTGCCCCCCACGTCATCAGCTGTGCGGGACCCCCGGCGGAGATACTCACCTCTCTATCTGGGGTCCCGCGGCATTCTGACTTAAGCGTCCTCAGACGCTGAAGTCAAGCTCCTCCCGTCGTAAATGACGTCATCGCGCCATGCGCGATGACCTCATTTCCAGGCGACCCCCCGGCAATGCCGGGAGATAGCCTGGAAGGGAGGGGGGATCCGTTCGGATCCCTCTCCCTCCCGATCGGGAAGGAGCAGCGCTAAAAGCCAGGCACCGCTTAAAAGGGGAGAGTCTCCCCTTTTAAGCGGTGCCTGGCTTTAACCCCTCAAGCGCCGAGTTGCACTTCAGCGCCTTGCGGCGCCGAAGTGCAGCCTTTCTCTGGTGGGGGCCGCCATCTTGGATGGCGGCTCCACCCCCGGGTCTCCCCTCGCTGCCTGATGTCATCACGCATAGCGTGATGATGTCAGATAGCCGGGGAACCCCTAGCTGCTGGGGGATTTCCCAAGGAAATCCCCTGGTGGAGATAGGGGGTTCTTGTGAACCTGAGCATGGCCTTTCGAATGATACCCAACATGACTAGGTACAAAGTAAAAAAATAAATAAAAAAAATAATAATAAAAATAATAAATAAATTAAAAAAAATAAATAAATAAAAAAACTTTTTTTTGTGTGTTGTTTTTATTAATGCAGCAATATTGTTCACATTTCAATTATAATGTGAACAATGATGCTGCACTAATGATTTTTTTCTATGGGGTGCGTTTGCTAAAAATCACGTAATTCCCCCCACAAAATGTAACAAGTCCCCATTTCAAATTTTTCTACAAGCGCACCCCATAGAAAACATAACCGCAAATGCTCATGTGATAAAATGTGAAAAAAAAAACTTTACACACTGCAGATGATTAAAAATTCAATTTTTATTGTATTTTTTGTTATAATATACAGGCAGGACATGACATATACATATAAAAATGATATATTATGAATCTGCGGAGTCTGCCAGAAAGAATGATATATAATATGTCTGGATCATTTATTAAAATGTGGCTTTAAATCGCGTTTAAACATGATGAGCGAAAGCGGTAAAAATGAGCTCAGCACACAGTAGTGAAATGCCTCAGCAGTGAAGGGGTTAAAATGATTTATTTTATGCCTATAAGAAGTTAATCAATTCTTAAACTCAATCTTGCCAAAACTGAAATTCTCGTTGTTCCTTCCTCCAAGAAAAACTCAATGCCACCTATCTCTCTACGAGTAAATGGAACGCTCCATTAGCCCGATGTCTCAAGCTCTCTGCCTTGGTGTCACTTTAGATTGTGACCTAACATTCTCTTCCCACATCCAGACAGTAACCAAATCTTATTACTTTCAACTCAAGAACATTGCCTGCGTCCGCCCCTTTCTGAATCAAGATAACGCGAAGGTGAACTTGTTATTTCACGGCTCGATTACTGCAACTCGCTCCTTATTGGCCTCCCAATGCCCACACTGCCCCTTTGTAATCTGTTATGAATGCAGGCGCCAGGGTGGTTATTCTCACCAGATGCACTTTGTGTACCTCCCCTCTCTACCGGTCCCTCCATTGACTTCCTGTACGTGTCACAATACAGTTTAAAATACTGACACTCATGTTCAAAACGCTCAATAACTTGACCCCCCCTTACGTGTCTTCGTTACTACGCAAGCAATTCCCATCTAGACATCTCTGCCTGTCCTCTGTCTATACCAGTGCTGCCAACTCTTGTCTCCAAGACTTTTCACGGGCAGCACTGGTCCTGTGGAATGACTTGACTCGCCCTATCAAACTCTCCCCTAATCTTTAAGCCTTCAAGAAATCCCTCAAAACCCATCTCTTCAGGTTAGCGTACCACATCACTGATGCAACTCATCCCTCTGCTCACCTACTCACACATGATTGAAGCCACTTCCACTGCCCCACCATTCCTGAACTGCTGGCACTAATGATTCTGACATCCATTAAAGCTCCCCTTGTCTTCCTCTACCCCAGTCCTTCCAGACCGTAAGCTCCTATGAGCAGGGCCCTCTACACCTCTTTTTTCCATCCTATGTCCATTTATCTGTATCTTGTTCCCTTTCGGTTATTGTAAAGCGCTACAGAAACTGTTGGCACTATATAAATGATGTTATTAATAATGATGATAATAATAATAATTGTTCAGCAGCTTTCAGATCTCGGCTGTGACCCTTATTTTTCTTATTCACAGCTTGGGGGGGGGGTGGAAATTCTTCCCATTGTTTTCAGTGAGAGGGAGAAAGAAGTGGGTTGGAATCATTTTACAGAGATAGAAGATGGAAGACAACTGAAACTCAATGTTTAAATTGCATGGCATTCAACTGAAAATAAATTATTTACTGATCATTTTCCAACATTTCAAGAAAACCATGATGTAGGTTGGTTGTAGAATAATTAGGGTACAATCCAAAATTACAAAAACATCCCTTTGAATTAGATACTTACTGGTTAAAAAGCCAGTGTTTTTGCTATATCAGGTTAATAGGTTATCTGTTCATATAGTAATAAGGTGATGCTTATTATGAAATGTAAATAATGTTTATAGATTTTTACTTGTTACATAGCCCTGCTTACATGGCATCCATTGAACTATCATTAATAAAAAATACATTTTACCTTGGGTTTTAGCCTTTATTTTGATCAAATGGTTCCATGATGTGTGTTTTCCTGTAGGCTTTACCAAAAATATTGGATAAAATCACTCCAGCATTTTCTATGGCAAATAGCAGCTTCTTGGTGGAAAAATCACGAGCATCAACGGCTAGAGTTGTGGTGTGGCGAGAAATTGGCGTGTTGAGAAGTTACACCATGGAGAGCACCTATTGTGGATTCAATCAAGGCTCATACAAGGTATGACATTTGTGTGGGTAACTATCACGTTTAATCAAAATTACTATGAATGACAAAATAGACATAGTATCTGTCTTTTCAGTAAAGATTTGTTTATAAATTAGGATATGCGTGATGACCATAAATGTATACAGGATACATTCAACCGAGGGAGGTAGTTTTGACACAGTGTGCCTTTTTGTGTCACTGGTCTAAGCTTCATTCTACAGCTTGGGTATTGTAATTTGCTGTCCTTGATGGATCAACCTTTTACTATGACATATTTCATGTGATAAATAACTCTGATAAATGGATCTCATGTCATCTATGCACAGTCTTTCTAACGCATATAAACACTTCCCGAATCAATCGCCCATCTTCCCCATGAAGGGTAGAATCTAACAAGTTAGGCTATCAACACCATCTGTTTCTTTGTGTCTCAATCTGTCACCGATGTGTAGACTGTATCTCCAGAGCGCAGCAGTACAACACTGACCTTTTATGAAATTAGATTAATATCAAAAACCGACAACATATACATATACAATATTATGTAATTTGAAGATAAATGTACAATTTTACTCACCTAGCTGATAAAGTATGCTTATTTAAAAAAATTTAGATTAAATTGCAGTTTGAAATGATCCGAAACGGAATGAAATTATCCGAAACAAAACAAATTCATTGGCCGTGCCCTTGTCTATCATTTAACACCCATATTTCTCAGCAACTCGTGTCATACTTTGTGGGTGTTAAGTGATAATCCCAGTGCCAGTGGTGCAACATGCTGCACTGGTACTAGATCCAGGAGTACATAGGACTCTATGTATACAGACACAATCGTACTCGAGCTATGCAGGAGCTTGCACAAGGGAGGTCCACCCGGGGATGATGGAAGGACTATTTGTTCCCAGTGTTCAACTGCCCCAGCAGAGAGGAAGTGGTGGATCACGCAGAGGGATCTGAGGTGAGTATGGGATTTTTTGGTGTGTTTGGCCTATATTGTTTTTCTTTTTAGCAGGTGCAAATAGAAAAGGAGCTGGTTGGAACAGCTCGTTCTTCATCATCTTTGTGCACACTACAGGCTCCTATATAAAGTAGAGGAGACGTAATTGTACAGACGGCTGGTACTATATAGCAACACTTGCGGCTTGAAGAGAATAAGCCATGAAAAAAATAAGCAGGGTGCTCGTGCTGTAATGTGATATGGCTCAAGTGCTCTGCTTAATGGTAACATGGGAATAAGGCCTCAGTGTTTTAGAATTCAGCAGCCTTCAGGATACTGCAGACTCAGTTTCCTGCTCCTTACCTTCCTCATTCATAGAAAGTGTTGAGTTTCTGTGCAGTTGGAAGAACATTGATATTCAAGAGCTAAGAGACTGGAAGACATGATGCTCAGATGAAGAGCACAAAACATTCATCCATCTATTTTTTAACTAAAATGCTAATAAGTTGGTGAGTCTTTTGAACGACGTAAAGAAACTCCCGACGCAATTGTTAATGAAAATTATATAACTAGGGCACAGTGGAAGAGTACTAGAATATGCCTTTAATGGCTGTCCAGGAACAATGTAAACTAATGGAGATAGAAGATGGAAGAAAACTCAAACTCAATGCTTAAATTGCATGGCATTCAACTGAAAATAAATGATTTAATGAGCATTTTCCAACATTTAAAGAAATGTTACATGCTACAATGTAAATACATGACCCACCATTGTGACATGTTAAAAGAGCTAAACTGGCCGTCGCTGGAATCCAGACGCACCCTTCCCCTTTCCAACCTGGTGTTTAAGAGCTTTTCTGGGAAGCTGCCACCCTACCTGAATAGACTGCTTCCCCCAGCAGCTCCCTCATCCTATAACCTCCGATCCAGGACCTGCACCTTACTTACAATACCACAATACAAAAAGAAAGTGGCTCGATCCTCATTTTCCTACAGAGCATCACAATTATAGAATAAACTCCCAGATGATATCAAATCTTCCCCCAGTCTTAAGTCACTCGAGATCTCTTTTGATATGCCTTGATACAGAATGCACCTTTAAACATGAAACATAGTGATTATATTTCCTACATATTTATTTTCTGTTAATGTGTAGTGTTTTTTTTTTAATATCTTGCATTTTGTTACTTTGTATTTCTGTATCTACTGTTTCAAAAATTCAATGTTCTTGAACACATGACGTATTTGGAAACGAGCGAAACCTCAATGTATCCTTCCTGGTAAAATACTTTTATAAATAAATTAAAAGATCATATTTTGATATAGTTCACCTACAACTCAAGGACACATGGTTTTACCCCATGGATTATCTCTAGAATTAAAACTTAATACATAAAAGCACCAAATTACAATGAACAAATCATAACTCTGACAAATGAGTCAGCTGATGTGATATATTCTCTTATATACAGTAGAGTTTTGCAACAGAAAAAATGACATAAAATATGATTTTGACATTTAATACACTTGGTATCCCCTGAAAAATACACTGAACAAGATAACGGCAAGTTGATTGTGTTATCACATTGATAAGTTTCCTGTATTTTCTACAAACATCAAATCTACATATATCCTATGCATACCAGAATTCTATATAAATGTATCAGGCCAAAACAAAGTCTTAGCCCTTTTAGCCCGTTTAAATTTTAATATCTTAAATGGCAGTGATCAATTGAAAATATCTGATGTATTCTATTTTACTTTACCGAGTAGCACATCTTTCAGAGAACTGTGACCTTTATATATTCCTTAATATTCTTTAATAGCTCTTTATAAAGATTTTATACAGGATAGTGCATTATTTATCATACGTGATAGCTGTGCGCTCACAGAGTAAAAATACTTTCCTTAATGTTGCATTTGTGGCTAATTTAGAGTGGATTTATTCAATACGGACATTTCCATGAAACATATTGAGTAATAAAGCACATCTACGCTCTCCCTTTAGACTAAACACCATTGGATTTATAATATTTTTTTTATGGAAGCTTACGTCAATGTTAAGCATCGTCCCATGATTGTTTAGCACTCATATTCATCTGGTGAGGATATTACCCTCCACGAAAACTGTCTCCGGGGAGATTTATTTCTCTTTTCGATAACTGAAATAAAAATATTGATCCTACCCATTATATGACAAAACATATTTTGAATAATGTTATTTTTTTTCCTTTTCACATGCAAGAAAGTCTACGTTAGCACTTATAATAAATCTGCGCTACATGACAGGAACAGAGCACTTCCAGCAGATTTTTTTGCAGTTTATGCAGGTTTATAAAGAACATGTAATGTACATTTCCATTTATTTGAAAATATTATGATGTTATGTAAGAGTTTTTACATAATATGTGTTAAACAGTTACAACAGAAAAAAAAATAGTGTAGGTTGATCTGAAAATTATGTCAAACATGCCTGGATGTTTTCCTGAAGAAGTATCAGGAGCAGGAGTTCTCGCTCAAAATTTCATACTAGTATTTCTGTAATAATATGTATAAGATTTCTATTCCACATTTGTTCTTACTAAGTAGAACCAAGAAAATATTTCAGCCTTATTTAGGATTAAAAGGCCCATTAAATTATAATTTAATCTTAGCAAGCAAACAACACAGGCAATAATCCTACAAATCAGGACCCACATTGGAAGGTGTCAATAAGAGATATCAATTTTGAAAATGTATCTGGTGCCTGGTATACTTTTCCAGCCTTAAAATATGTAAAAAAGCAGTAGACCCAGCAAGGGAACTTAAGGATGGGGCAGTGTGTTTCACCCATTTGCTGTGGAGTGCTTGTGTGAAAAGTCCAGTCCCACTGTATTGCATTAAACGTCTCCCATGCACCCTGCACATTACTTATTGTTAAGGCGAAGACTGTCCTCTTCTGTTTCTAATAAAAAAGAGAAAATGTGTACTTGGCACTAACCACATACAACAGCAACACTCCCAAAATGCATATAAATGGTGGTCACCAGGCCCTGACTGGCCATCGGGCATACCAGTCGTTTGCCCGGCCGCTAGCTTCCCCTGCCCCTGGTCGACATAACCAGCCGCTCAGTGAGGCAGCCTAGACCAACTGAAGATGGAGGCTGGCCATCCGGAGCGCCCTATAACCTAATCAGATGGAGTCACCAGCCATCAGCCCACACTGATTAGGTCACAAGGCACGCTGCGTGACGTCTGCCACCAGGACATAGGGTGACAGAAATCACGCAGCATGCCCTGTGACCTAATCAGAGGAGGCCAGCCGCCATCCTGAAGTCCACAGGGCCACATATCCACAGTAATGTGCAATGTTTATGAGGATGTCACAGAGCTCCATAGTAATGTAGAGTGTTTTGAGGGTATCACAGATATCCACAGTAATGTGCAGTGTCACAGAGCGCCACAGTAATGTTTGGTGTGCATGAGGATGTCACAGAGCTCCACAGTAATGTTCGGTTTGCTTGAGTGTATCACAGAGCTCCACAGCAATAAAACTCACAGTAATGCGCGCTATGTAGAAAAAAAAGTGGGCTGCTCAGTCCAAAATACCTGTGCATATTCTGTCCCTGTCCGGGCCTGTTGGTCATCCACAAGCAGCTTCTTCTGAGTGGGAACCTCCCACTTCACCTAAACAATCTTTGGGTCCATAGGGACTGATATGACAGAATTGAGCCCATGAAATGGTATATGAGTGAGAAGGAACAGGGTACTGCTGTATGCTGGAGACAAAAGTGGTAGTCGAATAGAGGACCGAGGTCAAGGCAGGCAGCTGGCAGTTGTAGTCGATTAACAAGCAAAGAGGTCTGGCCAGGCATCTGGCACGAGTAATCAAAAGACCAGTCCGGGGTCAGAATACAAAGGCGACAAAACATACATCTTTAGGAGGCAGCTAACAGGAGTTACCGCTGCAATCATGGAGCAGTTCCTAAGGGGAGATACACACTTTTATAGGTAGGGGCCTAAGGGGCTCCTTGTACCCTTCAAATGACATTACTGGCACCATTAATAGGTGATGCACACCTGCTGCTATATTGGTAGAGGCAGGATATGCACCTACTGTCGTCTTGGGGTTGGTGCAGGCCTGAAAACTGATGCTTCTCCTGGCTTCATTTGGAGTCTGAGAAAAGGTGGAGCAGGGCCTGGATTCCACCGAATGCTGCAGATTGGCAGCAGCATGACAGCCAGAGTGCCCCTGAACATTGCAGGAGAATGACTGTGAGCGGCCTTGAGGCACGCACTGAGGTGACCACCAGATGATGAGTAGGCCCAGCCTGGCATTGGCTGGCAAAGTGCCCTGACAGTTCTATTTGTCATTATTGGAAGTGACACGATAAGACGGAGATGAATATTCTACGTGCTTCGTTCATTCCAGCATGAAACCGGAATTTCAGAAGTCATTATCTGTAGGGACTTGTATGCATTAGTGGTTGGTTGAGTTTTTTAAATCGACTGAAAAAGCTCTTTGTAGCAAAACGCATCTCGATATATTGCTGTGCTTGTTTGCTTTATTAATTTTATTTCATAAATCATGGAGATTGGAACCTGATCCTGGGATCCCCTGGTTATTAAGCAGAGTCCGGTGCAGAATCTTGTATTAGAATATCATATTTTATGGAAATCACTATGGATTTGCGCTATTTTTGTTTCTTCAAATTTCTTTGTTGAAGATTTTGAGAAGAGATGGGATTAGCCATTTGATTAACCTGAAATGCTATCAATTTGCCTAAACGTTGGTGGCTCTGGGCATTGTGAGTTATTATTACTATTCTTATTCTGTATTTATAAAGCGCCAACATATTCTTCAGTGCTGTACAATGGGGGAGTGCAGACATACATGAGACCTACTAAATACATATGCCCCTGCCCTTAGGATAATTGCCCTACTGATACAGCACTTTACACAAGTGCTCAGCCAGACATCCCGTGAGTTTACAATCTAAAGGACCGGGGTAGGTGAAACAGAAGGGGAGCTGGGGGTGTGGATCTAATAGCAAGCTACAGGTTGATTAGAATAAAGTGGCAGCAGGTGGAGGGGAATGAATGAGTTTGGGCCTAGGACTGGGTGGGAGGTAGTGCAGAGTCTGGAGTTGTGGCTGTGTGTGATGAGCTGAATGAAGGAAAAGGTAGAGCTGTTAGGAGAGGGGGTCTGTATGCAAGCAGGTAATGACATGCATGGGGGGAGGAGGAATAGGGGGAGGAGGAGGAGGGGGAAGTATGGTGGTGAAAGAGAAGTTTTTTACCATCATAAACTATCAAAAATGGAGGGAAGACATTAAAGGGAAAAGTAATCCGCCTGGGAATAATACAGAACATGCAGGAGACAAACACAGCAGGAGTGGCGAAGTGAAGCAGCTTGAATGACGTCAAGGTTCATTTCAGGATACCTAGGGAGTCCTAGGAGTGCAGAGTCTGGAGTTGTGGCTGTGTGTGATAAGCTTGGGAGTCCTGGGAGTGCAGAGTCTGGAGTTGTTGCAGTGTGTGATGAGCTTTGGAGTCCTGGTAGTGCAGAATCTGGAGTTGTGGCTGTGTGTGATGAGCTTGGGAGTGAGTTGCTCACTGTAGCCATTATATAGCATTTCAGATTACTTCTATATAGTGTTTCATTGTTTTTTGTCTTTTGGGACAGAGATGTGAGACCTGATGTACCTTTATAGTCCATCAGGTGAAATTAAAAAATATGATTTTTTTTATACTCTTCACCAATTTTTGTAAAATTGCTAATGATGTAAATTAGACATGTGCACAGCACAAAATTTTGTTTTGAACTAATGGATTAGTCCTAAAATGCAATTTATTTAGTTGCTAAAGAAATTTGTTTTCAGTTCTTTAGTATGAAAACCAATTTCATTCATCCGAAGACCAGTGGATACAATTACTATTGCAGTGTCTCCTCAGAGGGCTGAGGTCGGCTGCTTGTTACAGTATCTCTCACTCTCAGCACAATGTGTCAGGCAAAGCTATTACAGTAACTGACTGCTGCTCATCACAGCTATCAGAGTTTCAGTAAAACTAGTAAATAATATTTTTATATATACTGTAAGAGGTTAGAACAAAATTATATCCTTGTTTAACTGAAACTCTGAGAACTGTTACAGTCAGTTACTGTAACAGCTGAGCCTGATACATTGTACTGAGAGATAATATAACAAGCAGCCGATCTCAGCGCTCACAGCCACTGGATTTAGAGGGCTAAAAAAGGCTCCTCTCTGTATAATGTATAGAACATCCTCCTGCATTAATTAATATCCCTCTCTGTATAATGTAGATAACATCCACCTGCATTAATTAATACCCCTCTCTGTATAACGTATACAACATCCACCTGCATTAATTAATACCCCTCTCTGTAAAATGTATAGCACATCCTCCTGAATTAATTAATGTCCTTCTCTGTATAGAACATCCTCCTCAATTTATACCTTTCCCTGTCTAATGTATATAACATCCTTCTTCATTAATTCCCCTCTCTGTATAATGTATAGAACATCCTCCTGCATTAATTAATGCCCCTCTCTGTATAGAACATCCTACTGCATTGGCATGTGGAGGGTGCAGAACTTCGGAATGCAATGCTTATCCAGCACAGGAGAGGGAACTTTTACTTAAACTTTGTATCTCTGTGGGGGAGACACGGGAATATAAAAGCAGGGGAGAGGGAAAATATTAAAGTAAATCGGTCTGAAAGCTCAGAGAAGAGATGACCTGTGCAAATTTATTTTTATAATAAAATAAAGCACTTTAAACCCAGGGTAAACATTCAAATAAATCACACTGAAGGCTCATAATGACAGAGTAACTGTGAGAGCTGGATACTAAATGTATCAGACGTAAAAAACCCTTTATAACAAGCAGCACTGGGAGAGGAGAGGGACTTTATATAAAACGTGTATTATAGATGAGGAAAGGGGGATAGTGCTCCTGGATAATATAAAATGTATCAGACCTAAGCCCCTATTATGCAGAGCAGGAGGTGAGATAGCACACATTTTATAAAGTCCCTCTCTTCTCCCAGCGCTGCTTGTTATAAAGGGGTTTTTACTATCCAGCCCTCCTGTCATTAGCTTTCAGTGTGATTTATTTGAATGTTTTCCTTCTCCAGCTGCTTTTATCATCTTGTCTGCCTCATAGACATGCAAGGGTTAAGTAAAGGTTTCCTCTCCTGTGCTGGCTGGCTGTGCTGCGAGTGAGTATTCTGGAGCTGTATCACTGTCAGTTTTTTGGGTAGCGGCCGGAAAGGATTACGCATTCAAACCTTTTCTGTAGCTTGCGATGTTGCGCTCTTCATTGCTGGTCTCCTTCACGCATCAATGTAGTATCAAAAAAAGGACTGAAACTAAAATGTAGTGCATTTTATTTTAGTTTCTTTCATTTTTGTACTGAGCAGTTTCGTATTTCTTGAGTCATATGAAAGCTAAATTATCCCAAAATTCAGACTAAATCGTTTTAGTACTAAAACGAATGCACATGTCTAGTGTAAATAGCAGTTTTGTAACTTTCACAGAACAAAGCGCTTCACCTATAGGTTTT
The DNA here is from genome assembly GCA_009667805.1 of Leptobrachium leishanense. Lineage (NCBI taxonomy): Eukaryota > Metazoa > Chordata > Amphibia > Anura > Megophryidae > Leptobrachium > Leptobrachium leishanense. The sequence goes on along the minus strand of CM019065.1, from coordinate 113,850,266 downwards.
GTGTGATTTATGCAAGCCTTTCCTATATTATTATTATTATCATCACCATTTATATAACACTTACCACAGCTCTTTACAATAAACAAAGGGAGCAAGATACAGATAAACGGACATGGGCCCTGCTCATAGGAGCTTACAGTCTAGAGGGATTGGGGTTGAGGAAGATCATTGGAGTTTTAATGGACAACAGGATCATTAGTGCCAATGGTTTGGGAATGGTGGATTCATAAAAGCAGCTTCAATCATGTGTGAGCAGGGGGATGAGCTGCATCAGTGATGTGGTACGCAAATCTGAAGAGATGGATTTGGAGGGATTTTTTGAAGGACTGTAGATTTGGGGAGAGTTTGATAGGATGAGGTAAGTCATTCCACAGGACCAGAGCTGCCCTTGAGGTTTGAAGGCGAGAATTGGCAGTGTGGGTGTAGACAAAGGACAGACGGAGATCGCCTGCTGACCGTATATGTAATATTTATATATCACTTGTAATGCAGCATCCTTGTCTGATTCTCACTTACTGAATGAACAATGCCACTGCAATAATTTACCTCAAGCGTTACATCACTAAACGTTTATTCTACAGAGAAGCAATGTGTCATTTAGACCCGGTTACTTAAATGCCTAGGTCGCTCAAAAACATTTTTGGAAATAGAACGGCCTGATCTTGCCAAAATGTTATTATTTGTGGTATAATTAACAGCTTGTGTGGTATAATTAGCATCTTGAGTCGAGCAGATGCCTTGGAAAATGCACTCTGGAATGCAGGTGATTTTTCACATAAATCCTTTGCCACATTTGCTTACCCTCCAAATCTCGCAGTGAGCAGTATTTTCTCTCCAGGCATAGCAGTATGGAGACTGTCAGCCTCACTGGGGAATGTCAGATGACTGGAAACATCAAATAATTTCATGGTGGCATCAACATAACACTTAACTCCAGCAGAGCTGAGAAGGATATGGAAGTGGAAGAGTGGGGAAATATACCTTAGTGTTTTAGCTTTCAAAAGTCTTAGAACCATAGAACGGGTTATCCTGAGAAAGATAATTACCACTTTTCTCCCATTTATGTCAGTCTTTTACTAATTGTAAAATAATAAAAAAGGATGGCATAATGACGTTGGGGGCATTCAATTGAAAAGGCAGACAACGTGCAGCATGTTACAAAAAAATCATACTGTCATAATAAAGTACATGAAGATTATGACAGATTATTGACATTTAACTACTGTTGCTGCAATAGTTGCCATTCAATTCTACATTTTATGCTGCTGGGCCCCCCAAAAAGTCAGTAATGGTACTGCTAATTAGGGATGAGACGAACACTCCCTGAGTTCGGTTCGGAGCCAAACCCGAACTTTCCAAATGTTCGTATCCGAACCCGAACTCGAACTCAAAACAGGTCAATGGGGCTGAAAATTCAGGTTTTAGAGTGCCCTCCAAGAGGGCATATATGCTAGATATTTGCCATAAAAGGTGTATGGGGGTCCGGGTAGTGCCCTGGGGGACAGGAAACGAGGACAAAAAGTAAAAAAAAATAAACGTTTTTAAAGGGACAGTAAGTTTTCCATGAAATAAGGGTTAAAAATAAAAACAAAAAATTCCTTCAAATATCGTGCCTAGGAGGTCCCCATAACCTGCCCGTGAAGTGGCGGATTTCTAGGATGTATAGAAATATGTAAAAAACAAAAAATGACATTTCAAATGACGGTAAATGCTTTTCCTTTAATCTATCCATAAACAACTGCTTGGGGCGGCAGTCTGTATGAAAAGAGGAGACATTTTCAGACACGCAGAAAAAGTTTACCGATTTTTTGGCGGTGAAAAGCAAGAGAATGACTGGAGAATGGAAAATTCTAGACCAAATAGCCGATTTGGAAAGTGAGATAAATTGGAGAATTTTTCTGGTTTGGCTATTTTGACCTAGGATTTTCTCTTCAGTCATTCTCCTGAGTTTCACCTTTCTCTGAATAACCCTGTCAGGGTTATTCAGAGAGCGGTGAAGAGCAGGAGAATGACTGGAGAATGGAAAATTCTAGGTCAAAATATTTGAATTCTCCCATTTAGGCTAGGGTCAGACTAGCGAATTTTTAAAATGCGTTTAGGCGCACTTAATCACGGCCGCACTAGCAGCAAATGACGGGCAATGACAGCCAATATACGAAGTACGGTCGCACGAAAGTCCGGCTGCGCAACGCAAGTGGAAAATGAACGCATTTTTTCGAGAACGCAGAACCGCTAGTACGGACGTACAGAGTGCGCTGCGTCCACTAGCGGAGTGTGTGCGTGATTTGGAGACGTCAGACCCTGCTCATGTCCGGCCAACATAACGTCCAGACACCCAAAGTTTCCTGGTTTGGATCCGTAAAAAATCACGCACAAAAATGCACATCGTATGACCGTTTTCGCGCATTCCGTGAAAAAATACGGCAATGCGTTCGGACGCACTTTTTGATGGTCGCTGCGAAAAATGCGTTAGTCTGACCCTAGCCTTATCTCACTTTCCAAATCGTCTATTTGGTCCAGATTGTTCTCTTTTCCTGCCATTCTCCTGGTTTTCACCTTTCTCTGAACAACCCTGAGATAGACGTGAAAGCCAGGAGAACTGGCAGTAGAAGAGAACAATCTAGACCAAATAGCCAATTTGGAAAGTGAGTTAAATGGGAGAATTTTTCTGGTTTGGCTATTTTGACCTAGAATTTTCTCTTCTCCAGTTATTCTCCTGCTTTTCACCGCTCTCTGAATAACCCTGTGAATGTTTAATCCCGAGGTGAAAAATAATATTGCTTTAGATGTTATTTTGAATTTTTTTCAAACACCAGTTAAATGCAGCATATTAGGATGTTTTAGGAGGCAAATTAATTCTCAAATCTCAATCAGAAGCAGACACCACCCCGCCCTCTCAGTATAGTGTACAATGTATCAAATTGATTACCAGACTAAAAACACCTGGTGTTATGCCCGTTTGTGAACAGAGGTCATTTAGAGTTGAGAATCTTTCCACATATACATTAGTTTTTAATTCAATATCTAATAAACCGATGCTTATAATATTCTGCAGTAAAGAGTCTCTTTATTTCTAGATTTTTTTGTATTTTTTTAAACATTTTCTATACTTTTTTCAAAAAATTTTTTTTTTTGAACTCGAACCGAACACACCCAAAAAGTTTGAAGTTCGCGAACTTTCGAACTGCCAAAGTTCGGGCAGAACTCCGAACCCGAACAGCTCATCCCTACTGCTAATATCTCATTATTGACTGTACATAAACTCTGTCTTCTTTCCAACCAAATTTACCACCAGCAATAACAAATTCCACCCATTCCCATCTGCAGAAGAAGCTCTTGATTTTTTCAAGCTGCCTTCGTTTTGATTTTTTTTCCTCCGAGCAATTTCTGTACAATCATTATTCCACGATACAGTTGGGGTTACTATGATTCGAGGCAACTGGTTGTGCTTTATTGTATCCATTTGCAAAATAAATAAATAGAACTGACGGAAGCCTTGTAAAATATTAAATAACATGCAGCTCGAGGCCAGAGATCCTCTGCATTATACATCTATGCAAGGTAAGCATTTTAGACAAACTTTTCAAAGTAAACAGAGTGAGCTGTATGGAATAATGATTTATTGTAGACTTGATAGAAATCTACACGGTTGCATTGGACTGACCCAGGGAGAAAACCCAACAACCGCAAAAAAAGACAACCGAGAAAAAAAAGGATGTTCTGCCACTTCACATCTGATGATACTGAATTCATCAGCATCTTATATTGCCTTAGTTGAGGTTCATTTGAAACATCAAACCTAATAGTATTGCCTCTTATAAAAAGACAGTGTGGCAAATCCTAGCTGTCAAAGCAAAGCACAGCTCAGATTTACTCAGTCCCGGTTCAAATGTACTGGGCTGTTTGTGTTTGAAGAGAGCCTTTGGAAAATTTTATGTCTTTTAAGCTGTCCAAGGATGAAAAAGAAGCAGCATTCGTAAAGGAATACAAGGTATATCTAAAGCTTATAACCGTTAAAGTATCTAATCACAAGGATCCTAACACTATTATTCGCATTTATGTACATCATAATGACACAAACGTGCAGTTATAATCCTTGTAAAATATACAAAATAAAATGTTAATAAACTCCTATAAATAGGAAGGAAACAGAAAACCAATACGCCTATCTGTAGGATATCTTCCTCCATTACTGTGCTGATGTGGTCTCGGTTATTATATGGGATTTCAGCATTAAACAAGTGTTTGAGACTTTTTAATACTTTAAGAGACACTGATGTACATGTGTATGAAGTAAAGGCCTCACTAAAATTGGAAACTATGTTATAGCCTAGAAACAAAGATTTATTTTCAAAACTTCTAAAGCTGGGGTCAGAAGAGCGTATTTGAAGAGTGGAAGGACCGTCTGTGAGGGTGGACGTTCCTTCCACTCGACGGCCATCTGGCCACCTCGCTGAGCGCAGTTAGTGCGCCCAGCACTGCACGGCTCGATCCTCCTATGGAGGATCGCGCTTTTCAGCCCCGTCAACGCCAGTGGTGTATTTAGGTTTTGTGCTGCCCTAGGCCTGACTAAACTCGTACACCCCCTAATTTAAATTTGACACACCCCTTCTGGTCAAGGCCACACCTCTTCCTGTTATAGCATTCAGTCTGAAGTCACTGCATGCTGGGATTTTAGTAATCTCAGCATGCAACGGCTGCCTCAGAGTGATAAGAGTCGAATCACTTTCAGACAGTCTTTACATGCTGAGATCAGTGAGATTTTAGCATGTACAGTGTGCCCCAGTGATAGGAGTCCTATCACTCTCAGACAGCCTTTACATGCTATTATCACTGAATAGGGGCTGTTTGACGGCAGTGAAATTTCCCATAGAGAAGCAATGGTTAATCTATTAAGAAAACACCAAAGTGCTCCAAAATGTCAGTGAAATGCCCTGATTTTCAGTGGGTTCATTCGACAGGTTTAATCCGGCGAATCCCATAGGTTTCAATGTTTAAAATATTCCCATTTTTATTAAATATTTATTAAACCGTTTATTCTTTTAATTTGCAACTTTATTTATTTTTTTAGGCATTTTTTTGGGAATTTTTTTAAATAATTTTTTTCTGTAACAGACCTTTTTACTATTATTTATAGTACCTCATATATCATTTTCAGGCATTGTCGTGCAATAGTTTTGCAAACAGCTTTTAAAAGTGTTTTTTATTTTTTTTACCCCTGTCGGCTTGTTGGCTTTTTTTCCTCGGCGTTTGGCGGGTCATCGGCTGCGTTCGGTGGTCTGTTCGGCAGGTCGTCGGAGGCTTGTGGGTGCGTTCGTTGGCTGTTCCATGGGCGTGGCATTCTTTCGGAGAGTTTGTGGTGCTCGTTCGGTGGGTTTGCGGCGTCCCAGAGCACACTGCTGCTGGCTGCCTGGTCGTCTCGCTCCGAGAGAGTCAAAGCAGGGTGTGGTGTGAGGGGGGTCCCCTGCAGTGGCATGGCTCGCCTCGTTCTGCTCCTTCCCATGTGACCAACGTCAGCACCAAATACGCAAAGCATGGTGCCGGTGTGCCTCGTCAGTGTGAAGGAGGTGCTTGGCGGGAGCAGGGAACACTGCTGACTGGCAGAGCCGATAGGAACATGTCGCACAGCCTGCTGTGTGTACAAGCACTCAAGCGGTCTCCAGCTGCTGCTCATGCAGCCCACTTGAGTGCTTGTAAACACACACACACAACAGGCTGCGCGAGATGTTCCGATTGGCTCCAGCCTGCCCTAAGTCAACTTGCCCCTGCCAGACGCATAATGGCAGATTTTTTTGCTGCCCCCCTGGAAAGTGCCACCCTAGGCCTAGGCCTTGTTGGCCTATGCCAAGATATAGCACTGGTCAACGCACGTCCTAGCGCTTTGATGGGGAGGCCTGCTGCACGGATGCAACACGGCTGCTGTCGCGTGTGCAATTCGTGCGCGAGCAACAGTGTGTGGCTGGACCCGTCGCAGTGTCACAACGCTGCGACTGACGCCGGAAGGCACATCAGTACAGGCACATATAGTGCGCTCATTTGACCCCTGCCTAAAACATAACACATAAGACAGTCTTGTTGGCAAAAGAATATTGATAGAAAAAATAAATTTTCCTGGAAAACTAGTGTGGACAGGTGAATAAAGTCCGTAGTTTATATGTTGCGGGTAAAGCCCGAAGTGCGGTTAATCCTAGGATTACCCGGGTAATCCTGACATTACCCAAAACCACTGGGTAAAGCTGCAAAAATATGAAAATTTCGGACTTTACCTGGGTAATGTTAGGACTAACCAACTGCCCTTGGGTAACAGTCTGGAAGAGCTGAAAAATTCACACTTTACTCGGATAATGTGCAAGTCTAAAGCTTCACCCGGGTAATCTGAGGACTATCCACAGCTTCACTTGGGTAAACTGCAGAGCATCCAACCCCGCTTGGGTAACAGTGAATTTTTCTATTATCTATGGATATTATCAAAGAAAATGGCAAAAGACAAACATTAAAATGTATTGCGGATATAATGAATATACAGAGTAACAGGATATGTTTCTTATATTAATGATAAAGAGTTACATGATCTTTATTATGTGTCATATGTGCTTATATATCATTTATAAAACATAATAACCATCAGGTTACTCTGTATATAATATATTTATCTTCCATAAATTAATCTTCATACAATTAATGCACAGAGTTACACGACAGTTATTTAGTTCGGTATGTGACTGTGGATACAATTTCGTTGACAAAATTGTGTTTTTTATTGGTCGGATAACAGTTTGCAGCTTTATCCGGTAATCCTCAGAATTCAGTAAACTGTAACCTGATGAAAAGCGGAGTACCCAGAGGCGTTTGGATATTTTGCAGATTACCCAGATAATGTCCGATGTTTCCCTGCACATCACACTTTATCCAGCAACACTAGGGTAATGTGCGAATTACCCGGTTATACCAGTGCAGAAGGGTTCCCAGAGGCCTCTGGATACTTTGCAGATTACCCGGGTAAAGTCTGAAATGAAGTGTTTTGAAATGTAAGAAATAGCAATAATGTCGCGGTCAGACCTTTCCCATCTGTAACGTGATCCTCCATCACACATACTGTAGCAATGGATGTAAGAATGTATCTCAGGGACACATCCATAGGATTTAAAGAGAACTGAACTGAACATGGGTTTGAAAGAGCTACAAGATGCCAAACAACACCTTGATATTTCATTTAACATTACAGAACCGTGAAAAATAGATTGATGGGCAGCTACATCTACCTATAAGACAGTGGAGGCTGGTGGCATCTAGTGGGAAGTTAAATCGTATCTCTTACCATGAATGCTGCTCACCAAATGAGCAGTTTACCAATGCTACCAATTTACCATATGGATGTTTAGTGTATAAATTTAGGATAGATGGGCTCACTGAACTGAAGGGAAATAAAGGTGTAAGTACTGGTCAAAATGTTCGCCTCTGCACCTATATATGAGCATCCACTGGAAAAATACACTACTTTGCATTAACATATAAAGGGCATCTCAGGCATATGTCAGTTTAAAACTATAGTCAACCACTACATGCATGTGGCAAGTGATGTGTCACTCCGAACAGCAAAATGTCAGCGATTACATTTTATTTATCTATTTGATCCTGACTCATGATTTTTGACTGTTCACAAGAACTCTATGTACAATTATTTTGTTGATATTTAACAGGTCAGGACCTCATAGTCCCAATGGTTAAGTATTAATAGCTACTACTAGCTACCTTTTAAAGTACCGTAGATGCATACTGTATGTATATAGAAAAACACATAAACTTGTTTTCCATTGTAGTCCCTTTAAATTCCCCTTTAAACCCCTTAAGGACCAATGACAAAGCTCTTCCATCATAAATGCATTGATGTTAAAGACCCTTGGTCCTTAAGGGGTTAAACATCAAGGCATTTCTGTAGATCAAAAGAGCGCAGTTATTTTTCAAGAAAAAATAAAAAAGGTTTTGTGACTGAAATTCTGTTATTTAGTATAAAATGTATTTCTCACATTCAAAATAATGCTTTCCGTGTATTTTACTGCACAATAGTGAAGCAATCAAAATCCTTTTTTGCAGTCTTAATGTTCTGCATAATGTGCATTTACAACACCTTTGAGACTTTAATGGCCATTGAGTTAATGTTATGTAGAACAGAACCAGCATTTTTCAAGTAAATAATCAGCGATCTCCCTGTATTGATTTGCCTGCCACCTGGTGGATTTTTACCAGCACTACAAACAATTGCAATTCATACAGGTGATTTGAAGTTAATTCAAAGGACTTTATCAGAATATTCACAGTAAAAATCACAGTTGTTGTAAGTACTGTGAGGTTTGTCTATCCACAGAAGCAAAATTCAACAATGGCAAGCAAAGATGCTGAAAGCAACAAGGAACAATGTTTGTCAATGTACCACTGTTATTATTCTGTAAAATGAGTATACTACGGCTATTCTCCATTCAGCATTGCTCTACTGTTGTTTGCAACACCTACAACACAACAAATATATAATTCATCTCTAATAACGCAAGACTTCAAAAAACGTTTAAACATGATGAGCATGAAAGGTGAAAATGAGCTCAGGACATCAGGACATGGGGTGGAAGAATTCAGCATTGAAAGGGTGTATTATATATATATATTATATTATTATTATTTTTTGAAAGTCTTAATAAATCAAGTCTGTTAAAACAATCTTGTCATCAACTGGAAACATTTAGCTATTGTTTACCTACAAAGAGTTAAGCTATTTATTGAGTATCCTTCAGGATGCTGCAGACTTTCTGTTCCTGCTTTTGTTTCACATTGTAACAACAAACTATGGTGACAGAGATAAATCAATACTCAGCTGGTATAATGGTACTGATATCATCTTCCAGGAGATGGCCCACGAATCCTATAACAGTTTTGCAAACACGGAAGTATCAGTTACCAATGGATAAAGTTGTCCTCCAATCCTGGAACCCAGGTACACTCGCAGCCAGTAGGTGTATTTCTTCCAAGTCTCACAAGTCCTAGACCCCATAATGAGCCTGCATGATGTTTCTTTTCAATATGGAATGATGGAACAAAGGATTTTATTCTGATTAATAAAGCAAACTACGCAATAAAATAAACCCGATGCGTTTCGTCTGTAACACAGGCTTTCTCAAAGGCAAGTAAAGTACGCAATGAAAAAGATTCCAACAAATTCCTTTCTCACAGCTTGGGTGAGAGTTTCTGCTGGTTTGTTTAAGGAAATGACTAGGTTACACAGTGAAGACACTAGGAAACAGATTGTTCAGCTGTGAAACCGGTTTAGACAGATTTGTCTATTTTTCACTTAAAAACATGAACAAGTTCATCAAATGGCAAGATTTTTCACAGACTTAAAGAGAATCTCTATGCAATTGGTAGTGGATAGAGTAGATTGAGTATACAAGTGAACAGTACAAGAAGATCTACTTTAACCTCTTAACTGCTAAGTGATTTTCCATAAAACCACTGGCAGGACTTTCCATTACCCAAACTGCAAAAAGTATGTAGCGTCTATACATACACTTTTACAATACAATACGCTACAATTGACAGGCAGAGGGCTTCTGATGTTGGTCAAATTTTGCTACTGCATCAGGGGTCCATGACACACAGCTGGATAGACATTGTGTCCTTTACCAATCCAGAGAGCAGTTCAGTGAGCTGCAGCTTTGGAAACATGTTCTGGAGACCACATGCAATCGAATGTTCTTTACAATGAAAGGAAATTCCTTTGTATTGCTGCAGAAACAAATCCTGATTGAATTTACTCAATCTTGGGCTCCTGCAAGAGCTTTTAAAAATCTATTATACTAGCTCATGGTAGTGAAGGGTTAATATCAACACTCACCTAGTGGCACCTAGTTTGAGACCTTTGCCTAGTAGATTCATGTGTCTTCTATCTGGAAGAGCTATATTTAAGCTCCCAATCTGCTATGTTATATTTTAGTGGATTAAAGCTAAGTCCCATTATCAAAAAAGGTTCACTGATGAAAAAATGCATTCACATATTCACTAATTATAGCAGTTAATAATAACTGCACAAGAAATGAGACCATATTTTAGAAATGACATTTACACAGGGAATAGGATTAATGAGTTCCCTCAAATGAACCTCACATCTAAAGAACTGTGAATAACCTTTGTTGTAAGATTATTCAGAGTTATAAATTATACATAGTCGTGAGATTTACCCGTCAATTGGTTTATGAGGTTTTTCCAAGATTTTAGTATTAAAGGTTTAAAGTAGACATGTGTTTCACAGAAGCTTTACACTAATTAAAAGTGTATACGGCTATAAGCATGTATATACAGTTTATCCTGTTTAACTATAAAAACAAAATGAAAATGCTGGTAGCTTTCTCTACCCCTGTAGTACCTGATGTTAAACGAATATGATACTAAAATATTGATATGCAACATCAATCTTGTTACATGTTCCTATTCATTATATATATAATACATGATCATTTTTTGTTGGCAAGTGTGTATATATATATAAATATCAATTATGAGAGCACTCACGGTCTTGTTGAGTAGAAATCAAAAATTTTTATTGGTGGTACATTAAAAAACTCCAACGTTTCAGCTCAAACAAGAGCCATTATCAAGGATAAAAGCAATAATGAATCACCCTTTTATTTAGACTTTACAAAAGAAAATAACTCCCCAACCATGTAGCGCGCTACATGGTTGGGGAGTTATTTCATTTTGTAAAGTCTAAATAAAAGGGTGATTCATTATTGCTTTTATCCTTGATAAAGGCTCTTTGTCTTTATTTATTCTGGAGTAACACTATTAATACAGAAGTGCCATTTTACCCAATATTTAATTGTTAACTACACATCTCACGTTTCAAATAAAAGTAATGCTAATATTTTATTTAACAGAAAGTGCTTGGTAGTGACGTGGTTAATATTAAATCCTCATGCCATGATCGGTATGCCATCTGATAGCTTCTCCAGGTTATATAAATGGAAACCTGATGCTGTCCTGATGCTGTCTAAAGTGTCCCTTCAATCTAAAGCTCTTCTCCTCTCAAATCTCAAACTCTTCTCGTGCTTTCCACTCTCCAGCTCTTCTCATGCTCTCCAACCGCCTTCTCATGCACTCCAACCTCTTTCTCCTGCTCTCCAGTCTCCTTTTCCTCCTCTCCAGTCTCCTTTTCCTGCTCTCCAACCTCCTTCTCATGCACTCCAACCTCTTTCTCCTGCTCTCCAGTCTCCTTTTCCTGCTCTCCAACCTCCTTCTCATGCTCTGCAATGTCTTTCTCCTGCTCTCCAATTCTTTTCCTGCTCTCTAATCTCATCCTCCTACTCTGCATTCTCCAGCTCCTCAATCTATCCCTGCTGTCCAAAATCCAGCCTTTCTCCTATCCTCCCATCTTCTTCTCCTGCACATCAATATATTGCTCTTGTCACCTGATAACAATTTAAATAGTGAATCACATCCCAGCCCTTTTTTCAATTGCCTAGTTAAGAACTCTCATTTTTCTCATAATGCTATTTGACTCTAGGATTTGATTGATGGACAAATCCTGTCTATTGTGATAACAGTGTGGTGTCTATTGCGCTACCTGGACAGCTATTTCCCTTCCAGCTAAAAGACTTCAGACATTCTAATTGGTCCCTACTTCAAACTTCAAAAGAGGAAAGTAGGTTAATTTCCAACTAGCCACATGTTCCATTTCCTCTTCCTGCCTTTCCTTGTGACTGGGCTGGAAAGTTGAATGTGCCATAAAATCAAGGTCTCAAACTTTGGGCAGGGCCCTCCTGAGAACCATGAGCACTATAGCTCCACATATAAATATATTGTGTGTGACTTATTTTGTTATCATTGACTCCTTCACCTCATAGGGAAGCTTGAGAATTCTGTTATAGACTGATCTCTTATTTGACTTAGGTTACATATAAATTAATAGTAGGATCCAGATTGAATTCCTGGATATATCAGGTCAGAAGAACTCCATCTCGGAAATGTTATCTGTATGTGAAAACGACAGAGAATAATATTACCGTTAAATGAGAAAAGTTACTGAATGCCAAGCTGTGAACGTTCTGTTTTACTGCTTTCCCTAGATTTTACATTTTAGTCATGCTTAATGTTGGGTTATGGAGGGAAATATAGTGCAGCACAATAACCATTGTTTAGACTGGGAAACAAATGAGATGGTGCAAAATATGTACATTATACGTGAAAGGATGGCATTAACCCAAAAATGCTTTGTTCATTCAAACGCCGAAACTTGGTAATCCTCAGTAATAAAGAGGTAAATGATGAGGAACACTAGGAAATTTGGGGAAAGAGTATCATGTGTGAAAGACTAGAATTAAAACCTGTCGGGGCTGGTCTTCTGGGCCATTACCAACGGTCATTTTTGTTTTTAATCCAACAATCAAACCCCACTATATTTTTTTTAATTTTAAATAAAGCACTTTAAAGTAATTCAGTGAAAAAAGGACACAATAATCTTCTAATGTCATTTAAATGTACTGTAAGAGTATATACGCACTACTATAATTCAATGTAATATTATTCTATAGATGAGCACATTAGCCCCATGAAAGCCTCTCTTCTGCTTTGCACAGTGGAAGCGGGTTTACATAACAGGATCCAGTGGTTTTATGGAAAATGACTTTCCATGACCCATACAATAAACATACACAGAGGCTTCTTACTGTATATGTTCACTGTAGGTAAGACCTTTTTAATAGACAGAGGACTTCCTCTGCTGGCAGAACAGTGTTACACTGTGTGCCCGTGCAGGAAAAATGGATCTCAAAGCTTTTCAAATATTTTCAACACATTGGCTGCCATGTCCCCTGGCTTGAATTTAAAGGTTTATTGTCTGGAGCTCATTTGCAATAAAATAAATTCTTTTCCATTTCTCTTTAGTTAGCCCACATTTACACTTGATATTGGTGTACCATCAGAAGGCCCTATTACATTCTTTGCGCACAATTGTGCGCGTGCGCAAAAATGCATTAACGCGAGCGACAAAACCCTTTGCACTGAACGTCGTATTACGACGTTCGCGCACAAAATGCGTGTTAACATCTAACGCAAGTGACCCTGCGCATACCCTTTGCGAGCACAATTTAGTGTGCGCATCCTATACTTAACATTATGAGCGCAAATGCCTTTGTGCGCTAGTGCGCGCATGGTATTACAATCTTAGCGCAAAATTTAACGGACAACGGTTGCGTGCGTAATTTTAACGTCTTTGAAAAGCTGGTGGTAACGGCAAATTGTAACAACCTGACCGTACCAAACTGCGGATTCACAACGGAGAACGTCAATGCGCACTTGACAAAAATGACGGCCAGTACCTGGTCTTCCGTCAGAGCGTACGTCTGTTGTGCGCAGTCCGCACAAATTGACGGACTCGCTTTAAAAATTACATTGCGCTCACTGATTTCTGCGCGCAACGGTACTTTGCGTGTATTTTTGTGCGTCGGTTTTACGAGTGCAATTTCCCAACGGATGAAACACCACGCGAGGAATGTAATTCCAGCTGTGATTTTCGTACGTTAACGCTTTGCGCAAAAAACACGCGTTTAGCGTGAGTTTTTGCGTTAAGAATGTAATAGGGCCCAGGTGCTTTTGAAGATCGAGTACACTTGATCATGGTAGTGAAGGGGCTAAACAGCAGAAGAATGAGGCTCAGAGGATATGAACCATAATGTTAGGGGCACACTGGGCAATTGCCCCAATGCCGTCTTTGCTCAGGTGGTCTGTATGAGAATTTGCACACTATTTTCCTGTTTCTTCTGCTGTATCATTAAAGTATGCTTTCTTTAGGTCTAAATAATTCACTTGAATTATTGGTTGAAGTTTCCTCGCTTATAATAATTTATATAACGAAAACAAAACAGAATCACATTTTAATGTTACTATGTATCAGGATGTAATTAGTATTTAGAAATCAATAAACTCCATAGCAAATACCTTCAGAGTAAAATTCTGTGTTTTAGAAAATGCAAAGTTTTCCCATCTATAAAGTGATAGAAATATGAGCCACATGATTTATTTACTGAGCCGTTCTGAGTGTAAATATCTTCGTTTTTCATGGTAACTGGGATTTATCTAATGTATAGATTTCAAATAGCTCTATTCCCCGCCTGGTACTGCATGAGTTTGTTGTGGAAATCTAGTTGACAGCTGAAAAATTGTCCTTGGATGATGCACTTGGTGTAATCAGCAGGAAATATGTGTGATAATAAATAATTATTGCTCTGTGGATGTCTAAGCCTTTACACTGGGAGTTTGAAGGTTATTTATTTCTCTGTTTCTGCGTATCACCACCTCCCTGGCTTATACTGGTATATATTATGTAAATATTAATTAGAAGTCTGTGAATGATGGCACAATCTTATTAAAAGGAACTCTAGTGACCAATGAACCATCTGAAAATTTAAGATGTCCCGTTTTAATTCAAAATATAAGATTAGATGAAAGTAGTCAGACAGATGGATAGACAGACAGGTAGATTGATACTATATGCTTGGCTTTCACAAGCACAAATTACCGAATGCCCTGGTGTCACAGCAATGCAGAGCACTGATCAGATTTACTGTGATGTAAGGTATCACATTATTTCATAAAATTCAGCAGCTTATAAAATAAATGCAATCTGTGCAGTAGAAAATCAGCAGATAATCAATTCAGTCCACATGCCATGGTTATGAAAAAAGACTCCTGAGACAGGAAGGGACCTAGCAGTGAAGGGGAATTAAAGGAACTACAAAATATTTAAAATTAATTATAAAACAACAGAATCTAGAAAAAATATGTGCAATGGTAGATTTAACAACACCTGGTTGTAAGGAGGAGATGGCTGGGATTAAATGAAGAACTATGGAGTACTATCAAGGAACAATAAATGTTATCTAATGCTACTGGTGTAGTGTAACCCTGTCTATATTGTGCCCATTGATCAGCGCTGCTGAATATGCTGGCGCTATATACATAAAGTATAATAATAATAATGGTAAAGGGGAAAGGAAATAAGGTTTCAGGTAACACAGACACTAACTTGCTCCTTAAAAACCTCCTCCTCATGTTGAGCCCTTGGATTAGGTAGTCATTGTGATTTATAAGGGGTGATTCTGAACTCCCCAACATTTCAAAGACATTTCGTGCTTTCTAGTTCAGCCCACTTTGGCGATTCCATTTCGTGTACTCTGTGGTGAATTCACTATACACCGCAGGGTCACCGAAGTGCGGTGAATAATAGGTGTTTAAACCAATAAAAATGCATGAAAATGTGTCTAAATATTAAAAAGGTCCTATTAAAAAATAATAAAAAAGTCTGTTGCAGAATTTTAAAAAATGGCATTGAAAATTTTTGATTCCTAATTTTTTTAATCTAAAAATTACAAAAAATACAAAAAGGTGTTCCAAAAAATAACTAAATAGAAAGACTTTTTGTTGAAAATGAAAACAATTAGCGGTTTTAATAAATAAAACCGATAATATTTTTTACATTGAACCCTATGTGATTCGCCCTTTTAACCCCTTCACTAAAAAGTGATTTTCCAAAAATCATGGTCAGAAACCAGTGTTTTGTAAAATCATTTTTAATTAATTATTTTTTATGCCCATTGTATGTCTTTCTATAAATAACCTGTTTTTGGCCAGAAGATGGAGGCATCTACTGCCAAATTGAGTTAGAGGTTTTAGTGGCTGATCTATTTTTGTCTATTTCTCCCTGCATCGACCGTGAAAGCCCGATTATTTCAGAGCTTTGAACAGCTGATTTTACAGTTTTAGCTCTTTGGGTATTATGCACACAGGGCTAAACCTTTGGGAGCATCTTTTGCAGCCCAAAAGCTAACGATATTCGTTTGTAGCAAACAAATTTCATTTGCTTTGGGCTGCAGATTAGCATATCGAGATATCTCGGTATCGGGGGAACCAGATGTGCCTTTGAAGGCCAAGATATCTCTAGAGCGGTAGCCAAAGAGTTAAACCTCTTGAACTGAATCACTGAATATCTGGGTATTTCACTAACATTTAGGTGTAGTTTGACATTCTTTGAATAGATTAACTACTATTTCTCCATGGGACAATTTTGCCGCCGCCAAAGGTCACCTGACTGCTTGTTTGACGCATAGGTATATCTGTTAGAGTCACAGTTGTTAGAAAAAATTCAGATTTCTAGCAGTCATACAGCAAAAGCATGTAAAATCAGTACATGAGTACTACCACTTACAGAAGCTGTAACTTTATTATTTGTGCATTTCAAACAAATCCACTTTATAGAACACATGCTGGGTTTTTTCTTTGTTTGAATGAATTGCTTGTGAAAAGGAAAAAAAAAAATCTCCTGTTTCCATTTTGTGGATTTGTCACGCGATGCAACATTTAACAAAATCTGTGCAAACGTTTTACTTTCTGATTATGCTTTATCTAAGCTATAGTATTTAACAGTCAGTAGGGTGTAGGAGTGAATGTTTAGGTAATGCGGCAGGAGGTTTATTGTGCTATCCATGCTATTTGAGATAACAGTTGATAGCTGAACAAGATAAACCATTAAGACCTCTAATCTACCACATGGTGATATCCTTCGAGTAGATCCCATACAATATAATGATTTGAAGCGGTAATGGACTCAGAGACTCCATTCTATGGCCAAAGCCACATAGTGAGGATCAAGTGAAGAAAAGATCCTTGGGGGGGGGGGCAGCAGTGTGCAGCAGAAAAGATCACACAACAGAAGCTACCAGTGACACATATAGAGTAAAATATTTTCTTAACTAAACATACAAGTGAAAAACAAAGCACATGTAAGATATCAGCAAAATGAAATAAACACAATAAGAACATTTCATTTTTTGCTGGTAGTGGCTCTTTAACCAGACAAAGGAGCCAAGAGAAACCAAAATCATAACCTAGACCAGGGATCTCAAACTCTGATGACCTACAATTCCCAGAATACTTTGAATGCAATAGATGGCCAGAGAATCATGGGAGTCGTAGTTCAGAAACATCCAAGGGACTGGGATTTGAGATCCATGGCCCCTAGACTCTGGGGTTATTATAGGCAGAGTTTGTATGAAGTGTTTTGTCCTTTATTAATATTTCAGAATATGGCATCTCATACATGTATAATCAAGGCATTTAGGGGATTGTATAAATGGGAAGAAAAGATGAAGAGGACTTGATCTGCTGATTCCCTCCTCCAAAGCGGTGGCTAGAACCCAGTGGACAGTGGCCACAGAAGATGTATAAACGTGGTACAATAGGACAATTCGTAGGTAGTGGTCAAAGATTTAGTAAAGGGTTGAGGCTGGCAGCAAAGGTTCATACACAAGGTGGATAGCAAGGGGTCAATAATAGTAATAGTCAGTAATAGAAGCGATAAGGAGGAAGGTACTTGGCTACAACACTGTGGAAACTATAGGGAAGCAATGGTCTTATATCGGAGGTGGACATGCCCCTGACTCAGTGTTTGCCCCCTCCTTCTCCTATTGGGTACCGGCCCGGTAGCTCCTCCCTGGAGCATGCAGGCTCCCGGCCTGCTCTGTTTCTGCCCACGTACCTATCAAAGGTCGGGCCAACCCTTAGGCGCCATCTTGGCTAGATTCCCCAGGCGATGTCCTGAATGGTGGCAGGCTGCAGCGTCAACCGCTAGCTGCTTTGTCAGGCAGGAGACCATGCGCCCCTGAGGGGAACTGCCACCCACGATGCAAGGGTCAGAAGACTGCAGGCCCAGATAGCATGGTGCAGGAGCGCCATGACAGCCTGTGGACTCCTGGGTGGGAGCCAGCGTGAACCCAACCATTGGTGAGGCGTGACAGGATCTATTCTTCTAAGGAAGCATAACCCAAATAATGATTAGAATGAATTTACGTTTTATATCATGGATGTGGTAATCTGGTAAATGTCATTGTACACAGAGCATGACATTCTATATGAATTAAGATTTTACACATTCTGCACAGATATTTTTTGTTTTTAGTCTTTGAATTATGCTTAGGAGTTAATATTATTAATCATAGCTACGTGTTTCTATACTGGTTTCCAATGGGATGGTACTAACAGAAGATCATTTCATATACGCAATTCAAATGGCCCCATGAGGTCCGTCTTTCAATCTCCTGCTGCAATTTTTGACACGTGGAATCGTATTCTTCTCACAACACTACCAACTCTAGATGAATATTATATAAGAACCAGTGCCTTTAGATTTTAATCACTGTTTTCACTTTTCCCCCAGTGTGACACACATCTTCATCTCTTATACTCCATTACAAAATGTTGTACTATAACTTGACAAAACAGTCAAATGTGGTTTAATATCAGGGAACATCATCCAAAATGAAAGCAGTAATTAAAAGCAGCATGCGCTCTCTATTTCAACTCTTCTCTGCTATTACCATCCATGAAAAAGACTATGTTCTCACAGTTAGGTACTATTTTATACTTGATTAGACGTCACTTGTGTTTTATTTCTATGTAGGCTGAACATGCGCAAGTCCCTGATTTGAAACATGGAATTATTCATTAGATTAAATAATTACTAAGTGGGTTTAGAAAATTCAATTCATCATCTACCAACAGTAATGGTAACTCTTTAGGGATTGGCTGACCTAGGTGTCCAAGGCTCACCAAGCAAACCAAAGTGTGACTTCTCCTGAATACCAATTCATTAAATCCATAGCCAGATTAATGCCCACTATGAAGAGGGAGAGTGAGGTTGACATTGTTGGATTGAAGGACTGTAAGTGTTTATTGATCGGAGCTTCTGTGTTTCTGAAGTTGTTGAGACTAAGTCATGTTTTGTACTGCTCAGCATGTGTGTACAAGGAATTGAGAGAGGACAAAATTCATTTTGCAAAGAAAACATTAAGACCAAAAACCTCCAGTCTGATTAATTTCTTATAGCTCTATTTTCAGACGAGGGGGGAAATTACACTTCCAGGTTGACCTTTCCGCTAATGCAATGCTAGAAAGAATAGACGTGACAAAAATGCATAATCTTTAGACATTATAACTTTTTTATACAAAATATTTTATTCTGTTTCCTTTCATTATTAATCTTAATACATTTTATTATACACAGCCTTTTAGAGTGTTGTACTGTTTAAGCAAATGTTGCCATAATATTTTATTGTTTAGTGTGCTAATGGTGAAGATGTATCAAATGTTGTACAGGGCACAGAGTGTGCCCAGACTCTGCCCTCTCCAGTGATGCCTCTCGTTATTTTTTTTATATGTGCAGACAAAGGATCCCCCTCCCCTTTCAGGCTGTCCCCTGCAGACGCCAAGGGCGCCTGAAAATGACATCATTGTGACAGCTGGGGCCCATAAAACTGTCAGGTTGGCTTCAAGGAAGCCAGACTGACATGTGACCCCTGCCAGAGAGGTGAGTATAGGGAGGGGGGGGGTTAAAGGACCATGATGCACATACAGGGTTATTCAGAGAGAGGTGAAAACCAGGATAATAACCGGAGAAGTGAAAATTCGAGGTCAAAATAGCCGGTTTGGAAAGTGAGATAAATGGGAGAATTTTTCTGGTTTGGCTATTTTGACCTAGAATTTTCAATTCTCCAGTCATTCTCCTGGTTTTCACCTCTCTCTGAATAACCCTGATAGTATGTCCTTGGTCCGTAAGGGAAATTTCCCTAGGACATACCATGTACATCAGTGGTCCTTATGGGGTTAATGATGCAATATAGAGACACTGTAGCATCAACATGCAGTGCTGTGCTGACGTTGTGTCTTACAGAAAATGGTGGCATTTTCAGCAATTGTTGTGATGGGATGTGCTCTACTTAAGAGGAGGTACGTTAACTGAAACTTTCATTAATCCCCAATCATCCACTTAAGAAAAAAATTGGATTCAAGTCTGTATTAATCACTCTGCAGAAAAGGGGAGCTTTTAAAAAGTAAAACATTCAGTATAAAATGTTGCATTTAAAATTATTCAAGGAGTTGAATAGTCATTCTGTTAGAAATGTGCTTTTCTATTTGGCTTGAATTAGTTTTTAGTAATATTTTTGTATTTTGCGCAACTACTATCTATTGTGTATTACTAAAAAAGTAAATAAAAATAAAATGCAACCCCTTAATGCTGCAGGATGTACCATTACGTCCTGCATTAGGCGGGCTTTAATGCCACAGGACATAATGGTACGTCCGCGGCGTTTGCAGCCCCCCTCGGCAGATACTCACCTCCTCCGGCTGCTCCCTCGCTGATCTGAGTCCCACGGAGTCAGATCGGCAGGGTTTACTCCTCCCGCGCACTGACGTCATCGCGCCGGGGGCGTGATGACGTCAGTTTCAGCGTCCCCCCCCACTGGAGCAGGGGAAGCACCTGAAGGGGAGGGGTGGATCCTGTGGATCCCTCTATCTCCCCATCGCTGGGGACTAGGAGGCTGTGGCCAGCAATGCTGGAAGGGTCACAGCCTGACCTTTCCAGCGATGTAGGGGGTTAACCCCTTAGTTGCCAGTTCGCGGCCTGGCACCAATCAGTGCAAGACCGTGGCCTTTTTCCAGTGGGGGCCACCATCTTGGATGGCAGCCCCCACCTCTGGGTCCCCCCGCGTCAACTGACTCATTGCGCCATGCGCGATGATGTCAGTTAACCGGGGATCCCCTTAGCTGCAAAGGGATTTCCTAAGGAAATCCCATAGAGGAGATAGGGGGGTTCTTTGAACCCCTTTATCTCCTGATCAGTGGCAGCTAGGGGTCATGTCTGATATTGCTGGAATGGCCAGAGCATGGCCTTTCCAATGACATCAAACATGACCATGATAAAAGTAAAATAAGAGCGTAAGAAATTAATAAAAAAATGAATTAATAAAAAAATAAAAACGTGTTTTTTTTTAACCCTTTCCTTGCTGAAGACGTGTGGGGCACGTCCTCATTGATGCACGTTACATGCTGAGGACATGCCCCACACGTCATCAGCTGTGCGGGACCCCCGGCGGAGATACTCACTTCTCTGTCCGGGGTCCCGCGGCGTTCTGACTTCAGCATCCTCAGACGCTGAAGTCAAGCTCCTCCCGGCGTAAATGATGTCATCACGCCAAGCGTGATGACGTCATTTCCAGGCGACCCCCCGGCAATGCCGGGAGATAGCCTGGAAGGGAGGGGGGATCCGTTCGGATCCCTCTCCCTCCCAATCGGAAAGGAGCAGCGCCAAAAGCCAAGCACTGCTTAAAAGGGGAGAGTCTCCCCTTTTAAGCGGTGCCTGGCTTTAACCCCTCAAGTGCCGGGTTGCACTTCAGCGCCTTGCGGCGCTGAAGTGCAGCCTAGCTCCGGTGGGGGCCGCCATCTTGGATGGTGGCTCCACCCCCGGGTCTCCCCTCGCTGCCTGATGTCATCATGCATAGCGTGATGACGCCAGATAGCCGGGGAACCCCTAGCTGCCAGGGGATTTCCCAAGGAAATCCCCTGGAGATAGGGGGTTCTTGTGAACCCCGATATCTCCAGAACCGTGGCAGCTAGGGGGTAATGGAGCATGGCCTGAGCATGGCCTTTCGAATGATACCCAACATGACTAGGTACAAAGTAAAAAAAATAATTAAAAAAATTATAATAAATAAATTAAAAAAAAAATAAAAAGAAAAAAAAATATGTTTTTTTGTGTGTTGTTTTTATTAATGCAGCAATATTGTTCCCATTTCAATTATAATGTGAACAGTGATGCTGCACGAATGATTTTTTTTCTATGGGGTGCGTTTGCTAAAAATCACGTAATTCCCCCCCCCACAAAATGTAGCAAGTCCCCATTTCAAATTTTTATACAAGCGCACCCCATAGAAAACATAACCGCAAACGCTCATGTGATAAAATGTGAAAAAAAACACTTTACACACTGCAGATTTTCTATTGTATTTTTTGTTATAATATACAGACAAGACATGACGTATACATATAAAATGATATATTATGAATCTACGGAGTCTGCCGGAAAGAACGATATATAACATGTCTGGGTCATTTAATAAAATGTGGCTTCAAATCCCGTTTAAACATGATGAGCGAAAGCGGTAAAAATGAGCTCAGCACACAGCAGTGAAATGCCTCAGCAGTGAAGGGGTTAATGCAGCGCTACTGTTCACATTTCAATTATAATGTGAACAATGATGCTTCACTAATTATTTTTTTTTGGGGAGGGGGGTTTAGCTAAAATCACGCAATTTCTCCCCAAAAAAATGGGTTCCCCGTTTGAATTTTTTTAACAAGTCTACCCCATAGCATATGACCGCAAAGGCTCGGATAATAAAATTTAAAAAAAAAACACTTTACACACTGTGGATGATTGAAATT
The DNA here is from genome assembly GCA_009667805.1 of Leptobrachium leishanense. Lineage (NCBI taxonomy): Eukaryota > Metazoa > Chordata > Amphibia > Anura > Megophryidae > Leptobrachium > Leptobrachium leishanense. Next base: position 113,827,952 of record CM019065.1, on the reverse strand, counting down.
TTATTGAAAATTCACATTTTCTTTTACTTTTTTTTACATTTTTTCTTATAGCATTTTGGCAGGGCATGACATATACATATAATAATGATATAGTATTAATCTTCCGAGTCTGCCGGAAAGAACGATATATAATCTGTCTGGGTGGTAAAATAATACGTGACTTAAAAACGGTCAAAATGAGCTCAGCAAACGTACACTTCCGAAACAGCGCCGAAGTTGTAAAATTACTCCCGTCCTTAAGGGGTTAAATGAAATCTCTAAATGGTCTAGACTCCTGCTTGGCTATAAATAACAAATTAGACACTTGTATGGTTGTAATTTATCATATGCAAGAAACTATAGGTGAAATGAAAATGGCATGACATTTTAAAAGATTGTAACGAAAATGTTACACAAGGACCAGTTATTATAGATCTCTTTCTTAAGTTGTATCACCATTATACCGATACTGCATTCATGATCCTAGTATTTAAAATATGTTTTTTTCCAGTCAACTAGTATAAGTTATGAATCTCTAAAATGATTCAAGATTCACTGAACTAAGTTTAAATTTGTTTAATAAACAAATGGTTTTTAAATGTGTTTTTGCTCAATTGTTGCTCAAAATAGATAAAACGACAATTGTAATATAAATATAAAGACATTTAAAACTATGTTAACAACTAACAAAAGATAGGCAAGAGAAACAAATCCGATTATACAAAAAAATATGACAAGCGCACAAGTGATTCACATTTAACATGTATAACCACCATTTGAAGAGCAGAAATGTTAAAGGTCAGAAACAGTCTGTTTAAATGGCTTAAGATAAGGACGAAATCTTTGCTTCTTCCAATTGTTTTTTAGATGTTGCATCTCTGAGATTTGCTTTTCTTGATTGAATTTGCTATGGCATGTATTGCTTTTTAAAGATCTTCAGTCCTGGAGCTCCTCTTTTATAATTGAGTGTGATGTAGTTTCTATTTGTTTCCCGTTGCTCTCCTATTATTACAATCTGGCACATGCACATTAAAGCAGACAACACAATGGAATTTTTAAAATAACATTTTTAAGAAGAACACATGAATAGTTCCCTATGGCTGAAATTGTTCAGGAGCAAGATCAGGAAATCACTGACCCTTTGTTCTTATGCCTCAATGGTTGAGGAAAAAAAACAAAGAAATAAAAGCAATAAAAAAACAGCACGGCTTGTCTTTTTCAACATTGAAAGTGCAAACATTTTCATGTCCCAAACCATGTGTACTCTTTTTGACATACACATAGAATCGTTATCTGCATTATGGCTCCAATATATCCATGTAAAAAAAAGACAGTTTTGTTGTTTACTTGAATGGCCATTAACCTTTTCACTCCCAAAATTGAGTTTACTCAATTTCTGGATTGTGATCCATTAGAATATCAACACCCAATCTGTATATCTTTTTAAAGCACGATTAGCGTGAATCCGAGGAAAAACAAAATCCACTGTCTTATATCTCTCCTTTTCACCCTGTGTTACTGTAAACAAGCTACAAAATGCAGGTCCTACACCTATTGTAAGAAAAAGTTCAGAAATGTTGCTGCTGCATTCCAACAGTCAGGGAGATGGTAGAATACAGTGAGAGCTCTGGGGTCACTCACTGCTGTACAGAGATAAGATTCATGGGGTTATTAAAACAAAAAGCCATGTATAGTACCGATACAAGCTGTTACTGTAATTTTCATATACAGGTATTATGCCACATACAGTTATTTTATATTCAGTTGGTGTTTTTGGAACTTGCATTGCTTATAATCTCATTATGATGGTTACAAATCCACATACTCAGGATATCTGCCCATATTTATTCTTTATCTTTATCACCTTTGATGTATATGTCACAAAGACCATTTCTGCCTGTATGATAATAATGCAGACCACATTTGAAATTGTGCAAGATAAGGGACACCATCTGGAGTTCAGAATCTTTTATTCTAACAATATTTCTGTGAAGGATAAACGAATACATGGAAAATTAAAAATGAGCAAATATATATGGTTTTAATTTTTAATTATCTCAGAACCACAATTTCTGTGAATAATTTCTATTTTACTCTATATTTAATGGTTAATTTTGCATTTCAGGTTTCAAATAAAAGTAATGATAGAATTTTTTTCAAGAAAAAGTACTCACTAGTGAAGGGGTTAAAGTGCCAAGTCCCCGCTTTTCTACATTTTACTGTTGTCCGAGGTCTAAGGATTGTTCTTCTAGTAGGTGGGAGGAGGAGAGAGAAAAGCAGTGACGAGAAATTAACTTTTAGTTCACTTTAAAGGTACTATGTTTTCATTAATGTTATAGGGTTTTCTCTTGTATTGACTAATTAGATTTATTTATTTAGAGCTACATTCTGAGAGATTATGGATTATATAGTATGCCATTCAATGTTATACCAGAAGTGATTGAATAGCAACACCACCAGGCTCTCATTGATTATTACAAGAGATATTTTAACTAGAGGATTTATAATTTTGCACTTGTTAGTATCTGCTAGATACCAGTGAATAGCAATACATATTGTTCAAATTAAGTATGATGCTTTAATAAACGCCATGTACACTTCACTGGTGCAAACCATTTTAATCCAGTTTTTTTTTCAATAAAACTTCTCTGTATTCACTGTGTCGTAACATTTTTATATGATTCTTATTTTAGGAGTTCAATCAGGTATGTAAAATAAATAACACAACCAACATATTTTGTTCTTAAGGCGTTTAGTATAATTGTTAATTACATATAAATCATGTGAAGAAAAGCAATTGAGTGAGGTCACGATGCAAGTCTGGGCTTTAATGTGAATCAATAAATCATGGGTGATTAGTCACTTTCTACTGTAATGGCTTTTGTATACACTATCAGGTTACTTAAAGGGGATTTATAGAGATCTGTGTGTACATGGCTCAACCCACTCTTAGCACACAATGGGCTATTTTACAAAAATCACGCTAAAACGGGGACACTAAGGGAAAAAACTTGCGCCTGCAGGTTTCTCCTTAGTGTCCCCGTCTTAGCGTGAGATTACGGTGCAGGCGCTAAATCAGCAGCCTGCCCCGTAACACAGCGCTAAGCCGGGGATGCTCGCAGCGGCGCTAAGCGCTGCTGCGTGCATCCCCTCGATGGAGTCCATAGGACTCCATTGAGTTTCTCTTCTGCCAGTCACATGACCTGCAGGATCTCGTCACGCGAGATCCCGCAGGTCAACGTAGTGATCCGCAGAGGGAGACTGAGGGACTTTTTCCACCAGTCTCTCTCTCTGCTCCTGGCGTCAAGAAGAGGCGGAAGGAGCCGCTGTTCTTGCCGTGGAATTAGAGGTGAATATGTGATTTTTTTGGGGGGGGGATTTCTGCTGGTGCTGACGGATTCTGCAAAAGTGGAATTTGTTAGTACCAGGTCCTAGCTGTGGTTAACATTCAAGTTAACCACAGCAGGATGGTAATTAGCATTAGGACTTTGAAATCCTAACGCTAATTAACTCTTTGCATTCCCCATGTTAAGCATAGGGAGCGCAAAGTACATTAAATTCACGCAAGGGAGAGCAAGATCCGAATCGCTAACAGGTTAGTGGTCGGATTGTAATATGGTACGCCCGCGCTGGGGCCACCAATGCTAACATTAATGCTCACACAGGTGAGCGCTAACGTTAACATTGGACTAATTGGGCCCTATTACAAATGTTTACTACTCCAAATAGCCTGTATTCACAATAATAATGTTTATCAATAGACTGCATGTATAATCATTTGTAGTAGGATGTCAAATACACATGCTTTCACCTATGTATTTTGCTCATCTAGTTTGACTGTCAAGTATGTACCCCACAGATATTGATGTTTTAGAAATGTGTAAAGGTTAAAATATAAAAGATGCTTGTTTATACATGATATATACTTGAATTTTTTCTTCACTATCTTCCATGTTCGTGTGGTGAGTTGACCTCTTATCTGTCTTCTTGAACACCTTCACTACCATGGATGTGTATAGACGATCAGTGGTAGCAGACACCGCAGCCCTAAATCTTGTTAACACCATCTGGGGCTATGCTGTATTATTACAAATGAGATTTTTTTGGTTGCAAAAACAATTCTATTGTTTTGGGGCTCTAGAAGGTGAACCCAAGGTTTTAGCCCTGTGGGCATAATGTCCAAGGTCCTAAAACTGTTTAAAATCAGCTAGGGAATGTCATTATCAGATGTTCTCCAGCCGATGCATGGAGCCTTGAACTGCAATTCTAACTGCAGTATCTACATTCGGCCAGTAGATGGTGACGTGTGCCTGTCAAATAGATTATTACAATAAGAAACACATTGTAAATATTCCCAAATATTTCTGACTGTATAAATGAGTAAAAATTATTTCCCAAAAAAAAATCCTTGCATCTTGAGACAGAACCCATTCATAAAATATTAGAATGACACCAATGACAGAGCGCATATACTAGGGTGTTCAGATATAAACATGTATTGCTTGTAGACTGTAAATAGCTAGGGATGTGCATGGCTTAAAAAATTGGTTTAGTTTCATTTTGTTATGTTTTTAAATCATTTAGTTTTTGGAATTTTGTAACTAATTTCGTTTCGTGTTTCGCATCGATTTGAAATTTCGAATCGATTTGAATTTCATATATCAATTCGATAGTTGATATCAATTTGAATTTTGGATCACTAGATAAAGCTCCAATTAATCAAATTTTGCTGTTAAAAGAAAAGCTAGGGTTGAATTTCAAGCTGTGTCACAGATTTAGTATTTGAGTCAAATTAACCTCCCTGACGGTTTTCCCGAGTGTGGCTCGGGGTTATCTTTTTGTACCGAAAGCGGTATCCTCGAGCCACACTCGAGTTGGATACTTACATGTCCTGCGCTCCCTCGCTGATCCCCGCAGTCTCCTCTAGCCGCTCACAACGTCACACTGTCTGGATCTCTTCTCGCGAGGAGTGAAACCAGGAAGTGTGGCATCGCGATCGGCTGCAGTGTGACTGCGGGGACAGCGAGGGAGCGCAGGACATGTAAGTATCGGCCCTAGTGCAGCTCGGGGATACCACTTTCTGTATTGAAAGTTAACCCCCAAGCCACACATATACCGCTAGGGGGCCAGAATAAATAGGACCGATTCTGACATATAAAATATGTCAGAATCGGACCGCCAGGGAGGTTAAACAGTGAAACAAAATTAATTTGTTTCATAAAGTCCTTTGCTTACTATTACTTGTAAGTTAAGATCAATTCGATAGTTGATATCAATTTGATGGTTCATTTCAAATTCGATAGTTGATATCAATTTGATAGTTCATTTCAAATTCGATAGTTGATATCAGTTATTCAAAGTTTTCTTTTTTGGTGATGACACAGTGTAAAACGAAATAAATTTGTTATATACCGTTTCGTTTCGAATGCGTATCGATTCGTAATTCGGAAGTACTTCCGAATACGAATTAGCAAATTTCATTCCAAATTCCGAATTTTTCCAAAACGAATGCACATCTCTATAAATAGCCATAAACAGACATTTTTTTATGTTCGTTTATTATGAATCCTATAACAAACACCCCAAAAACAGCCACAACCCCTCTGCAGACTCATATGTATACACCTGTGATAACCTACATAAAGAGTCCTGCTATCTTGGTGATTACATTGGCACAGCAATCGGAGGTTGTCTCTGAGCTGCCAGTGCTAACATGTCAGGTGAGATCAGAAGAGCTTGCCTATAAGAGTCAGACAATAGCGCCACCAGCAGGTGAAGTGACATGTGCACTTTAGCTGTTACCATATGTATCTATAAATGGCGAAAGGAGATCACCTTGTGCCAAAATTTATGGAAAGGGCATGTGTTATGGTGCTTGGAGTGTCCCGATTAACCAGTCAAGTATGGTTTATTTAAACGTGTGTACGTTTGAAGAATTGATTCTACTGGAGTATTTATTTATAAAGTATTTTACCAGGAAGAATACATTGAGATTCCTCTTGTTTTCAAATATGTCCTGGTTCAAGAACATTGAATTTTTACTGTAGATACAGAAATGCAAAGTAATAAATGCACGATATTAAAATAAACACAAATATACAGATTAACACAGAAAATAGATATGTAGGAAATATAGTCATTATGTTACATGTTTAACCACTTGGCTGCTATGGATGCGCTCAGCGCATCCAGCCAAGTGGTTCTCCTGTGCTACGGACGCGCTCAGCGTCAGATTGCTGCACCCCCAGGGTGCGGGCTGACATCTTGGATGTCAGCCCAGCACTCGGGAGCCCGGCAGGGACATTAGATGTCATCGCGGCGACGCGATGACATCTAATTCAGGCGCCCCCCCGCATGTGCGGAGGAGGCGCCTGAAAGGGACGGGGGGAGGTCCCTCTCCCTCCCGGTCGCCGGACCTCTCTCCCTCCCGATCGCCGGGGAGCAGGGGGTTAAGACAGGCACCGCTTGGAAGGGCACAGCCTGCCCTTCCAAACGGTGGCTGTCATTAACCCCCTGGGGAGCCGGATCACAAATCGGCGCTGAAAAGCGCCTGTTCGTGATCCTTTCCCGGAGCTAGCCGACATCTTGGATGTCGGCCAAGCCTCCGGGAACTCCCCCTGAGGACTGGCGTCATCGTGCATAGAACGATGACGCCAGTCCTGGAGTTAACCCCTAGCTGCCACCAAAGGTGGAGATAGGGGGTTCCAATGAACCCCCTATCTCCCGATCCGTGGCAGCTAGGGGTTAAAGTTTGGTACTGTTGGATCGGCCAGAGCATGGCCGTTCCAACGATACCAAACATGACTGTGAAAAAAGTTTAAAAAAAAAAAATTAAAAAAATATTTAAAAACAAAATTATAAAAAAAAAATAAACAAGTTTTTTTTTTTTTTTGGTTTGTTAACGCAGCAATATTTTTCCCATTTCAATTATAATGTGAACAATGATGCTGCACTAACGATTTTTGTATGCGGTGCGTTTGTTAAAAATCGCGTAATTTCCCCCAAAAAAAAAATGTAACGAGACCCCATCTCTAATTTTTTTAACAAGTGCACCCCATACAAAATATAACCGCAATTGCTCGCATGTTAAAATGTGAAAAAAATACACTTTACACGTTGTAAATTATTGAAAATTCTGATTTTATTGCATTTTTTGTTATAATATACAGAAAGGTCGTGACGTATACATATAATAATGACATATTATGAATCTGCCGAGTCTGACGGAAAGAACGATATATAATATGTCTGGGTCATATACTAAAATAAGCCTTCAAAACGCATTTAAACATGATGAGCAAAACCGGTAAATATGACCTCAGCACAGAGGCGTGAAACGCCTCAGCAGCGAAAGGGTTAAAGGTGCATTCTGTGTATAGTCACTATGTTACATGTTTACAGGTGCATTCTGTATTGAGGTATGCTAATAGAGATCTCTTAAGGGACTTTAGACTGGGGGAATATTTGAGGGTGTCTGGGAGGTTATTCCATAATTGCTCCTTTTGTGGTGCTCTGTAGGAAAATGAGGATAGAGACACTTTCTTTTTGCATTGTGGTATTGCAAGTAAGGTGCAGGTGTGAACCTTCATTAAATTTTTATCTGTAGCAATGCAATAAGAAATCAAGAACAGGTAGAGGAGTTTTGTAGAGACAAATCAATTTACATAGTAATTTCCGATTGATTTAATGAGTTTTATTACTTTGTGTGCACCCAGTGAATTTTCCGAGCTTTTTTTGGTATAAAGAACCACCAATATTGAGAGAGAAAAAGGCAAAAACGGATTTGGGTCCTGTAGCAACGTCTTTCCACAAGAAGACAAATTGTAGGAAAATCTAAGGACATTTATTTCCTTTACATAACCAATTTTAATAAACAATGTTACCACCTAATAAAAATGTAGTAGCGTGTGAAATTAATTCCTAGGTAAGCATGCGTAAAATTAGAAATAGTACTACAATCAGATTATTTTCAGATTTTTTTGACATACTGCAGAAATGGAATTATTTCATATTTACATACATACTGTAATTTTTTCACTGTCCTTTCTTTGAAATAACTAGTTTTGTTGAATAAAGTCATTCGCTATTTATATTGGAAGCAAAATTAATTCACATGAAAATCTTTCCAAAGTACAAATTGCTGAAATACCTGGCTGAATCAAGTGAATTTAAATAAAAAGAATAGCTCTTATTGGCTGAAAGGAATCTTTCCTTGCTAGTAAAATTGTTTCCTGAACATTAAATTATTTTAAGACTAGATATTTCCCAACAATTAGGGTGGATTTCACAGCAATTATGTACACCTCAATCCATTTGTCTTTCTACAATCCAGGAGCAAAATTCATTTGAGGGATGATGGATTTTAAAACCTGTCACTGAAACCACAATTTCCGTCAGATTTAAATGTATTGTATATTCACTTTACACAGCTCTGCTCGTGTTTTCATGTTTTTTCCTCGTTCAATATCAAGGTTGTGTATACTCGATCTGTGAGACACCTGCTGTTGCACTGATATTGAGTATTCTCAATATTTGCTAATACTGGAGCAATGGAAAGGAATTTTGTATTTTTGCAAACAAAGTTCTTTTGCAAATGCTCTCCAGAATGTGTCTGCAAGGTGCCGAAACAGCCTAAACATCTTGGATTAATTTCTTTCTTCAAGTAAGAGATGGGTATGTAATTATGCTATTTGGCCAGCAGATGGCACTATCTGCCTGTCAAAAATGCATATATTTGAAACGGTGCTTTTGATATCTGAATATATATTTGAAGCACAATATCAATGTATGAATAATGCAAATTTGTTTTCCATAAATCCATTGGGTCCTTGCAGTGGTTTTAAGGAAAACAACTTAGTAGTGAAGGGGTTAAGCTCCTTTCATGCTACCACCCCTTGTCAATGTCCTTGCATCATTCATGATAAATCACTAATTAAATATTGTGAGTCTTGGCCCATTCTTTATTTCTTATAATAATCATCCTTTCATATTCTTTGTTTATTCATTTAGAAAAGATTTCTGTGATTGGTCTACTTTGATATAATTGAGATGAGTCCCTGGTAATCCCTTTGTAGTGCAATAACTCAATTGTGTTTGCGATCACTATTTTGTTCCCTTTTTTAATTTTTATTAATAAAATCGAAACACTACGGGCCCTATTACATTCTTCACGCAAAAATGCACGCGCAACGCGTGAATTTTTGCGTGAAGCGTTAAACGTTAACGCGCGTAAATCAACGCTGGTATTACAATCCTCGCGCATTTTTTCATGTAAAAAATAACGCGCGTAAAACAGACGTGCACAAACGCAAGCGCAGCAACGTTGCGCGCAGAAATCAGTGTGCAGAATGTTTTTTTCACGCGATTCAGCCAATCAGAATTAAGAACCACAATTGTCTCACGTTAAGTTTTTGCGCCTGTCAAAGTCAATCTGCGCATATATGCTGCATCAATAAAAAAAACCACACACAACTTCTCCATTTTATTGGTTTGGTATGAGTAGAATGTGTAACTATACTTTGCTGGGTATTAATTTTTGGGCTGGTGTATTTGGTTTCGGCCAGGTTGATAGAATTTGCCATTAACACCAGCTTTTAGGAGTTGCTAAAATTATGCGCGAAAAGGCTGTGCGTTACAAACCACGCATAGATTGTAATACCTTCCGCGTACCAGCGCACAAATGCATTTGAGGTCACAATGTTAAGTATAGGACGCTTGAAGTAAAGTAAGCTTGCGCAGCGTTCGCACAGGTTCACCCGCGGTAGACGTTTACGCGAGTTTGTTGCGCTGACATTGTAATACGACGTTCTGCGCAAAGGGTTTTGCCCTCGCATTAATGCATTTTTTGCACGGGAGCAAACGTATGCGCGAAGATTGTAATAGGGCCCAACATGGGACGAATAACCCACTTTTGAACTCTTTTCTATAATACTCTTTCTTGTTTTCATAATTGTAAAAAGCTCTTTACTTTTTCAAGTATTTATTTTAGTGAAACCATTACTATTTTTTTCAATGCATAGATAGCTGTTATTCCTCTAATCCCTAAGGTTCTCTTTTTAATAATGTTTACGTCCCAAAGAAATGTGCCTCTTCTTCGCAAAGTCCTCTAGTTACTTTAATTTCCATGTCTATGTGATAATGGAAAGACATATTTGTTTTGTTGTGGTTTACAAAGTTTGGATCTCGTCTTATGTGAGAGTCCTACTTAGCCAAAAAATGGGGTGCCGAAAATCAGCGTTCGGTTACCTTTCTTGGCCATTCAGCTATTCAGAGTGCAGGCAATTCGCCAAATGTTGGCTAATTGCCTGCACATACGGTACCTGTTCGAGGGCAATGAAATCTCCATAGCTTCGTCTATTCAGAGAACAAAAATCAGCAGTGAAAAGTTGCTGAAATGCCCTGCTGTTCGGTGGTTTCATTCGACAGGTTTATTCAGGAGAATCCCATAGGCTTCAATGTTAAAAATATTCCCGTTTTAATTCAATATCTAATAAATCATTTATTATTTTATTCTGCAGTAAAAAGTCTCTGTATTTATATATTCTTTATGATCTTTTAAGCATTTTTCGTGATTTTTTTTGGAAAAAATTTTCCTTTTTTTAAAAATGTTTTTTCTGTAACAGCCCTTTTTATTATCATCCATTGGACCTCATATGTAAATTCCAGACATTTTTACTCAGTAGTTTGTTTGCAAACAGCGTTTCACTTTTCAAACATTCAAGCGTACTGTTTTTTTTTCACTCCATTCGTCTCCGGTGTTGGGTTTTTCCGGCAGCTACTCTGCGCTCTGATCGGCTCCTGCTCGGGTTTCTCCGGCGTGTTCGGCGGAGTTAATCCAGATGTTTTGCGGGTTTCGGTGTGCATTCGCCTGGGTTTTGCGGTGAGTGTTCGGCAGGTTTTCGGCGGCTTTTCCCTGCACTGCGACAGCCCTGTTGTGCTTGGTTAATACACACAGGGACGCTGAAATAGGATTGCCGCATCGCACCGAATTGAAGAGAACGAAAAGTCACCGAACATGCGGTGACTTTTTGGTTCTCTTTGAATAACCCTGAAACTATTTAGAAGCAATAAATCTCAAAGATTCGGAAATAAATAATAAGAAAAAACAGACTGCCGCACACCGCTGAACTGGGTTTAAAAAAAAAAATGCTGGTCTTTTAAAGGTGTTTAAAACAATGAAAATGCATGGAAATAATAAAAAGGTCATATGAAACACACTAAAAAAATGGGAATCAAAAATATCACATAAAAAAATCCAGAAAAATGTCTAACAAAAATTATAAAAAATAAGTAAATGGCTTTTTGCTGGAACTGAAAGGAATAAACTGTTGAATAAAAAACGCAATTTGTTTTTTACATTGAATCCTATGGGATTCGCCTGTTTAAACCTGTCAAACTGAACCAGCGAAAATCTGGTAATTTCGCAACATTTTGGTGCAGATTGGCGTTCCCTGAATAGATTAACCATTACTTCGCTATGGGACAAGTTTGCTGCCACCGAATTGTGGCAAACTGCACCATATTTCACTGTCACTTCGCCAGTATTTGGCAATTGACAGCTTTCAGAATAGCCAAACTGCCACGAAATTGCAGCGTACTTTCGACGGAAGGGAATCAGGACGTGCTAACATGTCCAAAGGTTGGGGAGGGGGCATGCAATTCTTGCCTTGCCCGGGGACTGAAAACCCACGCTACGCCACTGCATATTTGGTAAAATTGGAAAGGCCTGACCATTCCAATAACATTTCCCTTGACTGTTTAGGATAGACGTATAGTTACTAGAGTCCAGAATACCTGTTTTTTAGGGTTTTTTGAGAAGGGATTTTACCAGGAAGGATACATTGAGATTTCTCTCGTTTTCAAGTATGTCTTGGGTGGCGAGTATGTACCGTTAGGTGTCTTGCCCAAGGACACTTATTGGAGAGGTGCTCGTCGGGATCGAGCCCATGACTCCACAGGCTCACTCCACAGGCGCTCTCCACGCAGAGCAGTGATGTTACCTCTACTCCACCCAGCCGGTTCACTTATACTTTCTATCCAATTCAGCTAGAATTATGGCTTTTTAATGATGTCCGTAATCTTCTGCGATTCAGGATTGGAGAAACAATCCACAAATTTATCCAGGCAGAGGGAAGAGCCTGATAGTCGCAGGAGCAGCACATTGTCTACACCAACACCACAGAAGAAAAACAGATGATGAGTGGGAAATGTTGTCTGCAGCAAACCATTAAAAGGCCCATAAGTAGGGATGAGCCGAACACCCCCGAGTTCAGTTCGTGCTCGAACTTTTCAAATGTTCGGATTTGAACTCGAACTCAATACAAGTCAATGGGACTGAAAATTCGATCTTTAGCGTGCCCTCCAAGAGGGCATATACAGTATGCTAGATATTTGCCATAAAAGGTGTATGGGGGTCCGGTTTGTGCCCTGGGGGACAGGAAACCAGGACAAAAAGTTTAAAAACAAAAACGTTTTTAAAGGGACAGTGAGTTTTCCATGAAATAAGGGTTAAAAATAAAAACGAAAAATTACTTCAAATATCGTGCCTAGGAGGTCCCCATAACCTGCCCGTGAAGTGGCGGATTTTTCGGATGTATAGAAATAGCTTCCGAGTCTTCCTGGTCAATGAGGATGACCGTATCGTGCACTTCCTCCTCCCAGCCACGCACTAGCCCTTGTGTTTCTGGGCACACAAAACCCTCCCTTGAGGAATCCCCACCTTCAATGCCCCCACTACTTAAATATTCCTCCTCCTCCTCCTGTCTGATCTGAGGAGGACTCGCTGGAATGCTGTCTGCAGAAAGAATGGGGCCTTGAGAGCTAGGGAAGGCCTCCTCTTCCTCCCGCTGCTCTGCCTCTAGAGCCACACCTATAATTCCCCACAGAGTGTGCTCCAGCAGGAACACTAAAGGAATTGTGTCACTGATGCATGCACTGTCCCTGCTCACCATACTCATTGCCTCCTCAAATGGTGACAGTACAGTGCATGCATCCTTGATCATCAGCCACTGCAGGGGGAAACCAAGTTGACCTGAACCGGTCCTTGTGCCATACTCACACAGGTACTCGTTGATGGCCCTCTGCTGCTTGTGCAGATGCTGCAGCATTGCTAATGTCGAGTTCCACCTGGTGGGCATGTCACAGATCAGACAGTTTGTGGAAAGGTGGAATTCTCTTTGAATTTCTGCCAGGCGAACGCTTGCTGGGAATGACCGTCTGAAGTGGCTGCAGACTTTTCTGGCCTGGCTGAGAAGCTCTGTCAGCCCTGGGTACTTGGTTAGGAATCGCTGTACCACTAGATTTAGGACTTGTGCTAGGTATGGTACATGCGTCAATTTACCCTTGCGTAGGGCAGAGAGAAGGTTGCTGCCGTTATCACAGATGATCATTCCCAGCTGATGCTGGCATGGTGTTAACCATCTCTGCACCTGCCCCTGCAAAGCTGACAGAATTTCTGGCCCGGTGTGGTCCTGTCCCCTGAACAAACCAGCTCAAGCACAGTATGGCTTCTTTTTGCTTGAGCCATTGCGTAGACCCTGTCAGGCGTCGGTTTAACTGCCACTTCGCCAGAGACACAGGAGGAGGAGGAGGAGGAAGAGGGAGAGGTGGTGGTGCTGGTGGAGCAGACAGACCTCATACAAGCAGCTTTCTGGAGGCATGGTGGATGAACAAGCTCCAGCACAGAGCCCCATCTTGGATCCCTCCCAGTTGCAATCAGAGTTACCCAGTGTGCCGTGAAGGAAATGTAACGACCCTGTCCATGCTTGCTGGACCACGTGTCTAAAGTCACATGCACCTTGCTGCTGACTGCCTTTCCCAATGACTCAATAACATTGTCTTCCACGTGCTAGTATAGTGCTGGAATGGCCTTCCGTGAAAAGTAATGGCGTTTTGGAACATGCCACTGTGGTACAGCACATTCAGCAAATTCACGGAAGGGAGCAGAGTCCATTAACTGGAAAGGCAGCAGCTGCAATTCGAGTAATTTTGCTAAGCTGGCATTTAGACGCTGTGCTTGGGGATGGTTGGGACTATATTTTTTTCTTACGCTACAGCAGCTGGGGCAACGTAATCTGACTGCATAAATCGTCAGCTGATGGGATGCTGTCACATTGTGAGGAAGGACCTGGTACATCCATTACTGTAGCATCATCCCTGTCAGTGGAGGTTGTAGCAGGCAATGACATGGCAGGACATACAGTGGGGGTATTATTATTATTATCTTGTATTTATAAAGCGCCAACATATTCCGTAGCGCTGTACAATGGGGCAGCACAAACATGAGACATACATGATAAATAAGGAAAAGACAACCCTGCCCAAAGGATAGCTTGTCTAGAAAGTACAGCACTTTAACAAGTGCTCAGCCAGACATCCCGTGAGTTTACAATCTAAGGGACGGGTAAGTGAAACAGATGGGAGCAGAGGGAAGGTGAAGCTGGTTGCTAGAAGAAATGTTGTCATGGTTGCATGGGAAGCACCAGAAGGTGGGGCTGAGTAAAGGTAATTAGTGAGAGAAGTGGAAACAGCTGTAAAGGAGCCATTAAATTATGGACCGGGCCTGGGTGGGCGGGTGGATGGGAAGGGTGGGAGGGACTGCAGAGTGGAGAATCTTGGGTCTGTGATTGTCAGTGTGTGCTGCAAAATAGAATGGAGATTTGCCAAGTGTGTCCTAAAAAACTACACAGGAGGAGGAGCAGGAAGAGGGGGAAGGAGGAGGAGCAGCAAGAGTGGGGGGAGGAGGAGAAGCAGAGGTAAAGACAAAAAAAACAAACCTTTTTACCTGAAGTAAAATGGAGGGAACATTGAACCAAGGAATCAGCCAAGGTAGAGACAGATGAGGAGGAGGAGGACCTACGCAAAGTTTTGTGCCAACGGGATGTGTGGCAGGAGGTCATATGTCGCCTCAAGCACGTGTTACCCAAGCGTCCGGTGTCTTTCCCACGCTTGAGCCTCATCTGACATAGATTACAAATAGCAACGGTGGGGTCTGCTGCACATTTCTTAAAGAACTCCCAGACAGCAGAGTTCCTGCATGTGTGCTTTGAGACAACAGCGCTCTGCACCGGAGCAGCTCTGACATCTGATGCCTTGGACTGGCTAGTGCTACAGTTGGTCATAGAGGATGTTGTGCCTCGTGTTTGCTGTTTCCTCCTCCTCCCCCTCTTCCTCACTTGATTCCTCTGTTCGATCAGGCACCCAGGTGGAGTCAGTGACCTCATCATCATTGTCATCATCAACCCTTATCTCCTCGTCACTGGAGCCAACTTGGCAGTATGCTGCAGCTGCTGGGGCAACATGAGTGCCAGTTATTTGTGTGTCATCACTGGAACCTCCTTCTTCTAGGTTGATTATACTCCCTTCCTCAATCTCAGAGATTGAATCAGAGCACTGTACTTGCTGTGCATCCTCAAGCAGCATGTCACTGTCATTGTAGTCAAACAATTCAGCTGACTCCTCCGTGTGTGATAGCGAGGCTACGGCAGGAATAGCTGTGGACATGGAGGCTGCATTAGATGCTTTGGCAGCTGAGGTCGACTGTAAACCACTACAAGCCTGGCTGGCAGAGGACTCGGAGGATGAGGATGGCCTGGTTAGCCAATCCACCAAATCCTCTTTATGTTGCTGCTGCTTAAGAAGATGGCCAGCACCAGTTAGAAAGGACAAGCGTGCCCCTGCAGAGGATGCACCACGTCCACCATGACCAGAGGCACAGCCTCCCGACACAGGGGCTGCTTGCCCTCTTATCTGTGTCTGCCTGTCCTTTTTGTTCTTTCAGACATGGTGAGTGATATATAGATTAAATATCTACAGAACTCTGATTCAACTCTGGTATAAAGATTAAAGATTTACAGAACTCTGGTATAACTCAGTGAGACACCCTGATAGCTGGCAGCCAGTGACAAGACACAGATTACAATTCCCAGAAACCTCCTATAAATCAGTGTGACCCCCTGATAGCTGGCAGTGAGAAGACACAGATTACAAGTCTCAGAAACCTCCTATAAATCAGTGTGACCCCCTGATGAGTGGCAGCAAGTGAGAACACACGGATTATAACAATTCCCAAATATTTGGTAGAAATTAGTGACCCCCAAAATACTGCGTGGTACTGGCAGTGACAAGACACAGATGACCTCAATTCCCAGTTATTTTGTAGAAATTAGTGACCCCCAAAATACTGCGTGCACTGGCAGTGACAAAACACAGATCACCTCAATTCCCAAATATTTTGCAGAAATTACTGAGCACCCAAAATAGTTGCTGGGACAGCGCACAATGATTACAACAATTCCCAGATATTTGGTAGAAATGAGACCCCCCAGTAGTTGGTGGCAGACTGGCAGTAAGAACACACTAACACAACAACAATCTCCTATGAAATCTCTCAAACGCGTGCAGAAGCGCTGTGTGGAAACTTTATATAGTGTGCTGCTGGACTTAGCTCTGTGAGCCCATGATTGGGCAAAATTTGCTCAATCAGGACTCTGAGCCGTGATTGGCATAGTGTTGAACCTGTCTTGCACCTGACCTGTGGTCAAATACAAGCTTCAGGCCAGTGGAAAAGTGCATTGTGGGCAAACACGTGGCGAACACGCGGAAATGTTCGTAGTTCGCGAACAAACGAACAGGCTATGTTCGATGCGAACTCCGAACAGCTCATCCCTACCCATAAGCTGTAAAGTATTATGGCTCCACTTGTTAATGCTGACGACTCTACTGCAATTCCATTGGAATCAAAAACTTTCCATAGTGGCATGCCAGTTAAGGTGGACTACTATTTAGTTATTCTTCCTATACTTTGTGTGGGAACTGTTTATTTCCAGTACACAACTATTAAAACCTGCTTTCAACTTGGCTGGAATAACAATTTGAGCCGTTAATACTGAGGCTGCAGCTGACTAACTGATTGATGATTGACTGACAGAAAATTGTCTTGAGTCATAATTCAAACAGCTGATTTGGAATCGATCATGAAGTATGGCTCAAACTCTATGAACATGTAGTTGGATTCTGGATCACAAGACCTTGAGAAGATTTCTTTAGGTCAACTCCATTGGTACAAGCTACTGTTGAATATGCCACTGAAGCTCACCTTGTAAGCTGACCATGGAGTTTGAAAGTTTACATGATTCTTATTGGTTTGTTATCCTCTGTTAAAGAATGTAATGCATAGAAAATGGGGCATTTAGGTGAAAAAATAATCAAGATATGACATTTCTAATTCCTATACTTTCTTCTGACTATAAAAACATAGAAACATAGAAAAATGTCGGCAGATAAGAACCTTTCGGCCCATCTAGTCTGCCCAATTACATGGATACTTTACCTGGATTTATCTTTTGTTTAGGATAGCCTTATGATTATCCCATGCCTGCTTAAATTCAATTACTGTTTTGGCCTCTACCACTTCAACTGGAAGACTGTTCCATGTATCCACCACCCTCTCAGTAAAATAATGCTTTCAGATGTTACTTTTAAACCTTTGCCCCTCTAATCTACGACTATGTCCTCTTGTTTTGCTACTTTGTTTCCTTTTAAATATACTCCCTTCCTCTACCTTGTGGATTCCTTTTACGTATTTAAATATTTCTATCATATCTCCTCTGTCTCGTCTTTTTTCCAAGCTGTACATGTTAAGATCATTAAGCCTTTCCTGGTAAATTTTCTCCTTCAAGCCATACACCATTTTAGTAGCCCTTCTCTGAACTCTCGCTAAGATGTCTATATCCTTCTGGAGATACGGTCTCCAGTACTGCACACAGTACTCCAAGTGAGGTCTCACCAGTGCTCTGTACAGTGGCATGAGCACTTCCCTTTTCCTACTGCTAATACCTCTCCCTACACAACCAAGCATTCTGCTAGCATTTCCTGCTGCTCTATTACATTGACTACTTACCTTTAGATCCTCGGAAATAATAACCCCTAAATCCCTTTCCTCAGATGTTGAGGTTAGGACTGTATCAAATATTCTATATTCAGCCCTTGGGTTTTTACGTCCCAGGTGCATTATCTTGCACTTATCCACGTTAAAACTCAATTGCCACAGCTCCGACCATTTTTTTTAGTTTACCTAAATCATTTGTCATTTGGCTGATCCCTCCAGGAACGTCAACCCTGTTGCAAATCTTTGTGTCATCAGCAAAAAGACATACTTTTCCATTAATACCTTCTGCAATATCACTAATAAAATATTAAATAGAATGGGTCCAAGTACTGACCCCTGAGGTACCCCACTGGTAACAAGACCTTGCGCCGAATAAACTCCATTTACCACAACCCTCTGTTGCCTGTCACTCAGCCACTGCCTAATCCTTTCAACAATATTGGAATCCAAGCTCAAAGATTGCAATTTATTGATAAGCCTTCTATGCGGAACAGTATCAAAAGCCTTACTGAAATCTAAATAAGCAATGTCTACTGCACCACCTGTGTCTATTATTTTTGTTACCCAATCAAAAAAATCAATAAGATTAGTTTGGTATGATCTCCCTGAGGTAAACCCATGTTGTTTCTGATCCTGTAATCTATGTGTTTTTAGATGGTCAACAATCCTTTCCTTTAACATGGTTTCCATTAATTTCCCCACTACTGACGTAAGACTAACTGGCCTATAGTTCCCAGATTCCTCCCTATTCCCCTTCTTGTGAATGGGTACAACATTTGCTAATTTCCAGTCTTCTGGGACGACTCCCGTTAGCAAGGATTGGTTAAATAAATCTGTTAACGGTTTTGCTATTACATCACTGAGCTCTTTTAATAATTTAGGGTGGATCCCATCAGGCCCCATTGACTTATTTGTCTTTACTTTAGACAGCTGCTGTAGAACCTCCTCCTCTGTAAACTGATATGTAATTGTCTCGTTAGTGTTTCCTCCTAACTGAGGTCCCTTTCCTTCCTTTTCTTCTGCAAAGACTGAACAAAAATATTCATTGAGGCAGTCAGCGAGACTTTTATCCTTTTCTACATACCTTCCTTCCTTTGTTTTTAATCTAACTAATCCTTGTTTTACTTTTCTTTTCTCGTTTATGTATCTAAAAAATGTTTTGTCCCCCTTTTTTACTGACTGAGCTATTTTCTCTTCTGCGTGTGCTTTGGAAGGTCTTATAAATTGCTTTGCCTCTTTCTGCCTAATCTTATAGGTTTGCCTATCTTCTTCACTCTGAGTTGTTTTATAATTATTGAATGCTGTCTTTTTTTTCTTCACTATTTTGGCCACTTCTGCAGAGTACCACAGTGGTTTCTTCCCTTTTTTGTTTTTGCTAACAAGTCGAATGCAATTGCCTGTGGCCTTCAATAATGCTTCCTTTAAATAATCCCATTTCTCCTGGACTCCCTTTAAACACCTAGCTATTTACACACCTAACCAGCTGATCATGTCATCTACTCATAAAGCCGTGTAAGTGAATGGCCTTTCAAGTCAACCTAGAGGGTATTTTGTGCGCTAACTGCATCTAGTTTGTAAGAGGAGTCATTACTTGTAAACACACAATATAGTACTTTTGGAGTGGTTTTTCCAGGTAGAAAATAATTTATTTTCACGCATAGCACCAGTTCCTTTACAGGTTTTATCTTTCATAATCATTTACTTTGTAGGAATGAACACTCAACCAACATTATTGCAACATCTAGACAAGTTGTTATTTTGTCATTTGGAACAAAAATGCAAAAAAAAAATTGATTTGCATGTTGCTTTGAATGTAAGCATGAAGAGCCGTACGTGCGGAGCAAACCCAACATGTATATAAGTCTTTGGAGTGTTTATTTAATTCATGTGTCACACTATATAAAGTTCATAATTTAGAGATTGATTAAACCCAGGCAATACATTGGATCGAGTACCTCACTGAACACATATCAATGTGTAGTAGAAAAACCATGTTTATTGCATAATATAACAAGCAACATTTGCTCTGTCTTTCGCAGAATATGGACTTTAAGAAAGCAGTTATCACGTACAATTCTTCAAGAGCTGCCAGACATTCTGACAGCTGTCACGGAATTGAGTTAGGAAGGATGGAAGAACAGCTTTTTGGTTATAAAGATAAAACACTAGCTGTTTACAAGCATATTGCACAAGACTGTTTCCATAGCATTTACAGCTCTTCAACATTCATACGATTTAAGCTAATTTTTATTGTAATAAACCTTAACGACTTATTAGCCATTTGGCCCATCAATGCGATCTAGACTTTATCCTAAGAAATTATGTTTATATACTATCAGGATCACTTTATAAACCCTTTATTGTAAAAAAGAACAGATGTGCATAATTAAAATATAAACAATAAAAATCTAATTCAAACTTGCAAATCGCAACCACCCTGTATTGTTACAAGAACACTATCATTAGAGTAACATTTAGGAGGCCATATTCACAAGCTCACCAATATGTAAGTTTAATCCTTTGAGTGCTAGCACGCAATTCGTACTTGAGTAACACTCTAGGCTTGTAAGGCAACGAGGTTGGAAGTTAATATTTTAACCTATCTCACAGCTCCACTGGCAGCTGATTGGTTAATTTTTACCCCTTTTTACCATCCCTACTGAAATATTGCTCTATTTGGCTATGCATGCATTGTGTAGCCCAATAACTGTCTTGTATTGTGTCCCCACATCTGCTGCAGAAGGACAGTCTGTGCAAATAATGGGCTTTGGAGTCTAACAATTGTAATATGGTATGGGATATGTTGGAGACCGAGTATTGTAGTTGCTACTAGGGGTATATAGTCCCCGCAAATGCACATGTCCAAAGTACTGCATGTAACCCCACAGCAAGTTTCTTTATGTAACACTAGTTTTCTGATCCCCATTGGGTACAATGGTTAGTAGTGAGAAATATGAAGACTCTTTAAGTCACTAAAAGGTAAGAAATATAATTTGGGTTTAGATGAGGACAATACTTTGTTTAACCCCTTCACCACCAATATTGAGTATACTCATTCTTCAAAGCTCCTGCTGGTTCCTCTAATAACACATATACTAGATTTAGTCTAATTCTGGAACAATGGAAAGGAAATTTGCTTAGAAATCAGCTCCAGAATATGCCCCAAAAAGGAGTTAGGACCTCAGCCATGACACATGGTGATAAAACTGTTGAATAGCCAGGAATAGGTGTCTAAGGCTAGGGTCAGACAAAAGCATTTTTTCCCGCGAACGTGAAAAAGTGCGTCCGAATGCATTGACGTATTTTTTCACAGAATGCGCAAAAACGGTCAGACGACGCGCATTTGCGGGCGTGATTTTGTACGGATCGTCAATAAAACTCTTTTTGCATCTGGACGTTATGTTGGATGGACATTAGCAGTGTCTGACATCTCCTAATCTCGCACACACGCCGCTATGCCGCATCTGCGCACTCAGTACGTCAGTACTAGCGGTTCAGCGTTCTCAGAAAAATGCGTTCAAATTCCACTTGCGTTGCACGGCCGGACTTTTGTGCGGCCGTACATCGTATATTGGCCGTCATTGCCTGTCATCTGCTGCTAGTGCGGCCGTAATTATGTGCGCCAGAACGCACGTTAAAAGTGCGCTGGTCTGACCCCAGCCTAAAACACAGAGGCCCAGCTGATTCAGCCAGGAGCCCAAGCTGCAGTAGCAAGTTTTGGCCAGCTGATGGTGACATATGCCTGTCAAACAGTTCTACAGTATAAAGTACTTGAAAATGTTCCCCAATGATTTTTTTACTGTACAATTGGTAACCTGTGTTTTTTTGGAAAACCACATTTGCACTGATGGTGGTTTTACAGAATATCCGTTGGTAGATTAATATGCCGAACATGATCATTTACTATTTTTAAGGGTGGCACAGAATAGCATCAGTCCTTATCTAGTTATGTATCACTTTTTTCATTCATATTTAAGCTCCAGACATGCAAAATATAAATTTTTTTCTCTTGTACACAGTTTTTAATTCTATAAAGATGCTTGAAATTCTACGATTTGGCCAATTATATCCCTTATTGCTTAATGAGTTCCTATTATTCTTAATATAAGCCAAATTAGCTTCAATCGGTTGCATAAATTCACAATTCACACATAACATAACATTATTGTAATGATGTGCTTTTAATGCTACAGATGCAAAGCAATAAAATATTCCTGGAATTACCCATTAGCCTATTACCATCCGTATTCTATGTTAACTCCATATTTAAAGCCTAAACCTGAGTGCTTTACATCAGCCAGGAGACCAATAGAATGTACAGAGTTCTTGACGGTAAATTTGTTTTCTGGAGGTTAGTTATGGAAGTCACTGATAAACACGCTTAGCGTGATGTATATTTCTCAAAGGAGCTGATGATGCCCATTATCATAATAAAGAAACATTCTATGTAATCATATGCAAATGGATGCTTAAGTAATCACACCATATTCTAATCCGGCTTGGCCGTTGTGAAGCGAGATGACTTCCATTTTTATTTGGACATATGTATCCATTATTTAAATCGTGCTGGAAAGAAAAAGATGAATAATTTTGCATTGTGCAGTGCAATGTACACAGAGTTTTAAAGAGAACATTTGATGGGATCGTTTATCCTCTTTCAGGCAGCTGGGATGGTGACTGGAGAGAACAACCATCCTTATTACAGCTGCTCTTTAAAGGCAAAAGTGCTGTCACGCCGTTTGATTACCTAAATGAATTTTTTAAAAGTTTGAAATTTTATATGAAGCAGTTGGGTGATTTGTAAGTTGATACACATAAATATGACTTAAGCTGAAGAAAAGGGTTAACCGATATTCCGCATGGATTTTCTGTTTCTGAAAACGGCGCTGAAACATAGGCATTTTTCAATGGTGTTTGCAATACTGGCAAACAGCAGCACTTGATACATAACTCCTCATATTACTGAGTGAAAGCGAAATGTCATGGATTCACCTGGATATTGAAGGTGAAGCAGGAACAGTGGTTTGGAAATTTAGGGCATTAATACAATCTTAACGCTAACGTTGGCACTCAACTGTGTGAGCGTTAACATTCGGTTAAGTGGCCCTAGCGCCGGCCGACCATATTACATTCCGAACGCTAACGGGTTAAAAAAAAACATTTGGGTGAGCTTGCTCTCCTTTGCGCTGTCTATGCTTAAGGCTAGGGTCAGACGAGGACGTTTTCTACGGACTTTGCGCCCGTGCAGTACGGACACACTTTTTGACGGAAGACGCAGTAGTGGCCACACAGTCCGTTTTTGTGACTGACGTTATTTTTGACGGATGAAGGTGGGAAAATAAATTAAAATGAAAAAACATTTTGTCCGTCAAAAATGCTGGATGTATAAATGCAGTCAGTCTGACCACGTTCCATCACTCACACACAAAGCTATGTGGACGTGGCGCACTCCGCACGTCCATCCTAGCAGATCGACGTTTTTACTAACCTGCGTCTGTTTGCCGTGTCCGTAGTGTGTCTGCACTTCCATGCGGACATACTTTGTGCGTGGGCCTTCATTGGTCATGATTATCTGTTACCACAGATGTACTAAAGTGCGGCTACACGGACGTTAACACTGCGTTCGTCTGACCCCTAGCCTTAGGAAGCGCAAAGAGTAAGCAAGGAGTAATTAGCGTTAGGATTACACAGTCCTAATGCGAATTACTCACCGCTGCGGTTAACTGAAAAGTTAACCACAGCTTGGAGCTGGTGCTAACTGATTTTGCTTCTGCGGAATCAGTTACCAGCAGCTGCAAATCCCCCAAAAAAGATCAGATACTCACCTCTCATCCCACGGTGAGAACGACAGCTTGATCCGCCGCTTCTGGCTGCCGGGAGTAGAGTGAGACTATGGGAAATTCACCAGTCTCCTTCCGTGATCACTCCACAGACCTGCAGGATCTTGTGAGAGGCAAGATCCTGTAGTTCATGTGACCCGGCAGTCAAAGCCTCAATGGAGTCCTAAGGACTCCAGGAGGGGATGCTCTCATTAGCGCTGCCTCAAGTTTCCTCTGGCCTAGTGCTTCGTTATGGGGCAGGCTTCTGAATCAGCACTTGCCCCGTAATATGGAGCTAAAACGGGGACGCTCAGGTGAAACCTGCAGGCACAGGTTTTCCTCCTTAGCATCCCTGCTTTGGCGGGCAGTATGTAATATTGTCCTTATAGTTTGCATGACATTAACATTGATACATGTGACACTGAAGGAAAAATCTGGACAATGAGATGTTGAAAATATTTTTTAGACCATAAATTAACAAATTGATGTTTTATACTATATTGCTTAGCTACTTCCGAAGCTCCGTGGGCTTGATTTAGATAAATTAGAGTACATAGTTCCAGCAGGTTTGTAATCCATGGTCAGCTCGTGGGAGCAACAGGTGCAGAACACAGCTTTGATATATGAGCTTTGAGAAAACCAAAGGGTTGTTAATGCTTTCTGCAGGCAATCATATATAATTCATGCACCCAATGCCAGGTATCATGAGTGTTGTTATTTTTTTGCAATCTACCATTTCAGATTGATGTGATAAATATACAGTGTGTGAACAATGGCTTGAAATCAGTTGGTCTAATTGCAGGAGACAGACAGGTTATTAATGCATGAATGCCCACATGGGGTTTCATCTCTGGAGGGCCAAAGGGATTCATTTAGTATACCGTATGTCAGTAAATGTGGCTAACATTTACATCTCCTCTCTGTTTATCACTCCCAAAGTGCAATCTTTCTTCATTTAATATCTAACAATTTTGATTTGTATAGTTTATTTCTCCCAATTCTCTAACTTCATTTACAGATTTATTGTGCTTATAATTTCAGAAATAATTACCAGCATATAAATTACACAGAAACCTAAATGTTTTCTAAAAGTTACACTTAGTGTACATATGTATGTGTTTCTAATATATATGTTTTCATAGTAGATTCTTTTTTACAAAAATGTAGCTTGTTTTACTATAGAGATGTTGCACCTTATATGTTCAGTGCAGTTGTACTTTTAGAAGTGTCGGCAACTTTTCCTGCCGTTTGAGAACATTTTGAAATAGCACAATAACAACGGCATTTATAGGCTTGGTGCTGTCCTAGGCACATCCAATTCTGCTGCCCCCTTCTTGGTATCAATAAGTATGAACATAAACATGAAATTAACAAAAGTATTCACCACCTATTTGTGCCTTTTATATCAATAAAAATGTAATTTAGAACAAAAGTAAAGAATCTTATTACACCACATGACGTTTATATTTTTTATGTTTAAATTAAAGACTTAATTGGTTGCTGCAAAGAAATTGCTTTTGGGCTGCAGAAGTTGACCCCAGAGTTTTAGCCCTGTAAGCATAATACCCAAAAAGCTAAAAGCTAATTACACCACATGACGTTTATATTTTTTATGTTTAAATTAAAGACTTATTGGTTGCTGCAAAGAAATTGCTTTTGGGCTGCAGAAGTTGACCCCAGAGTTTTAGCCCTGTAAGCATAATACCCAAAAAGCTAAAACTGTGTAAAATTGGCTGATGATGCCCTGACTTTGGACATTCAGCAGCCAATGCAGGGGAAAAAAAAATATAGTTACAACGGCTGTAATGGTGCCATCTACTGGCCAAATAGGTTATTTACAGTAAGAAATACAATGGAAATATACAAATATTTCTTACTGTAGAATTAATTAAAAATGATTTTACAAAAAAACACTGGTTTCTGACCCATTTTATTTTTTTAAAAATCACTTGGAAGAGAAGGGGTTAAATAAATAATGCAACCTTCTCTAATCTGCTGTCCTAGGCCTAGTCATAGATGGACTATGCAAGAATACGTCCCTGCCCAAAGTAACAATAAAATGACTTAATGGGAAAGAGATTTTAGAAGCAGCTCATGAAGCTATATAAATTCTATACTTCTAGGAGAAAAAAATTATATTTACATTGGTTATTGACCCACAAGTCCCATATTGCCCTGTCACCCAGAGCCTGATAGAACAGTATGAGCAATGACCTCAAATTCCTGCGCCCAAATTAAAGACTCAAATGTCCTAATGTATAACCTTGTTTTTAGCAGTAGCAATAACCGTATTATTATTAAGTTCTGCTTTGAAGAACATGGTGACCAAATCCCACCATGACTTTTACCTACTGGTATTGTAAGAAGGTTAAAAGGCACAAAATATCTTAAGGCTTAGAAAACAATTTAAAGATTGATTCAAATGTGTGCTGTTTCCTTGCTTTATCTCCAGGGCTTCTGAATTTGTTTGGATTGAGCAATGTTACATACAGAACCGTTTTCACTGCATTTTTAATTTTGAAAGTGCAGCTAAGAGGCTTTGAGATTACATTTTATTAGAAATCACAATAGAGCAAAATTACTGGGATTTGTTTCCTTTTTGATTTGTATGATACTTTTCAGCTATAAAATGAAAAGTACAGAAATGTCACCAGAGGGTTTCATCAGTGACTATTCTGTTTGTTCCAGATTACTTCTTTTACAACTGTAACCTAGGCGTTGTTCAGTTTATAAATGTGTGTATATCCAGAGTGGATACATAATGTGGATGTATATGTTATGTGAAAAGAATGCAGACACTGTGTTTTGTATTTTTTTTATCATCGTTTATGGTCTTAAAAAAAATATTGTTATGCTTATGTTATATAGCCTACGGGAGATTTTGTAAACACCTCTCCCAGTAACCCATTAATAGCTTACCAACTTTATTCTGATTGGTGCAATGTATTTTGTATAAAGTTTATAGAGAAAAAAAATGATACTGCTGGACAGCAAAATGATCATAAGCGCCCTTGCCCTAGTATGCATGTATTTAATATCATCCTCTCCTCTCTATATGCAAGTGAGTAGTTACAACTTTTACAGAAGGTGAATGTATGCTGATGATACTCAGATCTACCGCTCTACCCCTGATCTCTCTCCTCCTGTCCTTTCCAAAATCAGCGACTGTTTATCTGGCATCTCCTAGATGGCCGCTCACCACCTAAAAATTAACATGGTCAAGACTGAGCTCCTACTAATTCCTCCCTCTAATGCCTCCCCACCTCCTGACATCTCTATCATGTTTGATGGTATCACTATCTCCCCATCAAGCCAGGTTCACTGTCTCAGAGTTACACTTGACTCAGCTCTTTCCTTCATCCCCCCCACATCCAGTCTCTTTCCTCCTCCTGCCGCTACCAACTACGTATTATTTCCAGAATTTGACCTATTTTTACCGCTGACACCACAAAGCAACTCATCCAATCCCTTGTAATCTCCCAATTTGACAACTGAAATAATCTTCTTGCTGGTCCCTCTCTCTCGCCTCTCCCCCCTACAATCCATTCTGAATGCCTCTGCCAGGCTCATCACCTCACCCGCCGCTCGGACTCTGCGAGTCCTTTACTGGCTCCCCATCCACTGAAGAATTTAATTCAAAATCCTTACCCTGACCTACAAAGCACTCACTAACTCTGCTCCCCACTACCTGTCCTCACTAATCACCAAATACACCCCAGCCCGCTCCCTAAGATCAAACAGTGACTTGCGCCTAGCTTCTCCCCGCATCAACTCTTCCCATGATAGACTGCAGGATTTCTCACGCACAGCCCCCATCCTCTGAAAAGCTCTCCCTCGTACTCTCAGACTTTCCCCTAGTTTCCCTTCCTTCAAACGCTCCCTTAAGTCATTCCTGTTTAGGGAAACCTACCGCCCAACTCACTTACGCAACCAGTCCATTAGTCCCACCAGTCCATCACTCTCACTTGCAGTCCTCTCCTCCTGTTTCCACCGCCAAACCTTTTAGATTGTGAGTTCCCTTGGGAATAGGGCCCTCGTTTCCTATTGTACCGGTTTGTCAATTGTTGTTCAATGTATTGTAACCCCGTCTATATTGTGCCCATTGTACAGCGCTGCGGAATATTTATTTATTTATTTATTTGAAAAGGATTTTACCAGGAAGGATACATTGAGATTTCTCTCATTTTCAAGTATGTCCTGGGTTCGAGAACATTGAGTGGTTACAGTTGTTACAGAAATACAAAGTAATAAAATGCAAACTATTAAAAACAAAACACGAATATACAGATTAACATATCATGGGAAGGGCTAGAACCTTGGGTTAATTAGGGTGATTTGCAAAATGGAAGCAGCTGGAAAGTAAGCTACAAATTTCAGACCAGCACTGGGTGGGTGGGTGGGTGGGTGGATGGGGAGGGAGGGTGGGACAGCAAAGTCCAGGAGCAAGCGCGGTGGCAGAGGGTGATGTGTGTGGCCGCTATGCTGGCGCTATTTAAATAAAGAATAGTAATAATAATGTAAGAATTAGGATATTTTCTGAGCATTTTTCTAATTCCTGTGTTTTTGCATCCAATACAGGGTCTGCAGGTTGGAACAAAGGAATTGGAGGAAATGGGAGCTAAATTCTGCTTTGGACTTCTGATTCTGAAAAGCAAATCTGTCTATAGCTCTACTCTCCCTCCTCAAGTAGAGGCCTTGCTGGAAGCGGAGAAGAACAATGTTGAATGTCACAGAAACAGGTAAGGCGGTGGTATGTTGAGGGAGAAGAGAATGAAACAGCATTTCACATTCCATTGTAGAATCTGCTGAAGATTCATGATAAAGGTAACTTAACCATTTGGGTTTTTATGTTGTGGTATGGTTCCAGTCGCGAATGTACAAAAAGATTTTTCACCTCACAAAAATTTATCTTTTTCCCAAATTACATATTTTGACCTCTGTTGGACGAGTCGGGAACTTGAGTGAATTCTAGAGGACAGATCACAACTGGCCTGTAAGGCTGTCGACTGTGGACCTGAAAGTATTATCTGCAATAATATTTGAAGGCCCTTAATACGGGCAACATCAAAAGATTTATGAGGTTCTTGAGAACAAGCAACAACATAAATGGCCTGCTCTTATGCTATTCAGTCTGCTATCACCCAAAAGGTGGCCAGAGCTGAAATGCCCAAGCAACCTTCTCTGCATGAGAGGAACTGCAGCCCATGACGATCAAGCTTAGGACCATCCAAAACCTTGTGTAGTTGCCCTTACTCTGGGCTTTCCCATACATTTGCTCACTACTAGTTTACAGGGTAATTCAGACGTGGACCCGTGCGCAAGTTGCAGAGTGGTATTCGCAATGCCCTCCTGATGAGGCTTAATGAGGGCGAAATGATCGAGGCTGCGTATCCTCTTGTGCAGGGGAGGCTGCCTTGACATTTCAGCAGACAGATTTGTATATGGTTCAGCCTTCTCTGTAAAAGCACCATCAAGCTAAAACCTTGTGAGACCTGAGTAGGAACCAGCCAAGGAGCAGGCCACTTAAACTGTTGCACATTATTAGAACACTCACAAACCTTGTGACTTTGCTGGTACTCAGGGCAAAGCATTCTGCCAGCCACCCAGTGCCTATATCTGAGGTCTGGGATATGTGTCTGTGATAGATATATAGATATCTATCTATCTCTATCTATCTATCTATCACAATTTTACACACACACACACACACACACGTGTTTGAGGTCTGTGGGTATACATGTATCTGAGGTCTGGTGTGGGTATATATATCTCTGAGGTCTGGTGTCTATGTGTGTGCAGGCCTGTGCAGTGGGTAAATGGGGTGTCTGGCCATACAATATTTCCATAAATTGGACAGGCTTTCAGCAAAATCATAAAATATTTGTCAGGTGATCACATGATATTAAATAAAATTATCGATACTTGTATCGGTGAGGCACTCGAAAAAAGCATCAGTACTTGATCTCGGTCATAAAAAAATGGTATCAATGTATCCCTAGTAATCAGTCTTATTACCTCTAATTTCCTGCCTTGAAATCCACTAATCAATGCCTATCAGTGGAAACTGGCATACCAATAAATTCAGATTGAATCTCTAAAGCTGACATTTCCATTGAAAAGCTGTGAGTGCTGATATTTGAGCTGAATAATAATTGGGAATCGAAATGCCGACAAATCCAAATTTGAATCTCCTGAACTAAAAAAATGTCTGGATTGAGGACAAAAAAAATAGCACCAATTTTTGCCACCAGGCTAAATTAAATTGAGGCCTTTAGTGACAGCTCAACATTTAATCAATAGATGTGGTTATATATATATTTTGGATCTAGATCACAATGCATTACCCTGTGTATAACTAGTAGACATGTGCACAACATAAAAATTTGTTTCGCTTAGTTTTGGATCGATTCGTTACGTTTTTCAATTTGTCTCAGAGCGTTTGTCATGTTACCATGATTCGTATTTTGTAAATCATTCATATTTCAATTCAATTCGTATTTCGGTTTATTAGTTCTTTCTTACTTCAGATCAATTCGTATTTCATTTTTATTAATTATTTTGTAATGTGAAATAGATGAATTACTTAGATTAGGGTAAAAAATAAAGGATATGTAATTCCCCTGTCTTTGGCGCTGAATCCTATTCAGTACCAAAGATAGCAGCTCCGCAGGGCTCTGGAGCCCTGCGTGGCTGCTGTCCTTGGTACTGAATAGAATTCAGCACCATAGATGGCAGCTCCGCAGGGCCTTAAAGGGCTGAATAGGTTTCACCACCTTTAGACAGCCACACAGAATATAGCCAGACTGAAGGAAAAAAAAAACCTCAGTGTTTGTAAGAAAGAAAA
Organism: Leptobrachium leishanense; assembly: GCA_009667805.1. Lineage (NCBI taxonomy): Eukaryota > Metazoa > Chordata > Amphibia > Anura > Megophryidae > Leptobrachium > Leptobrachium leishanense. Next base: position 113,797,423 of record CM019065.1, on the reverse strand, counting down.
AAAAAAAACTCGTTTTAAAATTAGGAATCCAAAGATCTCACAATAAATCTCAAAAAATGCCTAAAAAAATTGACTTTTTGCTGCGCTTGAAAACAACAAATGGTTATATAAATATTTGAAAAAACCGGGAATATTTTTTACATTGAAACCTATGGGATTCGCCTGCTGACGAACAAACCATTGAAGATCATGGCATTTCACTGACATTTCGGTGCGGTTCAGTGTTATCTGAATACATTAACCATTACTTGTTTATGGGGAATTGCACTACAACCAAAACCACCATGGCGCTGTCCATTGCCTGTGGTGCTGAATACAACAGATTCAGCACCACTGCCAATGGACAGGGACGCGGTGCCTAGTGAAACGTTATAACAAATTGATCTGTAAAAACAAAATCAATTTGTTTTATCCCCTTCTGAATCGATTAGCTTTCATTCCGTTTTCGGACCGTTTCATACGTATTTCATACGTATTTCTGAAATACGAACCAGGAAAATTTTCTCCGAATCTTGATTCAGAACGAAACACACATCTCTAATAAGTAGACCACTGCTGAAGACTTTGAACAGTTGGGTAAACTAAACTGTGACTCAAATGACCATTGAAATATACCCTTTCACCCTTTAAAATTGCAAAATTAAGGAAGAAAAAAAAGAATAAGAGAAAGAAAACAAGAATCAAATAAAGCTGACAGTTACCACACATCTCTATTTTATGGGCATGTCTGTAATGGCAGCATTACCTATATACACACACAAAATATAAATACAATAGGGTCTATTTTGCTATCAATTCGCTAGTATTTGGTAACAGCTTAGTGAATAGACGAATTGGCCCGAAATTGCACCGAATGGTGAATTTCACAGTTCGGAACAATTTCGAACCAACTTGAAAGTTTGTGAATAAACCCTTTAAATAAAACCGCATTGTGTGAGTCACCAATGGGAACTCAGATCTGCAAAAATAGTAAAGGAACTGCGTTCCAACGGAATTTCGGTGCAGTCCGGCGTTCTGTTTTGGATCAGTTTCCGTGTGCGGGGTTAAGGGGTTCGAGCTCCGTGTGCGGTAACCCAAAAGTGGAGCAGGCACATATAAACTGAAGGATTTATTAAGTAAGGAGACAATATCAATAAGCAAAGGTAACACAGAATAAAGTAATATACTAAACAACTATGTAATAAGCAGGAAATAGGGCAGACACTGAATAGATAATAACTACTAAACAACAGAAAGGATAAACAACCATAGGGATAAATGAGAGCGCAGAATTTAACCAGAGCAAGGAGGAGGCTAACTAAGTAAATGCTAGATTAGGATAGAAACAGAGGGACACTACAGGAATAAACAGATTGCATAAACTGATAGGACTCCACTGAGCTACAGACAAGAAGGGGTTAACTTGGAGAACATTAACAGAGCATAGAAGACAAAAGAGGCAGGAATATAAATCATAAACACTGGTATGAACTGAATATAATGAAGGTCCAGGAATACTGGGAGTTGGAGTCCAGAGAAATAATATGGCTGTAAATTCCAGGGAATTATGGAGAGTCCAAAGAAATAATAACAGAATACTTGCAGTAAATTGAAGTCCTTAGAAATAGAAGCAGGGTATTCAGGCACGGTATCAAAGGGGCAAATCCATAGGCATATCCAGGTTGTATTCCAAAAGGTCAAAGGGACATAAGCAAACAGGCAAAATCCATAAAATTTCCAGGCAACGGGTTTTGTGCACAGATATCCAAGATAGCAGGCTTCAGCAGTTGCAAGATCACACTGAAACAGCTATGGCTTAACAATGCAGAAGCACTGCATGATGGGTCTTTAGCCCTTTAGTAGGGGAGAGCTAGGTGATCAGTGGAAACATCTGAAGCAACAGCGGAACCATAGAAGGAATCAGGTTTAGGCAAAATAGACTAGTCAGGTATTGGAAGTGTTAATGTGATATTTTAGCAGTCTTTTTGCCCTTCTTGTGGGCACGGCGCCGCGGGATATGACATTCTGTAAATAGAGATACAATAATCTTTTTATGGGGCAATTTCGGTGATGACGAACACCGCCGAATTGCGGTGAACTTCACCATATTTTGCTGTCAATTTGCCAGTATTTGATGAGTTGACCGCTTAGTCAATAGACAATTTGGCCCGAAAATGTAATGGTGAATTTCACCATTCAGTGTAAATTCGGAGATTAGTAAATAACCCCTTATGTGTCAGACATTGATGCCCACCACTAATGTTCCACACTTCTTATATTTAAAATATGCTGTTATTTCCATTTTGCATATAAAACCAAGTTGCTAATATTATCTCCGAATAATCTATTCACACAATGTGATATATTCTCTCTGCTGAAAAGTCCGCATTTACACTCTGTCTCTTGTTTATAGAAATGTTGACATATTAAGATATATCTCAAGGGTAGACATGCCTCTTTGTACCTGAAAACATATAAACACATCAATTCTCGAGAGGTTCACATGCCTTCCAGAACTGTTCAAGCCATCAGTATGCCATTAAACGAAAGTACTAAGACTTGACAGGAATTTCTCAGATCATAAATATGCAATGTTGTGCTAAATATTGGACTACAAAAAATCATTAACAGTTTCGGTCACCGAGATACAGATTTTTTAATTTCTGAAATATTGTTGCGTTGGATGATTTATATATATCTGGAAAAGCTGCACCCACTTTCCAACTTTTTATATGTTATTAAATAGCACTATTTTTGTTCTACATGTACGACAAGGAAAGCAAGATAACAAAAGCAAGGGCTTTCTTCAGATTTAATCCCCCATCCCCACCCCAGATATACACTTTACAAAGATTCATTAGTGGAGTAGATGGCTACACAGTATATTGAGTCTCGTATTAGATTTTACTATTGTGTTTAGTACATCGTTGTTGTTTTTAACATTAATACAAAAGGAACAATATAAGACTAAAAGAAACACAATGTTGTATATTTTTTGTGCTGTATAGTGCACATGGCATTGAGTGTGTAGTACTGTTTCTACTACATTTTTCAAAATTATTTTTTAAAACAAAATGTGACAAAAGCCTCCTCCACCATTTAATGGACCCAGCCAGAAGCCAGATCTTCCTGGATAATGTTTCTCACTGTCAAGATATGTGATTGTTTGTGATATGATTAGAGTGTCACCATTGTGTCTGGGAGGAGTGTGTATTGTACTGTTATTTAATTGAATTATTCTCTTGTTTGGTTTTGTGTCTTAAATAACCGGTGGAAGGAAATATAAGGGAAGCCCTGGAATTAATAAAGGGTCTTTGATTCTCACTCCAAGAAGCGGGTGTCTAGATGTGTATGTGGGGCTCTGCGTCACCTCTCTGTAATGCTGAGAGGTGGGTAGTCTTGAAGGTGAAGCTGGTCCCTGTGTGGTTCTGGGATGGAGAAGGAACGGACTAAATGACAGGCTTGTTCTGATCCTGAAGTTTTGGACAGAACCCCAGTTCTGTTACACTAAATTTCTACAGCTGACAATTACTTGAGTTGTAATATCCAAGCAGTCTGACTTAAGTATGCATACATTTTATACTTTAGACATTTAGTAAAATCCAACAGAACTTTCAAAAGCTTTTTCCTAAATGTCTTTCTGCTTTTCATGTCTTTTGACTTGAGTTAAATTCCTTGTAGAAATTCTTGTATTAAATATCTATTGTATAATAATGCAGTATATCATAGATTTCACTTTATACACTTACTGTTGACTTCACAGTATTTTTTTTCAGGTGTTGTACTTGTGTTAAACAAATACGCTTTTTCTCCGACACAGTTCTGCTACAGTCAAGATGTCTTGCATTGGCATTGAATTGACTTTTCAGACTATCCTTCTGACATCAGACATTTAAGCTTGTCAGAAGTTATATGTCTTCTTGTCTTTAACTTTCCTAGCTCGTGATGGGTCTCCTTAACAGAACTTCTGACTCTTTTTTTTTTCTTTATCCTTCTTGCCTCTGGGAAGAGAAAATGCGTGGGCCCTCCTGGTCAGGTTTGCTAAAATTGATTGTTTCTCTTGTACGATCCAATAGCATCAGAATCAATGTTCCGTGTGCTTCAGCCAATCACAGCATGTCAAGTAGAAGAGGTGGATGACATTGGGAATGTAACACAACATTTCTCTGGGGGAATAAAGAGTACAGACAAACCTTGAATTTCCAGTTCGGAAGGATATACTCTCAATCAATTTTACAGAGATTTTCTACTGAGATGCTCTAAGCAGTACCATTCCAGATACAGTCATTTTTTCTTATTCTGCAACTTGTTTTCTTTCCCTAATTCTATGAATAGGTCTATTAACCTGACACATTGACATGTTATTTGCTTTTATAGTAAAATTACCACTTATTATTATTATTATTATTCCTATTATTGCAAATGTGCTAAAAATACAGATACACGTGACTGAGCACTGAATATCTATTGGAATTGTAGTAATACACACAATTCAAATATGTTTTATATGTAAATGCACATATGTAAAATTTCACTGAGTGGTTCTGGACAGGACAATTTTAATATTACAACATTGTTTAATTTCTGTCTGTCACTGAACATGTTTAATCAGCTGTGCACTGGTATGGCAAATATATTCGTTCATTACTTCGCAATGCAGAGGTATCGAGAGGCACCCAATTGGCTAAAAGCATGCTAGACGTGCACACATCGGTTCTCAGAGTAACTGCTTCTTCTGCTTCCTGCAGGAGAACCTAGGAAACTGTAAGGTTAGTGAGAAGAGTGTGGTTAGGGATTAAAACGAAAGGCTCTCAGCTGTAAATGAGTGGTTGGAGGGAACACTGTGTGTGTGTGTCTGTGTGTCTGTGTGTGTGTGTGATTTTATATATATATATATATATATCTCCAATAGTCCTGCAACACCTTCCAGTATCCCAAAAGGAATCCTGTGTTGGTGCTTCGCCAGAAATAGTATAGAAATGGAGGAAATGGCGGCACTCAGTCAGAAAATAAAATAAAAAAAGTTTTATTGAATCATTTTTAAAATAGGTCCGACGTTTCGGCCCACACAGGAGCCATTTAAAAGGTGCACACATCGGTGTGTATATATACAAACATCCGAGATCCCGCAACACGGAGACTTAGTTGATGCAAAAAAAAATGTCTTTATTCTTTCGACGTTTCAGTACACACAGGTACTTTCATCAGGATAAAGTATGCAGCATTCTGTTAGGTTTATATAGACACACACATACAACCTTGATTTTAATCAGCAACATACCATGTGATAACATTAATTAAGGAAATTAAATAAACCTGTGTCATTGCCATAGCAACCAGTAATCAACAAAGTAATAAAAAACGTTTTTACATTTTATCATGGTAGATCGCTGTATAGCTACAGTTCTCATGCTAAATTATCCACATATAACAGTTTTATTATCAAAAAGCAGTTCTGTTAGGTAAACAGTATAAATTTTATTCATAAAAATTGCACTAATAGTAAATGCACGTAAAACTAAAAACAGGAGAACGGAGGACCTCCTCACCACTCTCAGCCAACTGATATAAACAAATCCAAAGAACACATATGAAATTACTATCGAACAGGTAGGAAAGGGGTGAATGAATTTTTCTCATTAAGACCCTTTGGTACCAAACTATCCAGGCGATGAATCCAGTAAGCCTATCTTTTAAGTAACTCATTGGCTCGGTCCCCCCCTCCAATGAGAGGGGGGACATGGTTGATGCCCATCACTCTCATGGAGGACAGGGAATGATGTTGTTCAAAAAAATGCCTAGCAACTGGTTGCGGGCTCTCCTTGCCCCCCATTGCTGCCCTAATCGATGTCCTATGGTTAGCCATCCTTTCCCTTAAGTTATTGTTGGTTTTACCCACGTACACTAGCCCACATGGACACACAATACGATAGATGACAAAAGTGGTAGTACACGTAATTCGATGTTGAATGAAAATAGGAGTACTGCTGTATGGGTGAAAAAACCTTTTACCAGGGGTGATGTAATTGCACGTAGTGCAACCAACACACCTGTAACACCCTGGGTGCGAGGGTGCAACTCTAGAAAAAAGGCTATACTGGTCAGTATGGACCAGATAGTCTCTAAGATTTTTGCCCCTTCTGTAACACATCATAGGGGGAGCCCCAAGGCTCACAGGTAACTTCGGGTCAGTAGAAAGAATATTCCAGTGACGCTTAATGCTTTTACGTACCACATCTGAATGGGTATTAAAGGTTTGAATAAATTTTGTTCTCTGGGGGGGGCACATTGGGACCTACCACCGCCTCACTATCAGTCCTAAAAATAGTCCTAGCCTTGTTAAGAGCACAAGGCTCTTGTTAAGAAGCACTCTGGGTCTTGCTAAGATAAAACAACAAACTTTATTAAATCAAAAGATTAAAATACATAGGTCCAACATTTCGGCTCAAGCTGAGCCTTGATCAAAGTCATTGTACACAATGACTCAAGCAACATTTATACACTTTAACAAATGAGATAATTGACTCATCACCTGGGCCGAACATCCAAGCCTGGAACGTTCATTCAATCTAGGACTGACGTAACAGAGGATCACGTAACCTGAAACAGTTTGATACATATGTTGCTTCCCAACAGACTACAGAATTAATTGATATATATATTCTTTTGTATCGAATGCCAATGCAAAAACTGTGTCAGCTTAATTAAAATAAAATTAAAAACAAAAATGGAGGAGATTATACAAACAGGTATGCTCATAACTAAACAAAGTGGAAATAGGACAAAGATTTGAATAAATTACGAATATAGAACATGAACCTAAACTACAGATATGTTAAATAGTCTATAAATTTAATCTGAGTGAATTGTAAACGTATAAAGAATATAGTAATGAAATTATGATAATAGTGAATATAATGTGACAATAATAAAATGAGTTCTACTGAATATAATAAGATGCAAAAAAATTGGTACATATAATGTGAATGATCGTAAATATGATATTAAGAATGTTAAGTGTATTAGGTGCGTGATTATATATAATAAAAAATGTATAATGTGACCGTAATATATAAAAGAAGTGAAAATATAAAAACCAACAAAATAATTAGTGAATTGATGAAAAAAAATTGTGAAAAATATTAAGAATAATGAAATAAAACCTAAAGAATGGGACTAAAAGTTACGTAGTGGACTACTGTGTAAAAAAATAACCAAAATGTGTAATGTTTATAAAATTGCTCTATCTAGGAGATAAAAAAACAAGTATAGGAAATGTATTCATTTAACCCTTTGGGAGTCATTGTATTTAATTTCATAGTCCAAAAAGCTTCCTTTTGGAGTAGTATTTGGGAACGATTACCACCCCTCAGTGGTGGTACATGGTCAATAGCCTTAAATTTAAGCATAGGTAATCTATGCTGGTGTGCCAAAATATTTTGGCCATTGGCTTGTCGGTGTATATATATATATATATATATATCATGATTATAGCAGTACGTATATGGACTAACGCGGCCTATCGAATTATATATATGAGCTAATGTCATTTTAAAATCAAATGAGTGCACTTTTTTTTCTCAGAAGCACATTTTCTTGTAGAATGCAGATGTTTGGCAGAGCTTTTACAGGCACAAATTAAAATTATGTGATCATTTTGTAATATGATCTACGCTCTAATAATTAATCACAACAGAGTTTAGATACGGTGAAATAATGGACTTCAAAATAGGTCATGCCAGTAGACCAAAAAATGTACATTTCACCTTCTGAAGATAGACATATACCATATTCCCACTTTCTACTATTAAAAAAACAAGAATCTTTATAATTGTTCCTCTTTATCTACGACATCTCTTGAGGGCAAGCTTTAGTTGTCTTTATTTAGCCCTACATATGAAACATTTACTGTAGCTGAGGTTTTCTTACACTTTATGTATCAAGCACTACTTTCTAGAACTGTTTGTTTGTAGAATTTTGATAATTTATTCAACAAAATAACAGAAAGACTGAACAAGGAAAAGTTAATTTCTATATAAATCTAGTACAAGAAAATTACACAGCGCTCCTGTCTAAGGAGCATTGACATTGAGGGTCCAAAAAAGCAGATCTCATTTTGTTGAAATGTTTATTATTTTTGTTATTATTTTGAAACTGAAGTTCTGTACTCTTTTTTTTTTTATTTTTATTACTCAGTGTGGCACATAAAATTTTATTTACAAAAAAAAATGTTGATGGGAATTTTAGTCTCAAAATTCTTATTTTACACACAGGGTTATTCAGAGAAAGGTGAAACTCAGGAGAACTGGCAGGAGAAGAGAACAAATCGCCGATTTGGAAAGTGTGATAAATGCGAGAATTTTTCTGGTTTGGTTATTTTTTAACTAGAATTTTCACTTCTTCAGTCATTCTCTTGAGTTTCACCTTTCTTTGAATAACCCTGACAATTAACAAAAACAATGAAAAATAAAATAAGAAAAACAGCATTGTTTTTATTTCTGTTCATTATTACAAATATGAAGATGCCAAAAGCTATCATTTACTTCATTATTGTATTTATATAATCCCTAGCTGTGATTGTATAAAATACTGCATTATTGTCCTCTTTCTACATGAAAGAATTTACCAGGCATTGACTGCTGTGTTTTGGGACTAAATAACTCAGTGGTGCCTTTGATATACTCCTGTTTTTGATCTTGTAGATCAATCCTATCATCCTGAGGCACAAAGTATACATGTGCCTCCACATGGTACACAGAATAACTTTTGTAGCAAAAGCATTGTTACTCCATCCATAAGATTTGGGGTCAGAGGCCTACTTTGTTTTCAAATGCATGAACTAGTGTAGAAAGTGACCAAGGCATATAAGCATGCTGAAGCAAACGTTGAAGGTTTCGGAAGTTCTAGTAATTGTTGAAACTGCTTATATGACTTTAGTGCATTATTGTAATATATATAATATAATCTTTAGAATCCTGTTGGTGTTTCATGAATAAAATATCTTATTGTGGTTGATTTATTACATTTAAAATCATGATTGGTGAGTCCTACACAAGTTTGCATTTCTGGGGCTCTATTCCTACCAAGCCATTCCGATTAAAGTGTGTCCCGTTAAGTTAATGGCCCAAATCATTAATCATTATGGCCCCTGCCCTATTCTAGTTGTGCTGCATACTTTCTTTCAGCTCAGCTGTTGCGGTTGCCTACTGTAAGGCTAATGTCAGACGAATGCAGTCAGAGCGCACTCTGCGTGCGTGCACAACGGACTGACGTTCTGACGGAAGATACTGTAGACACCACATGGTCCGTTTTTGTTGACGGACATATAAAAAAAAGGGAATCATGGGAAACAAAATTAATATGAAAAATGATAAAAATTTGAAAAGGATATGAAAAGCCATTTTGTGCGTCAAGGTGCTGGACGTCGCAAATGTGCTGCGTCTGACATCTCATCACTCACACAGAACGCTACGTGGTCGTGGCGCACTCTGCGCATCCATCTAGCGGTTTTATGTTCTTGCCTAACTTGCGTCCGTTTGCCACGTGCCTTGTGCGTGCGCAGTTCGGTGAGCAACCAGAGGATAACAAGTGATTCCAAAGTCACTGTTTATTCTCGTCTGGGGGAAAAATACCAGGCCCCATTCTGGGTGAGTGTGTAATAGGGAGGTATTAATGGAAAAATGTATTGCAAGACTTTTCCGTTAGTGGCGCCCTAATACCGGCTCTCTTGTAATTGAACTCTTAGATTAGTGGCTCAATTCGTAATAATCGGACGCTGCTTTCCGTAAGTGGTGCTGTGTGTCTTTACTATTCTGTTCATCTCCATTGAATTCCATGTGACCAGAAAGAGTCTTATTGAATGTAGATGATCTTGCGGAGCTGGTGGGTGGACATTGTGGTGTGACAGGAGGTGGCAGATCATGCTGTTGTCTGCACGTTTGGATCAGATTTATTTGAGCTTTTTAGTTTTTGTGCAGTTGCAAAAACACTTGAAACCAGGTTTTAAGAAACATTATTTTTTCTTAATAGGACACTATCACCAAAACCATGAAATGTTTTTTTTTTCTTTTATTTTGCTATTATCTTACATGTACTTTTTTTTTTGTATATGTTAACGTAAGAAAATATTTTGCTCTATATAAATCACTGGATGCACACATTTTGCAATAGTTTGTGTTATAAACTGCGTCCCCAACCACCACAATGTGACAGCACTTGCTTCTCACTGTGTGGCTTTAAGCATAGAATGAAGTGAATTGATCAAATCTCCAAAATTCCTACACGTAAGGATATGTTTTATGCAGAGGACATCATCAAGGGTAGAAAATAAGTCTTTTATGTCAACGATCATTCAGCTGCCATCTCGGGTAGCATGCACAACTCAATAGACCCCTCATCAGAGAACATGGGTTAGTTTGAAACACTGTGAGCTGCTCAAGAGCCGGGCTTTGCGAAACCTTATCAGGCCATCACAGTGTTCCTACCTAACTCATACAGGGTTATCCAAAGAGATTTGAAAAGTCACCGCACGTTCGGTGACTTTTCGTTCTCTTCAATTCGGTTCCTTTTGCCGATTGCATTTCGGTGACCCTGCGGTGTATTCAGCAAGCACCACAGGGTCCCCGAATTGCAGGGAAAAGCTGCCGCAAACCTGACGAAAACACACCGAATGCACGCTGAAAACAAGCAAAAACATCTGGATTAACCTTCAAAAAACCCGAACAGGAGCCGAAAAGGAGCCGAATCACACAGAGCCGAAGCAGCTGTGACGTAGAGGAGGCAGTGAATAAATTAGAAAAACCATTTGTATGAATCTGGGAAAATGAAACGCTGTTTGCAAAGAAACTACTGAGCGAAAATGTCTGAAATTTTCACAGGAGGTCCAGGGAATGATAATAAAGATGGCTGTTACAAAAAAAATAAGTAAACTTAAAAAAAAAAAAAAAAAAACAATCGGACTTTTAATTTTTTTTTAAAAAATTCAGAAAAATGCTTAAAGTATCCTAAAAAATCTATAAATAAAGCGACTTTTTGCTGCAGAATTTTATAATGAACGGTTTATTAGATATTGAATTAAAACGGGAATATTTTTAACATTGAAGCCTATGGGATTCTCCTGAATAAATTTGCCGAATTAAACCACCGAATGGCAGGGCGTTAGGGGAACCTTTCACTGCTGGTTTGTGTTCTCTGAATAGCCGAAGCAGTGCTTTTTCATGGGGATTTCACTGCCCTCGAACAGGGACCGAACAGGCACCGTATGTTCAGGCAATTCGCCAGGATTTGGCGAATTGCCTGCTCTCTGGATAGCCGAATGGCCAGGAAAGGTAACCGAACGCTGATTTTCAGCGTTCGGTTACCTTTCTCAAGCAATTCGAATCTCTTTGGATAACCCTGATATTGTCTAATTTCATTAATTAACCACTGGGTGTCTTCTGAATACTAATTGTTGAATTTCTGGGGTATCAGGTCCCATTTAAGGAGAGTGGTTTATTGACCTTTTGCAGTCCTGCACGGTCTTGGTAAAATTCCCCGCAGCTACAGTTTCTGGAGAGAAATCTATCTGCTAGACCTTGGTCTGCTAAACTCCCATTTTAAAGGAGAGTGAGATCCAAATCTTTATATTAAGCTTTTCCCACCTCTGTGAAAGTAGAGACTCTAGTTCTTGACAATTTCTTACCACCAACCTATGATCAAGTTCTCACATATTTTCTTCCTCCATTTTTTCACTTATGTTCTTTTATCCTAACCCCCCCATTTCTCTCACTATAAGTTTACAGGGTAATCCAGACGTGGACCCCGTGCTTGCTGTGCCTAGAGGGGTGTCAACTATACCCTCTTGACGAAGCCTATCGTTGGGGGTTGCTGCACCTCTCGTGCAGGGATGATGTCCTTGGCAGTCAGTACTCTCCACCCTCATTGGGTGAGAGCAGACTGATTTGCATATGGAGCATTCATCCCTGTAATGGCACAAGCAAGCTAAAACCTTGTGAGACCTGAGCGGGCACCTACCGTAGAGCAGGCCATTATGCTGTTGCTCGTCCTCAGGATCCTCACACCCCCCCCTTTCTCTCACTATGTTTTTTTATTCACATGGTTCTAACGCAAATAATAAAGTTATTTTTTATTGTTTAAACCTTTTGGGTAAAGCCCTTGTTTTGCTAAACTTGGCATCATATTGTTTTTCTGTTCTATACTTTTTTTTGTGCCATGTTTTCCTATACAATGCATCTTTTACATGTGCACGACGGTTTTCCTATACAATGCATCTTTCACATGTGAGTGATTCTCAGCTCGGGTCTTAGCGTTTCCCTAGCGTGCGCTAATGAATCTTGTACACGGCCTACCGCGGACAAGGTGATCTGTTGGTGGGTTGTGAGGTGCTACCTTTTAGCAACTCATGCTAAATTTTTCATGTAGCATTGGCGTTTTAGCTCACACAGGTAATAGGGCCCATAAACCTTAAAAGTAGTTCCGTGAAGGCTATCACGATAGAAAAATGCTATAATACACTTTAAATTGAGAATATTTAATTGCTTTTAATAACCATTTAAATCTCCTTTGTGAACAAGCAAATGAAACCAATGGAATCCTCTGTCCTGCTGTCCAGGGGGCAAACGACTCATCCATCTATTACCACCCCTTTCCTTTGTAGCAACTGAAAGAACCTGTTCTGTCACTATTCATTTCCCCTCTAATGCAAGCTGAAACAAATCCACATGGAACCACCAAATTGTGTTCGGCGCCTTACTGGAGTGACAACTAGAGAGTTCAGAAAACATAAGTGACAAGTTGCATTGTGTTTTAATTACCTCTGACAAATGTTTAGCATAGTTTACATAAGCCTGTGGTCTATGGTATTCCAAATACAATCTATTCTCTGTGTACTTTCGTGACATAATCTAATGGCATTAGTAATGGGACGTGACTTAATAAATCAGAGTGTCCCGTGGGCTCAAAAAAACTATAATGCAAAGCAAAGCAATAGCTTTGATTATCTAGCCTTAAGAAACGAAAAATGTAAAGGTTATGTTGCATGTTGTCAATTTTATTTGCATAGTCTGTTAAAAATGAATTTATTCAAGATGAACTGTAGATTATTTGTTTCATCATCAACAAGAATTGAAAACATCCATTTACATTTCAAAGAAGCAATTCCTTGTCACGTTAGATCCTTAGGGAAAATCTACCTGACAGGGTACAAGATATGATATGATATGATTTGTGAAGAATTGGACATTAATTATTTAATGTAGCGTGAGTTTAAGGAAAATAAACGTATTAAGTATTTGGCTTCTCGCAAAAGAAAATATTTAAAATAAAGCCTTGTAAGATGAGACAACATGACCAGTTATTTGCAAACCAGGAAGTTGTTACACTAGAGAAGTCACTAAAAAATGCAAACTTTTAAGACTGGAGAATGGTTTAAATGTTATTTATGTCCACATAACTAAACATACGGCTGACCAAATTGTAGAAATGCGAGACACCTACTTTGGCATGGATGGTGAAGCCTTTTTGGACCTGTGCACGCTCATGTGAGTATCTTCCCTGGTTTATTATCATATATTTTATACTTTTGAATGTAAAATATTATAGACTTAAAATATTAATAAATACTTTGTAAAGAAATCAAAGTTGGCTTTTTATTCACATTTCTTTACAATTGCTTGAGTGATAATAAATCACTATACACTAATCAATGACGACATTAAAACCTCCTGCCTAATATTGTGGAAGTCCCCTTGTGCTGCCAAAACAGCTCTGGCACTAGCAGTAGATATTTTAAGACCTGCAAGTTGCATGGTGGGGCCTCTATGGACCGTATTTGTTGTCCCAGCTTATCCTAATGATGCTCAATTGGATTGAGATCTGGGGAATTTGGAGGCCAAAGCAACCCATTGAAATCTTTATCAAACCATTCCTGAATTATTTTTGCAGTGTGGCAGGTGCATTATCCAGCTGAAAGAGGCCACTGCCATCACGGAACAACAATGCCATGAAGGGGTTTACATGGGCTTCAATTATCTCTAGGTAGCTGGTATGTGAAAACTGTGTTCTGACATCTTTCTATCATGGGCAGCATTAAATTTTTCAGCAATTTGAGCTACAGCAGCTCTAATGTATATCAGACCTCACGGGCTAGCCTTCACTCCCAACGTGCATCACTGTGCCTTGGGCTCCCATGACTTTGATGCCGGCTTGTCTGTTGTCTCTCCTCGCAGCACTTTTGCTAGTTACTAGTTATTGCATACTGGAACACCCCACAAGACTTGCTGCTTTGGAAATGCTATGACCCAGTCATCTAGCCATCATTATTTTGCCCTTGTCAAAGTCACTCAGATCTTTTCTCTTGCCCATTTTTTCTGCTTCCAACACACAAAATTCGAGGATTGTTCACTTGTTGCCTAACATATGCTACCCCACGACAGTTGCCATTGTAGCAATATAATCAATGCTATTCACTTCACTTGTTAGTGGTTTTAATGTTATGACTGATCATTGTATGCTTTTTCTCAGTACCTGGAAAAATATTTGTGATCACCAACCAGACAGGAGGTGATGAAAGCATTGCATAGGGACATTGTAACTTCTGGTGGTAATGTTTTTTTTACATTAACCATTTACACTAAAATGTGTCTTATGCCGTCTTGGAAATAGGGGCAACACTTGAACAACTTCATCAAATACATCAAACTGAATTGTTTGTATCCAAAGCCATGAATTATCTGAACTGTGGATTCTATTCATTAGCATTTTACTCATAGGACTGATTTTGTTTCTGTTGATAATTTTGCTTAAAATCAGTTTTTGACTTCTCAGTTACCAACACTTCTCTGTACAATAATTTAGTCACTGAAGTAAGTAAAGTTAAGGGGATATAAGCCTAGGCATCCCACAGCAGTAATGCGCGTTGCAGGCCTGTATTTCTATGCTGTTTTCCTATCCCTCGGTGCAGTGCATAACAGAAGGCAAATTGTTTGTGTGCTGGGGTAAGTGTAGGGGTTGTATAGGTCAACTGTGTTAATTTTCAGGAAGTTGTAAAATCTATTCTTGCTTATGAAAGGGGCAATGAATATATTGATTTTCTGGAGTAGGATAAAGGTCCAAGAAAACTAAAACAGAGAAAGAGATAAATGGGAGTAAAAATAAATAAATAAAACCAAGAGAAGAACGGGAAAAGTAAAAAAAAAAAAAAAAAAAGATGCACAGAAAGGAGATTAAATTAAAGGGACATGCATGCTTTGCTGGTGTGCTTTTAAAAATGCGCAATGACTTTTTAATAAGTCGTTTCATTCGGCAGGCATAAAAAGCAAGTAAATATTTATATTTTTTCATATTTACCTGCTTTTTTCACAATTGTCACAATTGGGGGGCACCTGGCATGTGCCCAGGTGGTGCCCTGGTATATGATAAAAGCCCCTAACAGGAGTGAACAGCAAGGGGTTAACAAGAGACCTCTGCACAGCAGCCCTACTCTGACAGGCCAGTCTTTAGAGTAGCCGAATCTATACTAAAGGAAAGGATAAACCTCGAAGCTGTGCAGGGTCTATAGAAAAATACAGATAACAGGGTTCTCTAGCAATGGCACAGAAGTACAGACGGGATGATCCAAAAAACGAAGTCAAAGAGAGAAGTAAGATATCAGAGCCGGAGCGAGGACATCAGACAGATCCAGGGAAGCAGAACCAGGAGAGAAGTCAGCCAAGCCAGAAATTCGTCAACCAGGGAATGAGCGAAAAGTATAACCACAAAGCACAACAAGGAAAAATAACTATGAACTAATATACATAGAAGAACCAGACGTAAACCAGAACACAAATACACAGAAGACACAGCTGACAGAAAGTAAAGACAAAACCAAAAATATGAACTAAACAGAAGTATACAAACTTGGACATTAAACTAACTAGCAGGGAGCTCTCAGGTACAAACATTCAGCAGGAATCAGGAAGTGAAAATGATCCAATTGCAAGGGCAATGAGAAAAGGGCCCATTCCAATAAATAGGGAGGTGATCAGCCCACATCACCAACAGGTGAGCTAATGGAGAAACCACTTAACCCCTGAGCTGCAACCCAGGGAAAATGGCAACATAAAGGAACCGGGCCCAAACGGGTTATGTGTGATACAGAGGGCAGGGGAACAGGGCTAGAATGGGGGAAACGTGACATTTTCTTTCTTGGCAGTTTCCACGCCCACCTCAGGAGGCATTTTGAGCTAACCAATCTGTGTGTATACCTAGGTATAGATAAAAAAAAAAACACTGAGCATGTCCTGCACTGTGAGCTGAGGGGAGGGCGTGGCTGAGTGCTATTCCAATCTGTAACTCTTTCAACCCCAGCTACTGCAGAGACAGGGTTGGAAAGCAGTCAATACATACAGGGAGAAAAAAAGACAGCAGAGAGAGAGATATCAAGAAAAGGTAAAGAGAGAAGGACAGCAACAAAAAGCAGAGAAAGTGCAAGAAAAGGTACAGTGAGAGAGTGTGCGCACAAGAGTGTGAGAGTGAGTGACTGTGTGAGGGAGTTTGAGTGAGACAGTGTGTATGTAAACCATGAAAGAGCTCAAGCGAGCGAATCGGTGAGTGTGTCTTGCTTTTACAGTTGCAGAGATTGCTAGTATTCAGTTCCTCCGTTTCCTCAGTCTAAGGTCCTGAGCGTGCATCGGGTTTCACGTGCACAGCTTGTGCTAGTTCATGTGAAGCTTTGATGGGTGTAATAGTGGGTGGGGAGTAGGAAGGGAATATTCAGGAAGTGGGAACTGAAGAAACGCCCCTAGCTGAGGGGCGTCACCAGAGAAGATGAAACAACAGAGTTTAACCACTTCAATGCTAAGGACGCGCTCAGCGCGTCCTCAGCATTACCGCTGGTGTGCTGAGGACGCGCTGAGCGCGTCCTCAGTTTGGGGTCAGCGTTCGGCCGGGTTCCGGCCGATCGCTGGCCCCTCCGGTGCGGGCTGACATCCTGGATGTCAGCCCGGCATCCGGACCAGCAGCCGCCAACATTAGGTGTCATCGCGGGGGCGCGATGACACCTAATTCAGGCGCCCCCCCGCATGTGCGGAGGAGGCGCCTGAAAGGGAGGGGGGGAGGTCCTTCGGACCTCTCTCCCTCCCGATCGGTGGCACACAGGGGCTTAACCCAGGCATCATTTGGAAGGGCACAGCCTGCCCTTCCAAATGATGCCTGGCATTAACCCCTGGGGAGCTGGATCGCAAATCGGCGCTGAAAAGCGCCGATTCGCGATCCTTCCCGGAGCTGGCCGACATCTTGGATGTCGGCCAAGCTTCCGGGAACTCCCCCAGAGGACTGGCGTCATCGTGCGCAGCACGATGACGCCAGTCCTACAGTTAACCCCTAACTGCCACCAACTGTGGAGATAGGGAGTTCATTGGAACTCCCTATCTCCCGATCCGTGGCAGCTAGGGGTTAAATTTTGATATCGTTGGATCGGCCAGAGCATGGCCGTTCCAACGATACCAAACATGAAAGTTAAAAAATTTGTAAAAAAAAAAAAAATGAAAAAAAAAAAAAAATTAAAAAAAAAATTAAAAAAAAAACCACTTTTTTTTTATTTTTTTGGGTTTGTTAATGCAGCAATATTGTTCCCATTTCAATTATAATGTGAACAATGATGCTGCACTAACGATTTTTGTATGCGGTGCGTTTGTTAAAAATAGTGTCATTTTCCCCAAAAAAAAATGTAACGAGACCCCATCTCTAATTTTTTTAACAAGCGCACCCCATACAAAATATAACCGCAATTGCTCGCATGTTAAAATGTGGAAAAAAACACTTTACACGTTGTAAATTATTGAAAATACATATTTTATTGCATTTTTTGTTATAATATACAGACATGACATAACGTGTACATATAATAATGACATATTATGAATCTACCGAGTCTGACGGAAAGAACGATATATAATATGTCGGTGTCATATACTAAAATAAGCCTTCAAAACACGTTTAAACATGATGCGCAAAACAGGTAAAAAATGACCTCAGCACAGGGGCGGGAAAAGCCTCAGCAGCGAAAGGGTTAAAGCACAAAAATAAAAAAAATTACACATTTTTAAAACTTTTATTGATTCAATCTAGTTTGTCTATAGGTATAAAAATGTTTAAATGTCAATTAAAAAAAAACTCTAGACATGCATATCCCTTTAACCACTGTGGTGGTTGTGAAGCTTGCAGATGGTAGGGCACCAGAACATCCAATTTAAATTGAGCAAATGAATAGTTCATTTTGATCCACTTATATATGATATACAATATATTCTATATGATAGATTGATATTGCATTTTCAATTTACCCAGCTTTTAAACACAGTCAAGCCAACTTGTTCCTACCAATCATTTCACACATTACATTATCACTTGGTCCCTTTTAGCCAATGAGAGGTTGAGTGCCCTAATTGGCCACAGGGAGAGTGAATGAGGGGCTTTTTTAATCTCCATGCTTCTTATTTGCATTCCAGATCTTTTTTTAAAATATTAAATACCTGCTATTAATACGTCTAAATATTACACATTCCAATTTATGTCTAGATGGGCCCAATATTTACAGAAGAATAGAGAAAAAGGAGAATCCAATATATAATAACGCTGTTAGTATCTCAGTAAGTCACACGCAAATATAAAAATACAGCATGTAAAATAACACTAGTCCCGTCAGTATGACTGCAGTACTCCACATTCATCAGTCCAGTGTAGGGTGTTGGTAGTACTGTTATAAAATAAATACACGTATATCCCTAAAAATAAATATATGACAAAGGATTTAATGAGGAATTAATAAAGTTATTACATTTTTTATTCTGTTTTCTTCTACAGATTGGTACATAATGTAGATTTAAGTCCTCTTTAATGTGAAAATCATACCCCGTTTCTTTTTTTGAGCCCTGTGGCTCATATTATTGTATTCATTGGGCCCAATATTTACTAACAACTGGGCAGAATCTCAAGAATTGTTATGTCCGGTATTCACTAGAACATCTCTGTGCTCTCCTTAATATCTCAGGCTGTAAGAAATTTTAATAAAGTCTTCCACAGATCATGACTGGAGATACATGAATATGTATTTTATATCTGCCACATAAATTTATTTGGTGAATGCTGTGTAGTCTTATGAGTTCTTTTTGCATCTGATTCCCTTGGGTAATATGTCATAGATGTACTGTAAATACATGTACTATGATGATTATAAAGTAAAATAACTACAGTCGTATTTTGTTGCTACCTTTTTGTTTCTTTTTAAATCCACACAAAGTAACTGAGAAACGTAACTCTTAAATTGCTTTATAAATCTAAAATGCATTCCTCTCAAAAAAAAAAAATTCAAGGTGCTTCACGAAAAAAACATACAGTTAATGGGGAAAGGTGAATAAAAAATTTGATGTTAACACTACAACACTTAGCAAATTGATGAGCTCTGAGGAGAAATTCAGCATAGAAGTATTATAAAATATTCAGAATCTGCCTCCACTGGCATCTCTTCTGTATTTCATTCTGTCAGAAGCTCTGACTCATAACCCCTCATCATTCTTTGCCACTTCACATTATGCTAAGGACATTTGCAAGATGAGCAGGATACGGCATTACTGTAAATAAATACTGCAATATGGCCTCCTTATTTCAAAATGAATCCAGAAAGGCAGATGACATTTTTTAGATTTTGTGTCAAGGGCTAATGTGCAAATTATTGTTGGTTTTGTGGCAGATATTTGCTCTTTTATGGAATATATATATATATGTAGATGTAAAGATTCACCCGCACTCCAGGATTTTCAAACTTCCACTTTATTGAATCATGTTTAAAACCGCCAACGTTTCAGTTCCGGTCCGGAAAAACAATTGTTTTTTGTCCTGATGAAAGTTCCGTACCGGAACTGAAACGTTGGCGGTTTAAACAGGATTCAAGAAAGTGGAAGTTTGAAAATCCTGGACTGTGGGTGAATCTTTACATCTACATATACCTAAGAGGCTGTCACCAAGCACCAGGTTTGTGGATTCGAGGTGAACCGTGAGTGCAGACCACATTGACATTGTTTATATATATATATATATACAGTATATAACATTATTATTATTTTTGAGGCAGGTTAATAAAGTGATAGAGTAAGTTTAATGTTTGTACATTTAAACCATAAAGTAATAAATGCTCTTACTGATAGGGGAGCGAGTGCTGTCCATTAGATCTGGTGCTGAAAATGTTCCACTGTTGCTTTTATAGAAGCATATTTGTCAGTGAAATACTACATATTGTGTTCTCCGTATAGTCTAGGTGACACTACACTCATCTGTTAGACTTCATTGCTATGACAAATGTGATTCTCCAACTATTTATGCAAGTGAGAGAACTTTGTGTTCTTTTTCACCTTCGCTGCTCCTAGAGACAGTATAAAATATTTCACACTGTTGGTATTTTAAATCCCTTCAACTCAACAGGATTATAATAGGACTACTAAAATACTAAAAAAAATATTAATATTTAATATTCCAAAATCCTATGTATGTATGCATATGTCTAGCTACCTAATGAGTTATTAATATCTATCACCTATCTAGCATTAACTTAAATAGATATATAATGAATGGGACACCCTAGGCACTGTGGCAACTCAAAGTTATTTATATAGATTGTAAATTCCCTTGGAACAGGGTCCCCCTGAATCATGCTGTATCATCTATGTGTGTTTTTTTAATATATCAACCCCATCTACATTGATCTTGTAAAGTGCTGCAGAATCTTTGGTGCTATATAAATAAAGTATAATAATAATAATAATAATATAATAATGCTACTTCATTTTTGTTTCACTTCTAGTCCTAGTAGCAAAGCTATGATATGCACTGTAGAGAAGTGGTTAAAGTAAAAATAAAGACAGGATTCTACACAACTCTAAAAAATGTGTCCTACAATGTATTCAATTAATTTGAATATCCGTATGAAAATAATTGCTATTTCTGGCTCCTCTGAATTCAGTTTCATAAAATGCAGAATGTAGCAAAATTAGATTTTTATGCCTTCAGATAATTTGTACGGCATGGGCAAGTAATGAAATCAATTGCCAGGTGACACATAGAAAGATCAGGTCATGATGGCAAGTAAATAAGAATATACTTCCCTCTAGCTCCATATTGAAGGATTAGACTATGCCTTGTCAGAATGCATTCAGTTACAATAAATTTATGAAGTATCTTGTCTCTGCCATTCTCGTGTCATTAACATCTCTTCCGTTCTTCTGGTCGAGAAATCATTTTTGACCTCCTGTAAGTGTTTTAAGATGTTGCTGGGCTGCAAATTGCCTCTAATAAAACTGCTAGTCTTACATAGATAATTATTTCAGTCCAAGTGCTATTTCTATCTTTAAAATGATCCTTTTGAATGCCAGGACAGCATTAACCTCAGTTTCCCCCAGTCTGAGGTCCTGAGTGTGTACAGGTTTTCACGTGCACAGGTTGTGCTAGTTCATGTGAAGCTTTTATGGGTGGAGTGGTCGGCAGGGAGGAGGCGTGGAATATACAGGAAGTGGGAGCTGAAGGAACACCCCTAGCTAAGGGGCGTGGCCATAGAAGGTGAAATGACAGAGTTTAACCCTTTCAATGCGGTGGACGCGCTCAGCACATCCACCCGCATTGCTACTTGGCTGCAGAGAATGCGCTGAGCGCGTCCTCCCTTTGCAGCCTCGATCAGCCGGTATTCCGGCTGATCGTGCGGCCCCCCAGTGCGGGCTGACATCGTCGATGTCAGCCCAGCCTCCGGGACCCCGGGGGCACGATAGGCATCATCACGCATGCGCGATGACGTCTATTTCTGGCACCCCCCGCCATTGCAGGGAAGGTGCCTGAAAGGGAAGAGGTCCTTCGGACCTCTCCCCCTCCTCCTCCCCGCGGGCCAGCGATTAAAGACAGGCACCGCCTGGAAGGGCACAGCCTGCCCTTCCAAGCGGCGGCTATCTTTAACCCCTAGGGGGCTGGATCGCGATATGGCGCTAACATGCGCCGTACCGCGGTCCCCTCCCGGAGCTGGGCGACATCTTGGATGTCAGCCAAGCTTCCGGGATATCCCCCTAATGACTGGCATCATCGCACAGAGCGCGATGGCGCCAGTTTTGAAATTAACCCCTTGCTGCCACCTATAGTGGAGATAGGGGGTTCATTGGAACCCCCTATCTCCCGATCCGTGACAGCTAGGGGTTAATGTTTACTATCATTGGAACGACCAGAGCGTGGCCTTTCCAATGATACCAAACATGACCATGTAAAATGTAAAACAAAAAAAACAAAGCAAAAAAAATTTAAAAAAAAAAAAAAGGGGTTTTTTCACTTTATTAGTGCAACAATATTGTTCCCATTTCAATTATAATGTGAACAATGATGCTGCACTAACGATTTTTTCTATGGGGGGCGTTTGCTAAAAAGCTAAATTTTCCCCAAAAAAGTAACGATTCCTCATTTCTAATTTTTTTAACAAGCGCACCCCATAGAAAATATAACCGCAAACGATCGCATGTTAAAATGTGAAAAAAAACACTTTACACACTGTAAATTATTGAAAATTCAAATTTTATTGCATTTTTTGTTATAATATACAGACATGACATAACGTATACATATAATAATGACATATTATGAATCTGCACAGTCTGCCGGAAAGAACGATATATAATATGTCTGGGTCATATATTAAAATAAGGCTTCAAAACGCGGTTAAACATGATGAGCGAAACCGGTAAAAATGAGCTCAGCACAGAGGCGTGAAACGGCTCAGCAGC
The DNA here is from genome assembly GCA_009667805.1 of Leptobrachium leishanense. Classification (NCBI taxonomy): domain Eukaryota; kingdom Metazoa; phylum Chordata; class Amphibia; order Anura; family Megophryidae; genus Leptobrachium; species Leptobrachium leishanense. The sequence goes on along the minus strand of CM019065.1, from coordinate 113,774,660 downwards.
GAAAGGGTTAAAGCAAGAAATATTTTTTTTGTTTACACATTTTTAAAACTTTTATTGATTTATTCTAGATTGTCTATTGGTATAAAAATGTTTAACCCTTTTGCTGTGGATGAAATGTGGGCGATGTCCTGGCGATTGCACGTTGCATGCACGTCATGGGGTCTCCACAGAGAAAAGGGGAGATCCCATCTGTTCAGGACCAAGTCCCTGCGCGGTCTGACTTCAAGTATTTTTCAACCAATTAGTGATTGGGATCCTATCTGGGCGTCACGGTATAACCCTAGCACTATCACTCACTTATGTGAGCGCTAGTGTTAAGGAAGTGACAGGGCCCTAAGAGTTCCTGCTTAAATGAATTCAGTGACAGTTTTTGTTCAAGTCACACTGAAATCACAGCAAAGCTGATATGCTCAGTTTTTTTAGCTGTTTATAGCTCTGTTGGCCATTCTGGGGTCAGAGAAGCAACCAATTATCAGGGTTCATTGGAAAGGTGAGCATTTCTCCATATATATTGTATAGCTGCTATATCTAACTATACTTGGCTTTTTTGAAACAAAACTAATTTGAGACAAAACATACTTGTTTATTATAAATAAATGAATATCTAAATGTTTACTTAATGTGTATTTTAAAATATGTAGATATTATTTCATCTTTCCATTTCATAGCCATAATATGCCACGTTAATATAATAAAAGTGAAGATCACCCCTGTGCGGTACCTGTAGCAGTTCATTGTATTTTCTTATAATACTCTTCTAAAGTGCCCCCAGGCTGGGAGCAGCTGTACAGTAACCCCGCTGAAAGCCTTTCCATAGCATCAGAAAATGTTCTTTCTGTTAAAGCTCCTGAATATGATCAAAGACAAATACTGAGAGAAATATCTGTACAAAAGGGTGTAGAAATCCATTCTTGCCATCACTGGATGCAGAGTAACTTTTGATTATGAAGTCAAACTTTTCAATAAATCTGCTTGCAAATATTATATACGGTGTATTAGTATCCCAACAGTTTTTCTGAGATTTTATCTATAGCTAAAGGGTGTCCATAAAGTCTCTTTACACTACAATTTCAAAAATTTATTACAAAGGCAAATGAAAAGACCGATACAGTAAGTGAAAATTACAAAATGAGACGTATATATTAAATTTTTTTGCCTCATTTTAAAACACCTCTATATGGGCAAGCTTGGTTGCATGAAGCACATCAAGGAGGTACTCAATTTCTTGCCATGTTCACTGTAGCATACCCTCATCAATGGTGGCAATGGCATCAGTGATCCTCTGCTTTAGATTAGTGATGTCCTGTACCTTTCTTCGATACGCAATATCTTTAACATAACCACATAGCAAGAAGTCGAGGGGAGTGATATCTGGTGAATGAAGGGGCCAGGGAATTGCCACCCCTTCCAATCCACCGGTCCGGAAATGTTTAGGGAACTTCAGCGAGATAGTCCACAGATGAATGTGTGGTGTGTGGGATCATGTGCAATCGAATCATTGATCCAATTTTCTTTGTGAGACATCAATTACTGCAAATGTTTACCTTGACCTTTTGACTGACTACGTCACACCACAACTACATGACCTTCAACCAACCATAATTTTCCAGCAAGATGGTGCACCACCACATTGGGGACTGCATGTTCGTGGGTTCCTAAATGAAACCTTTCCAGTCCGGTGGATTGGAAGGGGTGGCCCAATTCCCTGGCCACCTCGTTCCCCAGATATCACTCCCCTCGACTTCTTTCTGTGGGGTTATGTTAAAAATATTGTGTATCGAACAAAGGTACGGGACATAACTAATCTAAAGCAGAGGATCGCTGATGACATTGCCACCATTGATGAGGGTTTGTTACAGTGAACATGGCAAGAAATTCAGTACCGTCTTGATGTGCTTTGTGCAACTAATGGTGCCCATATAGAGGTGTATTAAATGGGGCAAAAAAATCTTAAATATATCTGTCTAATTTTGTAATAATTTTCACTTGTCTTTTCATTTGCCTTTGTAATAAATTTTAGAAATTGTAAAGACACTTTATGGACGCCCTGTGTTGTTATAAGTACACGACTGACCACCAAATATAAATGTTTTGTTTGCTGCATCCTCACACAAATGAAATGATTCCCTTTTTCCATTACTCCTTAGCATCTTTTCTCTACAATCATTCTGTTTGATCATATTTCCTCATCCTTCTCCAACATTCATTTCAACATAGCTCATATTGTTGTTTGATTATATACAGTACTAGGTGGAAAGCCTGCCCAGAGGGCAGTCTATTGATAAGTGTGGTGCGTATGAATGTTGGTGGAAAGGTGCCGTTTATTGAGCTCTGCTCTGTGCCATTTATGGCTCTGTGCCCTGCTCTGTGTTGTTTATTGAGTTGTGCTCGGCTCTGTGCTTGGCTCAGTGCCGTTTATTGTGCTCTGCTCTGTGCTCTGCGCGTTGCCGTTTATGGTGCTGTGCTCAGCACTGTGCCATTTATTGTGCTGTGGTCGGCTCTTTGCTGTTTATTGTGCTCTGCTCTGTGCCGTTTATTGTGCTGTGTTCGGCTCTTTGCCGTTTATTGTGCTCTGCTCTGTGCCGTTTATGTCTCTGTGCTGTTTACTGTGCTCGGCTCTTTGCTTGGCTCTGCTCTGTTTATTGTGCTTGGCTCTGTGATGTTTACTGTGCTTGGCTCTGTGCTGTTTACTGTGCTTGGCTCTGTGCTGTTTACTGTGCTTGGCTCTGTGCCGTTTATTGTGCTCTGGTCTGTGCTCTGCTCTGTGCCGTTTATTGTGTTGTGCTCGGCTCTGTGCTTGGCTCTGTGCCGTTTATTGTGCTGTGCTGGGCTCTGTGCTTGGCTCTGTGCCGTTTATTGTGCTCGGCTCTGTGCTGTTTACTGTGCTTGGCTCTGTGCTGTTTACTGTGCTTGGCTCTGTGCCGTTTATTGTGCTCTGCTCTGTGACGTTTATTGTGTTGTGCTCGGCTCCGTGCTTGGCTCTGTGCCGTATATTGTGCTCTGCTCAGTGCCGTTTATTGTGCTCTGCTCGGTGCTCTGCGCCGTTTATTGTGCTGTGCTCGGCTCTGTGCCGTTTATTGTGCTGTGCTCTGTGCCATATATTGTGCTGTGCTCGGATCTGTGCCGTTTATTGTGCTTGGCTCTGTGATCGGCTCTGTGGCGTTTATTGTGCTCGGCTCTGTGCCGTTTATTGTGCTCTGCTCTGTGCCGTCTATTGTGCTGTGCTAGGCTCTGTGCTCGGCTCTGTGGCGTTTATTGTGCTCGGCTCTGTGGCGTTTATTGTGCTCGGCTCTGTGGCGTTTATTGTGCTCTGCTCTGTGCCGTTTATTGTGTTGTGCTCGGCTCTGTGCTAGGCTCTGTGCCGTTTATTGTGCTTGACTCTGTGCCGTTTATTGTGCTCTGCTCTGTGCCTTTAATGGGTTGTGCTCTGCTCTGTGCTCTGCTTGGTGCTCTGTGCCGTTTATTGTGCTCTGCTCTGTGCCGTTTATTGTGCTGTACTCGGCTCTGTGCTGTCTATTGTGCAGTACTCGGCTCTGTGCCGTCTATTGTGCGGTGCTTGGCTCTGTGCTCGGCTCTGTGCTGGGCTCTATGCTGGGCTCTGTGCTGGGCTCTGTGCCGTTTATTGTGCTCTGCTCTGTGCCGTTTATTGCGTGGTGCTTGGTTCTGTGCCCGGGGCCGTTTATTGTGCTCTGCTCTGTGCTGTTTATTGTGCTGTGCTTGGCTCTGTGCTCGGCTCTGTGCCGTTTATTGTGCTGTGCTCTGTGCCGTATATTGTGCTGTGCTCAGCTCTGTGCTCGGCGCAGTGCCATTTATTGTGCTCGGCTCTGTGCCGTCTATTGTGCTGTGCTCGGCTCTGTGGCGTTTATTGTGCTCGGCTCTGTGGTGTTTATTGTGCTCGGCTCGGTGCCGTTTATTCTGTTGTGCTAGGCTCTGTGCCTTTAATGGGTTGTGCTCTGCTCTGTGCTCTGCTCTGTGCCGTTTATTGTGCTCTGCTCTGTGCCGTCTATTGTGCTGTGCTTGGCGCTCTGCGCTGGGCTCTGCGCTGGGCTCAGGTGCTGGGCTCTGCGCTGGGCTCGGCTCTGTGCTCAGGTACTGGGCTCTGCTCGGCTCTGTGCTGGGCTCTGTGCTGGGCTCTGTGCTCAGGTGCTGGGCTCTGCGCTGGGCTCTGCGCTCAGGTGCTGGGCTCTGTGCTTGGCTCTGCGCTGGGCTCTGCGCTGGGCTCTGCGCTGGGCTCTGCGCTGGCTCTGTGCTGGCTGGGCTCTGCACTCGGCTCTGCAATCGGCTCTGCGCTGGGCTCTGCGCTCGGCTCTGCACTCGGGTGCTGGGCTCTGCGCTGGGCTCTTCGCTCTGCGCTGGGCTCTGTGCTGGGCTCTGTGCTTGGCTCGGGTGCTGGGCTCTGTTGCTCTGTGCTCGGCTCGGGTGCTGGGCTCTGTGCTGGGCTCTGTGCTCGGGTGCTGGGCTCTGTGCTGGGCTCTTTGCTCGGGTGCTGGGCTCTGTCGCGTTTTCACGCGCTTCCAACGGCCCATTGGTGGTCCTGCGGCGGGAGGCACGTGGCAACCTCCATAATAGACTTTGGGAGTGCTGCGGCGGGAGGCGTGCGCGCAACCGGCTGCGCGCGCATCCAACCTCCGTAAGACGCTTTGGGCGTGCTGCGGCGGGTGGCGTGCACGCACCCGGCTGCGTGCGCATTCAACCTCCACAGCACCCTGTGGGCTGCCGCGCATGCGCAGAGTAAGGCTTGGCGACGGACACGCCAAGCCTTACTCTATTATAGGATAGATGCTATTTGACTATGTCACATACTTCTGCTAAGCATCTCAAATTATTCTTCAGTTCTTCAAAGTGTCACTTTGAATCAAGAAATGTTTTAAAAATGTGTAAAAAATGTTCATTTTATTGCTTTAAACGCTGTCATTTCATCTTCTGTGGCCACGCCCCTCAGCTCATCTCAGGAGTCCTGCTTCCTGTCGCAACTTAGTCACTTGTGCCTGAGCGTGAGATGGTGATGGGAGGAGGACCTGCCAGTGTGGGGGAGAAGAGACCTCACTCTCTCACTCAAAAGCAGCCTGCCCTGTGTATGCCCTGCGTACGAATGAAGATTTGAGGAGGAGGAAGCACAAACAGTCTGCTCTCCTCTACAGCTGCTCCTGCAATAGTAGCTGCTCCTGCAATAGTAGCTGGTCGGCAAAGGTGCAGCATGCTTAGGAGGGATGCGGGTCCTGTCCTGTACCGGTGCTTGTTTCCATGCCACCATAATTTTGGAACGCCCTACCGAGTGACGAGTTTCCGGTCCCCATGACTAGGTAGGCAGATCCTTGCCCTGGTCACTTCCAGTGGCCATCTTTGTAGCTCAAATTTTTATTTTTTTTATTTTAGTTTCATCACAACTTCCAATTCCCATATTATACAGTCTCCATGTGAGCCCAAGGCTTTTTTTTGCCACCCTCCCTGGAAAGTGCCGTCCTAGGCTTAGGCCTTGCTGGCCTAGGCCAAGATACGGCACTACACACTCAGGACCTTAGACTGGGGGAAACTGCGGAAATTAATATTATCATCTCTGCAACTGCGAAAGCAAGACACACCAATTGACTCACTCACACACTCACCCGCTGACTAGCTCATACATGCACACTCGCTCACACACAGATTCACTCACCCACTGACACACTCACTTGCACTCTTTCATGGTTTACATACTCACTCCCTCACATGTCTCACTCCCTCACACAGTCTCTCACTCAAACTCTTTCTTGTGCTGTCTTTCTCTTGTGTGCGCTCTCTCTCAAAGCACCTTTTCTTGCTTTCTCTCTTTATTTTTTGTTGCTCTGTGCCTTTTCTTTGTTGTTCCTCTCTCTGCTGTCTGTTTTCCTCCCTGTGTGTATTGATTTCTTTCCTCCCCTGTCTCTGCAGTAGCTGGGGGAGAAAGATTTATGGATTGGAATGGTACTTTAGCCCCACCCTCCTCTTAGCTCACAGTGCAGGAGGGAGGAGAAGCAACTCAGTCGAGCATGCTCAGTGTGTTTTTTATCTATACCTAGGTATAGACACCGATTGGTTAGCTCAAAGTGCTTCCTGAGGTGGCTGTGGAAAATGGCAAGAAAGATAAGCAGGAAAATATGACAAAATATATTTTCTTTTTATGCCTGCCAAATGAAACTACTGACTCATTCAAAAAGCATTGCACATTTTTAAAAGCACACTAGCAAATCATGCATATCCCTTTAAGCACTTAATGATTTATTCACAAAACACCAACATTTCAGTGACATGTTTGTGCTTTTCACATTGGCACAGTTCAGTGCCCTCTGGCGATTCCATTTTGCCTACATTTTGCATAATTTACTATTCACCGAATGGTAATCGTAATGCGCCAAAGATGGAGTTGCCGAAGCTCCACGATTTGGAGACCGTCGCCGAAGAGCACTGAAGTGGCCTTGGCAAACTCCACCGAAACTGCTACATAATAGGTGTTTAAATTTAAAAAGAAAATTATTCAAATGTGTCTAAATAATAAAAAAGGTCTTTTACAGAATTTTAAAAAAGACTTTTAAAAAGATTGAGAACATTTTTTGTCTAAAAAAGACAAATACAAAAAAAGTGTTCCAAAAAATAACGTTTTTTTTGCTGAAAATGAAAAAAATAAAGTCTTTTTTAAAAAAAATTAAAATGGATACTGCGTTTTTACATTGAACTGAAACACCAAAAATCAGGGCATTTCACCAGAATTTCATTGCAGTTCAGCATTTTGTGAATAGAAGACACAATAGTCTTCTTCATGGCGAAGTATGGCGATCTGCACCATATTTTGATGTCAATTTGGCGAATTGACAGCTTTGACCCATAATTGCACCGAACAGTAAATTTCCCCTTAATCTCTTGGATTAAGGACATTATAAATGTGCATTCAATGGTATGGACATGTAAACCATCTGATGAAGCCATTTTTCCGCGGCGAAACGCGTTCTGGTCATCCATAAAGTTAACACCTTGTTGTGATTTACTGCACCAATATACGTATTTTTGCTTCTCTTTATATATCCATAGGGATGATGCTGTTTGTGGAGGCCATCTGAGTCCTGAGGGCGAGTTCTATCACGCTAACCAGATATGTACACAAATAAATAATATACATTTTATGAACATAAAGCTATCTTAATTCTGGAATAAAGACTGGAAATATAAACATAATTTTATTCTTTTAATTCTACTAGCCAAATTGCTAATACAATAATACATTGCATTCTTTTCCAATATCTGCCCACTCTGTATGTTTAGCTTTTGACATAAAATTATAATAAAAAAATACTTCTATATTAAGCACAGGATGTAGAAGCATTTGTTCTGTGCATTTATGCTTACATTTACCCACTCACAGCTAGTCATTAACAAATGTCTCATCCATCATTTGTGGGTGGAGGATTTCATTTATGTTTACTTATGTTAACTACAACCACCACTTTGGAAGAGGTTATGTTTATTCAACGAAATGTATCCTTCAACGGAAGTATCATTGCATAAGGATTGATTAAGATGGCATTCATTTGTAAGAGACAATTGCCTTCCACATTTTTTAAAGGGCAAGAAATACAAATGATAGTCCATTGCATTTTTAAATTTTGGGAATTACTTAAGAGTGGGCGAACACCTTGTCACGTGTAGCAAGGCAACTAAAGGTTTTAAGTGACTTTGTAAACTAAAAACTTTTGTAAAACCGACTCTACTCAGCGGTTTATTAGTTTTCTTTCTTTCTTCTTTGGATCTAAAATTGAATGATTAAAGGCTGAAATGTTACTTTGACCTTTTCATCTTGAAAATAGCAGTGAAGGCAAAACTGTCTTGGGAATATTTATTGTAACAAAGATTCTTGAAGTGTCTGGCTGCATCCTCCCCACTGAAAAGCTCAAGGAACCGTATTTGCCTCTCATCATTTTCCATTAATGTGGTCTTTATTAAATTCCATTTCAAAGAGTTATGTGCAGAGTAAATGATGCATTGCAATTAGGATATATGTGTGCCATAATATCTATGATCCACAAGACATCTGTTGAGTCCTACGTCACTACACACTGTTCTACTCTCAATTCATCACCAGCGTCTGAGGACAGAATTATGGTTTCTCAAGATTTGTGGCTTCAATTAAATCTCTAGAAGAACATCTTAAAAAGGAAAGTATAAGGCATTGGTCAGTCTACAATTCAGGGTATATTTGCATGATACCTCTATTTCATCTTACCAAAATAAGATACAAACAATTGGTCTGATACGTGTAGCAGGCTTATGTGGCATATGCAAAGCATTTCGGGGTTCAATCACTAAAATAATGAGAAATTCTTATCAATGTTATATGTAAAACAATCACAAGTGGAAGTCACGGACCGGTTAGCAGAAATCCAGTAGAAAATATGATTCCTTTTAATTGTAATCTTTTTATTTGATGGACCAAAGGATAAAACATGAAATTTGAAAGAAACCCTTACTATAATGTGTATCACAACATATATAAGCATACAGGAAGCCATGCACAGCTTTCCATGTAGCCTGTATTGAGTCACAATTATCTGGTTATCTTCCTAGAACTATAATATCAAACGTGTATACATTTGTTAAACAGTAGACTAGTTTGGGTCACATTCAAAATAAAAATTGTGGATTGTAACTAATTAATCAACATCAAGTTATCCTAATGCACATTGGATAGATCGGCAACATTATGGACTATATTACAAAGCTGGTGCTAACTTAACCAGAGCTGTTGTAAACTTCCCAGAGCCATTATAGCCTAAGGAGGTTTTAAGTTTACAACAGCTCTGGTTAGGTTAGCACCAAGTATGTAATATGGCCCTATAATTTTAATGTGTTTATCAAGTCTGTGAGTAAGGCTAGGGTTAGACAAGCACATTCTGTGCGGACTGTGTGTCCATGCACAACGGACGTACTTTCTGACTGACAGTAATGACAAGGTAGTGGCCACACGGTCCATTTTTGTGACTGACGTTTTTTTTGACTTATGTAGAAGGGAAAATAAATTAGAAATACGTAAACAAAGCAAAACAAGATAGGCTCAATAGACCACTCCACAGGGCATAACCCCACAATAGCAAGCAAAAACAATTTGCACAAAGTGCAACAAGAGTGGTAGTAATGAAATAATTTTAATGAAAAAATAAGCGACCAACAATGTAGTGGAAAGGAAGAAAATACAGGTGTGGTAAATTGCCCAGAAGAGGAAGGTAATGCTGTATCAAAATAGAGAGGAGCGAAAGCATACACACTGTTAATGAAGGCTACCTATACCTCGGTGGTTCAAGCCACCTACATAACCAAATACTGAGGCATACTAGGATAACAACCAGTAATAGCCAAGGGGCAAGATCCACAAGAAAAAAATTCAATATAGAGCTGTTAAAAACAAAGAGGCATATCTCGACCGGTTTCGCCCGAACAGGGCTTAATCTGGAGATACACTGCCCGCCCAGTTAAAAATAAATTAATATGAAAAACATTTTGTCCGGCAAAAATGCATCCGTCTGACTACGTTCCATCACTCACACACAGAGCTACGCGGACATTGTGGACGCAGCACACTCCGCACGTCCATTCTAGCGGTTTTACGTTCTTGCCTAACTTGCGCACGTTTGCCTCGTCAGTGGTGCTTCCGCACTTCTGTGCAGACGTACTTCGTGTGTAGGGCGCTATAGATCATAATTGTATGCTACCACGGACTTTAAAATGTGTGGCAACACGGACGTGAACACTGCGCTCATCTGACCCCAGCCTCAACCCACAGAAGAAGAGCAGCTTTCAGTCTCTGCTTTTAACTGTTGCACCAAAAGGCTACACTATTTAAAACATGAGTTAAAATGATTTTCTTTGAGGACCGTAATGCATCATCTTGCAGGATATATCTAGAAAATTCTCTTTGGCCGCTCTTGGGGCTACTCAAAAAATAACTTTCTGTAAAATATGCTGTACCCTTTTTTTAACACAAACAATTTTACGACATCATAGCAGTAAGTATAGTGCAAAAGCAAATCATTGCTAATTCATTTTCTCTTAAAGTTTGTGTACCACATTGTAATATATGATCAATAGAGCCATTTTTGACGCTATTGGCTCTATTTAATTCTATCAGATGTTTTTTCGAAAAAATTATCAACTGATAAAACACACAATTATGCTTATTTTTGGTAAGCATCATATTTAAATTGAGATTCATGCCTTTGAACATGTTTAGAGAAAAAATTGATATTTAAAAAAAATATTCAGATTTTTCTGCCTGAAAATCCATTTTTCAACACCTTTTAGCATTTGAATCTTTTTTGGGGGAAATCTGCATACCAATAAAATCGACTTGAATCATCAACCTAAAGCCAATATTTCCATTGAGAAGTATAGCCATGAGAGCCAATATCCAATCCAAATATTTATTAGGAATTCAAATGCCGGTAAGCCCACATTTGAATCTCTTGAACCAAAAAATGGCTGCATTTGGTTTGGGAAAAAAAAGACCCTGATTTTGCCCATCAGGACAAATTAAATCTGGCCCTAAATTCGGGAAAACAGAAAAACACATCAGAAAGTAAAAGAATTTGCACTTTAGTAGAAGAACTTGGCATTTGAAGTTTTGGGTAAGGCTGAGATAGCTGTTGGTTTAGATTTCTAGGAATCTGTGAATGACTAAGAATCTGGTCATACTTACTCATAACAGGCATTACTGACCTGTTCTAGGGTACCATTCCCTATTGATCAATCTGACCATGTTGTGGGTTGACGCGTTGTGAGCACAAGCTTATCACGAAAAATCGGAAATACCAGGAAAGGAGCTGGCCTCAAGCCACACTTGAGCCTGGAACTATGAATGAGATAGCATGGAACTTGCAATGATTAGCAATTCAACAAGAAGTGAATAAAGAGGCTTCCAAAACACAGAGTAATTTTGTGACACATCAGCAAATACAGCAGTGTTTCAGCCCTCAGGCTTTCCTCAGGACATTATTAGGAAAGCTCGACGGAGGGTTGAAATGTTGCTGTAATATAAGAAATCTGGACTTCGGGGAATGTTATTATGCTGTATACACTAGTTGAATCGTTTAGTGGATATGGAGGTTTGCTGCTGTGGAGCAAAAGCAGGTATAGTCCTTTCCCCCTTCAAGCAATGTGAGCACGTACCTATACTCGTGTTTATATAGCTTGCAGCAGTGACTGCCTGCTGGATCTCACCGCAGGGAAGCAGTGGAGTTAGCCATCTCTCATTAATTAAATAAAGGCTTATGTGTAACGTGTTCACATTCATAGGTTTTATTTTACGTTGCTTGATACCTGCAATTTATTGTGAATATTATAAAGACTTACTGTCATGGAGCTGATGTAACGCTCCATGCTTCAAACCCCAAGAGACTTTATGTTCATTTATATTGTGTTTTTTGAAATATATTTTACATCGTTTGGTTTTAGTTTAATTTAGTTTAGTTTAAAATGGCGTAGCTTTGGTTTTAAAAATACTTATATTCCTGTAGGTAAATGTGTTTTTGTGTAAAACAGTAAACAAGCTTTACTGCTGTGTAATTTATGCACCAGGGCTTTTCCCATTATCTAGCTGCATGTTTAATTCAAGGGATCTCTGATAGTGTGTGTTTAATCTGATGTGTTAGAACAATGGATATACAAATGTTGTGTGAGCTGAAAGGCTAGAGAATGTAAAGAATGTTTATTGTAAATAACTGACCTAATGTAATTAGTATGGGTATGCAAATTATGACTGTTGGACTTCAGCATAAATGGTGGTTGTTCATTAAAAAGTCAGAGAACGGTCAGAGCTCAGAGAGAGAGGATCCTGTTTTAAAGCATACAGCCGCGCCTGGTGTCTTTATTACAAACTACGCTACACTCCACACTCACCCTCAGAAGGCAGAGAGCGGCCTTCTGGAGATTCCTAACGGCTCCAGGGCAGAGGAACAGAAGCAGGCAGGTCAAGCTGCTCAAGGCGCTGAGGACAGCGCTCCCAGTAGCCGGGCTGACTGCAACGAAGGGGTGTCTGGAGAGCCAGGACAGACGGCAGGGAATGGTACCTTCACACTGGTGGCAAGCGGTGAGGATAAGCTCTCCAACCCCAGAAGAAACGCAGAATGGTCAGCTATGCCAACTACAAGAGGGACACGCTGAGATACATATTAGAGTGCCGTGGAGGAATTGCCGGCACCAAAAACAAGAAAGCCCTGGTCAAGGAGCTTACAAGGATGGACCAGCGAATGGTAAGAACCCCAACCCCAACTCCGGCCACTGAAGATCACCTCCGAAAGAAAGCTCGAGCAATATTAGAGATATGCGGCACCACCCCCTCCGAAGCCGCAGTTGTACAACTGATGATGGACCTCCAAGAAGATGAGGAGCGAGATAAGGAGCGCCAACACCAGCTGCAGTTGGCTGAGCTCCAAGCGACATGGACAGAATACCCCACCCCTGAAACCTACCCCGTAGAGCCCTGGGTGGAGGTTGACAGCCCGCCTGGAGCTTCGTCCAGGGAATCTACACCCCCAGCGATCCTTTTATGGGGACTTACAGCTTGTCTGGAGCTTCATGGGAGGAACCCGCACTCCCCAGCGATATGTGGGAGGAGATTTACAGCTTGCCTGGAATTTCCGTCAAGGAAGCTACACCCCCCCACAGTCTGCCACGAGGAGCAGACAGATGATCCCCCCGGGCTGGTTTGCCCACAACCTTTGATCCCACCGGAGATGGAGGACGCCATCCTCCCGCAAGACGACACTGTGTCAGTGTCTATCCCCCCAGCTGAAGTGCTGGCGACGGGGCAGAGCGCCGATGCCCTCTGCCCACCTTTCATAATGGTCACATAGGACCCAGGAGAGGATACCCCCGGGCTGGTTTTCCCACAGCCCATGACCCCACCGGAGATGGAGGATGCCATCCTCCTGCCAGAAGACACTTTGTCAGTGTCTATCCCCCAGCTGAAGCGCTGGCGACCGGGCAGAGCGCCGCTGGCCTCTGCCCACCTTTTTCAGTCCACACAGAAGATTTCGGTAAGGACTCCTAGGGGCTGCCTGCCCCGCAGCCGACGACCCTACCCCGACTGGAGGTAAACTGTTTCCCGTATATTACACCCGTCCCCCCAGCAGAAGAGCTGGCAACGGGGCAGAGTGCCGCTGGCCTCTGCCCACCACCCAACTTGTGCCCAGAGGATCCAGGCAAGTTTTTCAAGAAGGTGCTACCCTCCGGACCAATGGCTCCCCTGAGAATGGAGGGCGCCATTCTCCCACAAGGAGGCACTTCCCCAGCATCCACCCCCCCAGCAGAAGCATTTCCAACCTCTGCCCATCCTCCCAACCCTTTAGGCTGGAGGCCTCTTGCCTCACCTATTCCCCTCAACGGCTGGCCAGAGCACCAGGGGCACATGCAGTTGGGACACATTCCCCCCGGGTTATTGATACCCTGGGAGAAGGTACAGGCGGTACCTCTCCCCAACAGAGAGACACTTCCCCAGGAGGGGAGACCAACAAAGGATTACACCAGCGACACGCCGGGCCCCAGAGTATAGGGCACCCCTCGGACAGCGGGCCAGCCCACAAGGACAAGTGGAGAAACCCAGGGGCTCGCCTCCTCCCGACAGACTATGGACCCACACCCAGGCATACCCTGTGGCGACCGTCGGACCCCACTGGTGATGCTTGTGCGCCAGCACCCTGGAACTTTGAGGATGGCGCAGAAAAAAAGGACAAGGTGAGAAGTCTCGTCAGTGGCAAGAGATCCGTTTGGGATCTAAGCTTGCCCTGCCATTCTGGAAGGGGGGACATATGTCATGGAGCTGATGTAACGCTCCATGCTTCAAACCCCAAGAGACTTTATGTTCATTTATATCGTGTGTTTTTAAATATATTTTACATCGTTTGGTTTTAGTTTAATTTAGTTTAGTGTAAAATGGCGCAGCTTTGGTTTTAAAAATACTTATATTCCTGTAGGTAAATGTGTTTTTGTGTAAAACAGTAAACAAGCTTTACTGCTGTGTAATTTATGCACCAGGGCTTTTCCCATTATCTAGCTGCATGTTTAATTCAAGGGATCTCTGATAGTGTGTGTTTAATCTGATGTGTTAGAACAATGGATATACAAATGTTGTGTGAGCTGAAAGGCTAGAGAATGTAAAGAATGTTTATTGTAAATAACTGACCTAATGTAATTAGTATGGGTATGCAAATTATGACTGTTGGACTTCAGCATAAATGGTGGTTGTTCATTAAAATGTCAGAGAACTCTCAGAGCTCAGAGAGAGAGGATCCTGTTTTAAAGCATACAGCCGCGCCTGGTGTCTTTATTACAAACTACGCTACACTCCACACTCACCCTCAGAAGGCAGAGAGCGGCCTTCTGGAGATTCCTAACGGCTCCAGGGCAGAGGAACAGAAGCAGGCAGGGCAAGCCGCTCGAGGCGCTGAGGACAGCGCTCCCAGTAGCCAGGCTGACTGCAACGAAGGGGTGTCTGGAAAGCCAGGACAGACGGAAGGGAACGGTACCTTCACACTTACAATATAATAGATGACCAAATCGCAACTAATACATTTATTTAATTAAACACATACAGTTGTGTTCAAAATTATTCAACCCCCACTGAAATTGAGTGTTTTGGCCAGTTTGACATTGATTTTGATCATTCAGTCATCTTGCTTACAATTAAATCAAAGAGGCACGTGTAGGTCAGACAAATATAACATAACATTTATAATGAAATAACCACAAATGTCTTTTCTGTGCTCACATCATTATCCGTTTTATTCAACCCCCAAGTGACATTCAATCTTAGTACTTAGTACAACATCCTTTTACAGTTATAACAGCTTTTAAACGTGAAGCATAGCTTGACACAAGTGTCTTGCAGCGATCTACGGGTATCTTCGCCCATTCGTCATGGGCAAAAGCCTCCAGTTCAGTCACATTCTTAGGCTTGCGCACTGCAACTGCTTTCTTTAAGTCCCACCAGAGGTTCTCAATCGGATTTAAGTCTGGTGACTGCGATGGCCACTCCAAAATGTTCCAGCCTTTAATCTGCAACCATGCTCTAGTGGACTTGGAGGTATGCTTGGGTTCATTGTCCTGTTGAAAGGTCCAACATCTCCCAAGCCTCAGGTTTGTGACGTACTGCATCACATTGTCATCCAATATCTCCTGGTGTCTGAAGAGAATTCATGGTACCTTGCACACGCTGAAGCTTCCCTGTACCTGCAGAAGCAAAACAGCCCCAAAGCATGATTGACCCCCCGCCATGCTTCACAGTAGGCAAGGTGTTCTTTTCTTCATAGGCCTTGTTCTTCCTCCTCCAAACATAGCGTTGATCCATGGGCCCAAACAGTTCTAATTTTGTTTCATCAGTCCACAGAACACTATCCCAAAACTTCTGAGGTTTGTCCACATGACTTTTGGCATACTGCAGTCGACGCTTCTTATTCTTTGGAGACAGCAAGGGGGTGCGCCTGGGAGTTCTGGCATGGAGGCCTTCATTACGCAGTGTGCGCCGTATTGTCTGAGCTGAAACTTCATTACCCACATCTGACAAATCTTTTCTCAGTTCCTCAGCATTCACACGGGGACTTATCTCCACTCTACGCTTCAGGTAGCGCACAGCAGTCGAAGTCAGCATCTTCTTTCTGCCATGACCAGGTAGCGTTTCAACAGTGCCCTTTGCCTTGAATTTGCGAATGATGCTTCCTATGGTGTCTCTTGGTATGTTTAACATCTTTGCAATCTTCTTATAGCCATTGCCCTTCCTGTGAAGAGTAATCACCTCTTCTCTTGTCTTCCTGGACCATTCTCTTGACTTCACCATGTTTGTAACCACACCAGTAAATGTCTAGAAGGAGCTGAGTATCACAGTCATTTTAAAGCTGCCTAATTGGTGCTTATTATGCTTTATTGCTGCTCCGTGACATCCACAGGTGTTTTCAATACCTGATTGAAAACACTTGAATGAACCTCTGTTCTTCAGAGTGGTAGTCTTTAAGGGGTTGAATAATTGTGTCAATGAAGAATTCACAAAAGAAACATTTACTACTGTATTACAAAACCAATTGATGTCATTTTAGTTGCATATGGTTCTTTAAAAAGTCCTTGTAGGATTTCATTCTGAATACAATTACAAATGTACAGTAAATACCCTAAAACCCTTTACAGCATTGGGGGTTGAATAATTTTGAACACAACTGTATATACTGTATATACTCTGTATCTCATCAGTGTTTACAGCCATTTTTGCTTGCAATTGTTGAATTTTGCTTCTGTGGACAGCTGAAGTTCATTGTCTGTGCAACAGTGGTGATTTCTACCATTCTTGGCAACTAACATTGCTGTCACAAGGTTGGTTAAAGAATAACCTCTATAATGTTTGTATAATTGATAGGTGACTGCCACTATCCTTAGCAGGGTATACAAGCTTCTTTGTTTGCACTTGT
Organism: Leptobrachium leishanense; assembly: GCA_009667805.1. Lineage (NCBI taxonomy): Eukaryota > Metazoa > Chordata > Amphibia > Anura > Megophryidae > Leptobrachium > Leptobrachium leishanense. The sequence continues at coordinate 113,758,206 of CM019065.1, read as the reverse complement.
TTGTTAAAATAGCACATATTCACATGCAAAACTGCCTATATGTATTTCAGAGCCCGACTAGGGCTTAATTGCCCCAGGGGAGTGTCAATGATTTGAGAAAAACCAGCAAACACCGATTTATTTATTTTATTTTTTGATACAGCTAGGAAAGGACAGTGAGTTGGAAAATCAATTCCTTCCTATGAACTTGACTTCCAAACTGTTTCCATTATATGCATTATTGACAATGAAACTTAAATGTATGTAACGGTAAATAAAGTTCTCCTATGACTGCAGTATTATGACACACATCTTGTAGTTTATTTAAACCTCTGAAAAAGGTCGACACCAATAACACTAGTTCAGTGGTCTGGTTTGTTAAAAACAATCTAGGTGCAAAGATGAATATTCATAACTATAACCTTAATTGTTCATTTAGTCGTCAGCATGTTGACTAATTTAGATCAGTTCATTACTTGCCAATCTCTTAGTAAGCTGAAATACTCATGTGACTCATATTTGGCCATCACTCTCCAACTTCCAATTTCACTTTTATTATTTATTTATGTCCCCTCCGGCTTGGAGTGTAGCATTATCCCGCAGAACTATAACTTAAAGCACAGGGGAGGCTTTTGTATCTGTGTTGCAGTAGAAGTGTGCTGGTATTTCTATAGAAACTAGAAAGAACACATTGCTTGTTTAATTAAAATTGAAACCGTCTGCATTTCAATACAAATAATTTGTCTGGGTTGAATAAGATAGCAGTTTGAGAATGTAGTAATTTAGAACCGAAGCTAGATATCCCTGAATACTAAAAGTTTACTTGGGTCTGATATCATCCAAATGTGCGGCTGGCAAGCACAGATAAGACTTTAAATGGAGTCTTTTTCTCCCCTATCTTCTTTTTTTTAATGGTTGCCGCAGTCTTCTCATTCTCTACACCCTAGGAGATTTAACATATTTAGGGATGGAAAATAATTAATTAGATTTTTTTTTCTTCTTTCAAGGGTTTCATGTGTATTAAGCAATAAACGGCACTGCTTAGGCTCCGCGACCACCCTGACATTAAAGCTCTCAATGGCAGAGGTTCTCTGCCGGTCGTTATGGCCACAAAGGGAGCTGTCCATGGTGCGAGATGACTCTCCAAAATCTAAATACATCCCATATGGCGAACCTATAAGCCGATTGCTAACAGGCTTAATGCTATAAACGTGGCCATGGTTGCTATTCATTTAACTTTAAGCAGTCACCACCAGAGGTCGGATGACTACATGCACAATCTCACAACCAGGAAATAATTGTGTTATGTTATATTTATGTTAAATTCACTTTATGTTCTTACACACATTTTGATTTATGCTTTTGGCAGCTTGCTTGTTGATGGAACATTTTTTAGCTGGTTCAGGACTAATCTGTCACTTCTCACATTAATCGTTTCATGCTATGATATTTTCATTCTGGATTGCATTCACAGATTCCCTGTCCTTGTTGAGCTTCCAATGTGTGGAACGTAGGTGTTTCATGGACTTTCTAAGTTTTCTCGCAGCGATAGTGGGAACCATATGGACATTCTTTAATGTGTATAGTTGACTTGCTATGGAACGAGCCTCACAGTTGTGGCTCAGCACGTTGGAGTCCAAGGTGTGTTTCATTTTCATTTGAAAAACAATGGAAATGAGGAAATGTTGTTATTCCATTAAGAAAATAAATACTTTCCATTACGAATACACTATAAAAAGAACATTCTTGCCAAAGTGGTCAAAGTGATATATTTGGTGCACCTCTGCTATATTAGTCAGATATGACAGTGTTCCAAAGTCAAGGGCCTTCGTTCACCCAGAGAACTGTCAATCAGCAATGATCGGACTTTCAGGAAATTGATAGTCATAGAATTGTTTGAGCACTCGCTGGGTGCTCCGCAGAGGGACAGTGTTTGTGTCTTCTAGAAGCAGATGCTGACAGTACCAGCAAACATTGAGAGTACTGGAACTGAGGTAAGTGGATATTGTAATATGATACAAAGGAGGGGGGATCCAGTTCCTCCTGATTCCAAATTAAGGTACTTGCATTTCCTCATTTTTCAGTAAAACATTGAATGATACTAGGAAGCAGATCATCTATTTCTCCTGTAGCAGAGTGCATTGTTTCATGAAAAACTGGGTAAAGAGTAGTATAAAATTAAGCTACATGTATTCAGTATACCACTCACATGTAACAAAACATCCAAAAAACTGGTCTAGTGTGAAAAGCAGGTGGTCAATTTGTAGAATGACACATCCCTCATGGTCTTGCGGAACATTTTCTTACAAAAATCAAGTAGACAAAATCCATATAGGGCGATATGGACTTGCAGTAAAATGAAAAGGTGCTGGAAATACACTCCCCGAAATGGAACTTGAGGATTATTTAGGATCATATAAAACACATTCAGCGATCTTAGCAGCAGTGTTAAGCCTCTTTCTTGGTGTAATCGAAGGAGAGTCTCCTGTCCTGGTCTTCTTGCCTATGGTACAGGCTCCTGGTCTTCTAGTACTGGTGGTGGATTAAGTATTCCAGACACTTAAATCTCAAAATTGCTTAAAGGTCCTGATTTTATTAATTAATAAACAGACTTAAAAGAAAAAAAATGGAATAAAACAGAACACATTTCACCCTACAAATGGGCTTTCTCGGCAAGTCTTCTTTTCCAGCAGTCATCCTTATTTATGGAAAAAATGCTGGCGTCTTCCAGGATGGTGAGGCACTTGAGTCATTCTCACTCAGAAATTAGTGCACAAATGTAATTTGGAATCTTTTCAGGCATCCGGAATGCCATTGGTTGGTTCTGACATTGTGCAGTGGTTGCCTGACCACGACATGAGCTTCGTGTAGGATTTTGGTCCCTGACATGAGGCTGCCATTATCAATCAGATCATTTAATCTGATTTGATGAATTATATTACTGCTGTAAACTGGTTTAATAATCCCATGTTGAATGTCTGTAGAATGCAGGATTTTCTTTGGCTGATCTGATTCAAAGTCTGAAAAATCACAGTAGTTAGTAGATATTTTGAAGTTAAGTAGCTTTTTAATATAATTTATTTTTTTAATTTGTCATATGTTAATACATTACAGAAGGAGTTCTTTACAAAATATTATTTTTCCATACTACCTGCATGAAATATATAATTTACTTAAACCGCAAATCAGATTAAAACAATCAATGCTTTTTGGGACAGGATGAATTATCACGGTCTGACAGAACAAAACAACTGTTGACCCTGAAAATCTGATCCCACAATAATAAGTGTGTTCAGGTATATAGATAATATAATAGGAATATGGATTGTTTAACTAATCAATAGTAGAGTCTTGTCATCTTTAACACACAGAACGATCAGTTTTATCAAATTTTCATAACCAATTGTAAAAAGTACTTTATCGTTTTTTTATTGAATATTTGATGTTTATATTTAAGTTTATTAATAATATAAACACTAGCAAAAACACCATGTCAAATGAATGATGGTGACATAGTTTGATTTTCAGGATAAATATGGGGGGACAGATTTCTGCTATTGTTAAAACCTATAGGGAACGTTAGATACCTATGAGCTATTGTGATTCTTGACTCTATATAGTCCACTTTTCTTTTTTTAAAAAAAAAAAGAAGGTATTTCAATAATTATTTGTTTGTTCCCTGCAAACCTGGGAAGGTGATAGTGGTCTGTTTTGCTCAGAACCAGCAATTTCTCAAAAGGATATCACTTCAAAGTGATGGCTAAAGAAATTGCATCATCCGTATATCTGTCTGGGGAGGAGATATAAGACAAGGAAATATTTCTCCAAAATGAAGTACTTTCTCCAGCATCCTCTTTAGAAAAAAAGAAAGGGTTCTGAAACTGATGCTGCAATGATTCATTATTATTGTAGCTCTAGGAGAAGCGCTTATATGAAAATGCGTGCAGGAAAATTCACACTTTCCCAAAATAAATAATATACATATTTTATTAACAAAAGAAGAAAATTATGGAGTGAAAACGTGTTAAATTATAAAGACACAATTTGCTTTAGATAAAATATACACTTTTTTCCTATGATGAACTACGATTTACAAATTCTTCATGTTATTATACATTTCTGAGGTATTATAAATTTTATGGTATCAGTTTGTTTTATTCCAATGTCGGCTCGGGACAGACGAACACATTCTGTGCGGACTGTGTGTCCGTGCACAACGGACGTACTTTCTGACTGATGACCAGGTAGTGGCCACTCAGTCCATTCTTTTTTGACTGATGCAGATGGGAAATAAAATGAATACGAAAAAACATTTTCTCCGTCAAAAATGCTGGACGTCAAAAATGCAGTCCGTCTGACTTCGTTCCATCACTCACACACAAAGCTATGTGGACGTTATGCACTCTGCACGCCCGTTCTAGCGGTTTTACGTTCTTGCCTAACTTGCGTCCATTTGCCATGTCCATTGTGCGTCCGCACTTCTGTGCAGACGTACTTCGTGTGTGGGTCTCTATTGATCATAATTGGATGCTACCACGGACGTTAAAATGTGCGGCAATACGGACGTGAACACTGCGATCGTCTGACCCGAGCCGTAAGGATAGATGTTAAAACCAAATTGTGCTAGACCACAGAACACCTTAAACTGTGAAAAAACAAAAATAATAATAGAGAAGTGAAGCATCGATATAACCACATTTTATAACCAGAAGTGAAAGATTATGGATAATAAATAAAAACTGTACAATAGTTCATAGGAAAAATCCAAACAAAAAAAAGTACATCTAGAGCTCTTGTTTTACGGTGAACAACCTGTAACAAAACATACCTAGAAGTGATTTTAGTACCTGTTCTGTGTGGTAGCAATCATTGTTATTGCTTTTCTATGGCTCTCCTAGTTCTAAAATCATTAGTGGGTTATTCAAAAAGTGCCGAACTTGCTACCGAATTGCTCCAAATGGTGAATTTCACCATATGGTGCAATTTTGTGTCATTTTGTCTTTTCAGAAAGCTGTCAATATGCCAAATACTGGCTAATTGACAGTTAAATACGGTGCAGTTTGCCACCGATCACTGCAATTTGGTGATCTTCTGCAGCAGTGAAATTGTCCCATAGGTTAATCTATTCAGAGAATGCCAAACTGCACCGGCATGTCAGTGAAGGGCCCTGATTTTTGGTGCTTCTGTTAAACAGGTTTAAAGAAGCATACTCCATAGGATTGAATAAAAAAAATAGTATAGTTTTTGTTCATTTTTTTATTGAATCATTTATTCTTTTCAGTTTCAACAAAAAGCCTTATTATTTTTCAGAATTAGTTTGGTATTTTTCTGGACTTTTTTTAGAGAACATTTTGATTCTCTTTTTTTAATATCTTTTTTTTCTATTCTGTAACAAACTTTTTTTTAAAAAAAATTATAGGGCCTCTTTTATTATTTCCACACATTTTCAGGCATTTTTATTGGTTTAAACACCTTCTAAAAAATTGCAGAGTTCTGTTTTTTTCCCCTGCAGTTGGTGGGGTTCAGCGGTCTTTGGTGGCGTTCAGTAGGCTGATAGGCTGTTTTCAGCGGTGTTCATTGGGCTGATTGAAGGTCAGCACCAGCTTTCAGCTGTCTTCGGAGGCTCCACGCTTGGCGCACTTCGGGCCCCTGCTGTAAATAGTGAATACGCCACAGAGTCGGCAAACTGGACTTGCCTAATCGCACACCAAGGTGCACCAAACGTAAGAGCACCAAAATTTCCCTGAAATTTCTTAGGGTCCACCTTTAGTAACCAAGCGGCTTTTTTGGTGTCACGCTTAACCCCTTAACTACCAAGGGATTTTCCAGAAAGACACTGCCAGGACCCAGTGTTTTTATTTGGAAAAGTATTTTTATTTTCTAATACAGTAAGAAATATTTGGTAATATACCCAATATATTTCTTACTGTCATTATGTGGCAGGCAGATGTCACCATCTGATGGCCAAATGGAGTTATTGCAGTTCAGGGCTCTGTGTAGGACCAGTTAGGGAAAAGTCTGTTAGAGACGTTCTGCAGCTGGTTTTAAAAAGTGTTAGTACCTTGAGCATCATGCCCAGGGTGCTAAAATTTTGGGGTACTACCTAGAGCCCAAGGGAAAATTAAATTCACTTCATTCGCAATGATACAGCAAAGCCACAAGTCTCATTAGCATGATCTCAGGCTGCTGTGTCTTCCACTGCTAATCATGTATATATAGTGGAGGGGTTAACTAATGAGTGGCCAGAAATTGCTCATTATTCACTGTATTCCAGTGTTTACTGAAAATAGTATAGTAACCTGTGGCAAAGGCGGTCTACATCATGGTTTGACTTATAGAAGTGTATCTGTTTACTCTTAAGGCTCCACCAGCAAACATAACAGCTCATTGGCAAATGATAATGGAGTATCTGGAATTAATCCCATTTTGAATTTGTTGTACAGCAAGAAATGTAGTTGATTTTACCAGTTTTAGTTTCACATTTGCATTGTTAGAATTCTGTATCAACACAATTGACCAGGGTGGTTGCAAATAAATGTAAAAAATATCATGTTGACCTTTTATCAATATTTTCCAATTATATTTATTGATTTTTATTGCCAATGAATGAGACCTTGCTTTAGTTTCAGGTTGTCCTTCTCCTAACAAATTGATACCAGGTGTCAAGAGCACACACGGGCCGGCGCTGACCCGAGGACTTACCCTGGGATTCCTTCGATCCTGACTGGATGCCGGTCAGCATTGCTCGTGGCTTGCCTCCGGGCTGGGAGATGTCCCGGGCCGTAGCGCTGCTACTCCTGGGGCTTCCCAGGTGGCCCAGAGTTTTGGGTTTGGCAGCCTCACTCAGCAAGCCCCTTGGGGCAGAGCCGAGTTGCATCATCTGACATCAGCCTGGATGCCTGCTGGCCCCATCCTTAGTGACGACTATTTGCTGGGACATGCCCCCTGGCTTGCTAGGTATGGTGGGAATTCCACCTGACATGTCCTTAGATCCTGACTGGCGGATCTCCAGAGGAGCTTCTGGGAGTTGCTTTTTCCCATGGTAGGTGCGTGTCCACCTTACCTGCCTAGATAATGTTCACCTGGTCAGTTACTCTTTGCCCCGGCATTGTACACATTGCCCTTTAGTGTTGTATGCTCCTATATATATGATTATTCTGTGTACCAGTATTTGGCTTGTCTTAAGGTTTATTCGTTCTTGCCGCCCACCATCGACTTTGGCTTGTTTTCTTGACTACCCTTTGGATTCTTTGTTGCCTCGATATTTCTCCCTACCGCCTATCTCTGTACCTGGGCTCCTACTCAGACAACACAGCCCCTGACACCAGGACAAGCAATACATTTGTCAAATGCACCCATGCATCTACCAAATATTCTGAAATGGAAGGCTTTACATCATTAATTATATTCCTTCTATCTAGCCGCCGAACCAGGTATAAAACACAACTGTAACTTTTAAAAGGCGTTTTCAAAATAAGTACCGAATGCAATTGCTTGGGAATAATATATAAGGTCCTATGAATAATAAGGAAAAGGTCTGTTACAGGAAAAAGAAAATGCCATTAAATAAATAAATCGGAAAAAAAATTGCCTAGAGAATCCAGAAAAATGCCTAAAAAATCATAAAGAATAACTAATTAAAGTGGCTTTTTGCTGCAAATGAAAAGAATAAACGGCTGAATAAGTGATTATTAAAAACCTAGAATTGTTTTATGTTGAAACCTATGGGATTCGCCTGATTAAACCGGTCGAATGAAACCACTGAAAATTAGGGTATTTCGGTGCCGTTTGGTGTTCTCTGAATAGATTAACCATTACTTCTCTAGAGGAATTTAACTGCTGCTGAAGACCACCTTATTGGCGAGTTGCCAGCTTTTTGAATAGCCGAATGGCCACGAAATTGCACCGTACGGGCAAGTTCATTGTTCGGTGCATTTCAGTGGCCAGTTCGGTTCTCTCTGAATAACCCTGATAGAAAATTTTATTGCTGAAGCCATGTATTTACAGGAAAATTGGGTTTTTAAGCCACTTACACTTGCTAAAAAAAATCCCCAGCAATTAATGTTGATTTAAAGGAAATAAAGTATGACGTTTTATATCAGTGCACTAAAATTCCATTTGATCAAACAAAGCACTTAAAAAGCAAATAACCGCAAAAATAACTACCTCTACAAAGATATATATTGGTGCTTCCTGCCAAAACATGCACAGTTGCTCAGATTCATAAGAAAGCAATGCAGCGGCTGTGCCTGCCTCTTGTCATTACTAATTAATCTTTTGCTGCAATGCTGTGCGTCACGTGACATGGTGAAAAATCTACAACAGTAACTGTTCTTTCAATGCTGTAAAAATATATGCATGGACATTTAAAAAAAAGCTGGTTGTCTCTCGAGCATGAAAACCAATACCTGCTTTTAATTTAAATTTTAATTACAATGTTCGCAAAGGTTTTGGTGAAGGGATTTTGGAAATCTAAGTCCGTGAAGGATTTTTAAAAGATCTTTGAAAGAGTCTTGTTCTTCTTCCTCTTTTACAAAAGCTGCTCTGTAGTTTTAATAGAAAGCGTCAGGGTATTTGGCTTAGTAGTATGGCATTAATAGACCGACGAACGAGGCGTAAATAATAATCAATTTTGTGTTGTATTGTTACTGAAAAACAGATTTTTTTAGTTTGTGGGCTTTTTCTATATTTTACAAACACAGTGGACATTAACTCAGCACGAGAAGGATTTCATGGCCTGTTTCATAGAGAAGACTCATTATACAGTGGCATTTGTCTCAGAGCAGGTAGTAAGGGTTTTTGCTTTGAGAATATAGATCTCCCACGTCTCCACTGAGTACAGGACTTTACCTAAAGAAAAGAAGAGGACGGATCATTTAATATTATCAAATACGTGTAGCAGCCGTAGAGTTCTGAGTTTAGCTATAATTTTGGAAATCCATCCCTGACAGGTAGAATGGGAAGAAAAGATTATAGATTGATGTTTGAGTATTCAGTGGAAGCCAACCTCCAACATTATATCTATGCTTTTTCTACATATCCTTGCACTTTAAATTCTACTTTCAGCATTTTGCAAGACATCTACGGGATATGTCTAAAATCAGATAAAGCTGAAAGTGTATCTATTTACCAAAAATGTCTTGTCAGGAGGATTGTAGATCTGTTTTAACTGGTCTGTTACTTTACTACCCATCTCCAATCCAAAATATCTCCATCAGCCAGGCCCGTTTATCATACCTACAGTATGAGTTCCTCATAGTGATCGCCCAGTGTCAGTCACTCAATGCTTTCTCCTCATTCAAAAGCTTTAACCCATTCACTACCAAGTGATTTTCCAAAAAAACATTGTCAGAAACAAGTGGGATTTTTTTGAAAAATAATGTTTAATAAATTGTGCAGCAATACATATCTATTACTGTAACAACCTATTTGGCCAGTAGATGGTGCCATCTACTGCCAAATTGAGTTACAGAGGTTTTAACAGCAGATCTATTTTCTTCTATTTCTCCTGCACCGGCTGCTAACAGCTTCTGAAAGCTCGATATTTCAGAGCTTTGAGCAGCTAATTTTACAGTTTTAGCTCTATGGGCATTATGCCCACAGGGCTAAAACTTTGAGGACACCTTCTGCAGCTCAAAAGCAAACTAAATTAGTTTGCAGCAAATGAATTTCACTTGATTTTGGCCTGCAGATCAGCATATCTCGATATCAGATGGTGCCTTTGAAGCCTGAGATATCTTCATCGGTAGTAGCGCGATGACATCTTTTTCAGGCGCCCCCCCACGAGTGAGGGGAAGGTGCCTGAAAGGGAGGGCTTTTGGACCTCTCTCCCTCCCGATCGGCAGGGGGCAGAAGCTAAATGCAGGCACTGTTTGGAAGGGCACAGCCTGCCCTTCTAAACGGTGGCTGGCTTTAACCCCTTGGGGGCCGGATCACGATTCGGTGCCGAAAAGTGCTGGATTGTGATCCTCTCCCAGAACTGGCCGACATCTTGGATGTCGGCAAAGCTTCTGGGAACTCCCCCTGATGACTGGCGTCATCGTGCATAGTGCGATGACGTCAGTTTTGGAGTTAACCCCTAGCTGCCACCAATGGTGGAGATAGAGGGTTTGTTAGAACCCCCTATCTCCCGATCCATGGCAGCTAGGGGTCAATGTTTGGTATCGTTGGATCGCATGGCCTTTCCAACGATACCAAACATGACCATGGTAAAAATGAAAATAAAAAAATATTTAAAAAAATATTAATATAAAAAAACAACTTTTTTTTGTTTTGGTTTTGTTAATGCAGCAATATTGTTCCCATTTAATTTATAATGTGAAGAATGATGCTGCACTAACAATTTTTGTATGGGGTGCATTTGTTAAAAATAGTGTAATTTTCCCCCCAAAAAAAATGTAATGAGTCCGCATTTCTAATTTCTTTAACAAGTGCAACTCATAAAAAATATAACCGCAAACACTCGCATGTTATAATGTGAAAAAAACACTTCACACGTTGTAAATTATTGAAAATTAAAATTTTATTGCATTTTTTTGTTATAATATTCAGATAGGTCATGACGTATACATATAATAATGATATATTATGAATCTGTCGAGTCTGCCGGAAAGAACGATATATAATATGTCTGGGTCATATAATAAAATGTGGCTTCAAAACGCGTTTAAACTGGATGAGTGAAACCGGTAAAAATGAGCTCAGCACACAGGCGTGAAATGCCTCAGCAGCGAAAGGGTTAAATGCAAAAAAATGGACCTCCACTTTCCGTGGGGTGTTCCTTTAAACAACTATATACCTAATTGAATGCGATTATTTATTTCCTACCTTTTAGTGTTTTATTCCTATTTAAAGAAAAGAATCCACAGACGTCTCCTGCCTGACATAAGTGCATGCACTTTACTTGCCAGCAAGGACTCTAAACCAACTCCTACTCCTGCAGTGTTCTCCTATGTGAGAGGTTCATGGAGTGAAGGCCAGTGTTATGGTCTTTGTGGAGTGCAGGCCAATGCTAACCTAAATCTGTTAAAAGGTTTGATGCTATTAAAAGAAATCCTCTCATTGCTAAAAACATGTAACTCCTGTTTGAATTGAACTAGAAAAGAGAAACCGTGTCATTGCCATTCACAAGGGATGCTTCTGTTTTGCTCAGTCCCCTAATTAATTATACATGCTATTGAAGATATGTAGCATACCCTAAAAAAGGGGAAAAAAAGACAAAATGCCTATGTTAACCCAAGTCAGCGCTAATTTCGCTTTAATCGAAAGTGACTGCAAAATGGAAAGCTGCAACACGACTGCACAAATCCAGGGGGGGGGAATCATATCTGACCTTAAAATCATGAATCTTGTTTGTTTACTTTTTCATTCCATAACAAGTGGCACTGGCTTCAGTATTCCATTCTTAAATAAAATCACAGTGTGGATTAATACATTACACAACCATTTCCACATTCATTCTAAATTTCAATATTTTCTACTATTGTAGAATTTTTAACAAAATATAATAATAATAATATATAAATAATATAGTTGAAATACAGAGTCAACTGTCATGTACTATGACACCCAGGACATTCTTGAAACCAAGAGAAATCTCAATGTATCCTTCCTGGTAAAATACTTTGCAAATAAATAATTCCAGTCTTTTAAATCGCTTGTTGTAAAATTGATTTAAGACTTGTATTTATACCAGGTAACCTACAGTTCATCAGAAATATTCTGCAATTTGTGCAGGTCATCTACATATATAAATCAACGGAAAGCACGAGATAAAGATATGGGATTTAAAATTAATTGTTTTATATTTATGGTATACATGTTAATGATGAAACGGTTAAAACTTTTTAAAATCCCATGAATTTAATCTGATTGCAATGTGCGTCTGAAATCGTTCCACATATTGATCAAGCCGCATATTAAAACCAGTACTAAAAGCAAAGACACACCTATGACAAAGTGTCATTTAAGTTTAAAACTTCCAAATTTACAAAGCGTATAGGACAAAAATAGAGTGGATAACTTTTTCCCAGCAGTATTCAACAAAATTTATGTATGGTTCCCCTCCTTACCCCCCCAAAAAAATTAATTGCTAAAGAAGAATATTGTATACAAAAATGGATTGGTATTATTATCATCAATTATTAACAGCGGAGATTTGTTTTAATAGAGGAGCCATAGAACCACTTGAATTGAAGGTTTTCATAAAAAAAAACACACACACACACATTTTCGACACTTTCAAGAGTAAGTGGTAGTCAAATGCCATTGTGTTGTTGCTGTGTTTTTGGTCTTCTATAATAGAGTTTACCATATGAATGTCAAGCTAGACTGGAAAACCTAGTAAAAATGCTGGACTACAGTCTCTAGCATGCATAGAGAAAAAAGTATTTTTGACCAAAAATAATTGCTTTTTCAGGTTTGCTTGATGGTATTGGCAGAATGGATTAAAACACCTTTATCAAGAATAAGAACATGTTAGACATTTTTTAAAAAAGAAAGTAAAATATTGATTTTCAAAACCAAAAAAGTTATGTGCCAGGCCTTAACCCCTTAAGGACCACTGATGTACATAGTACGTCCTGGGGAAAACTCCCCTTAAGGACACAGGACGTACTATGTACATCATGGTCCTTTATCCCCCCCTCCCTCCTTATACTCACCTCTCTGTCCAGGCTCGAACACTGGAATGACTTCTTTGAAGTCTGCCCAGCATTTTTATAGGCCCCAGTCATCAGGATGACGTCATCGCCATGTGGGATAACGTCACTTTCAGGTGTCCTCCTGTACCTTTGGGGGAACCTGAAAACGGAGGTGGGGTCATTTAGATGCCTCTCCCTCCCAAATGGCTGAAGCTACAAAAAAAGGAAAGGTACCACTGGAGAGGGCAGAGTCTGCCCTTTTCAGCAGTACCTCTCTTTAACCTCTTAGGTGCCGTATCACGATTCGGCACCAATCGGCACCAGATCACGATTCGCACCCAGAATTGGCTGACATCTTGGATGTCTGCTCCGGGCTGGGCCGGATTATCGTAGACGCGGATGGAGCGGCTGCTCCAGGCCCCCAACCTAAAAATAGGCTCACAGCCAGAGGAAGTGTCATGACAGGTCTGCCACACACTGTGAGGGCCGAGGCAGGCAACCGCCGGATCCAGAAAGACAGCAGCGTGAGTTTATGCTGCACGCATCCTGTGAGGAGCCTCCAGCAGCTGACTGATCGGTCGGGACCTCTAACAACCAATCAGCTGAATCCCTGAGCAGCCTCAAGGCCTCAGCCAATCGGCTGCTCAGGGCCTCAGCCGACTGGCTGCTCAGGGCCTCAGCCGACTGGCTGCTCAGGGCCTCAGCCGACTGGCTGTTCAGGGCCTCGGCCGACTGGCTGTTCAGGGACTCAGCCGATTTGATTGGCTGCTCAGGGCATCAGCCAAATGGCTGCCAAAGGCCTCAGCCAATCAAATTGGCTGAGGCCCTGAGCAGCCGATTGGCTGAGGCCTTTAGCAGCCAGGAAGCTGGTTCTCCAGGTCTGACCCCTGTATTCACTGCCTGGGGCCTTCTGAAGGCTGGACAAGCACCTTCAGAGGCCCAGCACCTGCGTTTATGGGTATGTAAATTAAATATAATAATAATGTCAAACAGTGTATGGATGTGTGGCACCGGATGGGTGTGTATGGATGTGTGGCACCGAAAGGGTGTGTATGGATGTGTGGCACCGAAAGGGTGTGTATGGATGTGTGGCACCGAAAGGGTGTGTATGGATGTGTGGCACCAAATGGGTGTGTATGGATGTGTGGTACCGGATGGGTGTGTATGTGCTTGTGTGACACTGGATGGGTGTGTGTGTGTGTGCTTGTGTGACACTGTGGTTATATTTGTATGTGGATGTGTGGCACTGTGTGGATGTGTGCGTATTTGGGTATGCAGATGTGACACTGGATGGGTGTGTATGTGTGGCACTGAGGATATACAGTATTTGGATGTGTACATATGTGGATGTCTGACACTGGATATATTTGGATGTGTGTGTATGTGCATGTGTGACACTGTGACTGTGGATGTTTTACACTGGGTATGTGGATAATGAACACCTTGTGTGGGTATATAGATGTGTGTACATATGCATGTGTCTGTGTGGGGGGTATATGGAGGGCATATAGAAGTGCCAATATGTGTAGGGGATATAAGGATTTGTGACTAGGGATGAGCTGTTCGGTTCGGACGGTTCGGAGTTCGACCCGAACTTAGCCTGTTCGATTAGATCGCGAACACCGAACATTTCCGGGTGTTCACCGCATGTTCGACCACAATGCATTTTCCCACTGGCCTGAAGCTCGTAATTGGCTACAGCCTTGCACCTGACCACAGGTCTGGTGCAAGACAGGTTCAACACTATGCCAATCACAGCTCAGAGTCCTGATTGGGCAAATTTTGCCCAATCATGGGCTCACAGAGCTAAGTCCCGCAGCACACTATATAACGTTTCCACGCGCCGTTTCTGCACGCATTTCAGAGGAGATTTCAGAGGAGATAGTTGTGTCTTGTTACTGCCGGTCTGCCACGCTACTGGGGGGGTCTCATTTCTACCAAATATCAGGGAATTTAGGTGATGTGTGTCTTGTCACTGTGCCAGCAAGTTTTTTTGGGGTTTACAACTTTCTTGAAAACATTTGTGAATTGAGGTGATCTTCTGTGTCTTGTCACACTGTGCCAGCAAGTCTTTTTGGGGCTCACTAATTTCTTTAAAACATTTGTGAATTGAGGTGATCTGTGTCTTGTCACACATCCAGTACCACACAGTATTTTGGGGCTCACTAATTTCTTTAAAACATTTGTGAATTGAGGTGATCTGTGTCTTGTCACACATCCAGTACCACGCAGTATTTTGGGGCTCACTAATTTCTACAAACCATTTGTGAATTGAGGGGATCTGTGTCTTGTCACACATCCAGTACCACGCAGTATTTTGGGGCTCACTAATTTCTACAAAACATTTGTGAATTGAGGTGATCTGTGTCTTGTCACTGGCTGCCAGCTATCAGTGTTTCTCACTGAGTTATACCAGAGTTCTTTAAATCTTTATACCAGAGTTGAATCAGAGTTCTGTATATATTAATCTATAGATCACTCACCATGTCTGAAAGAACAAAAAGGACAGGCAGACGCTCCCAGACACAGATAAGAGGGCAAGCAGCCCCTGTGTCGGGAGGCTGTGCCTCTGGTCGTGGTGGACGTGGTGCATCCTCTGCAGGGGCACGCTTGTCCTTTCTAACTGGTGCTGGCCGTCTTAAGCAGCAGCAACATACAGAGGACTTGGTGGATTGGCTAACCAGGCCCTCCTCATCCTCCGAGTCCTCTGCCAGCCAGGCTTCTAGTGCTTTACAGGCCACCTCAGCTGCCAAAGCATCTAATGCAGCCTCCATGTCCACAGCTATTCCTGCCGTAGCCTCGCTATCACACACGGAGGAGTCAGCTGAATTGTTTGACTACAATGACAGTGACATGCTGCTTGAGGATGCGCAGCAAGTACAGTGCTCTGATTCAATCTCTGAGGTTGAGGAAGGGAGTATAATCAACCTAGAGGAAGGGGGTGCCAGTGATGACACACAAATAACTGGCACTAATGTTGCCCCAGCAGCTGCAGCATACTGCCAAGTTGGCTCCAGTGACGAGGAGATAGGGTGTGATGATGACAATGATGATGAGGTCACTGACTCCACCTGGGTGCCTGATCGAACAGAGGAATTAAGTGAGGAAGAGGGGGAGGAGGAGACACAGCAAACACAAGGCACAACATCATCTGTGACCAACCGTAGCACTAGCCAGTCCAAGGCATCACATGTCAGAGCTGCTCCGGTGCAGAGCGCTGTTGTCTCAAAGAACACATGCAGGAACATCTGTTGTCTGGGAGTTCTTTAAGAAATGTGCAGTAGAGCGCAGCGTTGCTATTTGTAATGTATGTCAGATGAGGCTTAAGCGTGGGAAAGATACCTGACACTTGCGTACCACGTGCTTGAGGCGACATATGAACAAGTGCCACACATCCCGTTGGCGCAAAACTTTGCGTAGGTCCTCCTCCTCCTCATCTGTCTCTACCCCCACTGTATGTCCTGCCATGTCATTGCCTACAACCTCCACCGACAGGGATGATGCTACAGTAATGGATGTACCAGGTCCTTCCTCACAATGTGACATCATCCCAGTAGCTGAAGATTTACGCAGTCAGATTACGTTGCCACAGCTGTTGCAGCGAAAGAAAAAATATAGTCCCAACCATCCCCAAGCACTGCGTCTAAATGCCAGCTTAGCAAAATTACTCACATTGCAGCTGCTCCCTTCCCAGCTGGTGGACTCTGCTCCCTTCCGTGAATTTGCTGAATGTGCTGTACCACAGTGGCAGGTTCCAAAACGCCATTACTTTTCACGCAAGGCCATTCCAGCACTATACCAGCACGTGGAAGACAATGGTATCCAGTCATTGGGAAAGGCAGTCAGCAGCAAGATGCATGTGACTTTAGACACGTGGTCCAGCAAGCATGGACAGGGTCGTTACATTTCCTTCACGGCACACTGGGTAACTCTGATTGCAGCTGGGAGGGATCCAAGACGGGGCTCTGTGCTGGAGCTTGTTCATCTACCACACCTCCAGAAAGCTGCTTGTATGAGGTCTGTCTGCTTCACCACCACCACCTCTTCCTCCTCCTCCTCCTTCTCTGTCTCTGGTGAAGTGGCAGTTAAACCGACGCCTGACAGGGTCTACGCAATGGCTCAAGCAAAAAGATGCCATACTGTGCTTGAGCTGGTTTGTTTATGGGACAGGAGCCACACCGGGCCAGAAATTCTGTCAGCTCTGCAGGGGCAGGTGCAGAGATGGTTAACACCATGCCAGCTTGAGCTGGGAATGATCGTCTGCAATAATGGCAGCAACCTTCTCTCCGCCCTACGCAAGGGTAAATTGACACATGTACCATGCCTAGCACACATCCTAAATCTGGTGGTACAGTGTTTCCTAACCAAGTACCCAGGGCTGCCAGAGCTTCTCATCCAGGCCAGAAAAGTCTGCAGCCACTTCAGACGGTCATTCCCAGCAAGCGTTCACCTGGCAGAAATTCAAAGAGAATTCCACCTTCCCACAAACCGTCTGATCTGTGACATGCCCACCAGCTGGAACTCGACATTAGCAATGCTGCAGCGTCTGCACAAGCAGCAGAGGGCCATCCACGAGTATCTGTGTGAGTATGGCACAAGGACAGGTTCAGGTCAACTTGTTTTTTTCCCCCCGCAGTGGCTGATGATCAAGGATGCATGCACTGTACTGTCACCATTTGAGGAGGCAACGAGGATGGTGAGCAGGGACAGTGCATGCATCAGTGACACAATTCCTTTAGTGTTCCTGCTGGAGCACACTCTGCGGGGAATTATAGATGTGGCTCTAGAGGCAGAGCAGCGGGAGGAAGAGGAGGCCTTCCCTAGCTCTCAAGGCCCCAGTCTTTCCGCAGACAGCATTCCAGCGGGTCCTACTCAGATCAGACAGGAGGAGGATGAGGAGGAATATTTAAGTAGTGGGGGCATTGAAGGTGGGGATTCCTCAAGGGAGGGTTTTGTGTGCCCAGAAACACAAGGGCTAGTGCGTGGCTGGGAGGAGGAAGTGCATGATACGGTCATCCTCATTGACCAGGAAGACTCGGAAGCTAATGCCACCTCCAACCTACGCTGCATGGGCTCCCTAATGATGCAAAGCCTGCTAAAGGACCCCAGGATTCGTGCTATCAAGGAGAGGGATCATTACTGGTTGGCAACCCTTCTTGATCCACGATACAAGGGTAAAGTTGCAGAGCTCATCCTGCCTGCACAGAGGGAGCACAGGATGAAAAAACTTGAGGATGCTCTAAAGCGACACTTGTGTAACACCTTTCCAGGCACTGGTAGATTACCAAGTGCTGACACACGTGCTTCTGAGGCTACGGATGATCAGAGGAATAGTGGTAAAGGCCAGGGCCGCTTGACTGATGCATTTTTTAAATTTTTTAGTCCTCGACGCCCAGGGATGTCAAATGTAGGCACCCATTGCCAGCGTCTTCACCATATGGTGCAGGACTACCTAGGGGCAAGGGCAGACCTGGATACCTTTCCAGCAGATGATCCACTGGCTTACTGGGTGTTGAGATTGGATCACTGGCCAGAACTTAGCCAATATGCTATGCAGCTACTAGGTTGCCCTTCATCTAGCGTGCTTTCCGAAAGGACATTCAGTGCCGCTTGAGGTTTTGTCACAGACAAAAGAGTGCGTCTGTCCACCAACTCTGTAGACCGGCTGACATTTATAAAAATGAATCAGTCCTGGATCAGCAGCTATCAATCCCCTGATGCTGAAGTAATGGAATAGATCGGGGATGTCCTCTTCTGCATTCACAAAACCTCCAGCACTAAACTCTTCCACAATACCACAAAAGGGTTACGGTGTGAATGCACTTGCTGCCATGAAAGGCACAATATTTGGCTGCACTGACACCTGTGCCAGATTTATATAATTTAAATTTTTTGAACTGCAGGGTCCAACCCTGCACTCTTCCACAATACCACAGTGGGGTTATTGTATTATGATGGCACTTGCAGGCCTGGCACCAAAAGCACAATATCTGGGTGCACTGACGCCTTGACCAGAATCATATCTTTTCAATATAGGACCACATGGTCCACCCCTGCATTCTTCCACAATACCACAGAGGGGTTACAGTATGATGATACTTGCTGGCCTGGCATTAAAGGCACAATATCTGGGTGCACTGACGCCCATTACCAGATAAAAAACTTTTCAATATAGGACCACATGGTCCACCCCTGAATTCTTCCACAATACTACAGAGGGGTTACTGTATGATGATACTTGCTGGGCTGGCAGTCTTGCACCAAAGGCACAATATCTGGGTGCACTGACGCCTTAACCAGATGCATATCTTTTTAATATAGTACCGCAAGGTTCACCCCTGCATTCTTCCACAATACCACAGAGGGGTTACTGTATGATGATACTTGCTGGCCTGGCAGTCTTGCACCAAAGGCAGAATATCTGGGTGCACTGACGCCTTAACCAGATGCATATCTTTTTAATATAGTACCGCAAGGTTCACCCCTGCATTCTTCCACAATACCACAGAGGGGTTACTGTATGATGATACTTGCTGGCCTGGCAGTCTTGCACCAAAGGCAGAATATCTGGGTGCACTGACGCCTTAACCAGATGCATATCTTTTTAATATAGGACCGCAAGGTTCACCCCTGCATTCTTCCACAATACCACAGAGGGGTTACTGTATGATGATACTTGCTGGCCTGGCATTAAAGGCACAGTATCTGGGTGCACTGACGCCTTGACCAGAATCATATCTTTTCAATATAGGACCACATGGTCCACCCCTGCTTTCTTCCACAATACAACAGAGGGGTTACTGTATGATAGTACTTGCAGGCCTGGCACCAAAAGCACAATATTTGGGTGCACTGCCACTGACGCCTGTATCAGATTCATATCCTCAGAGGGGTTACGGTGTGACGGCACTGTTGGGGACGCTAAAGGACCAATTTTGAAGCACATATTGTTACTTTCATCCAAAGCCTGCATAAGTTTCACAATAATTTAGCCAAAAAAATCACTAAACTTTTTCTGCGTGTACGAAAATGTCTCCTCTTTTCATACAGACTGCCGCCCCAAGCAGTTGTTTATGGATAGATTAAAGGAAAAGCATTTACCGTCATATGAAACGTCATTTTTTGTTTTTAAGTGTTTCTATACATCCTAGAAATCCGCCACTTCACGGGCAGGTTATGGGGACCTCCTAGGCACGATATTTGAAGGAATATTTTGTTTTTATTTTTAACCCTTATTTCATGGAAAACTCACTGTCCCTTTAAAAATGTTTTTTTTAAAACTATTTGTCCTTGTTTCCTGTCCCCCAGGGCACTACCCGGACCCCCATACACCTTTTATGGCAAATATATTGCATATATGCCCTCTTGGAGGGCACTCTAAAAACCGAATTTTCAGCCCCATTGACTTGCATTGGGTTCGGGTTCGGACCCGAACATATGGGAAGTTCGTGTTCGGGCCCGAACTGAACTCGGGGGGTGTTCGGCTCATCCCTATTTGTGACTGTGTGGGTTCTCTGACACACTCATATACAGTATACATTGCTGTGAGTTTTATTGCTGTGGAGCTCTGTGCTACACTCATACACACCGCACATTACTGTGAGTTTTATTGCTGTGGAACTCTGTGGTACATGGGTATGTTTTAGTGGATGTGGTTTTCTTTTGGGGGAGCAGCATTCCAACCTTGGATCAAGGCAGCAGAATATCTTGGGCCGGCCTTGCCACCACTGACTTTCCGAAAGAGAAAGCACTTTGATAGTAATTAAAATATTTATTTTATGTTAACAAAAAATGCTTTGCACTTTTCATTTTATTTCTACAAGAAGGCCCACCAAAATCCTAAGCACCAGGCCCATGATACTCTTAATCCGGCCCTGGCTCTGGGTCACCCCACCCACTGATGTCGTCACCGTATGTAAAATGATGTCAGATGACCAGTTATTCCCCTAACTGCCAAGTGGAGCTAGAGAGATCATTTGGATCCCTGTATCTCTTGATCAATGGCAGCTAGAGAGTCATGTTTGGTATCATTGGAAAGGCCTGATATACGGTCTTGTTTGGTCATGACTAGGTTTGGTGTAAAAGTTCAAAATATAAAAAAAATTGTCTGAGGTATAACAAAATAGGACTTCAAATAATGTTTAACCTCCCTGGCGGACTAATTTTTTAAAATTTTGTGTCTAAAAGCATCTCAATTTTTTTTTTAAAGGAAATGTGTTTTTGTACATAGTTAGCCTGTAATAATTAGGAAACACGCACTGAAATCCGTGCAATCAAGAGTCCTTACTGGTAAAATCCTTTTATAAATAAATAAGTTGATTAATTTAAAAAATAATAGTAAATACACGGAGTCCGATAAAGTTTGAAACACGACATAATAATTTATTATCCCAAAAATAATTATCCAAAATAATGCAAATAAATGATATTCAATAAAATACAACAAAAAACACTGAAATCTGTCTGAAAACAAGGGTGACACGATGTATGGTCTGTTTCTTATCCTGTAGTGCCACCTAGTGGCCGTTCATAAACATTGCATTTTGGATTATACAGTGTAAAATTATTTTTTTCTAAGTTTGCTGCTGGTCCCGCCCCCTGTGACTCGCAGGGAGCCTTACCAGGAAGCAGCTCGCCGCGATCACACTGCGGGGGATAGCGAGGGAGCCAGGAGAAGGTGAGTATGCATCCAGCCCGAGTGTGGCTCGGGGTTTCCGTTCGCGGTAGTGAAATTTAACCCCGAGTTACACTCGGGAATACCGCTAGGGAGGTTAAACAAGATGTGCATAAACCGGTCAAAATGAGTTTACCGCACAAAGGTGAAATGGCTCAACAGTGAAGGAGTTAAAAACATGTAAAAATTGGGTATTTCTAATTATGGGACAAAGTTTCAAAACTATTTAGCTGAGGTCTTTTTTGGTGGTTGTAGATTTTGGGGTTTAAAGTTTGGAAAAGTGTGGTTTTTTCTATTTTTTTTCATCATGATTATTTTTAAAGTAAATTATAAGATATTATGGAAATAATGGTATCTTTAGAAAGTCCATTTAATGGCAGGAAAACAGTATATAATATGTGTGCGTTTCATAAACAAGTAAAAGAAAAATTAGACCTAAACAGAAAACAGCGCAGAAATGTAAAAACAGTAGTGGCTACTTTCGGACAGACAATGGTAAAACCGCCTGGTCACAATTGGGGTAAATCATTTCAAAAGTCTGTGAGGTTGGATGTGTCAATTCGTGATTGCTTGATCGTTTTCTGGACATCTTAGTCCATGGTGCCACAACAGAGGAGATCTTGATGAATCATCTATGAGTAATTGGCAAATCCCAGGAGCGTTTGTATGTCTTTCAGGCCCTGGGATAATGGTTATTCTGTGTCAGAATTGGTGATTGAGGAGTGGCATTATCTTGCGAAAGGGGGCTCAAAGGGGCGTAATGCAATAGAACGTAAGAGCTATGACATGCGATTTTACGATTAAATCTGTGTGTCTGTTATGTTGACATGTTGTAAAGTCTATAAGAGAAGATGGAGGCTCAATCAAGGAATCTTTTACAATGCTTGACGCGTCATCTTGAAGCACATTTAATCTGTTCTATTAGTCAGTATCTTGATAAACTGAATGTTAATCATTCAAAATGTAGGCTACACTTTTAGAGAAGATTCCATCTCCTATTGCTGAAACAAAGCATATGTTTCCTGTTTTAAGCATGAAGTGTAAGAACCTTGGGCATTTTCTACTGGTTGCAAAATGTTCTTTTATTTCTGTTCTTCGTGCCATGTAATAGGTAATGGTTAAACCTATATGCTTTTGAGATATCTTTATATAACAGGGAAGGGGTGTTTAGCCAGACAATGCTCATAGCAAGCCATGCTTTCAGTTAATTTAGGAAAAGATACGCACCAAGGACATTACTGAAAAGCAAAATTCAGCTCTCCATAGTTTATGACTTGGCAACATGTTCAGGGAGTCGAGTAATTCAGGCCTCTGTTTAATTAGGATACAGTGTAAAAAGATAAGCGTTATGTTCTTGGCTTATAATGAAAGACAAGTGCAAGGGGCATAAACAAATTAATGGTAGAAGTATGATGTCTATGATTTTAAGTCTAAAAGCTATAAGAAATTAGCATTTTTCATTTCCGTAATATTTCCTTTATTGAAGATATAGTCCAGTAGTGTTACATTTTACCCTAGATATGATACCTACTACCAAACTGCACCATAATACAAACAAGCCTTTGCAAATTGGGGGATACAAAAAGATATTTTGATATGCCGATCTGCAGCCCAAAAGCAAATAAAATTAGTTTGCTGCAAATTAATTTAATTTGCTTTTGAGCTGCAGAAGGTGCCCCCAAAGTTTTAGCCCTGTCGGCATAATGCTCAAAGAGCTAAAACTGTAAAATCAGCTGCTCTGAAATATCGGGCTTTCAGCAGCTGATGAAAAAAATAGACCAGCCGCTAAAACCTCTAACTCAATTTGGCAGTAGATGGTGCCATCTACAGGCCAAAAAATGGTTATTTACAGCAAGGCATAAAATAAGTTCTCAATATTCTCAATAGGACACAATTATTTCTTTAAAATTTAATTTAAATGATTTTTCAAAAATACACTGGTTTGGTTTCTGACAATTTTTTTGTAACTTCAATTGGTAGTGAAGGGGTTGGTCACTGTTAGGGAAACTTGAGGAGCAGGGATGGGAAACCCCTTTATATTGTATTGTGTCACAACCCTATTACGCTGTATATTTTTTAATGTTTTTGTTTCTCCTGGGTTTATCTCTGACGTGTTTAAGAAGAGAAGACAGTTGCATTTAAATTCAGCAAAATTTTTAAAATTTCACTGCACTGAAAACATTCTTCTCCAATGTATACCACAAAGAGCTTTTGGATTTGCAATATTCCCCATCACAAATGTGCGATATACATTTTTGTTGACGTATTTTCATTTTTTCATCCTGTCCCTGACTCTGTAACTTGATCTCAGTGCTCTTCATCCTGCACAGACCAGCAGAAATTTCCATACACTAGAAAAAGGGATGATTGGGCACAGATGGTTTAATCTGCAGTACCCGGATGGATTGCTGAATAAACTCCCTTTAGGCAAAAAATAAGTAAATAGTTTCAGTTGCTCTTAAGCTTTTTTTTCCAGAATGGATAACTTATAAAATTGTAGTTGGTTTCTATAGTGAACCATAAATCCCAGTGTTTCACAGCTTCAACATGAAGATATATTTTGTTATTCTTCTTATTATATAGTACAGAATCAATGCTTCCTTTAATCCAAAACAAAATTAAATGTAAAGGTCTGCTGCTCTGGAGCAAGTATCACAACAATGTTACATCAGATACTATGTTATTCAGGTCACTTCAAATAATCCACAGACCAAAGCATGTTTACTGTGGGTAGCTGACAATAAACAGGAATAATGCAGATGTTGATGATGTAAGAGAAGGGCAACAGCATGTCAATCATCTGCACATGTTTTGTGTATATTGAATGCCAATTTGCAAACAGACGGTTATCATTTGCCTAGTTACTTGAGTTTGAGCTTCATAAAGGCATGGAATAGGGGCTGTAAAAAAATAATAATTATAGAACAAACAAACATCATATTAAAGTGTCAAATTAAAACCAACGCATCCATTGTACCTGCCACGATGGTTCCCATAGTGTTCAGGTGAACTGATCTTATTTGACTTAAAAACTGAAGCAAAGTCAGAAGAAACAGGGCAGCAACACAAAATAATCAATACTAATGATAACAATAGCAGAAAAATGTCAATGTTCTAGTAATGCTCCGAAACATTTTTCCAGGATCAGGGAGTAAAAAACTAAATAGGAAGATTATTTAATAACTATATAAAAAATACTGAAAACATCTTCAAGTGGCTCTCACAGAATAAACCAGGATCAAATTTCTGTGTAGCACGATGTACAGCATAATAGGATGGGCAGATATCTCCTCCTTTACCATTAAACATACCAAAGCTTTCCCTCAAACCCTCAAAATAGCTTAATACATTGAACTGCCTCCAGTGTTTTATCTGTTGTTTCCTTCATTTTCTACTCTCTGTAACTGGTGCTACTGTTAAATTGCTGTGCACTGTTATCAAATAAGTAGTCAATCTATATGTTCAGCCACATTCCCACTTAACTAGCATGTATGAAGCCAAGCATACATGAAGTATGTGAAGCCATGCAACCTAGCTTGCATTTATATCTCAAATTTTTCTCACGTTCTGTTATCCTTCCTCGATTCTGTAACAGTTTTTGATACATTACTACAGTGTAACAGAATATAACCTATGAGTTCTGTACTCAGGTATAAGGAAACAGGTTTTTGTAACATTGTAAACTAGGATGCCCAGTGCGTATCAAACAAATGTAACTGTATTTTATTTTTCTACAAACGTATTCCTTTTTTGTATCCCCTAATTAATGGTTAAAGTTCATTATGAACAATATGGACATTAATCCTAAACATCCCACACAAACAAGTTTGTTTGAAGTTGTCTGGCAGTAAATAAAAATAAATGTTAATTAATTACTGAGGAGCTCATTAGAATGTATATCGTGTTAGTTTCCTGGTGACCAAAGGTTTATGTGAGAAATTAATTTACTTCGATCTGCATGATGTTTTCTCGTTTCTGTTTTCCCATCTTATTATCTTTTTAGTTTTTTAATTCTTCACTTTCAAAAATGTTAAATCTTAAGATTTTATTAGATCCTTTGTCCAAACTCCATGTATTTCAGTGGCATACATCCATACTGTATGATATACACTCACCGGCCACTTTATTAGGTACACTTTGTTAGTGCCGGGTTGGGCCACCTTTTGCCTTCAGAACTTCCTTAATTCATCGTGGCATAGATTCAACAAGGTGTTGGAAACATTCCTCAGATTTTGGTCCAGGTCCATATTGACATATCGGCATCATGCAGTTGCTGCAGATGTGTCGGCTGCGCACATCCATGATGCAAATCTCCTGTTCCACCACAGCCCAAAGGTGCTCTATTGGATTGAGATCTGGTGACTGTGGAGGCCATTGTCGTACAATGACCTCATTGTCATGTTCAAGAATAGGGATGAGCTGTTCGGATTTGGACGGTTCGGAGCTCGGCCCGAACTTTGGCAGTTTGAAAGTTCGCAAACTTCAAACTTTTTGGGCGTGTTCGGTTCGAGTTCGGAAAAAAAAAAGAAATTTTGAAAAAAGTATAAAAAATCTAGAAATAAAGAGACTCTTTACTGCAGAATATTATAAGCAACAGTTTATTAGATATTGAATTAAAAACTAATGTCTAGGTGCAAAGATTCTCACCTCTAAATGACCTTTTTTTTTCAAACGGCATAACAACAACAGATGTTTTAGTCTGGTCTAATCAATTTGATACATTTTATGTAGAATGAAAGTGTGGGGTGTCTGCTTCTGTTCTGAGTGAGTAATTTCCCTCCTAAAACTTCCTAATATGCTGCATTTAACTACTGTGTGAAATACAAAATTTCCTCATTGCCCGCTTTTAACATCTAAAGCAATGTTATTTTTCACCTCGGGATTAAACATTCACAGGGTTATTCAGAGAGCGGTGAAAAGCAGGAGAATAACTGGAGAAGTGAAAACTCTAGGTCAAAATAGCCAAACCAGAAAAGTTCTCCCATTTAACTCACTTTCCAAATTGGCTATTTGGTCTAGATTGTTCTCCTCCTGGCTTTCACCTCTCTCTCAGGGTTGTTCAGAGAAAGGTGAAAACCAGGATAATGGCAGGAAAAGAGAACAATCTGGACCAAATAGCCGATTTGGAAAGTGAGATAAGGCTAGGGTCAGACTAACTCATTTTTCACAGCGACCGTCAAAAAGTGCGTCCGAATGCATTGCCGTATTTTTTCACGGAATGCGCGAAAACGGTCATACGATGCTCATTTTTGTGCGTGATTTTTTACGGATCCAAACCAGGAAACTTTGGGTGTCTGGACGTTATGTTGGCCGGACATGAGCAGGGTCTGACGTCTCCAAATCGCGCACTCTGTACGTCAGTACTAGCGGTTCTGCGCTCTTGAAAAAATGCGTTCATTTTCCACTTGCGTTGCGCAGCCAGACTTTCGTACGACCGTACTTCGTATATTGGCCGTCATTTGCTGCTAGTGCGGCCGTGATTAAGTGCGCCTAAATGCACGTTAAAAATTCGCTAGTCTGACCCTAGCCTAAATGGGTGAATTTTTCTGGTTTGACTATTTTGACCTAGAATTTTCCATTCTCCAGTCATTCTCCTGCTCTTCACCGCTCTCTGAATAACCCTGACAGGGTTATTCAGAGAAAGGTAAAACTCAGGAGAATGACTGAAGAGAAAATTCTAGGTCAAAATAGCCAAACCAGAAAAATTCTCCCATTTATCTCACTTTCCAAATCGGCTATTTGGTCTAGAATTTTCCATTCTCCTGCTTTTGACCGCCAAAAAATCAGTAAACTTTTTCTGCGTGTCCGAAAATGTCTCCTCTTTTCATACAGACTGCCGCCCCAAGCAGTTGTTTATGGATAGATTAAAGGAAAACTGTTTACCATCATTTGAAATGTCATTTTTTTGTTTTTAAATGTTTCTATACATCCTAGAAATCCGCCACTTCACGGGCAGGTTATGGGGACCTCCTAGGCACGATAGTTGAAAGAATTTTTGTTTTTATTTTTAACCCTTATTTCATGGAAAACTCACTGTCCCTTTAAAAACGTTTTGTCCTTGTTTCCTGTCCCCCAGGGCACTACCCAGACCCCCATACACTTTTTATGGCAAATATTTAGCATATATGCCCTCTTGGAGGGCACTCTAAAAACCGAATTTTCAGCCCCATTGACTGGTATTGAGTTCGAGTTCGGGTTCGGATTCGGAGCCGAACATTTGGAAAGTTCGGGTTCGGATACGAACCCCAACCCGGGGGTGTTCGGCTCATCCCTATTCAAGAAAACCGTTTGAAATGATTTGAGCTTTGTGACATGGTGCATTATCCCACTGGAGGTAGCCATCGGAAGATCAGTACACTATGAGCATAAAGGGATGGAAATGGTCAGAGACAATACTCAAGTAGGTCTTGGTGTTTAAATGATGCTCAATTGGTACTAAGGGGCCCAATGTGTGCAGAGAAATTATCCCCCACCCATTACACCACCAGCATCAGTCTGAACCAATGATACATGGCAGGATGGATCCATGCTTTCATGTTTACACCGAATTCTGACCCTACCATCTGCATGTCGCACCTGAAATCGAGA
Organism: Leptobrachium leishanense; assembly: GCA_009667805.1. Lineage (NCBI taxonomy): Eukaryota > Metazoa > Chordata > Amphibia > Anura > Megophryidae > Leptobrachium > Leptobrachium leishanense. Next base: position 113,730,324 of record CM019065.1, on the reverse strand, counting down.
CTCCTCAAACCAGATAACATGTTTCCAATCTTCTATGGCCCCATTTTGGTGAGCCTGTGCGAATTGTAACCTCAGTTTCCTGCTCTTAGCCTACAGGAGTGGCACCCGGTGTGGTCTTCTGCTGCAAGCCCATTTGCTTCAAGGTTGGACGTGTTGTGCGTTAAGAGATTCTATTCTGCATACCTTGGTTGTAACAAGTGGTTATTAGAGTTACTGTTGCCTTTCTATCATCTCGAACCAGTCTGCCAATTCCCCTCTGACCTCTAACATCAACAAGGCATTTTTGCCATTACAACTGTTGCTCACACCCATCCATCATACCCAAATTCTCCTGGCTGGACTGCCATTCAGAATGTTTGACCTACTTCTGCTCTGAAAGCTCTCAGTGAGAAGCTGCTGTATTTGTGGATTGTCTTGGACAAAAAATTAAATCGGCATGCTATTGTGAGCTGGAGAAATTTAAGGAATTGGCTGGTTTAATCTGGTTGGATGCATGAATGCTAGGTGATTGCCTGCAATCATCATAGGGGTCAATGCCTTAGCTGCTTCCTGTAGCTTGACTTTGACCACCTAAAGAGGAAAGGGGGAAGGAAGGATACTAGTCAATAGTATTCTAAGCTGCATTTAAGTCTATTCTTAATTTACAAAGAAACCTTAATGTAATTCTTTTTTCATCCTTGAGGCTTTGATAGAAAACTACAGCTATTTACTAGAGATGTGCACCACTGAAAATTTTGCTCTGTTTGGTTTTTTTCCAGGTGTTTTTTTTTTCCTTTTGATTCGGTGAATCGATATCGATGCGAAATTTCAGATCAATTTTTGCTCATTTTTGCGTTTGGATCATTTCGGCGATTCGGTTCAGTTTGGTTTTTCGTTTTTTAATGAGTTATTTGGTTTTTTATTGTTAATTTAAGAATGGGAAGTAGATTACTACCAATAGAATGAAAGTTCCTTTACTTAGTTATTCTTTTTAAGCATTTTTTGCGTGAAATTCTAGGTTTCTTAACTTTTTTTAAAGAAGCAAGGCTTTTTAACCCATAGGTTTCAATGCAGCATGATTCCGCACACTGCCGGGCAGCACCTCTACAGAATAATGCAGCATATGAATCCGCACACTGCCGGGCAGCACCTCTACAATATAATTACTGCAGCATATGATTCCGCACACTGCCGGGCAGCACCTCTACAGTATAATAATGCAGCATACGATTCCGCACACTGCCGGGCAGCACCTCTACAGTATAATAATGCAGCATAAAAGGAAAAACCAACTGAACTGAATGATCCGAATCACAGAAATGATCCAAACCCCGAATCGACCCGATTTATCGAATCGACCCGAAATTTCAAATCATCCAAAATATCGAATCGAATGACTCGAAACTTCTAATTAATCTGAAAATTTTGAGTGGTCGACATTTCCGATTCGGGATGCCCTCGAAAGCACGAAAATGGTACGAAACGAATTGTACATCCCTACTATTTACACACACACACACACCAGCTGCTTGTGCTTCTAGAATTATTTTCTTTCACCTACTGTTCAGAATGATTTCTGTACTTACAGTCTGACCAGATATTTGTTTTTGCCTTTTCTCACCTAAAGAGGAAAGGTGGAAGGAAAGGGGGATCATGGTCCGGGATAAAAAGGTGAATTTTTATTCTCCAAAAGGTCAAAAGTAAACAAAATACCCACAAATGTCTTTTATTTCAGGGCAGCGCATTCCCTGTGCTCCACCTTCTAAATGAAGCAGTAATTTATGTCCCAGAAAATAATATGACTGACAGAGCATCCCTAACACAAGAAGCAGCTGAGTAGCTTTCAGCCAATCTAGTCACCCAAAAACCATTAATGAGAGAGCTCAGCACATGCTTGGTGAAATGAATATAATTGCCCATCAAGTTGCGCTACCTGTTACCATGGAGGGATGGCTGCCTGACACTGCCAGAACATTAGAAGAATGATTTTAGAGGCACAGAAGAAGACAAAGAAATTAATTTTTTTGGCACAGCCACACAGGTACTTTAGGACGTTTGCAGGATGAAAATGAAAGGCAAGGCTCTGCCTCCTCTGTCTCTCCTGACTGCATGTCCACGATTAAAAGTCACTGATTCACACACATGAACGCACAAAGATTTGCATGCATATACACTTCCAGATTCGCAAACAACCCCGTAGCATATGTTAAACTAGGAAAGAATCCAAAGCAAAAGGTAGAACAGAGTCAAGAGCCGGTGAAGGTAGTAATCTAAGCCGAGGTCACCAACAAGGGCCGTTCTCATACAGGCCAGAGTCAGAGGGACAGCAAAACACAGGATGGTCTATACCGGGAGCCAAGGTCCGCAGCAAGGAACGTTCTCATGCAGGCCAGTCAGAGGGACACAGGAAAGCAGAATGGTCAATAAGAAAAGACAGAGAAACGACACAAGTGAAACAATGCTCTCTTGGGCAATAGAAACCATGACCGGGCACTGGGTGTAAGGGAATCCCAGCATTTAAACCAATCCGTTTGGCATACAGCGTCATCTTCTCCTGTGCCCATAGAGCCTGGCAATAAAAACCAGATGCTAGCGAGCATCCAGCATCCAAGACACTGCTGGCTAGGGAGCTTCGGGAGGATGGAGAACTCCCAACGTGACAAAGATCAGAGTTTTGTTATTCTTAAAAGGCCCCTATCCCTTTAGTTCAGGACTCTGCTATTTGAAAAAATACACTCCCCAGCAGATCTGGACAATTCTATTCTTCAAGGTCAATGTCCCCTCCAAGATGGGGGATCCATTACTTATTATTATTCAAACCCACTTCCAAAAAACTGTAGCTGTGGGGAGGCAGCCAGTTCATATATACAATGCAGAGTATTTAATTCTACTTGATATATCTGGAGTGGAATCTGCAGTACCTCTGCGAATTCCGTGCCTCTAACTCAGTAAGAACTTTCTGTCTTATCCCTGTTGCCGACTTCCAAACACCGGCTGGGTGGAGTAGAGGAACTATCACTGCTCTATAACCGTGGAAACACAGGTTTGAATCCCAGCAAGAGCACCTCTCCAGTAAGTGTCCTTGGGCAAGACACCTACCGGTACATACTCACCACCCAGGACATACTTGAAAATGAGAGAAATCTCAATGTATCCTTCCTGGTAAAATCCTTTCTCAAAAAAAAATTTGCAGACCTTTTCACATAAATGTTGCCTCGAACAACATGACAGGAAGAACAAATGTTCAAATGGATCATTTTATCATACCTGTGGGTTGTACCCTGCCAATGATATGGGCCTATTTCAGGACGTGGGCTCCTGCAGCCGCTATGCTAATCCAATACTGGTCAGTCATTATTCTTTTTTTCCCACATAACCTCAAAGTTCTTCTGCTTATTCTCAGGGGTACGAGTACCTCAGTACCTAATGGGCTATCGTTTTTATAGCTTTTCTGAAGATTTTCTCTTTTACGTTGTAAAATATACGGTTAAATCATTAAGAAGGATTGATTGCCTTAATAACATGCCTGTCTTATACAGTTTTTAAGTGAGAAAAAATAAAGTGGCATGTTTTTTTTCTCATTTACGTTTTGTAAAGCGTTCCTTAGCAACACGGGGGATGGTTTTCCATAAGCTGTTAATCAATAATAGAACGTGCAGGTGATCTTTCCCACAAAAACGGACGTGGATAAAAGCACCATTTTAGCAGGATCGGCGCTGTAGTAATCAGAGGATTAAAGCATTTTAATTTCCGATTAAGTTGTAAGCAGACCTTTTGGAAGATAATGTCAGTCATTTGTAGAATTAATGACCTTTTTAGTGTTTAATGGAATTTCTCATTAGCGCACACATTATCCCATTAAAATGCTGGAGTCTGACAGCTTGAGGTAAGCAACATCATAGGAATTCAGAAGTAGTAGCCTGACCTGTCGTGCCGATAGGGGAGAGGACAGAAGTCCCCTGAAAATATGCTAGCAGTAGATATTATTTTCTTCGGTCATGATTCGTATTAACATTATTATCTGCAATAAAACCCCAATGAATGGGGTCATGGGAAATATGTAATATTGCAATTTTATGGCAATGAAACTATTGTCTCTGTTTATGAAATCCACAAACGCTTACAATGAAATAGATACTAGTTAATGGTATTCTAAACTTCATTAAAGTCTTTTCTTAATTTACAAAAAAACCTTAATGTAATTCTTTTTTCATCCTTGAGGCTTTGATAGAAAACTACAGCTATTTACACACACACCAGCTGCTTGTGCTTCTAGGATTATTTTTTCCACCTACTGTTCATAATAATTCTGTACTTACCAGATATTTGTTTTTGCCTTTTCTCATTCTATGCTCTGAGATAGAGGCACGGAATTATATTGACAAATGACTAATCATACACAGTTAGGCCATGGCTACTTGCTATGTTTATATACAAAGCATTTCTTCATCACGTTTTTGTCATGTTGTGACAATTATTGGAACGCTACAAAAATAAGGTGCCTTCTCACCCACCTTTTATAATAAAGTATTTGAATATCTGACAAAGTTCCTGGCCAAAAAAAATGTCATCACCTGGATTTAACCAAACAAATAGGTACACGCCTTCCATTGGATAATTACTGCAGTGATTAATATGCTTCAACTGCCAAAAAATGAGGTCAGCTGAATATACTAAATGAACAGATTTTTCCAGTATTGGATTTATTTCATCTCTGATGGCACGGTCATATTTCTAGATGCCAATGGCAGCAGTCATCGGGCTCAAATTGTGCAAGAGTGGTTCAGAGATTGAGACCTCATTTTCACACATGGATTGGCCAACACCCAGTCAAGACCTTAACCCCATTGAGAATTTTTGGGATGTGCAAGAGAAGACATTACACATCGCTCTGACTCTCCCATCATCAAAACAAGATCTTAGCCACAAATTAATGCATCTTTAGACAGAAATAAATGCTTTAACATTGCATAAGCACATGGAAATTATGCCACGGCAAAAGCTTGCCGTAATCAAACCAAGAGATGTCCAATACAATATTAGCGTGTGTGTGACTTTTTTGCCAGCAGTGTATAGTGCAATACAACCACTAACAGGTAAAGTGAATAACCTTGATTTTATCATTACATTGGCACCTTTTAAGGGGTGGGATATGTTAAACTGCAAGTGAACAGTCAGCAGTTGATTTTCATGTGTTGGATGCAAGAAACAAGGGCCAAATAGTGATGGCTAGATGACTGGATAAGAGCATCTCCAAAACCACAAATCTTGTGGGGGTGTTCTCTGTATGCAGTGGTTAGTACCAACCCAAAGTAGTGCAAGGAAGGACGCGCAGTGAACCAGTACCAGGGTCATGGACGCTCAAGGCTCATTGATGTTGGTGAGGAGTGAAGGCTAGTCCGTATGATCTTAACACATAGACCAGCTACTGTATCTCAAATTGCTGTAAAACTTAAATCTAACCATGATAGAAAGGTGTTAGAACCCAATGACACTGATCCCTTTATGGCAATGGTGTTCCCTGATGGCAGTATTCTCTCAGCAGTCTAATGCACTCTGCCACGCAACAAAAGTAGTTCAGGAATGGTTTGAGGAGCATGACAAAGTTTTTAAGGTGGTACCATGGCCTCCAAATTCCCAAGATCTCAAACCAATTTAGCATCTGTGGGATGTGTTGGAACAACAAATCCAATCCATGGATGCCACACTTCACAACTTGCTGGACTTAAAGGCTAATGTTTTTGTGTCAGATACCACAGGATATGTTCAGAGATCATGTGGAGTCCATGCCTGAACGCACCAGAGCTTGGCCGCACATGGGGACCTACCCGATAAAAGGCAGGTGGCTTAAATGCACGCACACACCCACAATATTAGTTTTTCAAATGCAAATACCAGCAACAATAAGACTAAAAGAGTGACATGTTTTATGTCTTTATTATTATTATTTCCCTTTTTTTTTTAGTTCATATTTAGTTAAAATGTCATCCTCTAGGCCCACCTGTAGAAGCTGTCTCATCCAACTGTCACCCCAGTCATCTAGGTATATTAAAAAAAAAAGAAACCTTTGATTATCCTGTAGCGTTGAAACAGTTTCCAGATTAATGATGATGTAGGAAAATACAGGGATCAAGGTAAAATTGCTTTTTTTCACTATTAATACACAGTAAGCCTTGTTTAAAATTAGATATTTGAAATATGATTATATTCATCAGGCAAATGAGTAAGTGCGTCCTATTCGCAGCATTATTAAATACCTCGCCCCAGAAGGATCCCAGAATGCAATGCAAATGTAGTTCTCAATTACTACAGGCAATTTGACATGGAAATTATTGTAGTTATACAATTTACAGTAGTTTCATTTTTCAGAAAGTCTACTTTGGGTTTGATATGTGTTTGAATGCTGAATGTTTAGGTGTGACTGAAAGTCAAAAACAGTTTGCATTGACGGATTCCTTTCTGTCGATTAATGCATCTTTGTATTGTATGAATGTATCGTGTTCTTTGATTTATAGCCGATTCCCTGTGCTAAACAGTGATTGTTATTTCAGAGGTAGTTGATGTCATGCTTCAGAAACAAGATGGCAAAATGATAGAAAAGTCATTAAATAGGTTTTAGCCTGTCATATAGATGCATGACTCCATGAGTCACACCTTAATGACCGCAAGGAAAAATATGTGTTCACAAAGTGACGACACAGAAAATGACAGCTACCTTTAATAATTTCTTATTAATAATGTGGTGTTTTGGTAGATATACTCCCATGGCAAACCACGCTCAAACTACTCATTCTGTTATTATGTTCTGCCGTTGCTGAAATATTGGTCGTTTAAATGTATGACTTATTCTATAACATTCTCTGCCTCCCAATCATTACCAAAAACCTGCAAAAATTTACTGGAGAACATTTGGAATGTGGCCTTCAGTGCATAAGATTAGTGTGATTGAAAGAAACACTCATAAATTCTCTCAAGAACTCGCAGCTCTTTTCAGTAATACAGATTCCCAGTGCATGCATAATGTGAAAGCTACTATTATGGGAAACATTTAAAAATCTTTTTTTTTTTTTTTTGGTAGAAAATCTAACAACTGCATACAAAATAACAGCATGACCTGTCATTTAACCCCTTCACTACCAATTAATTTTCCAAAAATCCACTGGCAGACACCAGTGGATTTTGGAAAAGCATTTCAATTAATTATACAGTAAAAAATATTTGGCAATATTCCCAATGTATTTCTTGCTGCAATACATTGTTTGGCAGGCAGATGTCGCCAATGAATAGCCGCATTGAGTTCCTGCAGTTAGAACTGCAACTAACTGCCTGTATCTCCGTGTTGCTGGGGATGCATATGGGTCAGGAGCCATTCTCCAACCAATTTTAACCAGTTTTAGCACGTCGGTCATTATGCCCACAAGGCTAACACTTTGGGGGCATCTTCTGGAGCCCAAAAACAAATGAAAATCCTTTGCAACAATGAACTGAATTTGCAATCATAAAGCACAGCCCAGATCGTGTTAACACAATCTCTGGTTGATATGTCTGCTGCCGATGATCGTGTATACATGATCATGGTAGTGAAGGGGTTAAGGTTCATGCATAGCTCTTTTGCTGAGGCGATTCACCCCGTGTGTGTTGAGCTCATTTTGACTGTTTTGTGCTCAACCTGTTTAAGCACGATTTGAAGTCATGCTTTATTTAAAGACCCAGACAAATTATATATCCTTATTTTAAGCAGATTCCTAATGTCATTATATGTATACGTCATGTCCCATCAGAATGCTTTAACAACAAATGTAATAAATGTAAACATCCATTCAGATTTCAATCATTAACAGCTTGTAAAAAATTTTTTTTTCACATTTTATCATCCAAACATTTGTGGTTATATATTATATGGGATACTTTTGTTAAAAAATAAATAAAAATAGGAGCCTGCTACTGCATTTTTATGAGAAAAGTCACAGTTTTAACTAAAACTGAAAAAAAAAATTTAGCTTGTATTGTGATTTACGAATAGTGATGGGCCGAACACCCCCATGTTCGGTTCACATTCGAACTCGAACATCGGAAAAAGTTTGCACACGATTCGAGCACAATGCAAGCCAATGGGGCTCAAAAGTTTGAAAATTAAGGTCCCCTCCAGAGGGCATATATGCAAAATAATGGTCATAAAAGTTGCATGGGGGTCTGGGTACTGCCCTGGGGGACAGGAAACAATGAAAAACATTAAACATTAAACGCGATTTGAAACCATGGGAAATGTTTGAGCAACAACGAGTGGGAAAAATTAAGATCTTAATACAAATGTTACGCTCACTTGTGTGAGCATTAACGTTTGCTGCAGTATTCAACACATATTGACACAGTAGACCATGGCATCTTATTACAAAAACTTAAAAACCCTGGTATTGGTGATCGCACGCTAACCTGGTTTCAATCAGATGTGTCTGATCGGTCTCAATATGTGTCCATTTCTGACAGCACTTCCCTCCCGCTCCCAGTCACTTGCGGTGTACCCCAAGGCTCGATACTCGGCCCCCGGCTATTCACAATATTCATAAATGATCTGCCCAATGTCTGCAAAGCCTCAACTGTACACATGTACGCAGACGACACTGTAATCTATACCAGCAAACCAGATCTCCCGCAGTTGGAGGCCATGCTGCAAGACCAATTCACAGAGGTAGAAAAGTGGATCAAAGATAACAAACTTTTTCTAAATGCTGACAAAACTGTTACAATGCTCTTTGGAACCGCACCTAAACTACACAAATTGCAAACACCCCATCTATGTGTCAGGACAAAATCAAATGGCACGCTGACCACAGTCACTTCTCTCAAATATCTAGGTATGTGGTTAGACCCAAATCTATCCTTTGGCCCCCACATCGAAAAACTCTCATCTAAAATTTACCCCAAACGAGGTGCCCTGTACAGAAACAAATCAAATTCGGTGATTTCTTTCGACAGGTTTATTCAGGAGAATCCCATAGGCTTCAATGTTAAATATATTCCCGTTTTAATTCAATATCGAATAAACTGTTTATTAATTTATTCTGCTGTAAAAAGTGTCTTTATTTTTAGATATTTTTTTTAGGATCTTTTAGGCATTTTTTGGAATTTTTTTCCGTTTTTTTTTTCTCAATCGTTTTTTTTCTTTTTTCTGTATCAGCCCTTTTTATTATCATTCATTGGATCTTCTATGTAAATTTCAGACATTTTCGTTCTGTAGTTTCTTTGCAAACAGCGTTTCACTTTTCAAACATTCAAGCACACTTTTTTTTTCAACTCCATTCGTCTGCGTTGTAGGGTTTTTCCCTGCTGCTCTGCGCTGTGATAGGCAGCTGCTCGGATTTCTCCGGCGGGGTTAATCCAGATGTTTTTGCGGGTTTCGGTGAGTGTTCGCCGGGTTTGCGGCTGCTTTTCCCTGCACTACGACGGCCCTGTGGTGCTTGCTGAAAACACGGCATGGTCGCCGAAATGGGATCACCAAATCGCACCGAATTGAAGAGAACGAAAAGTCACCGAACGTGCGGTGCCTTCTCGATTGTCTTTGAATAACACTGTATTTGTTGAAAAAATTTGAGAAATTGTGCAGTTCGTTTGCATGTTCTACCCAACATTACTTGCTGCATACGTGAATGAAGCCATGGGGTTCTGTGGACACAACAAGAGTCTGATTTGCAGATTTGTGCAAGTATTTTTGAATTAACGTTCTCTCATACACATTTTTTAATGCAATATATATTACATTAAAAAAATGATATGCGAGATAGCTGATATATACTGCACAATATTCTGTATATAGCATATGTCTCTTGTGTAAGACTCTTGGTACAATGCTGAAATCCAATTAGGAATACAGGGGGGGGGTGTTGTACTATTTTAAGGCTACCTAAGGAATCAAAAATACTCATGGCCTCTGGATTTATTGTAAAATTCATACAGGTACATGATTTGTGGCCAGTGCAGATAAAAGTCCAAATCTAGTCATCCATGTGTTGAAAATGAATAACTCCGGAGACCTGCCAGAAGCTCATAGATGTTATTAAACGTGGGAAGGAATTCAACGTTATCTTCTTTGCAGATTAAACAGCTCTGTAGCCTGTGGAAATAAATCCTGGAAACCTTTACAGATGATAGCAAAGGAACTCTTGCTCTGCAAGAATCAAAAATAGAGCCTGTGAACTACATTTGCAATGGAAGTTACATTTAAATTGATGATAATACATACCTGGAAATGTCTTTATAAAAGACCCAACCAGTCCAGGGGCACCTTTTTCAACACATTAAATTGGATACCTCCAAGCAATTATGTTTGCTATGTGCTGTGCATCTAGTGATAGCTATTCTGCATCCCTGTATCTTCACAACCCCTAATATAGGCAGCTAGGCTGTATCACTGAAAGTGATTATACATATATATATATATATATATCAGGGTTGTCAAACTCAGGGCGCCCAAATGTTAATGCCTACAATTTCTAGAATTCTTTCAATGAAATAGCTGGCCAGGGAATCATAAGAGTTATAGTTCAGAAACATCTGGGGGCCAGAGTTTGACAGCCCTGATATACTGTGTGTATATACAGTTGCAAGAAAAAGTATGTGAACCTTTTGGGAATACGTGGAGTTTTGCATGAATTTGTCATAAAAAGTGCTCTGTTCTTCATCTTTCTAAATCACAACAATTTGAAAAACACAGTCTGCTTAAAATAATACAACACAAACATTACATGTTTTCATTGAACAGAACATGTAAACATTCACAGTGCAGGGTGGAAAAAGTATGTGAACCTTTGGCCTTAATAACTGGTTGACCCTCTTTTGGCAGCAATAACCTCAACCAAACATTTCCTGTAGTTGCAGATCAGACCTGCACAATGATCTGGAGTAATTTTGGACCATTCCTCTTCACAAAACTGTTTCAGTGTAGCAATATTCTTGGGATGTCTGGTGTGAATCGCTCTCTTAAGGTCATGCCACAGCATTTCAATCGGGCTGAGGTCAGGACTCTGACTGGGCCACTCCAGAAGGCATATTTTGTTTTGTTGAAGCCATTCTTTTGTTGAATTACTTGTATGCTTTGGGTCATTGTCCTGTTGCATCACCCATCCTCTGCGGAGCTTCAGTTGGCAGACAGATGGTCTTACGTTTTCCTGCAAAATGTCTTGATAAACTCTGGAATTCATTTTTCCATCAATGACAACAATCCGTCCAGGCCCTGAGGCAGCAAAGCAGCCCCAAACCATGATGCTCCCTCCGCCATGTTTTACAGTGGGGATGAGGTTTTGATGTTGGTGTGCTGTGCTTTTTTTTCTCCACACATAGTGTTGTGTGTTTTTTCCAAACAACTCAATTTTGGTTTCATCTGTCCACAGAATATTTTGCAAGTATTGCTGTGGAACATCCAGGTGCTCTTTTGCAAACTTCAAAAGTGCTGCAATATTCTTTTTGGACAGCAATGGCTTCCTTCGTGGTGTCCTCCCATGTACTCTATTCTTGTTTAATGTTTTCCTTATTGTAAATGTGTCAACAAAAATGTTAGCATGTGCCAGAGATTTCTAGAAGTCTTTAGCTGACACTCTAGGATTCTTCTTTACCTCATTAAGCATTCTGCGCTGTGCTCTTGCAGTCATCTTTACAGGACGACCACGCCTAGGGAGAGTAGCAACAGTACTGAACTTTCTCCATTTGTAGACAGTCTGTCTTACCGTGTACACATGAACATCAAGGCTTTTGGAGATACTTTTGTAACCCTTTCCAGCTTCTTGCAAGCAAAAAATTCTTGATTTGTAGGTCTTCTGAGAGCTCTTTTCTGCGAGGCATGGTTCACATCAGGCAGTGCTTCTTGATACCAGTAAACCCAAAACTGGTGTGTGTGTGTTCTTAAAGGGCAGGACAGCTTTCAGCAACACATCCAATAATATCACACTGATTGGACTCCAGGTTGGCTCACTCCTGGCTCCAATTAGCTCTTGGAGAAATCATTAGGCTAGGGGTTCACCTACTTTTTACACCCTGCACTGTGAATGTTTACATGTTATGTTCAATAAACACATGAAAACATATACAGGGTTATTCAAAGAGATCCGAATGGCTGGAGAAAGGTAACCGAACAGTGAAAATCAGCGTTCGGTTACCTTTCTTGGCCATTCGGCTATTCAGAGAGCAGGCAATATGCCAAATCCTGGCGAATTGCCTGCACATTCGGTGCCTGTTCGAGGGCAGTGAAATCCCCATAAAAAAGCACTGCTTCGTCTATTCAGAGAACACAAACCAGCAGTGAAAGGTTCCCCTAAATGCCCTGCCTATCGGTGGTTTCATTCAACAGGTTTATTCAGGAGAATCCCATAGGCTTCAATGTTAAAAATAGGCCCGTTTCAATTAAATATCTAATAAACCATTCATTATAAAATTCTGCCGTAAAGAGTCTATTTATAGATTTTTTTTAACTTTACTTATTTTTTCTGTAACAGCCCATTTTAGTATCATTCCCTGGACCTCATATGTAAATTCCAGACATTTTCGCTCAGTAGTTTCTTTGCAAACAGCGTTTCACTTTTCAATCATTCATGCAAACGGTTTTCCTAATTTATTCACTGCCTTCTTCTGCGGTCTCGGCTTTTTCTGGAGGCTTCGCTGCGCGTGATCGGCTCCTGCTCGGGTTTTTCCGGCGTCTTCGACGGGTTAATCCAGATGTTTTTACGGGTTTTCGGCATGCATTCGCCTGGTTTTCGGCAGCTTTTCCCTGCACTGCGACAGCCTTGTGGTGCTTGCTGAATACACCGCAGGGTCGCCGAACTGGGAAAGCCGATTTGCACCGAATTGAAGAGAACGAAAAGTCACCGAACGTGCGGTGACTTATCGATGCTCTTTGAATAACCCTGATAATGTTTGTGTTATATTATTTTAAGCAAACTGTGTTTTTCAAATTGTTGTGACTTAGAGAAAGATCAGAGCACATTTTATGACCAATTCATACAAAACTCCACGTAATCCCAAAGGGTTCACATACTTTTTCTTGCAACTATATATATATATATATATATATATATATATCGGCAACCAGCTGTAGCCATATATAACAAATCCGAATTTTGGGGTTCAGGACGTGCCAACAAGAGACCACCTATTCCTTTGTTCACTCGCAATACCGCACACGACCCCACAAATTCCGGCTTCCCCGGAGGGGCATGAAGGGGAAGATACACAAGAAATCGGGGACGTCCACCACTACAGAAGAACTAACCCCCATATTTAATCTCTCTAATAAACAACTATCAATGGATCATATATCTGTATTGAACAAAGGACTTTCTTTCGTCCCGAAACAATCTTTATCCCCGTTCAGAATGGAAGTTGAGTCATATAAAATCCATCGCACTCTTGCCATTCAAGAACAGATTGGCGACACACCTTACACTTTCAAACCACTCAGGCCTCGTAGTTCCCATGATGTGAAAACTCAAAACCATACAATCCACACGTTTTCACAACAGATACATAAAACCATTCAATCGATCCCCATGAAACAACCCATCCATTCCAACATACAGAAGTCTGAATGGGATGCGATTCGTGATTTATCCACAGATTCTTCCATAGTAATCCGCCCAGCCGACAACGGGGGTGGCATTGTCCTTCTGAATTACGTTAACTATAGGCAGGAAATCCTACAACAACTCTCGGACACCACGACCTATAAGATTCTAACCTCTGATCCGACTAAAAGAATTCAAACACGTATCTCTACCATTCTTGATATGGGTCTTCAGGCTGGATTTATCGATAGCCAAACACACCAGTTTTGCACTGTGCCATTTCCAATTATGCCTGTTCTATACACCCTACCAAATGTCCACAAATGTCTCCAGTCTCCCCCAGGCAGACCCATTGTCTTGGCCAGGGGCAGTCTCCTGGAACCACTAGGGAAACTCATTGATCATCATAGCAAAGAATCTATTTTGGCACTATTGTCAAGATACAGGTTTCGGGGCAGCAAGGTCAAGCCAATATGCAATGAATGGAATCTTACAAGGCAGATAGATTTATATAAACAGATTTATTGAAAGCATAAAAGGAATGAAGCAAACACAGATAATGAACAGGGAGAAATATATATATATATATATGGCAGTGGAGTAGCAAGGAATCAGAGAGGATATATTATATATGCAGATTGCAGGTATAGGCAGAATATAATAGACTATAACATGAACCACACTTTAGGAAAGAATGAGTGGCTAGTCCAGAAACATATAGAAATAAATGGCAATAAACAAATATCAAGGAGCTGGGTAATACTGACAGGAAGGGGAGACACTGTATAAATAATAACCAGCAATAAAATTTAAGCAGAAGACAAGTTGAGAGAATGGTAGAGAAAAGAAAATACTAAACCTATACTGAACTATAATACATAAGAAAGTAGATAGCACAGGGTTAGGCCGAGTATGGAGAGAGACCTAGTTAGGAGAATGGATATTGGAGGAAGGTTTTAGGAAAAAATAGAGAACAAAAGCAGAGAATTAGTTGTAGGCAGAGAGTCCTGGGAAATGCAGAGGGTTCTGTATCTGTAGAGGATTCTGCAGGATAGCGGGTTGAGGATTCTGCAGGATGCAGGGCAGCGGGTTGATGATTCTGAGGAGTCGGCAACAGGAGATCTATAAACAGGTCTGCAGCAGAAGGTCTTTAAACAGGTTTGCAGCAGAAGGTCTTTAACAGGATCTGTAGTAGAAGGTCTTTTAACAGGATCTGTAGTAGAAGGTCCTTTAACAGGAACTGTGGTAGAAGGTCCTTTAACAGGAACTGTGGTAGAAGGTCCTTTAACAGGAACTGTGGTAGAAGGCTTTTTAACAGGATCTGTAGTAGAAGGTCCTTTAACAGGAACTGTGGTAGAAGGTCTTTTAACAGGATCTGTAGTAGAAGGTCTTTTAACAGGATCTGTAGTAGAAGGTCCTTTAACAGGAACTGTGGTAGAAGGTCTTTTAACAGGATCTGTAGTAGAAGGTCCTTTAACAGGAACTGTGGTAGAAGGTCTTTTAACAGGATCTGTAGTAGAAGGTCCTTTAACAGGAACTGTGGTAGAAGGTCCTTTAACAGGAACTGTGGTAGAAGGCTTTTTAACAGGATCTGTAGTAGAAGGTCCTTTAACCCCTTCCCGACCGCTGACGTACCCTGTACGTCCTGTGTTCGGGTCTCCCTTAGACCCGATGACGTACAGGGTACGTCAGCGGCGCCAAATCCCCCTCCCGCCCGATACTCACCTCCCTCGTCGGATCCCACGCCGATCTGACAGGGAGGAAGCCTGCCCATGTGATTTACATGGGCAGGCGAGGCTGATGACGTCGCCACGCTGCGTGGTGACGTCATCAGAAGGTGCCCCCATGTGTTTCAATGGAGGGGAGGGGGGGGCTCCTTCGGAGCCCTCTATCTCCCCAACCATTGAAGCTAGGGAGATGCCGTTTGCACCGCTGGAGAGGGGAGAGCCTCCCCTTTCCAGCGGTGTATGGCATTAACCATTTCGCCGCCGGATCACGTTGCGGCGCCAATTGGCGCCAAAACGCGATTCAAACCTGGAGGGGGGCTGACATCTTGGATGTCAGCCAAGCCTCCAGGTCCCCCCACCCACTGACAACCTCACCATATGTGTGAGGATGTCAGTGGGCCAGTTAACCCTCTAGCTGCCATGTAGAGATAAGGGGATCCTAAGGATCCCTTTATCTCCCGATCCATGGCAGCTAGATGGTCATATTTGCCATCATTTGAAAGGCCTGATTATGGCCTTTCAAATGATACCAAACATGACCAGGTTTGGTTTTAAAAAAAATGTAAAAAAAAAAATAAATAAAAACAAAATAATAAATAAATTAAATAAAATAAAATTTTTTTTTTTTTTAAAGTTTTTTTTGTCTGGGGGGAGTTTAATTAAATAGGACCTAGGCTGTCATCTAAAAATAATTAGCACAAAATGGTCAGAATGAGCGCAGCGCACATAGGTGAACTGGCTCAGCAGTGAAAGGGTTAAAAGGTAAAAACATGTCAAAATTGGGTATTTCTATTCTCGGGATAAAATTTGGAAACTATTTAGCCGGGGTCTTTATTGGTGGTTATAGCTTTAGGGGATTAAATTACGAAAAAGTGTGTTTTTACCATTTTTTTCATCATATTTCATATTTTTTTTAGATTAAATTATTGGATATGATGGAAATAATGGTATTTCTAGAAAGTCCATTTAATGGCGGGAAAAAGGGTGTATAATATGTGTGGGTTGAATAAACGAGTAAGAGGAAAATTTGATCTAAACACGAGCAGCGCAGAAACGTAAAAACAGCAGCGGTCACTAAAGGACGGATTTGTGTAAAACCGCCCGGTCACTAAGGGGTTAACAGGAACTGTGGTAGAAGGTCTTTTAACAGGATCTGTAGTAGAAGGTCTTTTAACAGGATCTGTAGTAGAAGGTCCTTTAACAGGAACTGTGGTAGAAGGCTTTTTAACAGGATCTGTAGTAGAAGGTCCTTTAACAGGAACTGTGGTAGAAGGCTTTTTAACAGGATCTGTAGTAGAAGGTCCTTTAACAGGAACTGTGGTAGAAGGTCTTTTAACAGGATCTGTAGTAGAAGGTCTTTTAACAGGATCTGTAGTAGAAGGTCCTTTAACAGGAACTGTGGTAGAAGGTCTTTTTTCTAAGACGAGGTCCAGCGGTAAGGAAACTGGTATTCAGGTGATCTGGACAAGACAGGTTTAGCTCCTTCCAGCTTGGAGATTCCAAGGCAATGAAAAAGCATTGGGCTTCAGGTGTGGCTTGGTTTTAAGCATGGAACATTCAGCTAAATTATACAACACCTGTGCGCTGTATGGTGGAGGTGAGTCTTGGTAATTATTCCTGAAAGCTTACTATGAGCCAGCACTAGTTTTTAGGTTTTTTATTATGCCGGCGGCGACGCTCCTTACAACTATCCACCTGCTTGAAGGACACATCTGATTTTCTTAGAAGAATACAACATGTGATTCTACCATCTGATGACGTCTTATTGATCACCTTAGACGTCAAAAGTTTATACACGGTGATACCCCACCCTCAAGGCATCGAAGCCTTTACTCAAGTGCTTTGGGACTCTAGTTGCTACACAGGTCCACCGATCCAATTCATTGAAGAGTTACTTAGGATTACTCTTGAATGCAACTTTTTCCACTTTGAAAAGGATTTGTATCGCCAGACATCCTGGACTTATATGGGTGCAGCGATGGCACCAGGGTATGCCAACGCATATATGTATTTTTTTGAACTGGAACATATTTTGAGAACTTACAAAGAACAGATTATCTTCTATGGGAGATTTGTAGATGATATTTTTCTTCTTTGGGGTGACACTCTACCTTCCTTCCACACTGCTCTACATAAGCTTAATTCTCTACAAACCCCCATTAAATTCTCTGCTGAAATTCATACAGAATCCATCAATTTCCTCGACGTTTGTATTCAAATTATCAATCATCAGATCACTTTTTCGTTATTTCGTAAATCTACCGACAGGAAACACTATCCTTCATGCAGGTAGTTTTCACCCACCACATCTCAAACAATCCCTCCCAGTATCACAGTTTCTGAGAGTGATGCG
The DNA here is from genome assembly GCA_009667805.1 of Leptobrachium leishanense. Classification (NCBI taxonomy): domain Eukaryota; kingdom Metazoa; phylum Chordata; class Amphibia; order Anura; family Megophryidae; genus Leptobrachium; species Leptobrachium leishanense. The sequence continues at coordinate 113,712,715 of CM019065.1, read as the reverse complement.
CAATAATTCTAATCCTACAACTCGACAGATCCAAATTCAACAGATGTTCGAACGTTTTGGTCAATGTGGTTACAGCCAAGATGTCCTCACTCGTGCATATGACAAAGCTTTTTCAAAATTTACTTCTACATCTTCAATTTCCAAGGACTTGCAACCTCATATCTTTCTCCCTCTCAACTATCAAGCCCACAGCTATGCCATTTCGAAGTCCATACATCGCAACTGGAGATTGCTTCAGGATGACACAACCCTACCCAAGAAATTTCATTGAATACCTACTATCAGCTATAAACGCTCAAATAATGTTCGAGATCTATTACAGTTGTGTTCAAAATTATTCAACCCCCAATGCTGTAAAGGGTTTTAGGGAATTTAGTGTACATTTGTAATTGTATTCAGAATGAAATCCTACAAGGACTTTCTAAAGAACCATATGCAACTAAAATGACATCAATTGGTTTTGTAATACAGTAGTAAATGTTTCTTTTGTGAATTCTTCATTGACACAATTATTCAACCCCTTAAAGACTACCACTCTGAAGAACAGAGGTTCATTCAAGTGTTTTCAATCAGGTATTGAAAACACCTGTGGATGTCACGGAGCAGCAATAAAGCATAATAAGCACCAATTAGGCAGCTTTAAAATGACTGTGATACTCAGCTCCTTCTAGACATTTACTGGTGTGGTTACAAACATGGTGAAGTCAAGAGAATGGTTCAGGAAGACAAGAGAAGAGGTGATTACTCTTCACAGGAAGGGCAATGGCTATAAGAAGATTGCAAAGATGTTAAACATACCAAGAGAGACCATAGGAAGCATCATTCGCAAATTCAAGGCAAAGGGCACTGTTGAAACGCTACCTGGTCGTGGCAGAAAGAAGATGCTGACTTCGACTGCTGTGCGCTACCTGAAGCGTAGAGTGGAGAAAAGTCCCCGTGTGACTGCTGAGGAACTGAGAAAAGATTTGTCAGATGTGGGTACTGAAGTTTCAGCTCAGACAATACGGCGCACACTGCGTAATGAAGGCCTCCATGCCAGAACTCCCAGGCGCACCCCCTTGCTGTCTCCAAAGAATAAGAAGAGTCGACTGCAGTATGCCAAAAGTCATGTGGACAAACCACAGAAGTTTTGGGATAGTGTTCTGTGGACTGATGAAACAAAATTAGAACTGTTTGGGCCCATGGATCAACGCTATGTTTGGAGGAGGAAGAACAAGGCCTATGAAGAAAAGAACACCTTGCCTACTGTGAAGCATGGTGGGGGGTCAATCATGCTTTGGGGCTGTTTTGCTTCTGCAGGTACAGGGAAGCTTCAGCGTGTGCAAGGTACCATGAATTCTCTTCAGTACCAGGAGATATTGGATGACAATGTGATGCAGTCCGTCACAAACCTGAGGCTTGGGAGACGTTGGACCTTTCAACAGGACAATGATCCCAAGCATACCTCCAAGTCCACTAGAGCATGGTTGCAGATTAAAGGCTGGAACATTTTGGAGTGGCCATCACAGTTACCTGACTTATATCCGATTGAGAACCTCTGGTGGGACTTAAAGAAAGCCGTTGCAGTGCGCAAGCCTAAGAATGTGACTGAACTGGAGGCTTTTGCCCATGACGAATGGGCGAAGATACCCGTAGATCGCGGCAAGACATTTGTGTCAAGCTATGCTTCACGTTTAAAAGCTGTTATAACTGTAAAAGGATGTTGTACTAAGTACTAAGATTGAATGTCACTTGGGGTTGAATAAAACTGATAATGATGTGAGCACAGAAAAGACATTTGTGATTATTTCATTATAAATGTTATGTTATATTTGTCTGACCTACACGTGCCTCTTTGATTTAATTGTAAGCAAGATGACTGAATGATCAAAATCAATGTCAAACTGGCCAAAACACTCAATTTCAGTGGGGGTTGAATAATTTTGAACACAACTGTAGTTAAAACTGATCCCACGAGGTCATATTCCACTCTGGTTCAACCTTTACGTTGGGGATGTTTTTGTTGTCCTAATTGTGTGACGTAGTCACATGACCACCGCCTCAACCTTTCCCCATCCCACATCAGGAAAACGTATGACGATTCGTCATCACATCACGTGCACCATGGACCACGTTGTGTACCTTTTTACCTGTCCTTGTGGTCTCCCTTACGTGGGAAAAACTGATAGAACTCTTTGGGACCGTATTAGAAGACATCGTTCCAACATCACCACCGCCTTCAGGGACAATTTTTCCGATAAACCGGTCGCTAAACATTTTCTACAATTACGACATCAACTATCTACTTTGAGGTTCATCGCCATCGACCATGTCCCTCCTCTCTCAAGAGGCGGCAATCGTTCCAATATTCTTCTACAACATGAGACGTTCTGGATTAGGACACTAGACACTGTTGTCCCTAAGGGACTAAATTAATATATTTCCTTCACATCTTTCTTAATTATTTTTCATTTTTTTCTCATTTTTCATCTCCATTTTTTCACTTTTTTATTCATTTCATTATTTTTTCATTATTTTTTTAAATTTTTTAATTTTTTATTTTATTATTTATTTATTTTTCAGCTTCGGCTAGAGCCATTTTTTTGCTTTACACATCCCTTCAGTTTCACTCAGTTTTATTTTCTCAGCACGTTGGTCACCTTTTAGTTTCACTTGCACGTATACTTTACACCGTTGGATAGACATATGCACAGCACAAAATTTCGTTTTCAACTAATGGATTAGTCCTAAAATGCAATTTATTTAGTTGCTAAAGAAATTCGTTTTCAGTTCTTTAGTATGAAAACTAATTTCATTCATCCGAAAACCAGTGGATACAATTACTATTGTAGTGGCTCCTCAGAGGGCTGAGATCGCTGCTTGTTACAGTATCACTCACTCTCAGCCCAATGTGCCAGGCAAAGCTGTTACAGTAACTGACTGCTGCTCATCACAGCGCTCAGAGTTTCAGTAAAACTAGTAAATAATATTTTTATATATAAGAGGTTAGAACAATATTATATCCTTATTTTACTGAAACTCTGAGCGCTGTTACAGTCAGTTACTGTAACAGCTGAGCCTGAAACATTGTACTGAGAGATAATATAACAAGCAGCTGATCTCAGCGCTCACAGCCACTGGATTTAATGTGCTAAAAAAAGGCTCCTCTCTTTATAATGTATAGAACATCCTCCTGCATTAATACCCCTCTCTGTATAATGTAGATAACATCCTCCTGAATTAAATAATACCCCTCTCTGTATAATGTATACAACATCCACCTGCATTAATTAATGCCCCTCTCTGTATAGAACATCCTACTGCATTGGCATGTGGAGGGTGCAGAACTTCGGAATGCAATGCTTATCCAGCACAGGAGAGGGAACTTTTACTTAAACTTTGTATCTCTGTTGGGGAGACACAGGAATATAAAAGCAGGGGAGAGGGAAAATATTAACGTAAATCGGTCTGAAAGCTCAGAGAAGAGATGACTGGTGCAAATTTATTTTTATAATAGAATAAAGCACTTTAAATCCAGGGAAAACATTCAAATAAATCACACTGAAGGCTCAAAATGACAGAGTAACTGTGAGAGCTGGATACTAAATGTATCAGACGTAAAAAAAAACCTTTATAACAAGCAGCACTGGGAGAGGAGAGGGACTTTATATAAAACGTGTATTATAGATGAGGAAAGGCCCCTATTATAAAGGGGGTTTACTATCCAGACCTCCTCTGTCATTATCTTTCAGTGTGATTTATTTGTTTTCCTTCTCCAGCTGCTTTTATCATCTTTACTGCCTCATAGACATGCAAGGGTTAAGTAAAGGTTTCCTCTCCTGTGCTGGCTGGCTGTTCTGCGAGTGAGTATTCTGGAGCTCTATCACTGTCAAATTTTCGGGTAGGGGTCGGGAAGGATTACACATACAAACCTTTTCTGTAGCTTTGCAATGTTGCACTTCATTACTGGTCTCCTTCACTCATCAATGTAATATCACAAAAATGACTGAAACTAAAATGTAGTGCATTTTATTTTAGTTTCTTTCGTTTTTTGTACTGAGCAGTTTCGTATCTCTTGAGCCATACTAAAACTAAATTATCCCAAAATTCGGACTAAATCGTTTTAGTACTAAAACGAATGCACATGTCTACCGTTGGATAGTTTTTTCATTGTTTACATATGTCCCACACACTTTCACTGACATTTCACCCGCATTCACATCACTTCATGCTTCACTCATTCTCACTCGTTACCGTTCACATACTTTCACTCATCACGCATCTGACACATACATGCATACACACCACTTCACACCGCTTCATCATTTTTTTTTTTCATTTTTCATTTTTTATTTTTTATTTCTTATTTTTTATCTTTGTTTTAATTTTTTTTAAATTTTTTTTATTTTTATTTCTATTTTATTTCATCTTTGATCTTTCCTCTTTTTATTGGCTTTTGTTGATATTTCTGTTTTTTCATGTTCTATTTCACAGCACTTATCTATTCAACATATTTATTCCTTTGTGGCGATACACTAACATTTTGTTTTCATTCGTATCCAGTATATCGCCACTGCTCATGATCCATGGGTTTCGTTTTACTGATATGTGACTTAGAGCTTTTGTGCATCCAGTTTCTGTTCTTATCATTTACTTAGATACAGGTTAAACCACGACCAAACATTCTTGCTGATGTTGGCCCGGCTATTTATGTTCAACATTGTTTAATATGTTCTAGCATGATCGGCTCCTGCAAGGTTGCTTAGTATGTCTCTCAGCACCTGTACATATATACACACTTCTGTATCCAAATTCTTCTCCTCCATGCTGTTGTTTTTAATCTTAGCGCAGAAGCGTCTCCCCGGTTACCATCCGGTAGAGACGACGTAGTCGCTGTGCACTGACGTCATCATTATACGTACCCGCCTGCAGCCGGACGCCACGCCCTTTGGGGATCGGGCGTCTCGGCAGGTGGCACGCCACAAACGGGGTAAGAGATTCATTAATGTTTCACACACTCTTTATTTAAACCTGATACCCACCCTGTGCCCACTACCTTGATAAAGGCCCCTGCGAGGGCTGAAACGTCGGTTTGATGCATGGGCATCCTTTTTAATGTTTATTTGAATAAAACATTATTTTTTAATACTTTTTCTTAAGTCCTGGGGTGCGTCGTCCTCCTTTTTTTTTAGTATAATATTCACATAGTCAGGTCCAGAAATATTGGGACATCGACACAATTCTAACATCTTTGGCTCTATACACCACTACAATGGAGTTGGAATGAAATAAACACAATGTGCTTTAACTGCAGACTGTCAGATTTAATTTGAGGGTATGTACATCCAACTCAGGTGAACGGTGTAGGACTTACAGCAGTTTGCAGATGTGCCTCCCACTTGTGCCTCCCACATTTTCTGGGGCACCCCCATGCAAATTTGCTCTCCAGCCCAACATACCCAACCCCCCAAATATTTTTTTTTTTAGATTTTACCCTTTAATGCTTGGTATCATTGGAAAAGTGAGACTCTGACCTGTCCAATAAAACCTAACTTGAACTTGTGGGGTGTATAGAACAGGGATGCATGGTTCCAAAGTACAACCTCTGTCTCTCGCTGCAGTGTGGGGTTTAGATTCTTGATGGAACAATGCTTACGAACGCATTATGCCATCGCCTCCACACTTGCTGGTGACATGGGAAATCAGATGGTTAGTGCAGCAGCATTGTTCACTTAATAATTGTAAAGTGAAAACAGCAGTACTGCATTATAATTCATAAAAAAAAAGGATTTCTTAATTTTGAATAAAATATTATTACAATAAAATCTGGCCATGCTTTGGATCATTGAAAAGGCCATGCTCTGGCCTTTCCAAAAATGTCTCACTTTACCCTCCAGGTTCTATATTTTTGGAGATATGGAGGTCCAAAAGACCCTGTATCTCCTCCACATGGATTTCCCTGGGGGGGGGGGTACCATTTCTGATGTTATCATGCATGATGATGTCAGTGTACAGGATTAAGTCCTGCAGGAGAAGTCCATGTTCCGCACGATATAAGGACAGAGCGGGTCATTGGTTTTGCCGGCTCAAGGGGCAGCTACCTTGGGCCCCACAACAATGCTTGGACCCGGAGCAGCTGCCATTTTTGTCCCACGTTAAGGACAACCCTGACTACAGCAGACTTTTGATGCAAAAAAGTGAGAAATTGTGGACTTAAAGGGAGATGCATGTCTACAAAAAAATGTACTGTATTTGACATTTAAACATTTTTATACTTATTGAAAAGTATATCAATAAAAGTTTTAAAAATGTGTAATAAAATGTTTATTTTCTTGCTTTAAACTCTGTCATTTCATCTTCTCTGGCCACGCCCCTCAGCTAGGGGTGTTTCTTTAACTCCCACTTCCTGTATACCCTCACCTCCTCCATGCCCACTACTCCACCCATCAAAGCTTCACATGAACTAGCACAAAGCTGTGCACGTGAAACCCAGTGCACGGTCAGGAGCTCAAACTGGGGGAACTGAGGAACTGAATATTAGCATCTCTGAAACTGTGAAACTCATTCACCAACTGACTCGCTCACACACTCACCCTGAGTGACTATGTAAACCAGGAAAGAGCACAAGTGAGCGAATCAGCGTGCAATTCAAACAGAATCGAAAAGTCACCGCATGTTCAGTGACTTTTCGTTCTCTTCAGTTAGGTTTGTTTTGCCGATCCCATTTCGGTGACCCTGCGGTGTATTCAGCAAACACCACAGGGTCCCCGATTTGCAGGGAAAGGCTGCCGCAAACCCGACGAAAACTAACCGCAAAACCCGGCGAATGCATGCCGAAAACCCGCAAAAACATCTGGATTAACCCACCGAAAAACCTGAGTAGGAGCCGATCATACGCAGAAAAGCCCCCGGAAAAAGCTGACATCGCAGACGAGTGAAGTGAATAAATTAGAAAAACAGTTTGCTTGAATGTTTGAAAAGTGAAACGCTGTTTGCAAAGAAACTACTGAGAGAAAAGGTCTGAAATTTACATATGAGGTCCAGGGAATGATAATAAAAAGGGCTGTTACAGAAAAAATAAGTAAAGTTTAAAGAAAAAAAAAAATCGGACTTTTTAGAAAAAAAATAATACAGAAAAATGCTTAAAATATTCTAAAAAATCTATAAAGAGACTCTTTACTGCAGAATTTTAGAATGAACGGTTCATTAGATATTGAATTAAAACGGGAATATTTTTAACATTGAAGCCTATGGGATTCGCCTGTATAAATCTGCCGCATCAAATCACCGAATGGCAGGGCATTTCGGGAACCTTTTACTGCTGGTTTGTGTTCTCTGAATAGCCGAAGCAGTTATGTGGATTTCGAACAGGCACCGAATGTGCAGGCAATTCGCCCGGATTTTGTGAATTGCCTGCTCTCTAGATAGCCGAATGGCCAAGAAAGGTAACCGAACGCTGATTTTCAGCTTTCGGTTACCTTTCTCCAGCCATTCGGATCTCTTTGAATTACCCTGACTGTCTCACTCAAACTCCCTCACACAGTGACTCACTCACAAACTCTTTTGCTGTCTGTTTCTTGTGCATGCTCTCTGTCACACCACCTTTTCTTGTGCTTCCTCTGCTGGTCTAAATAGATTGGTAAAGTGTGGGAATAAGGCAGTACAAGAGGAAGTTTAGTCTGTTAAAAAGTACAGCATAACGACTTTACGCATTTCGCTGCAAAAATGCGGCTTTATGAAGAGCGGAGGGTCTATACCAATCTATTTAGACCAGTGGTGTATTGTAGGTGGCATGAACCGCCAAGGTCTTAGATAGTACTCCTCCGACTTTTTCTCATCTCTGGTGATCAATTGTTTTTACCCTGTACATGCTAACCTTGTTAAGGAAATATTTTGGAGTGATTGACACCAGTTAATGAATTCATTGGGACTAACCCTCCATGCAGTTTCAATTTATTCCTTATCTTGGGTACAATAGGAAATAAGATACTTTATAGGTCTCTATTACGAATGCATTCGATTATTACAAGGTGATATAGGTAGATCTGTTTTTTCCTTTCCTTTCTATAGCTGTTTGTACCCTACCACTGAGTAAATGTACCTTAATGGCGATTATATGAACACCTGCATCCCCTCTGATATAATTCCTGAATGGGAGGAGGCAGCTTAACCTTTTTTCAACACTACCAGGGTTATTCAAAGAGAATTGAAAAGCCACCGCGCATTCGGTGACTTTTCATTCTCTTCAATTCGGTACAATTTGGCGATCCTATTTCGGCCACCTTGCGGTGTATTCAGCAAGCACCACAGGGCCGCCGAAATGCAGGGAAAAGTCGCCGCAAAACGAGGGAGAACACACACCAAAACCCGCAAAAACATCTGGACTAACCTGCTGAAAATGCCGGAAAAACCCGAGCAGGAGCTGATCACACGCAGCGCAGCCGCCGGAAAAACCCAACACCGCAGACGAATGGAGTGAATAAATTAAAAAAACAGTTCGCTTGAATGTTTGAAAAGTAAAATTCTGTTTGCAAAGAAACTACTGAGCCAAAATGTCTGAAATTTACATATGAGGTCCAGGGAATGATAATAAAAAGGGCTGTTACAGAAAAAATAAGTAAAGTTAAAAAAAAAATCGGATTTTCGAAAAATCCTGAAAAATGCTTAAAATATCCTAAAAAATCTATAAAGAGACTCTTTACTGCAGAATATTATAATCAACGGTTTATTAGATATTGAATTAAAACGGGAATATTTTTAACATTGAAGCCTATGGGATTAGCCTGAATAAATCTGCCGCATGAAACCACCAAATGGCAGGCCAATTCGGCAACTTTTCACTGCTGACTTTTGCTCTCTGAATAGCCGAAGCATTGCTTCCCTATGGGGATTCACTGCCCTCGAACAGGCACCGAACAGGCGCTGTATGTGCAGTCAATTCGCCAGGAAGGGGTTACATCCAATATATACCTGTATGTCTAGGTATGCACAGTTTTTTATAGTTTAAATTAATAGTTTGAATAATATATACACAAGTAGTGATCATCATGTTACTCGTCGTTCATTTGTGCTATTTAGAGACAATGCAGCAGAAAAATCTAAGTATCAGAGGCATTGCACAAAGCCACGCAGGTGACACATACTTCAAATCAGTAAACTTCAGCACAACTGTTAAAACAAAGTGCAATGCATTGAAACATCCTCTTTAATAATATCCAGAATCATAAATGGTAGGACTTAATCCACACTTTTGAGAGAGGGTCAAAGAGCAGTTACAAATAAACTCCGCTACCCTGAGCCGTGTGTGAAGGAAGGTTTCTCCTGTTAATTACTGCACTTTTCTCTGAGTGCCAATAGAATAGGATACAAAATGTCAAAGATACAAGGAACAAAAAAAAAATCTTGCTCTGTCTGGAATGCAAATATAATTGTGATCATAGAAACAACACCCAAATCTCTGTTTCAAAGCTGTAATGATGGTGAGACTGAATATGTATAACCCTTTATTTCACTCTTTGAATAGTTATTCTTATTAAATTTTAGTTTTTGTCACCATAAGACGTGCACAACGAAACGGATTGATTCGTTTCATTTTTCAATTCGCTTCGGGGCATTCGTTAGGTTGCCATGATTCGCATTTCGGATTTATTCGTTCAGACGATTTGTAATTCGTATTTCGTTTTTAATGGTAATTCGTTTTTCCGATCGCTTCGTTTTTAGTAGTTCGTTTTTATTCGTTATTTCGGAATGTGAAACGGATTAATTGCTTAGATTAGTGTAAAAAAAAAAAAGAGATAATCCCCCTGTCTTTTGTGCTGAAACCTATTCAGTACCAAGTACAACAGATATTCGTGGTGTTGAAACCTATTCAGCACCATGGATAGTAGTTCCGCAAGGCTGCAGAGTCCCGCAGGGCTGATGTGATGTCCTTGGTACTGAATAGTTTTTTTTAGCACCACAAATAGCAGCTGTCCTTGGTACAGAATAGGTTTCAGCAACATGGATAGCAGCTCTGCTGAACGCAGCCAGACTGAAGGAAAGAAAAAAAATGCTGCGTTCGACAAAGAAAAAATAGCCTAGTTTTAAAATAAATTGGGAATCCGAAAATTTCACGTACAAAATCCTGAAAAATGTCTATAAATCCTAAAAAATAAATAGAATTTTTGCAGCAAGTCAAAAGAAACTGTTGAAGAAATATTTAATAAAAAAAAGGGAATATTGTTTTACATTGAAATCTATGAAATTTGCCTTTTTTAAAACTGTTGCATGAACCACCGAAAATCAGGGCATTTCAGTGCTGTTTGGTGTTTTCTGAATAGATTAACCATTGCTTGTCTATGGGGAATGTTACTGTCACTGAATCGCACCGAATGGCATGGCGCTTTCCATGGCCTGTGGTGCTCAATACAGCAGATTCAGCACCACGGCCAATGGACAGGGACGACATGCCGAGTTTAAATGAAACTGTATAACGAGTTGATCTGTAAAAACAAAATCTGTTTGTTTTCAATCAGTGTTTCGTTTTCGGTCCACTTCGGTCTGTATTGATTCATTTTCGTTCCGTTACAGTCCAAATCGATTTTGTTTTTCCATTCCGTTTCGGACAGAACCGATTCGTATTTCAGAAGCACTTCCAAAATTCGAATCAGGAAAATTTGATTTGGAACGAAACGCACATCTCTAGTCACCATTAGAGAAAATAACAAGATCAGTTGGATAATTAAAAAGTACTACTAATAATAACAGATCAAATTAATTAAACATATATATATTGCCAAATCTAATATCCCATATAGATGCATAACACTATTTTTATTGTATATTTATAATGGATCTAGGGTCCTTTCTGCTTACACACCTTTTATAAATTAGTGTATTACGTCAATTGTAAACTCTTCATGGTTATTTAGCATAGCAATATACAGTACAGAGGATGCTACAATGTGGCTAAGAGATATTCTTCTTGTTGCACCATATACAAGTTATCCAAATTATATTTATGAAATTAAATACATAGCATCGTAGGTAGTAGACCTGTGCACAAGGAAAACATTTGTTTTGTTTCAGATCGATTAGTTCTATTTTTTAATTCCTTTCGGTGTGTTCACTATGTTATGTTACCGTGATTCCTATTTCAGATTGTTTTGCTATTTCGTGAGATTAGTAATTCGTATTTCATATCGATTCGTTATTTTGTTTTAATTATTTCGTTTTTGATTCGCTATTTCGAAATAGTGAAATGAAAGAATTAATAATGCTAGATTAGTGTTAAACTAGGTTTAAAAGATACATAATCCTCTTTCCTTGGTGCTGAAATATGTTTTAGTACCTAGGAGCAGCACCGCAGGGCTCCGGAGCAAAAAAATGCATATGTACTTGGTGCTGAAATATGTTCCAGCACCAGGGACAGCAGTACCGTCGGGCTCCAGAGCAAAAAATCCCCCTGTCCTTGGTGCTGAAATATGTTTCAGCACCAAGGACAGCACCAGCCGAATGCAGACAGACTGAAAGAAAAAAAATGCTCCATTCGGTAAAGAAAAAAGCCTCGTCTTTTTAAAATAATTGAGAATCCAAAAATCTCACCTAAAAAAAATACAAAAGAAGACTAACAAAATTTAAAAAAGTCTATAAATAAAAGGCTTTTTGCTGCAAATGAAAAGAATAAATGGTTGAATAAATATTTAATAAAAACAGGGATTTTCTTTTTTTATATACACTGAAACTTATGGGATTCGCCTTTTTAAACCTGTCTACGAAACACTGAAAATCAGGGCTTTTCGGTGCTGTTCAGTGTTCTCTGAATAGATTAAACATTACTTCTCTATGGGGAATTTCACTGCCACCGAACTGCACCGGAGGGCACCATGGCGCTGTCCATAGCCTGTGGTGCTGAATACGAGAGATTCAGCACCACGGCTTCTGGACAGGGACGTGGTGCTGAGTCTCAGTCTAAGTGAAAGGATATAACGAATCGATTTGTGAAAACAAAATCAATTAGTGCTATACTATTGTGTTTTTGTTTTCGTTCTGTTTTTTGAAAATGCACATATCTAGTAGGTAGTGTAATTCTTGTCCTGTTGATATTCTCAACATAATTAGGTCATACATACACAATAGTCAAAGGCACACAATTGCCACATAGGAACCACACAGCAAGGATTCCACAGCCTTCCAAGTTGCTAACTACCTATGTACAGTCAAAGAAGAATAATACTGATCACATTATGCAGATCCATTAGTGTTCGTTTATTGTCATCTGAGTGCAAACCTGTACACAATGTTTTGGCTCAGATTCAGAGCAGAACACTTGGTAAAGGCTTTGTATGTATAGTATACATCAGTGTTTCTCAACTCCGGTCCTCAGGACCCACTAACAGGCCAGGTTTTCCAGATATCTGAAGGACAGCACAGGTGATATCATTTGCTGGTCACCGATTGCAATATTGAGTGTGCATTTCCCCAAAGTGATACTTAAAGTCTAGCCTGTTAGTGGGTCCTGAGGAACAGAGTTGAGAAGGTATACATGACATTAAAAAGCATCACAGAGTCGGCTAGTTCAACCAACAACTTCTACTTAAAATATGTCGGCACATTTTAGTGCACTGACATGGAAAATGAACCTGCACAAAACCAATCCCCAGAAGAGCGTCAGCTTATCGACAGGTTTCCGGTTGTAGTGAAGACCTCTACATTGAAGATTTGTCACAATCGACAGAGACAGCCATGGGGGACAGGAATGGAATATGTGTGTGTGTTTGAGAGTAATGACACAATGACCAGTGAAATCCATATAAATGGTCATAGTGTCTACCTTTTCCATTTTAAAACATGCTACCAGGAAACTATTTGCGTATGATACAGATATCAGAAAAATGACAGCTTAATATTAATTGTATCATCTTTGAAATTATACAATAATAAGATCACATTAATTGATTGTCATCTTTAATAAGTCACTATTATTGTATCATAAACTGTCGGTTGAATGTAATAACCTGCATCTATTTTTAACTACATTTGTGAATTACAGCCTCTTACAATATACATTTTACATCAATCGAATAGTTATTTGATACATTTACATTCTATACAAAATTTCTAAGTTTATTGCAACATCATATAAAGTACCCATAGTAAAATAAAACCAATAATATATTGTCAGTGAAGACAATTACAACTTACATTTACTTTAATAAATTTTCCATGTGTTTTAAAATTCCAGACTAATTTTCACATGAACATTGTTTCATATCCTACATTTTTTGTCACTATATATGTATTTTTTTCTATGTATTATTGGAGAGATGAACATTAACTCTTCACTGTCAGAATAGCTTATCTCTGGAATGGTTGGCCTGTTACTTTTCATTATCAAAAATGCATATAAAGTAAATAACCAGCATCATTTGTATTCATATATTTGTTCCAAACATGAACATAAAAAGTGGAACCTATTATTCCTCTCATTTTGGAAATTGAACCCGTTAAATCAACATTTTAAGAAGCTGAATTCCTTATGCCATTCAAAAAGGCAATTTGTAGCAAATGCCAAAGTTAGTTCAAAGACTGAATAACTCAAAAGTGAATTCATTCCCAAACATTAAAAAGAAGCTTCCTTATGCAGAAATGAAAGAATGAGTTCTAATGTTTCCTTCATCTATTCAGATTCTTTTTAAGTAAGTTTTATGTTTGTATATATTGTGATTGTTTTATTCCACAATGTAAAACACGCAAACAAACGTATTGTCTTCATTGTTTAATGTAGAAATGTATCTTTTAAAATTTTTGTGTTGTTTTTTTTATTTTATAGTAGTGTTTAAACACTAGTCAACCACTTGGCAGATAGTTGCACACAATCCCCACAAATGTATCAGGTAAAGCACGAGTAGGGCAAGTCAGAAACCCTTAACTTATCTTTTTTGTATTGTTTCGTACAATTTTTTTATAATTGTATTGTTCTATACCCCATCTGAGATGCTTGCAGGAGTTGGCACTGGTGGCCCCACATCCGCTTCGGCTACTGAGACTAGGGATGAGCCGAACACTCCCCAAGTTCGGTTCGAAGCCGAACCCGAACTTTCAAAATGTTCTGGTCCGAACCCGAACTCGGACCCCATACAAGTCAATGGGGCTGAAAATTCGTTTTTTAGAGTGCCCTCCAAGAGGGCATATATGCCAGATATTTGCCATAAAAAGTGTATGGTGGTCTGGGTAGTGCCCTGGGGGACAGGAAACAAGGACAAAAAGTAAAAAAAAAAACGTTTTTAAAGGGACAGTGAGTTTTCCATGAAATAAGGGTTAAAAATAAAAACGAAAAATTCCTTAAAATATGTGCCTAGGAGGTCCCCATAACCTGCCCGTGAAGTGGCGGATTTCTAGGATGTATAGAAATATGTAAAAACCAAAAAATGACATTTCAAATGACGGTAAATGCTTTTCCTTTAATCTATCCATAAACAACTGCTTGGGGCGGCAGCCTGTATGAAAAGGGGAGACATTTTTGGACACGCAGAAAAAGTTTACTGATTTTTTGGCGGTGAAAAGCAGGAGAATGACTGGAGAATGGAAAATTCTAGGTCAAAATAGCCAAACCAGAAAAATTCTCCCATTTAGGCTAGGGTCAGACTAGCGAATTTTTAACATGCGTTTAGGCGCACTTAGGCTAGGGTCAGACGAACGCATTTTCGCGTTGTCTGTGAAAAAGTGCGTTCGAACGAATGGACGCATTTTTTCACGGAGTACGCGATAGCGGTCATACGATGCGCATTTGCATCCGTGATTTTGTACGGATCATCAATAAAACACTTTGTGCATCTGGACGTTATGTTGGCCGGACATTAGCAGTGTCTGACGTCTCCTAATCACGCACACACGCCTCTAGCGGACGCAGCGCACTCTGTACGACCGTACTAGAGGTTTTACGTTCTCGACAAAATGCGTTCGTTTTCCACTTGCGTTGCGCAGCCGGACTTTTGTGCGACCGTACTTCGTATATTGGCCATCATTGCCCGTCATCTGCTGCTACTACGGCCGTGATTAAGTGCGCCTGCACGCGCGTTCGCACTGCCTCAGTCTGACCCTAGCCTAAATCACGGCCGCACTAGCATCAAATGACGGGCAATGACAGCCAATATACGAAGTACGGTCGCACGAAAGTCCGGCTGCGCAACGCAAGTGGAAAATGAACGCATTTTTTCGAGAACGCAGAACCGCTAGTACGGACGTACAGAGTGCGCTGCGTCCACTAGTGGCGTGTGTGCGTGATTTGGAGACGTCAGACCCTGCTCATGTCCGGCCAACATAACGTCCAGACACCCAAAGTTTCCTGGTTTGGATCCGTAAAAAATCACGCACAAAAATGCGCATCGTATGACCGTTTTCGCGCATTCCGTGAAAAAATAAGGCAATGCGTTCGGACGCACTTTTTGACGGTCGCTGTGAAAAATGCGTTAGTCTGACCCTAGCCTTATCTCACTTTCCAAATCAGCTATTTGGTCCAGATTGTTCTCTTTTCCTGCCATTCTCCTGGTTTTCACCTTTCTCTGAACAACCCTGAGAGAGAGGTGAAAGCCAGGAGAACTGGCAGGAGAAGAGAACAATCGAGACCAAATAGCCAATTTGGAAAGTGAGTTAAATGGGAGAATTTTTCTGGTTTGGCTATTTTGACCTACAGGGTTATCCAAAGAGATCCGAATTGCTTGAGAAAGGTAACCGAACGCTGAAAATCAGTGTTCGGTTACCTTTCCTGACCATTCGGCTATCCAGAGAGCAGGCAATTCGCCAAATCCTGGCGAATTGCCTGAACATACGGTGCCTGTTCGGTCCCTGTTCGAGGTCAGTGAAATCCCCATGTAAAAGCACTGCTTCGGCTATTCAGAGAACACAAACCAGCAGTGAAAGGTTCCCCTAATGCCCTGCCATTCGGTGGTTTAATTCGGCAAATTTATTCAGGAGAATCCCATAGACTTCAATGTTAAAAATATTCCCGTTTTAATTCAATATCTAATAAACCGTTCATTATAAAATTCTGCAGTAAAAAGTCTCTTTATTTATAGATTTTTTAGGATACTTTAAGCATTTTTCTGATTTTTTTTTTTTTTTTTTTAAAAGTCCGATTTTTTTTAAAAAAATATTTCAGTTTACTTATTTTTTTTGTAACAGCCCTCTTTATTATCATTCCCTGGACCTCCTGTGAAAATTACAGACATTTTCGCTCAGTAGTTTCTTTGCAAACAGCGTTTCTTTTTCCCAGATTCATACAAATGGTTTTGCTAATTTATTCACTGCCTCCTCTACGTCACAGCTGCTTCGGCTCTGTGTGATTCGGCTCCTGTTCGGCTCCTGTTCGGCTTTTTCGAAGGATAATCCAGATGTTTTTGCTTGTTTTCAGCATGCATTCGGTTAGTTTTCGTCAGGTTTGCGGCAGCTTTTCCCTGCAATTCGGGGACCTTGTGGTGCTTGCTGAATACACCGCAGGGTCACCGAAATGCAATCGGCAAAAGGAACCGAATTGAAGAGAACGAAAAGTCACCGAACGTGCGGTGACTTTTCGAATCTCTTTGGATAACCCTGCTAGAATTTTCACTTCTCCAGTTATTCTCCTGCTTTTCACCGCTCTCTGAATAACCCTGTGAATGTTTAATCCCGAGGTGAAAAATAACATTGCTTAAGGCTGGGGTCAGACGAGCGCAGTTATCACGTCCGTGTTGCCGCACATTTGTACGTCCGTGGCAGCATAGCATTCTGACCAATGGAGCCCCACACACGAAGTACGTCCGCACGGAAGTGCGGATGCATGGCGGACGCAGCAAACGGACGCATGTTAGGCAAGAACGTAATACTGCTAGAACGGACGTGCGGAGTGTGCCACGTCCGCAATGTCCGTGTAGCTTTGTATGTGAGTGATGAAACGAGGTCAGATGGACTGCATTTATACGTCCAGCATTTTTGACGGACAGAATGTTTTTTCATTTTAATTTATTTTCCCTGCTACATCAGTCAAAAAATACGTCAGTGAAAAAAACGGACTGTGTGGCCACTACCTTGTTGTCAGTCAGTAAGTACGGACGCACAGTCCGTACAAAATGTCCTCATCTGACCCTAGCCTTAGATGTTATTTTGAATTTTTTTCAAACACAAGTTAACCACTTGGCTGCTATGGACGCGCTCAGTGCGTCCAGCCAAGTGGTTTTCCTGTGCTATGGACGCGCTGATTCTGGCGGATTGCTGCGCCCCCCGATGCGGGCTGACATCTTGGATGTCAGCCCAGCACTCCGGGAACCCGGCGGAGCAATTAGATGTCATCGCGGCCGCGCGATGACATCTAATTCAGGCGCCCCCCACGCATGTGCGGAGGAAGCGCCTGAAAGGGAGGGGGGAGGTCCTTCGGACCTCTCTCCCTCCCGAACGCCGGGGGGCAGGGGGTTAATCCAGGCACCGTTTGGAAGGGCACAGCCTGCCCTTCCAAACGGTGGCTGTGATTAACCCCTGGGGAGCCGGATCACGAATCGGCGCTGAAAAGCGCCGGATCATGATCCTCTCCTGGAGCTGGCCGACATCTTGGATGTCGGCCAAGCCTCCAGGAACTCCCCCTGAGGACTGGCGTCATCGTGCATAGCACGATGACGCCAGTCCTAGAGTTAACCCCTAGCTGCCACCAATGGTGGAGATAGGGGGTTCCAATGAACCCCCTATCTCCCGATCCGTGGCAGCTAGGCGTTAATGTTTGATATTGTTGGATCGGCCAGAGCATGGCCTTTCCAAGGATACCAAACATGAGCATGAAAAATGTTTTTAAAAAAAAAATAATAAAAAAAATTCTAAAAAAAAATAAACAAGTTTTTTCTGTTTTTGTTTTGTTAATGCAGCAATATTGTTCCCATTTCAATTATAATGTGAACAATAATGCTGCACTACCGATTTTTGTATGCGGTGCGTTTGTTAAAAAAAGCCAAATTTTCCCCAAAAAAAATGTAACGAGACCCCATTTCTAATTTTTTTAACAAGCGCACCCCATACAAAATATAACCGCAAACGATCGCATGTTAAAATGTAAAAAAAAAAACTTTACACATAATAAATTATTGAAAATTCTACTTTTATTGCATTTTTGTTATAATATACAGACATGACATAACGTATACATATAATAATGGCATATTATGAATCTGCCAAGTCTGCCGGAAAGAACGATATATAATATGTCTGGGTCATATATGGCTACAAAACGCGGTTAATCATGATGAGCGAAAGCGGTAAAAATGACCTCAGCACAGAGGTGTGAAAAGCCTCAGCAGCGAAAGGGTTAAATGCAGCATATTAGGATGTTTTAGGGAAATTAATTCTCAAATCTCAATCAGAAGCAGACACCACCCCACCCTCAGTATGTTGTACAATGTATCAAATTGATTACCAGACTAAAAACACCTGGTGTTATGCCCGTTTGTGAACAGAGGTCATTTAGAGTTGATAATTTTTCCACGTACACATTAGTTTTTAATTCAATATCTAATAAACCGTTGCTTATAATATTCTGCAGTAAAGAGTCTCTTTATTTCTAGATTTTTTTGTATTTTTTTAAGCATTTTCTATACTTTTTTCAAAATTTCTTTTTTTTTTCGAACTCGAACCGAACAGACTGAAATAGTTCGAAATTCGTGAACTTTCGAACTGCCAAAGTTCGGGTCGAACTCCGAACTGTCCGAACCCGAACAGCTCATCCCTACTGAGGACTCGCCTCACCATGCAGGGTGTCACTGATGTGGAGTGTCAGCTCTGCTACCGGGTGACACGTGCACAGTCTTTATGCCCAGCTGTGTCCACGGTTAGACTACCGCACTGACTCGTCATTGTCTGTGACAGGCATGCCGAAATTGTTATGCAGCTTGCGCTTCCTGGCCACTTTCATCTTTCAACACCCACTGGCAGAGTTAGGTGGTGTTAGCCAGAGCACCTTCTCCAATATCCTGAATTGCTTCCTTTTTGCTATGCGGGACAATTACCCTCGTTATAATAGATATCCCACCAACCCTGAAGACTGGCTGAGAGTAAAGCAGGGTTTTTACGTGTCTGGAGAGGTTTCCCAGTGTTTTGAGAGCAATAGACTGTACCCATATCAAGATTCGTGCCCCTTGGAAGGATCTTGCTTAATAATCGGAAGCACTACCATTCCATTAATGTGCAAATGGTCTGTGATGCCAATATGCGCATCATGTCGCTGTTTTCTACATTTCCTGGTAGTGCCCATGATGCATATATATCTTGCAGAATTCCTCCATGTCATCTGATGTACAGGATGGATACATACCAGAAGGCTGGCTAATCCGTGAGTCTATCTATAATTTTTCCACATATATCCTAATTATGATATATTGCATAAATTTAAACCTATGATGCTGGGGGTTAATCTTGGGATGTAAGCGTTCGAGTATTCAAGTGACCATCAGGACAATGTTTATAGGGACACATAATGCTAGTTCTTGCACAAAGGAGCACATGGATAAGTCTTGTCCTGAAACATGTACAATTTTATATGCTTCAGCAGGTAAATTATTGTCGCTCACCTGGCCTTCCTTTTGGATTTAGGCTAGGGACAGATGAGCGCATTTTCTGCGGCCACCGTCAAAATGTACGTCGATGCGTGCGCACGCATTTTTCACGGAAACGCTTAAGTGGTCAGACGATGCGCAATTCTGGACGTATTTCATGACGATGGGGTGAAAAGAAGTCTAGGGAAATCCGGCTGTTTAACGTTATGTTGGCCGCACACTAGCAGCGTCTGACATCTCCTAATCACGCACACACGCTGCTATGCGGCCGCAGCGCACTTTGTACGTCAGTACCAGCGGTTTAACGTTCTCGAAAAAATGCGTTCATTTTCCACTTGCGTTGCGCGGCCGGACTTTTGTGCGACCGTACTTCGTATATTGGCTGTCATTGCCCGGCATCTGCTGCTAGTGCGGCCGTGATTAAGTGCGCCAGAACGCGCGTTCGTACTGCCTCAGTCTGACCCTAGCCTTATTAAATGCATTCTAATGATTCTACATGCTGTTGAGTGGCATTTATCATGCAGTGCCCATCACACACCAAAATTAAAAGAAAAGAAAAGAGGGGAGGGAGAAAACGTCCAGAAGTCCCAACTGCCACTCATAAAGCCACATCCGGGAAACATAAAATAGAGTCCGCATAGAAAATGTCCAGAACGGGAAAGGGAAATATCAGCATCCAAGTCCTCAAAGTGTAAAAACAAATGGTGGGGGGTCATCAGAAGGAGGGGAGTATCAGCCAGTATCCAGGAGGATGGGGACAACTTGGGCCTCCAGCGCAACAAATAGGAGGCACAATTGAGCATAGAACAGGCCAGCCAGGGAGGCCATCCCGGCGGGAGCAGCTCCCCAGCCACCGGGCAGGCCACATAGTAAATCCACAGCAGCATCCATAACAGGCTAGCATTCACTCCTCTCAGCAACTGGGACCAGCCAACAGCCGCCATACTGTTCCGGCGCCATGAGAGAAGGCAGCAAAGCAAAGAGCCCTGCCGGACCCCAGCAGTCATCTTTCCAGGCACCAACCATTGGCACAGTTAAGGCCCTTTGGGAGCAGAGGAACGTATCCACTGTGGGCCCGGCCAGGGAAGGGGCAAATCCTCCCAGATGCCGAGGTCCTGCCCGCACTCGTCAGGAGCTTTACTGAGCCGCACCTCCATCAACTCCGCAGCAGGCATGTTGGGTCATGGCAAAGCTGAGGGTACCACGCAGCCCCATCCAGCCTCCTACCTGGTAAGTAACCACAACTCACAGAATTCCCGCATCAGTGCCGTCAGCATATCCCTCGTGAGTGGCAGCGAATCAGGGTCACCCATCAGCGCGGCAAAGCAGGGTCGGCTTGAAAGATGGGATGGTACAGGGGAGTCAGCAGAGGAATGAAGTCAGTTGATGAAGTTGACAAAGCCAGTTGATGCCTTCTAGGACACTCAAATGGGTCTGACAATATGCTGTTGACTCCGCCAGTGTGGATCCGGCTCTGGCCAAGGCCACAAAGAGCACCACAACAAGCAGGCCGGGCAGGGGTACCGCGGGTCTCTTTTCCCACTCAAGGGCCCCGGTCCGAGTCCGAGCACAGAGAGTCTCTTTGCTACCTAGGCCCCAAGATGGCTGCTGGGTAGAACAAAGTGCAGGCAAAAATGCCCGAAGAAAGCTGCAGCTGCCAAAAAACTCCGTCTGGCATCCTACTAGCTCCAGGGTCTCTAAAGGGACAAGGAGGGAGCCAAGATAGCCCGTGTGGGTCAAAAAAAGTCATCGGTTTGGAGCCTGTCGTGTGGAGCTACAGTAAAGCACGTCTATTCTCCTTGACTGAAACATGAGCTTTTGAACACAGAGGCAGATCTGTAAACTGTGTTTCCTGTTTTGAGCTCAAGCTCTGCTCTAAGCATAACACAGTTTAACAGGTGTGTGCCTAAAACACAAACAATAAACCATCAGGCAGAGGGGGCCCTTAAGCTGAATTGTTTAAGCCAAGTGGACACAGCAACGTAACATTTTAAGAACACATTGCATTACATTTCACAGCTTTTTTAGATCCCTTCAATTGGCCATCAACTAGGCTGCAAAATGTCTAAAGCAAAATATAAACATGCTTAGTGTACTTTCTATCTTGATTAATGTTGTGCAAGCTGGCACCTTCACATGTTATTGGACTACACCTCCCATGATGCACTAGGGAGCAATTGAGTTACTGAGCATCATGGGAATTGTAGTCCAAAACATCTGGATACAAAAGTAGTAGAAAACATAGGCTAGAAGGGATAAAAAAAAATACAGTGACAAATCAGAGAGACAACATTACTCAAATTTGGTGGTCGATGCCACGCACCTGGAGTCCATTCCTCCCTGAAAGTAAACAACGCTGAGGTCTTGGATTTCGGTCTTTAGTAATACATTTCCTCCTACCGAGCGAACACATAGCGCCTTGGTGGGCCACCTCCACTCCTCCTGCTGATCTTATACCATCTTTGCTTCTAATCCCTTTTGCAGTCCAGAAATTGATGCTTGATGGACTCAATGCTCCATTGCTTCCCCAACGCACACACTGCTTACCGTATCTGATTCCACAGTCATAGCGACAGGTGTCCGGTGATGGAAACATCGGTGATCCAGTCCGCTCTCTCAACATATGCATTGATAGGCACATCTTTTTCCTCCAGGCTGTAGCGTTCTTCCCATCTCCGTCCTGCTGAGCTCAAATGGGTTTGCATTGAGGACTGTGAAGGTGCACTAACTGCCTGGCCTTGCACTCTCACTTTCACTCCTTGCCTCCCTGTCTCCACTAATGCCCCCCCACAGGACTCCTGTCAACTCTCCTCTTGTCGCTCAGCAGGTCCGCTCTCAATTGACCTCCTCTCCCCATTACTCCTTGTCATCCTCCTCCATCCTCCTCTCCTCATCAAGCCTGGGCCTCCTCTCCTTGTCTACCATCGCCACCCCTGCGCCCCCTGTCCCCACTGCTCCTCTCTTCTAATCTCTACCCCGGTGCTGCCCACATCTCTCTCCCTCTCCTTTTTTCCTCCTCCCCAACACTCCTTCTCCTCCCTCCATTTCTCTTAACACTCTCCATAATAGTGACAGACAAGATACACAGGGTTAAGGGAGTGGTTAGAAAGTGGGTAACAAGTAGTGGAAGGAAAGATGTATGTGTTGTGTGTGTATATATTAAAGTATGTGTAACATGTTTATAGGTGTAATAATATGTGAATGCAATATTAGTGAAGGTGTTATGTAAGGAAAAGACCAGGAATAAACAGAAAATCCTCCCTAACTCCACTCTCTATACTCAATCAATTAGCTGAACCTCCAAACGCCCAGGGACCTGCGTCTAGGTATGGAATACACGACCACAGTCAAAGGCCTGGCACATGGTCACTGTATAGGTAGAGGATAGGTGTTGCCAGGCACTCTGCACTGGGAAATTCCAGATTTTTCCAGGCTCTAGAGCGGTAGCGATGGTGTAGCACCGTTGTAGCATGGGCCTAACGCGATCGAAGCGTTTCCGTAGTGCACGCTAATAGATGTTGTTCACTGTCTATCGCAGACAATTAGATTTGTTGGTGGGGTCATCTGGCGTTACCTTTTAGTGACTGGAGCTAGATGTTTTAGTTAGCGTTGCCATTTTAGCTCACACTTGTTGATAGGGCCCTAAGTGTCTTATGAGGAGTGTGCTATAAGCAGTGCACTAATTTTAATGGTGCGTTTAGTCTCTAATTGTCTGTAGCATTTTAATGTAAGAGCACTTGACATGTCTTTTATTATTCTACAAACTGTACAAATTGTAAAAACATCGCGGCTTCATAGTTCGTGAAAGCTTTAACTAGAAACCAAGACAAAAATACAAATTTTCCCATAAATTGTCCTCGATTGTCCTCTACGTAAAATCATGATACAGTGTTACATTTATCTAACAAATCCCTTTACTTTTTATGGTACTTCAACATGGTGAGGACTCTTTACTTTTTATAGACCACCTTGAACTGTTTAAACTAGCATATTTAATGCAAATATATTACAATAATGAGTGACTTTTGTCAAGCCCATATAATTTATGACTGTATGCCAAGAAGGATAAGAAAGTGTCCCCTGACTCGATGAATCCCAAGCATTTCTTATTCTTTTTTAGAGTTTTAATTATGAAACCCTTAAATATATGAATACTAATGATATTACAGCTTGCAGAACATCTGCCAATTAAGTTTAAACTTGCGTCCAATCCTTAAACAAGGTCGTAACCCAGTCATAGTGCAGGTGTCATCTTTTGAATAAAAGTCATAGTGACAGGTTTGTCTAAATTACAATTACAATTACAATCAACACAGGCACTTGTGTAAAAGGATTTCTCTAATGAAAAAAAATATTGGTGTATCTGCAGTTTTAACTACCTTGTGGACTGTGAAGTTGTAACATCTTCTGTTTTATTATCTCTCAAAATGTCATGCTCCGAACCCCCAGACCCTCTGGTGCCCCCTTTTGTTTTCCTTTTCACCATGGTCTGCATGATCTATACAGGTGCCAGGGCTTTTGTTGTCTATACTCTCTCCTGGACTCAGATTTGCACGATGGACCTGGAACCTCACCTGCCCTTCATCCTCCCCTAATGAACCCTGCATATGAGGAAGTCACACCCTCTACTCTGGACTTCCTCATTCAAGTTTTCCAGCCTACCAAGTGCAGACTTGAACTCCTGAGATCCTTACCTGGAACCCCTCCTGCTCCTGCTGAACCAACATTAATTTCTGGTATCCTCCTTGTCCCCCCTGTTCCCCTCTGTAATATTACCATTACTCGTGTACCAGACCCCTGCTTAGCCGTGACTATTCTATTGCCTGCTTCCATTTGTACCTTCGTTTAAATTATCTGTAATGTCTGTGTTCTTCTAGTCATTTAGCCTCTTTTACCCTCTGTTTGTCCTGCCTCCTAGCTCCTCCAAATCTTGAGTTCCCACTCCCACTACTCCCAGCTATCCTCTTGTTGTTTAGTCCTATCATATTTTGTTCATATCTATTACTTTAATAAAACCTGTATCCTGTCTTCTGTTGCTATTTCACTGCATCCTGGGCTCACACCCATACTCCTGCACACCATGCTAGGCCAGGAGCATGACACAAAATTTCACACATACAATTTTTATCAATTATTTTTGCTTCCTGTATGAATCTTTTGATAAAGAATAATGCAACGGTTTTGAGCTCAGACTCTTGCTGAACAATTATATTCCACAGTGGAGCACATAGGAGGTCTTGTAGATCAAGACTCACACACGCAGAATCGGGACCAAAACTGTCTTAAATTCTAGCGTAATCACTCAACCTTAACAAATAATAAAATCCTTTTCTTCCTGTTGTATAGAGTGGGTTCTTCAGACAACACAATGTGGAACTAGTACTCAATGTCCAACATAGTAGCTTTGCCAGAACATCACAGCAATGTTTCAGCTTGGACACGAGCCTTTCTCATGTTAGTGGTGGTTCCCTAAACATCAGTCATCTATTCTGTACCTCATAATTGGTCAGCCTACATCATTTGACAGACACTTTGTAGATAATTACAAACTAAGGTGCTGATTTGCACACAGAGGTCAACTCCTCCTCAAACAATGTGTAGACAAATTAGAGGATGAATTAATCCAGTAAACAATTAATCATTATTTTCGTCCCTGTGCCGCTTTGTTTGGTCTTTATGTGGATGAATCATCAACAAAAATTTGACTTCTTACAGATTTTCTCCTATGTTCATTGAATACTCCTCATTGTGCATCACATATTAACACTGTATTTGCATTTTTTCCTCAATTATATATTTGTCATCGTGAGTTATACTTTATTGCCCAAGAACCCATTGGATAATTACATGAAATACATTACTGAGCAAAAATGAAAACCTGATTAAAGCAATACCTAATGTACTATGTACATCATGATTTAAACCCCAGAACAATGGTTATGCTATTTATAGCATTTAAACATTTCACGACCACATTCAAGTTAACTCAATCTGCAACAACACCTTCCGGTGCCTCAGATTGAGTTAACTTGACCTGATCTGGTCTTATTTTAGAGGAATGCAAATTAAATTTAACTTATTGCAAAAATAGTAATTTACAATGTATCTCTAACGGTGCCGTGCATTGGACATGACAGCCAATGTACTAGAACTCTTTGACATGCTGGGACTTCGGAGTCTCTTTGGAGACTCTTGGCAGTTCTATCTGCATTAGGCAACGGTCGTCAAATAATGTATAGATTTCTAAATGCATTGCAATGATGTTGCAAGCATTTAGACTGTTTGTGTAGGTGTCTGTATGTGTGAAAGTTTGTGTAGGTGTGTGTGTGCATGTGGTGAGCGGGTTAACAGTTAAAGTAGAGTGGTTTTCCATATATTCATTGGTTTTTGCCAGTGGTATTATGGAAAACCAAGTGGTAGTGAAGGAATTAAAAGTGACATATGGAGAACATGTAAGTACTGAAACAAATTGGAGGAGATGATGTTAAATTGCTGTATCTACTGCTGATCAGTGCACAGTGACCACTCGATTTACTTTGAGTGATGTGTAGAGTGTCCTTTTAATATTAATATTTTTATTATTATTGGTATTTTAAACAACAATTTGATTGTGGATGTGTGTCAGCCACTATCTCTGCGATTATCTAATGGCATTGCTTGCTGGATAAAGACCAAATACTTTTTTCATTTCTTTATAGAATTCAAGTTTAAAGTACACTTTTGGCACTTTTAGCTCAAGGTCCATGGGGAAAAAAAGGGGAAGACACAGGAGTTGAATTCTGAAAAACTCAGCTCAGTTAAATATATACATATTTCAAGCAATTTCAATTTACTTCATGGCTAGACTTCAGTCTAGTTGGCATGAAATACATTGAGATGAGACATTTCATGTTACAGAGTCATGTTTTGGAAAATGTCATTTAATAATTTATTTTTGGGGAAAAAGCAATAAATGAGCCAAACCCTCCTTTCACTTTTCAGAAAGCATGAGATGATCTAACTGCTACAGAACTGGGACATTGCAGTATCCCGGGGTTCACTTTTTTTATTGCTTTTCTATATAATTAAATGGCTTTTTGAGTATGATTCCTGTGTCTGCGGGGGATCGGCGGCTGTATTGGTAATGGATAACTAGCGTACAGTGACTCTGCTGTGTTCATGTTTCATTGCCTTTAGCATACTGCAGGGGAATAAAAGCTTTAGCCGCTATTTCACATAAAGATATTCACAGTTTGAATTGAAAGAACAAAAAATAAAATAAAAAAATTAAAGCAGCCTGACTCTCCATCGGTCTATGTTTATATTTTTGCGCATTCAAACAGCGGTGTTTCATGTATTGAATCTCGCTAACATCTCCTTACCATGCATTTCCAATTTCTAAAGGAGTTACGTGTGTAGTTAGGATACAAAACCATTTAATTAAGGGATCAATTCAAGTGGAAAGAATAAAGCTTTAACATCTTCAGTGCCACCTCATGGATCTCTGTGCAGCTCTTTATACTTTGAATGAAGAAAGTGGCTGAATATTAATATAAATGTATTGAAGAGATTTATATGCATCATTTGGTGTGAAAAGTAACATTGATGTTAAACTAAAATCTGTCCCTATTCTGTGCCTGACATTATGTTAACTTACCATTGGTGCATAGCACTCATTGTGTGTGTCATTGGTTTCAATTGTGTGCAAACGATGTGCCCACCACATAATGTCATGAGTGCAGTAACAGGACAAAATGTGGATAATTGCCATGATTTCCCACACTGGGGACTTCCCTGTGCACATTGAGGTCTTTGTACAAGGTTGCAGTAATGTCAGAGGCAAGGGCCATGCAGCCCTACTGACAAAATGCCCTTCTACTAGATGGAGGGTCCTTTGGACCCCCTATCACACTATATGAGTGAAATACAAAAAATCTAAATACATATACTTTTTGTTCTAAAGCAACAGCATTGTCTGTGTTTTTTTTGTTTGCTTTACACTTAGAAAGTAAACCATGCTGCTATCATTACTTAACTTCTAATTTGCCACACAGAGAGCACGTACACTGTTTTATACATACAGGGTTATTCAAAGAGAATCAAAAAGTCACCGCACGCTCGTGACTTTTCGTTCTCTTCAATTCGGTGCGATTTGGCGATCCCATTTTGGCGACCCTGCGGTGCATTGTTGCAAGCACCACAGGGCCGTCGTAATGCAGGGAAAAGCCGTCACAAAACCCGACGAAACACTCACCGCAAAACCCGGCGAACGCACACCGAAACCCGCAAAAACATCTGGATTAACCCGCCGAACATGCCAGAGAAACCCGAGCAGGAGCCGATCACAGCGCAGAGCAGCCGCCAGAAAAACCCAACACCGCAGACGAATGGAGTGAAAAAAAAAACAACAGTACGCTTAAGGCTAAGGTCAGACGAAAGCAGTTTTAACGTGCGTTTAGCCGCACGAAATCACGGTCGTGCTAGCAGCAAATGACGTCCAATGCCGGGGAACATACGACGAACGGCCGCACGAAAGTTCGTCTGTGCAACGCAAGTGGCAAACGAACGCATTTTTTTGAGAACGTCAAACCGCTACTACTGACGTACAGAGTGCGCTGCGGCCGCATAGCGGCGTGTGTGCGTGATTGGGAGACGTCAGACGCTGCACACGTCCGGCCAACATAACGTCCAGACGCAAAAAGGGTTTTATTGATGATCCGTACAAAATCACGGACGAAAATGTGCATCGTATGACCGCTATCGCGTATTCCATGAAAAAATACGTCCATTCGTTCGAACGCACTTTTTCACGGACAACGTGAAAAATGCGTTCGTCTGACCCTAGCCTAAATGTTTGAAAACTGAAACGCTGTTTGCAAAGAAACTACAGAACGAAAATGTCTGAAATTTACATATAAGATCCAATGAATGATAATAAAAACTGTTTAAAAAAAAGGGAAAAAAATTTCACTAAAAAATTCCAAAAAATGCCTAAAAGATTCTAAAAATAAAGAGACTTTTTGCTGCAGAGTATTCTAATAAACGGTTTATTAGAAATTGAATTAAAACGGGAATATTTTTAACATTGAAGCCTATGGGATTCGCCTGAATAAACCTGTCGAATGAAACCACCGAATGGCAGAGCATTTCGGCAACTTTTCACTGCTGGTTTTTGTTCTCTGAATAGACTATGGGGATTTCACTGCCCTCGAACAGGCAATTTGCCAAGATAGCCGAATGGCCAGGAAAGGTAACGAACGCTGAATTTCAGCATTTGGTTACCTTTCGCCAGCAATTCGGATCTCTTTGAATAACCTTGATAGTCATATTATTGAAACACAGTGCACCAAATACATATACAATGGCTCCAGCAGTTAGCACAAAGAGTCGAATAGGGCACAAGTTAGAAAATGCTTTTGTGATCATTATCGTAACAATATTCAAGCTAGAATACTCAGAGGATTGCAACACAGACATTACTTACTGCTATCAATAAAAGAGTATTTATGGGGTTATTCATGAAGTGCAGTTTCGCAAACTGAAAATCACTGGTATAGCAGTGCTGACAAACACCGGCATTTCACAAAACTAAAATCTAAAGAGTGATGCTTTACTGTGAATTTTCTACTTTAGGTCTTTGGATTTTAGTTTTGTGAAATGCCAGCATTGACCTGCGCTATGTGAATAATTCCTACAGTAAATTGAGTATTATCTAGCTGAAAGTGAGTGTTACATTTTAGTATTAAATCCTATAAATGCTATTAAATTAAAAAAATACACAAGTTCACAGCTCACGATACATCAAAAGGAAGTTATTTTATTTTCCAGCAGTTTTTGCAAGCCTGGTGTGTTGTTACATGAATCTTCTTTTCAATTGATTGTTAACTTCTAAATTCCACGTCTGCCAGTCTTTTCAGTGTTGAATAAATAACCCAGGGCTCAGACAGCGCAAGTTAAAGTCTCAAGAACCTTGCCCCAATACATTGGGAGCTACAGTTAGACCACTGCTATAACGTGCAATGGACTAGAAAAGCTCAAGGGAATATATTTGAAAAGAGCGAAAAGTATTCATGTCTTAATTTATCTATCTTCCTCACAAGTTTAGGGGAAAACCATATCTCAAGAGGCAAGGTGCTGCAGGACTAGGGATGACTATAGGTTTTCTGCAGGAGAAATTTATCTCGGTGCACAGAGTATGAATCTTTCTTAACCCGTACGGAAAGACAAAGCAGAAAGTTTAATCTTTTTCTCAACAGCTCCTGGTTATTGTGGCACAAGGAATGCATAATATTGTGTTGTAGAACCTATCTAGAGATAAATAGTAAACACAGTATTTACTACACAAATTTTATGTATACAATTTTTTTCCCCACCGATTTTCAGTATTAACATTGGAAATCCTAGTCGTTTATTGTAGAATCGCGCCTGAGGACCAGTGTTTGATTTTGATATGAAGCTTGTATGAAGAAAATATTGACACTGTGTTAGCCAGTTAGCAAAATGAGAAAACCAAAATAGCTATACAGAAACGGAGGCAGGGAAAGATTCCAGGACGCATGATGACTGTAATGGTCAAATGACTGGTCATTTTCTTTGTGGATAGTAACCAAATGAGAGCAAAACGATGACTTTGAGGGAAAAAAAGTCAAGAAAGTTTCAGACCTGATACCTTCACTGGCTGAAGAAAAACAGCACCATGCTGCATGCTTACAGGAATCTAAGATAGTTTCAACAGCAGTTACAACATTAACATTTGGCCTCTCTATCTAATATAAAAGTCTGACACAGAGCTGAATTAAGGATTCATGGGCCCTAGAGAAGATACCAGTTTGAGATCCCCCTCCACTCTTTTGTACACACTCAATTCACTCGTCACAAACTCCTGCCTCCAATGTTTAAGTTATCATTTGTTCTACCTACTATTTCAATTATTATGCCCACCATGACACCCTCCCTCTGACAAATACATAGATCCCAACCTCATATATATTTCAATTGCTTCCATTTTGTTATGCCCATATTCCACATTTTTCCCATTTTATTTTGACCACATCACGGCAAGTTAGTCACTTAGGCTGGCATCACACAAGTGTATTTGAAGAGCGGAAGGAACGTCTGTGAGAGTGGCCACCTCGCTGAGTGCATTTAGTGCGCTCAGCGCTGCAAGGCTCGATCCTCCTATGGAGGATTGCACTTTGCAACTCCGTCAATGCGCATCATATCGCTTTGATGGAGAGAGCTGCTGAACGAACGCAGCATGGCCGCTGTTACGCGCACAATTCGTGCGTGCGCTACAGCGTGTGGCTGGCAGCATCTCCATGCTGCGACGGACGCCAGAAGGCACGTCAGTACGGGCACACATAGTGCTCTCGTCTGACACCAGCCATTGCCCTCTTTTTATTATGCCCACATCATGCCAACTTACTCACATTGCCCCATTTTATTTACCCATATCATGCCATCGTAGACACATTGGCTCTATTTTAATTATCACTGGTTTCCTTGGTTTTGACTGAGACAGTCTGGTGATGAACTTTCGCAAAGGACTGTACTTCCTGGCTCCGTTCCCAAGAGCTATATGACATCTCACTGAATTGCAGCCAAGATTCTAGGCGCTGTGCACAGGCCCGTCTTCTGACAAACCCTGTGAATGTGAACAATTCTTGGCGAATATCTAAGGTCCACCACATACAGTTTGCCATGCAGTGTGCCAGCAGATACCTGCGGCTGCCTTCTGAATAATTGGATATTGGCTGGCCTATTGTAGTCAGTGGGAATAAAGTGTCTATATAAGATGAGGCTAGTGATGGGATGCAGTTAATTTACTGTCAAATCTTTGATAGCCAAATTTCATTGATAGATAAGTGTACAGCAACTGACTTGCAGCAGAGTTGCAAGCAAACAAATTACCTTTTTCCACTTTCATGCCAAAACATATGCAGGTCCCAGTTTCAAGGCGATGAATGACTTTGACCAAATTGAAAACTCAGT
Organism: Leptobrachium leishanense; assembly: GCA_009667805.1. NCBI lineage: Eukaryota > Metazoa > Chordata > Amphibia > Anura > Megophryidae > Leptobrachium > Leptobrachium leishanense. The sequence goes on along the minus strand of CM019065.1, from coordinate 113,681,219 downwards.
GTTGCCATAAGTTGATATTCTACATTTGAAAATAGGACATTATGAGAAGCCAATTTGTCACATTGTCAGTGAAAATTTAACTTCAACCAAATAACAGCCAAGTTTCCGCTGTGTCGGAATTAGATGTGCGCTTCTGTATATCTTTTATGAAAAGGATAACGTGTGCTTCTTGCTTCCTAAACAGAAGCTATACTTCTTTGATGCATCTGATCATATAATCTGTAATGACTAGTTGTCATATAGATCTATGGTGTCCTTTTCAGTGTTGAACATAAACAAATGAGAGGGACAGCAGTATTTCTTTGATCATTTAATTAGAACTCTGATAAGACAGGAACGTAACATGGTGATATATTCTGTCAATTCATTAAAAAGACAGAGGTAACGGGGCTCTGTCCTATATTTCTCAAACAATATATTCAGCGCTTGATTTATATAGCATTTTACATATCGACATAATTCAAACTATGTCATAAAAACTGCATGCTTTGTGCTACTACCAAGGGCAGCTGCAGAGCTTGAGCAAACAAGTCTTCTTGAATTGGATTATCTGTACCCAATACCATAATTATCCTAGTGGAAAAGGCAATGTATGTGAACATCCCTTAAAGACACGATTAAAAGCTACTACTATGTGTCACTAACAAATTCACTGAACTATAAAATGTGGTTCAGCACTCCAGAGTTCTCGAATTGATCTTTTATTCAACACGATTTGTGAAACACAGGCGACATTTCGGTCTTAGACAGGGACCTTTCTCAAGCCATAGCGTGACTGTGTAATATAGGAAAAAATACCCATAATAATTAATCAATTACTCAATTATTAACCATTAAGCATTAATTTCCAATTAATTTCACAGTGACTGGTAAAATCTTAGACAGTCAACTAACGGTTGTTGAGTTATAAAAGGCATCTCGCCAAATAGATGTGTAGCGCTCACTCCCGGAGGAGCCGCTGAAAATGAACCACGGGTCAGTCTCCCCGCACTAGGGAATAAATATACTCCAGCACCGTTGTGGATTTTATAAATTATATAGTTTACTAAAGTAAAAGGCATATAATGAGACACGGTGTTCGCAGATATATTTACAGTATTTCGTATCGCATAAACGCGCAGCGGAAAAAGAAATGCGAGACTTCGTATTTCTGAAAAATGCGCGACCGAACAGAAAAGTACAATGCTTCGTAATTACGAGAAACGCGCAGCGGAAAGAGAATACAATATTTCGTAATTCGAGAAACGCGCAGCGGAAAACAAAATAAGATGCGAATCTTTGCCCCTTTTTCGGATACTAGGGAGTGAGTCCCGAACAGGTTAAGTCCCGAACTGTGAGTGTATGTGTGTGTTATGGTACCCGGGTACTATTCAACTGGCCAGTGAATTATTTAAAGTGATGTCTTCGACTAGTCAAGTTGGGGCCCTGTGGGTTTTAGAGACAAACAGCAGCGTGCTTTCTTGCTTTATAAACCGGCCTTCGAGGCCTCTCACCCATCCGCTCGAAGACCAAGGCTCCCCTGACCCAGGACGTCTCTCCGCTCGATGCTTCGCTGGGATACTGGTTACTGGATCCGTTGTCTGGCTCTCTCTGCTCCAACCGTGACTTGTCCAGTTACCGCCTGCTCTCCCATCCGATGGACCTGCGGTACTCCTCACTCAAGGATCCTCTGGCTTCCTTGATGGCAGCTTGGGTAATGTCTGTAGATCACTGGGTCTCCTTCTTACAAGACTGGGTAACCCCTCTTGGAATCCTGGTAGGCCGCACCTGCACTCCGGCCTAGTCACTGTTCCACTCTGCAGCACTGCGTCCTCTCTCTATCACTCCCTGGTGCATTCTCCCAGCTATCTCTGTCCTCAGACCTTACAGCTTGATGTAGACAGATCTCTGCAGGGTCACTGTCCCGATCCCCCAGCACCAGCGAGGTAGCCCCTGCGCTCTGGCCTGGTCACAATCCTGAACAGCCCTGCCTGCTTCTTTCTCCTTCCAGCTCCCAGCTCACTCTGAGCATGCTTTCCACGAGGCTCAGGATGTACAGCGTCTCTGTCCCACCCACTTCCTGTGTCTGTTGCAAAGCACGCCGGGAAACGTAGTACCAATATCTTCTGTGTTTGTCCAGCATGCTTACCATGGTCTCTGTCTCCCTCTGGTGGCCATTTCAAATAAATGCAGCAGAACAGTCTTTTTAAACACAGCGCTACACTCTCCCCCTCCTAGAACTCTTGGGTCTCTCCAAGGAGGTATAACAGATACATAACATTGCAATATTTACATTAAGCGATACATTCAGGTTCAGTAGCAGACATACAACGGGTCAGATATACATCCTCAAACTGACTGGTGTCCCTAACTACCTCAGCTAGCGTGGCAGACACTTTGGGCAACCTTCGCATAGTCGTAACAGCTTTCTTTGTGCAGGGTTACAATATAGTTCAGGAACACCCACAGCCATGACTCTCATTCCCTCTGTTCCAACCACTCCTTGGGTTCTTTTCAGTTCAATTAGGTCTCTCGATGAAGCTCGCCTTGACCTTTCTCGAGAAGGCTTATCATCCTGGAGACGAATGCAGCGTTTAGTGCTCTTAGCCCATCCCACGTCAGACTCATACCTGGAGAATGAATTTTCCGACTTGAGTATTGGAGACTGAACCCGCTTCTTCCGCTTCAACGAGATAGGAGCATCTTTAGGGTAGAACGGTTCAGCTTGAATCACTTTATTCACTCCCCCCCTAGATCGGTAGTGGAGAGGGGCTTAACAGAAGCCACTTGCCCGATCGACATCCGTGCCTTCAAATTTACTGAAGAGTCAGTCACATTGCATACGCTGACGGAAACTCTCTCACTTGTCCGTTTCAGAACTCTTCCAGAGATTATTTCGGGGACTTCTCTGGACTGCATAACCTTCTCTGTTCCTTCCGCTTTCCTCAGCCGCCTCACTTCTGCAGGGGCTCTCTGTTCTTCGACCATCCGTTGACATACCGGCCTTGACATCGAGTGTGCCTTCTTGGGAGCAGGACTCTCTTCATTCCTCAGCGGGGTTAGAAAACCTCTCACTAAGTCAGTGTTCGTCCCCACTATCATAGAACTTCGATTAGTTCCCGAGGGACGAGGACACACAATGGCCAACGTGTCACATACTGCCGGTTGCCCAACGGTCGCTGAACTGAATTCCAGCTTCACCTGTAGATATCCATCATAGGGAAACCTCTCAGTCCCCATACCCCAGATTTCAAGATCCTTCAACTTCTTCAAGGGTATATGCTTCAAATGTTTCTGATAGAAATCTCGGTAAATCAGAGTTACTTGAGCACCTGAATCTAGAAGAGCCTTTGTGTAGACCCCTTCCACTTGGACCGGGATGATGGACGAAGGACCGATCAACTTGTCAGGGAACTTCTCCGCTGTAGTACAAGGTGGGGACCCAGTTTGCTCATTCAACCGGGGTCCTCTAAGATTCTTCCCTTGCAAGACAGGCGACTGCTCCTTCAAAGCCTTCAGGAGTTCTTTGACCGATCTCTTTACGGGCCTCATTTTTTGGCACTGAGCCCTGAAATGACCCTTTTCCCTGCAGCCGAAACATCTTTTCCTCGAGTGTGTGGGCACATTTTCTTCTTGCGCCTCATTGGAAAACCCCTTGTTAGGAACCACAGCCGCTCTTGTCATTCGTATATCTGCTAGAAACGTCTGTCCTCTTCGCGGTTTGGGTGGGCTGGGGCAGTCACGTCGATAGTGGCCAACCCCCCCACAGTTGTAGCAGATCAACGACCCAGAGGGTTCTCCAGCAGGAATACTCCGCACTGCCTCTCCCTCCTCAGGTACGGCAATCCTAGAAGACAGCAACGTCATCAACTCTATCATTTTCGACATCAGAGTTTTCAAAGCCATCACTTCAGTCTGTATGTCCGCTACACCAAGAGTTTCTACTTCTGCGGTGAAAACTGCATGTGAAGCATTAGCAATCTTTTTAGCCTCAATTAAAGCCTCTTCTTCTCGGATAGCTTTGACCAGTTTGGAATAGGTCAGTCTCTTGCTCTGGTATCTAGTGTGAAATTTCAACATTATGGGATCCAGTGGGAGTGCACCTTTGAAAATTTGATCCATCAAAGCTTTGCTTGCACGACTCGGCTCCATGCCTCTTTTTAGAATAACCTGATGGAGGATTTTATCCAGCCGCCAGACATAGGTGGACAATTCTTCTCCTTCCTTTTGATAGGTGTGAGAGAACCTGTGGATAAGCTCGGCACAATCCTCCACTCCTCCAAAAATTTCCTGTAAAGCTTCTAGATACTCAGCAGCAGTGCAGCCTGGCTTGTCTCTTTTCAGATTTCGGACGACATCTGAAGCAGGACCTCTTAAGCTCTCGATCAACCTTTGTCTCTTCACGGTGTCCGCAACTTCCCATTCTTCCACAGCTTGCACTGCCTGGTCTATCCAAGTGTCAAAGTCCTCTTCTCCAGCTGGCACAGGGACCTTACCGGAACAGACCCCCAACTTGCGATATCCATAATTTGCAGACGCGGCTGAGTTTTGGGCCAACGTTTCCACCAGCTTCCCCATAGTGGTAAAGAATGTAGCGGGAGGGAACCCTGCAATTGAGGTAGGGGTAGCATCGGGTATCTCGTCTCCTGACGTTGTTGGTCTAGTCACGGGAGCATTCGCGTGATCACCACGTGGCGTACTTGGCTGGACCAGTCGAACCTCCACATCGTCGGTCAGCTTCACACTCGCGCCCTGAAAACACACTGGAACACCCTTTCTCCACTCGAAAAGAACATATGTGTGAGAAGTCTCTGGGTTCACTTTAACGTCCACTATGAATCCCTGCTGGTCAGGTGCCAACGCTGCCATGGCCTGGCAGATCTGTTCTTCTGCCCAGGTGCCTGCAGGAATGTCCATTACTACACTCAAAGCTAACTGGCCATTTTGTGCTTTACACAACTCTGCTGCTTCTTCTGGATCCCTATTTAACCCTTTAAATGCTGTTTTTCCAGAGACTGAATCCCAGAAACGAGCCCCCACGTGTAGCGCTCACTCCCGGAGGAGCCGCTGAAAATGAACCACGGGTCAGTCTCTCCGCACTAGGGAATAAATATACTCCAGCACCGTTGTGGATTTTATAAATTATATAGTTTACTAAAGTAAAAGGCATATAATGAGACACGGTGTTCGCAGATATATTTACAGTATTTCGTTCGCGGTAAACGCGCAGCGGAAAAAGAAATGCGAGACTTCGTATTTCTGAAAAAATGCGCCGACCGAACAGAAAAGTACAATGCTTCGTAATTACGAGAAACGCACAGCGGAAAGAGAATACAATATTTCGTAATTCGAGAAATGCGCAGCGGAAAACAAAATAAGATGCAAATCTTTGCCCCTTTTTCGGATACTAGGGAGTGAGTCCCGAACAGGTTAATTCCCGAACTGTGAGTGTATGTGTGTGTTATGGTACCCGGGTACTATTCAACTGGCCAGTGAATTATTTAAAGTGATGTCTTCGACTAGTCAAGTTGGGGCCCTGTGGGTTTTAGAGACAAACAGCGAGGAAGATGGCCGCTTGACTGGTGAGCTCCGCTGAGCGCGCTACATATACCCCTATTCCGCTACACATACGCACCCATGGGTAAAGCCAGGAAACCCCCACACACTCCAGGCCCCCCAGAGACCATTGGGAATCAGCAAACTGGATCCATCAGGCCGTTTTTAGCTCCTCTTCTGACCGCTGAAAACGCTGACCCGGAATCCAAGATGGCCGCCGCCTCATGCTCCTCAGTCTCCAGCTCTCCAACACATTCGGTGAGTGCCTGGGACCCCCCAAATGACCTTCGCCAGCTTTTACAATACCTCCCCAGTAAAGAGGACTTAGCCATGGCCACCACTGAATTGGGAGCTTCTCTCCTCTCAGAAATCCGCGCGCTGCGCACTGATCTTGGCGGCATTCAAACCAGGCTGCAGCACGTGGAGGTGACGCAGGAACAACAGTCTGCCACATTAGTGGCCCACTCCGCTGCAATCACCACACAGCGCTCAGCCCTACAAATGATGGCGCGTCATTTGGAAGATGTGGAGAACAGGAATCGCCGGAATAATATCAGGGTACGTGGTCTCCCGGAGATAGAGAATACACAGGAGGAATTAAAAAGCACGCTTATCGCTTTGTTTAATGATGTCCTGGGAAGGGATCCCGACACAGTTATTGACCTGGAACGTTATCACAGGGCACTGAGACCGAAGGGCCCACCTGACGCCCCCCACGTGATGTGATCTGCTGCCTTCTGCGCTACCCGCTGAAAGACTCCATACTGGCAGCGGCCCGAGGCTCTCGCACCATCGATTTCGCGGGGGCTAAGATCTCACTATTCCAAGACCTCTCGCCTGCTACATTGCAGTCCAGAAGAATGCTACGTCCGCTCACGGCTGCCTTGCAGGACATGAAAATTCAATATAAGTGGCTCTTTCCCTTTGGCCTCCAAATCCGCACGCCATCGGGACCTCTTAGCCTCCGTAGCGAATTGGATCTCCCACTGTTCCTGGAGGAACTCTCACTTCCACCGGACACACTCCCGGCTTGGCCAGACCTGGCACTGCTGTACATGCCGCCAGAACAGGCTCCGCAACGTCCGCGACGATCCCGCCGCAGACGCCGTTCCTCCTCCTCGCAAGCACGGGTGACCTGAACTGGACTCCACCGGTCTCGCCTGGGTTGCATTGGGCCCCCCGGACCTCCCCCGACACTGTGGAAGCTACCTCCAACTGGCACCGGTGCCTCTCCGACCTGAAGACCTTGACAATGACGACGTCAGTATCCTTTTTATATGCTCCTTGCCCTGCGAGACCCCCCTTTTCTCTGGGTCCCCCGACCTGAGGCGGGCCTGACGGCCTAAGCTTCTTCTCAGGATAATTTATGTGACACAATTGGAGGCAAGGCTCCTACTCGGCCCTGAACTTCCGACGGCCTGCTCATATTGTTTAAGGTCTGAAACACTACAAGTTTCTATGCACCTCAGGGGCGGCGTGAATGAGCTGTTCTCTTTTTCTTTCTCTTTTTCCTGGAGTACACCCGTGTACTTATCTGTTCTGGGGCTGCGCGTTCAGCGTCTCCTATGTGATTTTTGATTTTTCTTATTGAATTTTTTGGAAATTTATTATTTATTACATTTCGCTGTCTTTTTAATAGCCGTTGCTAAAATTACATTCAGCATTTACCGTTATATTATTTGACCTTCACTGTCGATTGTCCCGTGCTGGGTAACCCCCCACGAGTCAGTGCCTCCACAGAGTGATTGGCGGTGTCCGCACCCCCCTCTGTGGCCTGGGACTCTCCCGCGCTCACTCAGTGACGCGGTGAACTGTCCTATTAGGCACGTGCTCCCTGTGTATATATTTGTACCATTGTAATTGGTTGTTCGTTCCTACCCCCCTGTACCTGGTCTGCCCTATTGGGCGCTTCCCCATACCCCCCCTCCCAGGTCTCCTTGCATCAATAACCTCCGCACCAATCTGATATGGCCACCGTCCCCCGCACTCTTAAAGTTCTCTCCATAAATGCGAAAGGCCTGAACATCCCCGAAAAGCGCCATGCGGCCCTCAGGGAATTCACTTCATTTCACGCGGATGTAGTATTAGTGCAGGAAACCCACTTTTCGCATGCCCGACCTCCCTCATTTAAAAACCACAAATACCCTATTGGTTACTTCAGTAATGCCACTGCTGGTAAAGTTTGCGGAACTGCCGTGTTGTTTTCTCGCTCCACCCCGCTTAGCAACCCGACCTCTTTATTAGATCCGGCCGGTCGCTATACGTTTGTGAAGGGCCAAATTGGTGCGCAATGGTACACTTTTGTTTCCATATATCTCCCGAATCGGCAGCAACACTCCGCCATTCGCTCTATATTTCGTCAACTTCAGGACTTCCAGGAGGGTATCTTGGTGGTAGGAGGTGACCTCAACCTGCCGCTCGACGCTCGCCTAGACACTTCTAGAGGCGTCACTAGCACCCCACAAACCGTCCTCCGCCGCACCCGAACGGCACTACACTCCCTGAGACTGATGGACTGCTGGCGCTCGCTCTTCCCCTCCGCACGAGATTATACATATTATAGTGCACCGCATCAGCTCTACACACGCCTCGATTATATTTTCCTCCCCTTCGGTAGTATGCATCTCCTGGAATCTGCCACCATCGGTCCCATGACCTGGTCAGATCACTGCCCGGTCCTGATCACGCTCTCCTCACCCCTAGCCCGACCAAGGGAGAAACTTTGGCGCCTCAATGAATCCCTGCTCACTGACCCCCAGATTAAAGAAGGCCTCCAGGACGCGCTACAGAATTACTTTAGGGAAAATGACACACCTGACTGCTCCCCGCAGATTATTTGGGAAACTCATAAGGCCGTCATTAGGGGATACCTAATACAGCAGGGCGCGCGTCGTAAGAGAGAACGCACTGCGGAGCAGGAGTCCCTTTGCAGCGCATAGCGTCCCTGGAACGTTCCCATAAACTGCACTTCGACGATGACACTTACGCTGAATTATTAGACCTGAGGTCGCAGCTCCGTTCTCTTTTTAATAACAGGGCTCAGAAGGCCTTCCTGACAGTACGCAAAACCTTCCATGAACATGGAAATAAATGCGGTAGGCTTTTGGCCAACGCCCTCCGAACCCACCGACAGGCATTATATGTCACCCACCTTCGCACACCACAGGGACCTACCGTTACCCTCCCGAAAGATATGCTTGGCCTCTTCCATGACTATTACACTAAGCTATATGGCCTCCCCACGGCTCCCGATCAGACGGCCCCGGACACCACCCAGCGCTTCCTTCGCACCCATTTACGCTCAAAACTGACGCCACACATGAGGTCCTCTATAGAGGGCCCAATCACTGCGGAAGAACTGCATGAAGCGATCAAGCGAACACCAGTGGGTAAGACCCCAGGCCCTGATGGCTTTACCCTTAAGTATTATAAAACCTGCGAAAAACTCCTCTCCCGCGCTTGGCTGGCTTCTTTTAATGGCCTGACTGAACCTGCAGCACATCTGACACCACAATCACTCTCTGCCACTATCACACTGATCCCTAAACCAGACAAGGATCATGCCCTGTGCGCCAACTACAGACCAATCTCCCTTCTGAATCAGGACGTAAAACTTTTTGCTAAGGTCCTTGCCCTGCGCCTTGCTAACCATATGAGACATCTGATCCACCCTGACCAGACGGGCTTCATCCGGGGAGGGAGGGACGAGATAATACTACGCTGGCTATCAACCTGATTCACGCTGCCCAGAGACCTGGTGCCGGCCCGACCTTGCTCCTCTCCACCGACGCTGAGAAGGCGTTTGACAGGGTACACTGGCCTTTCTTATTTCAGACCTTGCATCATATGGGGTTTGGCCCCAAAGCCCTACGCTGGATAACCGCCCTATATGACTCACCCACCGCTCGCATCAACTTGAATGGCACCTTGTCTCCCCCCTTTAACATCAAAAATGGCACTCGCCAGGGTTGCCCCCTCTCCCCTCTTTTATTTGCATTATCCCTGGAACCCCTCCTTCAAGCTATCAGGGCTAACCCCTCCATTCATGGTGTGGGTGTTGGGCGCCACACTCATAAGGTGGCGGCATATGCAGATGATCTGCTATTTTTTGTGCAGCAGCCCCAGATTTCTTTACCCTCACTCATTGAACTACTACACGAATATGGCTCGCTCAGTAATTATAAAATTAATATGTCAAAATCGGAAATTTTGAATATCTCAATACCTGCCCCCCTCAGCACACATATTCAATCCACATTCCCCTTTCGATGGTGTACCTCGTCTCTTAAATATCTCGGAGTCCACCTCACCCCAGCGGTATCAAACCTTTATGTCACGAACTTTGTCCCTTTGCTTCGGGTCCTGGAAAAAGATCTCACTCGATGGGCCATCCCACATATCACATGGTTTGGGCGCATAAATGTCCTTAAAATGAATGTTCTCCCAAGAGTCCTTTACTTATTGCAAACTTTGCCGGTACATGTCCCAACTGCCTTCTTCCGATCCTTGCAATCTCTTTTTATTAGATATGTCTGGGGCGGGCGTAAACCAAGACTGAGGGTGGCGCTGCTGACGGCTCCTCGCTCTCGTGGGGGCTGGCTCTGCCGCATCTGCAGCGCTACTATCAGGCTGTTCACCTTCTGCGGCTGGTGGAGTGGAGCTTGGGTGCCTCTGGTAAACAATGGGTGGCGTTGGAACATGAGTTGGTAGGGCGCTCGCTCACCTCCCTCCCTTGGCTTATAGGCACCACTGCCCTTACTGATATCCCCACACACCCGACAGTTTCAGTCACAATGGCCATCTGGCGGCGGCTGCAGAGGTCCACACGTTTGGCCCCCTGGCCTTCACCACTCCTGCCGCTCAACCATTTACCGCCTTCTCGCCACGACTGCTACCTCTCCCTGACGCGGCTTTGACGCAGACCCCCTTACCTGGCCTCTACATAGATGGTGACCGACCTAAAGCCCCAAAGGACATCCCACTGGCCCACCCTGACTCCTTCCTTACGACATTTCACATGCACTGTCTCATTACATATCTCCGCTCCTTGGCTCCTTTAGACAAATACACTCGCCCACTGACCGCATTTGAGCAAATGATTACCCGTAGGACCCTTCCCCAACATGGCATTTCGACCATGTATGGTGTCCTGCAAAACCTTTCCCCCACCACGCCCCTGTATGTGGCGAAATGGGAATCGGACCTTCACCAGACATTCACAGAGGAAGAATGGGACCAAATGTTTGCGCTCAGTACCCGGTGCTCTATTGCTACTCGCACACAAGAAACGGCTTATAAGCTGCTGTCGCGTTGGTATAGGGCGCCCATCACTATTGCCACATATTCGGACACAGCAGATGCTTCCTGCTGGAGATGTGGATCGCAACGAGCAGATCTACTGCATATATGGTGGTCCTGCCCAGTGTTGCAACCCTTCTGGACACTGGTTCATGATGCCATTAGCAGGGTCTCTGACACTCCACCCTCCTTTACACCAGCAGCAATGCTGCTCCACCACACACCGCTACCTGTGGACACTTACAGAAACACTCTTGACATTCGTCTGCTGAATGCCGCCAAAGCGGTGATACCTAGACACTGGAAGTCCGCGATAGCCCCAACATTTCGGGAATGGTTGGATGAGGTCCAGCATACCAGAGATGTGGAGGATCTGCTGCATCAATCCTCTGGCACCACCGCCAAACATCTGCGGCGCTGGTACTACTGGTCTACACCAGCAAGCACACCACCCTAAACCCCAGTGGACCACTCTTGATGGCAACTAAATAACAAAAGAAAGACCGCTTCCTTAATACCCCCCTTCCTATCACACTCCCTCTGTCACAGGCCCTACTTCCCTCATCCCTCCCTTTTTTATTTTTCTGTTTCTGTTTAAATTGATATTTTAAATTGGTATTTTATATGTTTACATGACCATAAGCCGTCAGGAGGAACGCAGTATTGCAACCTGCGTGTCTACTATCAGATGCATATGTCACAAATACTACATAGCTGCCTGATTATGTTGTAATGCACTTAATGTCCTGTAAAATACGTATGTAAAAATAATAAAACTTTATTACAATAGAGACAAACAGCAGCGTGCTTTCTTGCTTTATAAACCGGCCTTGGAGGCCTCTCACCCATCTGCTCGAAGACCAAGGCTCCCCTGACCCAGGACGTCTCGACTCTCTGCTCAATGCTTCGCTGGGATACTGGTTACTGGATCCGTTGTCTGGCTCTCTCTGCTCCAACCGTGACTTGTCCAGTTACCGCCTGCTCTCCCATCCGATGGACCTGCGGTACTCCTCACTCAAGGATCCTCTGGCTTCCTTGATGGCAGCTTGGGTAATGTCTGTAGATCACTGGGTCTCCTTCTTACAAGACTGGGTAACCCCTCTTGGAATCCTGGTAGGCCGCACCTGCACTCCGGCCTAGTCACTGTTCCACTCTGCAGCACTGCGTCCTCTCTCTATCACTCCCTGGTGCATTCTCCCAGCTATCTCTGTCCTCAGACCTTACAGCTTGATGTAGACAGATCTCTGCAGGGTCACTGTCCCGATCCCCAGCACCAGCGAGGTAGCCCCTGCGCTCTGGCCTGGTCACAATCCTGAACAGCCCTGCCTGCTTCTTTCTCCTTCCAGCTCCCAGCTCACTCTGAGCATGCTTTCCATGAGGCTCAGGATGTACAGCGTCTCTGTCCCACCCACTTCCTGTGTCTGTTGCAAAGCACGCCGGGAAACGTAGTACCAATATCTTCTGTGTTTGTCCAGCATGCTTACCATGGTCTCTGTCTCCCTCTGGTGGCCATTTCAAATAAATGCAGCAGAACAGTCTTTTTAAACACAGCGCTACAGATGATATAAGTGAATATCCATACTAAAATATCTAGTGAACCACCAATTATAATAATAATACATATTCATAAAATACTAATACAATGCGAGCACAACACTAAAAGGGCAGCAAGCATTCTATCCATCCGTTTTTAATGCTGCAGTTTCAAAACAACTGGGATTCAACGGTTGCTGATGCCTGACATAGATGAATCTGATGTCATGCTTGTGATATTACTATTCTATGAACATTAGGATTGTCTATACAAATACAACATACCAGACAGGTTGCATGGCTTTTCCACCATCAAAATACTTTAAGTTGAGCTTCCTAATGGTGACAATGCTGATGTTGCAAAGTTTATGCTGGCTGTGTTGGCCTTTAGGCAGATATAACTATGAGCACACTCCAACAAAGGTGGACCACTAATCACAGTATATACATTGACAACCACAAACATTGACAATTCAAATTCCAACCAAGCTAATAACATCTCCAGCTGTTACCTAAATGACACAAGCCACTATTCCAAACTAGTCACACACATTGCTTGCATTCAATCTCTATGAGCACTATGGACCCAAGCAGGCGATACAAGCAACGGCGTGCTACACCACTGCCGGTATTGGTCAGTGGTTCCCAAATATTCCAACTTGAGTCACTAATACTGTAGCTTGGTTGGAATAGAGCCATTAACAGCGAGCTGTTAACCGATAAAAGCTTGCAAAGAATTTGTCCTCGTTTGGAATTTGGCTCATTGTCGCTTGTATCAGAAGCTGCCATATTTAGCCTTGCATTGCCTACATATCAGTCGTACTTTTAGAAATATATTTCACAGCTCGTATCCCCTTCCCTACAAAGATCGACTAAACGAGATCTGCAAGGCACCTGCTGATATTGAGTATAGTCAATATGGTGTTCCACTGGAGCAATGCAAAAGAACGTAATTTATTGCAAAAGCAATTTGTTTACAATTGGGCCCCAGAACATACCCCTAACATTTTAGCACCATGGGCATGGTACCAGATGTTCTAACATTCTTTAAAACCAGCTGGGAATATTTGTTCCCAGCTGGTCCAGCATGGCGTCCAATGCTGCAGTAGTTCCTTTTGGTCTGTATGCAGTTAGGTCTGCCAACAAATTGGTTATGCTAATAGTAAGGAATAAATATAGAATATTTCCAAATATTACTTACTGTACAACTCCTTAAAAATGAACAAAGAAAAAATTAGTTCCTGAAAGTGGTTTTCTGGAAAACCACTTGGTGAAGGGGTTGATCATAGAAATTGTTGATGGCAGTGCCAGTCAATCATGAGTACACAGAGTGGGTGTATACAACTAATATATGACCAGGCATACTATTGGTAGGCGAATGGGGACATGAAGACATTTAAACAGAACTGACTCTTTCTATACTTCACAACTGCCATAGACTTATAACAAGCTTGTAAAGCTTTTTTTAACTCTATGGCTTAATCCGTATATTTTACAATATATTTGCTGAAGATTATATCTTACATTATAATGAAAGAATTTTTGCTAAGTACTTGCCAAATTAAATTTTAAATATACATGTTGTTCTGCTAAAAGAAAATAAATAAAAAATGCATCACTAAAAATTTGGGCATTCGTTGAATTGTTCTAAAAATATTTCCCCAATGAATCCAGACAATGGAATGTAGATTGTATGAAACGTAACTGATAACGAATCAATACTACCACACAGAATGTGTGTAACTCCCTCTAATGTCTCTTGTTTACCAGTATTCTATGGATTTCCTCTTTTTATGCCTTCATGGAGATCTATTCAGTGATGATGGAAACGGGACATACATTTTTTTCTGATATTCTGCAGGAACATAAATCTTCATGATTTATTATAAACATTCTAGGTCACTAATCAAGAAACTTCATTTTGCTGCTTCTGTTGAGGTCACTAATGTGGACGCTGATAGATGTTGTGACACGGGCACTGCAAACTGATAAATGCTTACACTTTCTAATGCAAGTAATGTATTAAAGAGGAACTATTACTTCCACAGAAATCATACCATTGCATTCAACCTAAACAACTACCTAGAAGTCATACTATTTTTTAAACCGTTTTCTTTTAAATCAAATATAAAGATTAGATAAATGATGCCACACCTCTGTTCAATCAGGGCAAAAGAAGGCAAGTGAGTTTAACTCTATTGTCTCTTCCTTGCTACAAAGCCGAGTACCTCCTTTAGTCCACCTATACATCATGTATAGTCCTCCTCCTTCCTCCTCCTGCCACTAATTGCCAAAGAGGATGCTGTATTATACTGTTTTAAACAGAAGAAAAGCCATTATCCTCTATGACAGTGGTCCCCAACCTTGGTCCCCAGGGCCCACTAACAGGCCAGGTCTGCCAGATATCTGACGCACAGCACAGGTGATATGATTTGCTCCCCAGTGATTGCAAAATTGAGTCTGCATTTCCTCAAGGTAATCCTTTAAACCTGGCCTGTTAGTGGGCCCTGAGGACTAGGGTTGGTTACCAATGCTCTATGACAGTGGTTCCCAACCGCAGTCCTCAAGTACCCTTTACAGGCCAGATTTTGCAGATCACCTTGGGCTAAATGCAGACTGAATCCTGCAATCACTGAGCAGCAAATCATATCACCTGTGCTGTGCTTCACATTTCTGGAAAACCTGACGTGTCAGCTGGGACTTGAGGACCGCTGTTGGGAACCACTGATCTACGATGATGATGATTATGGGCAGGAGAAGGAGGTAATACATTGTTGTATACAAGATGACCCAAAAGAGGGACTTTGCCTATGTAGGAAGGAAGATACAAAGCAATTATGCTATTTTAAACAGGTCACTGACAACATTCATTTAATCTTTATTTTTGATTTTAAAGACCATAAAAAATAAAAAGGTTGGCTTTTTATGTGTTTAGATTTAGATATAGTTTTATGCTTAATGTAACCGTTTAATTTCTGGAAGTGACAGATCCTTTTTAATTGTGGAAATCATGGTGCTAGCAAATGAAAAATGCATATATAAAATAATGTAAATCATGGTGGACTGCAGCTGAATGACCATGTGGATGCAAGTTGCTTAATGTTTGTTTTCAGTCTTATTTAATCAACCCGATATCTACGTGTTTCATATTTCATGTCATTTTTACTTTCATCAATTTCTCAGTAATCGGGTCACTTTCTAAAGTACTATTGGACTAGTTATACATTCACAACTCCTCACCATTATCTATTTTCGCATTACTGAAATTTTAAACCTAACTGATTTTCTAAACCAGAGCAGGATTATACCACTTGCAGTCTGTTATAGAATAGCGTTTTTTTTTAATTGCTCCATATAAATCTCTAAGAATAGTCAATTATTCCAGATGCTAAAACACAGCAGTAATAACAATTCTCAGTTTCATGGATGGCATTAAAGAATGTTCCTGCCAAAAAAAACACTGTTATTGATGGAACACTACAACACTCTAATTAAATATCTTACATTTAAATAACATCAGTTTACTCAAATATCTGCAAAGGAAAATTATGCCGCTCCTCTTCATTTGATTCTAGATGTCTATTGGGGCAACATGGGAAAACATCCATTTGATTCCCCCCCCAAAAAAAGCTAAAACATTATAGTCAAAGCTAGTGCTTAGTTGTGTATTGGTTAAAATAATAATAATCCATTTGTTTGTTTCCCCATCCCTGACTGAATGCAATGTATACAAACATCTGATTATTTTAAGAAAATCCGATCTGAAGGCTTTATGTGGACAGTTGTGTAAATGTGCCCTGTCTCAGAGCAGTTTGCACATGCTCTTTCTGCAGCTTTAAGAGATTTCTGGTCTCCACATCTACTTGCAGTTTGGGCTTCTAAATCTGGTTAACAAGTACTCGATCCAAGAGCTCTAAATTGGGTCACAGCCTCAGGGGAGAGGTGTTTTCACAGCATGCTCTCCTTTCCCTTGGTCTCTGAAGCCTGCAGATGCTGGTGAAGGAGAGACCAGGACATGTGAAGCACTGCAACTGGTTCTGACACAGAGCATGGAAGAGTTTTACCTCTCTGAGTAAGTTTTCTGGGATAGTATCACGAATACTGAAATGTTCCCAATGTAATGACTACAGCCTGAGGCTGTGTCTGTTACATACAGGGTTATCCAAAGAGATTCGAAAAGTCACCGCACGTTCGGTGACTTTTCGTTCTCTTCAATTCGGTTCCTTTTGCCGATTGCATTTCGGTGACCCTGCGGTGTATTCAGCAAACACCACAGGGTCCCCGAATTGCAGGGAAAAGCTGCCGCAAACCTGACGAAAACTAACCGAATGCACGCTGAAAACAAGCAAAAACATCTGGATTAACCTTTGAAAAAGACGAACAGGAGCCGAACAGGAGCCGAACATGAGCCGAATCACACAGAGCCGAAGCAGCTGTGACGTAGAGGAGGCAGTGAATAAATTAGAAAAACCATTTGTATGAATCTGGGAAAATGAAACGCTGTTTGCAAAGAAACTACTGAGCGAAAATGTCTGAAATTTTCACAGGAGGTCCAGGGAATGATAATAAAGAGGGCTGTTACAAAAAAAATAAGTAAACTGAAAAAAAAAAAAAAAAAATCGGACTTTTAATAAAAAAAAAAAAAATAATCAGAAAAATGCTTAAAGTATCCTAAAAAATCTATAAATAAAGAGACTTTTTGCTGCAGAATTTTATACTGAACGGTTTATTAGATATTGAATTAAAACGGGAATATTTTTAACATTGAAGCCTATGGGATTCTCCTGAATAAATTTGCCGAATGAAACCACCGAATGGCAGGGCATTAGGGGAACCTTTCACTGCTGGTTTGTGTTGTCTGAATAGCCGAAGCAGTGCTTCTCTATGGGGATTTCACTGCCCTCGAACAGGGACCGAACAGGCACCGTATGTGCAGGCAATTCGCCAGTATTTGGCGAATTGCCTGCTCTCTGGATAGCCGAATGGCCAGGAAAGGTAACCGAACACTGATTTTCAGCCTTCGGTTACCTTTCTCAAGCAATTCGGATCTCTTTGGATAACCCTGATAGTTAACATTTCCAATGATTGAACATTATTTGGGCTTGAGGCAGGTTGGCAAATCCTCCCAAGAGATTATAAAACCCTGACCTCGGTGATGAGAGGAATTCTTTAGCCAGCTGAAGTCCATTTAGTGCCCATGCTCCTCCTCTTCCTCCCCTCTGGAATCGACTGTGAACAGGGGCGGGTTGACAACTAATGGAGCCCCTAGAAAATAGTAGATTGTGGGGGCCCTTGTGCCACGGGGCCCCACTTTTTGTCTACAATTTTTTTCCACAACCTAACTAGGTAATAAATTATGTGAGTTCACAAAATATGATAATATCTTGCTTAAACCTGTAACAGCATCAGTGTATGTCATCGTGACATAAATGGTGTACATATATATAATCTTTATTAATTACAGTGTGGAGGCTTTTTATCTCACTTTTTGCCCATCACCACAATTGATAGAGGTTTTTATTATTGCTGAAGCCATTTGTACATCACAGCAATTCAAAGAACTGCATCACAGAGCTCCTGTGCTACATTCCCCACATGCAGCACAGAACTCTGGGTAAGATATGCAAATTACATCTGTCTCACTTTTTTGCATCCTGGGTCTGTTTTCACATAGAACCCTTCAATCAATGCCATGCCATACTAGATGTCTTTTTTTTAGCTGAGATCAGGTTTATGCAACTGATCAAAGCCACTCCTGGACAGCGCTGTTTTGTTTTTTTGGACCCTCATCAGCAGGAGCTAGGCATGACTATTTGCAGATTGATGCTTGGCCCGAGTTCTGTGCCGCATATGGGGAATGTAGCACATGAGCTCTGTGGTGTAGTTATTATTATTATTATTATTATTATTATTATTGTCGTCATCATTTATATAGCGCCAACAGTTTCTGCAGTGCTTTACAATAACCAAAGGGAACGGAATACATATAAACAGACATAGGATGGAAACAAGAGGTGTAGAGAGCCCTGCTCATAGGAGCTTACAGTCTAGAGGGATTGGAGTTGAGGAAGACGAGAGGAATTGCACTAGATAGCAGGATCATTAGTGCCAGTGGTTTGGGAATGGTGGGTCAATAGAAGCGGCTTCAATAAAGTGTGAGTAGGTGAGCAGAGGGATGAGTTGTATCGGTGATGCAGTACGCTAATCTGAAGAGATGGTTTTGAGGGATTTCTTGAAGGCCTGAAGGTCAGGGGAGAGTTTGATAGGGCGAGGCAAGTCATCCCACAGGACTGGTGCTGCCCTTGAGACGTCTTGGAGGCGAGAGTTGGCTGTGCGTGTGTAGACCGATGACAGGTGGAGATCACCTGCTGAGCGGAGTTGTCTACATGGGACGTGCTTGCGGAGTAACGAAGACATGTAGTGAGTGATTTGAACGTGAGCATCAGTATTTTAAACTGTATCCTGAAAAGTACAGGAAGCCAATGGAGGAAATGGCAGAGTGGGGAGGTACACGAGGTGCGTCTGTTGAGAAAAATAAGCCTGGCCCCTGCATTCATTACAGTTTGCAAAGGGGAGATACGGGAGTTAGGGAGGCCAATAAGGAGCAAGTTGCAGTAGTCAAGTTGTGAAATGACAAGAGCATGAACCAGCACTTTTGTGGTATCTTGTGTCAGAAAGGGGCGGACACGGGCAATGTTTTTGAGTTGAAAATAACAGGATTTGGTCACTGTCTGGATATGGGAAGAGAATGTTAGCTCACAGTCAAAAGTGACGCCAAGGCAGTGAGCTTGGGGTGTTGGGCTAATGGGTGTTCAATTTAGTCGTAGAGAGATAGGTGGTATTGCGTTATTCTTGGAGGGAGGAATGACAAGAATTTTAGTTTTTGCAAGATTGAGTTTAAGGAAGCGGGAAGCCATCCAATTTGAGACAGCGGAGAGACAGTCCATGACTCCATCCAGGAGACCCGGAGAGCGATCAGGGGAGGAGAGGTAAATTTGAGTGTCATCAGCGTATAGGTGGTACTGGAATCCAAAGGAGCTGATCAGTTTACCTAGGGAGGCAGTGTAGACTGAAAAAAGTAGAGGGCCCAGTTCTGAACCTTGGGGCCCCCCAACAGAGACAAGCTGCCGGGAGGAGGTACTTCCAGCGAATGAGACACTAAACGATCGTTGGGACAGGTAGGAAGCGAACCATGAAAGAACAGAACCTTGGAGGCCTATATCACTAAGTTTGAAGGAGGATTGAGTGGTCAACTGTATCAAAGGTGGCAGAGAGGTCAAGAAGGATCAGCAGTGAGTAGCCCCCATTGGATTTACCAGCTGCAAGGTCATTGGTCAGTTTTGCAAGAGCCGTTTCTGTTGAGTGCAGTGAGCGAAAGCCAGATTGCAGAGGGTCAAGGAGAGAGTGGGTGTTGAGGTAGTCAATCAGACGGTCATACACAAGCTTTTCGAGGAGTTTGGAGGAAAAAGGGAGCAGGGAAACGGGGCGGTAGTTGGAGGAAGCAGTCTGATCCAGAGATGGTTTTTTTAGGATTGGGAATACTGTGGCATGTTTGAGGGGAGCAGGAAAGACCCCAGAGGTTAAAGACAGTTTAAAGGTGTGGGTCAAGGATGATACAAGAGAAACAGAAAGTGTTTTGGCAAGATGTGAATTTCAGTGAGGTGCAAATGGCTTCTGCAATAATAAACTTTTTATATATATATATAATGGATAATATCCCAAACATAATTGCTTTAATTTTTGAATGTCATTGCGGCAAGATTTATGGTGAACTGCACTTAGCTAATGTACTGACACATTAATGTAATTTGCTTGTTGCAAAGCAACGCAAACATTTAATTCAGACTCGAACTTAGCTTTGCCGTCATTTAAAGATTTTCTGTTGTACTGAAAATGGTTGCACTTTGCAACCTTTAATAATGCCACCACTACGCACACACTAGATAAATATTACAGGTTTACTTTATAAAAAGACGTTTCTGAAAAACACTTTTTCGCTAGTTTATACAAAGCAGACATATTCCTGTAACACCTCCCAATATTTTCAAAATATATTCAGAGCAGAAATCCCTTTTTCAATATAGATGTGAACAGTAGCAGCGTGACAGCAATATTGTATCGCATAGATCTTTCAAGCAACACAGTGTGCAACTTTATTTTATTTTTCGTTGGCGTCTGTCACATTTATTAGATTATTCTAGCTATGAAACATCTCAACATCCACATAATGTCCTTCGCTAAATTGTTTGTGGCCTTGCTTGCGGGCTTTCAGAATAGCCAGGCATTTAATTAGAGACTAGGGTAAATATAATCTACAGAATTATTTTGTTGCAGAGCAATCATATTTTTTCAATAATGTCTTCTGGAGCCCGATTCTCAAATTTGGCAACAGTATCCAAGCAGTTGTCGTCTTAACGAGGACAATTACAGGGTTATCCAAAGAGATTCGAAAAGTCACCGCACGTTCGGTGACTTTTCGTTCTCTTCAATTCGGTTCCTTTTGCCGATTGCATTTCGGTGACCCTGCGGTGTATTCAGCAAAGAGCACAGGGCCCCCGAATTGCAGGGAAAAGCTGCCGAAAACCTGACGAACACTAACCGAATGCATGCTTAAAAACAAGCAAAAACATCTGGATTAACCTTCGAAAAAGCCGAACAGGAGCCGAACAGGAGCCGAACAGGAGCCGAACAGGAGCCGAATCACACAGAGCCGAAGCAGCTGTGACGTAAGGAAGCAGTGAATAAATTAGAAAAACCATTTGTATGAATCTGGGAAAAGAAACGCTGTTTGCAAAGAAACTACTGAGCGAAAATGTCTGAAATTTTCACAGGAGGTCCAGGGAATGATAATAAAGAGGGCTGTTACAAAAAAAAAAGTAAACTGAAAAAAAAAAAAAAAAAAAAAATCGGACTTTTTAACCACTTGAATGCTAAGGACGCGCTCAGCGCGTCCTCAGCATTCCCGCTGGTATGCGGAGGACGCGCTGAGCGCGTCCTCGCATTGGGGTCAGCGTTCGGCCGGGTACCGGCCGATCGCTGGCCCCTCCGGTGCGGGCTGACATCCTGGATGTCAGCCCGGCATCCGGAGCAGTGGCCGCCATTATTATGTTCATCGCGCCCCCGCGATGACACATAATTCAGGCGCCCCCCCCGCATGTGCGGAGGAGGCGCCTGAAAGGGAGGGGGGAGGTCCTTCGGACCTCTCTCCCTCCCGATCGGCGGCTCACAGGGGCTTAACCCAGGCATCATTTGGAAGGGCACAGCCTGCCCTTCCAAATGATGCCTGGCATTAACCCCTGGGGAGCTGGATCGCAAATCGGCGCTGAAAAGCGCCGATTTGCGATCCTTCCCGGGAGCTGGCCGACATCTTGGATGTCGGCCAAGCTTCCGGGAACTCCCCCAGAGGACTGGCGTCATCGTGCGCAGCACGATGACGCCAGTCCTAGCATTACCCCTAACTGCCACGAAGTGTGGAGATAGGGAGTTCCAATGAACTCCCTATCTCCCGATCCGTGGCAGTTAGGGGTTAAATTTTGATATCGTTGGATCGGCCAGAGCATGGCCGTTCCAACGATACCAAACATGAAAGTAAAAAAAATTGTAAAAAAAAAAAAAAAAGAAAATAAAAATAAAAAAAATTAAAAAAAAAAATAATAAAAAAAAAATAAACACTTTTTTTTTTTTTTTTTTTGTTTTGTTAATGCAGCAATATTGTTCCCATTTCAATTATAATGTGAACAATGATGCTGCATTAACGATTTTTGTATGCGGTGCGTTTGTTAAAAATGGTGTCATTTTCCCCAAAAAAAAATGTAACGAGACCCCATCTCTAATTTTTTTAACAAGCGCACCCCATACAAAATATAACCGCAATTGCTCGCATGTTAAAATGTGGAAAAAAACACTTTACACGCTGTAAATTATTGAAAATACATATTTTATTGCATTTTTTGTTATAATATACAAACATGACATAACGTATACATATAATAATGACATATTATGAATCTACCGAGTCTGACGGAAAGAACGATATATAATATGTCGATGTCATATACTAAAATAAGCTTCAAAACACGTTTAAACATGATGCGCAAAACAGGTAAAAAATGACCTCAGCACAGGGCGGGAAAAGCCTCAGCAGCGAAAGGGTTAAAAAAAATAAAAAAATCTGAGAAAAATGCTTAAAGTATCCTAAAAAATCTATAAATAAAGAGACTTTTTGCTGCAAAATTTTATAATGAACGGTTATTAGATATTGAATTAAAACGGGAATATTTTAACATTGAAGTCTATGGGATTCTCCTGAATAAATTTGCTGAATGAAACCACCGAATGGCAGGGCATTAGGGGAACCTTTCACTGCTGGTTTGTGTTCTCTGAATAGCCGAAGCAGTGCATTTTCATGGGGATTTCACTGCCCTCGAACAGGAACCGAACAGGCACCGTATGTGCAGGCAATTCGCCTGGATTTGGCGAATTGCCTGCTCTCTGGATAGCCGAATGGCCAGGAAAGGTAACCGAACGCTGATTTTCAGCATTCGGTTACCTTTCTCAAGCAATTCGGATCTCTTTGGATAACCCTGTAAGTCTTTCCATACAGGCCACACATTGTACATTCTAAGCATGCAGAGTACCATACCTTTGTACCATAACATAAATTAATGAGTATGTTAATATACGCTTGTTTGTTTTTCACGTGAAGACTTTAAGATTTTATTTTATTTTTATTCTTAGCTTATGTGAAAAGTTACAGCATAATAATTAACTTAAGGTACAACGCCCTGGTTCCATATCCTACATGTGTTTCTCATTTAGTAGAATTGACAGAGATTAAATGGAATAGGAATGTTCAAATAACCTTAGGATGTGTATTGTTATCAGGAAAAGATCCATCAACAGTACATCCTCTACACAACCCATTTTCAAATCACACAAGTTTTGGCTTTGCTTGTTGGCGGCAATGGGTTAAAAGGCCTTTTTGTCGCAATGGATCTCCCCCACGCCTTCTTCATTTTACATGGTATATGACAGGATTTACTCTACAATCCTTAATGATTGGAAGGAGGCTTCTCTACACCAAGAAGATAAAACTAAGACATTTTTCTTAACTGGTCTCCCCTTATGGGTCCTTCCAGTTGCTGCTCAGACTTTGCTGAAGAATACCTTCCTTAATTCTCTTTGGTGTGCCATGCAAATGCTGCAAGGAACCCTCCAATACCCTCTGTTTCCTCTGACCTCAGTCTTGCTAAGTTCTTAGCTGCTTAGTCATGCACTTCAATACTGTGGTCATGTTTTTGTTTTTTCTTTTGTATTTTGCCTCTACATTCGTACTTGGCAGGCTTGGCTAGCCTCTTTACATGGTAGCCTTTCAGCAATCTTGGTTCTGTGGCACCCATTTGACCTAAATTGTAGGTGCTTTTGATTTGAGGAAAAAGCTTTTTATTGTTCTTGATATGATATGATATGTTGATTTATACATTACTGTGTTTGTTCTGTACCTGATCCATTAATAAACAAATTAACCCTCCCCCCCAAAAAAAAAACAAATAGGTGTTACACCCAATGGATCTTATATATTGTACCTTCACTATAAATATTTTCAATATAGGGAATATTTTCTCTTAATACATTCTCAACGTCACTGTCAAGAGACAGAAATAGTGGTTCCCGTAATAAAAAATTAAAACAATCTAAATTCTATAATTCTCCAACTAATCATCAATCTGACCTGATGTGAGTTGGATAATTATATAATTTAGGTCCGATTAATGATGAGTTGGATAACTATATAATTTAGATTATTTAAATTTTTAAACCGAAAGCAAATGAAATTTGATTAGAACAAACTCGATATCAGGCACCTAATGGTGCCTTTCAAGACCCAAGTTATCCTGATTTTGGGGTGAAGAGGTTAATACACCTTACATAGCTAAACAGCTTTGAATTTCGGTACAAGTACTGATCGTATATTGCATAACCTTCTGTTTCAAATTATATATATATATATATTTCAACCACCGGTTCCTGCACTCAGAAAACAGAAGTCCCTTGCCCGGTAAAAAAGTTTGACGTTTCAGTCCGCTATCCGCGGACTTTCATCAGCATTTCATTTCATCAGTGTTTTGGAGATCTTTTGGACAATAGTGCATCTAAATATACCGACTGAGGAAGGCTGTTAATGCCGAAACGCGTCTCGGTAACGCATCTGTCCATTTTTTTTAATATGCAATTAATTTTTTAATATACAATAAATTCTATATGGTTTATATTCTATTGACTACTCTCCTTGGATATACACTTGCCACCGCTTGGAAGCTCCTGATATTTGGCCCTCAGACGGTTGGGAAGAGGTTCTGGGTATCCACCATAGTGTACCTGATGCTGTATTGAGTGAGCCTGTGTGGAAGAGGCTCCATATTTGGTGAGTTCAATACATTACCACCCCTTTCATTTTTAATACGGTAATATACTATGGGAGCGCTGTCCATTATTTTATTGTAGCCATCGCAATCAGAGTTGAAGACTTAAGAAGGGATACGCCACCCTCTATATGGCTGGAAGCTCCTAAACCTAGAGCCAGGGATTTTTTTGGGCTCTTATAAATGTGAGTTTCCATATTCCCACGAGTGATTTATCTGCCATAATTAATTGGGATTTTCTGCACGATTATTTTTCATTTTTTTCTCTCCCCTTGAATTCTCCTTTTTTTCCTCTCACTTTTTTTTCCTTTCTGGCTACCCTCCCCATTATTGAGAGACAGCAAGAGATATACAGACCAAGAAAGGAGGACTACATTTGTGCATCGCTTGAACATAAAGAAGATTAAGTAAATCTTAAGATTTTTTTTTTTCCAACGGTATTCCTACCGTTGTATTGGATATCACTGAATTTGCACATTCGGACACTGTTGCACTTTATAGACTCTCTTATACCCATTGCACTGCTGGAATTCTTTACATTGTTGCACTTTACTGTGTTCTATGGCACATTGCACTTTTATATGTGTACATTGATTGAATATTTGTCACTTTAAGATTGAAGCACTATATGTTCGATACACTTCTTTGTTGAAGTCTACCTTTAAATCTATTTTGATGCGCTACAAAGGTTCTATTTATAATTTCCTTTCATCAGCATATACCTGGTATATCCTGATGAAAGTCGGCAGATAGCGGACTGAAACGTCAAACTTTTTTACTTAATAAACGGAACTTGTAGAGGCCCAGAGTGCCACCAGCGTTTCCTTGAAATAGAGCAATATATTATAACTACATCACATCACATTACATTTGTAATTTGTACAGTGATGTGTGTATGTGTATATATATATGTGTGTATATATATATATATACACTATGGTCCCAGCAACTCCCTTCTTGTAAGTCCGTGCAGGCTTTGCATGCTAACAATCATGGTGCTTGTCCATGAAAAAGTAGTATATCAATCCTGGTAGGTACCGCACACGTGCTTAAAAACAATACATTTTATTGGTTCAGTTTAAAAATGATCTGACGTTTCGGTCCATATACGAGCCATTTTTAAACCTTGAAAATGGCTCGTATATGTGCCGAAACATCAGATCATATTTAAACTGAACCAATAAAATTTATTGTTTATATGAACGTGTGTGGTCCCTACCAGGATTGATATATATATATATATATATTATTTTTTTATTTTATTTATTATTAAAGCAATTTTATCTATTTTGACCCATTTGAATTTTATACAAAGGGATGGCAGTGATGACCTTACTGGAAAGTTGCATAATTTATCAGGTAGTTGTAGATTCTATATTGTGTATGCACTGGTGGTTTTGCCAATATAGGTTATAGAATGATCCAATCGAGTTTGACATTCAGTCTTTGGTTGACATAGTTACTTGAACATTTGAAAAGGATCCAGCAGAGTATGATTTAAAATTCTCTGTAATTCCTCTGATGCTTACAGATTTATTGTTCCCAGTCATTTCTTTGCGTCTGTTAGCCACCATGTTACTAATGGACTAAATGCTTTTATATTTGGGCTATTATGCTCCCGGGTCATGCACAAAATATATATTTTTTTCATTCCAGCAAATTATAACTTTTTCAAATAATAATAAATTTTTCAATGAAGCTACTAACTGCTTCAATTTTTTCCTGATGATGTACAGATTGTTCTACGGGGTCAAAAACATTCAGGAAAACAAGCTATGAATCCTCTTGCACCCTGTTTACCTCTGTGTGCCCTACACTGACCCGGTCACATTGTGATCACTCTTCTGTCTCCTTCTTGGGAGGCTTTAAAGTAGAGAAGGTCAGAAAAGCGTCTGTGGAAAGAATGACTAATTTAGTTTATAAGCAGTGCATCTATTCCTTTCCCTGTTACGCGGCTGTGTTTTTTTCTTTATTTCTTATAGCAATAGAGATGAACACAGCATATTGAAAGAGATTTTTAAATATTAATCTGACATTGAAGTCTCAGAAATGCGTGGCGATTCACATCAAGCTGTTTCAAGCAGAAGACAGACAAACGATATAAAAAACTCAAAGTTCCTGTGTGTGAATATAATTTCAATACATTTTAATTAAAGATAAATATTCAGTAAAGCACATTCCCTCTTGATCATTCTGCCTACCATGTCCATATTGATTACTCTGTCTTGCAGACAACTGTCAGGGAAATGTAAGGCCATTAAACCATATAACTGCACCCTCAAGGCCTGCAGAATAACCTCACCATGTTGTTCATCCTCCCGGACTAGTTTGGATTGGCTGATATTATTGAATATGAAGGATATTTCAAGGATAGCAGCTGAGGACCTTTCTGTCATCCTGGTTTATACAAAAGAAGGGGCGGCCAGTCTTAGGAATGTATAAACCATTTGCTTAATGAAGTTGTTCATTAAGAGCATGCAATATCAAGGACAGAATTTATATTTAGCATGGAACAAAGAAGCTTAGACATGGAACCACATGATGCCTTCAGTAATGATTACAGAGATATCAACCCTTGATAATGGTGAAAGAGAGCTGTTATTATAAATCCAGTGCAGAAACCTATAGAGGGGCACGAAAGGAAATCATTTACTGCACCAGCCAAGTTTCCTACGACCCAGGGTCACCAGCCCTGAAGTGGATAACAAAAGAGCAAGAAGGACCAGCCACACGAAGCTTTGCATCTGTAGGAACTTTATTGAAGAAGTAGTCCCAATCCAACGAAACACTGCTGCTCCTTCGATATAGTTCCTGCTGTTGCAAAGTCTCTTGTGACAGGTCCTTCTTGGTCTTCTGTCATTATTATAAATCCATACCGGAAAGAAGGTCCAGATACTCCACATAGTTTCCTACAGCATAGGGTTATTTGAAAGTAAGGGATGCTTTGGACATAAACTGGCCTTCTTTAGTTCCAAATTACATATGCAAAACAACACAAATATACATACAGATAACCACAAACCATCAACGTAATACCTAACATATGTATTTATCTGATGACACATATGTAAGGTGTTATTTTGATGGTTTGTATTTAACTGGATGCATATGTAATTTGCTTTGCATTGTAATTTAGCCTGGAGGAACACCAGTTCATGGCCGAAATCTCACTGACTTTCTAATAAACCTATGATATGTCTAGTGCCTGGACCGTTTTCTTTCTTGTATGTATGGTTGGAGCCTGGGTATACTCTTGTCCCATGAGCACGCACCCAAGTGGCTATTCACAGCCATATCCCACTAGGAGTACATTCCTCATCTTTATTACCGCTGTATATTATTGGATATCCAGGCCTTGATGGATTAATTGTATTGATAAACATGTTAAAATATCTTCAGTCTACTTTCTGAAATAAACCCTGCTGTGAGTCAGGAAAACAGTATCCGGTAAGAATGGAAGTCAGGAATCACTAGAACATTTTATGTCATTTGGTTTAAGACGTGGCCTTATTTATGAATGAGCATATAAACTGCAAATAATTCTCTAATACATACTGTACTGGTGCAAAACTGATATTTTGTGCAACTGCTTTTCAGCTGCTCTGGTGGAAAATTGAGAAACTGGCTTCGCAAATTCTTATGGTTACTCTGACTACTGGTATATTGCCACCCACTGGTGTGATTGGTCAGGTAGCATCATGCGATACATTGAACAATCAACCGTTTTTATATTTAGAATAGGGATGTTGAAACATCAAATTACAACATATTTTCCAAATATTGTTTCCATGTTAGGCTAGGGACAGATGAGCGCATTTTCTGCGGCCACCGTCAAAATGTACGTCGATGCGTGCGCACGCATTTTTTCACGGAATACGCTTAAGTGGTCAGACGACCACAGTCGCACAGTCGCAGGTACTCACCAACGCAATTCTAGGGAAATCCGGCTGTTTGAACGTTATGTAGGCCGCACACTAGCAGCGTCTGACGTCTCCTAATCACGCACACACGCTGCCATGCGGCCGCAGCGCACTCTGTACGTCTGTATCAGCGGTTTCACGTTCTGAGAAAAATGCGTTCATTTGCTGGTTGCGTGGTGTCGGCGCACTTTCGTACGCACGTACTGCGTATATTGGCCGTCATTGGCCGTTATGTGCTGCTACTGCCGCCGTGATTTAGTGCGCCTGCACGCGCGTTCCGACTGCCCCACTCTGACCCTAGCCTAAGTCATAATTTTCTGAGCATTTTTTAAAATTTGACCATATCTTATTAAAATCACATCACAGTACTGAGAACAGTTACACCTCATGATGCGGGCAGACGCTATGGTTCCTTTAAATGTGCATCAAACCTGAAACTTGTAGCTTACATTTTACACGTTACAAAATAATTTTTCAAATTAAATTGCATTTTAATAAAATAGCGGGGAAATTGTTCTTTTATGTAAAGTGTCTATTCACAAGCATCGGAATTTAACTCTGTTTTTGTACTTTTCATTTCAGCAAGTTCAATTTGTTGAAAAATTGGTGAGTTCACTATCGAATGTTCACCATATTTTGCAGAAAATGAAGTCGCTGAAGCAGTTATCAGACGTTTGCGAAAAGCACAGAATTATTCCGAATTTAACAGAAAAATAAAGAAGTCTCCTATTTTCCTAATAGGAGGTTAAATCAATAAAAATGTAGTATAAATGTATTGAAATAATAAAAAAGGTCCTTTAAAAAATAACAAAAGGATGTGTTAAGAAAAGTCTTTAAAACAATTTCGCACTGGGCAGGTGGTGCCCGACAGGAGGGCTCTAACGCCGGCTGGGCTGCTGTACTAGTACATCTCACTAGCTGGCTGCTGTGGCGGGCCCTTTTCAGCCCACCCACCCAGCGGATGCATGTTGTGCATCATTGGCTGCTGAGGGACGGCCTGAATAAGGCCGTCCTGCAGCAGCGAATGGCTCGCGGCATGCTCCAGCTAGTGGATGGGGCCAATAGAGGAGACTCATTGAGATCAACGGGGTGCACTAATATGCCCAGCAGCTTCAAGACCCACCCACCACAGGGACAGCATAGTATCCACTGCAGCAGAAAAGTGTTAAAAATAAATTTAAAGCAAAATTGTCTTTAAAAAAATACAAAAAATACTAAATTGTACTTAAAAGAAAATTAAAAAGGGTTTTGTAAATAAATGGCCTGAAAAAATGTAAAAATATATTACATGTATTACATTACAACCTACTAGATTCACCTGTTTAAACCTCTCCAATTTAAATCACCAAAATAAGGTCATTTTGCAGCAATTTGAGTGCAATGTGCCGTTCTGTGAATAGAAGAATAAATAGTGGGACAATTTCAATGCCGCCAAATGCTGCTGAATCGCACCGAATTGTGGTGATTTGCAGCGACGTGCACCGTATTTTGCTTTCAATTCGCCTGTATGTGGTGAATTAACAGCTTGTGAGTAGACAAATTGCCCTAAAATTGCACCGACGGTAAAATTCACTGTTCGATGCAATTCGGTGGCAAATTCGGACATTAGTGAATGACCCTCTAAGAATGTGGGATATATTATGTTTGTAATGCACTGATTCTACGTATGCTAAAGCATGCAACTGAAATAGGCCACAACAATATATTGCATATATATATAATCCTTTTAAGCATATTACATATGCACGTTTTGTTTAATTACAATCTCTAATCTTCTTAAATTATTCCTTTGATGTTACTATCCATATATCATGAGATGATTCTACATTTGTGTTCGCTTCTTCGCTTCAATCTTTACTCTCCCTTCTCTTTCTATCTTGCCCCTTTTCTTCCATTTAGCTCTTTGCAAGCTTTTTACAGAGATAGCCTTGTTAAATTGATATTTTTCTTCCATTTGACTTCAACACTAGCCCTGTTTTATGTCAGTGAAATGGCAAGCTAGTTGTCTCCTTCTTAAACTTTGCAGCACATATATTTCTAAACAAATCAATTGTCTGAATGGAAACATTTTTGCGGCTGAACACACTGCTGGTCAGGATTCGAGCTCTAGACAAGACGTGCTGATAACACACGCTTTGCTTATCACTCATCGCTCTCTTCCACCTGCCTTATCTGCAATGGCCAATGAAATTGTCTTTGTTGCTTTAACAACGTGAGCAACTTGACAGAGAGATGGGAAATTATGTGAAGCGCATCAATCTCAGTGCAGGAGATGTAAAGCAATAGAGCATAGGTTAGGCTATTATACATGAGAAGACAGGAACACAGTGACATCTGACCATGATCATTTCTGTGGGTTAAATGTTAAACTCCAAGACCAGATGGTGATATCTTTTGATTCAAAAATTGAATCTGCTTGACAGCTGCCATTTTCCATCTGCTCTACACCTTTGGAAATTCTTGCCAGATTTCTTGCTCTGAAATACAGTATACAGTGAGTTACTGTACCAGTGAACTTTTCTATCAATGTTTATCTTAAACCCCTGATATTCTCTGTTATTAAGGTGCTAGTAGTCACCAGGAGCTATTGCTTGGGTTTGCACCAGACCAGGATGTGTTGCAGCTACGTTGACATTTGTGCTCACCTAAACATACAGACAATGACGTTTTATCAAATTCTATCTATAAATACATTGTCACGGGATGGCCCAGCACCCTCAGCCAGGGGCGGCGCGCAGTGACAGTGGTGACATGGACACTTGGGTGTGGTGGCACGCACCCTGTTTTACCAGTATTTTTATTTAGATGTGATTATTGTGTGGTGTAATAAAGTGCTCCCCGTTGGTTATGGTGTAATGTTTTTTCCCTTTGTTTGCCTTGCTCGCCGCCATTTTCCGATTCTTGTGGCGCAGTTGGAATTTCGATTCGGAAAATGGCCGATCCGAACCATCCGGTTCGGATCGCAAAATGGCCGATTCGGACCATCCGGTCCGAATTGGCGACTCCCTGAAGGATGGTGGCCAATGGGTCCCGGGAGGGCGGGCAAGGAGTCCCATTGTATTCTAATTATAATGAGAAGTAATAAAAGTCTGTAATGTAAACAATAAAGGCAGATTCTGCAGTGCATTCAGCTTGGTCTGGTGTGGCTTTATTTCCACCGTATTTTCGGATCTGAGTGTCCCCCGCGGCCTCAGAATACGGTGCCCATCCGATCCGAATCGAGCGCGCTGACCCTGCATCGAGCATCAGGGCAGCGGCGCTGCATAAGAAGATTCGATCGGGGAAATTCAGAGATCCGAACCGAAGGGCGCGGCCGCGTACCGCGCTTCGGTATTGCGAGGGATTGCGGTGCGATCCGAATCCCTCGCCCATCCCGGCAGATCCGAAGATTCCTTCAGCCCTGGTCCGATCCGAAAAGTCGTTCACCGAGATCCGAAAAGTTACCCGCACCGCGATCGGAAACGTTTCCCGCAAGATCCGAAACGTTTCCCACATCGAACCGAAGATTCCTCCGCGGCTGGCAGATCCGATCTCCACGGACGTCCCACACCCGCAAGGTCAGTGAACCAGCTGCTCGGGACGCTGAGTGCCGTATGGCTCAGTGGTCGGGCTGGTTCTAGGCAGGGGTCCCCTCCACCGCCGCTAACCCTTCCCCAGGGTCACGCCAGGCCGCACGAGACGCCGAGTGCGCGTCACTCGGTAGTCGGGCCAGCGGTAAGCGAAGGGGTCACGCAGATTGAGCACACCCGCAGGCGGAACAACATCCCATTCCGTCATACTGGTGGCAGCGGTGGGATCGCTCTCTGCAGACCCCTAGGAGACCTACGCCATGGCGGTGTACACCCCCTACAACCGGGACACCCTGCGTGGGATGTTGGAGAACCGGGGAGGAACGCCGGGTAACAAGAAAAGGAAGACCTTGATCAAGGAGCTGACCAGGATGGATCAGGACGAGGCGACGACGCCCGTCCCCAGCCCTGTCCACGCAGAGGTGGAGGAAGGCGCTGACCTCAGAGAGGTGCGGCGTCGGATCGCACTGCTTGGAGATGCCCCGACGACAGAGGACCGATGTAAAGTGATTCGGGAGTTCTACCGGGAAGTGGAGCTGGAGAAGGAACGCCAGCACCAGCTGCGGTTGGCAGAGCTCCGCGGAGCAGAAACTGAGTACAATGACCCCGAACCCTACCCCGTGGAACCCTGGGTCGAGACTCACAGCTCGTCTGGAGCTTCACCCTGGGAACCCACAACCCCCAGTGACGACGCTTGCGGGACTCTCAGCTCGTCTGGAGCCTGTACTGAGGACATCACTCATCCCAGCGACCCTCGGATGGAGACTCACAGCCCGCCTGGAGCTGCATCTGAGGGCGCCACATTCCCCACTGAGGAGCGGTGCTCCTGCGCTGGCACCTACGCCGACGTGAAGGTCGTGCTGGCCAGAGAGCTGCAGGAGGGCCTGGAGCAGGACCAGAGGTCCACAGAGGAGCTGTGGTACGAGGCCCTGGACCATGAGCGGGACTGCCATGGGGTGGACATCCCTTCCGACGCCGACGTCTATCGGGAGCAGTACGCTGTGCGAGCAGCGTTCCTGCAGGACCGGGCCCCAGAAGAGTGGGAGGACGAGCTCTGGAGTCTGGTGCAGGAGGAGGTCGCACTGGACGCCGCGTACCGCGCGCTCCGGTGGCTAACTGCCTGCTCCGGCAGTACGTCCTTTGGGAGGCAGTTCCGTTGCAGGGCCTCGCTACGGAGGCACAGGACTGCTCCACGCGAGCATGGCCGCCGACCCCGATTTTGGAGAGGAGACCGAGGAACGGATGGAGGACATCCTGGAGCGACGGGAACTGGAGATCCCGTCAGACAGCAGGGACTCAGTGTTTGAGGAGCTGGAGTCCCTAGCTGAGCGAGAGTGGGAGCTCGAGGTGGCTTATCGGAGACTGTTGGACGGCGTTCCGCAGTCGAGCCTGAGCTCCCCGTGGTGGAACGGGTCGACGGAGGAAGTCGACAGTCCCCAGGTTTGGGACCTTTGGGAAGCCGAGGCGGACTCATGGGTGCCCGTGGGGGGGTCGTCTGAGGAAGTTACCCCCCTCACCCCGCAAGAGGACAGGGTGGCCGAGGCCACGGGTCCAGCGGGGGAGGAGACGGATGGTTCCCCCGGGATGGGTTGTGCGCAACCGTCAATTGCCCCGGGGGGTGAAGTGATCATCCTTCCCCAAGGAGATCTCCAACCGGCGGAAGAGCTGGCTACGGGGCAGAGTGCTGCTGGCCTCTGCCCATTGCCCAAAGTCTGCCAGGAGGGGCAGACCGATGGTTCCCCCGGGATGGGCTGTGCGCAACCCTTGGTTGTCCCGGGGGGTGAAGCAACCATCCTTCGCCAAGGAGTTCTCTCACCAGCAGAAGAGCTGGCTACGGGGCAGAGCGCCGCTGGCCTCTGCCCACTACTCAAAGTCTGCCCGGAGGAGCAGACGGATGGTTCCCCCGGGACGGGTTGCGCGCAACCATTGATTGCCCCGGGGTGAAGAAACCATCCTCCCGCAGGGAGATCCTCGCCCAGCTGACGAGCTGGCCACGGGGCAGAGCGCCGCTGGCCTCTGCCCATCCCTCTCAGTTTGCCTCGAGGGGCAGCGCGAGGATGACCCTGTACGACTGCCGCGGCAGCGGTCCAGTCCTCCGTCGGCGGCCAGGGAGAGCAGCCGGGGTTGACCTCGGTTGTCCTCCCGGTTGCCGTTTCCGTACCCGGCCAACCAGCAGAAGAGCTGACGCCAGGGCAGAGAGCCGCTGGCCTCTGCCCGCTCCGCCCGATTCGTCCCGAGGGGCAGAGCGTGGATGACCCTGGGCGACTGCCGTTGCATTCCGTGATTCTCCCTTCCAGCTGGCCGGAGGAGCAGCCAGGTTTGGCTCTTGTGGTTCCTTCGGTTGCCGTGTCTGTACCTGGCCCTCCAGTGGAAGAGCTGGCAACGGGGCAGAGCGCCGCTGGCCTCTGCCCATTTTTGCAACCTTTGGGCTCGAGAGCCCTACCCCGCCACGGTCCTGTCCCACGGCTGACCTGGGCACCTGGGGCGTGTGCAGTTAGCACCCGGGTTCCCCAGGTGAGTGACAATCCTGGGGGGGGCACCGGAGGCCCTCCGGCCCGGAGGCATGTCCTCTCGCCCAGCCGGGGACATCCTCAGGACATGGGGTCCCGACCAAGCTGGCACGGCCGCAAGGCCAAATGGAGAGGGCTGGTGACCCGGCCTCCCCAGACTGACTACGGGCCTGGGAGCACCGTCTTCCCCGGTATGACCCGGTGGGGTCAGACCAGGTGCGTCGAACTGGGGGAGGGGAGGAGTGTCACGGGATGGCCCAGCACCCTCAGCCAGGGGCGGCGCGCAGTGACAGTGGTGACATGGACACTTGGGTGTGGTGGCACGCACCCCGTTTTACCAGTATTTTTATTTAGATGTGATTATTGTGTGGTGTAATAAAGTGCTCCCCGTTGGTTATGGTGTAATGTTTTTTCCCTTTGTTTGCCTTGCTCGCCGCCATTTTCCGATTCTTGTGGCGCAGTTGGAATTTCGATTCGGAAAATGGCCGATCCGAACCATCCGGTTCGGATCGCAAAATGGCCGATTCGGACCATCCGGTCCGAATTGGCGACTCCCTGAAGGATGGTGGCCAATGGGTCCCGGGAGGGCGGGCAAGGAGTCCCATTGTATTCTAATTATAATGAGAAGTAATAAAAGTCTGTAATGTAAACAATAAAGGCAGATTCTGCAGTGCATTCAGCTTGGTCTGGTGTGGCTTTATTTCCACCGTATTTTCGGATCTGAGTGTCCCCGCGGCCTCAGAATACGGTGCCCATCCGATCCGAATCGAGCGCGCTGACCCTGCATCGAGCATCAGGGCAGCGGCGCTGCATAAGAAGATTCGATCGGGGAAATTCAGAGATCCGAACCGAAGGGCGCGGCCGCGTACCGCGCTTCGGTATTGCGAGGGATTGCGGTGCGATCCGAATCCCTCGCCCATCCCGGCAGATCCGAAGATTCCTTCAGCCCTGGTCCGATCCGAAAAGTCGTTCACCGAGATCCGAAAAGTTACCCGCACCGCGATCGGAAACGTTTCCCGCAAGATCCGAAACGTTTCCCACATCGAACCGAAGATTCCTCCGCGGCTGGCAGATCCGATCTCCACGGACGTCCCACACCCGCAAGGTCAGTGAATCAGCTGCTCGGGACGCTGAGTGCCGTATGGCTCAGTGGTCGGGCTGGTTCTAGGCAGGGGTCCCCTCCACCGCCCGCTAACCCTTCCCCAGGGTCACGCCAGGCCGCACGAGACGCCGAGTGCGCGTCACTCGGTAGTCGGGCCAGCGGTAAGCGAAGGGGTCACGCAGATTGAGCACACCCGCAGGCGGAACAACATCCCATTCCGTCATATACATTGACCCAGGGATTGTCATCCAACATAGAGTGCACTCTGTCCAAATCATCTAGAAAACTTTCAAAACACTGTGATAATTGGTCTTTATTCCTTCTCCAGTATCTAGACCTAAGGACATTAAAATTCCTTCCTTCCCTCCCTCCCTCCCCTTGAAGGAGAGGTACAGGGCACCTACCGGAGAAACATAAATAGCTTTTGTAAGAGAAACACCTTGACAGGTTTATGGACTCAGAATTAGCTAAAAATTAACTTTTATTGAAACTTCTAAAACCAGAAGCATTTGGTCATAAAGACACACAATTTTACAATGTGGACCAAAATAATGTGGTCAGAGTACTCTATCTAAAAGAAAAAATATATATACCCAAGTATTGCAAAAAATTGTTAGAGCTGTATTAGCTCAATAACTCAATTGGTAAGAGAGAGGATTAGGTATGTTATTTAATTTGCTCCTAAAGGGAGCACACAGCTCTCATCATTCATAAATTCTTCTGAACTAAAACCGAAGTTGGTATCGGGTGATAAGTATTCACACGATTATTATCTTTATAGAGAAATTGAGAGCTGAAGGCATTAGAAACTAAAGGCATTAGAAATATACAGCTCTTTGTAAATAAACAATTACGCCTATAGAAAAAATCTACTTGTGCAATAAATCTTCAATATCAAGTTGATGTTTTTGATTTTTTAACCCTTTCGCTGCTGAGCCTTTTCCCGCCTCTGTGCTGAGGTCATTTTTACCGGTTTCGCTCATCATGTTTAACCGCGTTTTGAAGCCTTATTTTAATATATGACCCAGACATATTATATATCGTTCTTTCCGGCAGACTGTGCAGATTCATAATATGTCATTATTATATGTATACGTTATGTCATGTCTGTATATTATAACAAAATATGCAATAAAATTTGAATTTTCAATAATTTACAATGTGTAAAGTGGTTTTTTTCACATTTTAAAATGCGATCGTTTGCGGTTATATTTTCTATGGGGTGCGCTTGTTAAAAAAATTAGAAATGAGGAATCGTTACTTTTTTTGGGGGGAAATTACGTGTTTTTTAGCAAACGCCCCCCATAGAAAAAATTGTTAGTGCAGCATCATTGTTCACATTATAATTGAAATGGGAACAATATTGTTGCACTAATAAATCTAAAAAAAAAAAAACTTTTTTTTTTTTTTAACCACTTCAATGCGGAGGATGCGCTCAGCGCGTCCTCCGCATTACCGCTGCTGTGCTGATCGCTGGCCCCCCCGGTGCGGGCTGACATCCTCGATGTCAGCCCGGCATCCGGAACCGCAGCCGCTGGAATTAGGTGTCATCGCGGCAGCGCGATGACACCTAATTCAGGCGTCCCCCCCGCATGTGCGGAGGTGGCGCCTGAAAGGGAGGGGGGGAGGTCCTTCGGACCTCTCTGCCTCCCGATCGGCAGCGTTGCGGGGGTTAACCCAGGCACCATTTGGAAGGGCACAGCCTGCCCTTCCAAATGGTGCCTGGCATTAACCCCTGGGGAGCTGAATCGCGAATCGGCGCTGAAAAGCGCCGGTTCGCGATCCTTTCCCGGAGCTGGCCGACATCTTGGATGTCGGCCAAGCCTCCGGGAACTCCCCCTGAGGACTGGCGTCATCGTGCGTAGCACGATGACGCCAGTCCTAGAGTTAACCCCTAACTGCCACCAACGGTGGAGATAGGGAGTTCCAATGAACTCCCTATCTCCCGATCCGTGGCAGCTAGGGGTTAATGTTTGGTATGGTTGGATCGGCCAGAGCATGGCCGTTCCAACGATACCAAACACGAATGTGAAAAAAGTTTTTAAAAAAAAATTAAAATTAAAATTAAAAATAAAAATATATTTAAAAATAAAATTATAAAAAAAAAAATAAACATTTTTTTTTCTTTTTTTTGGTTTGTTAGTGTAGCAATATTGTTCCCATTTCAATTATAATGTGAACAATGATGCTGCACTAACGATTTTTGTATGCGGTGCGTTTGTTAAAAATCGTGTAATTTTCCCCCAAAAAAAATGTAACGAGTCCCCATCTCTAATTTTTTTAACAAGCGCACCCCATACAAAATATAACCGCAATTGCTCGCATGTTAAAATGTGAAAAAAAACACTTTACACGTTGTAAATTATTGAAAATACATATTTTATTGCATTTTTTGTTATAATATACAGACATGACATAACGTATACATATAATAATGACATATTATGAATCTACCGAGTCTGGCGGAAAGAACGATATATAATATGTCTGGGTAATATACTAAAATAAGCCTTCAAAACACGTTTAAACATGATGAGCAAAACCGGTAAAAATGACCTCAGCACAGAGGCGGGAAAAGCCTCAGCAGCGAAAGGGTTAAATATTGTTTTTTTTTTTTTTTTTTTTTTTTTTACATTTTACATGGTCATGTTTGGTATCATTGGAACGGCCACGCTCTGGCCGTTCCAATGATAGTAAACATTAACCCCTAGCTATCATGGATCGGGAGATAGGGAGTTCATTGGAACCCCCTATCTCCACTTTAGGTGGCAGCAAGGGGTTAATTTGAAAACTGGCGCCATCGCGCTCTGCGCGATGACGCCAGTCATTAGGGGGATATCCCGGAAGCTTGGCCGACATCCAAGATGTCGGCCAGCTCCGGGAGGGGACCGCGATACGGCGCATGTTGGCGCCATATCGCGATCCAGCCCCCTAGGGGTTAAAGACAGCCGCCGCTTGGAAGGGCAGGCTGTGCCCTTCCAGGCGGTGCCTGCCTTTAACCGCTGGCATGCACGGATGGGGAGGGGGAGAGGTCCGAAGGACCTCCCCCCCCTCCCATTCAGGCACCTTCCCTGCAATGGCGGGGGGTGCCTGAAATAGACGTCATCGCGCATGCGCAATGACGCCTATCGTGCCCGCCGGGGTCCCGGAGGTTGGGCTGACATCGATGGGACAACGGGGGGCCGAGCGATCAGCCGGAATACCAGCTGATCGCTGGCTGCAAAGGGAGGACGCGCTCAGCGCGTCCTCCGCAGCCAAGTAGCAATGTGGTTGGACGCGCTCAGCGCGTCCACCGCATTGAAGGGGTTAACTGCTGTCTCCTAATTGCATGCTGGATAAATAAACAGTCACAGAAAGTCACACAAAATCAAAACAAAAGGTCTGGTAAGCCACGCTGCTAACTGTTTGTGTTTCTGATATTACTAAGAGGTCATTTAAATCCAACACTGTCTTCTCAATTCTCTCAAATGACCTCTTAGTAATATCAGAAACACAAACCGTTAACAGTGTGACTGTTAAAAAAAATCGAATTGCCCATCAGACTAAAGTGGTAGCCCAATCTACTTGTCCCTCATGATAATTTACTTGGCCTAAGGAGAAAAATTATTTCCAAAGAACCTCCCCCTTCCGCTTTCCGATTTCCCCCTGCAGGCACCCAGGGTGCCTGAAATTGACGTGACCGCTTACGATGATGACGTCATCGCAACAGCTGAGGCCCATAAAACCAGCACAGGCAGAGTGGGGGATATGTATCCAAACCCAGGAGCCAGGACAACATTTCAAGTCACCATGGCGACCTGGCACCTGAGTTTTGTCAAGTCCAGCATTAATGCTTGCCGCCCTTAGTCTGGATTGACAGAGCCATTACTCCGCTTGGTGTGTCTGTGGAAGAAGTATCATTAAAGGTGTGTCTGTGGAAGAAGTATCATTAAAGGTGAAAGCGGGAAGTGCTATAAACACTTATAACCACAATTCTTCATTATTTATCCTTATTACTTTCCATTGTTGGGCATTGTGACTGCCTGTGAATCCATTGTGTATGGTTGAAAAACGTCCAGAGATTTGAAGAATCTTAGTCTCAACTGTTGTTTAGATGGTCAAAGGGGACTTACAGGGTTATCCAAAGAGATTTGAAAAGTCACCGCACGTTCGGTGACTTTTCGTTCTCTTCAATTCGGTTCATGTTGCCGATCCCATTTCGGTGACCCTGCGGTGTATTCAGCAAGCACCACAGGGTCCCCGAATTGCAGGGAAAAGCTGCCGCACACCTGACGAAAACTAACCGCAAAACCCACCGAAAGCACGCCGAAAACACACAAAAACATCTGGATTAACCCGTCGAAGACGCCGGAAAAACCCGAGTAGGAGCCGATCACACGCAGCGAAGCTGCCAGAAAAAGCCGACACCGCAGACGAGGGAGGTGAATAAATTAGCAAAACAGTTTGTGTGAATGTGTGAAAGTAAAAAGCTGTTTTCAAAGAAACTACTGAGCGAAAATGTCTGAAATTTACATATGAGGTCCAGGGAATGATAATAAAAAGGGCTGTTACAGAAAAAAGAAGTAAACTTTAAAAAAAAAAAAAATCGGACTTTTAAAAAATAAAAAATTAAGAAAAATGCTTTAAGTATCCTAAAAAATCTATAAATAAAGAGACTCTTTACTGCAGAATTTTATAATGAACGGTTTATTAGATATTGAATTAAAACGGGAATATTTTTAACATTGAAGCCTATGGGATTCTCCTGAATTAACTTGCCGAATTAAACCACTGAATGGCAGAGCATTTCGGGAACCTTTCACTGCTGGTTTTCGTTCTCTGAATAGCCGAAGCAGTGCATTTTCATGGGGATTTCACTGCCCTCGAACAGGCACCGAACACGCACCGTATGCGCATGCAATTCGCCAGGATTTGGCGAATTGCTTGCTCTCTGGATATCCGAATGGCCAGGAAAGGTAACCGAACGCTGATTTTCAGCGTTCGGTTACCTTTCCCAAGCAATTCGGATCTCTTTGGATAACCCTGTTAGTCTTTTTTTGTAAAATTTGGTCCTTGGGTTTTGTTCTTTGCAATGTCTTTCCCAATGTCAAAATAGTTGAAAATAAAGTAAAACCCATTTCCTTTCTCAAACGCATAAACAACACTAATCGGTGAACTTTGCTAATTTGGAATTCACCTAACTAAATATGACTTAAAAATATACACAAAAAAGACACACTTCCCTATTGTTTAACTGAATAATTACTTCACTATGTTGTTATTAGATGTATACTATTGGTTACCAATACATTGGAAGATGTGAACTATATCTTTATTGTAGGATATGACATGAAAACAGAGATATAATCACAAGACCCATATATCATTGATGTGATGCAGGGGTCCTGTTTGATAGAGACAGCAGTGTAATATAAAAATGGCATGTTACCAGAGCTATTGAGATTGTGTCATGATGCAAAGAAAATTGGATTATATATTATGTTGTGCTGGAGAATTGAGAAAGAGTGGAATGATGTATGAGACCATAACAAGAGGGTGAAAATTGTTGCTCTGCAGCTCAACAAACGATTTTTCTTATATTTTCCCATACCATAGTCTTCATACAGTCTGTTTTTTCACCCAGAATGTATTCTTCATACATATATTCTGTATTCTTCAAAAAACCTCCCTACGTGTGTCAATGATTTGGTTCATAGCTCCAACTATACATTGAAAGGAGGCGAACTGAAAATAAACACACATTTTAGAAAATGAAGGCATAGATAGTCAAGTGGTAATTATGTAGGCTCATCACATGTCTTTTAATCACAACTAGGTTAGTGATTAGAGTTGTACAAAATAAATTTTGAGTTTACCAAAATACATTGTTATACTTTTACAAACTGTCTATGATTTCTTTGTTAATGTAGTGAAGACAAATTCTCTATTAATATACCAGACATTAGACATTGCATTTGTTTATAGTTCTCAGTGTTCTTCCACTGTTCCTGCGCAACTCTTGTGGAGCTCTGCGCGAGCTTACAAATTCAGAGTCTCTTGTCTGCTTACACTATGTAAGCTGTGCTGCTGCTAGTATTGATTAGGGGCTCACTATTCTTACAGCTCAAGCCTCTTGTAGTAGAGTTGGTAACAGGGAGCTGCTAAGGGTTTTCGGATCACAATGAATTTTCGCTTTAGTTGCTCCCTCTTACCGACTCATTCAGAATCAGGCCCGCTACGTGTTACGCACATTGAATCTTGAATTTCTTGGATATTTCTATTCAAAAAGACTCTACAGGTGAACTGGCTTCAACTTTATACCGTAAACCTACTGCGTCTAACAACCTTTTAATGTGGTCGAGTCATCATCCCTTACCCTTATGCCGGGGCATTCCTACAGGCCAGTACCTACGGCTAAGACATACGTGCAGTACTGTGGATGAATTTAAGATCAAAGCCAAGGGACTACGTTTATCCTTTAAGGAAAAAGGGTACCCCAATAGAACTCTTAAATTGGCTTATAAGCAGACCTTATTGACCGATCGAGACCTTTTGCTACAGGATAAATCCACTACCTGTAACTCCGATACCATCAGAATGATTGCAGATTATGATTTAGGTTGGCAGTCCATCTATAATATTTGCCTGAGATACTGGCCATTACTTACTCAAGACCCACATCTTAAACATATTCTTTCTCCCAGACCTAGCATTACAGCCAGACGGTGCACCAATCTTCATGATCGATTGGTGCACAGCCACTTTCAATCTTCTCATGTTGGTACGCATACACTTGGCTTTCCAATACGCTGGTCGGAATGTACAAATGTGGTCATTGCAGTGCCTGTCCTTACGTCCGGAATAAGTCCAAAGAATTCTGTAATCATAATGATTCTAAATCTTACACTATTCGGCTTTTTCTCAACTGCAACTCTTTTGGGGTTGTTTACCAACTTATTTGTTTCTGCGGTTTAAAGTATATTGGCAAAACCATTCACCCTTTAAAAAGTCGCATTTTGGAACATATTAGGGCCATCAGACTCAATAAAGATACCCCGGTCGCTAGGCATTTTCAATCGTGTCACATTTGTTCTCTTAATAATTTCAGATTTGTGGGTATTGAACAGGTGAAACTTGGCTCCAGAAAGGGTAATATCGACGTCAAGTTACTTCAACGCGAGGCTTTCTGGATATATCAACTGAATACCCGTGCCCCCCATGGTCTTAATGAAGGCTTTACTTTTGCACCTTTTGTCTGAGCCTCTTCTCATTTAGCCTATTAACTCGTTAGGTGGTTTATTCTATTCTATTTATTTATATATTCATATTTATTTTCATCGATTATTTCTCTGCTCTTATTTAGCATTCGTTTGTTATGTTTATGTGTATTTTCCTGTTCCCCTTCGAATTGTGAACTTGGGTATGTGTATTGTGTAATTCCCTTCATATTGCTTTGCCTTAGTATCCTGGCTTGTCTTTTATACCCCCATGTTTACTTTTTAGACCGGCGGTACATTGAATACGCTTTAGGATCGGGCGCCATTTGTTTCTCCTTGGTTGCCTCGCAACCGATTGCGGGCGTTTGATACCTGC
This sequence comes from Leptobrachium leishanense, assembly GCA_009667805.1. NCBI lineage: Eukaryota > Metazoa > Chordata > Amphibia > Anura > Megophryidae > Leptobrachium > Leptobrachium leishanense. The sequence goes on along the minus strand of CM019065.1, from coordinate 113,637,758 downwards.
CCCTTCCTTGTCTTTCCCCACGGCCGCACCATGGCTGCTGGGTGCTTTGGCCCTCCCCGTTTTTCATTCGGGGGCGTGTGTTACTGCCTGGCATGCGATTGGTTGATTTGACCACATGGTTCGCCGGTTTCCAGTTTATTGGTGATTGGACGCCTTAATCACGTGTCCCGGCTCCAGTACTTGTCTCAGTTGCCTCTCTAATTTTTTCAATTTTTTACCCTATTTATATGTGCACTTCTCTTGGGGTCAGTACAGCTCAGGATTAAGCCCACAACGGGAGAAACGTGTCGAGCTATGCTACTCTTCCCTTGTTTTTAAATCTATTTTTTCTTCCATGTGGTGGGATGTGTGCGAACTACCCTGGTGTGTTCCTTTGATTTCAGTTTAGAGGTATGTAGGTGGCTTGAACCGCCGAGGTATCCGATAGTAATCCCTCTTACATTTTGCGCCAAGCGTTAAAGTGTTGCGTGCGCAAATCACCGCTGGAATTACAATCCTCGCGTGTCTTTTCATCCGCCGATCAATACGCGTGCAAACCGTACGCGGCCGAATTCTCGCGCAGTACCGTCTCGCGCAAAAAACAGTGTGCGAACAGTTTTTTTCTCCCGATTCAGCCAATCAGAATTAAGAACCACAATTATCTCACGTTAAGTTTATGCGCCTGCCAAAGTCAATCTGAGCATATATGCTGCAGCAATAATAAATGCAAACACAACTTCTCAAATTTATTGGTTTGGTATGAGTAGAATGTGTAACTATACTTTGCTGCATTTTTTTTTTGAGCTGGTGTATTTCGGTTCGGCCAGGTTGATAGAATTTGCCATTAACACCAGCTTTTAGGAGTTGCTAAAATTATGTGCGCAAAGGCTATGCGTTAATCCTGCGCATAGATCGTAATACCATCCACGTACCAGCGTTCATTCGCGTTTGTGCTCACAATGTTAAGTATAGGACGCGCGCAGTACAGTACGCTCGCACAGGGTTTGCGCAGGTCCATCTGCGGTAGACGAATGCGCGTGTTTGTTGCGCTGACAATGTAATACGGAATTCAGTGCATAGAATATTTCCTTAAAAGCATCAGCAAAACAACATTCAATTATTGTAAGAAATGCTGAAAAACTTGAGGTTCTATATAAGGTATTTAAAAAAGAAATCCTACTGCTGACAGCTATAAAAAGCAAAGCACACATTGTGAGCATGGCACAGTTCCTCTGGAGTCTAAAAACAAAAGCTCTCTGCATCATAAGAAATTTTTAGTACTAAAAAAATTGCTCTTGTTTATTTTTAAAGTCTAGGTGATTATTTAACTCCTTCATGACTCAGGGCTCAAAACCAGCCTTATGAAATGATGGTCTTGTAAAGTAACTTGTCATTTAGGGGGTTAACAAAGAATTATAAGTAAGCTAAATTAAGCAAAACTGTACACGCATAAGACAACAGCACCATGGGACATTAGGTTTTTCCAGCAATGGCAGAAGAGAATGTTACACTTCGTGTTTCATGCTAATCCATTGAATTTATGATTACAGAAATAGAATTGTTAGAGAAAGTGTCTTCATCTTTGAAGTACAGTTATATGCATTTATAAAGTGCCAGCAAGTTCCGTAGCGCTGTACAATGGGAGACACAGAACAAAAAATATGCATACACATTACATACACAGAACAGTAGGAGAGAGGACTCTGCTCGAGAGCTTACAATCGAAGAAGAGAAGGGTGACATGCTAGATGAGGGTGACTAGAGAGCCTGAAGTATTGGGGTGCATGCGGGCTGGGTGGGAAGATGGAGCAGGAAATGAACCATGGGGGATTATGGAGTGAGCCGATCGGCTTCTCTAAAGTAATATATTTTCAGAGACTTCTTGAAGGACTGGAGAGATGGAGAGAGTCTGATGTTGCGGGGGAGGGAGTTCCATAGAAAGGGGGCAGCTTGGGAGAAGTCTTGAAGGCGTGAGTTCAGGGTATGGGTACGAGGAACCCATAGCGTCAGATTAATGGCAGAATGAAGTGGTCAGGATGGGATGTACCTGCTAATAATAAGGGAGGAAATGTAGTCCGGGGCGCGGTTAGATGACTACATGCCACATTACTGGGACTGTTTAATGCTGTGGAACTGCAGTGTAGCCATATAACTTGTACACATTCGTTATAGCGCCATCGGCATGTCAAAGGAGAAGCATTCTGCCCTTACATTGCAACCACGGGCGGCAAGACAAGTCATTCACGTTAACAGCTTCCAAACTGTGAATAACTGGTGCATTATTTGTTTTAATAAAAAAAAAATTGATTTATTGGCAGAATAGAAATTTCCCTTATTTTATTTTTTAGATATAAAGGGTCTTAATCGATTTGAGTGGTAATCTGAGTAGTAATTACTAATTCCGGAAATAAGCTATCACGGGCGGGTTACACTTAAAATGCCTTGTGCGTCTGCTAGACCATAGCAGACGCACAAGGCATTTTATGCCAAGCAGCACCAGCACAAGTGTGTGTGTCAGTGACATGTACTCATGAATGATGGACCTATAAATATCATCTGATCCTTTTTCAATGCCAATAGGTATAATGAATCTATATCTATTTCAAAATTTTCATGTTTGCAGATAAGAAATATTTTTCCTCCTGTATACAAATTTACAATTCCAATCTTCCTAAATATTTTGGTTTTAGTGGCATATTTGTTCAAATGTGTAAAATATGGCTTATTAACGTAACTTACAATTATTGAGTTGAAAGATGCTCTAGCAAATTACAGTGCTAGTACAGTCTGAATGGGGCAATAAATAAAGCTTGTACTTATTTTATTGAGATCAAGTTACAGTGCTCGCACAAAACTATTGTAACATGTGCGTTTGATGCCTGCTTTAGTACATTCGTGTCTTTATAAGTCTTTCGGGTGTTCCAGTGATGTTTCTACAGTAATCACCTATCCGTAGATAATTCCATTGAATTCAATACCATGTCTATTTAACCTTCTCTACAGCCATGCTATTACATTTGCAGGACAAAAAACAAACACATAAAGATGAACTGTTATAGTATTATTAGAAAAAGCTGCAGTTTACAATCTCTTTGATATATATAGTAATATCCAGCCAGGCAGATAATATCATAGTGGAGAAGACTAAAGAAAAAAAGTTATATGAAAAGATACAATGTGTGTTACTGAATAAAAATGGATTCATTAGAACAAGCTGCAAGCGCAGCCACAAGCAAGTAGACTATCAGCATTTCACATAAGTCCTCATTTTCCCCCAAATTTAACAAAATGTGCGTGATCACATAAGTAACAAAAAACAACAAAATGAGGTTTTTGCATGACACCCCACCCACAACAGAGAAAAATCCACTCCAATACATAAAATCGAATCCGTAATGTAGGTAACAAGGGAATACTGGGAGTCAAATACTGAAGACTTTTGCTTTTACTGGTTTCTCCCAATGTACACTTGTTTCATTAAGAAATAACTGGATTTTATATACTAGAGTGAATTTTCTACTCTTGCTGTGAGTGGAGTGTCAAACTGGAATCCCATTTTTGTTCTTTGACTATTTGTATGTTATTTGGTGGACAGATTTATTGGTAATTCTAAAATCTGGCATTACTTACCTTCCTGACAATCTGGACAGTTGCAGGTCAACGCGGCACACGCTGGGGGACTCTGGGCTGCCCCAGAGTGAGTTATGCTGCCCAGAAACACACCGGCTCTGAGCAGCATGTCCCTTGGAATATACTGCTCATAGTCTTTCACATTGTATACCAACTGGTGCTGTGGCGGTAACTGGGTCATGGTTCTCCCACTACGGTCCCCTTCCTCTCCGACATCGGATTCTCCTGAATTCCAAAATTTAGAAGAATCCGAAATCCAGAATGCTCAGGGTCCTGAGCATTCAAGATGAGGAGTGCTCAACCTCTAGAGCAGTGGTTCCCAACTCTGGTCCTCAAGTAGCCCTAACAGGCCAGATTTTAAGGATCGCCTTGGGGAAATGCAGACTGAATCCTTCAATCACTGAGCTACAAATCATATCACCTGTGCTGTGCTTCAGATATCTGGAAAATGTGGCCTGTTGGGGGTACTTGAGGACCGCGGTTGGGAACCACTGCTCTATACTGATATTAGGCCTAGTTCCAATATGAAATCTAGAAATGTAATAGGTATGTTAAGAACTTTGTTACTTTTGAACAAACTGAAATAAAAGAAGTAATAGTGCTTATTTTTCTAAAAAGAAAAATGTGATAGGTTTTTAGCTTTAATATTTTCTATTTTAGTCAAATTTAACAGGTACAGAGCAAGCGCTAAATACAGAGGAAGAGCTGTGATTTACTGAATTTGAGACACCTAGGATCCCTTTCTTATCTTGCTATTAACGGCTGGAGCTGCTATTCCGAACAGCATTGCGTGCTGCTTAGAACTAGTGACTATAGAAATATTTTATATAGGACCTATTAATAATGCAAAGAATACCAGCTCCCAGAGCTTGGGTGTTAAAAGGGCTGGATTTACATCTCAGAAGCCTGTAGGCACAGAAATCAGGAGCCCCCCCAAGGAAAAAAGTGCCAAAACTGGGGCAAATACGTCTTTTAATTTTTTTTTAAATTTATTTGGGGGAAAATGAAAAATAAAAAAATCACATTTGTATTTTAAAAACAAGTAAAAACAGACTCTCGCTAGCTGTGGAAAGTGGCATTCCATTTCTGTCCGGAGCATCCAATTTCGGCTGAAAACAAATTGCCTTTTTTTTTCCTAGATGTCGATTTTTACTTTGCCATGTTTCAATGCTGCCTTTTTTCTTGCAATATTTTTCATAGGATACCAAAACTTTAAAAATTGCTCACAATTTCAGTGCTTTGTGAATAGACCCTATAAAAAAATCATGAACAATCGAACGCTCAAGCTAATGAGAAATGCCATGTATGGCCCTGCAAATCGCATAGTTTCCCTTGATAAGCCGGTATTGTGTGATACCGTGATAAGCCGGTACTGTGTGATACCTTGATAAAACGGTATAATGTCTGCTAATATGGGATTGTGAGTTTAGATTGAATTCCTACATTAAGAAAACAAAAGTGTTGTGACGATTCACTATAAATCTAAAATAACATTATTCTGGCAAAGGTCTTAACATGAACATATTCTATTTTTGACAGCCTCTAGTACAAAGTTACTTTTCTGAAGTGTTGCAGAAAGATGAGATGTCACTGAAACTGTATCATTTAAATTAATATTGTAAACTTGTAAAAGATTATTTGTAGATTTCACTGAATGGTAATAACTTGGCAAATATGAGAAATAGTTGAGTTGTCCGATAGATCAAAGAAAGTGCTTGATGGGAAATAGCATTTTTCTGTTTATATCCTTGTATGATTAAAAGATAAAATAAATTGAATCGCTTGCTGCCAACAAATTATACATTGTTAATTTATTTTGTAACGTTCAATAGCAGGTGATACCCGAAATACATGTTTATGAGTATACTGAATTCTTTCCTGCTTTTCACTTTCAGCAGTGTCGAAACTGATGATGAGCCTCGATGTCTGGAAGAGACTGATTATAACACTGACAGCTGTTCAGATCAGGATCAGGAGACAGAATGCGCCGAATCAACCAGCATTGCTTCAGATAAATCTTCATTGGGAGACTCTGTGCCTGATAGTTATAGTCCAAGCAGCACTGACATCCATGAAGGTCCTTCCACCTCTGTGAGCAGCAGCTCCAAACTACCATCAACATCACATGGTTGCTCGCCAGATGTCAATTCCCATCGATGTGAACAAAGCTATGATCTCACCAACAAGCAATGCCTTTATTAACGCGGTGCTTATGCTTACAGTAACTGCCAGCATCCTTCTTATTGAAAAAAGATCTTATATAGGAGCACACTCTCTAAACCATCTTTTTACAGCCCTGGTCCTCAAGTACCACTAAAAGGCCAGATTTTACCTGTTACCTTGTGGAAATGCAGACTGAATCCTGCAATCACTGAGAAGCAAATCATATCACCTGTGCTGTGCTTTAGATATCTGGCAAACCTGGCCTGTTAGTGGGCCCTGAGGACAGGGTTGGGAAACACTGCTCTAAATCATGAACTGGCAGCAGGTTTCACACAGCCTAAGGGTTGGCTAATGATCCCCCAAATTCATATATAAGGAAGAAAAATGCTGCATTGGTCTGTATGGCTCTTTAATATAGGAGCAAGGATATACAACATATCGGCTCGAATCCTGAGCCAGTACCAACTATCTACTAGCACAGGGGTCAGCAACCATGGCTCCTTGATGTTTTGGGAACTACATCTCCCATGATGCTCAGTCACCCATTAGGCTGACTGAGCCACAAGGGAAATGTAGTTCCCAAAACATCAGGGAGCCAAGGTTGCTGACCCCTGTACTAGCACATATATTTACTAGATAAATATTCAGGATTTGAGCTGACACATTGTATATGTTCTCATTCCTACATAAATCACTCAGACGGACCAAGTCAGCTTGATTGTATTTTTTGAGCATCCTCCTATTATCTTCATTGTATTGTTTGATGAAGATAATTTCCGTTAGTTTACTTGTTTCAGACTCCTTTTATTTCTTCGCATAGACATGAATTAGAAACTCTCTTCTCTGTTGTCAACGTAGCATTTAGTCCTTGTGAAGAAGATGTCCCATTTTACATCGATCAGGTTTATTCAGAGAAAGGTGAAACTCACAAGAATTGGCCAGAGGAAAGAACAATCTAGACCAAATAGCTGATTTGGAAAGTTAGATAAATTGGAGAATTTTTCTGGCTTGGCTGTTTTGACCTAGAATTTTCAATTCTCCAGTCATTCTCCTGAGGTTTACCTTTCTCTGAATAGACCTGTTTGTTTGGGAAAATTAAACAATAATATGATCAATAATGAATACTTTGTAGAACTATGCAGAGTTTGATGTGACAGATAATGCCCATTGTTATAAGCAAAAACAACAGTCAACAAACCCATAGGGCTGTCAGCTGATAATCAAGGAGTGGCAATGAAAACAATAGTCTTTATTTACCAACAAGACACTCCCAGATACTAGACTTTAAAAACAACATAGAATCACACGCACTGTGGGGTATAATTGGTAGCAATGTAAAGCAGCTAATCATGTATACAAATAGAACAATTAGAACAATTTCCAATTGCAATATATTTATTACGCATTGCTTTATGTCCGTTTTAGGCAGATGATGATCTTTTTCACGAGTCCAGTGTACCCGATCACCCAATCTGTTGGTATGCAGTGCTGATTGGCTAAGGTTAGGGTCGGACGAACGCAGTGTGAATGCGCGTGCAGCCGCACTTTATCACGGCCGTAGTAGCAGCAAATGACGGGCAATATACAAAGTACGGCTGCACGAAAGTGCGGCCGCGCAACGCAAGTGGCAAACAAATTTTTTTTCGAGAACGTGATACCGCTAGTACTGACGTACAGAGTGCGCTGCGTCCGCTAGCGGCGTGTGTGCGTGAATAGGAGACGTCAGACGCTGCTAATGTCCGGCCAACATAACGTCCAGACGCAAAAAGTGTTTTATTGATGATTCGTACAAAATCACGGACGTAAATGCGCACCGTATGACCGATATTGCGTATTCTGTGAAAAAATACGTCCATTCGTTCGAAAGCACTATTTCATGGACGACGTGAAAAATGCATTCATCTGACCCTAGCCTAAGAGACGCACGTGGCAGCTCACTTGTTGGCCGTTCAGTTACGTGTTGTCAAGGAGGACACGTGATGACTCATTCATGCGAGTAGTTTCGGACGGCCAATGATTTGGTGCCCTGTCTTGGGCGGTGTACAGTCAGACGCGGTATGTCATCTTGAACCGATTGGCTAATTGTTTTTTACGTAACCCTTATAAGGAGGGAGGGGAACATAGCACTACAAGCTATCCGACAAATTTTTGCTCCAGACAAAGCCCACTTGCGTTCGGCGAAACATATGTCGAGCTAATGTATAACCTTTTCTTTTAGTTATGTGTGTGGTGTTCTTGCATACGTGAGGGTAAGATTAGAATTTATGAGCATGAGCTCTAAATATTATTAGGGTCAGCAGCTAGCAATGGCAGCACAATTGGGCATGGAATTTATACCATAGATGAGCCATTTGCAAAGGATTTTTCTATTTCTATACATGATTAGCTGCTTTACATTGCTACCAATTATACCCCACAGTGCGTGTGATTCTGTTGTTTTTAAAGTCTAGTATCTGGGAGTGTCTTGTTGGTAAATAAAGACTATTGTTTTCATTGCCACTCCTCGATTATCATCTGACAGCCCTATGGGTTTGTTGACTGTTGTTTTTGCTTATTACTTAGGTTTTTGGGTTTAATCCTATTTTTAGCGGGTGTTGTCCCTGTCTATTATCTGGGACAAGTGTTTGTATAATTAGGAGACTAGCAGGGTTATTCAAAGAGAATCGAAAAGTCACCACACATTCGGTGACTTTTCGTTCTCTTCAATTCGGTGCGATTTGGCGATCCTATTTCGGCCACCCTGCGGAGTATTCAGCACGCACCACAGGGCCGTCGTAATGCAGGGAAAAGTCGCTGCAAACCCGCCAAAAACTCACCGCAAAACCCAGGCGAATGCACAACGAAACCTGCAAAAACATCTGGATTAACCTCGCCGAACACGCCGGAGAAACCAGAGCAGGAGTCGATCACAGCGCAGAGCAGCCGCCGGAAAAACCCGACACCACAGACGAATGGATTAAAAAAAAAAAACAGTTTGCTTGAATGTTTGCAAAGTGAAACACTGTTTGCAAAGAAACTACAGAACGAAAATGTCTGGAATTTATATAAGAACCAATGAATGATAATAAAAAGGGCTGTTACAGAAAAAAGAAAAAACATTTAACCTCCCTGGCGGTCTAATTTTTTAAAAATTTCGTGTCTAAAAGCGTCTCAATTTTTTTTTAAAGGAAACGTGTTTTTGTACATAGGAATCACGCACTGAAATCCGTGCAATCAAGAGTTCTTACTGGTAAAATCCTTTATAGATAAATAAATAAAAAAATAGTAAAGTCCGATAAAGTTTGAAACACGAAATAATAATTTATTATCCCAAAAATAATTATCCAAAATAATGCAAATAAATGATATTCAATAAAATAAAAAACAAAAACACTGAAATCGGTCTGAAAACAAGAGTAAGAGGATGTATGGTCTGTTTCTTATCCTGTAGTGCCACCCAGTGGCCGTTCATAAACATTGCACTTTGGATTACAGTATTTTATGAATTGTTTATAAGTTTGCTGATGGTTCCCGCCTGCCCTGCACCATGTGACTTGCAGGGAGCCTTCCAAGAAGCAGCTCGCCGCGATCACACTGCGGGGGACAGCGAGGGAGCCAGGAGGAGGTGAGTAAACATCCAGCCCGAGTGTGGCTCGGGGTTACCGTTCACGGTAGTGAAATTTAACCCCGAGTCACACTTGGGAATACCGCCAGGGAGGTTAAAAAAAAAATTGGGCAAAAAAATCCTGAAAAATGCTTAAAGCATCCCAAAAAATCTATAAATAGACTTTTTACTGCAGAATATTATAATCAACGGTTTATTAGATATTAAATTAAAATGTGAATATTTTTAATATTAAAGCCTATGGGATTCGCCTGAATAAACTTGCCGAATTAAACCACCAAATGGCAGGGCAATTCAGCAACTTTTCACTGCTGGGTTTTGCTCTCTGAATAGTCGAAGCATTGCTTCTCTATGAGGATTCACTGCCTTCGAACAGGCACCGTATGTGCAGGCAATTCGCCAGGATTTGGCGAATTGCCTGCTCTCTGGATAGCCGAATGGCCAGGAAAGCTAACCGTATGCTGATTTTCAGTGTTCAGTTCCCTTTCGGCAGCCATTCGGATCTCTTTGAATAACCCTGTAGGTCTTCCTGGTCTCCTTTTGTGTTTTGTTTAATGCCCATTGATAGCAAACTCCCATTTTCTTATGATGCCTCTTATGGCGGATAGGTCTCTTTTCAAATAATTGTTTGCATAGAGTACTAGGAAGTACCACAGAATATTTCTGGTGTAAGGTCACTATTATTTGGACCTTTCTATTTGTTAAATGTATTGATAAATATTTTTATTTGCGTGTGATTACCTAAAACAATAACTAATGTGATAAAACTGGTTTCTCCTCCCTAAGGTCAACATGTGTTCAGGTGCTGTATTTTCCAGCATTGCTCTGCATAGATAAGAAAAAAAAAGAACATGGTATTCAGTAACTTTCATCCATGCACTGAAATGTACAGTTTGAAAAATGTTGTGTGTTTTTTGAGCATTACAGGGAATAAAATCTATGGGTTGTTGTTAGTATTTTACCCATTCATTATTGATTTAGTTTATTTGTTTTTATGCTAGAAAGCAGGGAAATGTGTTCACATTCTATTGACAATAGCCCATAAAAATAAATACTACGACTGGCCATTGCAAATGACAAAACAATGCATTATGTATTGAATTTTAACATATTAACAATTTACAATGTATACATATAGAGTAGAGCTAATTTCTTTATGCATAATATGATGAAATCCAGGCACTCAGATTTGAAAAGTGGTCTTGTATTGACACAAAAAGAAAGGACATCATTTTGGCTCTTGCAGCAACTTTTCTCAAGCCCATTGTGCTTTCTTGAATATTTGAATATTGTGCTTTCTATGCCTTCTCAATAAAATGTCACTTCGGCAAATGGAGTGCCCGGTCCTCTGAAAGTCCTGCCTGCAAGTTTGGCTCCTCTGGACCCCAAAATAATTCAGTTCAAAAATTTGATCACAACTACACTGTATGGACAAAAGTATTGGGACACTTGACCACTACACTAACAGGGACTTTTATGACATCACACTCTACATATAGACACATTATTTTTTATAGTTTTCATGAAATGTATAAAAGAATGCTTACAGGACAGACAATCTGTTTTAATTAAAAGAAATAATACGTTTGTTTTTGGTATTTTCTGGATAATTAATCACTGTTTTATTAATTTTTGTGTGGCTTTTTATTGTACATTGAAATTGGCTTCCCCTAATTTCTGTAATATATTTGATTGGTTTCCTGTGATCAGCACTTTAAAGACGCGCCCCAGGCACTGAATTGTAAAATGTATCAGTTCATATTTCTATTTTTTTTCTTGTTTGTAAATGTAAATTAATTACATACTGTATGAGTCCCTCCTGTTTTCTAATCTGTGGGTTTCAGTTTTTTTTCTTCCTGCAGCAGTATATGATGTTCAAATGTATTGGAAATCAATATGGACTTTCTGATGTGTTGATTTGTTAAAAGATGGGTTAAGCCACCCACTATAACTTCTGCACTAATACAGTTTTTATTACCTCCCCTATATAGCGTAATTCATGTGTGTATCATTTAACAAAGCAAGCTGTGGCCAAATCTGCTGCAATTATTAATCCCACATAGATGAAACATTATCTGCATTCAGTGCCTTTTTGTGTTAATGGTATTTTCCAAAGAAGTGATTTATTAATGATACAACTTAAACCAACATAAATATTTAAAGCTTGTTTTTTTTAATGCATTCAGCTATTTTTTTCAACTATGTTCTTTAAACAAAAAGTTGTAAAGTAGTTGCTACTTCACTATGGTTTAGCAAGAAGATGATTAATTACTCTGGCTCTAAAACAGTATTTTTGGGTTTGCATTAAGTACAATATAATTTTATTTTTTGTTTCTATACCTACAAAGAAAAATGTTTTGTGGGAAAGGAACTGATGTTAATGAATTAATGTAGCGATTTCTGTTAAAAATGTTGATTTATCCCATTAAAATTCTATGAACTACTAGTTTAAAAATACTCAGGCTGTGGCATTTAAACATTGCCCAATTGGTACTAAGGGACCCAAAGTTGCCAAGAAAACATCCCCTACATCATTACAACACCACCAGCCTGAACCATTGACACAAGGCAGGATGGATCCATGCTTTCATGTTGTTTACTCTATATTCTGACCCTACCATCTGAATGTCACAGCTGACATCGCGACTCATCAGACCAGTCAATATTTTTCCAATCTATTGTCCAATTTTGGTGAGCCTGTGCCAATTGTAGCCTCAGTTTCCTGTTGTTAGCTGACAGGAGTGGCACCCAGTGTGGTCTGCTGCTGCTGTAGCCCCTCTGCTTCAAGGTTCGACGTGTTGTGTGTTCAAAGATGGTATTCTGCATACCTTGGTTGTAACGAGTGGTTATTTAAGTTACTGTTGGCTTTCTATCATCTCGAACCAGTCTGCCCACTGTCCTCTGACATCAAAAAGGCATTTTTGTCTACACAACTGCCGCTCACTGGCTATTTTCTCTTTTTCGGACCATTCTCTGTAAATCCTAGAGATGGTTGTAGAAACATAGAAAATGTCGGCAGATAAGAACCTTTCGGCCCATCTAGTCTGCCCAATTATATGGATACTTTACCTGGATTTATCTTTTGTTTAGGATAGCCTTATGCCTATCCCATGCCTGCTTAAATTCAATCACTGTTTTGGCCTCTACCACTTAAACTGGAAGGTTGTTCCATGTATCCACCACCCTCTCAGTAAAATAATGCTTCCTGATGTTACTTTTAAACCTTTGCCCCTCTAATCTAAGACTATGTCCTCTTGTTTTGCTACTTTGTTTCCTTTTAAATATACTCCCTTCCTCTACCTTGTGGATTCCCTTTACGTATTTAAATGTTTCTATCATATCTCCTCTGTCTTGTATGTAAAAATCCCAGCAGATCGACAGCTTTTTAAATACTCAGACCAGCGCGCCTGGCACCAACATCCATGCCACGTTCAAAGGCACTTAAATCCCCTTTCTTCTCAATTCTGAGTCGTCTTCACCACACCTAGATGCCTAAACACATTGAGTTGCTGCCATGTAATTGGCTGATTAGCAATTTGTGATAGCAAACAAACGAACAGGTGTACCTAATAAAGTGGCTGGAATGTGTGTGTGTATATATATATATATATAATTTTTCCCCCCAAAACCACTGCATACTATACTTCACACATACATCTAAAGAGTTAAAAACTCCTGATGTAGGGAGAAATTATGAGGATTTAATTGCAGAATATGATCATCCATTGCATAAGCCTGCCACAGTGTCAATGTACCTCATCAGCTGTAGTTCCTGTTTATGTCACTCCGATGACTGAGCTTATGAAATTAAAGGGACACTAGCACTTACTGAAGCTGTAACTATATTACTTGTGCAGTACAAATAAAACCTCCTTATAAAACACATACTGCGGTTTTTTTTCTTTGAAGTATTTGTATGTAAAAAGGAAAAATACTTAGTTATTTTATTTCCGGGTTCCAATTTATGAACTTTTTCCATGATGCAACATTTATCATATGCTTTGCTTTGTGGCTTTTGTTTATTTAATCTGCAAAATTTACCAGTTAATGAGGTGGAGGATATGATGTTTAGATAGGGGTATTATTCTCCAGGCTAAGATAAGAGATGGCAGATGAATGAGATATAACAGGGAGTTTAAAAGATTTGTAATCTACCCCCTGGTGATGTCCTTTGAATACATCCCACACAGTACAATGATGTGTGTCAACTGCCTGACCCATACAGGGTTATTCAGAGAGCGTGAAAAGCAGGAGAATGACTGGAGAATGAAAAATTCTAGGTCAAAATAGCCGATTTGGAAAGTGAGATGAAAGGGAGAATTGTTCTGGTTTGGCTATTTTGACCTAGAATTTTTCATTCTCCAGTCATTCTCCTGCTTTTCACGCTCTCTGAATAACCCTGATGGACTCCTTTCTATGGCAAAAAACACAAACTGAGGAGAAAGTGAAGTTAAAAAATGGGAGGGGGGGGTGTTTGATAACAATACAAAAAGATCACAAAATGCATGCACCCAGTGCCAAATATAGAGTAAAATATTTTAACTAAACTTACAAGAGAAAACCAAAGCACATGTAAGATATCAACAACAGAAAATAAAGATAATAAGGAAATTAAATTTTTTTGGTTGTAGAGGCCCTTTAACTGACTTACTTAAGTGAGTACAGCCCTTACATTTTTGTAAATGTTTTATCTTTTCATGTGACAACACTAAAGAAAATACACTTTGCTACAATGTAAAGTAGTGAATGTACAGCTTACATAACAGTGTAAATTTGCTGTCCCCTCAAAATAACTCAACACACAGTCATTAATGTCTAAACCACTGGCAACAAAAGTGAGTACACCCCTAAGTGAAAATGTCCAAATTGGGCCCAAAGTGTTGATATTTTGTGTGGCCACCATTATTTTCCAGCACTGCCTTAACCCTCTTGGGCATGGAGTTCACCAGAGCTTCCGAGGTTGCCACTGGAGTCCTCTTCCACACCTCCATTACAACATCACGGGATTGTTTAGGTTCTCGTATCTCCCAATCCATGGCAGCTGAAGGGTCCTATTCTGATATATTTGGGAAGGCCTGATCGTGGCCTTTCCAATGATACCAAACATGAGCATAAAACGGTCAAAATGAGCTTGGCACACAGAGGTGAAATGGGGTTCTTCAGCATTCATTAAATTTCATTTTTTTTTATTGTAAATTATACGATATGATAGAAATAATGGTATCTACAATATGATTTTGTGCAGGAGTAAGGGTGTCTGCTACACCCTATGGGGTACATAAACAAACAGCTGCAGCTGAGTAACAAATCCCTCTCAGAGCATCCAAAGCGGGAGGGTGAAAATTCACAGAAAGCAGAAACAATACCAGCGCTGGTTAGAAAGGTGCACTCGTGCTACCCAGGTTTATTCCAATGAGGACCACACATAATACTAGGGATGTGCGTTTCGGGTTTCGGAATTTCGGAATTTTCACGAAATTTCCCGATTCGTGTTTTCGGATGCGGCCGAATTTCAGAAAATTTTTAGATCCGAAAATGTCAGATCCGAAAAGTTTTCCGAGCCGAAACGAAATATTTTCGAATGGACTTGAAATGTGTCAAATCGAAATTTATTGCTTTGAAACGAGGAGAACAGACGTTCCGAAAAAACGAAAATTTCCGAACTTAAGAAAAGTCGATACAAAAAACGAGCAAAGTGACACGAAAATACGAAAAACGGTCGAAATTCCGAAAACATGTACAATTCCGAAAAACGAAAATTTCCGAAATTCCGAAAAGTCGATAAAAAAACGACCAAAGTGACACGAAAATACGAAAAATGGTCGATATTCGGAAAAAAAATGTGCACGAAAAACGAGTCGAGCCGAACCGAATCGAAACAGAAATCGGTCGAAACGAGCCGAATCGAAAAGTTTAAAAATCTGAAAAATCGAACCGAATCGAACCGAAAAAAAAAATCGGTGCACAAGCCTACATAATACACAGACGTTTCGGGGTTGCAGCCCCTTCACCTTTAGGGCTCTATCACCTCTTTCAAGCCAACACTAGCATCAGCGTTAGCGCTAGTCTAACGGAGGTTAAAACACTGTGCCCACATCGCCTTCAAATCGCTAATTGCCCCTAGCTCACATATATATTTGCCCCAGCTCACATAGATATATTTGCCCCCAAGCTCACATGGGTATATTTGCCCTCGCTCACATGGGTATATTTGCCCCCAGCTCACATTGGTATATTTGCCCCCAGCTCACATGGGTATATTTGCCTCCAGCTCACATGGATATATTTGCCTCCAGCTCACATGGATATATTTGCCTCCAGCTCACATGGATATATTTGCCCCCAGCTCACATGGATATATTTGCCCCCACTCACATGGATATATATATTGCCCCATGCTCACATATATATATATATTTGTCCCAGCTCACATGGATATATTTGCCCCCTACTCACATGGGTATATTTGCCCCAGATCACATGGGTATATTGCCCCAGCTCACATAGATATATATATATTGCCCCCAGCTCACATGGATATATTTGCCCCAGCTCACATGGGTATATATATTGCCCCAGCTCACATGGGTATATATATTGCCCCAGCTCACATGGATATATATATATTGCCCCTAGCTCACATGGATATATAGATTGCCCCTAGCTCACATGGGTATATTTGCCCCAGCTCACATGGGTATATTTGCCCCAGCTCACATGGGTATATTTGCCCCCAGCTCACATGGGTAGATTTGCCCCAGCTCACATGGGTATATTTGCTCCAGCACACATGGGTATATATATTGCCCCAGCTCACATGGATATATATATTGCCCCCAGCTCACATGGGTATATTTGGCCCCAGCTCACATGGATATATTTGCCCCAGCTCATATGGGTATATATATTGCCCCAGCTCACATGGGTATATATATTGCCCCAACTCATATGGATATATATATATTGCCCCTAGCTCACATGGATATATATATATTGCCCCTAGCTCACATGGATATATAGATTGCCCCTAGCTCACATGGATATATATATTGCCCCTAGCTCACATATATATGTATTTGTCCCAGCTCACATGGATATATTTGCCCCTACTCACATGGGTATATTTGCCCCAGCTCACATGGGTATATTTGCCCAGCTCACATGGGTATATTTGCCCCCAGCTCACATGGGTATATTTGCCCCAGCTCACATGGGTATATTTGCTCCAGCACACATGGGTATATATATTGCCCCAGCTCACATGGATATATATATTGCCCCCAGCTCACATGGGTATATTTGGCCCCAGCTCACATGGATATATTTGCCCCAGCTCATATGGGTATATATATTGCCCCAGCTCACATGGGTATATATATTGCCCCAACTCATATGGATATATATATATTGCCCCTAGCTCACATGGATATATATATTGCCCCTAGCTCACATGGATATATTTGCCCCCAGCTCACATGGGTATATTTGCCCCAGCTCACATAGATATATATATACTGTATATATATTGCCCCTAGCTCACATAGATATATATATATATTTGCCCCAGCTCACATGGATATATTTGCCCCAGCTCACATGGATATATTTGCCCCAACTCACATGGGTATATTTACCCCAGCTCACATGGGTATATTTGCCCCAGCTCACATGGGTATATATATTGCCCCAGCTCACATGGATATATATATTGCCCCTAGCTCACATGGATATATATATTGCCCCTAGCTCACATATATATATTTGCCCCAGCTCACATCGATATATTTGCCCCAGCTCACATGGGTATATTTGCCCCAGCTCACATGGGTATATTTGCCCCAGCTCACATGGGTATATATATTTCCCCAGCTCACATAGATATATATATATACTGTATATATATTGCCCCTAGCTCACATAGATATATATATATATATTGCCCCAGCTCACATAGATATATTTGCCCAAGCTCACATGGATATATTTGCCCCAGCTCACATGGGTATATTTGCCCCAGCTCACATGGGTATATAAATTGCCCAAGCTCACATGGATATATATATATTGCCCCTAGCTCACATATATATTTGTCCCAGCTCACATCGATATATTTGCCCCAGCTCACATGGGTATATTTGCCCCAGCTCACATGGGTATATATATTTCCCCAGCTCACATAGATATATATATACTGTATATATATTGCCCCTAGCTCACATAGATATATATATATATTGCCCCAGCTCACATGGATATATTTGCCCCAGCTCACATGGATATATTTGCCCCAGCTCACATGGGTATATTTTCCCCAGCTCACATGGGTATATATATTGCCCCAGCTCACATGGATATATATATATTGCCCCTAGCTCACATATATATTTGCTCACATGGATATATTTGCCCCAGCTCACATGGATATATTTGCCCCAGCTCACATGGGTATATTTGCCCCCAGCTCACATGGGTATATTTGCCCCCAGCTCACATGGGTATATTTGCCCCAGCTCACATGGGTATATATATTGCCCCAGCTCACATGGATATATATATATTGCCCCTAGCTCACATATATATTTGCCCCAGCTCACATAGATATATTTGCCCCAGCTCACATGGATATATTTGCCCCAGCTCACATGGGTATATTTGCCCCCAGCTCACATGGATATATTTGCCCCAGCTCACATGGGTATATATTGCCCCAGCTCACATAGATATATATATATTGCCCCTAGCTCACATATATATATTTGCCCCAGCTCACATGGATATATTTGCCCCAGCTCACATGGATATATTTGCCCCTGCTCACATGGGTATATTTGCCCCAGCTCACATGGGTATATTTGCCCCATCTCACATGGGTATATTTTCCCCAGCTCACATGGGTATATATATTGCCCCAGCTCACATGGATATATATATATTGCCCCTAGCTCACATATATATTTGCTCACATGGATATATTTGCCCCAGCTCACATGGATATATTTGCCCCAGCTCACATGGGTATATTTGCCCCCAGCTCACATGGGTATATTTGCCCCCAGCTCACATGGGTATATTTGGCCCAGCTCACATGGGTATATATATTGCCCCAGCTCACATGGAGATATATATATTGCCCCTAGCTCACATATATATATTTTCCCCCAACTCACATGGATATATTTGCCCCCAGCTCTCACCTCCTCTGCCAGACTCCGAGTACCCGCCAGCCGCTTTTCTCCCTATGAGCGGCCGCCATCATGCATCTTGGCCGCTCGCCTGGGAACCACCTGACCAGTGCAGCCGCGTTCTCGCAAGATCCCAGAGTTATCTTGAATTCCGAGATCTCGCGAGATCGTGGCTGTGCTGGTCAGATGGTTACCAGGCGAGCGGCCCAGCTGCATGCCGGTGGCCACTCGTAGGGAGAAAAACAACTAGTGTGGCGGGTCGGTAATATTTTCGGGGGGCAATTGCCCCGTTGCCCCCCCTGGATCTGCCTCTGGCAGCGACATTGCTGACCAGATCCATTACTATGGTGTATGGGGCCAAGAGAACACCTGTGCTGCACTCCTTTCAAGTGCCTGTTAATTGCCTGTTAATTTGGTGCAAGGACACTTTTCTTTTCTTCCCTTTCTTGCTCCTTAACACCAGGGTTGAGCAGTAGGATTTTTTTTTACGATTAGCATACGTGTAGAAATTAGGGCCAGGTCCAAACGATCTGTTGGTTGCAATAGCACAAGTGATCTCTAGTGCTTCCCATGTTAAGTATAGGACGCAGTAAGAACAGTAAGCTTGCAGTAGGAATCACTAATTAACACATGCTAAGGGGTTTTCTCCATTTGTAGCGAGAGGAAAAAAATCTGTTTGTCACTCAGGCGCTAGACTGAATTTACCTGGCACTAACGCGAAAACAGGATGACACTAGGGTTAGCTCACACAGGCATTCGTGCCCAAAATATGTATGTATATACAGTTGTGTTCAAAATTATTCAACCCCCACTGAAATTGAGTGTTTTGGCCAGTTTGACATTGATTTAATTGTAAGCAAGATGACTGAATGATCAAAATCAAAGAGGCACGTGTAGGTCAGACAAATATAACATAACATTTATAATGAAATAACCACAAATGTCTTTTCTGTGCTCACATCATTATCAGTTTTATTCAACCCCCAAGTGACATTCAATCTTAGTACTTAGTACAACATCCTTTTACAGTTATAACAGCTTTTAAACGTGAAGCATAGCTTGACACAAGTGTCTTGCAGCGATCTACGGGTATCTTCGCCCATTTGTCATGGGCAAAAGCCTCCAGTTCAGTCACATTCATAGGCTTGCGCACTGCAACTGCTTTCTTTAAGTCCCACCAGAGGTTCTCAATCGGATTTAAGTCAGGTGACTGCGATGGCCACTCCAAAATGTTCCAGCCTTTAATCTGCAACCATGCTCTAGTGGACTTGGAGGTATGCTTGGGATCATTGTCCTGTTGAAAGGTCCAACGTCTCCCAAGCCTCAGGTTTGTGACGGACTGCATCACATTGTCATCCAATATCTCCTGGTACTGAAGAGAATTCATGGTACCTTGCACACGCTGAAGCTTCCCTGTACCTGCAGAAGCAAAACAGCCCCAAAGCATGATTGACCCCCGCCATGCTTCACAGTAGGCAAGGTGTTCTTTTCTTCATAGGCCTTGTTCTTCCTCCTCCAAACATAGCGTTGATCCATGGGCCCAAACAGTTCTAATTTTGTTTCATCAGTCCACAGAACACTATCCTAAAACTTCTGTGGTTTGTCCACATGACTTTTGGCATACTGCAGTCGACTCTTCTTATTCTTTGGAGACAGCAAGGGGGTGCGCCTGGGAGTTCTGGCATGGAGGCCTTCATTACGCAGTGTGCGCCGTATTGTCTGAGCTGAAACTTCAGTACCCACATCTGACAAATCTTTTCTCAGCAGTCACATGGGGACTTTTCTCCACTCTACGCTTCAGGTAGCACACAGCAGTCGAAGTCAGCATCTTCTTTCTGCCACGACCAGGTAGCGTTTCAACAGTGCCCTTTGCCTTGAATTTGCGAATGATGCTTCCTATTGTCTCTCTTGGTATGTTTAACATCTTTGCAATCTTCTTATAGCCATTGCCCTTCCTGTGAAGAGTAATCACCTCTTCTCTTGTCTTCCTGGACCATTCTCTTGACTTCACCATGTTTGTAACCACACCAGTAAATGTCTAGAAGGAGCTGAGTATCACAGTCATTTTAAAGCTGCCTAATTGGTGCTTATTATGCTTTATTGCTGCTCCGTGACATCCACAGGTGTTTTCAATACCTGATTGAAAACACTTGAATGAACCTCTGTTCTTCAGAGTGGTAGTCTTTAAGGGGTTGAATAATTGTATCAATGAAGAATTCACAAAAGAAACATTTACTACTGTATTACAAAACCAATTGATGTCATTTTAGTTGCATATGGTTCTTTAAAAAGTACTTGTAGGATTTCATTCTAATACAATTACAAATGTACACTAAATTCCCTAAAACCCTTTACAGCATTGGGGGTTGAATAATTTTGAACACAACTGTATATAGTATATGTTCAAATGGACTAATATCCAAGAATGACTAATGACTGACTACAAGTTCTTAGGTAATGAGGATTTTAAAAGGTTGTATTTCATGTTTATCCCTTATTTCTTAGAAGAGGCCATGAAAAGAAAAACCAGCAATTTAGCACAGCATCAGATAAACTTACAGAATGTAATTTTTCCAGTTTATTATCTTTCAATGAGCTTTTCAAAGACACAAAAGCTTTGCAGATATTCCAATGTTATTGAATTAACAGCAACTCTTGATACAGTATCCAAAACAGTACTTATTATATCCTACCAATTGCAAGATGAAGCTTCCAAAGGTCTAATAAGACATTTGCACTGCTGGAAAAACAGTATTACTGAAGAAGACTTATAAGGTGTGAGCAAAGTCTTCTCATTTTCACGCTTTCCCATCTCTCAGACAGCCTGTAGAGGTCAGGAAAGGTCCTTCATATTGAGCCAGTTTTGTCTATTAGTATTCACTGAAAGCAATGTTCATTAAACAAAGAAGGACCCCCCCCCCCCGCCACATATAACACTGCACGGTCTTAAATAAAGGCAGAGAGTAATGCAACTATATGTTATCTTGTCTGTATTCTCTCAAATTGTAAGAGGTTTTATATTCTTTTTGTTTTTTTCTAAGAGCATGATCAGCATAGATGATTTAATAAACTGCTTCAAGTGTTTGGTATTGATGCAGGGATATATTTATAGCTCCAGAGATCGGCTTAATAAACATGGTAGCATGGATTCTTGGAAATAGAAAGTACACACATAAATCGTATCACTTCTCTTTCTAGGTTTGATTATGTAAATCAAAGAACACCATGTAGATTAAATAATTTTTTTATTGATGTGGCAAAGGTCAAACTGTCATAACAATATATAAAGATCATATAGAAATTACATCATTGAATCAGATTAACACTCATAATTAGAAAGAATGCATTCCACCTGATGGTTAAAGGGTCCCTCTACACCAGGGCTGTCAAACTCCAACCCTTCCAGATGTTTATTAACTACAGCTCCCATGTTTCCCTAGCCATCCATTGTATTGGAGGAATTATTGGAATTTTAATCAACATCTTGAGTTTGAGAGCCCTGTTCTACACAGTGCGTGTGCACTCAATCTTTTCTGAATGGTCACACTCAGTGCTTTTTTTCTGGAAAAATAGGTTGGGGTACTCTCACGCCCAGGGAAAAACTGATTATTATGACTATTTTTGTGTCCTAGTAAACAATAGTTGTAGCTTACTTAAACGAAGACACTATAAAAGGGAACCATATTTTATAATACTGTGTTCCTTTAAATGAACTACAACTATTGTTGTAACCCTATGGGGGTTATCCACTAAGTACCTCTGTTGCAAGAAAAATCTGTTTTGCAGTGCAGGTAGCTGTTGTTTTTTCTTGAGTGGATAATCCCCTAGCATTTGTGAGCACCACAGCAATGAAACTCAGTTTTGCTGAGTATGTATGAGCTCCACAGCAATGAAATTCACAGTAATGCGCAGTGTGTATGCGCTCGACAGCAATGAAACTCACAGTAATGCGCAGTGTGTATGAGCTCCTCAGCAATGAAACTCACAGTAATGCGGAGTGTGTAGGAGCTCCACAGCAATGCAACTCAAAGTAATGCACAGTTTATGAGCACCACACAATGGAACTCACAGTAATGCGCAGTGTGTATGAGCTCCACAGCAATGAAACTCACGGTAATGCGCAGTGTGATCAAAACATTTATCAAATCATCTTCAAGAACTTCAATGAGAGAGGTTCAATTGTTGTGAAGAATGCTTCACGGCACCCAAGAAAGTCCAGCAAGCAACAGGACCATCTCCTAAAGTTGATTCAGCTGAGGGACCGGGGCACCACCAGTGCAGAGTTTGCTCAGGAATGGCAAAAAGGATGATTTGAGTGCATCTGCACTGAGGCAAAGACTTCTGGAGGTTGGCCTGGGGTCAAGAAGGGCAGAAAAGAAGCCACCTCTCTCCAGGATAACTAAAGAATGGTACAAAAACATCATCCAAGAGTAACTTCTTCCAACAATCCAAGAGCAGGTTGGTGAAGAACGATGCCTTTTGCAGCCTAATGGATCACCTTGCCATAAGGCAAAAGTGATAATGAAGTAGCTCAGGGGAAAATGGCAAAATTTTGAGTCCATGGCCAGGAAACTTCCCAGACCTTAATCAAAATTGAGAACTTATGGTCAATCCTCAAGAGGCGGGTGGACAAAACAAAAACCCACAAATTCTGACAATCTCCAAGCATTGAATATGCAAGTATGGGCTGCCATCAGTTAGGATGTGGCCCAGAACTTGATTGACATCATGCCTTGGCGAAATTAAGAGGTCTTGAAAAAGAAGGGTCAACACTGTAAATATTGACTTTTTGCACGCATTTAATGTAAATGTCAATAAAAGCCTTTGACACTTATCAAATGCTTGGATTTATACTTCAGTATCCTTCAGACAAAACGATCTAAAAAAACCGAAGCAACAGAGTTTGTGAAAATTAATTTGTGTCCTTCTCAAAACTTTTGGCCATAGCTGTACACCTCTCCCTATTAACACTATAATACATAAGACTCTATCCCCCAACCCCTCTAGCTTAAATCTATTGCTAAAGTGCCTAAAATGCTTTGAAATAAAATAAAGCCCCCTTGGTTGATAATATTTGCATCCAGCATTTGGCGATGCCAAGTGATCTTTCCAAGTCAGGGTGTTTTGCAGAAATGAGCTGCATTGTCTCAGCAGTATTTAGTAAGGAATGCTATCTTATAATGTATTTTTATTTTGTAGTATATTTAGCATTCAAAGTAAGGGCTGGAATTGAACCCATCTTTGAAAAACTGCACTCACTTATTGCTTTTGCTTGTTATATTTGTGTGCACCGGGGCACACTAAGGCAGAATTAAGAGAGGACCAGAAGAGTTAATTATTAACCTCATCTAACTCCCACCCAGTTTTCTCCACCCCCTGTTTTTAGCCCACATCCAGTAAGGATGTACCTCCTTTCCAGTGCAGTGGGGTCTCCCTTGGCACCTTTCCAACTTGATAGGTCCTGCAGCAGGAAGAAGAATTGTGTCACTCTGACCCCATCACAATTTCTGTATGTGTGAATGCTATTCACACAGCCAGTCTGATGACCTCTCAATGGAAGCAATTGAGAATTGTCTGGGTTGGATTAACCCTCTCTAATCCAACTCCTAAAGGATGTTCAGCAGGGGTTGAATGACAGCTTTCATTGTGGAGACCAGACCTCCCCTTTGAAAGTCTGCCCACAGGGTTCACGGACAGAAAGGGATGGATGGTGTTGTGTGTGTGGGGGGTGCAATCCGCTCACCATTACCAGTTAACTAAGACAATGGGGGCTAGATCTTCCTTTAAGAATACAAATAGAAAAGTATTTATGCTGTAATTTATTTGGTTTAGTAAAATAAGACATGTGACTTGGTGAAATAGTTTGAAGTAGGAAAGCTCTTTGGAACCGTTGGGAGCACATATAATAAAAGAGTTCTAGAGTTAGTGAATCTGGTCTTAAAATTCAAGATTGGCTCGGTATTAAAATCATAATTTCTATGTTTGCCAATCAAGATTAAATGTTATGGACCATCTGATTTTAAATTACATAGGTGTACATTGAATGTTCCCATCACACACCAACATGTACATGTGCTTTTAGGACACATCCCTATGGACTCATGAGATAAGGTGGAAATGTTGTTAATCCATATACTGCATAAAAGGTTGTTTATTTTAACGGGACAATACCACCAAAAAATAAAATGTCCTTATTTTCTTTATTCTATGTTGCTGATATCTTACATGTGCATTTTTTCTTCTGCATGTTTCCTTAAGAAAATATTTTACTCTATATGTTAGTTACAATTACTTGTACAGCGCCAACAGATTCGTAGAATTTTACAATGGGGAAGCATGAACAGGAGACATAATAAATAATTAAACCTAAGAAACAGATGGCCCTGCCCGTAGAAGAATTGTCCTGCTAATGCAGCACTTTATACAAGTGCTCAGCCAGAGATCCTGTGAGCTTACAATCAAAGGGACTAAGGCATGTGAAACAAAAAGGACCAGGGGGAGTGTGGAGATAATTACCAAAGAGATTATTACAGACATAATGATAGACTAAGAGTTTAGGCATGATATGGTTAAAGCGAGAGAGAAGTGAAGTAGCTGGAAAATGGAACTTATATAATTAGGATAGGGGTTGGGTTGGAGCGGGTTGGACAGCAAAGGGGAAGATGGAAGTGAAGTGTGGCTGTGGATAAGAAATACAGAGTTTAGAGAGATGGCCATTGCACAGAAAGAATTTACAACAGGGAGGAGCAGAACCGATTGAGAATCAGCACAGCGTTAAACGATCAACAAAGGAGGAGAAAAAAATAAACTAGCAAAAATAGATTCAAAAATAAAAAACAGTAATATTACTGGACCAGTAACAATATGGCAAAAACGGTGTTGATTGAAGAATACATTTTTGGCTGAATTCAGAGGGAGAGATTGCGGTGAGTTTCGGTTTGCTGTTAGATTCAGTGGGGGATTTAAGTGAAGTGTGGCTTACTGGCTGGATTCAGATGGAGAAATTGTGTCACTGAGTGCATCCATTGTGTGATAGTTTATGTTGTAAGTCTTCCTCCTCCCAATATCTTTCCAACACTTGCTCCTCACTGTGGGACATTGGGCATATCATGGAGTCTATAGGTTAGTAATCCAGAAACCTGACCTGTAGACTGTATCAATATGATCACCAGGGCATACCACTGAGTGTTAGCTTATTATCAGTTCTCATTCATTTGCCATCCCTTATCACGGGTAGTCTACACACCACAATAGACCCCCCGCAGCTTTGTCTAAACATTCCTTCCGTCCTTCACCCCATTGCCTCTTCACTACTATAGAAGCTATGTTAGAGCTGTGAAGTTGTGTCAAGATTTTGGTAAATGTTGCATCATGGGAAAAATCCACAAAATGGAAACTGGGGATAAAAACTAACTTTAATTTTCCTTTTTGTGTGCAATTACTTCAAACAAAGAAAAAAACAACAGCATGTGTTTGCTTTTGTTTTTAGTAATTCACAAATAATCAGGTTACAGCTTATGTTAGTGGTAGTGTTCTTTTAAGAGCACTCTGGCTTTTACCAAGACAAAAACCTCAGTGAGGCCAACATAGGACATCTGTAGACATAGGTAATAAAACTAAACTGGCACATTCTGGGTAAAAGGAACTAATGGCAGAAAACATCCCATTGCTGTTAATGCTTGTAGCTTCTGTATACAAATTGACACATAAGCACATGGATTTTCCATTGACAAGCACGGCTCATACTACCACCATCTACCTTATAAATGATATTCACTAAAATGATTTAGCCTTACATTTTTCTATATATTATCATAGCAATATCCATAAAATGTACATTGTATGCCCGCAACAAATAATTTATTTCTATTACCATTCATGGGAAAGATTATTTTTGAATTTTACAGTTTTATAGGCTTTAACTTAAGGGAAACGATCCAATTTGTTTCCTATATGAATTCTTCAAATTGAAAGATTTAGGAGTAATTCTGGATAATAGATTTTGCAATAGAACAATATGTCAGTAAGCAATTGCAAAGGTCAGCAAGATACTGAAGAAATATTTTGCCACTTTGCAAATCTTTGGTAAGACCTCTTCCTTGAATATATAATGCAGGCTCTGGTCTTCGTTTAACATTCAGTGAGAGACAAATGAATCAAATTCAATTTTTTCTACACTGACTTTTTTCTCCCCCAGTTTTATAGTGATGTTAAAAGGAGTTTATATATAAACACAATGGGCATTACATTCTTATCGCTAACGTTCGCACTCAGATATGTGAGCGTTAGCGTTAGGTTAAGTGGCCCTAGCGCAGGCTGCCCATATTACAATCCGTACGGCATGCTATTGGATTAAAAAAATCTGCGCATCAGAGATTGTGCTTTCTAGTGCAAGTTTATTGTACTTTCTCTAACAAAGCTTAACATGGGGAGCGCAAAGGGTAATTAGTGTTAGGATTACAGAGTCCTAACGCTAATTACACACCCCTGTGGGAAACTGAAAAGTTAACCACAGCTTGATTCCGCTTCTGTGGAATAAGTCAGCACCAGCTAAATATTCCCCCAAAAATCAGATACTTATCTCACATACTGCAGCGAGAATGGCGACCCAGACCAGAGTGAGACTGGGGAAAAAAGTCCCCAGTCTCCTCTGTGATAACTCTGCGGACTTGCAGGGCCTGCTGAACTGGCAGCGCAAGCCCCCATGGAGTACTATGGACTCCAGGAGGGGATGCTCGGGGCGGTGCTGCCTCGAGTATCCAGTGGCTTAGCGCTGCATTACTGGGCAGGCTGCTGAATCAGTACCTGCCTTGTAATATAGAGCTTAATCAGGGACACTAACGGGAAACCTGCAAATATGGCTCTCCGTTTCCAATAGTTAAATAATTAAATGTCATTACAGGATACGAAGATCTAATTCATTATAAATTATTGTAAGCTTTTGATTCTGTGTTGCCATTTTTCTCTTAAAGTGATCCTATCAGGTATTACTTTTCAGGTAATATGTCATAAAGGTAATATAATGTTGGTTATAAAATTAGAAATAAATAATAATAATTAATAAACTTTATATGTTTATATATCAGTGCTTATTCCGTTTACTACCAAGTTATTTTCCATAAAACAACGGCCAGACCTCAGTGGATTTATGGAAAACAACTTCGTAGTAACCATACAGTGAAACTATGATTGAAAATCCCATAAAAACATTATTAAATTGTGTATGTACTGTGTTGATCTGTATTTTTTGAATGCGTCTTTCCCATAGTAAACCATATGATTAAGGGGTCATTTAACCCTGTCATTGCCATGTGATTTTCCAAAAACCAACCCTAAGGATTATTTATTTTTAAAATAATTATACAGTAAGAAATATTAAAAAGTACTCCGAATGTATATCCTACTAGAATAAACTATTTGGTAGGCAGATGGTGCCATATACTGGCCAAATAGATTTCCTGCAATTAGAACTGCAGCCTGTGTCTCCGCATTGGCTCTGCGGGATACCCAAAATGTCAGGGCATTCCTTATCCATTTTTAAACAGTTTTAGTACCTTGGGCATTATGCCCACAGGGTTAAAACTTTGGGAGCATGTTCTGGAGCCCGAAAGCAAACAAAATTAATTTGCGACAAACTAATTTAATTTGCAATGAGGATACTGCATAGCCCCAGATCATGTTAACATGCTCTCGGGCTGCTGTGTCTGCTACCACTGATCGTGTATACATGCTCATATTAGTGAAGGGGTTAAAGTGGTTTTCCATAAAACCATTGGTTCCTATCAGTGGTTTTATGGAAAACCTCTTACTAGTGTAGGGATTAACTACGTATCCCATATGCCAAATGCATGTTGACAAGATATTTTTAACAAAAGCTCTTGGTAGTGAAAGGGTAGAACAAAACCTCCAATTTCTATGCAGTATCTAAACCATCTTTAAATATATTCAACTGTCAAATGGACAATGAAATTAATTCTTCCAAGGCTGAAAATAAGAAATGGCTGATAAAAATCTGATTGCTGTTGTACATTTTCTCTTTTGCAAAATATAATAAAATCAATTATTTCTATGTAACTGTGGCTTTTGGCAAAGGTCACTGAAATGCTTTTATTTCTAATCTGGGTTTCAAAGCGTTTTGTTTGCAATGCTTTGTGTTACAAAATTTAATTTTCCATTTTCCTTACAGATTTAAACATTTGTTTAGATAAACTATCATTTTGAGCTACTTCTGTTTAGCCAGCTGTGCCAAGTCTGCTTTTAATGATATGACAAGTTGATGTTATTTACAACTAGAAAAATGAGAAGTAAATGTATTAAAATATAAAAAAAATGGATAATAATTTGTAGGCATTATCTTCAGATTGCTAATGATTTTTTTTTTATAGGAAAAGAACACCTGTCCTTGAATCTCGTTTTTCAAATTATTAATTTTCTTTTAACAAGACTCCAAAGCTGAGTTTGTAACTTTGCTATATTTGATAGTGAACAGGTTAACCTATTCACTACCAAGCTCTTTTTGTCGGGAAAAAACTTACCATCTCATTTATTTGAAACACTGGATGTGAAATTATCAGTTTTATCGTAGGATAAAATAAAAATTTTGCACAGATATTCCTGTTCTGAGATAGTTTAAAAAAATCTATGTACATTTGCTTATTTTACAATGTTCATGTAATTATTTACCCTTCAAATAAATATAGCAATGCAGTTTCCAAAAACTACCAATATAATATAAAAACTATATTTATATGGGGCATAATGCCTGTGTATGGAAATTACAGTAAAACCTTGTATCTGTACTGTACAGGTATTTTCAGTAATTTTAACTCCTGAATATTATCCCTGTATATCTGCGAATGATCCCAGAGCTCTCCCTTTATTCTTCTCTCATCCTGGTTGTTCTATTGCAGCAGCAAAATGTTTGAAACTTTTATTACAGTGAGGTTTGGGGCTGCTATTTGCAGCATGGTTTATGTCTCTTCAAGGTGACTGGGGAGAGATAAAACAAAGTATTTCTATTCACCACAGGGGGCACCCTAACCTGGCTTTAAAAAGGTGTGAAATTAGCTTTCGATATGCTATTGAATGGTTTGCAATGTATTACAATACACAATTGAGATAACCCTTCACTCCCAAAATCGAGTTAAGTCTAACAGCCCTCCAGCTTGTCTGATGTAGGGCTCACAGTGTAGAAATGTACATTTTTTTTTATTACAAAATGATGTTTTGAAAAAAACAGTCAGCTTATTTTTCTATAATTATGATTTAAATATAGCTCATGATATATTATTATAATGATAATATTAACCAGTACCATATAAAGAAAAATAAAAAGCATCCATATGACTTACAATCAAATGAAGGGATTTTCCAAAGAAATCTTTCCATAATTCAGTAAAACTTAAAACATGTTTTAACCACTTGAATGCTAAGGATGCGCTCAGCGCGTCCTCAGCATTCCCGCTGGTATGCGGAGGACGCGCTGAGTGCGTCCTCGCATCGGGGTCAGCGTTCGGCCGGGTTCCGGCCAATCGCTGGCCCCTCCGGTGCGGGCTGACATCCTGGATGTCAGCCCGGCATCCGGACCAGCAGCCGCCATTATTAGGTGTCATCGCGGGGGCGCGATGACACCTAATTCAGGCGCCCCCCCCGCATGTGCGGAGGAGGCACCTGAAAGGGAGGGGGGGGAGGTCCTTCGGACCTCTCTCCCTCCCGATCGGCGGCGCACAGGGGCTTAACCCAGGCATCATTTGGAAGGGCACAGCCTGCCCTTCCAAATGATGCCTGGCATTAACCCCTGGGGAGCTGGATCGCGAATCGGCGCTGAAAAGCGCCGGTTCGCGATCCCTTCCCGGAGCTGGCCGACATCTTGGATGTCGGCCAAGCTTCCGGGAACTCCCCAGAGGACTGGCGTCATCGTGCGTAGCACGATGACGCCAGTCCTAGCATTAACCCCTAACTGCCACCAAGTGTGGAGATAGGGAGTTCCAATGAACTCCCTATCTCCCGATCCGTGGCAGTTAGGGGTTAAATTTTGATATGGTTGGATCGGCCAGAGCATGGCCGTTCCAACGATACCAAACATGAAAGTTAAAAATTTTGTAAAAAAAATAAAAATTAAAAAAAAAAAAAAATAAAAAAAATTAAAAAAAAAATTAAAAAAAAAAATAAACACTTTTTTTTTATTTTTTTTGGTTTGTTAGTGTAGCAATATTGTTCCCATTTCAATTATAATGTGAACAATGATGCTGCACTAACGATTTTTGTATGCGGTGCGTTTGCTAAAAATAGTGTCATTTTCCCCAAAAAAAAATGTAACGAGACCCCATCTCTAATTTTTTTAACAAGCGCACCCCATACAAAATATAACCGCAATTGCTCGCATGTTAAAATGTGGAAAAAAACACTTTACACATTGTAAATTATTGAAAATACATATTTTATTGCATTTTTTGTTATAATATACAGACATGACATAACGTATACATATAATAATGACATATTATGAATCTACCGAGTCTGACGGAAAGAACGATATATAATATGTCGGTGTCATATACTAAAATAAGCCTTAAAAACACGTTTAAACATGATGCACAAAACAGGTAAAAAATGACCTCAGCACAGGGGCGGGAAAAGCCTCAGCAGCGAAAGGGTTAAATAAATAATTTACATAGAATTTTAAGGTTTTTTTTTTAATGTTTTTTGCGCTACACTCTTGACGCGGACACTTGTCTTCCATCCTGCTCAGTTATATTAAAATAAAAAAAGATGTTGCACGTTCCTATATTGCTGCATTACTTAAATCCTCCATTGTTTGTATTTTGGGATAGTTTCATCATCTCTAATTGTCGATTATTTGCAACAAATTTCTCCTCGCTCCAACTATTGCTTCGCATTTACCTGGTTGGATCAGCAGAAACACTGAAAGTGTTTTAGACCTCTAATTGATGTGTTATTGTCAGAAAATATGAGTTTCATTCAACCAAAAGAATGATTATTTACTGTAAAATGGATTTTCATGGCTGTTTCACAATATCACGTGGAGTTCAGATTTGTTTACACCTATTATGAAATAGCTGCTTGCGGATTAATTACAGTGAATGGAAAATTATAGGTAATTTAATTATACTGGAATACATGATAGAATAAATCATTAAAGGGTTAATATCTGACTGCTTGTTTTGCTGCTATAAACTACTGACACTGTGTGGGCTTTACTTCTCCTCAGGTAATTGTAGGTTTTCTTTACTGCTTCCGCTGCCTGTGCTTGCATGCATAGTGCCTTTTTGTCTTCCTGTGCGTGATTCTCAGGCAATGTCCCTGAAGCCCACATATTAGTTCATGACCATCAACTCATTCTCAGTCTCTGACAGTGAATAAAATGTGAGACCGTACACGATGGTTAGAAAATATCTGCTGATCCTAGACACGGTTATAAATTGCATCTATTTACTTCTCTAAATTCGACTATTGGTAGCAATTACTGGTTTACATGTCTTTTTTTCTACATAAGAAATGCGCCGAACTTTTTAAATTGTGTAAAACTGGTCAGGAAATGTACCACTGGCTTTACATGTAAATATTCACTTATTTTATTTTGTTTTCTAGTAAACAATTCAAATAACACTTAAAGAGTTATTCAGTAATTTAGACTTTAGACCAAATTGCACCGAACGATGAATTTCACCATACGGTGTAATTTCATGGCAGTTCGGCTATTAACAAAGCTGTCAATTCGCCAAATATTGGCGTATAGCCTGGGAAATACGGTGCAGGTCACCTCAGATCACCGCAATTCTGACAACCTCAGACAGCAGTGAAATTGTCCCATAGGGACGTATTGGTTAATCTATTCAGAGAATGCCGAATTGCACCGAGATGTCAGTGAAATGCCCAGTTACAGGTATTTTATGAAGCGCCAAGTTCCGTAGCGCTGTATAATGGGAGAGACAGAATAACAAATATAGATGGCAGAGTATGTGAAGCAGTGGCGTGAAAGTGGGGGCAAGATAGACAACTTACATTGCCTCCCAGGTTCGGAACCTGTGTCCAGCCCTATTGTTTATAAAACACGCCAAAAAAAATCCATTTGCACAATATCTCCCATATAACCAGGCTAAACCAAAAATACAGGGCAATATTCCAAAGTTGGTGCTAAGATAACCAGAGCTGTTGTAAACTTAACAGCTCCATAGACTATGGGACCTATTACATACTTAACGTTAATGTTAGGGCTCAGCTGTGTGTGCATTAACGTTAGGTTAAGTTGCCCTAGCGAGGGTGACCATATTACATTTCAAACGCTTATGGCTTAAAAAAAACCTGTTAGTGATTCGGAGCTTGTGCTTTTCAGCGCAAGCTTACTGTACTTTGTGCTCCCTATGCTTAACATGGGGAGCACAGAGACTTAATTAGCGTTAGGATTAGAAAATCCTAACGCTAATTCGGTCCCGCTGCGGTTAATTCAAAAGTAAACCACTGCTTGGAGAATCAATCAGCACCAGCTGAAATAAAAATCAGATACTCACCTCACATCCCACCGTGAGAACAGTGGCTCGATCAGTCGCTTCTGGCCGCCGGGAGCAGAGTGAGACGGTGGAAAAAGTTCTTAGTCTTCCTTCGCGAATCACTCCGCCGACCTGCGAGAAGCGAGATCCTGCAAGTCATGTGATTCTTCGGAGCCCCCAGTGTGCTCCCTCGCGTGGCCGCTGGCTTGTGAAGGCTGTGACACAGTCTACAGCCGAGATCTCGTGGGGTCGCGAGATCTCGCAAGAGTGCATCACAGCCTTCACAAGCTGATGGCTGCGTGAGGGAGCACGCCAGGGGCTCGGAGGAACATGCAGGTTAGCTGATCTCAAGGTCTGTGTCTGGTTATTTCTAATCCTGGGGGTCTGCCAGGGTATTCCTAATTCTGGGGGTCAGTGCCTGTTATTCTTTATTCTGGGGGTCTGCCTGGTTATTCTTTGTTCTGGGGGTCTGCCTTGTTATTCCTAATTCTGGGGGTCTTCCTGGTTATTCATTTATTCTGGGGGTCTGCCTGGTTATTCCTAATTCTGGGGGTCTGCCTGGTTATTCTTTATTCTTGGGTCTGCCTGGTTATTCCTCATTCTGGAGGTCTGCCTGGTTGTTCATTATTCTGGGGGTCTGCCTGGTTATTCCTAATTTTGGGGGTCTGCCTGGTTATTCCTAATTCTGGGGGTCTGTCTGGTTATTCTTCTGGGGGTCTGCCTGGTTAGTCATTATTCTGGGGGTCTGCCTGGTTATTCGTTATTCTGGGTGTCTGCCTGGTTATTCTTTATTCTGGAGGTCTGCCTGGATATTCATTATTCTGGGGGTCGGTGCCTGGTTATTCATTATTCTGGTGGACTGCCTGGTTATTCCTAATTCTAGGGGTCAGTGCCTGATTATTCATTATTCTGGGGGTCTGCCTAGTTAAATCATTAGTCTGGGTGTCAGTGCCTGATTATTCATTATTCTGGGGGTCTTCCTGGTTATTCCTAATTCTGGGGGTCTGCCTGGTTGTTCATTATTCTGGGGGTCTGCCTGGTTATTCCTAATTCTGGGGGTCTGCCTGGTTATTCCTAATTCTGGGGGTCTGTCTGGTTATTCTTCTGGGGGTCTGCCTGGTTAGTCATTATTCTGGGGGTCTGCCTGGTTATTCGTTATTCTGGGTGTCTGCCTGGTTATTCTTTATTCTGGAGGTCTGCCTGGATATTCATTATTCTGGGGGTCGGTGCCTGGTTATTCATTATTCTGGTGGACTGCCTGGTTATTCCTAATTCTAGGGGTCAGTGCCTGATTATTCATTATTCTGGGGGTCTGCCTAGTTAAATCATTAGTCTGGGTGTCAGTGCCTGATTATTCATTATTCTGGGGGTCTTCCTGGTTATTCCTAATTCTGGGGGTCAGTTTCTGGTTATTCATTATTCTGGGGGTCTGCCTGGTTATTCCTACGTCTGGAGGTCAATGCCTGGTTATTCATAATTTTGGGGGTCAGTGCTTGGTTATATATAATTCTGGGGGTCTGGGGATGGGCCTGGGGGAGAGGAATGTTGGGGGGTGTAAAGGCTGTGGTGGAGCGCTGTGATATGCTCATACACCGCACATTACTGTGAGTTTTATTGCTATGGATCTCTGATACGTATCCTTTTGAATCCTTTTGGTTTGCACTTATCACAATATAGGGCTGGTCTAAAAATCTTTTTCCTGGGCTGTTTTTTATTCACAGTCCAGCCCTGATGTGGAGCTAAAATGTGGACGCTAAGGAGAAACCTGCAGGCAGAGGTTTTCCTCCTTAGCATCCCCATTTTTGTGGGCAGTATGTAATACTGCCCTATAATGTCTCTGTTAAGTTTACACAGCTCTGGTTAAGTTAGCACCAACTTTGTAATACTGCCCTCAGAGAATTAATTAGAGGTCTCCCACATGTCATCCAGTGTACTTACCATTGCACCAATCCCGCGACAATTGTCGTCTTCCCTCACCGTGGAATGGGTGATGTAGTACGTTTTCTTTTTACAAATCTACGAAAAGAGAAAAATGTGAGCACAAATTAAAGTATTTGCAATGCTCTTACAAACTTTCATATTATCTTCATTGTGAATTCAATGCCATTCCTAATATCACTATAATCATACCGCGGTCTCATCAGTGTGGACACACCTCAGAGTCATCTAAATTCTGGTCAGCATTTACAACTCATCATTTTAGATGTATATCCTCTAGTTCCGTATTTGTACTCTGTTCAGTGTCCCTACTTTGACATATAACTTCTAAACTCATCTGTTTTCGATCGTATGATAATTCTTAGCTACAGCACAATGAATTCTAGGCACAGCATCGCGCTCTGAATATATTGCAAAGTTTACCACAACATATAAAAAACTCTGACTTCACATACATTTAATGAACAATGAGCTTTACCACAACTATTATGTCTTCCCGTGAAAGCTTGAATCTGCATTAAAAGCACAGTGATTTATTCTTTAGTCTTAAAAGGGTTCTGTCGAAGAGGGAGGCTGAAGGTCATCAGTTTATCATCAACCTTAGTATGATAGACACAGACAGAACAGTGTCACAGTCTCTCTCTACAGCATGCTTAAATTACTAACGTATCCGTGCTTCACTGTTAATTTTGTGCAGATTTTCTTGATGGATAAGCTCTCTATATGTTGAAGAGTGTGACACATTATTAAGTAGGTACACTGCCATGCAAACAGTGCCTGATTGTTTTCTGAAGGGGGAATAATGAGCACTTGATGATGATAAATGAAATATTGACAAAAAAATACACCACGAGCAATTTTATTATAGTTGCTATAACTGAACTCTGCTATTCCCATTCTAGTCTAGACATGAGCAATTTTACATTGAGAGGATCAATAAAAGGCAGATGTTTATTTCAGTTTATGGCCCCAAAGCTCCATCCCGAGCTGATAACGCGCCAGATTTACTTATTATCAATCAAAATAACTGTATATTCTTTGTGGAATCAAAATACTGACTCCATTAAAAATAGAAGGGAGCGAGCATTTCAACCTGTACAAAATTAATTACGTGGAACAGGCTGCCATTGTAGACGTTGCCAGTAATTTGCTCAGAAACAGTGTCAACGAGGTTTTCTTATATTCTCTACTGGATAATGCAATATTATATCTACGGAGTAATTTGCTGAAGTTGAATATTCTTCAAAAAGTTATAATGTTGCTGTTGAACAAGGATGAAGATACGCAAAGCCACCTTCTTTAAAAATGACATCATTGAATAAAAAATCATATATAGAAAAATATTAAGTATTATTCCATTTGGGGAAATTAGAAACACAAACCATGATACATTAACAGTACCGGTTGAACCTCCTCATCTGTCCATTTTCAAATATTTAAGTAACTTTCTCCTTTAGTGTTGTACTGCCCCATTTCTTTGTTTCTAGCATTGACCTGCATCCATTTCACTTAATGTTAATTTATCACATTATCCCTCATTTATTTACTTGGGTACCTTCGCTCATGCCTTTTTGCTATACAGGATGAGCACTATTTACAGTGCTCGAGTTCCCAAGCATTCCGGATTTCAGAATCCGTGAAAATCTGATGTTTCTGATGAGGGAGATCATGGCAGAAGTGCTGCAAACTCCTTCCTCCTGCAGCTGCCGTGCGGTTTGAAATAAGGGTAGCATGTCACAAGCCGGGGCTGTCCAGAGGCTCATATCACGTTCAATGGTTGGTCTGCTGCAACGCTTGGGATCCAGGAGAAGTGGCCATATAGAGCACCCCTAATATGGAATATGTAAAACCCAGACTGTGCTCGATATTATAATTGGGGTTCAGGGGTGCTCAAACATGTTCTATATTTTTAAAAAAATTCCCACCCCTTCAAAATTGAAGGGGTGGGAATGTATCATCTTAAGTCTTCTTTAATGAATATTTTTTTTTCAACGTTTTTCCCCAAGAGCATTTCCAAGTCAGGATTCTGCAAACACTTTACATATGAAATTATAGTGATGAGGAATTTCATGCCCACTCCACCACTGTAACATGACTATTAACACACAGGGAATCGAATGTCTAGTGGATCAAGTGTTTAAACATTGTGATATGGTTGCTATTTCATGAATTGCACATACTTTAAAACTTGGACCTAAAACTACTATGAAAAAATATTAACATCTGTTCTGTATCTGAAAAAAAGTGTCCATAAAGTCTCTTTACCATTTCAAAAAATTATTACAAAGGCAAATGAATTGACAAATTTATACTCATTTTGTAATAATTTTTATTCAGTTTTTTGCCTAATTTAATACACCTTTATACACGTTCTGGTGAACGAAGGGGTCAGGGAATTGCAACCCCTTCCAGTCCACCGGTCTGGAAATGTTTAGGGAACTTCAGCGAGATAGTCCAATGATGAATGTGTGGTGTGGGATCATGTGCAATCGAATGATTGGTCCTTTTTTCTTTCCTAAATTAAACATTTCCAGACTGGTGGGTTGAGAGGGGTGGCCCAATTCCCTGGCCACCTCGTTCACCAGATATCATTCCCCGCGACTTCTGTCTATGGGTTTATGTTAAAGATATTGTGTATCGAACAAAAGGTATGGGACATCACTAATCTAAAGCAGAGGATCACTGAAGCCATTGCCACCATTGATGAGGGTATGCTACAGCGAACACGGCAAGAAATCCAGTACCGTCTTTATGTGCTTTGTGCAACTAATGGTGCCCATATAGAGATGTATTAAATGAGGCAAAAAAAACGTAAATATATACGTCTCATTTTGTAACAATTTTCACTTATCTGTCTTCTCATTTGCCTTTGTAATAAATTTTTGAAATTGTAAATAGACTTTATCTACACCCTGTACAGACACCTAAAATAGTTCAACATAGTCTAACTTGTATAATCCTGTATTACTTAGCCTAAAGCAATGATCTACATCTGAAACCTCAGACTGCATATTAAAAATACTTAATATTTTAATTTGATGTAAGTATCTGCATTTTAAGTACAAAATAAATCTAGAGGACATTGAAATTAAATAAAATCTACATAAATTTGTTTGTATGTATTATTTATTGCAATAAATAGTGTTTTATGTAAATTAAGAATCCTTGACAAGTTTTGAAATATTATATATTTAAGCAAACCTATCCATTCAAATGTTTTTCATATATCATGTAAAATTAAATGACAGTAACGGCAAAAAAAATAAAAATAATCCAATGTTACCAGTAGTCAATTTTCACCGTTAAAATTTTAGAAGATTATTAATTCCAAACTATATTCATACAATAGGTACGTGTGTGTTTATATATATATATGAAAGATGGGAATATGATCTGAGCAGTTTGGGAATAAATGAAGATTCAGAATCAGTAATGCCCAGTGAGTGTGAGCTTATGAAAGGATGCTATGTGATAGAGATGCTGTCTGCTTACTACAGCGTCTTCTGTGATTAAAATTATATGCTACTGGTTGCCATCTGCCTGCTTTGCATTAAGACTGCTGTAGTTTTAGATCTATAAGTTCTGCTGAATACTTGGAACATTAAAATTTAAACACACGCACAATATATGTTTTTATGTTAATTTAAATATAGATATCATCCAACAAACACAATGAGTCCTACTCCAAGGTTTACGCAAAAAGAGAGACAGTAAGTAAAGCATGCCCCTGCAGATTTTTCTTACGGTCTCCATTTTTGTGTACATATACCAAGACAGGCGCTTAATTAGCACCACAGCAAGTATCAGCTTCTGTAATCCATAGGACTCCATGGAGCGTTAAGTGCCACGCCCTCAAACTCTCTCTCGTGAGATCGTGGAGGAATAGCAGAGGAAGACTAGGAACTATTTTTTCCCAGTCTCACTCTGCTACCAGCAAGAGGAAGTGGCGGATTGCGCCACCCTTCACTGCTAGATGAAAGGTTAGTATGGGATTTACTTGGGGTGCTAGGTGAGCGTGTTATATTTTTTTGTTAAAGCAAAGTGTTAATTTACAGTAATGAAACTCAAGGAAGAGTTATATTTGAGGCATAAGCCCAGTTTGCGCTAAGAGTGGAATAGGAAGTCCAGCCGACGAGATAACTTCTATGCTATACATAACGCCTCAAAGTTACATTATCGCCAACCTTGGAATAGGGCCCTATATGGCCAAAAGTACATGGGCCACCTACTAAATGAGTTCAGTTGTTTCAGCTACGCACAACCCTAACATTTGCGTAAAATCCAACACATAAAGGGTTATTCAATAAGCGACAAACTTGCCACTGAATTGCAACCGAACAGTGAATCGGCGGAGAGGTAAGGGAGCTCCGGCGCACCAGTCGGCAGAACACCGCCACCTTTTCTCCATTTTTACCTAGTTCTCTTTACTTTCTTTTGCCAACACCAAACATTTTTTTTTATCTTACCAACATTTTAGTTTGTTGAGCAATCCAAATGCCCATTGTGACCCAGAATTTGATTCTGATTATATACTGACTATATAATAATTTGATAAATTCTTGCACAGGTTGCACTTCTTACACACTGCATGTTGTTTCAAACATTAAACAATATACACTGTGTTTACATCTGATTATCACACTAATATGAGATTGTTGGGCATCCCGTATCAAACCATGGGCTTTAATGTGGAGTTAGCCCTATTTGTAACTACAAAAAACTCTGCTCCACAAGATGATTGAATGTTTCTACTGGAATTTGAGCCCATTTCACTAAATGAACAAAAGGAGTCGGCACTAGTGTTGGACATACATTTTGGCTAACAATTGGCATTCTAATTCATTCCAAAGTTTTTTCAATTTGTTTGAGGTCAGGGATGTGTGCAGGCCAAATTTTACCGAAAGTATGTCATGTGTTACTGGGCTTTGTTTTCTGCACGGGGTGCTGTAAAAGTAAAGGGCTTTCTCTCCCCCCACTTTTTTTTTTCTTGTTGTGTGTGGGACATTGGGTTGCTCTGGGTGAGCCATTGGGCAGATAACATGGATCTGACCGCACCCTCTGGCCCTTTATCACCCGACCATGTGGCCTCTTCCATGGCCTCCGGTATTTCCCCGGAGTGAGCCATGAACGCCACTTTTGTTCGGGCAGTCCCCTCCACGGGTTATTTTATTTTTTTTAACTTTCCTTTTTTGTCCAGACGGCCCATCCGCAAATTGCCTGCTGACTTTGCCGCCTCCCTGGTACAGGGGTCCTGTGTTTGAGTGCCCTCCTCCTTTTCCTTTTTCTCTTTCCTTGGCAGTCTTATCCCTGGTGTTCTACCGCTCCTATATTGATTGCTGTACCCTTTGAAATATTTTCTGTGATTTTACTGTAAGGCTTATTTGTCTTATAATAAAAATCTTGAATTGCGAAAATAGAAAAAAAAAATGGAGAACGTCTGGCATTGTATTCTGCACAGTATGCATGTTATTTTGTTTCTCTTACTCTTCACCTTTGGTAATTTTGTTGACCAATAATTTCCATCAAAGACTTAGTTGACTACATTTTTTCAGTGATGGAACCTCGACTATATCTAAGGAGGTTATTCAGTAACCTCCAAAATTTCCACTGAATTGCAACTAATGGTAAATGTCACAAAGCTATCAATTCACAAAATACAATAGTGAAATACAATGAATTTCGCCACAATTCAGTGGCACCAAAATTGCCCCATTGAGAACTAGTGATTCATCTAGTAACAGAAAGCCAAATTGCACCGAAATTACCCGATTTTTGGTGTTTCAATTCAACAGATTCGCCTGTTTAAACCTAACAGGTTTCAATGTAATAAATGGGTCATCTTTTTTAAATGTTTTGTAAAGACCATTTATTTTTATTTTTTGCAAAAATCTTTTTAATATTTTATTTTCTAAAATACCTCTATTTTTTAAAAGAAACATAGAAACATAGAAAAATGTCGGCAGATAAGAACCTTTCGGCCCATCTAGTCTGCCCAATTACATGGATACTTTACCTGGATTTATCTTTTGTTTAGGATAGCCTTATGCCTATCCCATGCTTGCTTAAATTCAATTACTGTTTTGGGCTCTACCACTTCAACTGGAAGGCTGTTCCATGTATCCACCACCCTCTCAGTAAAATAATGCTTCCTGATGTTACTTTTAAACCTTTGCCCCTCTAATCTAAGACTATGTCCTCTTGTTTTGCTACTTTGTTTCCTTTTAAATATACTCCCTTCCTCTACCTTGTGGATTCCCTTTACGTATTTAAATGTTTCTATCATATCTCCTCCGTCTCGTCTTTTTTCCAAGCTGTACATGTTAAGATCATTAAGCCTTTCCTGGTAACTTTTCTCCTTCAAGCCGTACACCATTTTAGTAGCCCTTCTCTGAACTCTCTCTAAGATGTCTATATCCTTCTGGAGATACGGTCTCCAGTACTGCACACAGTACTCCAAGTGAGGTCTCACCAGTGCTCTGTACAGTGGCATGAGCACTTCCCTTTTCCTACTGCTAATACCTCTCCCTACACAACCAAGCATTCTGCTAGCATTTCCTGCTGCTCTATTACATTGACTACTTACCTTTAGATCCTCTGCAATAATAACCCCTAAATCCCTTTCCTCAGATGTTGAGGTTAGGACTGTATCAAATATTCTATATTCAGCCCTTGGGTTTTTACGTCCCAGGTGCATTATCTTGCACTTATCCACGTTAAAACTCAATTGCCACAGTTCCGACCATTTTTTTAGTTTACCTAAATCATTTGTCATTTGGCTGATCCCTCCAGGAACGTCAACCCTGTTGCAAATCTTTGTGTCATCAGCAAAAAGACATACTTTTC
This sequence comes from Leptobrachium leishanense, assembly GCA_009667805.1. NCBI lineage: Eukaryota > Metazoa > Chordata > Amphibia > Anura > Megophryidae > Leptobrachium > Leptobrachium leishanense. Next base: position 113,595,909 of record CM019065.1, on the reverse strand, counting down.
CATTAATACCTTCTGCAATATCACTAATAAAAATATTAAATAGAATGGGTCCAAGTACTGAACCCTGAGGTACCCCACTGGTAACAAGACCTTGCGCCGAATAAACTCCATTTACCACAACCCTCTGTTGCCTGTCACTCAGCCACTGCCTAATCCATTCAACAATATTGGAATCCAAGCTCAAGATTGCAATTTATTGATAAGCCTTCTATGCGGAACAGTATCAAAAGCCTTACTGAAATCTAAATAAGCAATGTCTACTGCACCACCTGTGTCTATTATTTTTGTTACCCAATCAAAAAAATCAATAAGATTAGTTTGGCATGATCTCCCTGAGGTAAACCCATGTTGTTTCTGATCCTGTAATCTATGTGTTTTTAGATGGTCAACAATCCTTTCCTTTAACATGGTTTCCATTAATTTCCCCACTACTGACGTAAGACTAACTGGCCTATAGTTCCAGATTCCTCCCTACTACCCTTCTTGTGAATGGGCACAACATTTGCTAATTTCCAGTCTTCTGGGACGACTCCCGTTAGCATGGATTGGTTAAATAAATCTGTTAACGGTTTTGCTATTACATCACTGAGCTCTTTTAACCACTTGAATGCTAAGGACGCGCTCAGCGCGTCCTCAGCATTCCCGCTGGTATGCGGAGGACGCGCTGAGCGCGTCCTCGCATCGGGGTCAGCGTTCGGCCGGGTTCCGGCCGATCGCTGGCCCCTCCGGTGCGGGCTGACATCCTGGATGTCAGCCCGGCATCCGGACCAGCAGCCGCCATTATTAGGTGTCATCACGGGGGCGCGATGACACCTAATTCAGGCGCCCCCCCCGCATGTGCGGAGGAGGCGCCTGAAAGGGAGGGGGGGGAGGTCCTTCGGACCTCTCTCCCTCCCGATCGGCGGCGCACAGGGGCTTAACCCAGGCATCATTTGGAAGGGCACAGCCTGCCCTTCCAAATGATGCCTGGCATTAACCCCTGGGGAGCTGGATCGCGAATCGGCGCTGAAAAGCGCCGGTTCGCGATCCCTTCCCGGAGCTGGCCGACATCTTGGATGTCGGCCAAGCTTCCGGGAACTCCCCCAGAGGACTGGCGTCATCATGCGTAGCACGATGACGCCAGTCCTAGCATTAACCCCTAACTGCCACCAAGTGTGGAGATAGGGAGTTCCAATGAACTCCCTATCTCCCGATCCGTGGCAGTTAGGGGTTAAATTTTGATATGGTTGGATCGGCCAGAGCATGGCCGTTCCAACGATACCAAACATGAAAGTTAAAAATTTTGTAAAAAAAAAAAAAAAAATTAAAAAAAAAATTAAAAAAAAAAAAAATAAACACTTTTTTTTTTTTTTTTTTGGTTTGTTAGTGTAGCAATATTGTTCCCATTTCAATTATAATGTGAACAATGATGCTGCACTAACGATTTTTGTATGCGGTGCGTTTGTTAAAAATAGTGTCATTTTCCCCAAAAAAAAATGTAACGAGACCCCATCTCTAATTTTTTTAACAAGCGCACCCCATACAAAATATAACCGCAATTGCTCGCATGTTAAAATGTGGAAAAAAACACTTTACACATTGTAAATTATTGAAAATACATATTTTATTGCATTTTTTGTTATAATATACAGACATGACATAACGTATACATATAATAATGACATATTATGAATCTACCGAGTCTGACGGAAAGAACGATATATAATATGTCGGTGTCATATACTAAAATAAGCCTTAAAAACACGTTTAAACATGATGCGCAAAACAGGTAAAAAATGACCTCAGCACAGGGGCGGGAAAAGCCTCAGCAGCGAAAGGGTTAATAATTTAGGGTGGATCCCATCAGGCTCCATTGACTTATTTGACTTTACTTTAGACAGCTGCTGTAGAACCTCCTCCTCTGTAAACTGATATGTAATTGTCTCGTTAGTGTTTCCTCCTAACTGAGGTCCCTTTCCTTCCGTTTCTTCTGCAAAGACTGAACAAAAATATTCATTGAGGCAGTCAGCGAGACTTTTATCCTCTTCTACATACCTTCCTTCCTTTGTTTTTAATCTAACTAATCCTTGTTTTACTTTTCTTTTCTCGTTTATGTATCTAAAAAAGGTTTTGTCCCCCTTTTTTACTGACTGAGCTATTTTCTCTTCTGCGTGTACTTTGGAAGCTCTTATAAATTGCTTTGCCTCTTTCTGCCTAATCTTATAGGTTTGCCTATCTTCTTCACTCTGAGTTTTTTTTATAATTATTGAATGCTGTCTTTTTGTTCTTCACTATTTTGGCCACTTCTGCAGAGTACCACAGTGGTTTCTTCCCTTTTTTGTTTTTGCTAACAAGTCGAATGCAATTGCCTGTGGCCTTCAATAATGCTTCCTTTAAATAATCCCATTTCTCCTGGACTCCCTTTAAACTCCTCCAGTCTGATAATGACTCCTTCACACAAAGTCTCATTTTAGAAAAATCTGTTTTTTTAAAGTCTAAAACTTTTGTTTTTGTGTGGTGCGGCTCCATCCCTGTTCTTATATTAAACCACACTGACTGGTGATCACTAGATCCCAAATTTTCACCTACAACAACGTCCGATACCAAACCTCCATTTGTGAGTATTAAATCCAATATGGCCTCTTTACGGGTCGGCTCCTCAACTACTTGTGTTAGAGATAATCCCAGTAGGGAGTTTAGAATATTTGTACTCCTGGTGCATCCAGCTGTTTTGGTTTTCCAGTTCACATCAGGAAGATTAAAGTCCCCCATGATAATAACTTCCCCCTTCATTGCCATTTTGGCTATTTCCTCAAGCAGCAAGACTTTTTTAAATTATTTTTAACAGATCATTTTATAAATTTTTGAAGGACCTTTTTTATTAGACACATTTTTACTACATTTTTATTGATTTTTAACTCCTATTAGGTGAATGGGAGACTTATTTTTTACTTCAGTGGAATTCGCAGAAACAATTTTAGCGCTTTCTGCCAACGGTCAATACCTCCATTGGTGACACAATTTTTTGCGAAATATGGTGAATAGTGAATGCACCAATTTTTTGGCAAAATGGAATCACCAAAATGGGTCGAATTGCAAAACACCGGAATTGCATTTGACTTCGGTGCTTTATTAATGTACCCCTAACTTATTATGACAAAAACTACGATGAAAATCTATTGAGATTTAACTAAACGTAAGTTTAGTACAAGTGATCCAATACTTCGGATCGTATCGGATGTGGTTTTTGGCGGGTTTTTGGTGGGTGTTCGGCGGGTTTTCAGTGGCGGATTTGGGGCGGATTTTCAGGTCAAAGGATTTCAGGATCAAGTCCTAAAAAAAGAAGTGTGGGAACTCGCAAGGATTTCTTTCTCCCAATAAGCAATTATCACCTCGCACGTAATACAAACATACACTCAGATCTGATATATTAAATGTATATGTCAATAAGAAAGCAGACACAGCAAATGCTTATGCTGGCTATTGAATATGGAGATGTAGTGTATGCAGCCGCCCCGCAAACACACCTCCAGAAACTTACTACATTGTATAACTCATTCTGTCACTTTGCGCTACAATGTAACTACATGACCCACCATTGTGACCTGTTAAAAGAGCTAAGGCTAGGGTCAGATGAACGCATTTTTATGTTGTCTGTGAAAAAGTGCGTTCGAACGAATGGACGCATTTTTTCCCGGAATACGTGATAGTGGTCATACTATGCGCATTTTCGTCTGTGATTTTGTACGGATCATCAATAAAACTCTTTTTGTGTCTGGACGTTATGTTGGCCGGACATTAGCAGCGTCTGACGTCTCCTAATCACGCACACACGCCGCTATGCGGCCGCAGCGCACTCTGTACGTCAGTACCTGCGGTTTCACGTTCTCGAAAAAATGCGTTCATTTTCCACTTGCGTTGCGCAGCCGGACTTTTGTGCGACCGTACTTCGTATATTGGCCGTCATTGCCCGGCATCTGCTGCTAGTGCGGCCGTGATTAAGTGCGCCAGAACGCGCGTTCGCACTGCCTCAGTCTGACCCTAGCCTAAACTGGCCATCGCTTTAATCCAGATGCACTCTTCTTCACCTTGCAAACCTGGTGTTTAAGAGCTTTTATGGGAAGCTACCAACCTACCTGGATAGGCTGCTTCCTCTAGCAGTTCCCTCATCCTATAACCTCCGATCCAGGACCAGCACCGTACTTGCAATACCACAATACAAAAAGAAAGTGTCTCAATCCTCATTTTCCTACAGAGCACCACAATTATGGAATAACCTCCCATGCGCCATCAAATCTTCCCCCAGTCTAAAGTCACTCAAGAGCTCCCTATTAACATACCTCAATACAGAAAGTACCTGTAAACATCTGACATAATGACTATATTTCCTACATATTTATTTTCTGGGTTAATCTGTATATTTGTGAGGGTTTTTTAATATCTTGCATTTTATTACTTTGTATTTCTGTACCTACTGTACCTGCCTGTGTGTGTTTATATCCATAATATGCCTGCCTAACAGTTTGTGTTCCTTGTATTTCTGTACCTACTGTAACAATTCAATTTCTTAAACCCAGGACATACTTGAAAACGAGAGAAATCTCAATCAGGGTTATTCAAAGAGATTTCGAAAAGTCACCGCACGTTCGGTGACTTTTCGTTCTCTTCAATTCAGTTCCTTTTGCCGATCCCATTTCGGTGACCCTGCGGTGTATTCAGCAAGCACAACAGGGTCCCCGAATTGCAGGGAAAAGCTGCCGCAAACCCGACAAAAACGAACCGCAAAACCCAGAGAATGCACGCCGAAAAGCCACAAAAACATCTGGATTAACCTGCCGAAAACCACGGAAAAAGCCCGAGCAGGAGCCGATCACACACAGCTGAAGCAGCCGACACCGCAGACGAGGCAGTGAATAAATTGGCAAAATAGTTTGTGTGAATGTGTGAAAATGAAACGCTGTTTGCAAAGAAACTACTGAGCGAAAATGTCTGAAATTTACATATGAGGTCCAGGGAATGATAATAAAAAGGGCTGTTACAGAAAAAATAAGTAAACTTAAAAAAAAATCTCAAAAAAAATCGGACTTTTAACCACTTCAATGCTGAGGACGCGCTCAGCGCGTCCTCAGCATTACTGTTGGTATGCGGAGGACGCGCTCAGCGCGTCCTCCCATTGGGGTCAGCGTTCGGCCGGGTTCCGGCCGATCGCTGGCCCCCCCGGTGCGGGCTGACATCCTCGATGTCAGCCCGGCATCCGGGACCGCAGCCGCCGGAATTAGGTGTCATCGCGGCAGCGCGATGACACCTAATTCAGGCGCCCCCCCCGCATGTGCGGAGGAGGCGCCTGAAAGGGAGGGGGGAGGTCCTTCGGACCTCTCTCCCTCCCTATCGGCGGCTCTGCGGGGGTTAACCCAGGCATCATTTGGAAGGGCACAGCCTGCCCTTCCAAATGGTGCCTGGCATTAACCCCTGGGGAGCTGGATCGCGAATCGGCGCTGAAAAGCGCCGGTTCGCGATCCTTTACCGGAGCTGGCCGACATCTTGGATGTCGGCCAAGCCTCCGGGAACTCCCCCTGAGGACTGGCGTCATCGTGCGTAGCACGATGACGCCAGTCCTGGACTTAACCCCTATCTGCCACCAACGGTGGAGATAGGGAGTTCATCTCCCGATCCGTGGCAGCTAGGGGTTAAAGTTTGGTATGGTTGGATCGGCCAGAGCATGGCCGTTCCAACGATACTAAACACTACTGTGAAAAATTTTGTCAAAAAAATAAAAATAAAAAAAAATTAAAAAAAAATTATAAAAGAAAATAAACACTTTTTTTTTTTTTTTTTTTGGTTTGTTAATGCAGCAATATTGTTCCCATTTCAATTATAATGTGAACAATGATGCTGCACTAACGATTTTTGTATGCGGTGCGTTTGTTAAAAATAGTGTAATTTTCCCCAAAAAAAAATGTAACGAGACCCCATCTCTAATTTTTTTAACAAGCGCCCCCCATACAAAATATAACCGCAATTGCTCGCATGTTAAAATGTGAAAAAAAACACTTTACACATTGTAAATTATTGAAAATACATATTTTATTGCATTTTTTGTTATAATATACAGACATGACATAACGTATACATATAATAATGACATATTATGAATCTACCGAGTCTGACGGAAAGAACGATATATAATATGTCTGGGTCATATACTAAAATAAGCCTTCAAAACACGTTTAAACATGATGAGCAAAACCGGTAAAAATGACCTCAGCACAGGGGCGGGAAAAGCCTCAGCAGCGAAAGGGTTAAACAAAAAAAAAAAAAAATAAGAAAAATGCTTAAAGTTACCTAAAAAAATCTATAAATAAAGAGACTCTTTACTGTAGAATTTTATAATGAACGGTTTATTAGATATTGAATTAAAACCGGAATATTTTTAACATTGAAGTCTATGGGATTCTCCTTAATAAATTTACCGAATGAAACCACCGAATGGCAGGGCATTAGGGGAACCTTTCACTGCTGGTTTGTGTTCTCTGAATAGCCGAAGCAGTGCTTTTTTATGGGGATTTCACTGCCCTCGAACAGGTACCGTATGTTCAGGCAATTCGCCAGGATTTGCCGAATTGCCTGCTTTCTGGATACCCGAATGGCCAGGAAAGGTAACCGAACGCTGATTTTCAGCGTTCGGTTACCTTTCTCAAGCAATTTGGAGCTCTTTGAATAACCCTGAATGTCTCCTTCCTTGTAAAATACTTTATAAATAAATAAATATGTGGAATATAGCAAAAATATGTGATAAATCCTATATTTATTGTGACTTAATAGAGAAATATATGATTGAACACCTGACTACAAGCTTTATAGAGTATGGGACCAAAGGGAACTCCGTTCCTTCTGCAATATTAGTGCAGGAACTCTGTTCCTACGCGTTCCCCCTCGACTTGACCCCTGCCCCCATGTCTCTTAAATATGAGTTGGGCAATTGTTTTTGTTTTTTGTTTTTTCCTTTTTTTTTTTTTTAAATAATTTGTGAAGCTTTGTTTTCTACCTAGACAAATGCACGTCTATTACAATAAACTGTTGGCCTAGGACTGAGTATGAATGTGGTTCAGTAGCCATCAGGCCCAAGTTAATAATAAACCAAAATGAACAGCTGCACAGGTCCCACTGCTGGACATCACGTCACTCACGAACATCACGGCATGAACTGCTGACCATCAGAAAATATAGCTTAAAAATTTGCTTGAGGATTTGAAAGGATTGTCTCTATTCTTCTCAGGCTAAACTAGGTGTGAACACTTAACCAAAGCATAACAGAGTTATGTGTGATGTTGGACAGTTTAAAAGCAGACTATCACTGGAGATCTGTAATGTTCAAAAAACTCATGTATGTGTTAACCTAAGGTGACAGGATGTGTTGGAGCATTTCCACAATTTTTGCTATTTTTTTTTTTTTTGCATTGGAAATAACTTCTTGTGTTGAATACATTTTCCATATTCTCAAAGAAGATCTTCAAATATAAAATTTTCTTGATTATAGGTGGTAAAAATACTACTGCTACAATCTGCATTAAAATGCTCTTTACGTCTTGAAGAATGCCAAATAATGCGATTTATAACTTTTTCATTGGAATACTTTCCACTGTAAACTTATTTAACTTGGTTCCTGTCACCTTCTGCTTCTGTTTCTGTAAGCTAATATCAATCATCCTCCACGACTTCTCTTCAGCAGTAAAAATGTGTCCTCCCTATGAAGAAGGACGATACATATCACAATCGAAGTCTGAGCAATTTAAAAACTTCTAAATAAGCAAATAAGTTGCTAAAATGCTTATTATACCACCTTGGTTTTATTATAGGGACAATCTAGTCTCTTTGACCATTTCATTTAAATAGTCATGTGAAAAGAATATCCCATCTCCGCTCCAACCTACCTAGGTGGGTTGTAAGCCTTTCAAGATGTAGGGCTTCCTTCCATCTGGAACTCTTTCAATCAGCTCATGGTGGAACTCCACTGAGCACTCACCACAGTGACTGCTTCTACTTCAGGAATAACTGATAGAGTGCAATTGAGGGCTCGAGTCATCAAGTAAGTTATTAAGTTAAAACTGTGAAAGAGACGGAGGTTCAGCTTAGAGTATTCAATAAGGATCAATTTGTTTTAATAATAGAATACCTTGTTATTTATATATTTATTTATAAAGTATTTTACCAGGAAGGATACATTGATATTTCTCTCATTTTCAAGTATGTCCTGGGTTCAAGAATATTTTTTACAGTAGGGTACAGAAATATAAAGTAATAAAATGCAAGATATTAAAAACAAAACACAAATATACAGATTAACAGAAAATAAATATGTTGGAAATATACTATGTTACATGTTTACAGTTGCATTCTGTATCGAGGTATATTAATAGAGATCTCTTAAGTAGTGATGAGCCGAACACCCCTGTGTTTGGTTCGCATTCGAACTCGAACAATTTCAAAAGTTCGAGTTCGAACTCGAACACGAACCGAACTCAATGCAAGTCAATGGGACTCGAAAGTTAAATTTTTAGACTGCCCTCCAAGAGGGCATATATGCAAGATATTTGCAATAAAAGGTGTATGGGGGTCCGGGTAGTGCACTGGGGGACAGGAAACAGGGAAAAAAAGTAAAAAAAATAATGTTTTTAAAGGAACAGTGAGTTTTCCATGAAATAAGGGTTAAGAATAAAATCGAAAAATTCCTTCAAATATCATGCCTAGGAGGTCCCCATAACCTGCCCGTGAAGTGGCGGATTTGTAGGATGTATAGAAACATTTAAAAACAAAAAAATGACATTTCAAATGACGGTAAACGGTTTTCCTTTAATCTATTCATAAACAACTGCTTGCTGGCGGCAGTCTGTATGAAAAGAGGAGACATTTTAGGACATGCAGAACAAGTTTAGTGATATTTTTTGGCTAAATTATTGTGAAACTTATGCAGGCTTTGGATTAAAGTAACAATAGATGCTTTAAAATTGGGCCTTTAGTGTCGGCAACAATGCCGTCACACCGTAACCCCTCTGTGGTATTGTGGAAGAGTGCAGCGGTGGACCCTGCGGTCCAATATTAAAATGATATGAATCTGGTATAGGCATCAGTGCTATATTTTCCCTATATTATAACCCCTCTGAGGTATTGAGGAAGAGTGCAGTGGTGGAGGTTTGGGTAATGCAGAAGAGATCCCCGATCTATTCAGTTACATCAACAGCTATAGCTAAACCGGGTCAGCAATGTTTAGGCACTTGTACTACGCTACTGTATATGGTGAGAATCGGCGCACACCAGTAGCAACAGGAAGCAAACAGAACAGGCAGGGAATACACAGAGAGAATAGTCAAATGGCAGGCAAAGTTGGCAACAGATCGGGTCCTCAGAACAAGCAGGGTCAGTTACAAGTATACAAACTGATTCGGTAAGCTAGCAATGCGGGAATAAAGGCTGAGACACACTGAGCGTGTAGTGACGCACAGCGTAGCGAAGCGAAGCAAACATTTTGCAGGCTTGACTTCACTCCGCTCCGCCTCGCAGCGTGTCTACACTACATTACGCTTGCTTCTCACCGCACTGGACAGGAATTTTATTTATTTATTTATTTGCAAAGGATTTTACCAGTCCACTAATTAAATTAAAATGTACACACAAAACCGTTTTATTTTCACAAAGCACATGTTATATAGGCAAAAAAAGTTTGTACTGAATAAAATACATCGAAAATTACTATTAATTTAATAGGAATAGTATAAAAATATAAAAAAAGTAACCCCTGATCATATGTATTATAGGGACACGGAGCGCCGTGTATAGAGTATGGATGCATTGATACCACACACCGACATATACGTATATATGAACACGCAGACCTATATATAAGTATATATCAACACGCAGATATATATATATATATATATAAATATATATATATACACCCACCCACAGACTTCAGACCATATATACACATACGCACATGGGGGGGTGGCATGTGGACAATCTCAACTAAATGCGCCCCCCCATTTGGCTGATCCCTCCAGAAGAAATGTTGAACCCGACAGAGCAGAGAATATATATATTATTCTCTGCTCTATCGGGTTCAACATTTCTTCTGGAGGGACCAGCCAAATTGGGGGGGGAATTAGTTGCCAAAATGTGTGTGTAATACAAGTCTGGATATATATATATATCTATACTATAATAGAATAAGCCTAAAAACGTCCGTCGCCAAAAGCCGTCTGCGCATGCGCGACGGACTTTTGAAAGCGGCCGTTAAAACACACAGGTAGCTGCGCGTGCCGGCCGCGTGAAAAAAAAAAAAAACGGCACGAGCCGCGCGCAGCTACCCGTGTTTACACGGCCGCCAGATGCCCCGATCCTCCAGCGCTGACCGTCCTCCGGCTGCCGGCGGGCCTCCAGGCTCAAGGGAGCCCCCGGCTCGGTTTGGCCTACAGGCCCAGCCGAGCCGGGGACTCGCCTGAGCCTAGAGGTCCGCCGAATAGGCCGCCGGCAGTCGGTCAGCGCTGGAGGTTCGGGGCTGAAGTTCACAAAACATACTCCCCTAAATCGGCCCCGATCCTCCAGCGGTGACCGGCTGCCGAGCGGGCTGCTCAGCCGGCCTCTAGGCTCAGGCGAGTCCCCGGCTCGGCTTGGGCCTACAGGCCCAGCCGAGCCGGGGACTCGCCTGAGCCTAGAGGCCGGCTGAGCAGCCCGCTCGCAAAACATACTCACCTAAATCCGCCCCGATCCTCCAGCGCTGAGCGGCTGCCGAGCGGGCTGCTCAGCCGGCCTCTAGGCTCAGGCGAGTCCCCGCTCGGCTGGGCCTGTAGGCCCAAGCCGAGCCGGGGACTCGCCTGAGCCTAGAAGCCGGCTGAGCAGCCCGCTCGGCATCCGCTCAGCGCTGGAGGATCGGGGCCGAAGTTCAAAAAAAACATACATAACTCCATACGTCGTCCCTGAGCTCCAACGGGGACCGGCGGCCTGCTCAGCGGGCCTCCAGGCTCGGGCGAGCCCCCAGCTCGGTTTGGGCCTACAGGCCCAGCCGAGCCGGGGACTCGCCTAAGCCTGGAGGTCCGCCGAGCAGGCCGCCGGTCCCCGCTGGAGCTCAGGGACGAAATACCCATAACACAATCGAAAAATTCGGCCCAGAACTCCAGCGGTGACCTCCTCCGGTCGAGCGGGCTGCTCGACCGGCCTCCAGGCTCAGGCGAGCCCCCGGCTCGGCATGGGCCTACAGGCCCAGACCGAGCCGGGGACTCGCCTGAGTCTAGAGGCCGGCCGAGCAGCCCGCTCGGCCGGAAGAGGTCACCGCGGTACACAAAACATACATAACCCCCTACTGCGTCCCTGAGCTCCAGCGGTGACCGGCTGCCGACCGGCCTCCATGCTCAGGCGAGTAGCCAGCAGTTTGGCCGACTGTTGCAGGCTGCTCGGCCGGCCTCCTAGCATAGGCGAGCCCCCGGCTCAGCTGGGCCCGTAGGCCCAAGGCAAGCCGGGGGCTCGCTTAAGCTAGGAGGCCGGCCGAGCAGCCTGCTACAGCCCCAGCTGGAGTTCCGGGCCTATGTAGGGTGTAAGTTGCCAAAACATACTCACCCACATCGGCCCTTACATCCTCCAGCGATGGCGGTCTCAGCTCACAGCGCCCTCTATCTCTTTCTCAGTTGGTCGCCGGCATGATGTCACGAAAGCCTTTGACCCGGGGTCAAAGGCTTTCGTGACATCATGCCGGCGACCAACTGAGAAAGAGAGAGAGGGCGCTGTGAGCTGAGACCGCCATCGCTGGAGGATGTAAGGGCCGATGTGGTTGAGTATGTTTTCAACTGGCGCAGGACTCGAGGCCGATGTAGGTGAGTATATGCTCTCAAAACCCACCCTTTATAGCTCGGCCGGTATCCAGGATTAAGGCAAGCCCCCGGTTCGGCTTGGGCCTAGAGGCCCAGTCGAGCCGGGGACTCGCCTGAGCCTCCCGGCCCAGGCGAGTCCCCGGCTCGGCTGGACCTCTAGGCCCACGCCAAGCCGGGGGCTTTCCTTAAGCTTGGATACCGGCCGACTTAGAAAGGGTGGGTGTTGAGAGCATATACTCACCTACATTAGCCCGGAGCTCCAGCGGTGGTTGTCACAGGCTGCTCGGGCGGCCTCCAAGCTCAGGCGAGCTCCCGGCTTGCCTTTGGCCTACAGGCCCAGGTGAGCCGGGGGCTCGCCTGAGCTAGGAGGCCGGCCGAGCAGCCTGTGACAGCCACCGCTGGAGCCCCGAGTCAATGTAGGGGGATTGTAGGCTAAACATACTCACCCACATGGGCCCTTAGCTTCTCCGGCGATGGCGGTCCCGTTTGCAGCGTCCTCTCTTTCCGCTGGTCGCCGGCATGATGTCACGAGCCCTTTGACCCTGGCATGTTGACCCGGGGTCAAAGGCTTTCGCGACGTCATTTCCGGCGTCCAATGGAGATTGAAGATGCTGGAAGCGGGCTGACCATCGCTGGAGGAGCTAAGGGCCCATGTGGGTGAGTATGTGTACATCGGCCCGTAGCTCAACCGGTGGCAGTCATTCGACTGTTGCAGGCTGGTCGGCCGGCGTCCAGACTCAGGACAGTCCCCGGCTCGGCTGGGCCTGTAGGCCCAAGCCGAGCGGGGGCTGTCCTGAGTCTGGAGGCCGGCCGACCAGCCCGCTCAGCTGGAGGAGGTCACCGGTCGAGCTCTGGGCTGATTTATGGGCGTAAGTTTTGGGTATTTAGTCCCCGATTCTCCAGCGGTGACCGGCTGCCGAGCGGCCTGCTCGGCCAGGCTCAGGCGAGTCCCCGGCTCGGCTGGGCCTGTAGGCCCAGGCCAAGCCGGGGCCTCGCCTGAGCGTGAAAGCCGGCCGAGCAGGCCGCTCGGCAGCCGGTCACCGCTGGAGCACAGGGACGCATTAGGGGGATATGTATGTTTAGTGTACCACGGCCTCTGATTCCCCAGCGGTGACCACATTCATACACACCACACTTTTCAATAGACTGCCCTCTGGGCAGGCTTTACATCTAGTATATTTATAAGAATATAGATATATATCTTATCTATATATATATCATACCTGCCCTTACCTTCCCCTATAAATTTGCTAAAAATATACACACAATAAAACAAACCACTGCCTGAGACCCCACGCAGCCCACATGACACCCCCCTCTACCTGTCTGAATGTATCTAATATATATAATTAAATACATTCAGCCAGGTAGAGAAAGAAAAAAAGGTTTTATTTTATGTTCCCGGGGACAATTAAAAATGTCCTCGGATTTTATTCCTTTTAGAAATATGTCACCTTACCATCACCTGGTGGTCAGTGGGGGCTCCCCGGATCCAGGATGTGGGGGGGGGGTCTGCCGTGGCTGCAGATGTAGTGGCTCCCTCCCTGCGCTGCCTGTCTCTGCCACATGCACCCGGACGGCTAGCCCGCACAGTCGCAGCTCTGTCATCCGGCGGCTGCATGCTCTTCAAGGGGATCCTTGCGAGGCCTCTGCAGGCTGACCTCTACAGTGCCTGATTAGAGGGCTGTGTCTGTCTGATGTTTTAGTAACAAGAATGTTTTATCCCATAGGCTTCAATGTTAAAAATATTCCCATTTTAATACAATATCTAATAAACCGTTGCTTATAATATCCTACAGTAAAGAGTCTCTTTATTTCTAGATTTTTTAGCATTTTTTATACTGTTTTCAATTTTTTTTTAGAACTTTTGGCGAACGTCCCATAAAGTTCAAAGTTCGCAAACTGTCGAATGGCCAATGTTCGATGCGAACTCCGAACAGATCGAACTGAACAGCTCATCCCTACTCTTAAGTGACTTTAGACTGGGGGACGATTTGATGGCATCTGGGAGGTTATTCCATAATTGAGGTGCTCTGTAGGAAAATAATGATCGAGCCACTTTCTTTTTGTATTGTGGTATTGCATGTAAGGTGCTGGTCCTGGATCGGAGGTTACAGGATGAGGGAGCTGCTGGGGGAAGCAGTCTATTCAGGAAGGGTGGTAGCTTCCCAGAAAAGCTCTTAAACACCAGGTTGGAAAGGTGAAGGGTGCGTCTAGATTCCAGCGACAGCCAGTTTAGCTCTTTTAACAGGTCACAATGGTGGGTCATGTAGTTACATTGTAGCACAAAGCGGTAGAATGAGTTATACAATGTAGTAAGTTTATGAAGGTGCGTTTGCGGGGCAGCTGCATACACTACGTCTCCATATTCAATGACCAGCATAACCATGTTTTGTACAATCTGCTTTCTTACTGCGGGGCTCAGGTAGGATTTGTTTCTGTACAGGGCACCTAATTTGGGTAAAGTTTAGATGAGAGTGTTTCAATGTGAGGGCCAAAAGATAGATTTGGGTCTAATCACATGCCAAGATAATTGAGAGAACTGACTGTGGTCAACGTGCCATTTTTTTTCCTGACGCATAGGAGGAAAGGTTGTAATTTATGTAGTTTAGATGCTGTTCCAAAGAGCATTGTGACAGTATTGTCAGTATTTAGAAAAAGTTTGTTATCTTTGATCCACTTTTCTACTTCTGTGAATTGTTCTTGCAGCAAAGCCTCCAGCTGCAGGAGATTTGGTTTGCTGGTATAGATTACGGTGTCATCTGCGTATATTTGTACAGTTCAGGCTTTGCAGACATTGGGCAGATCATTTATGAATATTGTGAATAGCAGGGGGCCAAGTATTGAGCCTTGGGGTACACCGCACGTGACTGGGAGAGGAAGGGAAGTGCTGTCAGAAATGGACACATACTGCAATTGATTCGATACATATAATTGAAACCAGGTTAGCGTGTGATCACCAATACCTGAGTTTTTAAGTTTTTGTAATAGGATGCCATGGTCTACTGTGTCAAAGGCCTTGGCAAAATCAAGGAAAATGACTCCAGTTACGTTTCCTTGTTCCATGCCAGCTTGGATATCATTGCAAACTTTTAAAAGGGCAGTTGTAGTTGAATGATTTGGACGAAAGCCTTAGGTTTAATCTTAGGTTTAATAGATCAAATATTGATAATAATCACATAATTGCGTGTAGACACAGTTTTCCAAAATTTTTGACATAACAGGGAGCAATGATATTGGACGGTGGTTGCATACCAAAGTATTGTCACCACTTTTATGGTTAAGAATTTGCTCTGTGGTTTGTTCTGTCAGTTTTACCCAAGATTACATGATCAGTATTCATTATGTTTTTTTCTTACCATTCCATGAATATTGCTATCTGTTGAATGTATAAGAATTTAAAGGAATGCAAAGCATTGAGCTTTACTGAATTAGACAAGAAGACAAGATAGAACTACAAAATTCAGTCATGTCATGAGAAGAATAAACCAGGTAGAAAAGAGGATTCTTCCATTACTCCACTTTCTATTTATTTGAAGTTTGAAGTCTTGATGTCATGTTTTTGCTTCCTTCCATGCAGTATGTAATGGTATAACTGTAGTTGTCAATCTAATACAATTTGTTGATTTGTTGGTTGAAGTATAGTATACTGTACCCTTTAGGGTAATGTCAGGGTGGCACCATGCGTGAGCCGAAGTGAGCCCCAAAGTTCAGTATATATCCCAGGCGCTGGGGTTGAACGGGTTAATAAAAAGGCACTGGATACAAAGATGCAGGTATATATATATATATATATATTAAAACTATGGCAGATAATGAACACACAGAGCTTGATAAAAGCAGGTAAGAAACCAGTAAGCACAACAGTGATCTTTGGCAATATGTATATCCAGATACTGCAGTATGCAGTACACAGCGATGAACAGGTACAGGTGAATAACACACAGTCTCTGGTACATCAGATATAGTAACTGTTGCAGGAAGGTAATCCTTGAAATCTCTCCAAGTGCTGCAGATTGGAGTGCATAGCGATAGTGGAATGAGCACAGTCTCTAGTAGCAGAATATGATACCTGGAACCACTGCAGTGGTTTACATAGAAACTGGATACTTGGAGATACAGTCCAGGAAAATAAACAGCAACATACAGGATCAGGATTGCAGGGGAATCCTCTCAGTAGCAATGCAGGTAGACCAATGCCAGATCACAGAGGAAAGGGCGTGACCAGTTTTTAAGCAAATCACACAGGTATCTAGAACAGAAGTTAACCCTTGAGTGGACACAGACAGGCTCCCAGACTGGCCACAGCAGGCTCCAAGAGCTGGGGCATGACAGGTAAGATCAACATTTTATCATAAATCATACCTTGCACTAAATTCAACTTTATTTCCTGGATTATGGTGACTCGATTGTCTCTGCCACTGAAATGCCTCCAATTTTGGGCACTATTACAATCTTAACGCTTGCGTAGTGCTAAGATATATAAATGGATAACTCTAGGTTAAGTGGCTTTAACTCATGCCCCCCCATATTACAACCCTAACAGGTTAAAAAAATCTGTTACCCCATCAGGGTTGCGCTAGCTTGCTGTACTTTGCGCTCCCTATATGGAACGCAATCAGTAATTAGCATTTGGATTACAAAGTCCTAAAACTAATTACCACACCACTGTGGTAATGGAACCACAGCTAGAAGATTGTGCTGATTGATTTTTTGTGAGGGAGAAGCACAGAGACTCACCTCTCATCCCACAGCACAAATGATGGCCTGATCTGCTGCTTCTGGCAGCCAGGGGCAGAGTGAGACCAGTGTAGAGTGAGAAATAGTCCCCAGTCTCTCTCCACAAATCACTCCACAACCCTGCATGATCTCACAAGAACATAACTGCTCAGGGCTCGCGGCCTGGCAGCACAACCCTCTATGGAGTCCTATGGACTCCAGGAGGTGATACTTGCGGCAGCCCGGAAGTACTGCTGCAAGTATCAGGGAGGCTTAGAGCTGCATTATGGGACAGGTTGCTGAATCATCGCCTGCCCCATAATATGGTGCTAAAATGGGGACACTACCAGGAAACTTGCAGGCATCACCATTTAGCACATTTAATATGGCCCCTTGTGTTTAAGTATGCTTTTTCAAGACAAGGCTTTTATTTTATAACAAAGAGTTGGGACAACTGTTAATGGATCACTTCAACCTGGAAATGTTCCCCACATTGTAAGGAAAGCTAAAGATAACAATACTGAAAAGTAGAAGTATTTTTATTCAGTTGCATTGTAAAAAAAAGAGTTGCTTTCATAAAACAGTACTTTTGATTTTTGAACACACATATGAATGGCTCAGCATACAACATAAAACAGTTTTAATCGCATCTCCAGCTTGTTTAAAATTTTTACACAATAAATTAAAGCCTGCATTTCCACTGTGAAGGTGTCATGCCGCAAGCATCTCAAATACAGAGTACATTGCATGCTGTGTCTTTCGCTATTAATTACATAGTAAGGGAAGCTCAACATATCCAGAAACAAGATTTACCGAGATATTGTATTTCCAAATGTCTTCATTCTGTATTTGCAAGCAAAGAATAAGCACCTCATTAACAAAGAAACTGGCAGAGACAAAGAACACAACTGCTGAATATTGAATAAGCCATAATATTGCCAAAATGTAACAATGATACATAATTTCTCCTTCATAATAATAAATAATGCAAAACAAAGACAAACATGTAAAATCCAAATAAGCCTGTTAGATAACAAGCCCATACTGACATCCCTGTACTGCTCCTATGCTTATTGTAAAGGACAGCAAATAGGTTCACAGAAAGTGCACTAACCTTTTTTCCCCTCAGCTTTGTTTTCTCATATTAACACTCATTTTTCAGTTAACAACAATACACACTGACAATCTGCACACTTAAATCTATATTTCCACGTGTGCTGACTTTTAGACATGTGCGGTTTGGTGTGAATCGATATTTGGAAGAATTATGGGCAATTTGCCAAATCAGACCAATCCAAATTCAGATTTCCTAATATCAGAAACAAATCACTCTCTGAATAAAAATAGCACAAACTGATCTGATCCGAATATAAATCAGCCAGATCTCATTGTTATCAGATATATTCAAATTAATTTAAAATATCAAAAGTAATTGAAAGAAATATAGCACTGCTCTAAGTCTCTGATGCCTAGGTGTCATGTTTTGCATAATTTCTGAACCTATGGTCATTATGTGTATCATTTTCATAGCTATTTTTGTGTTATTCTATGCATCATATGCGTCTTGCCGTGCATCATTTTAGAACACATTCTCCATTCTATGCATTGTTTTTGGAGCTTATGCTTTATTTTGTGTGTTATTTTAAAGGATATGCCTCATTGTGTGCATCATACTTCAATGAAAATCTAAACAATAACATATCAAACCCTAGAAATATTTGGAAAATTATAAGTAACATACACTCACTCCCCTGTCTACCCCCAACCGGCTGCTGTCAAAATAAACATCAAAACCCTGCAACACCCCCTAGATGTAGCAAATGCCTTTAATAACTATTTTGTTGGATGCGCCACCACCCTGATTGCTAAGCTAGCAAATGACACACATGCAGAAAGGCTGCTCGCAGATCAGGCCCCTCCAATTGTTTTACGACCCTGTATCGCAGAGAAATTCAGTTTTAGACCAGTGCCTGTCAGTGAAGTTAATAAACTACTCCGTAATGTAAAAATGAAATTCCAGTCAGGACCTGATCAAATCCCAGCAATGCTGCTGAAAATCAGTGCACCAGCAACTGCAAAACCTGTCGCAACCCTAATAAATGAATCACTGGCAACTGGATACTTACCCAAACTCTGGAAGACGGCATGAGTGGTACCTATCCATAAAAGTGGAGACAACACTTCAGTATCCAACTACTGTCTGATATCATTGTTCCCTGTAATGTCAAAGATTTTGGAAAAATGTGTGTACACACAATTACGTGATTATTATCAATGCTCAAACTATTAACCCCAGATCAATCCGGCTTTCGTCAAAATCACTCAACTACAACTGGCCTTCTAAAAGTTTGCAATGCTATCCAAGCTGGCATGGAACAAGGAAACCTAACTGGAGCCATCTTCCTTGATTTTGCCAAGGCCTTTGACACAGTAGACCATGGCATTCTATTACAAAAACTTAAAAACTCTGGTATTTGAGATCACACTAAAATGGTTTCATTCTTATGTATCCAACCGATTGCAATATGTGTCCATTTCTGGGAGCTCCTCCCTCCCCCTCCCTGTCACTTGCAGTGTACCCAGGGCTCAATACTCGGCCCTTGCTACTCATGATATTCATAAATGATCTGCCCAACGTCTGCAAAGCCTCAACTGTACACATGTAGGCAGACAACACCGTAATCTATACCAGCAAACCGAATCTCTCGTAGCTGGAGGCAGTGTTGCAAGAGCAATTCACAGAGGCAGAAAAGTGGATCAAAGATAACAAACATTTTCTAAATACTGACAAATCTGTAACGATGCTCTTTGGAACAGTCCCTAAACTACATAAATTGCAAACTCCCCATCTATGCGTCAGGACAAAATCAAATAGCATGCTGACCACAGTCACTTCTCTCAAATATCTAGGTATGTGTTTAGCCCCAAATCTATCCTTTGGCCCCACATCGAAAAACTCTCATCTAAACTTTATCCCAAACTAGGTGCCCTGTACAGAAACAAATCCTGCCTGAGCCCCGTGGTAAGAAAGCAGATTGTACAACAAATGTTTATGCTGGTCATTGAATACGGAGACGTAGTGTATGCAGCTGCCCCGCAAACGCACCTTCATAAATTTACTACATTGTATAACTCATTCTACCTCTGTGTGCTACAATGTAAATACATGACCCACCATTGTGACATGTTAAAAGAGCTAAACTGGCTATCACTGGAATCCAGACACACCTTTCCAACCTGGTGTTTAAGAGGTTTTCTGGGAAGCTACCACCCTTCCTGAATACTAGAAATTCCCTCATCCTGTAATCTCCAATCCAGGACCAGCAGCTTACTTGCAATACCACAATACAAAAAGAAATGGCTCAATCCTCATTTTCCTACAGAGCACCGCAATAATGGAATAATCTCCCAGACACAATAAAGTCTTGCCCTAGTCTTAAATCCCTCAAGAGCTCCCTATTAAAATACCTGGATACAAAATGCACCTGTAAACATGTAACATAATCGGTATATTTGGGTTGTTTTTTTTTACTATCGTGCATTTTATTACTTTGTATTTCTGTAACAACTGTAAAAATGTCAATGCTCTTGAAGCCAGGACATACTTGAAAACGAGAGAAATCTCAATGTATCCTTCCTGGTAAAATCCTTTGCAAATAAATAATGTCAGAGGCATTCTAGGCATCATTCTGTGTAGATTTTTATATTTTAATACATTGCGGATCGGGATATTAGAAACGGCTGAATATATATCCAATGTCTTTGATTTTCCCAATTGGTCATATCCTATGATATTGAAAGTCTCAGATATTTGGAACCAGTTGATTTTCATTATTTTGGAATCTGAAATGTTTTTATTTTTATGCTTTAAATATCGTTTGTATATATACATTCTCCTACTACTGCGCTATCTATTTGAGTTTCTACAAGGGGACACAGGATTAGTTAACACATCCCTCATTGACGCTACAGAAAGTCTTTTGGAGGGTATGCTTATAAGGATTTGTTGGTGACTTCAATAGTATTCTGCAGAGATCAAGACATTTGTAGTACTGATGCTTGGTATAAATGTACATAATTGGTTGTGGTCTATTGTCACATCCATAATCTTAAATTTGAACAGGCAGATGCAAATTGAAAAAAACTCTTTAGTTCTCATTTGAGTATGCATATACGAGAAAGTAGGGTAATGAAGATATGGGAGACTTCCCAGACACTGGTCTACGCCAGTGTTTCTCAACTCCAGTCCTCAGGACCCCCTAACAGGCCAGATTTTGCAGATCACCTTGGGAAAATTCAGATTGAATCCTGCAATCACTGAGCAGCAAATCATCACCTGTACTGTGCTTCAGATATCTGGAAAACCTGACCTGTTAGTGGGTCCTTATTATTATTATTCTTTATTGATAAAGCGCCAGCATATTCCGCAGCGCTGTACAATAGGCACAGTATAGACAGGGTTACAATACAATACATTGAACAACATTTGACAAACAGTACAGGAGGAGATGAGGGCCCTATTCCCGTAGGAACTCACAATCTAGGAGGGTTGGGGTTGGAAACAGGAGGAGAGGACTGCAAGGTGAGAGTGATTGATGGTTGTGTCAGTGAGTTGGGTGGTAAGCTTCCCTAAATAGAAAAGTTTAAAGGGAGCGTTTGAAGGAAGAGAAGTTAGGGGAAAGTCTGACAGTACGAGGGAGAGCGTTCCAGAGAGTGGGGGCTGCGTGTGAGAAATCCTGCAGTCTATCATGGGAAGAGGTGATGCGGGGAGAAGCTAGGCGCAGGTCACTGTTTGACCTTAGGGAGCGGACTGGGGTGTATTTGGTGATTAGTGAGGACAGATAGTGGGGAGCTGAGTTAGTGAGGGTTTTGTAGGTAAGGATAAGGATTTTGAACTTAATTCTGCAGTGGATGTGGAGCCAGTGAAAGAACTCGCAGATGGGAGCGGCAGAGACAGAGCGGCGGGTGAGGTGAATTAGCCTGGCGGAGGCGTTCAGGATGGATTGTAGGGGGGAGAGGTGGGACAGAGGGAGGCCAGATAAGAGATTATTGCATTGTCGAGTCGGGAGATTACCAGGGCGTGTATGAGTTGTTTTGTGGTGACAGCGGTAAGAAATGGCCGAATTCTGGAAATATTACGCAGTTGGTATCGGCAGGAGGAGGAAAGAGACTTGATGTGGGGGATGAAGGAAAGAGCAGAGTCAAGTGTAACTCCAAGACAGCGCACTTGGTTTGATGGGGAGATGGTGATACCCTCCACCGTGATACAGAAGTCAGGAGGTGGAGAGGCATTGGAGGGAGGAATAAGTAGGAGCTCAGTCTTTGACATGTTGATCTTTAGGTGGTGGGAGGCCATCCAGGAGGAGATGCCAGATAAGCAGTCACTGACTTTGGAAAGGACAGGGGGAGAGAGATCAGGGGTAGAGAGGTAGATCTGCGTGTCATCAGCGTAGAGGTGGTAATTAAAGCCAAAGCTGTTGATGATTTTGCCCAGGGAGGAGGTGTAGATGGAAAAGAGCAGAGGACCAAGGACAGAGCCTTGAGGTACACCAACAGATAGAGGCAATGAGGAGGAGGAGTTACCAGCAAAGGACACACAGAAGGACCTGTTGGATAAATAGGAGTCAACCCAAGCGAGTGCAGTGTCACCGAGACCCAGAGAGTTGAGGGTCTGTAGAAGGAGGGGGTGGTCAACAGTGTCAAAAGCAGCCGAGAGGTCAAGCAGGATGAGAATAGAATAGTGGCCATGTTTTTTTAGCAGTTAGGAGGTCGTTGGTGACTTTGGTGAGGGCAGTTTCAGTTGAGTGTAGGGGACGGAAGCCAGATTGCAGGGGGTCAAGTAGGGAATTGGAGGACAGGAAGAGGGAGAGGCGGTTGAAGACTAGTTTTTCTAAGAGCTTTGATGTGAAGGGAAGCAGGGATACAGGGCAGTAGTTGGATGGAGAGTTGGGATCGAGGGATGGTTTCTTTAGTAAAGGGGTAACTAGCACGTGTTTGAAGGCGGATGGGAAGGAGCCAGTGGAGAGAAATAGGTTGAAGATGTGTGTGAGAGCAGGGGTGAGAGGGGAGGAATTAGATGTGAGGGAATGGAGTCGAGCGGGCACGTGGTGAGATGTGAGGAGGACAATAAGGAATTGACTTCCTCCTCAGTGGCTGGGATGAAGCGGCAGAGGGTGGCAGAGGGGACCTGTGGGAGTGGAGGTGGCAGATAACTATCTTGTGTTGGGATGTTGCGTCTGATATTTAGAGTTTTACTGAGGAAGTAGTCTGCCAGGTCTTGAGCGCTGAAGGCAGCTGAGGGGGGAGGTGCAGGTGGGTAGAGGAGGGTGTTGAAGGTGGACCAGAGCCGTTTAGGGTTGGAGGACAGCGTAGATATAAGAGATGAGAAGAAGGATTGTTTGGCCAAGTGGAGGGCAGAGGTGTATGACCGGAGAACAAACTTGAAGTGAACAAAATCCGCTTCAGAGCGGGATTTCCTCCAGACACGCTCTGCAGTGCGGGAGCATCTTTGCAGGTAGCGTGTCTGGAGGGTGTGCCAGGGCTGAAGCTGGCGGCGTGGGGCCTTACAGAGTCGAAGAGGAGCAAGAGTGTCTAGAGCAGAGATAAGAGTAGTGTTGTAGTGATTAGTGGCAGCATCAGGGCAGGTGAAGGATGAGGTGTGAGGGAGGTGGTGAAGTAGATTGAAGAATTGATGGGGATCCACAGCATGTAGATTTCTGCGAGTGTGTGCGGAGTGGGGGAGCAGGGTGTTTAGGAAGTCCAGATAGGTTGAAACAGAGAAGGTGGTGGTCAGAGATGGGGAAAGGGCGACAGTTGAACTCAGAAATGGAGCAGAGGTTGGAAAAGACAAGGTCAATAGCGTGACCATCGCGGTGGGTAGGGAGGAGGGAGGATTGTGTGAGTCCAAGGGAGGATGTGAGTGAAAGAAGTTTGGAGACAGCAGGGGCGGAAGGATCATCAATGGTAATGTTGAAGTCCCCGAGAATTAGGCATGGAAGATTAGAAGACAGGAAGTGGGAAAGCCAGGTAGCAAAGTGGTCAAAGAACTGGGAGGCTGGTCCCGGTGGGCGGTAGATGACTGCCACCCTGAGGGCCAGAGGAGAGAACAGGCGGATGCAGTGTGTCTCGAAGGAGGAGAAGGAGAGGGATGGGGTGGAGGGAGATGCTGGTAGGTGCAGGTGGGAGAGAGCAGGATTCCGACCCCGCCACCATTTCTCTCACCCGGTCTGGGGGTATGGCTCAAGTGTAGACCACCATGTGAGAGAGCAGCAACGGAGGCCATGTCAGAGGGAGTTAGCCAGGTTTCATTTAAAGCTAGGAGGTTGAAGGAGTTTGAAAGGAAGAGGTCATGGATTGCTGTGAGTTTGTTGCACTCAGAGCGAGCGTTCCAGATGGCACAGGAGAAAGAGGACAGGCGCTGAGGGATTATGGGAATGAGGTTGCTGGGATTGCAGGGAGGTGATTTATGTGCGATGGAGATAGGATGAGAGGGAAGTATTGGATGTGTTGTAGGGCCAGGGTTAGGGGATATGTCACCTGCATAGAGTAACAGCAGGAGGGTGAGAAAGAGAAGGTGGGAATGGGATTTGTGTGAGTGGGAGTGATTGGCAGCACGAGAGATAGAGGGAGACCATGTTCTGAGGAAACAAAGGAGCTCATCCGAGGCCATCATGTGGGACGAGAGGAGGGAGGGAGAGATGCAGATAGTGTGGGGGTCGGTGGTAGAGGGGCAGGAGTTCCATTTAAGGAGAATGGTAGAAGTAAAGAGTAGAAGCGTGAGAGAAAGCATGATATAGACGTGTGTTTACCCAGAGTAAAAAGTGGGCCTTGCAGTTCCTTCCTCCAGTCCCGCAACTCCAGGAAATCAACTCTAAACTTCCACTTAAGAATGCCACAAGAGCCAAGGCTCAAATGGAGCCAGTCCTAGCTGTTATATAGGGCAGGCTGATTGCATTCAGGCAGTTAAAAGGTAAACACCTGATGCTGAATGGGCTGTGTCAATAGGGCAGGAGATTCACATGCTAATTAGCAAAGAAAATGGTGGAGAAAGACAAAAATAAATTAAAAAAAGACCAAGTAATACTGGGTGATAGAGTCCTACCAGCTAAAGTATGCAGGGGATCAGTTGAGATGTGGGTGTCTGTGGATACTGGGTGATAAAGTCTTACCAGCAAAAGTATGCAGGGGATCAGTTGAGATGTGGGTGTCTGTGGATACTGGGTGATAACGTCTTACCTGTGGAGAGAGGAGACACAGGAATTAGGGATCATGATGGTGGATGGCATAGGGCATCATGGATAAAACTCCAGGAAATCAACTCTAAACTTCCACTTAAGAATGCCACTTAGGGATGCCACAAGAGCCAAGTCCTGAGGACAGGTTTGAGAAACATTGGTCTACGCATTACTTTTCAGTTTATGGAGTCATCTCAGCATTCATATACAGAAACAATATACTTATCAATAACCAGGCTTAGATGTTAAAGTGTTAGATGTTGCTGGGAGTCTCAACTGAAAGGAAATATTTTCTATCTCCTGGGAAAATTATTGCCACCTAGACCTCTCCATGCAACATGTCTTTATAGGCTAGGGTCAGACGAACGCATTTTTCACGTCATCCGTGAAAAAGTGCGTTCGAACGAATGGACGTATTTTTTCACGGAATACGCGATAGCGGTCATACGATGCACATTTTCGTCCGTGATTTTGTACAGATAATCAATAAAACCCTTTTTGCATCTGGACGTTATGTTGGCAAGACATTAGCAGTGTCTGACGTCTCCTAATCACACGCACATGCCGCTAGCGGACGCAGCACACTCTGTACGTCAGTACTAGCGGTATCACGTTCTCGAAAAAATGCGTTTGTTTGCCACTTGCGTTGCGCGGCCGCACTTTCGTGCGGCCGTACTTCGTATATTGCCCTTCATTTGCTGCTACTACAGCCGTGATAAAGTGCGGCTACATGCGTGTTCGCACTGCGTTTGTCTGACCCCAGCCTTAGGTATGATCTGTTATCAACATCCTAATAAAGATGTGTCCAGCAAGTCCCTCAGAAGAACACCACAAACTGAGAGTCAAACAGCACACAGTTGAATGATCGGCACATTGCTCCTGAACGGTTGCTTAGAGGTTAATGATTACCACCAAACCTCACACCAGCCAACACTAAAAGACTTACAGTTGGCTACCAAAATGTGCAAAAAACGTCAATGGATAGCTAAAAGGCCAGCTCTCATGGGCATCCTTTCCCCAAAGCTACTATCACACAGACTATCAGGGTTATTCAGAGAGAGAGATGATCTGGCCCCGAAATATAACCGGCAGTGAAATGCAGCATACAGTGACATTTCGGGGCCATTCGGCTATTCAGAGAGGAGGCAGTTTGGCAAATTTTGGTCAATTGCCTGCACGTACGGTGCCTTTTCGAGAGCAGTGAAATCCCCTATAGAGAAGCAATGGTTCATTTATTCAGAGAACACCGAACAGCAGTGAAAAGTTGCCGAATAGCCCTGCTGTTCGGTGTTTTTATTCGACAGGTTTATTCAGTCTAATCCCATAGGCTTCAATATTAAAAATATTCCCGGTTTAATCCAATATCTAATAAACCATTTATTATTTTATTCTGCAGTAAAAAGGCTCTTTATAGATTTTTTTAGGATCTTTTAGCCATTTTTCAGGATTTTGTGGGCAAACTTTTTTCGGTTTTTTTTTAAATAGTTTTTTCTTTTTTCTGTAACAGACCTTTTTATACTCATTCATTGGATCTTATAAGTAAATTCCAGACATTTTTGTTCAGTAGTTTTTTACAAACAGCGTTTAAATTTTGATACTTTCAATCGTACTGTTTTTTTTCACCCTGTTCGTCTGCCTGTCAGCTTTTTCCAGCGGCTGCTCTGCGCTGTGAGCGGCTGCTCCTCGGATTTTTTCGGCGTTTTCGCCATGGTTTTTGCTACGGTTTGTGTGGGTTTTCGGTGAGTGTTCAGAGGGTTTGTGGTGAGGTTTCCCTGCACTACAGGGGGGCCCCGCGGTGCTTGCTGAATATACCGCGGCATCAGCAAACTAAAATCGCTGAATCACCCCGAAGTACGGGGAACGAAAGGTCACTGAACGTGCGGCGACGAATCTCTCTGAATAACCCCCTCAATTTCACGAAGAGAGAGGGTCCTCATTTTATATGATGGTGCTATGACATGTGTTATCTTTTAGTTAAATACCTGGTAATCTCAAGTTAGACACTGATAAGTATACACCTTTCTGCTAGCACCGTATTTTATATAAAAGGAAGATAATATTTTTCCACAGATCCCCGGATAACCTGACTGACAAGTATGTAATTTGGTGGTTCATTAAATAGTAAACGGTTTCTCTATCACCGGTTTCAGTATCTTCAATAATAAACATTACCGTGCTGACAGCAATCTGCCACATGCTTTTATACTGTTACTATTAAAATTTCAATCTATGCAGTGGTTACAAAAGGTAATTCAAATATCCATGTGGTGTCCCTTTTTAAGCGATTTTGCCTTGTCTTGAAAGAGATGTAGTTTTATGTATTAAATTGTAGAAGGTGATGTCATTTATGGAATGCAAATTTACCAGGAAACTTCTAAACCACCAACACCTCACTCCATATGAGAGGTGGAGGAGAGAACACTATGGGCTACAAAATGATAGTGTAAGGTAACACCGTTGCAGGTTTTTGCATATTGGAATATTTATATGAGTCATTAATTATTCTTTGAAGCTCAATATATAGAATAAGGGAAGATTCATATTTCATGTCTCCCATGGACAGGTGCCATCTGTTAAGAGGCTGTGCTCTATAGTGCAAAAAATAAAGATCAAGGGTGTCAAACTCCAGCCTTATAGATGTTACCGAACTATAACTTCTATGATACCTTGGCCATCTAATGCATTTAAAGAATTCTAGAAATTGTAGGAGATAAACATGTGGGGGCGCAGTTTAACATCCATGCTTAAGATTTGAGCATTGAATTAACCTACAAAAGTCTTTGTAATGTTGTAGCTTCCACAGTTTATTCAAATCTGAATGCACAGACTGTGTTTAATGAGCAATATAGGAAAAAATGAAACATAGGAATCCACAAGGTAGAGGAAGGGAGTATATTTAAAAGGAAACAAAATAGCAAAACAAGAGGACATAGTCTTAGATTAGAGGGGCAAAGGTTTAAAAGTAACATCAGGAAGCATTATTTTACTGAGAGGGTGGTGGATACATGGAACAGTCTTCCAGTAGAAGTGGTAGAGGCCAAAACAGTGATTGAATTTAAGCAGGCATGGGATAGGCATAAGGCTATCCTAAACAAAAGATAAATCCAGGTAAAGTATCCATGTAATTGGGCCGACTAGATGGGCCGAAAGGTTCTTATCTGCCGACATTTTTCTATGTTTCTATGTTTCTATAGCAGAAAATAAAGCCTAGCTCGTCTGAGCTCTTACTAACAATTAAACATCCCTCTCTATTCTGGAAAAAACTAACAAAATATCTGCTTTAACCAACCTTTGGTTATCAGCCCACTGTACCTGCTACAGTTTTAACAAGCTGCTCCTAGCCTCAGAGGTGTCCCCCTCTTTCTCCCATGTAAGAACTATTTATTGCCCTGGCAAGCTACAGCTGGGACGACCTGCAACAAGAAAGAATAAAATAAACTACACACATCCCGCTCCTGGGTTAAATGTCCCATCCTCCCCTTAAAAATACAGGACCAATGCCTGCAACTTATCACAATACATAATTACTATGATGATTATTAACTACTGCGGAAACTGTTGGCGCTATATAAATGATGACAAATATAATATTAATAATGAATAAATGATAAGAAATAAAGTGTTTTTGTATATATACAGAAATCATACCAGAGGTCTTCAACTTCACTAGATTCTTTGGTAACTAGTGGAAACTGCGAAAACTGATAACTCATATATATGTGAAACCTCATAACACAATTTCAAATTTTTGCTTCTGAAACGTTGATATTGTTTTAAGAAATTGACACATCCCCTTAATATGTTTTTCTAGGAGCTGTGAGGAGTGTTATAGTCCTGTGAATACATAATATACACTATATTGCCCAAAGTATTCGCTCACCCATCCATATGCGAGTCAAGGCAGGTGAGCGAATACTTTTGGCAATATAGTGTACATTATATAAAATTTGTATAATGTATTTACATATTGCAGATTTAGGGGGGTGGGGTTTGCTTTTTAGTCTGTTTTTTTAAGTGTTGAATGTTTACTGGGTGTACTCCTATGTTCTCATTGCGTTTGATCTCAGCTGATGCTTGGTCTCTGTATAGATTTGTAAGTCATTTTTAAAACATCTCTAAAGCAATACGATTTTTGAATTGTGCATATCTCTTAGATTGTAAACTCTTGAGCAGGATCCTCTCTCCTTCTGTACTGTGTGTATATTTGTTATTCCGTCTCTCCCATTGTACAGCGCTAAGGAATTTGTTGGCGCTTTATAAATACTTGTAACTGTATATTAAACAAGTTAAGAGCTCATGTGTATACTATTGTGGAAGAATGATAAACATGGTTTGTGTCACAAAAATATTTTTTCTTCTGCCCTTTTAGACCCAGAATTAAGTAGAATTGAAGGAGATTTAGGGATCCTGGACCAACTAGGAACTTAGAGTCAAACAACTAAACTACCAGTAATATATATATATAGAGTTACAAATTTGTTAAAAACCAAAGTTCATCCTTTCCTTCATATAAACATAGGTAAAAACTATCACACTTTGTTAATATAAAGTTAAAGTTTAGTTATATAAATAAAATCAACAAGCTTCAAACAGTAATTGGTCAGGAGTAAGTCCAATTGATTGCTCCATCGTTTGTCTATATACAATATGTAATGCTTTCGCCACATTGGATTTTTAGGATGGTTTATGAACAAGTTATGAATATAATGTCTTGTAGCACTATTCTTTTTAGAATTGGGTTTATAATAACTAAATGGGAGATTTGAGCTGTACATGAGAAAAAAGTTAGTTTCCACTATTAGGTGTGATTTAGAAATAAACAGAGTTATTCAGAGAAAGGTGAAAACCAGGAGAACAGCAGGAGAAGAGAACAACCTAGACCAAATAGCCTGTTTGGAAAGTGAGATAAATGGGAGAATTTTTCTGGTTTGGCTATTTTGACCTACAGGTCTATTGAAAGAAAGGTGAAACTCAGGAGAATGACTGAGAAGTTAAAATTTTAGGTCAAAATAGCCAAACCAGAAAAATTCTCCCATTTATCTCACTTTCCAAATCGGCTATTTGGTCTTGATTGTTCTCTTCTCCTGCTATTTTCACCTTTCTCTGAATAACTGTTAGAATTTTCACTTCTCCAGTCATTCTTCTGGATTTCACCTCTCTCTGAATAACCCTGTTACAGGGTTATTCAGAGAGCGGTGAAAACCAGGAGAATTTTTGGAGAAGTGGAAATTCTAGGTCAAAATAGCCGATTCGGAAAGTGAGATAAATGGGAGAATTTTTCTGGTTTGGCTATTTTGACCTAGCATTTTCCCTTTTTCAAAAGTTCTCCTGGTTTTCACCTCTCTCTAAATAACCCTGTATGTATCATACTTGGATGTTTTTGTTTAAAAGTAGAAGATTATAAAAATAATCATGTGCATTGGTCCACAAGGAAACGTCTGCTGCTTGGTGAATGAATTAATTGCTTTACAGAAAAAGGGGGGTTATTGAAAATGTGTTGGTGTTTCGCAATCCTGCAAAAACTGTCAGGAAAGCACCATTGTTGCAAGTGCAACAAACGCTGGCACTTCTGTTGGTGTTTGTCACCGTTGCAATAATAACGATTCTTCACTGCTGTTTAAGGCTGGGGTCAGACGAATGAAGTGCGAACGTGCGTTTACCCGCACTTTATGACGGCCGTGGTAGCAGCAAATGACGTCCAACACAGGCCCACACATGTGGTACGGCCGCACGAAAGTTGGGCCGCGCAACGCAGGCGGCAAACAAACGCATTTTCGCAAGAACATCGAAACACTAGTACTGACGTACAGAGTGCGCTGCGTCCGCATAGCGGCGTGGGTGCCTGATTAGGAGACGTCAGACGCTGCTCATGTCCGGCCTACATCACGTCCAGACACCCAAAGTTTCCTGGTTTGGATCCGTATGAAATCACGGCCGAAATTGCGCATCGTATGACTGCTATCGAGTATTCCGTGAAAAAGTACGTGCATGCGTTCAGACGCACATTTTGACGGTAGACGTGAAAAATGCGTTAGTCTGACCCTAGCCTGACACTTCCACAAACACTGGCGCTTTTTGAACAATCCCTAAAGATTCATTCAGTTAGAGCACAATTATGCCAGATTACAATTTACAAGTGAAGCCTATTTGTAGCTTCGTCATCATGCATACATTTTACATTACATTTTTTTGTTAAGCTATATATTTAATTTCCTTTTTATAAATCTAATAACAAATGTCTACCGGAATATAACTCTGTTAATTTGAATACATTATTAAAAGTGCACTTTAAGCTCTATCAGGTCACATGGGATTTACATACATATCTCTTAACCTATTTAATAACTGAACCAAGATTATCAAAGCAAAGCTGCTATACAATGCTTATTATAAAAGGTAAAGAACAAGCAAAACGAGGCCAAAGAGACACTGGTTCTGAGAGATCAAACGGATTATGCATACTTTGAAATAATTATATACTTTATAATGATATGATCATACATTTACTTCTGATATACTTGTGCTAAGAAAGATATGGACAAAAAAAAGAAACATTTTGTGATAGCTGAACCTTCTAATATTTCAAATATCGCTAAACGGTGGGCTATTAGGAGCAGATTTGAGATGTTAGATTCTAATTTATCCTCTCAGCAGGAATCTACTATGCCTGGGAGATTATTTAATAAGGACGGAGCTAGACCGAAGTCTATTTTAGGCAAATTATCAGTCTCCCAGCATGCTTTCAAACCATTACCATTGGAGACCCAGGATAGACACACAGAGTTACTGCATATTAGCATGGAAAATTAACTTAGGACAAGAAAAGGAAGTGAAAGGAATAAACAGAAAGGGAAATAAAAGACTTGTTAAATTAATGATGGTGTAATTCTCTAATCTATATATATGACCTAAAATACAGAAAAATACAATTATTCTAATTTTGGGGGGTTTCAGGGTTTAAATTTTGACTCGGAAACACCCACTGATCTAACACTCTAAATTTTCATCTTGCTTTCCTTGTGACCAGACAAATGAACATCAATATAATACGGTAAAAATACTGCATTTAAGTGTTAACTACACATTCCATGTTTCAAAAAAATGTTATGATAAATATTTTTTAAGAAAGTGCTTGGTCTTGAAAAGGTTACAATGTTCCAATTGTTTTTGATTGCCAATTTTGTACACTCTTGCCAGTTTCCAACCCTGGTCCTCAGGACCCTCTAAGAGGCCAAATTTTACAGATCACCTGTGGAAATACAGGCTGGATCCTGCAATTACTGAGCAGCAAATCATATCACCTGTGCGGTGCTTCAGCTATCTGACAAAACATTCCTGTTAGAGGTACTTGAGGACCAGAGTTTGGAACCAGTGCTAAGACCTTTAGTTAAATGAAAACAACCACCAATGCTGCTTTAAATGTGGCCTACAAAGATGACGTCTATAGTGCTTGCCGGGGTCCCGGACGCTGGGCTGACATCAAAGATGTCAGCCCGCACCAGGGGGCCACAGCGATCTGCCGGAATACCGGTCAATCGCTGCCTCCTGTGCAAGGACGCGCTCAGCGTGTCCTCCGCACATGAGAACCAATTGGTTGGACGCGCTAGCGCGTCCTTAGCAGCCAAGTGGTTAAAATTAGGCCAAATAACTGAAATGGAAATAAACCTAAAGAAAGTTTCTAATGCATCTATTTTGGTTTGAGTTGATCTCACCACAATAACAAGTTCATCAATATCCTCCTAAATTGTAATTTCTTACATGTGCATATACAGATGGTGATAATGCATGGCCAAGTGGTGGATTCATGGTACTTTAAAGGAGTGAGGGTTTGCTTTCCCGACTCCTTTTCATTATGGTAGAAGCCCAGAGTGACCACAGAGAAGAAGTTTTTGCTTTAGTTTAAATATTACTTAATTTTAGTACCAGTCAGTTGATCCTTGTCATTCAGCGTTTCGATGCTTGCTGTGTCCCAGCCCATTTGTTCCCAATCCAGCTTTCCTTTATGATGTTATTACTCTATAGTGCAAGTATGTGGCAGCCATTGCTATTATTTCACAATTAAACTTCCTTCATGAGTCAGTTGAAATTTCCCACCGACAGAACATACTCTTTTTTTTTTTATTGGTCCAAGAAGGTCTGATAATCCCAAGTGTATTTCTAAATAATCTAATGGATGGATGTAAAGGTTGATTCAAGACTGGAAATGATCATTATCTTTAATAAAAGCATATAAAGTATGACATTTTTAGTAAACTATAAAATTTGTGAAGGTAAACAAAGGAAACCACATTGGCAGAAATGGGCTTTACCCAAAAATTGTTAACAAGAAAAATAATACTTTATTAATTAGGGATGTGCGTGGCTGAAAAATTTGTTTTGTTTAGTTTTGTTTCGTTACGTTTTTAAATAATTTTGTTTTTGGAATTTCATAACTAATTTCGTTTCGTATTTCATTTAATTTTGGATTGATTTGTATCGGATTCGTATCGAATCGAATTTCATAGTTGATATCCTTTTGATAGTTCATTTCAATTTCGATAGTTGATAAACAATAGTTGATATCCATTTGATAGTTCATTTCAATTTCTATCGTATCGGATTCGTATCGTATCGTATCGAATCGAATTCGATAGTTCATTTCAATTTCGATAGTTGATATCCAATAGTTGATATCTATTTGATAGGTGATATCGAATTAGTTGATATCCAGTTGATATCCAAAAGTTGATATCGATTTGATAGTTCATTTCAATTTCTATCGTATCGGATTCGTATCGTATCGAATCGAATTCGATAGTTCATTTCAATTTCGATAGTTGATATCCAATAATTGATATCCATTTGATAGGTGATATCCATTAGTTGATATCCATTTGATAGTTCATTTCAATTTCTATCGTATCGGATTTGTATCGAATCAAATTCGATAGTTGATATCAATTATTCAAATTTTTCTTTTATGATGATGCCACGGTGTAAAACGAAATAAATTTGTTATATACCATTTCGTTTAGTTTCGGATCATATCGTTTTGTTTTCATTTCGTATTCGTATCGTATCGATTCATTATTCGGAAGTACTTCCGAATACGAATTATCAAATTTTGTTCCAAATTCTGAATTTTTCCGAAACAAAAGCCCATCTCTATTATTAATGCAATTATGTTAAGGACATATATATAAAAATATATAACATGGAGTGATAGTGTTTCTGTTGGGCTAATTTTATAGGCTAACTGCTAAGGACATAGTTCAGTCCTCGCTATAATACTGAAAAGAATGTGTCCTGAAGAAAGAAAGATTAGCCACTATTTATCACTTTTCAATTATAATGTGAACAATAATGCTGAAAACAAAAAATCATGCATTTTCTTAGAAACATACAGTAACAGGTTCCCATTTCTAATTTTTAAACAAGCATACTCTATAGAACATATAACCGCATAGGCTTCGATGTTAAAATGTTAAAAAAAATATTTTACACGCTGCAGACGATTTTAATTTTAATGGAAATTCCTTTTTTTTCTACATTTTTTGTCATAGCATACTGACAAGATATGATATATACATATAAGTAATATAGTATGAATCTGCCAAGTCTGACAGAAAACAAGGATATATAATTGCCTGAGTCGTACAATAAAAAATTACTTCAAATCGCGCTTAAACATGATGAGCACAAAACAGTACAAATTGTCTCAGCACACGGGGTGACATGGCTCAGCAGTGAAAAGGTTAAACACATAACCCTGCATGATCAAAATGCATGCATGTATATCCATTCTAACAGAAAACATATACAGAAGCAGAAGCAGAGATCCTGCAGCCCAATTTCTGGGGAAAAGGACACCCGTCATATTCTTTATTTCTCTACTTAGGTGAGTGTATATTTATTTAAATAATGAGACAGAATAAAAAGAACTTTGAAATAGAAATACCTGAGGCCCAGTGGAAAAATGTCAACACAGAACAGTATCTGTTATTTTTTGTTATGTTACCCAATGTAACTTTCAGTTTTTTTTGCTCTCGCACCAGATGTGTTTGAAGTCTCCAGCAGCTGAAAATCCCCTAAAGCAGTCCTATGGATAATCTCTATTGAGAGAATGCATTAGTATTTGGAATAGATATGTGATGTGGAGAATGCTAAAATATGACAACCAGTGCTGAACAGCGCGCGCTCTCTAACCGCACAGAACTCTGAATTTAGGTCTGCTTTCTGCAACACTACTGAAACGGCGATCAGTTGCTTAAAGTATGTATATTGCTGAAGTAAAAATGTATCAAAATGTTTTCTATAGAAATATATGTTTTAACCCTTTCGCTGCTGAGGCTTTTCCCGCCCCTGTGCTGAGGTCATTTTTTACCTGTTTTGCGCATCATGTTTAAACGTGTTTTGAAGGCTTATTTAGTATATGACACCGACATATTATATATCGTTCTTTCCGTCAGACTCGGTAGATTCATAATATGTCATTATTATATGTATACGTTATGTCATGTCTGTATATTATAACAAAAAATGCAATAAAATATGTATTTTCAATAATTTACAACGTGTAAAGTGTTTTTTTCCACATTTTAACATGCGAGCAATTGCGGTTATATTTTGTATGGGGTGCGCTTGTTAAAAAATTAGAGATGGGGTCTCGTTACATTTTTTTTTTGGGGAAAATGACACTATTTTTAACAAACGCACCGCATACAAAAACCGTTAGTGCAGCATCATTGTTCACATTATAATTGAAATGGGAACAATATTGCTGCATTAACAAACCAAAAAAAAGAAAAAAAGTGTTTTTTTTTTTTTTTTTTTAATTTTTTTTTTTTTTTTTTAATTTTTTTTAATTTTTTTTTTTACAACATTTTTAACTTCATGTTTGGTATCGTTGGAACGGCCATGCTCTGGCCTATCCAACGATATCAAAATTTAACCCCTAGCTGCCACGGATCGGGAGATAGGAGTTCATTGGAACTCCCTATCTCCACACTTGGTGGCAGTTAGGGGTTAACTGTAGGACTGGCGTCATCGTGCTACGCACGATGACGCCAGTCCTCTGGGGGAGTTCCCGGAAGCTTGGCCGACATCCAAGATGTCGGCCAGCTCCCGGGAAGGATCGCGAATCGGCGCTTTTCAGCGCCGATTTGCGATCCAGCTCCCCAGGGGTTAATGCCAGGCATCATTTGGAAGGGCAGGCTGTGCCCTTCCAAATGATGCCTGGGTTAACCCCCTGTGCGCCGCCGATCGGGAGGAGAGAGGTCCGAAGGACCTCCCCCCCCTCCTTTCAGGCGCCTCCTCCGCACATGCGGGGGGGCGCCTGAATTAGGTGTCATCGCGCCCCCGCGATGACACCTAATAATGGCGGCTGCTGGTCCGGATGCCGGGCTGACATCCAGGATGTCAGCCCGCACCGGAGGGGCCAGCGATCGGCCGGAACCCGGCCGAACGCTGACCCCAATGTGAGGACGCGCTCAGCGCGTCCTCAGCACACCAGCGGTAATGCTGAGGACGCGCTGAGCGCGTCCTTAGCATTGAAGTGGTTAAATATTTATAAATATAACATTATTTATTTACTTTGGCAAGATTGAAAGAAATATTAATTCTCAATATCATTACTGTGTCCCATGTTAATGGTACTAAACAAAGTATTCAGACATTTTTTTTCCCTTTTTTTTTATTTTTTGCGGCCTTATGCTAAAATTGTATTTACTTTTTCTACATAAATCTACAATCAATATCCCATAATGACAAAAGCAAAAAACATATTTTGAAAACATTGCAAATTTATTGAAAATAAATAAAATAAAAAACTAACAGGGTTATTCAGAGAGAGTCAAAGTGGCCCCTAAGTTGCAATTTAGAGGCCATTGGGCTATTCAAAAACTGGTGCCTGTTCGACGGCAGTGAAATCTCTCCATAGAGAAGCAATGGTTAATCTATTCAGAGAACACCGAACAGCAATGAAATGTCAGTGAAATGCCTTGATGTTTAGTGGTTTCATTTGGCAGGTTTAATCAGGTGAATCCCAAAGGATTCAATGGTAAAAGTATTCCCATTGTTATTCAATATCTATTAAACCGTTTATTCTTTTAATTTGCAGCAAAAAGTCTCTTTATTTTTTTTTTATATATTTTATTTTTTGTAGACATTTTTCAGGATTTTTTTTTAAATAGCGTTTTTTTCTGTAACAGACCTTTTTATCATTATTCATAGGACCTTTTATGTTAATTCCAGGCATTTTCGGCCAGTAGTTTTTTGCAAACAGCATTTGTAATTTTGAAAGTTTCAATCGTTTTGTCTTTTATTTTTTTTTACCCCGTTTGTCAGCTGGTCGGGGCTGTATTTGTGGATTATCTGCTTTTTTCAGACACATTTGGCAGGTTTGAGGCGGATCGCGGTTTTGTTCAGCAGATTTGAGGCGGCGTTCCGAATTGATCTGATTTTTTCCGATTGTATCGGCAGGTTATTGCCAGGTTTTTGGAGATATTTTTTTATCCGTTGGGCAGATTTTCCCTGCAATTTGGGGACCCTGCGGTGAATGCTGAATTCACCACAGGGTCGGGGAATTTGATTCCCCCAAGTCCGGGGAACGAGAGAGCATCTCTCTGAATAACCCCTAAAACCTCCTATGGTTTGACAGATTGCTGAATATGTTGTTCGCACATCGTACATTGCTTTGACTGTTACTAGGAGATATACTAGACTACAAAAAAGAATCAAGTCTACTCTTTTGCTAGTGTTATTCTAGGTTAAAAGAGTTCAACGTGGCACTTCAAGTCTCCAAACAGCTGGAAGAAGAAAAATGGACATCCTAGAAATGGAGCATTAGGACAAAAACAGAGTATCTGATAATATTTTATTTCTATAGTGCCTGTCCTTGGAAAAGAAGCAGGCTTTGTTCTCTCATCACAGCATTTGGGGACTGGTTGTATTTTGTAAACTGCATTTTTTTTAATGTATGTTATCAGTACATTCGTATTTTACTTGATATATAATAACATGGAGATCAATCATTGTCTTTTCAGATGCATGAGAAAAAGTGGAGAATATTTTCTGTGTATTTGTAATGTTTATGCCTAGTTTCTAATTTTCTAAACTCAGCAAAGCACAATCTTATCAGTAAACATTCTATTTAACGTAAATAATTTGTATATTGTCTAATCAGATTTTAAGTCCCAAGGTGTACCTAAGTGAAGATGTGCAGCTTGCCTCATTTAAATTCATTGTACAAGGAAATAACCCACTGCATGGTTGAGTTTCCTAATTAGAGTATCCCTGTTCCCTTAGGACTTTCTGTACCGTTCTCATGTCAGCTTTTACTTGGGATTTTTATTGCTAAACTGTCTGTTTAGGGTTGAATTTATGTGCATAGTAAAAAAAAAAAGACTAAATACAAGACTTAAAAACCCTAATTAAACAGTGTCTAGATCAATTAATTTAGGCTATGCATTATTTGGGAAAAAACATTGAATTACTAAAGAATATTTATGGACTTTATACCTAGAAAATCCGTTTAATATGTAACCTTTTGTAGCCTTTACCTCTGTTGTCTCTTTCCTTTTCAAGTTTTTAATATAATATCAACATTGACCAGTTAAAATCCTAAAAATAAAAAATTTTTGTGCTAATTATTTTTAAATTCAGTAAGGATTTAATACGTTAACACAGTTACAAAAGCTTCCATAAAATTAATATAGTTACAACTGATAACATAGTATTATCATTTGTTATGTGTCAAAGAAAAATGTGACTACCACAAAATATTTGTAGAGTATGTCAGTGAGCAGATGACAATAGGGTGTTTAGGTTTGTACATAGCTAAGCCATTTATCTGAGTCCACAGAGTCTTATGAAAGCAGGTGTAAGAGTACACATTTCGCTGTCGTATTGTAATTGTATTCCTTTAAAGCAGCAGTCAGCAACCTTGGCCCTCCAGATGTTTTGACACTACACCTCTCATGATACTCAGGTACTCATCGGATTGGCTTTGCCTCTTGGGAAATGTAATTTCCCAAGATCTAGAGAGCCAAGGTTGCTGACCATATTTTAGGTATGCCGTGGCTTCAGGGAATCACAAAAAGTGCAGCCAGTACTAGCAGAACACCAAATGAAGGGACGATACCTGAGTGTATTGTTCTTTTGGAATAAACTCAAAACACAAAACAGCGCTGTCCTAGGAGTGTCTTTGACCAGTTGCATAAACCTTATCTCTGCTAAAAAGCCATCTAGTATGGCATGGCATTGATTTATGGGCTCTGTGTAATAACAGACCCAGGATGCATAAAAGTGAGACAGATGTCATTTGCATATCCTACCCAGAATTCCTTGCTGCATATGGGGAATGTGGCATAGGAGGTCTGGGATGCAGTTCTTTGAATTGCTGTGATGTGCAAGTGGCTTCTGCAATAATAAAAATATATATATATTGAAAAATAAGGTGAATCCAGATAGCGCAAGAGTTCAAATAATAAATCTTACCACATTGGGGTCAAAGTTCATTATATAGTATGTTTAGCATCCCATATGTGTGAGGATTAAGTCACTTATCAGTCACTTTCAAGGAGATGGGAGTGGAAACCTTTTCTGTCCAAACACAGGTCCAATCAAGATCTCAGATAAACACAAGACATAAAAGAAATGGTGCAGAACTCCACACAATTATAGACAATAAACGTATATTCCAAACAATGTATTCACATTTAGGTGAGCCACTAGATAGATGAATTACCAACTTCAAGGGTGGCCTAGCCTTCTTTGCTCCAGGTTCCTTCTCCTGTCAATGTCGTCACGAAGTAGCTCAAAGACAAGGACAGAGGAATAACCTCATAGTGCAGTAAGTTCTTATATATCAATAATGGACAGCACAGTCAAATGTGCACTTACCAATGGTGGAGCCCACAGGTAACTAGGCTCATTTGTAGCGTGTGGGTATTTTTGTGGCCAAAACACCTAAAAGCCCCTCTGCTGCGCTTGAATACTCGGCTGAACCTTGGCGTTCAACTCAGCACAGTGTCTCAATTAAACAAGAGGATGAGAAAGATATAACATTTTTTTAAAATTTATTAATAAAATAAAAAACATTGATCCTGAGACGCGTTTCGGCCCGTTAGGCCTTCATCAGTCAGCAAAAAACAAGAAATAAAAGAAAGGGAAACCATGCAACATTTCCTCTACTTATAAGGAGAGTTTTTGGCGCCAATTGCTGCTCCATGTGTTCCCAGCGTATCGCTTTCGGTTTCCGCGGGTCATTTCCGGTTCCTGCGCATCGTTTTCGTATCACACTTCTGGTTTCCACGCCTCGTTTTCATAACGTACTTTAGATTTCAAAGCGCATCATTTTAGTAGCGCACTTCCGGTTTCCGCACATTGCGTTAGTTTGTATAACAACTTATAACCTAGCCAGCATCCTGTTATGCCGCCATCTTAAGGGTCCTACAGATCTCTTGAAGGGACACACTAATACTCAAACGTGCAAATTACTGACAATCTCCTTAATTTCAGAAACTAATGTCCTAACATGAAGTTCTAATAAAATCAATTGTACCGGCTGGGTGGAGTAGAGGTAATGTCACTGCTCTGCATGGAGAGAGCCTGTGGAGCCATGACTTCGATCCCAGCGAGCAACCTCTCCAGTAAGTGTCCTTGGCAAGACACCTAATGGTACATACTCGCCATCCAGGACATACTTGAAAACAAGAGAAATCTTAATGTATCCTTCCTTGTAAAATCCTTTCTCAAAAAAAAATAAAAAAATTGGGCAAAGCTTAATTACCTTAATTTTAAATGCAAATGTCCTAACATCAAGTTATACCATTTAGGACATTTGCATTTGAAATTAAGGTAATTAAGTTTTGCACAATTGAATTTATTAGAACTTCATGTTAGGACAATAATTTCTGAAATTAAGGAGATTGTCAGTAATTTGCACATTTGAGTATTAGTGTGTCCCTTCAAGAGATCTGTAGGACCCTTAAGATGGCGGCAT
Source organism: Leptobrachium leishanense (assembly GCA_009667805.1). Taxonomy (NCBI): domain Eukaryota; kingdom Metazoa; phylum Chordata; class Amphibia; order Anura; family Megophryidae; genus Leptobrachium; species Leptobrachium leishanense. The sequence continues at coordinate 113,555,134 of CM019065.1, read as the reverse complement.
AACAGGATGCTGGCTAGGTTATAAGTTGTTATAAAAACGAAAGCAATGTGTGGAAACCGGAAGCGCGCTACGAAAATGAAACATAAACGATGCGCTGCGAAAATGAAAGTACGTTATGAAAACGAGGTGTGGAAACCGGAAGTGCGCTATGAAAACGATGCGCAGAAACCGGAAGCGATACGCCAGGATCACATGGAGGAGCAATTGGTGCCAAAAACTCTCCCTATAAGTAGGGGAAATGTTGCATGGTTTCCCTTTCTTTTATTTCTTGCTTTTGCTGACTGATGAAGGCCTGACAGTCCGAAATGCGCCTCTGGATCTATGTTTTTTATTATTTTTTTTATCTCTTTCTCAACCTCTTGCCTAATTGAGACACTGTGCTGAGTTGAACACCAAGGTTCAGCCGAGTATGCAAGCGGAGCAGAGGGGCTGTTAGGTGTTTTGCCCAGAAAAATACCCACACGCTACAAATGAGCCTAGTTACCTGTGGGCTCCAACATTGGTAAGTGCACATTTGACTGTGCATTCCATTATTGATATATAAGAACTTACTGCACTATGAGAGTATTCCTCTGTCCTTGTCTTTGAGCTACTTCATGACGACATTGACAGGAGAAGGAACCTGGAGCAAAGAAGGCTAGGCCACCCTTGAAGTTGGTCATTCACCTATCTAGTGGCTCACCTAAATGTGAATGCATTGTTTGGAATATACGTTTATTGTCTATAATTGTGTGGAGTTCTGCACCATTTCTTTTATGTCTTGTGTTTTTCTGAGATCTTGACTGGACCTGTGTTTGGACAGAAGAGGTTTCCACTCCCATCTCCTTGACAGTGATTGATAAGTGACTTAATCCTCACACATATGGGATGCTAAACATACTATATAATGAACTTTGACCCCAATGTGGTAAGACTTATTGTTTAAACTCTTGGCTGTCTGGATAGACCTTATTTTTCAAGATTTTTTGTGGTACAAATTGTTTGAGAGTATTTCTGTTGTACTTTCTATTCCAGTGAAGCGACATACCCACACCATTCCCTTTTCTTTCCTTCTACCCGAAATATATGGATAGGAAGGTTAGGTAGGGCTTTTAATACAACTATAATACTTTGGTGCCTTTACACTCTTACCCCCTTCTTTATATATATATATATGACTGCATACCCAAATGATGACTTTGATAGAACATAGGTATTTGTGGAACATGTGTTTTTGGAAATATCTTGTTTTTAATAGCATTATTGTTTTTAAGCACCACAATAGTCATTAAAAATAATTTAATGTAAATAGTATCTCTTGATTAATTTTAGTTGCTGATATTAGCAAGCTTAATATGCTTTTAAGGTTTAAAGCAGCAATGATTTTCTAGATGTGCACAGCAGGTCACAACCTTATTCCTCGTTCAAGGAAGACAGATCTTGCATTTGAAGAACATCGCCATGTGTCCTTAAAGTTGTAATCCCCTGTGCTTCGGTGACAGGTATTGGCTTCAGAGGAGCATGAACCTTTCACGATACTTAGACTTTAAGGTACATGAGGCAATAGTGACATAAACCTTAACTTGTAGCAGAAGTGACAGCTGGGCAGCAGGCTGCCATGGAAGACTAGTTGACACCTAAGACTCACCCTGGAACGTTTTACTATTATATTACAGTTGGGGAACCAACTGTTTAATGATAATTGCTGCTAATTGTAAACGGTGAGACATTTTGCTATTCCCCTTTATAAAGTTTATAGAATTCTTAAGTGCCTTTTTCTGTTTGTTCTTTATTCTTTATTATAATTTTGTATTGGTCATCCAATTACCCTCTGAAATAAAATGTGTGACCAGTGTACCACTTTTGTTGTAGCTATTATTGATTTGCAAAATGTTAGTGAGGGTGTTAAATCCCTTGGGGTCTAGTGGGAGAGCTCCCAGGACATTTTCCTTCTACAGTATATCACTTAATCCCTGGGAGAGTCGCCAGTCCCATTTAAATTTAATGTCATTGAAATCTTTGTTGGTCCAGGTTGAAAGCTGCCAGGCCCATATAATCTGCAATATCCCTGGTCGCCTGAGGGAATAGAAAGTAGTCTGCTCCATCAAGTAGCAATATAAAATAAAAAGAGTAAATAATTCCAAAAATATCCAACTTTTCTTTTAATCCTTTGCCTTAGAACATGTATAAACAAAGTTACATTTAGTGGTCAGATTTTTAACAGGGGATCCGGAGGCTAAAATGCAATTGATAGAATTAGGCTAGTAAGGGGTTTCCAATCATGAAAGATCATTAGAGAATCTTGCTAGTAAATCAGGGTACATTAGTAGAGTCTTCTGCCACATTATGGTGAGTAATAAGAACCTCAATTTTATATTCTACGGCCACTGTACGATCCCCAAGGGCCTGTATTTCTGAGATGACTCCCTTAGTGCGTTTGGCAATTTTCACAGCAAGGTTAGTCTGTACTACTGTAATTTCAGTAAAGATAGCCTAAAGACTGGATGCCATGCCCATTTTCCTGTACCTGCCCTTCCAGAGTAGAAGTCCTGGTGCAACCTTTGGAACCTTTGCTTTCTGACTGGGGCTTAAACTACTGGCAGGACTTGAGGCAGTTTTCCTTAGTCGGAGTCCTCATAATGGAAATCCCCTGAATGTTGGAAATAATTTCCATGAAGGGATGGCTCTCTTGCTTCTTCTGTAATAGCTTCAAGATACTCGTCAGCACATGAATATCCTAGCTCCACCCCTTGTGTATTTTCTAATTTTCTAAAATACTCTTTGTCACCCAGTCACTGTGTATTTAAACAACCCTCTGCTCCTTTTGTGGACTTTTGCATTCTTTGATCAATTTCTGTTTTTTTAATTATAGAGTTATTACATTGTTCTTCTGTACAACGCTTTCTGCTTTGTATAGTTTAACATTATATTATAACACCTTTGAAATTCATCCTTGTTGTGGTGTTCCTTAATGAGTATTTTCACTACATCTAAAGGGGTTGTTCACTAGCCATAGTTGAGTGACAGAGGTTAACTTTTCTAGCTTCCACAATGAACTAAGGTTATCCAGAGAAGCAAAATTCAACATTGGCAGGCAGGCATGGCCTTCGGGATTACCGGGAAATTCCTGGAAGGCCGATGGCTCAGTGGGCCGGTATGAATGCTGGTACATGCGCAGCTCACGCTGCCCTTAATGGGTGAGGTGAGAAATTCCTCAGTTTTCTCAGTTCAAGATTGGGGGAGTGTGCCATTGACAATGCCTTTCCTAATCAACAGCTCCCGTATTGGACTCTTGGAGACTGTATCCGGAGCATGTCTGTATGACTTCAGACCACAGCGGGCAAAGCGCTGCAGCTGCTATGGCACCGCCCCCTCCGGCGCAAGTGACTCAAGTGATTTACGGCATGCTGAGACACGTGTGGTATATCACACAGTTACTCGTCGCATGCAGAAGAGGTCAACGGTTGAGGTCGAACCAACAGCCAAGGTCAAGTGGACAGAGTTGGAGGACAGCAGCCTGCAGCAAGACTAGGATGTATCCAGGACAGAGAGTATATTGTTGCAGCCTGCAGGCCAGATTGGACAGTGAAAAGGCATGGGAATGGATCAGAATGGGAAAGGCCTGGGGATGGATCATAATAAGAGGGGCCTTGTTGGAATTGATCAGAATGAGAGGGGCCTTTACGTTTTTGTAGAATTAAAAGCTCTGTCGGCAGGCAATGTTGAAACAATGTCTATAACAATGGAGATAACTACACAAAATAACTATGGTGGTAACTATCTGCTGGATTAGTGAATACATGCCGCTCACATAGCATGGAGTTAATTAATTTGTAAGTATTATTAAAGGTATCTTAGCCAAAATACAAATCTTATTCTGATATAAGTGAAGTATTTTAAATGGTATTTATTTCATAACCTGCATATTTATGCACCGCCATTTTAATCTATTGTCATAAATGTAGCCTTCTCCCTCTGATCACTATGAATGGAGTGATGAACACTTCTACAGAGAATGATATAACAACTTATGAAATACTTACATAGCTTGTGGTCACAATATTTAACAAAATAAATCTATTGCCAGAGAAAAATATTTTCCCATTTATGCTAGAGATACATTATTGCTAAGCAACCTGCACATCGTATCTTAACATTCTAATTTAGCACTCCGATAAAGATAATAATGTCTACGTGGGAAGAAGCGCAGTGTTCATTATTACCAAGCTAACTCCAGCATTATCTCAGAACTGCAGACCAACACATGGAAAACTCATCTATGAGAAATAAAACCATTATCCAATCAAAGGATGATCTGTATCAAGATGAAGTTGTTTTTCCGCAACTGTGAAAAAAACATCACGTTAATATGATTTTAAAATATGTTAAATAAATGTAATAGTTATTGGATTGCTGCTGTTGAGCATATCTGGAAGACATTGCTGTCTTGGCATGCTTTTCAATGAACCCCTTAGCATTTGCCATAATAAATAAAATCCCTCTGAAATCAGTCAGAAAGATTTGCAAACAGAAATATATATATATATATATATATCCGTAAGTCAACAATATGGGGATTGAAATAGACATTTTTTTCTGATCGCATTTAATTTGTTGTAGTTTCAGAATCTGTGATCCAACATTCTGATGTAAAAAAAAAATAGAAAAGCTTCTTTCCATACCTTTCATATATAGTGAAGCTGTGGAATGGAGGATTTGGAATATGCGGGCTCGCTGCTGCAAATTGATGGATCAGCTCATGTGTAACATCAATTTAAAGTGTTTAAATGTTGATGGGTCATGATTGCACTATGATAGTTTCAAGGTGAAATAGTCTGACCTTTGCAGGTTCAAGCAGCTGTTTCTTGATGAAGAAATGCTTGCTGCTTCACATGCTATATTAGGATATTACCTTTGTTGCCGAGAGTGCTTATTCGTTTTTCAGGAATCATCACTTGTTTTATATTGCAATATTTAGCTTTTTATAATTTCATATTCATGACATTTGAGCATCGACATAGGTATAATTTTTTTATAAAAATGTGAACTATTGATTGTAAATGTATATGAATAATGATAACATTAAGGACACTGAAAAATATCTCCTATCATACAGCTCACCCAGTCTGACGTCTCCTGTTTTGGATTATTTCTTCACTGTCCAGTATATCTGGGACATTTTATTTAGTGAAAAAATGTCTAAATGATGAATGAATGAGCATAACAGAAGACAAAGAGGCTGGAGCCATAAGAAAAATTATGAACTGTCTTGTAATATGTTTCAGTGCTAAATTGCATGTGCACTAGATTAGTCATGGTCATCATAAGTAATGCCTCACTAAACTCACAGATCATCATGTTCAAGTTTACTGATGTATGCATATCTAATCTACTTGAGGCCCTATTTCGACCAAGATGTAAGTATAATGGCCACACTCATTAATCATAACGGCTTCTGTGCTACTGCAGTCAGGCCACAAGAGATATTGCAGAGCTCTGCTGTATATTATCATTTCCTATACTTTGTGCGGGAAGTGCTAATGTGCGGGCAGATGGAGAATAACAAGCGATTCCAATGTCACTCGTTATTTGTGTCTCGAGACAATATTTTATAAACAGTACCATAAGCTCGTGTTAAGTGATTATACATTTGCAAAATCTAAAATAAAATGATCCAAAAAGATCTATAAAAATCTTTGTTCTGCAAAGGATGATGGGATCCACTGACTATCATAACAAGCAGATGAAAGCTGATTTTCTGTGATTTTGTGCTCTGTGCTCTTTGAGATCATGTATATCAGGGATGTGCGGTGAGGCAGTGACTAGTGAGGCATTGGCTAGTTTCAGAGCCAGATATACACAGATATTAACTAGCTTTCTGCGGTTTGTGTTTAGCTGTAAATTCTTTTTCTCATTTACTGTACCCACACGTATTATATACCATTTTTCTCACCATTAACCCCTTAAGGACCAATGAAGTAACTGTTCTGTCTAAAGACCCTTGGTCCTTAAGCGGTTAAATGGACTTTCTTAAGGTACCATTATTTTCATCATATCATATCATTTACTTTACTATTAAGAAAAAATTAAATATGAAAGAAAAAAAATGTTTTTCTGTGCCTGTCATACTCTGCATGTACCCTTCCTGTCAATCAGATGCCAGCATCCAATGCAGGTGTTTTTTTTGAATGGCTTGGACCATTGGTGCTTTCCACTGCAACAGCAATAGCTGAAGAGCAGTGTTCAGGAAGTAGGCAGTGTGTGCCTGTTCCTATTTGAACAGACACATGGCTGCAGACTTCTTGAGCAGCTTACATGATTGGCATAGCGTGGAAGCGTCCCGCTACACAAATTGCGTAGGCTGTGAAAAAAATGTGCGCAATGCGCAAAGAGGCAGAGGACGGAGCCGTCGGCGGGGCAACACAGAGCAGGTGAGTTTAACTCTTAGGCTAGGGTCAGACGAATACATTTTGTATGGACTGTGTCTGTGCAGTACGGACGTACTTTCTGACTGACAGCAAGGTAGTGGCCACACAGTCCGTTTTTTTCAGTGACGTATTTTTGACGGATATAGGAGGGAAAATAAATTTAAATGAAAATACATTTTGTCCGTCAAAAATGCTGGACGTATAAATGCAGTCCGTCTGACCACGTTCCATCACTCACACACAAAGTTATGCAGACGTTGCGGACGTGGCACACTCCGCACGTCCGTTCTAGCAGTATTATGTTTTTTCCTAACCTGCGTCCGTTTGTCACGTCCATCATGCATCCGCACTTCCGTGCGGACGTACTTCGTGTGTGGGGCTCCATTGGTCAGAATGCTATGCTGCCACGGACGTACAAATGTGCGGCAACACGGACGTGATAACTGCGCTCGTCTGACCCCAGCCATAAAGGCAGGTGAGGCTTTGCCCCACACACGAAGTACGTCCGCACAGAAGTGCGGATGCATGACGGACGCGGCAAACGGACGCAGGTTAGGCAAGAATGTAATACTGCTAGAACGGACATGCGGAGTGCGACACGTCCGCAACGTCTGCATAGCTTTGTGTGTGAGTGATGGAACGTGGTCAGACGGACTGCATTTATACGTCCAGCATTTTTGATGGACAAAATGTTTTTTCATTTAAATTTATTTTCCCTCCTACATCCGTCAAAAATACGTCAGTGAAAAAAACGGACTGTGTGGCCACTACCATGTCGTCAGTCAGAAAGTACGTCCGTACTGCACGGACGCACAGTCCGTACAAAATGCACTCGTCTGACCCTAGCCTAACCTGACGGCACTTCTCTGACATATATGCAATCTCACCGCAGACTCCAGAAGATGCAACCAATGTCAATGTGCTGTACAGATGCCGATAGGTGTTACTGGCTCACCATTATTACGAGTCAAGCTGTTAACAGTGGCTCAGTTGTAATAGGGCTGGTAATAGGGACACATTGGTTAGTGGCTCTCACTTCAGTTTTATTTTAAAGGCTCCCTGTCACTGGCTGAGCTGGAATAGGGACCTTGGATTTTAATGTTTCTACGAGCAAAACAAATATATTCAAGGTGCATCTAAATATATATGATAGGTAGTCGTACCAATCTTTTTATGTCACTATTATGAAAGCAAGGATAACAATCAGCATGAAAAGCAAAAAACCTAATCTACACTCCCAACATTGGTTTAACTAGGCCAATTTAATTAATTTATTTTAAATGAAACCTTAGGGAAATAAAAAGTCTGCCAATATTTCTCAGTCTGAGTTACAGCTGATCTCTCTGTATTCCTGTTTAATAGTGCTTCTCAGTAGATTTTTTTCTAAACCTTCAGGAGCTGTGCCTCTTCAGGCTTCGCACGGAAAAGAATGCAATAGAAACGAGCTACAAAACTGTTAACATGATAGTTTTAGGAGAATTGGAGGTGTAAGAGTCTTGCACCTGGGGACTATGCAAAATGAAAATTTCCCAATGCAATGCAAAGTGAAAAACAAGTATAATAAGTATTATTCAAATACATTTATGTTTAAAAATAAGGTAGGTGGGAATATGTGGAGAGATGGCATGTATTGTGAAGGAACACCTGCTTCTACAACTCTCTTTCTGTACTAAAATACATGTTTACTAGAGGTGTGCATTTGTTTCGTAACAAAACTCAATTCATCTGAAATTTCGTTAATTCGGATTTCTTAAGTACTTCTGATATAACGAATTGAAACAAAAATGAAAAGAACCAAAACAGCATATAGCAAAATTGATTTGTTATACTGTTTCACAAGAGAACCATTGATTGAATGATTCCTCTATGCACACTGCAGCGAAATGGTAATTTAACCCTAGCTTGCCTTTTAACCCTCATGTTTAACCCTAATCTAACAGTAATTGAGCAGAATGTGATTTATTGTTTTTTTTCTTTTAGTGACCTAAACTTCAAATCGATTCCAAATTACAATCGAAATAATGAAAAAGAATCAATTTCGTTTTACTGTTTCACTAAGCACCCCGTTCCGGTCAATTGGCTGGGGTGCTGAATCTGTTCTATTTTGCACCACAGACCAATAGACAGCTCAATATTTAACTTGACTTGACTTTTAACCCTAATCTAACAGTAATTGACCAGGATTAGAATATTTTTTTTTAGTGATCCTAAAATTCGAATCTAATCAAAACTACGAATCGCAATTATGAAATGAAATTACAAAAATGAATCAGTATTCAAACAAATTCTGTTTCGGACGAAATTATTTTCAAACAAAACAATTTTTTTAGCTGTGTAAGCCTCTATTGTTAACCAAATTACATCCTAAAGCCTGTGCATTTACATTAAATAGGAATAATCCATATTTAGCTCTCAAAACCCATTTGCTTAGCTTAATACAGCAACAGTGTCACAGAGTGTATAGTACACAAGCACCTTGCGTTTAGCCAGAATATGTATAATTCATAATGGTCCTTCTGAGACCACTAAACATAACACACCGAATTCAGAGCACTCCACCCAAACATATGTCTAAAGATTTAAAAACACCTGACTTAGGGAAAAATTATGAAGGTTTAGTTACAAAATATGATTATACATTGCTTAAGTCTGCCACAATGCCAGTGTACCTCACCACAGCAGGTCCTTTCTATGTCAACTCAATGATTGCATTTATGTATATAGTAATAATAATTTTTCCATAGTCATACCACGACAGCTTTAATTTATGGGTTATCCCTTACAGTACATAGGACTGAGAACAACTCCTTAATTACCATATATAATTGTGTCCTCCCCCTTCCAGGCATTGTTTGTTTTTGCTCATGTATTTTGAATAGTTCATCTAATTTTGGTGCCTCTTTGTAACCTTTATTTCAGAACAGATCGGAGCCATATTCTCCTCTATATGGTAAGATAATTGCTGGAGCCATTAACGTGTAACAATACCAGAGTAATCTTAATGCCTGGAATTGCTATACTACTTTTGCCACAAGCTCTGTTTGGATCTTGGGCACAGTATGTCCCTTTAGTAAAATAATGTCTTTCACACCTAGTAAAAGAGGTGATAACACGGGCCTGGAATTAGAAGAAAGAGCTATTCTTGGAACCAGTATCTCTCAAAGAAAAGTCTACTCCTAGACTCAGGTGTTAAGTGATTTTGCTTTCGCAAAAATCACTTAGCGCACTCTAATAAACCCCTTAATAAAACGCTTACCTGTTATCCCGCAGTGGAGAGGATGGGCAATCCACCATTCCCTCTCGCTGCAAGCAACAGAAGCCTAGAAACAAATAGTTCCCAGTGTCTCTCTGTGCTTCATCCTCAGCTCCTGTGTCAACCCACGAGTGTGAGCTTGCACACAGTTTGCAGTTGAACTTCTCCTATGGGCCCTATGGGCTCCAAGAACCAACACAAGCACATACCAAAGCAAAACCTAAACTGGCTAGTATCACAAAATAATACATTTATAGAGGTTAGTGACTGATTGTGCATGACCATTAACAGGCGTGTTACAAATGTGTTAGGCACTCAATTTCTAGTCTCTGTATCTTCCTTAACATTCACATTGCAGCCACTAAGCCATCATGTACCTAGCATTAACATACTAAAGCCTAACTTAATTCAGAAAGAGAAGGTACAAATCCAGTATTTGGCAAGCAGGCATACTGTATGTATCCTATTAATGTATCTCATTCGTATTAAACAAGGTGTCTTGACCTCTATTGCTCATTCACATATAGGGAAAATGCCCATTGGACCACAATGACCATGGAGTGTCTTATAGCAAGTCTTCCTTACAGCCACATTGCCACCTTATTGCTATATTACCAGAGAAGGTATTCTGCCTCGTTATTCCAGCAGGCATAGCAGAGTAATGGAAGCTGGATCAAATAAAGGCTACTTGTCTCTTTCCTGGAGGAGACACTCCCGTAGTCTACACCAAAATTTGAAACTTTATATACATTTATCTTTACATTGTCCCGTACAGGACTACGGGCTGTTACATGATGGGCTGTCTTGCAGCTTGTTTATTTTTACACGGATTGACAGTTTGTTTTGTTTTTTTCAGGAGCATAAGATCTTAAGAAAGAAGAAAGAAGGCATCAATTGTCAAGGTGACAAATGGATGTTGGCAGGTCTAAAAAAAAACAGGAGTGAGTTAAGATTTTAAGAAGGGGTGTTAAATGAGGTCTGGGTTTTCCCATTTAATATGTTTTGCCCATCCAACAACATGAGTTTAGGTTTCTGTATCTGTCTAGCTAAAAAAAACAAACAACAAAAGCTGCATTAAAAGAATTGAAAACCTAAGTAGGCATGACATCCACAGCAGTATGCCATTAGGTCATCCCAGTGTTCCTTTAGTCATTCAGAGGTTAATAAAATGAGCTTTCTAAAACATACACCTTAACACAATGTTAAACTCAAACATTCCTGTAACTATTATGTGAAAGATTGCTGACAAGTGCCTAAATTATACTTGATATGGGCTGCAGGAGTAATCAAAATTTTGAGAATATCAGATTCAGTGGCAATTGATTGACTGTACATACTGAATGAATGCGCTTCCCACATTTAAAATGAATAGGGATAAAAAATTTTCTCAGTTTGACAGTTTTATGCTTAGAAAACATAATATAATGGTATTCCAAGAGAATAAGGAATGTTCCCAAGCATTGAGAATAAAATAACTAAATAAATACTGAAGCAAAAACAAAATTTGATTGTTTACTTAAACTAGTTTTATTCTGCACTATATTGCATGATATAACAGAGAAGGTGATATTTAATTTTTTATATATATATATATATTGCATTCAGAACTTAATTAAACCCCTTTATTATTTTCTTGCAGCCTAGGGAAAAAATGTCTAACTTTAAATCTTCTTACACTAAAGCACCCCATAACGACAAAGGAAAAAACTAACTTAGACAACATTGCAAATTAATTAAAGGAAAAAAAATATTACATTGACATACGCTTTCAGACCTTTATTTCCCTGATACTCAAAATTTAGCTGAGAAGCATTCTATTTCTTTGGATAATTATTGAGATGGGCGACATTATGATTCAAGTCTATTAGTGTGAACTAGTTCGTTCTGAATAAATTTTGGGCCGAATTAATAGAAACACGGATTTATCCGAATTTCTTATTGCTCATACTGAATGGAATCGCACTCCAAATAAAAATATGCAAACTGATGCGAAACGATCTGTTTATAGGTTTGGCAGATCCCATTATAACTGGATCTATTCAGATCCATTTGGAATAATAAAAGTAATTCAGGGGGCGTGGCCGGCTGATGGGGAAAGTCGCATCTAACTAGAGCTCCGCTCTAATCTGCCTAACTTTGGGGTTTTTTGGAGTCCTTTTCCACTGAGTTTTTGCCTGAAGGTCCCCAGGTGGCCGGCCATCAGGTGAGAGCTGTCTGGTCCCTGTTGTGACCTCCCCCACCGGTCCAGAGACACACATTTGCATGCCAATTTCCTGCATGGGGGTGCTGCTGATGGCCATTTTGTGGCTCTGGATATCTCCTTGTGGTGCCTTTTCCTAAGCTGGATCCGAGGGGAGGGTGGTGGAGATGGAGGGCCCCCGTCTCCCTGCCACGGCACAGATCAAAACAGAGTTGATGAACGAGGCTGACGAGACACGGCATTGAGATGCCCCCTCCCTCTTCTGCAGTGAGGATGGCTTTGATCGAGGGCCTTGAAGCCTGCCTGGCGTTATTGGAGGGGGACGATGAGAGACTGCTCATGTGGGGGATATGGCGCCAGCTGATGTCAGTACTACGGGCGTGCAGGGGATCTCAGAATTCCCGCCCACGTGGACTGGATGCGGCCTTACCCTGTGGCTGCAGGGAAGGCATGGAGGTTGGGGATGGAGAGACGTTGGTGGTCTGTTGGCTGTGCCGCTGTTTGACCCTCCATATCCGGAAGTGGACCCAAGACTGAGCAGTGGCAGGGTCTCGTCATCTGATGTGCCCGCAGTTGGAGTGGAGGATGCGGCGGCGTTCTGCGGTGCAGCTCTGACCTCTCTTGAGCCATCCGGTGGCTTTCCCATATGACAGACCCTTCGGAGAAGAGTCATACGTGAGGTGTTGCCTGCTGACCTTCCTCGAGGCCTGGTCAGGGTGAGAGGGGACCTTGCCCTGGCCTTGGCTCTCCTTGGCCTCTATGCCAAGCCACCCCACCCGAGGGAGCAGGGGGACCTGGACGACCCTGCATAGCCCTACCTGTGGCGATGCGGCCTCCCTTGCTGGACTCTGGATGACTTTGTCTCTTTTTTCTTATTATTTTTATAGCTTTTGTTTTTACATATCTGCTGAAAACTTTGATTTTCGTTGACTCTCTCCATCCCCCCTTTTTATTTTATATTTTTCTCTCTCGCTGCCTTCCTGCTGATTTTCCCCTCTTCCCCAGTTCCCCCCCTACAAGCAGAGTACCTCTATTTTCGACGAGATCCCCCGCTTGGGGATGTCCCCTCCCCCTGATTCTTTCCGCGACGTTATGTGGACTTCCTGATCCCTCGATGTGCTATCTTACTGCGTGCTATTTAACACTGAGATTTTTTTTCTATAAGGTGCCATTCTAGATGACTTTGTGTGGCCCTGCGAGGCCCTCACTTTGTTTGAATGTGTGAAGCCATCTTTACAAAATAAAAACTGTAAATAAATAAATAATAAAAGTAATTCAAAGAAACGTTACCTGTAACGCTAACCCTAATTAAAAAGCAAGGTGAAACTGTAATCCTAGAAGAAAAAACAAGCTACAACCTTAACCCTAAGAGTAACCCCAAACCTAATAGCAATAACCCACATCCTAACCTTAACATTAACCTAACCCTGACCGTAAGATGAGTAGAAAATGTAACCCTAAAATCAGTGCAATCCTGAATATTGGAAATTATCAAATATGTCCGATATTTGGAAATGCCTGGCTTCCATAATTTTATTATCCAAAATGTTGTCTTTAGAAATATTCTGAACTAAATCAATCTTCTTGCCTGTGCATACGTCGAAAACATCTGTTTTATATAGTTTTGAGTTCTCATATTTAATATCATATTTACTTTTGGGTTGGTTTGGTTATGAAGTGGTTTGCTTGACAAGTTACATTGTATCATCATATACAAGTTAGGAGGATCAGAATATGTTTCAGTTTGACTCCTTTTTTTTTGTGTAAAATATTTTTATTGGCAAAGTATAAAATACATAAGAGACAATATTGTCACAATAATGTAGAATACAATCAAAGTGCCTCTTGGTCATAAACAGTGCCGAAATTTTATAATATAACAAATTCTAAATTAACTCTAACTAAAAAGGTGATCATCGTATCCTTAAATAAACAGCAGTAAAGCTAGTACCAGAATGGTATGTCAAGACAACACAGCCCAGGCTCGGATCTAAATTCACCTCTGCCCCTCCATAACCGGTCGATTATCTTTACGAGACCTCTTGTTTCCCCACCGGTGGCCTGTCTGAGACCGTTATTGAGCGAAGGTTCGAGGACCATGGACGCCAGATCGCATAAAATTCCTCATATTTACCCAAACTATTGCAGTGCGCTTCTTCTAAAGCTCTGACCCCCTCCACCCTCAGAACCCAATCCCTGACGGTGGGTGCACATTCCCTCCTCCAAAATAATGGAATCAGTGCCCTCGCTGCGGTTAACAGAATTGCCAGAAGCGAGTTTTTAAAGGAGAGCATCGAAAAGGGCAGTACATTAAGCAAATAGGCAGAGGGAGTAAATTCCACTTCCAGACCCCCTAAACGCGATATCTCGTGTGCAACGTCTGACCAGAAGTTTTGAATTTTCGGGCAAGTCCACCATATGTGGACATAGTTACCTCTGGCCACTTTACACCTCCAACAGATATCAGGCAACAATGGATCCATAGCATGTAAAACAGACGGGGTAAGATACCATATCATAAACAATTTACAATTCGATTCACGAAGCGCCTGACTCCTGGACGCAAAGTATGTAAGTTCGAAAGCCCTGGACCATTCCTCAGCCGAAATATCTACTCCTAAATCTGTTTCCCACTTAAGTAGCAATGGAGAATCAATTTTATAGGCCCCTCTCATTATGTATGAATAAAGATTCGAGACAATATGTCCATATCTATTCTTATCGATACAGAAGGTCTCAAAGGGGGCCAATGGAGGCAACCCCTCTGTCAACCATGTAGTAGAGCGAATAAAGTGACTTAGTTGGGCATATTGGAACTTCACCATAGACTTGTTCGCTATTTCTGGGGCCACCAATCGGTCCAGGGGGACCAATCTGTCGTCTTCCACTACTGCTTTTAGCTGTATATACGGTTTTGGTAGTAACCCATCCAAAAATGTCGGGGTCAGTCCCAGTGGGAACAGGGGATTGTAAGTCAAAGGTGTCAAGCGGGAAGTCAGTGTAGTCAGTCCTAACGCCACTCCATGTTTCCTCCACAGCCTTAGCAGTGTGCTCAGTAGCGGGTGTGACCGAAGCCCCAGGTTTGCCAGCGGTGCCGACTGCCAGGGCAAGGAGGACAATGGCCAAGCAATTCCTGCCTGTAACACATTTTCCCAAAGCTTACCCATCGTTCCTTTGGCCAAGCCGTATAGTATAGAAAAAAACGCTGCTAGATAGTAAAAATAAGCATGGGGCAGGCCCAGACCACCCCTTCCCACCGGTCTTGTCAATTCACTGTAAGATATCCTCGCCCTCTTCCCCCTCCAAACATAGCCTGTAAATGTCTGTCGCAAATCAGAGAAAAATGTCTGAGGTACAGTAATAGGGAGGGTTTGGAACAAATATAACAGTCGAGGTAATATATTCATCCGTAAGACATTGATCCTTCCCAACCATGAAATATGGGGTAAGTTCCAGTTACGTAAGTCCCCCTTGATCTGTTGCAACAGAGAAACGTAATTCAACTGAAATAATTTGTCTAGGTCCGATGATAAGCGTATTCCTAAATATTTAAGTCCCTCCGGAACCCACCGCATTCCATAGGTATGACGAATACTCTCAGTCACGACTCGTGAAAGGTTTACCCCTAAAAACTCACTCTTCAGCATGTTAATTTTATATCCCGAGAAAGCTGTGAACGCATTTAATTCCATCATCAAAGCCGACACCGATGAAAGGGGATTCGTCAAGGTGAACAACAGGTCGTCAGCAAATGCGGCCACCTTGAGCTCCTGTCCCGGAACAGTTACTCCTCGCCAGATTATCTCTAATCACTTGCAATAGGGGTTCCAGATACAGCAGGAACAGGAGAGGGGACAGAGGGCACCCCTGTCGAGTCCCATTATGTATCGTCAACGGAGTCGATTGTCTGCCATTAACCCGCACTTGTGCCTGAGGGCAGTCATACAGCACCCGCAACCACGAACACCATCGATCACCAAAACCCATCCTCTCCAACATCTGAAAAAGATAAGACCAGTCCACTCGGTCAAACGCTTTTTCAGCGTCAACCGAGAGGACTAACAAAGGCTGATCCAACCTGGAAGCATGATGGATGAGGGAGACGGTACGAATAGTATTATCACGGGCTTCCCTGCCCGGTACAAAGCCCGTCTGGTCTTGGTGAATCACTGAAGTCAGGAGAGGCTTAAGTCGTAAAGCCAGTATTTTCGTAAACAATTTTAAGTCAACGTTTATTAAAGATATGGGTCTATAATTAGCGCAATCTAACGGGTCTCTATCCGGTTTCAGTATCACAGAGATAGAGGCGAGGAGCGTCGCAGGTGGAATAGGAAAGGTATCCGAAATGGAGTTAAAAGCTTTAACAAATCTAGGGCCCAGAATAGACCCCGAAAGTCCTATAATATAGCACCGTAAACCCGTCAGGGCCTGGGCTTTTACCCAAGGGCGTTAATTTTAAAGCCTCCGTAAATTCCTCTAATGTAAGCGGGTTATCGAATTGTCGGCTAACATTACGCGGTAAAGTAGTTTTAATCATCTTAGCCAAAAACGAGTCCACTATATGCTCAGGGACCCTACTCTCATCAATGTTATATAAAGTTTGGTAATAAGCATGGAAGGCTTCCGCAATGTCTCAGGTCATATTGACCTCGGATCCCGTGCTAGTACGCAGTTTCGGGATAAAAGTAGCTTGATATCGTTTCTTCAGAGCATGTGCAAGTAGCCTGCCACATTTATTCCCTTGGGTGTAGTAAGCATATTTTGTCAGTGTAAGGGCCCGCACCACCTGTGCATTCGTTAATTTAGCTAAGTCAGCTCTTAAGAGAACTAATCGTCGGAATGATTCAGGATCTAGGTCAGATTTATGCGTCAGTTCTAAGGCCGTGATCTCCCTCAGCAATTCCTCTGTTCTGGCGGTCCTTTCCTTCTTGCGCCTGGAGCCCAATTGGATAAAAGCACCTCTCAACACACACTTGTGAGCCTCCCAAACCGTCGCGGGTGTTACATTATCCGTGTCATTTTCAAGGAAGTAATTCTCTAAGGAGGCAGTCACCTCCGCTCGCGTCATGGGATCAGATAGCAATGACTCATTCAAACGCCAGGCATTCTCCATTCGCACTAAATTAGGTAGGGCTAAAGATAACAGAAGGGGGACACATAGAGAGGGAACAGACGATCCCCCACCTTGGACACAATCTGCCGGCATATCTAACGAAACATTGCAATCACCCCCTAAGACCACAAAACCTTCCTGAAACTCGGACAAACGTCGTAACACTTTTCGGAGACATTTGGTTTGCAAGCGGTTCGGTAGGTAAACATTTACAAAAGTTAACTTAGTATTGCCCAACATCCCTTTAACCATCAAAAATCGACCTTGCGGTTCCGTTACCACATCTTGCAGAGTAAAAGGCACATGTTGCGCAAATAGAATGGCAACCCCCCTAGATTTTGTCTCCCCAAAATTGCTAAAATAGCCCGTCGGATAGCGAGCATTGCGAAACCCAGGTGCGGAACCCTCTCTAAAATGTGTTTCCTGAACAAAAATAACATCACCTTTAAACCTCTGGAATTCTGCAAGAGCCTTCAAGCGTTTGGCAGGCATATTAAGACCTCGGACATTCATAGAAATCAAATTTAAATTAGCCATTTAAAATAGTGAGAGAGGAGGGCGGCAGAGCCCAGGACCTTGCCCATACCCCCTAGTAGCATAGCAAATAGTACGAGTGATCACCAAAAAAAATCTAAAAACAAACAACAATAACAACACAAAACTAGAAAAGAATTGAGGTAGTGTAGACCTCTGATAGTGGGAAAACCCATCAGAGGACATAAAAAAAAAACACCACTCAGGAGGCGGCCGAGAAAGTCTCAGAATTTTCCAAAAATTCTGGGTGCCGAGCAAGAGTCTCATCCGACTGTCTCGGTTGCCGGACCCAAGCGCATTCAATCAAAAAATTTTTGCAAGGGGGCAGAAAATATCAAAAAAGCGTATAAACTTTCAAATGACAATGGCAGCAAAAGCAAGGGCTTCCCTCATGGTTCTGGATCAGGCTCAGAAGGGGCCGCTGCAGAGGGCTTGCCTTTACGTTTTTTTTTCACCTGTTGTGTCCAGCGGGGTCGCTGTGGGAAGGGTAGAGTGTCAGATGGCGACGGCGAACCATACCAGTCTGGGATGTCAACTTCTGGGAGTCCAAAAACACGCACAAAGTACGGAATGTCCTCAGGACATGCAACAGAATGAACTTGGTTGTTATGCGTCACCTGTAAAGATAGTGGGAATCCCCATCGGTAACGAATATCACGTTCTTGGAGTGCTTCAGTTAACGGTTTCAGAGCCCTCCGTGCCTGTAAAGTGGTCCAGGAAACATCTTGGAAGAAAAGTATCACTTGACCGTCCACTTTAATTTCCGAAGTTTTGCGTGCTGCTCTGAGAATTTCCTCTTTCAGTGTAAAATCTTGCAAGCGACAGATAATATCACGTGGTGCGTCATTTTGTGATCCCCTCGGCCGCAGTGCACGTGAGCTCTATCCAGAACTAATATTTCCTCTCCAGATCGACCCAGGATATCATTAAACAGACCATGGAGTAGCTCTTTAACATCTTCCTTGCCAGAGTCTGCTTCCGGGTAACCCTTTATGCGGAGATTGTTTCGTCTGCCTCTATTATCAACATCATCCAGGTGTCTATGCAGCGTGGCCAACTGTTTAGCTTGCGTTAGCATTTGACCATTTAAACGTTCCACATGAGAAAATAACGCATCTCTGTCCTCTTCCAAGTCCACTACGCGGCCTCCCAACTGCTTCAAATCAGACCCCAGTTCATCAAATTTAGTATTAAAATTGCGCTCCATTTGAGTAAACTGGAGCAGCCAAATCCGTTTTGGTTGGCAAACTCTGTAATAAGGCCCGCAGTTCGTGTTCCATATCACTCCCTTTTGTTGCTGAATCTAATCGTGGCGGAGAGGCCTCCTGATCTGAGTCGCCGGCTGCCATTTTGGATCCCTTACCGGAGGTCCGCGGCTGAGATGTATCTCCCAAGAACGGTAAAATGGAGGATCGGCGTTGGGTCCCCGCAGTCCCCGAGAGTCCTGGGGTAGTAAGTGTCTTTTTCCGCTGTGTCATTGCTGTTATTTCTGCCCCGAAATGACAACCTGTGCACTCGGGCCTGGGAGCTCAGCACTCACACATCCAGCTCTGTGTTCCGACCACGCCTCCAGTTTGACTCCTATTAGCATTGAAAGACACATTTTAGTTATTTTGTTTGTCTGATCTTCATCTCTTCTTGAACATATCCCTGTTTTAGTTTCATCCAGGTATTTTAGCAGGACATTTATCCTGTTTTGCATGTTGAGAACAACTGTTGTTGAATTGGACCACTGAATAAAGCACATTAATCATTTGTTTGAAAGAGTGCTCCCGTCCATCTGTATATACAGTATCTCACAGATGTGAGTACATCCTCACATTTTTGTAAATATTTTATTATCTTTTCATGTGACAACACTGAAGAAATGACACTTTGCTACAATGTAAAGTAGTGAGTGCACAGCTTGTATAACAGTGTAAATTTGCTGCCCCTCAAAATAACTCAACACACAGCCATTAATATCTAAACCACTGGCAAACAAAAGTGAGTACACCCCTAAGTGAAAATGTCCAAATTGGGCCCAAAGTGTTGATATTTTGTGTGGCCACCATTATTTTCAAGCACTGCCTTAACCCTCTTGTGCACGGAGTTCACCAGAGCATCACAGGTTGCCACTGGAATCCACTTCTACTCCTCCATGACGACATCACGGAGCTGGTGGAATGCATGTTCCTCCACTTTCCGTGGAGGATGCCCCGCAGATGCTCAATAGAGTTTAGGTCTGGAGATTTGCTTGGCCAGTCGATCAGATTTACCCTCAGCTATTTTGGGTCATTATCATGTTGGAATACTGCCCTGCGCCTCAATCTCCGAAGGGAGGGGATCATGCTCTGCTTCAGTATGTCACAGTACATGTTGGCATTCATGGTTCCCTCAATGAACTGTAGCTCCCCAGTGCCGGCAGCAGTCATGCAGCCCCTGACCATGACACTCCCACCACCATGCTTGACTGTAGGCAAGACACACTTATTTTTGTGCTCCTCACTTGGTTGCCACAACACAAGCATGTAACCATCTGAATCAAATAAGTTTGTCTTGGTCTCATCAACCAAAGGATATGGTTCCAGTAATCCATGTCTTTAATCTGCTTTTCTTCAGCAAACTGTTTGCAGGCTTTCTTGTGAATCATCTTTAGAAGAGGCTTCCTTCTTGGACGACAGCTACGCAGACCAATTTGATGCATTGTGCAGCGTATGGTCTGAGCACTGACAGGCTGATCCACCACCCCTTCAACCTCTGCAGCAATGCTGGCAGCACTCATACGTCTATTTCCCAAAGACAACCTCTGGATATGATGCTGAGCTCGTGCACTCAACTTCTTTGGTCGACCATGGCGAGGCCTGTTCTGAGTGGACCCTGTCCTGTTAAACTGCTGTATGGCCTTGGCCACCGTGCTGCAGCTCAATTTCAGGGTCTAGACAATCTTCTTATAGCCTGGGACATCTTTATGTAGAGCAACAATGCGTTTTTTCAGATCCTCAGAGAGTTCTTTGCCATGAGGTGCCATGTTGAACTTCCAGCGACCAGTAAGAGAGTGTGAGAGCGATAACACCAAATTTAACACTCCTGCTCCCGATTCACACCTGAGACCTTGTAACACTAATGAGTCACATGACACCAGGGAGGGAAAATGGCTAATTGGGCTGTCGGATATAATCTCTGCACGTGAATACAACACGTTTGTATATATTGGATTTATCAGCCAAACCTCCAATATGTCTATATTGGATTTACTGGACCTACCTCGGCAGTTGTCTCCAATATATCAGGGATTATTATTTCATAAGAAATCTATACGAGACACAAATATCAATCGCTTATATCTCTTAGAAATTATCCTGAATTCTTTTAATTGTCTGTGTTTTGCTTTAAAAAATACAATAATCAATAATCGGATAAAAATATATATATATTTATTACGTATACAAAAAAGTTTCAAATCTCATATCATGAACAACAATTTATAAACCACACTCCATCAGCATATAAAAACTAGCTTCACAATATATGTATCTCCGGTTAGTAACTGCATATATGATTAATATCATTTACCTTATCAGTTAGTAACTAATACACAAATGGTTAATAAACATTTCTGCTTAATACAACATGCATTTCCCAGCAAACAATGTTTAACCAGCCAGCTCTTATAGATATATATATATATCTCTGCTACATGGATCAACAAAAGATGAGCTAATTTAATAAGAAGTAATAAAAACTTATTTAGTGAATCCTCCCCTAATCTCGAGAATTAAACTTCTAATCTTTTGCTTTTTATTTTGTAGTTATATAATTCCTTGCTTATTAATTTTAATCACAGTAATTTCCAAATTCAATATATATATTGGTATCAATCTTGCAACATTTCTTTAGGAATAAATCCTTATATCCACTTCTTCATATTTCTATCTGCAGAATAGAATTACTTAGAATTTGGATTTTAACCTTATCCGAGAAGTCTCAGTCTACGTTGCAAAAATCTCTACAAATATATTTTTACATTAATTCCTTATTTCATACATTACCTGTCCAATTTGGATGTTGATGAGTCTGCCTTGGAATTTTCTATGTGATGCTTTGTTTTGGAATATGTGAAAATTATCGATATTAGATAATCAATGCATGTGAGTTAGAGATTTGGTGAGAATATTAATTGCCTCATGTCTTGGGATCTGAGTGCATGGTGATGTGAGTCTGATGTGAGTCTCTGTCTGTTGGAATCTCTGACTGACTTACAAAAGAACCTTTGCCGCCTATTATACCCAATTTGACGTCATGGTTAATTATTTTTACTATCCTCTAGAGGGCAGTATTGCACTTCTTATATTAATTCCACCATTTCTTTTTAATAGTCCTATCTCGGGTCAAAGGTCAGACTAACTTAACAAAGAGCCTTGTCGTCAGTCTCTAGACACAGTGTCTGTCATCTGATGTATATTCTCACTCCCTTTTGGTTGCTTAGATCAGCTAAATTCTTTCCTGGTTAACTCACAGAATCTATTCTTTAGTAATTTTTATTATTTACCAATTATATACTTTCTACAATAATTTGGAGTATATATTTCATACTGTAATTATAATAAAATTTACCTTGATTATAAACATATATTTTGTGAATATAATTCTATATTACAAAATATTTAACTCTTATTCCTATACCCAAAAGACAAAATCTCTTTTGTTTTAAAAATTTAAAACAGACCAATAAATTTACTTATGACATGGCTTAGCATTATCTCACATTCATTCTAGGTTCCTTCATGTCTGGGACTTCTTAACCCAGGAATGAACTTTGTAAAAAAGAATCTTGTTCATTTCTAAACCTAGAGAATATTTTGAAAGAAAAACGGTCTTTAAAACAAAATGGCTACAAGCATCCATTTTAAAATTCTCCTTTTCTTTGTAATATACCCGACATAACCCCCCTTTGGTTTCTTGGATATTTATTGACCAATTAAATTTCAGGAAAACATACATTATCTCCCCCCCTTTACCAATTAGGCTAGGTTTCCACCTTTCGCAATACGTTTTTCTTCTTTCATCCATTTAATAATTGAAGATGCAGTGTTTTTAAACTTCAATGTACGTACTTTCTTTGTTAGTACAATCATCCAGACAGTTAGAAACATAATTACTATATAAATCACAATCTTTGTAATCTTCGGCCCGTTATAAGCAGATAGCAATTGATGATCAATCTGTGAATACATTGGAGCATAAATTGTTAGATTATCTCTTTATTAGAAGTTCAATAGTATGGTCATGCTAGTTCTGTAGCAAAGATTTCAAATCTGGATTCATGGGTATCTCTTGCCCTTGGAATACGACAACGATTTGTTCTCGTCATACCAGACTTCATTTATAAAAATAACTTCTCGATAACAACTCTTGATTCTTTAGAAACTTTCACGAGAATCACTGGTGTGGGTATGAACACTCTCTTGTTTTGTACCAGATTCTTCCGGTAAACATTTGCTTCTCTCTCTGTATCAAACAGCGGTTGCAATAAAATATGCAGCAAATCTTTTCCTTCGGTGGTTCTTGTACATAGCAATCAACGGTATCCTGGCTGTATCCCGCATGTCTTTCAGGCTTGCATGAGCTTGATGTGCATGGGACTTTGGAATTGTGCGGAAAACCGTAGAATTTCCAGATAGTCGCGGTCTTTGGTGGTCCAATTCATCTTTGCGGATTAAGCGTCGCAGTTCGGATTAATCACTTTTCTCAATTTCTATTGAAAGAAAGAGTATAAATAACCATTCATAGACTAGCGATTTCACTCAAATTCCCTATAGATATTCTGATCTCTGATTAATTTTAATTAACCGTACGGATCTAGTCTATCTACTAGCTTGAGTTAAACATCTGAATGCTGGGAAGAAGAATCACATGTTAATTAAAACATCACTTCACATGATACCAGTTAAGTGTCTTCTGTTGGTCCATCTTCACATATCCTGAGATAATCTAGAATGACAATCATGCAATTGAGCTTGGCAGTTTTATTTCTTCTAGAAATATATAACATAACTTCTACCAATAACATTAGGACTGTCTCCATCATTATCTAGATCTGTTATCCACTCATCTTGAGGAT
This sequence comes from Leptobrachium leishanense, assembly GCA_009667805.1. Classification (NCBI taxonomy): domain Eukaryota; kingdom Metazoa; phylum Chordata; class Amphibia; order Anura; family Megophryidae; genus Leptobrachium; species Leptobrachium leishanense. Next base: position 113,531,524 of record CM019065.1, on the reverse strand, counting down.
TTGGGTATCTGATCACTTCAGGGTCACTATGTCCATTTGGTTCTGTTTCCCTTTTGTGGAGATGAATAATTAGCACGTCATCTTCCAGACATATATCTCGAATTCTCTCAGGTGGAACACATATGGTGTTATCCTCCTGTTCTCCTGGAGTCAGGGGCTTTGGCCTTAAGAAAGAGATATCAGGTGTCTGGCTATTTCTGAAGTGGACTTCAATAGAATCCGGCCTTTCCTCAATCACGTGGCAGTTACGCTGAGTGTGATGGGATTGGGATCTATCATAGCTGATTGGAACATTTACTTGGGACCAAATAACCTCATTGATAAAATCAATGATTGGATTTAACCTTTTGAGAAGGTCCATTCCAATAATTAGGCGATTTTGGGGCAGATCCACAACAAGCGTTGGATGCCGAATTACTTTATTCCCCAATTTAAAATCCAATTTAGCCGTGCCCAGAATTTTCAGAGATGCGCCACTCACACTCACTAGATTAGCATTAGATTTATCTAATCTAGGCTTCCTGGAGGACAGTTCTTGGACCTGTTCAAAATAATGTGCTGATATTAACGTAACTTGGCTTCCAGTGTCTAGCAAGGACGGAATATGTGGTAAATTATCTTGTAATTCTACATTCACATAATATCGGTCTTCAATGCTATGCAATTTACAGAGAAATTTAGAGTGAGATATGAAATTAGGTTTTTGACAGATTTTACCAACTGATTTTGCTCTCTCAAACGTGCTTTTGGCAGCTGTGCTTTCCATTTCGGATTCAGTCTTCTCTGCTTGCTCGCCCTTAGTCTGGGGAGATAAAATACATTTTCCTTCTCTTTGCAGGGAAGGGTTTAAATCGTCAACCATACAAACATTTGTATTAATCATTTCATCATCACTTTCTGGTAAATTGTCATGGATGCTGGTTACTTCATCAGAAACATCATCTAGTCACTGGTTAGGTGGGGCTGCAGGTATTGCATCTCTTACAACCTGACCAGTGTTATTTCCAGTCATTAACTGAGTGATCTGATCCAGTTTTTCTGTCAGCACACGGAAATCTTCCTGCATTTGACCCATACGCTGGCGTACATTATATCTCCGCTTTCTATTCGTCCTTGGGGACGAAGCTTGCGCATTATCAGACGCATCAGATTCAGTCTTACCTCTGGTTGTTTCCTGTCTAGGTACATTTTCCCTTGATTTAACCCACTGACTTCTAGGTACCCATTGCTTCCTAGATTGAAATTTACTTCCTGAATTTTCTCTGGCAAACCCTTTTTCCTGATCTGGCTTGGATTTTTCCCTTTGGGGTATGGAGTCACGCAATATTTCCGCATAACTCTTTTTGTGGGACTCAAATTTAATATCTCCCTTTTTAGCGTGAATTTCCGCTATTTCCTCAGGTGAGTTTTTCACTCTTTTCCCCTGAGTTTCTTCACTATATTCAAATACAGTAAATAGGGTCATACTTTCTTTTAGTCCCCAATCTAAACCATTTCTCGGGTCATAATCTCTTGCCAAAATAACCTTTATTTTATTTGGCAATGCGTCATAAAATAATTGGATAAATTCAGGGTTTTCAAAATCTGGGTTTCTTTCAGCCAAGCTGTACGCATTTTTAAGGACTGAAAGAAATTCACGGGGGCTTTGATTAGGTCTGCATTTTAGAGTTAAAATTGCTCTTTTCGCAGCTAGACTGGTACGGTGAGGCCCAAATTCAGATTTGACCTCAGAAACTACTTTACTCCATTTCCTTATACCAGATTCTTTCAAAGACTGGAAAAAATACCTATGTTTGCTTTCAAAGACCCATGGAATCAACTCAATTTTCTGAGCATCTGAATCTATTCCCATTATTCCCACAGCTTCTTCAAACATCGATAAATGATTTATTATTCTTGAGGATCCTTTAAGGTCAAAAATACCTACTGAGGTTTTTAGAAAATTAATAATTTTCGTTAAATCATTCACTTTATGATATTTCTTAATAGGCTGTGGCTGGCTAGAGTGATGTGATTTAGAATACTCCTGTGTAAGAAGTTTTACTCCTTTTTCATCATGAGATTTAGTTTCACTTTCACATTCGCTCTGCTCATTCTGGCTTTTCAGATAAACAGAGCCGTCAAGATTCAGTGATGTATGGCTTAAAGCTTTCAAAGGGAACTTCTCTAACGAAGAATCTTTAACCCTTCGAACATCAGTTTCAACCTGACGTAACTCATCAGCGAATTTCTCATGTTCGCGTTTCATTCTCGCCAATTGTTTGTTTAGCTCCTTATTTAATTTGGATAATTGAGCAATCTCATCTTGCATTTGATCTTTTTCTTTTGCACACACCTTCAATTCCATTATTATTCGTTCTGACTCATCTTTTAATTTATTTACGGTTTCATGCAAGTCACAATTTTTATTTTCTAATCTGTCTCTGGTTTCTTTGTCATCATTCAATCTCTTGTTCATTTCTGCGATCAAGTATATGCATTCAGGCACAATTTTTAAAACAAACATTTCTTTGTCCTTTTTATTTGTGGCTGCACTTATCTTTCGCAAACACTCAAGAAAATTTGATTGATCTGACCAGATTGAATCAACATAATTCGATATATTTGATCGCAATTCTTTTATCCATTCAAATTAATCGTCTGTGACGTGTAACTTGTCCTTTAGATAAGACATAACATCTATCAATATTATTTGATTAGTATGTATCTCTACATCTTCCTGAGTCTCAGATTCTGACTCTGACATTTTTACACTGTTTAGTAGATAACCGTAAAAACCACAAGTCAAAATACAACAAGGAATCAATATATATATATATATATTTTATCTCTGTCTAATCAGACAATACTGACAATTATATTCCAAACAAAAACTACAATCTCGGAACAGTGCCTCCAATTTGTCGGATATAATCTCTGCACGTGAATACAACACGTTTGTATATATTGGATTTATCAGCCAAGCCTCCAATATGTCTATATTGGACTTACTGGACCTACTTCGGCAGTTGTCTCCAATATATCAGGGATTATTATTTCATAAGAAATCTATACGAGACACAAATATCAATCGCTTATATCTCTTAGAAATTATCCTGAATTCTTTTAATTGTCTGTGTTTTGCTTTAAAAAATACAATAATCAATAATCGGATAAAAATATATATATATTTATTACGTATACAAAAAAGTTTCAAATCTCATATCATGAACAACAATTTATAAACCACACTCCATCAGCATATAAAAACTAGCTTCACAATATATGTATCTCCGGTTAGTAACTGCATATATGATTAATATCATTTACCTTATCAGTTAGTAACTAATACACAAATGGTTAATAAACATTTCTGCTTAATACAACATGCATTTCCCAGCAAACAATGTTTAACCAGCCAGCTCTTATAGATATATATATATATATATCTCTGCTACATGGATCAACAAAAGATGAGCTAATTTAATAATAAGTAATAAAAACTTATTTAGTGAATTCTCCCCTAATCTCGAGAATTAAACTTCTAATCTTTTGCTTTTTATTTTGTAGTTATATAATTCCTTGCTTATTAATTTTAATCACAGTAATTTCCAAATTCAATATATATATTGGTATCAATCTTGCAACATTTCTTTAGGAATAAATCCTTATATCCACTTCTTCATATTTCTATCTGCAGAATAGAACTACTTAGAATTTGGATTTTAACCTTATCCGAGAAGTCTCAGTCTACGTTGCAAAAATCTCTACAAATATATTTTTACATTAATTCCTTATTTCATACATTACCTGTCCAATTTGGATGTTGATGAGTCTGCCTTGGAATTTTCTATGTGATGCTTTGTTTTGGAATATGTGAAAATTATCGATATTAGATAATCAATGCATGTGAGTTAGAGATTTGGTGAGAATATTAATTGCCTCATGTCTTGGGATCTGAGTGCATGGTGATGTGAGTCTGATGTGAGTCTCTGTCTGTTGGAATCTCTGACTGACTTACAAAAGAACCTTTGCCGCCTATTATACCCAATTTGACGTCATGGTTAATTATTTTTACTATCCTCTAGAGGGCAGTATTGCACTTCTTATATTAATTCCACCATTTCTTTTTAATAGTCCTATCTCGGGTCAAAGGTCAGACTAACTTAACAAAGAGCCTTGTCGTCAGTCTCTAGACACAGTGTCTGTCATCTGATGTATATTCTCACTCCCTTTTGGTTGCTTAGATCAGCTAAATTCTTTCCTGGTTAACTCACAGAATCTATTCTTTAGTAATTTTTATTATTTACCAATTATATACTTTCTACAATAATTTGGAGTATATATTTCATACTGTAATTATAATAAAATTTACCTTGATTATAAACATATATTTTGTGAATATAATTCTATATTACAAAATATTTAACTCTTATTCCTATACCCAAAAGACAAAATCTCTTTTGTTTTAAAAATTTAAAACAGACCAATAAATTTACTTATGACATGTCTTAGCATTATCTCACATTCATTCTAGGTTCCTTCATGTCTGGGACTTCTTAACCCAGGAATGAACTTTGTAAAAAAGAATCTTGTTCATTTCTAAACCTAGAGAATATTTTGAAAGAAAAACGGTCTTTAAAACAAAATGGCTACAAGCATCCATTTTAAAATTCTCCTTTTCTGTGTAATATACCCGACAGGGCCCAATTTGGACATTTTCACTTAGGGGTTTAGTCACTTTTGTTGCCAGCAGTGTAGACATTAATGGCTGTGTGTTGAGTTATTTTGAGGAGACATCAAATTTACACTGTTATGCAAGCTGTACACTCACTACTTTACATTGTAGCAAAGTGTCATTTCCTCAGTGTTGTCACATGAAAAGATATAATAAAATATTTACAAAAATGTGAGGGATGTAATCACTTCTGTGAGATGCTGTATTTCCAAGGCAAGGGATTGAGATACTGTGTATATATACAGTTGTGTTCAAAATTATTCAACCCCCACTGAAATTGAGTGTTTTGGCCAGTTCGACATTGATTTTGATCATTCAGTCATCTTGCTTACAATTAAATCAAAGAGGCACGTGTAGGTCAGACAAATATGACATAACATTTATAATGAAATAACCACAAATGTCTTTTCTGTGCTCACATCATTATCAGTTTTATTCAACCCCCAAGTGACATTCAATCTTAGTACTTAGTACAACATCCTTTTACAGTTATAACAGCTTTTAAACGTGAAGCATAGCTTGACACAAGTGTCTTGCAGCAATCTACGGGTATCTTCGCCCATTCGTCATGGGCAAAAGCCTCCAGTTCAGTCACATTCTTAGGCTTGCGCACTGCAACTGCTTTCTTTAAGTCCCACCAGAGGTTCTCAATCGGATTTAAGTCTGGTGACTGCGATGGCCACTCCAAAATGTTCCAGCCTTTAATCTGCAACCATGCTCTAGTGGACTTGGAGGTATGCTTGGGATCATTGTCCTGTTGAAAGGTCCAACGTCTCCCAAGCCTCAGGTTTGTGACGGACTGCATCACATTGTCATCCAATATCTCCTGGTACTGAAGATAATTCATGGTACCTTGCACACGCTGAAGCTTCCCTGTACCTGCAGAAGCAAAACAGCCCCAAAGCATGATTGACCCCCCACCATGCTTCACAGTAGGAAGGTGTTCTTTTCTTCATAGGCCTTGTTCTTCCTCCTCCAAACATAGCGTTGATCCATGGGCCCAAACAGTTCTAATTTTGTTTCATCAGTCCACAGAACACTATCCCAAAACTTCTGTGGTTTGTCCACATGACTTTTGGCATACTGCAGTTGACTCTTCTTATTCTTTGGAGACAGCAAGGGGGTGCGCCTGGGAGTTCTGGCATGGAGGCCTTCATTACGCAGTGTGCGCCGTATTGTCTGAGCTGAAACTTCAGTACCCACATCTGACAAATCTTTTCTCCGTTCCTCAGCAGTCACACGGGGACTTTTCTCCACTCTACGCTTCAGGTAGCGCACAGCAGTCGAAGTCAGCATCTTCTTTCTGCCACGACCAGGTAGCGTTTCAACAATGCCCTTTGCCTTGAATTTGCGAATGATGCTTCCTATGGTCTCTCTTGGTATGTTTAACATCTTTGCAATCTTCTTATAGTCATTGCCCTTCCTGTGAAGAGTAATCACCTCTTCTCTTGTCTTCCTGGACCATTCTCTTGACTTCACCATGTTTGTAACCACACCAGTAAATGTCTAGAAGGAGCTGAGTATCACAGTCATTTTAAAGCTGCCTAATTGGTGCTTATTATGCTTTATTGCTGCTCCGTGACATCCACAGGTGTTTTCAATACCTGATTGAAAACACTTGAATGAACCTCTGTTCTTCAGAGTGGTAGTCTTTAAGGGGTTGAATAATTGTGTCAATGAAGAATTCACAAAAGAAACATTTACTACTGTATTACAAAACCAATTGATGTAATTTTAGTTGCATATGGTTCTTTAAAAAGTCCTTGTAGGATTTCATTCTGAATACAATTACAAATGTACACTAAATTCCCTAAAACCCTTTACAGCATTGGGGGTTGAATAATTTTGAACACAACTGTATATATATATATATATACAATACATATATAGGTACGGAGAAGGAGAAAAGTCTCCATTTGAAACTGAAACACTGACTTTGTACTGCTGACTAAATATACAAGACTAATGAGTACTTAAATTTTATGGCTTTTTCCTTCTTTTTTTTTTTGGTAGCCCTATATTTGGAAGTGTTTATGGATGTACATAATGATTCTAAAACACACTATTGCCTGAAAAAGCAGAGCTCTTCATTTCTTTGTGGAAAGCCATAAATATCTCTTTCTGAGATCCATGCAAGGTGTTTATGAGAATACATTAGACTCTGTAAAACATTCAATGAGGAGGTTCTATGGAAAAGTAATCTAGGCAATAAATGAGGAGGAATCAAAAGGAATACTCCTGGCTTTCCATAGCAATTGCTGTGCTTTCATCACTCGGCCTCTCATTTGATTCTTATAGCATATCCATCATTAAATTGGTTTGCATTGATTGCATATACAGTTCTCTAACAGTATACTGCTTTTCCAATGCTAATATGCATAACATATAATATTCCCATCTCCCTACTACAAAATACAGATATATACGTAAAGTGCCTTTTCAGAGTCTGTGTTTCAAAATGCAGAACAATCACCATAAACATTACTTTGATTTCCATGAAAATTGTATGGATTTTATGGATAACCCCAAAAGTGCATTTTTTACATGAAAAGACACACATGCAAATGTCAAGTAGTTATTTGACTTATGTGCACTATTTGTAATTTGTAACCTTGAGAGTATATTTCCATAGTGCAGAAGCATATAAGAAAAACAATAACAAACAACCTTATTCTTTATTTGCCTTTGTGGAAAGCAGGGCAGTGATTGGTAATAGCTGCAGCTGCAGTTTGTCTTGTTTAGTTAAGAATGATTTGTACTATATTGCTTGCTTTTAATTATTCAGTGACCCGGCAATAGCGCAGAAATAAGGTAAGTTAGAATGTCTGCACTGAATAAAGAAATTATTCAGCTACTGCTACAGCGATCATTCTAACTGCAAAACGAGCTCAGCTGGAGACTAAACTTGTTTGTATGTGATTACAACTGCAAATGTACAAATAATAGACTGATTTGTCACATGTCTTAACTCTCTAATTAATCATAGAAAGGATGGTACCAGAGTCACCAGTTCATAGTAATTATTTTAGCAGGGAACAAAAATGCGCAAAAAAAAAAAAAAAGGATTTTTTTCTAACAATTAATAAAGTGCAATGCTTCTGTTTATCTAGTAAATTAACATTTAGTGCATTTGCGATAAATAATAAGGACACATCTAAAGAACATTAGTTAACAGTTGTACTGGTAGAATATTGCTCCCTGTTTGTATCACAGTGTTACATTCGCTACACATTTCCTTGTGTTGAGGAAATAGCTGATTATAAAATATTTTGACCATGCTGATTAAAAAAAAGTGTAAATGCAATGCAGGGTATCTAAATAGAAAGATATACCTGTATATAGATTATAGAACATATACAGGGTTATTCAGAGAGTGGTAAAAAGCAGGAGAATGACTGGAGAATGGAAAATTCTAGGTCAAATTAGCCGATTTGGAAAGTGAGATGAATGGGAGAATTTTTCTGGTTTGGCTAATTTAACCTAGAATTTTCCATTCTCCAGTCATTCTCCTGCTTTTCACTGCTCTCTGAATAACCCCGATAGGGTAATAGCCCCAGGGTCCCTGAAGTGCAAGGAATCGGCCGTCGAATGCTGCCACAAACATGCTGGCCTGCATCACGAACTGGCTGCAAACCCTCCGGCCACCGCAGCAAACCTGTCACCACCAACCTGCTGGTCATCCACCGCATACACCCCGGACATCCGCCAAGCACAGCACTGATCAGCCACAGCAAAAAGCCAAAAAGCTGACGGACGGGTAAAAAAAAAACAATACGATTGAAAGTGTCAAAATTTAAATGATTTTTGCAAAAAGACTATTGAATGAAAATGTCTGGAATTAACATACAATGAATGATAATAAAAAGGTCTGCTATAGAAAAAAGAAACAACGCTTTAAAAAAAAAAAACAGAAAAGAAAATAGACGAAAAAAGCCTGAAAAGTGTCTAAAAGATCCTTAAAAGAATCAATAAATAATGAGCCTTTTATTGAAGTTTAAAAAAATAAACAGGTTATTAGACATTGAATTAAAATGGGAATTTTTTTTTTATTTTAAAGAAAAGATTAAAATAAAATGGTTAATAAGGTAAAACAGTTCCAAGTATCCCCAAATACAACACGGCTTCAGATATACAATAACCATTAAGCATAGCCGATAACAATTTGTGAGGTAAAAAAAGATCGATCAATATGTGTAACTCAGTATACCCTCCAAGGTATGTGCGTCTCAGTATCAGGCAATCATGAGAAGCAGTGCCTAAAGAAAAAAGCCGGCTCCAATGAGCTTCAAGTCAAGTCAAATTTGTGTCAATTGGAGAAAGGAAAAGAAAGAAGACAGTAGAAGGAAGTCCAGAACAGTCACGACACATAGTACAGTAGAGGAAGAGTTCTAAGGTAACAAGAGTAAGAATAGAGGAGGAAGGAGGAAAGGGGGAGGTGTGCAACAGAAAAGGAGGGAAGGAGAAAGAAAAAAAAAGGGAGAGGGAGAGGGTCATTTCCCGTTCTCGCAAAGGACGAGTGAGTGGGGAGGGGGGGCGTGAGCAACAGGCAGGCATTCCAGGTCAAGTAGTGCGAAATATCCATTTTCTCAACCATCTCCAGCAGTAGAGGAGCTGGAGGTCGCGATCCTCAAGCCTCTAGAGATATAGTCATCCCAGTAAAACCAGGATTGACAAAAGGCCTCTCTCTGTCCATTCTCCACAGCCACTAATCAATCCATTGCCCTCAGTGTTTCCACACCAGTCACCCACATTCGTCTGGAAGGAACAGTTTGTGTCCCAGTGTGCAGGGATTAACAATCTAGCCGCGAACACAAGGTGTAATGCCACTGATTTGCACAAAGCCTTAAAAGATGCTGGAAATTGCAGCAAAAGGTAGGTTGCGGCTGTAAATTTAACATCCAGGTCGGTGATGGTGCGAATCCTGTTGTGTACCATTTTCCAAAAAGAATGTAGAAGTGGACATTCCCACCAGATATGAAGGAAACTACCCCGAGTCGTCCCACAGCGCCAACAAGTTGGATCGTAGCTCGGTTTAATCCAATGTGTCCGTTCTGGCTTTCAATACCAAAAGGTGAATATCTTAGAGGCATTTTCGACACATTTCAGCGTCGGCGAACCACGGTGTGTCGATGAATAGGTTATATTCCATTCCTCATCCGATAAGGCATTACCCAAGTGGTCGTGCGACGTATTCTGAAACCCAGGTGGATCTCGTACAGAAGATTGTAGCAGTCGATATAGTGTCGATATGCATCTATCAAGCGGGAGACCTAGCCTATAAAAGGTTTCAAAAGGCGTGAGTGGTCGGGTAAGGCTAAAACCAGCTTTCAGCGATGTGAGATAAGATTTGATCTGATAATAATTGAATTGTTCGAGCAATGTTGGTGACGGAGACCCTTCCGCAGACGTGATCGGAGGCATCTGGCCATCCCTCATACAACTTAGAAACATAGAAAATGTCGGCAGATAAGAACCTTTCGGCCCATCTAGTCTGCCCAATTACATGGATACTTTACCTGGATTTATCTTTTGTTTAGGATAGCCTTATGCCTATCCCATGCCTGCTTAAATTCAATTACTGTTTTGGCCTCTACCACTTCTACTGGAAGGCTGGTCCATGTATCCACCACCCTCTCAGTAAAATAATGCTTCCTGATGTTACATTTAAACCTTTGTCCCTCTATTCTAAGACTATGTCCTCTTGTTTTGCTACTTTGTTTCCTTTTAAATATACTCCCTTCCTCTACCTTGTGGATTCCCTTTACGTATTTAAATGTTTCTATCATATCTCCTCTGTCTCGTTTTTTTTCTAAGCTATACATGTTAAGATCATTAAGCCTTTCCTGGTAACTTTTTTACACCATTTTAGTAGCCCTTCTCTGAACTCTCTCTAAGATGTCTATATCCTTCTGGAGATACGGTCTCCAGTACTGCACACAGTACTCCAAGTGAGGTCTCACCAGTGCTCTGTACAGTGGCATGAGCACTTCCCTTTTCCTACTGCTAATACCTCTCCCTACACAACCAAGCATTCTGCTAGCATTTCCTGCTGCTCTATTACATTGACTACTTACCCTTAGATCCTCTGAAATAATAACCCCTAAATCCCTTTCCTCAGATGTTGAGGTTAGGACTGTATCAAATATTCTATATTCAGTCCTTGGGTTTTTACGCCCCAGGTGCATTATCTTGCACTTATCCACGTTAAAACTCAATTGCCACAGCTCCGACCATTTTTTTAGTTTACCTAAATCATTTGTCATTTGGCTGATCCCTCCAGGAACGTCAACCCTGTTGCAAATCTTTGTGTCATCAGCAAAAAGACATACTTTTCCATTAATACCTTCTGCAATATCACTAATAAAAATATTAAAGAGAATGGGTCCAAGTACTGACCTCTGAGGTACCCCACTGGTAACAAGACCTTGTCATGCTTGACTCTGCAGGAGTTCATGTTTGTGGGGTCATGCTTGCTGATGTCATGGAAAGGTACCGTAAACTCTATAATTCTTTTGTACAGCACTGAGGAATGTGTTGGCGCTTAACAAATAATAAAGAATAATAATTTCCAGTGGTCCACTGTTCAAGGCCAGAGTGTATTGTACCACATTCTGCACAATGGAATCAGAGGTAAGTTTAGGATTTAGTTTAATTTGTTTGAATTGAATTAGTAAAAGTAAACTCACCTCATGCTGAGCTGGTATGCTTCCAATACAGTCTCAAACAGAGAACTTTGAGCTATGCTGGAACGATTTGTTGCTCTGGAGCTTAGCTGTTATTAACAACTATAGACTGCACAGCCACAACATTTAAACCCTGACAGGTGAAGTGAATAACCTTGATTGCATCTCATTATGATCACTGCAAATCCACATAAGCAGTAGATCTCATTATTTTTATTATTTACTTTTATCACACATACTGTATCTAACACAAAGGCCATATCTGCCTGTATGATAATAATGCAGACCCTGTTTGAAATAGTGTAAGATAAAATGTAGAGCTCAAAATCTTACATTTCAACAATATTTCTGTAAGGATAAAAGAATTACATAAAATATTAAAAATGAGCAAATTAAAATTGTTTAAATTTTTTAATTATCACAGAATAACAATTTCTGAGTAAAAACCTCTATTTTACCCTATATTTAATTGTTATCTTCACATCCCTTGTTTAAAATAGATGGTATGTTAGTATTTTTTACAACAAAATAAATTGCTTTGCAGTGAAGGGGTTAAGTTTAATTTATTAGTCTTATTATGAGTGTTGTATTAATGCAATCAAATGGCATATTTAATGGTGTTCTATCAAGATCTACTGTAAGGCAACATAACAGAACATTCTAAGAACGGAATAAAAAAGCTACGAGTAAAACGTTGGTTCCGTAACATTGTATAAACTGTCTATGTTTCAATGGTTGTTATAATTGTTTTCTTATTTACAGTTTGCACAGCTCTTCGCATATAGCAATAGCTGGGGCTACCACACCTCTCATTTGACATATTGAACTTGGTCTTTACGGCTCAATAATGCATTGACCCCCATGTCCCCCTTTTTATTTAGACTTATAAGCACACATGCCTGTTTTTTTGACAGCAGAGGTGGTGGGTTAGTGCTATTTATATAAACAAACATATTGTCTTCTCAGGAAAGGTCTAAGCTCAAAAGAGAACATGATCTAATAGCCAAGTGTGAAGGTTATGGCAGCTCAAGAAAGATAGGAGCTGACACAAAATTTAGTCTGAGACCTGATTAATGTCAGTCATGTTCCCAATTATAAAGCCGTCTCTAAATTTGGCATCACACTTCTTCTACAAACTTTACTGCTTGACTCCCTCACAATCTGCAATACCTGTAATATATTGCAGTTGTATGTGAAGGAGAACCAATTTAGTTGGAATCTCAGCCTTAATGAATTTTGTTTGCTCGTTATTTCACGTCCACTCAACAGGTAAGTCTCTCTCTGCCTTTTCTGTGCTCTTGTGTGAAAAACAAATGCAACTACAAAGAAATGTCAAAGGTTTGCTACTGACAGTATGGATTTCTGGCCACAAGGATTTTTTTCCTAGGTCAATGCAGCAAACAGTTCACAGCTTTTGACTATCAGGTAAGAATAGCTTAAAGGTTAATGGGCCGTGTATTCCTTTGGGTTTTATCCACTACTTTGGATAGTCTACAAGTATTTTATTGATCTGACTGTACTTGCTTGAACATCTCCAAGCATAGAATTTATTTGCTTTTTATAACACTCGACAGGAGAATTCACAAATAGAAAGCAAATGCTCTTGTGCTGTGAAAAAGCATAAAATAATAATAATAATAATAAAATCAAACACATCATATCACAAAACTTTGAAAGATAAAAATGTGGTTAAGGGTAATGCAAATGCAGTGCAATGTCAATATAAAGTGAAAAAAAAATTTTCACGGTACAAATCAGTATTTAAAGCACATTTCATATAGCAATTAATAATTAGCTTTGTTTTTTGAAAAGGTGGTAGCCCTGACATTTTTCAAAACGGCATTTTAGGAATTTTAATATAAAGTGTTGGTTTCATTAAGATATCTAAGTGATGTGAACAGACCAAATAAAATTTAAATAGATGCTATATATATATATATCTCTACACCTCCTCCCTGAGCAAAATGATTAACAGCTTTGGCTTTAATTACCACCTCTATGCTGATGATACTCAGATCTACCTCTCCACTCCTGATCTCTCTCCTCATGTCCTTTATCTGGCATTTCCTCCTGGTTGGCCTCTCACCACCTAAAGATTAAAATGTCAAAGACTGAGCTCCTACTAATGCCTCCCTCTAATGTCTCCACACCTCCTGACTTCTCTATCATCGTCAGTGGTATCACTATCTCCCCATCAAGCCAGCTTCCTGTCTTGGCATTACACCTGACTCTGCCCTTTCCTTCATCCACCACATCCAGTCACTTTCCTACTCTTGCCACTACCGATTACGTAATATTTCCATAATTTGGCCATTTCTTACTGCTGACACCACAAAGCAACTCATCCACGCCCTTGTAATTTCCCAACTTGACTATTGAAATAATAATCTAGCTGGTCTCCCTCTCTCACGCCTCTCCCACTATAATTCATTTTTGAATTTTTTGAATGCCTCTGCCAGGCTCATCTACCTCACCTGCTGCTCTGTCTCTGCCGCTCCTCTCTGCGAGTCCCTTTACTGGCTCCCCGTCCACTGTAGAATTCAATTCAAAATCCTTACCCTGACCTACAAAGCTCTCACTAATTCAGCTTCCCACTACCTGTCCTCACTAATCACCAAATACACCCCAGAACGCTCCCTAAGATCAAACAGTGACCTGCTCTTAGCTTCTCCCCACATCACCTCTTCCCATGATAGACTGCAGGATTTCTCACACAGAGCCCCCTGTCACGTTCCCACGTTCCAACCCTGTCTCCCTGCCCTCTGTATTCCTTATGTCTGTGTTTCTCTGTGCTGCTTTCCCTGACAAGCAGCTCAGGGGTTAAGTTATTTGCTCGTTGAGCTTCTGCTGGTGATATGGGCTGATTACTCCCCTATATAAAGCCATGGGCCCATATCACCATGCTCTTGCATCCTGGTTTCACTTCAGCCACAGATTTGTTCCTGAGAGCTCCCTGTTTTCCATCCTAGTTCTATCTCAGTGTTTCCCCCTTGTCTGAGTTCTAGGTTTCTGATTGATTTCCTGGTATTGACCCTCTGGCCTGGCTGAGGGATTTTCTCTGGTGCTATATCCCCGCTTTGGCTCAAGGTATACGTTTTGGTTTTGACCCCTGGCTTATTTATTGACCACTCTTCTGGATATCCCTAGCTGTCCTGTGCTTATCGTATTATATGTTGTGTGTCCCTGTAGACCACGGCTTTAGTATATTGAAGTCCTGCCCTGCAAGTTGTTGAGTATATTCTCCTTCAGGTGTCTGTGTTTTCCCAGGACTCTGCACGGCTACAAGGTAACCTTTTTCTATTAGTGCAGATTCGGCCACTCTAAGGACCGATCTATCAGTATAGGGCTCCTTTGGTATTTAGCCGTGCAGAGGTCCCCAGTGTCTACTGTGGTTTATTTACTTTTCCTGATCGTTGTGTCACGCATCTCTGCATATAGCGGCTTTTCCTCTTACCTGGGCCCTACTTGGCACATGCCAGGTACCGCCATTGTGGCTGATCGTGACACCCCCATCCTCTGGAATGCTCTCTCTCTCATACTGTCAGACTTTCTCCTAGTTTCCCTCCCTTCAAACGCTCCCTTAAGATATTCCTATTTAGGGAAGCCTACCACCCAACTCACTAATACACCTCACTGCCCCAACCAGTCCATCACTCTGACCTTGCAGTCCTCTCTTCCTGTTTCCACCCCCAACCCTGCTAGATTGTGAGTTCCCACGGGAATAGGGCCCTTATTTCCTCCTGTTCTGGTTTTGTCTTGTAACCCTGTCTATATTGTGCCCATTGTTCAGCATTTTGGAATATGAAGTGAAGGGGTTAAATCTGTCTAATTGAAAGACTGAAAATTTGGTAATTTCACTTAAAGTTTGGTGCAATTCGGCTGTCTGTGAATAGAAAAATCGATAGTTCTCGTTGGGACAATTTCAGTGCCGCTGAACAACAACAAATTGTGGGAAAATGCACCGAAATTTGCTGTCAAGTCACCTGTATTTGGTGAATTGATAGCTTTGTGAATAGAAGAACTGCCCAGAAATTGCACCTATTGTGAAATTCCGTGTTCGGTGCAATTTGGTGGCAATTTCAGAGGTTAGCGAATAACCTCCATAGTTTATATTTACAATGGGTGAATACTGCAGCCTTAGATGAGAGGTGTCTGACAACATGGTGTTGCATTGAGAGCCAACTGGATTGGCTGGAGCACCCAATCCCACTGCAGTCACATGACGCGTTTAGCTTGAAGCATGCCATATCCTTCAGGGTTTAGATAGAGACCAGCACTGGATTAAGGTAAATTCTTAAATCAAACTAAAGGGTTAAAATAAGAGG
Source organism: Leptobrachium leishanense (assembly GCA_009667805.1). Taxonomy (NCBI): domain Eukaryota; kingdom Metazoa; phylum Chordata; class Amphibia; order Anura; family Megophryidae; genus Leptobrachium; species Leptobrachium leishanense. The sequence goes on along the minus strand of CM019065.1, from coordinate 113,515,799 downwards.
GGCGGTTTGGCGGGGGTCAGAAGGGGTTAATGCTTAACCCCTCTGTTTTGTACCCTCTCGTATTTTAACCCTATATTATCCATTTCAGCCGTGCTTAGTTTGTTAATCAGAAGGTGCCAGAAAGAAAAGTGCATATTAGAGCGGAGGGGCGTTGAGGCGGGCTCAGGTCTCGGAACGCTTACAGAACACGGTGCTGAAAACAACATGCTAGGCACTCAAATGCTCATTTACTGTAATCTGAATGATATAAATATTATGGCAATAATGTAAAATTAATATTTTAGTTTTTTTACCCCATGATGTTCCAGATCCACCCAAATATGTCCCGCAATACAGTCAGAAATGAGAGGTCCCGGATCCTGCTCCCCCTGAAAATTAAGTGCTGCCATTAAGTCAACCCAAATTTGATCTTGCCTGTCTGCATAATTACAGTTCACATACAGTTTTGGAGAGGTTAAAACGTGCAGCTATTGTGTGAGTATTTAACCCATGATTGCCATGCAAGTAACCTTTCTATGCATTTACCATAGAAATCACCTGGCGTGCTTCTCTCTCTGTTACTTCCCTTAGAATTCCTAAATCTCATGTTGTACTATTGAGGCACTTCACAGCCCAAACATATTGAGAGAAGTAAATTGTTTGCTTTCTTGTACAAGATCTTCAACATATAAGTTCTCATCTTCATTTTGGAATTGTAAGATTCACAAACAAGGATAACAACTTCACTTGTTTCCATCACTTCATTACAGCAAAATAACCAGTAATGAAGATAAATATTTGTTCCTTACTTGATGCGCTTATATCATACTAACAGAGTTAGGGTACTAACCAACTTGGTGTTAGCTTTGGATACAGCCGTCCTAGCTGCAATCAGAGCTGCCAATGATTACTTGTCAGGTGAGGCGAGCCATATGTTACTTTATAATTTATCCATGAAGTGCTAAGGCTGGTTTGTGCAACACAAATTCTCTTACAAGGATATATTGTGTGCATCACCTTATTATAATTCAGAGCTGGTTGCAGCTCAGTCTAGTTTTCAACTTTTCCATTTAGCATTCAGACTGGAATTTCATCGCAGAAATTCTGACTGCATGTAGGTCTTAATTATCCTAATGATAAGCCCAAATCATTCTGCGGTTTTGGGGCACAAAACAGCATTTTAATGCAAGAGGCAGTATCTGAAAACCCAAGAAATATAATTTGTTTACGTCAATAAATATTGGCATGCTGAAAAAATAATAAAGATTTATATTGACCAGAGAATTATTTCCTAATAAATATGAATTTAAAAAAAAACATTACTGGAATTATTTTATTGAAATAAATCTTGTTCAAGTGTTTGCACATTATATTTCTATGTGCGTGATCTGCGCCGACGTTATATACAGAAATATACATTGTTATTAGTCAATGTTCCCCTCAATCATTCTCCATTGTTAATTAGTGAGCTTGGGGATTGAGGGTAGAGACGTGGCAGAAATCCAATGACTGTGTCATTAATGCACATTGAACACAGTCCAGAATCAAACGAGAAAAAAAATGTGTATATATTAAACAGCCAGAAAGTCTGAACCAGCAGCAATCGCTTGTGCTGTCACACATATGACAGCTGAATAAAAGGCAAACAAATGCACTTGATTTTCCTCAGTTAAGATTCAATCAAATGCCAGTTCTGATTTATTTCATTTTTTAGTGTGTTTATTTTTTGGCTGACTTTTCTAACTTTAAAACTAATAAATAACTTTAATTTGAATCTAAGTATACATGGGAATCGTGTGTGAGTGCACGTATTTTAATCAAAGAGGAATCCTGAAGATTTCAACATCTTTAACTTTTAGAATAAAATAGCTTAGATAATTAAAAAGCAAAACTATATATTAATGTCTTGGTTAATGGCTTCATTAGTCACAATGCGAAAACAAGGTTCTTCGTAGCTTAAATGGTCATTTGTCTCCGTTCGAATCTCCCAAGGAATGTCCAATATTCTCATTCTCTTTCCTTCATCATATATCATACTCCCTTACTACTGCTCATGGGTTACCTAGCTTATTCTTCATACTTTCTTTTAAAATATAGGGGGTTATTCAATGTCGCCAAGATTTCGGTGCTCTATCGTTCCCCGCATTTCCCTGCACTTCGGGGAATCAAATTTCCCCACCTTGCAGTGAATTCAGCATTCAACACAGGGTCCCGGAGTGCAAGGAAAGCCCACCGCAAACCCGCAGCAAGCCAGCTGTACACCCGCCGAAACTGCCGTAAAAAAACACGCCAAACACATCAGAAAAAGCTGACGAGCCGCCAATCACAGTGTAGACCAGTTGTCAGAAAAAGCCGACAAGCTGATGAACGGGGTAAAAAATAAATAAATGAATAGGCTTGAAAGTTTCAAATTTGAAACGCTGTTTGCAAAAAAACTACTGATCGAAAATGCCTGGAATTAGCATATAAGGCCCTATGAATGATAATAAAAAGGTTTGTTACAGAAAAAAGAAAAAATGCTTTAAAAAAAAATTGCCATAAAATTCCTGAAAAATGGCTAAAAGATCCTAAAAAAATCTATAGATAAAGAGACTTTTTACTGCAGATTAAAATAATAAACGGTTTATTAGATATTGTAGAAAACCAGGAATATTTTTAACGTTGAAGCCTATGGGATTCGACTGAATAAACCTGCCAAATGAAAGCACCATACTGAAGGGCACTTTGGCAACTTTTCGCTGCTGTTTGGTGTTTTCTGAATAGATTAACCATTGCTTCTCTATGGGGGTTTTCAATGCCTTCAAAAAACAGGCACCGTACTGTTCGTGTATGAGTTAGTGAAGTGACACTGTTTGCTTTATAAGCAAAAACACATAAAGCCTGTGCTTTAGAATAGAGAGAAAAGAAAATGTGGCATTTTTTTTTCTATTTTTACACATTACCTTACATCCTGACCTTTCCAATGACACCTCACTATACATTGTGCAGTGTAAAGATTAGAAACACAGAATTCCAAAGGACACCCAGTGCTCCTCGCTGCAGTGCGGCAGTTTAGGTTTTTGATGGAACAATGTAATAGCATAGTATGCAATCACATCCACATTTGCTGGCGGCATGGGAAATGAGATGGTGTGGTAGTTCAGCATCATTGTTCATTTCATAATTGAAAAGTGAACAATAGTGCTGTGTTAGGAGGAACAAGAATTTTTTTTATAATTTTATATAAAACCTGTTCAAGTTTTATATGACTACAAAGGCTATGCTCTGGCCTTTCGAATGATACCTCACATGATCCTTTGTTGTTTATGGTTCTAGAGATACGGGGTCCAAAGAACCCTGTATCTACTCCATAGGGAATTCTCTGTTCGGCTGGGGGAAGTCCCAATTCTGATGTCATCTCGCTCATGTGGGAGGAGGTGGGGCAGAGTCCCTACAGGCATGGCTGACATCCATGATGCAGGCCCGTCTTTAGCGCAGGGCAAAAGGGGCAGCTGCCCTGGGCCCAGTCAGTGTTATGGGGCCCAAAGCAGCTGCTCCTGTCCTGAGTGCTTGAGCCAGCAAAAATCGTGGTGTTACGGGCTGCCTCCCCTGTGTGGTGATGGGACCACAGCGAGGAGGTGAGGCCTCGGAGAGAGGTGATGCATCTTGGGAGCTGCGTTTGGCTCCTCCCCCTCCTCACCATGCAGTTCCCCCGCGCAGGAAGACAGGATTCAGGAAGCTGTCAGTGCTTCTGCTCAGCCCTGCCCTGTTCTGCTCTGCCAGCCTGGCCTGAGACAGCCTACAGCAAGCATGCAGTAAGAAGCAGGGCTCTGCTTACAAGACCCCCTGCTCCACCACCCCTCCAGCTTGGGTATGTGATGTCACATGTTCATATGTATGTATGTGGATATGTGTCTGTGTGGATATGTGTGTATTGTGTATACATGTGTGGATTGTGTGTGTGTATTATGTATATATGCTGTGTGAGTGTAGATTATGTGCATATATGATGCATGTGTGTGATGGGTCTGTATATATGGAGTGGAAATGTGTGTGATGTAAATATCAAGTGTATATATGATATGTGTGTGTGTGATGTATATAATGTGGAAATGTGTATATGATGTGTACATGTACAGTATATAGGATGTGTACGTTTACAAAGGATGTATATACAATAGTACGTATAAATACTTATATGATGTGTACACACAGAGACATTGTGTTATTGTGTTATCCTTACAGTACATGTATAAAGGATGTGTAATTGTAAACAACTATTTAATCTATCAGGGTTATTCAAAGAGCTCCGCATTGTGGATGAAAGGTAACCGAACGCTGAAATTCAGCGTTCGGTTACCTTTCCAGGCCATTCGGCTATTCAGAGAGCAGGCAGTTCGCCAAATGTTGGCGAATTGCCTGCACATACGGTGCCTGTTCGGTGCCTGTTCGAGGGCAGTGAAATCCCCATAGAGAAGCAATGCTTCAGAGAACACAAACCAGCAGTGAAAAGTTGCCGAATTGCCCTGCCATTCGGTGGTTTCATGCGGCAGGTTTATTTAGGCGAATCCCATAGGCTTCAATGTTAAAAATATTCCCATTTTAATCCAATATCTAATAAACAGTCGATTATTTTATTCTGCAGCAAAAAGTCTCTTTATAGATTTTTTTAGGATATTATAGGCATTTTTCCGGATTTTTGTGCAAAAATAGTTTTTTTTCCTTTTTTTTTTATGTTTTTTTCTGTAACAGCCCTTTTTATTCTCATTCATTGGATTTTATGTGTAAATTTCAGACATTTTCGCTCAGTAGTTTCTTTGCAAACAACGTTTCACTTTTCAAACATTCAAGCCTACTGTTTTTTTATTTTTTTCACTCCATTCGTCTACAGTGTTGGCTTTTTCTGGCGGTTGCTCGGGTTTCTCCAGCGTGTTCGGCGGGGTTATTCCAGATGTTTTTGCGGGTTTCAGTGTGCGTTCGCTGATTTTTGCGGTGAGTGTTCGGTGGGGTTGATCTAGATGTTTTTGTGGGTCTTGGTGTGCATTCGCCTGGTTTTGCAGTGAGTGTTCGGCGGGTTTGCGGCGGCTTTTCCCTGCACTACGGCGGCCCTGTGCTGCTTGCTGAATACACCGCAGGGTCGCCGAAATGGGATCGCCAAATCGCACTGAATGGAACAAAAAGTCAAAAGTGCGGTGACTTTTCGATTCTCTTTGAATAACCCTGTATGTGTGGTTTTTCGCTTTTTTTTTTTGGATGGGGTGGAGAGTAAATTCCAATGAGGGGGGGCCCAAAAAAAATATTTGCCCGGGGTCCAGTCAATATTAAAGACGGCCCTGCCATGATGTCAGCTCTTTCGTGGGTGGCTGACATCCACGATGTCAGGGACAAATCCAGATCGGCACCGAGCCACAGAGGGGGTGATGGCTTTTTCAGGCTCAAGGGGCAGCTGCCTTGAGCCCCACAACAATGACTGGGCCAGGGGCAACTGCCCCTTTTGCCCCACATTAAAGATTTCCCAAGTCCCATGATTGCGCAGCAAACCACTCTCAAATTCCTTTCTATAAAGGATGATAAACAACACAAAATGTGCCACCACACATAGGCAGGGTGTTCTTGGCATCCAAGTGGCTAACGCTAACCAGTCAGTGTTTCACTCTGGGGAGAAAGTAAATTTTTGTGAGATCACCCTGTATTTCTGTAAAAAGCTACAAAGAACAGTCTCAATCCTCATCACAACAAAAAGTTCAATAACCTTTACTGCTGCATTATAAAATCCTGGGAGAGGGCAAAATACAGGGAGAGCTCCAGAATAATTCACTACTTACAGGGATAAGATTCAGTAGGTTATATTATTATTATATTATATTGAAAATCTATTTATAGTTCAGATAAAAGGTGTTACTGTAATTTCCATATGCAGGCATTATGCCACATGCAGATATAATTTTTATATTGTATTGGTATCTTTTGAATAATATTAAATAGAAGATTAACAATTTTACTACCATTTTTTTTAAACAAATATAAAACTGTATTTTTTTCTAATGGGTACCATGAACTTCAAATGTGTCTTCCCTAATTGATTTCTGCTTTTTTTATACTGCTTTTTTTTAGTTTTTCTATAAATATGTGAATTTAAAATATTACAGACTATTTGGATGCACAAAAATTGTTGCATGGAAAAGGGATAGTTTTTGACATTTTAACAAGACCTAATGGGGACTTCACAATTTAAAAATGAAGATTTAATATTTCGTAGATTTATGCATTAAATATATAATGGTAAAAAACATCTATCTTTTTTTAGTAAAAAGGAGGAAGTAGTTTAGCGCATGGCCTTTTCTAATGAACACTTTACAGTGCATACTGACAGACAACAGGTTTGAAGCAATTAATTAGACAATTGTGTGATTTTGTTGATGTTGCTCATATTTTATTATACTACAAATAATAGAATAAATGTTCTGAGCAGCTTAGAGCATATGCTGCAAACAGTATGACAATTAATTAAACACCTGCTTCCGTGTTTAATCATCTGTTAAAGATATTTATTACCTGCATAGAGTGAGGTATTAGAGATTAAAGTCGCTCCTTTTATTCCCCTACTATTCAATAGTGTCTTCAATTATCTGATTTAACTTTCAGCTATTTTCTCCCCTCATTCGGCTAGTCTGCTTCCACAGCTCAATATTTACTTCAGCTAGAAAAAAAAAAAAATAAATGAAGGGATGATGTGTTTTCATTATTAATTCAGCAATTGCCACTTGATAGTAAGCCAGAAATTCAAAGTGTAAATCCCTGTTGAAAAGCAAATTCTTGCAGCTGTATACATGATAACACCAGCTGTTAATCTACTAAAATCATATTTCTTTATTTAAAAAACTAAAATAAAAATTAACTGTAGATGTCTACATCATCTTTATGTTCTTGTGATCTCCCACTATGTTGACAACTGCTTGCTTTTTCCGATTTCTATGGAAAAAGCAACAAATATGCCTCTGGGACTTGACAAAGTAAGGTTATTTAGCCACGAGGACCAAATTTTGATGTAGACATGAGGGCCGTCATTCATTTGTGCTGTGAGTCTTTCCATGGACCGGAAATTGTCAGCAGGTGTTGTAATTCTTGGAATGATGGAAGTTCCTGTTGGTTCCAGTGTCAGGACTAAAACATTCCTTTAAGTAATATCCTATCATCAACATTTCTCCAGTACCTCATCTCTAAGGCTGGGGTCAGACCAGCGCACTTTTAACGTGCGTTCTGGCGCACATAATTAAGGCCGCACTAGCAGCAGATGACGGGCAATGACGGACAATATACGATGTACGGCCGCACAAAAGTCCGGCCGTGCAACGCAAGTGGAATTTGAACGCATTTTTCGGAGAACGCTGAACCGCTAGTACTGACGTACTGAGTGCGCAGCTGCGGCATAGCGGCGTGTTTGCGTGATTAGGAGATGTCAGACACTGCTAATGTCCAGCCTTCCTAACGTCCAGACGCAAAAAGAGTTTTATTGACGATCCGTACAAAATCATAGCCCGAAAATGCGCGTCGTCTGACCGTTTTTGCGCATTCTTTGAAAAAATACGTCAATGCATTCGGACGCACTTTTTCACGTTCGCGGGGAAAAATGCTTTCGTCTGACCCTAGCCTAATACAACATCAGTGAAAATCAAGTAACACTGAAGAAATAAGGGGATTCTTTTGAGTGTGTGAATATATATTTACAAGATTTGGTTGCGGGGTTTAAAGATACCTTAAAAGTTAGATGACCGTTTGAATGCCAATTCACTGTACATCTCTATAGCTAAGGCCCGTGTCAGACGAATGCAGTGATCACGTCCGGGTTGCCGCACAGTTTAACATCTGTCTTAGCATAGAATCATGAGCAAGAGACCAACACACTAAGCACGTCCGCACCGAACTGCACAACGCACGGGGCAAACGGACGCATGTTAGGCAAGAACATAAAACCGCTAGGACGGATGTGCAGAGTGCGCCACGTCCGCATAGCGTTCTGTGTGAGTGATGAGGAGATGTGAGACGGACCACATTTGCGACGTCCAGCACCTTGATGCATGAAAAGGGTTTTCATATCATGTACCTATTTTTTATCATTTTTCATATTAATTTTGTTTCCCATAGTTTCCTTTTTTGTTCTATGTCCGTCAAGAAAAACTGACCATGTGGTGTCTGCAGTATCTTCCGTCAGTACGTCCATCTGTTGTGCACGCACACAGAGTGCGCTCAGACTGTGCTCATCTGACATTAACCTAAGAGGGTAAAAGGTCTGTGTCCAAGGAAAGTTAGAAAAAAACTGTAACGAAAGCCCATATCTGTACTCTGATTGTAGGGTTATATGGAAGACTACCACTACATAATTGACTTTCTTGTACTAATGAGATCTTCTAAAGCAGTCTATGCCCAACCCTGTTTTCAAGTCCCCCTAACAGGCCAGATATCTGAAGCACAGCACAGATGATATGATTTGCTGCTCAGTGATTACAGGATTCAGTCTGCATTTCCTCAAGGTAATCCTTAAAATCTGGCCTCTTAGGGGTACTTGAGAACCGGGGTTGTGGACCACTGTTCCAAGGTATAGAATGGAAGAGTTAATAGCCAGTGGATTTTCAAAAAAAGCCATTTTATAATTTTTAATGTGTTATACCAAATCAATCATCAATATCATATATATATATACAGTAATGTGCAAACCTTTTAGGCAGGTGTGAAAAAATGCTGTAAACAAAGAATGTTTTCACAAATGGTAGTGTTACACATTTATGTTCATAAATGAACAAAATGCACTGAATGAACAAAAGAGAAATATAAATCAAATCAATATTTGGTGTGACCACTTTTTGCCTTCAAAACAGCAGCAATTCTTCTAGGTACACTTGCACACAGTTTTTGAAGGAATTCGGCCGGTAGGTTGTTCCAAACATCTTGGAGAACTAACCACAGTTCTTCTGTGGATGTAGGCTTTCTCACATCCTTCTCTCTCTTCATGTAATCCCAGACACACTCGATGATGTTGAGATCAGGGCTCTGTGGGGGTCATGCCATCACTTCCAGTACGTCTTGTTCTTCTTTACGCTGAAGCTAGTTCTTAATGACTTTGGCTGTATGTTTGGGGTCGTTGTCCTGCTGCAGAATAAATTTGGGGCCAATCATACGCCTCCCTGATGGTATTGCATGATGGATAAATATCTGCCTGTATTTCTCAGCATTGAGAACACCATTAATCCTGACCAAATCTCCAACTCCATTTGCAGAAGTGCAGCCCCAAACGTTGAAGGAAACTCCACCATGCTTCAATGTTGCCTGCAGACACTCATTATTGTACCGCTCTCCAGCCCTTTGACGAACAAACTGCCTTCTGCTACAGACAAATATTTAATATTTTGACTCATCAGTTCAGAGCACCTGCTGCCATTGTTCTGCACCCCAGTTCCTATGTTTTCGTGCATACTTTAGTCACTTGGCCTTGTTCCCACGTCGGAGGGATGGCTTTTTGGCTGCAACTCTTCCATGAAGACCACTTCTGGCCAGACTTCTCTGGACAGTAGATGGGTGTACCTGGGTCCCACTGGTTTCTGCCAGTTCTAAGCTGATGGCACTGCTGGACATCGTCCAATTTCGAAGGGCAATAAGCTTGATGTGTCTTTCATCTGCTGCAGTAAGTTTCCTTGGCCATCCATGATCCTCAACGTTGCCCGTTTCTTTGTGCTTCTTCAAAAGAGCTTGAACAGCACATCTTGAAACCCCAGTCTGCTTTGAAATCTTTGTCTGGGAGAGACCTTGCTGATGCAGTATAACTACCTTGTGTCCTGTTGCTGTGCTCAATCTTGCCATGACATGAAACTGTCTTTCACAACCTCACTTTGGTAGCAGAGTTTGGCTGTTCCTCACCCAGTTTTAAGCCTCCTACACAGCTGTTTCTGTTTCAGTTCATGACTGGGTTTCAACCTACGTGTGACATTGCTGATCATTAGCACCTGTTTGGTATAGTTGGTTGATCATACACCTGACTATAATCCTACAAAATACCTGACTTTGTGCAAGTGTACCTATGAGAATTGATGCTGGTTTGAAGGCAAAAGGTAGTAACATCAAATATTGATTTGATTTAGATTTTTCTTTTGTTCGCTCATTTTGCATGTTGAAAATTGACAAAAATAAACAATCATTATTTATATTTCTGAAAGCATTCTTTTTTTACAGCATTTTTCACACCTGCCTAAAACTTTGGCAAAGTACTGTATATATATATATATATATATATATTTATATTTGAGCTTTTAGATTTCAGCACCTGGACTAAATCGTCCAACAAAAAAAAGACACCAATCCAAAAAGTTCATTGGATCAAAATAGAAAATGGCAAAGCATAGCAAATTTTTATATAATTGTAATGACCTATCAGTAAGAAAAATGTGATTACAATTTTAAACCAGTGTAGTATTATATTATTGTAATAATTAGGTTAACAGCAGGCTTTGGCTTTGAATACTTCAGCCAAGACTGCAAGAACTAACATGAACTCTGTATACGTGTGTCCACATGTTGTTTTGGTAATTGACTTTCTTCCTGTTTATTACATTTCAAGCTAATTGATTCTGATTAAGCTGATGTAAGCGATGACCTTGGCACAGATTTTATTGTTAATCCTCCTTAGAGTAACGTATCTCCATTTTTGCATACTCAGTTAATTATGTCAATATTGCACTTTTACGCTGATGCAATAGATTATTAATGAGCTAAACAATCCTCAAAAAACATTTTTCCTCATAAAATATGTATATATCTTAAACAGTGTAAGATTACTATAATAAGGGAGGCAATATATGTGTACGAAATCAACAAGATTCAATTTTACTTTATTTGGAATGAGAAAAGTGACTAAGGACTAGATTATCTATTTATTGATATTGGATGTAGCATCCAGCCTCGAGTTGCAAAGAATAAATCATTCAAAAACATTCATTACAATCTGTGCCTCAGTCGTCACACCATGAAGTGTATAGGCACTCGGCCACTGTCAATCACAAGTTAAAGTCTGCTGAGCCTTATCAGCAGACAATGTTTTATTTTTTTCTGCATGAAAATTGTATTGTGTTTGTCCAAACTTTGCAATTTTCACTTTGGAGTTAAAACTCTTAGAAAACATGCACAGGGTTATTCAGAGAACGGTGAAACCAGGATTATGGCAGGAGAAGAGAACAATCTAGACCAAACAGCCAATTTATAAAGTGAGATAAATGGGAGAATTTTTCTGGCTTGGCTATTTTGACCTAGAATTTTCACATCTCCAGTCATTCTCCTGGTTTTCACCTCTCTCTGACTAACGCTGATAGTTGACATTGATCTTAATCATCGTTAACATAGCTGACTCTATGCAATTGCTATTTGGGGCACATTGCACTGATATTGATGCACAATGAATCACGGCTGAAATTTAGGGGGGGCATGGTATACAGTAAATCTCACTGAGTCTTCCCATAAAAAAGCTGGAACAAGTGAGAAAAATAAGAATTAAATTTGTTGTTTCAAACTGTTGTATGGGGGAAATACTAATGCACTACAACTGGAAATTCAGCTCCTGAAAAAAATAGTATGATCATTAACATTACAAATATAAGAATAATTAGTGCAGTACAAATGGTGACTTATAACTGGATTTCCAGCTCATCCAAGCGCTAGATCTATGGAATGTATTTGTAGGTTGTAGGCCGCAGCTGAGATCTTAAAGGGGCACTCATTGCAACCTGAACATTTATCTTATTAAGCTGGAGTGGAGGAGGAGGGGTAGTCCAATGCCACTTGAAAAAAGGTGAGTATTTTCAGCTAAATAAAATAACTATTAGAAAATGTTCTCACTCTGAGAGGGGAAAAGGGGTGTGTAAAATTGTGATAGCGTCCATTTAGGCCGGTGTCAGACGAGCGCACTATGTGCGCCGTACTGACGTGCTTCCAGGCGTCCGTCGCAGCGTTGCGGCGCTTTGACGGGGCTGGCGACATGCTGTAACGCTAACACAAATTGGGCATGCTACAGCGGGCATGCTGCAGATGTTTTGAAAGCCTTCCCGTCAAAGCACTACGACGCTCGTTCCATGGGCTTCAAAGTGCGATCCTCCATAGGAGGATTGAGCCTTGCAGCGCTGAGCGCACTAACTGCACTCAGCGAGGTGGCCGGATGGGCATCAGAGTGGAAGGAACGTCCACTCTCACGGATGTTCCTTCCGCTCTGCAAAACGCTTGTCTGACCTCAGACTAAAAGTTATAAAATAGGAGGTGAGTACAAAAGGGCCAGTCAATAAAATACCCCAACTTGATTACAATTACATACTTTCCAGTCCACTTTTGTATTAGAGAAAACAACATCACCAACCCTACCCACAAATGACTAGAAAGACCAAGCATATGCTTATAAATATAAAGGTATAAATCACTGCACAATGAAAGTGAGATCCACAATACTAAACTATATGAGACATGTAGGTAAAGCAATATCACATAAAAGCAAATTGATCTCTCAACTGAAAGGAATTGAGGCTGTATTTTGTAGTTCAGAGTAAAATGTTTCATATTGTGGTCTCCTGTGCCCTATTCATTGCAAAGCATTGGAAGATGACCCTCATTCCCACAGGCTTACAACTCTAGAATATGCTTTCTGAATGTCCCTTATAAACAATTGTCACCCAATCCTTGGTATGTACTCCCCCTAAGCCGAATCTGTGGACGCTATTGGAAGTGTTTACTGTCACTTAATTGATAACTACATTTATGTTGGACTAAATTCAGAACCTCTTCTTTATTAAAATTTATAGGGCTTAATTAACAGTTCCTTCAGATCATTTTTGAGTGCTTTTTTAATGATAGTTTGAACATAGTGAAATTGGGGACCCTTCCTACTTAATGTATGTAACAATGCATTAATACAATGGTACACCATACTTGGTTCCAACGCTTATGTCATGCTCATTATATGCCTATGCGTTTAGAGCCTCTTCTATTGGTTGAACTCTTCCTCCCTTTTTCTGTACCCCACAATTATTACATTACTGTACTTAAATAAGCAATAAAAATTATATTGAAAAAAAAATGCACAGCTAATGCATATGTTCTTCCGTCTTCTACTCAATAATGAAATGGAGAAAAATGCAAACGGAAATAAGTAATATCAAGATTTAGCAAATGAATTGTCTGATAATAGTCTTTTTGCAAGATGCTCTTTGCCCAAGTGCATTGAACTACTGAAGTGTGCACGTGGTGGAGATAAAGTCGGCTTCCTTATAGTGCAGAATTCGCTGCTTTACTTGGGCTAAACTGCAATTTGAAAACGAGACACTGCTGTAATTTGTGACTACTGATTACAAGCATGATAATTTTTTCCCCTGCGTGCCATGTTGTTTTGTTACTATCATATAAGCAATTTATGAAGGTGATTGCCTGAAGTCCTAGATACTGAGCAGACTTTTTCAAGTACACGGCAAGATGCTGGATGCAGCTGTGCAAATAATGGTACAGAACGAAAACCACTTCATCCACTCTACAATATGAATAATGAAAATATCAGCAGAGGCTGAACAAAGCTTCAAAATTTACAAAAAAAAATATAATAGTGCCAGTCTTTAAAGTAAAACTGGTGTATCTGTAGAATGGACATACGAAGGATTGTAGAACAATAGGTGATAGCTAAATGTTACCCTGCGTTCCCAGACAAGCCAAAGTTATACGGTATTCTCCACAATGTCTGACAAGGTTTTAACATTACATTGTTCTACACAAAGGATTCATTAAAGTTGGAGTAGAATGTCCTTAAAAGCCATCAGCAGCTACTCTTTAACACCTTCTTATGAATGAGCAATGCTGTTATTATTATCCCAGGGGTAAAAAGAAATATACACTGGCTGTATTTATAAATCAATACCCAAATTAGGAAGAAGTCTCAATCAATGACAGAATAGCACTTTACCCGAAGAACTGTTCAATATGATAATGACAAACTAAGAGGGCATAAACATTGAGAATTGATCTGCCTGTGGAGTGTGATGATAACAGTTGCCCAGAGGACATTATGACACATAGAATGACCCTGTTAGGGCTAACATTATGCTATTGTGCTGAAACATTATTTAAATCATATGTACATGCTGTGCTTTGTTTTTTTCATGGCCTTGAGATAAACATTTTATGTTTCTGCTTTCTTTAAGGCAGAAGCCAAACCGTACTCCATGCAGACAAAGAAATATTGTAGAACCAAGCATCCTGTGCTCTCGAGATGATTGCTTACATTCCTACATTCATATATGTTCTCTCTAGAGGAATTCTTTATAGAGCTATAAAGAAAAAAGGATTTATTTATATGTTGCACCAATTTACATTATTTGCAGAAATTGACATCGAAGAAAACATTTACAGGTCTATTCACTAAAGATGAAACTCAGGAGAATTGTCAGAAGTGAAAATTCTAGGTCAAACTAGCCAAACAAAAAAAATGCTCCCATTTGTCACTTTCCAAATTGGCTATTTGGTTTAAATTGTTCTCTTCTCCTGCCAATTCTCCTGAGTTTCACCGTTAGTGAATTGACATGTTATATATGGTGACTGTTGAAGGGCTTTATTCACTTTATTCATACAATAAATTGCATTTTCTTCATTGGACTACAGTCTAAATTGGTTGTCAATACTCCAAAGGAAACCGAGATTACAGAAACAAGAAGCAATATAATCAGGAGTGATCAGTCTACGCAGAAAATACGGAAAGGTAAAGATGTAATTAACAAGACGTCGTGCTCACAACAAGAAGCAAGTATGCTAATATGGCAAGTGGTAGACTGGTGCATTACACTCACAAACAGCAAGGAGTAGAATAGGAATTGGTGGCAGGATTACAGAAACCATATTTTCCCATAATAACACTCTGGCAAAGTTGGTTGGAAATAACTGATGATGTACTGAAAATCTTAAATGAGCAATACATACACTGTGAAAATCTGTATTAACTAAAAAGGACATCATGGGAAATGGAGATAATCTTGGATAAATAAATGGATAATCTTCAAGAAGGAGCTAATGGCAATAGTCAATTTTTCATTCAAACCTACAGTCACAAAACCCCTTGAACCCTACACGTAGACACTGCACACCAACAATGCGGTCTTTAGAATACCCAAAAAAGCTAAACACAGGACAGACCCCCAGAATAAACAAAGTTAAAACAAGTTGAAGTTAGGAACTAGAGCACATAATCATACAAAGCCAGGGTTAGTACCAGAACGGGTAGTCATAAAAAGCCAGGGGTCAGAACCAGAACAGATAGTCAGAACCAGAACCGATAATCAAACAGAGCCAGGATTCAGAACCAGAATGGATAATCAAATATAGCCAGTAGTGAAAACCAGAACGATAATCAGAGCCAGGATTCAGAACACAAGAAAATCAAGGGATGACACTAGAGAGTAGTCAGGAAACAAAGCCAGAGTACACACATGGTATACCAGATAAGATTGAAAAGGAATCGCACTGATCAGGTTAAACCACGACAGGGCAATGAGACTTACTTAAAGCTGGGTTTTTAAATCCAGTAGGTATTGTGTCATAAAGCAGAGCTCCACCTGAGCACGCCCGCCATATCAATCGGTGATCACTAATCGAGCAGCGAGGATGGCCCTACTGCCCGCCGGGCATCCGAGGGATCCGTGACACCTACAGAAGCAAAACACAAAGGAAACTTCTATATTGCATGTTATACACACATGGAAATGCACAAACTCATGTATAAATGCATGCAACTGCATACAAACATTCATATATTTTCATATTTATAATAGGCATTATTACCTTGAAATTACCTGGAAGCTGTAATAAATTGACAAATGCCTTTATCGGTGGTTCACAATGCCTTCTTAAAGTTGTGATGATACGTATGATACTCCGCATGCAGATTAAAACCCTAACCCTGAAATTGTGTTTTCCCAGCAATTATAATGTCCAGTGGGCACTAATTAGAAGTGTCAAAACAAGCAAAGATCATGGGCGCAAGATAAACTCTTACAATCGACAAGGATGGGTTGGATGCCGGTGTTAGAAATGGTAATCAGAAGCACTGCTAGCAAACACACTATTGGGATGACACCAGAAACCAGAACAAAGAGCAAATGCAGCATTCGATTTATGTAGCCAGATACTCCTATGCCATTTAATTGCATCAAAAATGCTAGATGGAACTGAGAATGATAGTATTTGACACGATTTTGATGCACGGTAGTGTGTAGAATAAAGGGTTACGCCAGAGTAGTGGTCTGTCTCAAAACATATATCCAATCGATGTGTTGTTTGGAAATGTCAAGATGAGAATGAGTCAAGGATGTGGCACTTAAAAACCGCACTTCAAAATAAGAATGAAATTGATAGAAGGAAATAGAAATTTGAAAACACATGTTAAACCTAGGATGGTTGACATGGTTCATATGGTTCTCATTTGGGACTATAAATTGAGATAAAGTTGTTTCCAGTAATGTGATAAATTATTTCTCATTATGTGTAAACCTAATGAATAGCAGGTAGTCACAGAAAATACCGTAATGTCACAGAAATATGAATACCATCTTGGGATTTTGCATGTGTTGGGCTTGTGATGGTCAACTAGGCCTGGACCAAGGGCAGCAGACTGAAGTGGGTAGCATTTTTTAGTATTTGCTGAGTGAGAGGAAGTTAAAGATATCTCTCGTCCATTTTTTTCAAATGTCCTCTCTTTTAAAAGACCAAATAAATCTCAGTAATCTCACTAATCCAATGATCTCCAACTCTGCCCCATCTCAGATATTTGTTGTCCTGGAATTTTAATGCAAAGAGTGGCCAAGGAATCATGGGAGGCGTAGATCAGAAACATCTGGGAGAGTCAGAGTTTGAGATCCCTACTATAAAATTTTATAAATGTGTAAAAAGATATTTGTTTTTGTTTTAATTACATTTTTATTTAGGTAACTGGCCCTGAAAATGTCATTTATGGTTTACTTTAATTTCATGTTGACAAATGTATTTGATACTGGGGTCAGCAGAATTTGGAAAGCACCAAACGTTAATACGCCCCTGCATGTGGCTTTAAATATCTCACTTTGTGGTATGGTATTCATATGCAAGACATTTATGAAAAGGAACACTATTATACACAAATAATATGTTCTAAAGCAGATTTCATATTCCAATTTTACTAAAGATATAAAGAAGTGAGGGAAGTGTATAACAGTGATGATTGGATGGAAATGCTATTGTAGAAAATTCAATTGAAGCATTATGTTGGTTTCCATGGTGACTTTCTGAACACTGACCCTCAATTATACATGTATGTATAGAAGAGAAACATACTTTGCCAGAACATAGAGATTTGTGTTGTGAAATAAAAACAATTTGTCCTCCAAATCCATAACTCTTTCTTCTTGTTATCCACCCAGTTATAGCCAGTGTTATTTTTTTTGTAACAAAAAGTAGTGTTTGGTTAATTTACTTTTAGGTACTCAAAAATCCTTCCCTCTTGCAGCTCTCCATGTTTATCGGTCACCACAATCAATATTTCTTTAGAATATGTGTTAACCACTGGCGTGCGCAGTCCTTTACATTAGGGTTTGCACACATGGAACATTTATTAATTGAAAACTTATGTTTAGAAAATTTTGCAAAGCCGCTGGCAAAGCAGAGTCTGCAACGTAGCTGAGGCCGTGGACAGGCGTCTAGCAAAGCAGAGTGGAACGTAGCGGAGGTTGAAGGTAGATGGAATCCACAATGTAAGTGTCACGGTGGCCCATGTCCAGGGAAGTGTTGCGCCTTCAACCCATGTCCAGGGAAGTGTTGCGCCTTCGACCCATGTCCAGGGAAGTGTTGCGCCTTCGACCCATGTCCAGGGAAGTGTTGCGCCTTCGACCCATGTCCAGGGAAGTGTTGCGCCTTCGACCCATGTCCAGGGAAGTGTTGCACCTTCAGCCCATGTCCAGGGAAGTGTTGTGCCTTCAACCCATGTCCGGGGAAATGTTGCGGTCGTCACAGCAGCTGATATCCAGAAAGCCTTATTCCAGGGTACTGTGTACTACAGGACAGAGAATGGTGCTGCCCGCAAATCAGACGCAGCATGCAGGAAGGACAACCAATCGCACCACATGACCAGCGATCCTATAGCAGAGCAGGGCGTCTCCTCTGAGCACCAATAGGAAGTGCTGTGGCTCCATTTAAAGGGCTTCCTTTCTCATAGCAAGTTGCCCTAGCGTGGTTCCAGTTATGCCTAGTGCCTTGTTGTTACTGCTGCATTCCTATCTGACTGATTTCCTGGTTAATACGATCCCGGCTTGTCTCGATTTCCCTGTAATCTGGCGCCCTGAATTTTGGCATAGTATAAACGGACCTCTATTTCCTTAACCCCTACCTATGTGTGTTTTTGTTGGTCTGCTCTGCTTAACCAGGCCATTATTAAGGACCGGCTAGCTAGAGCACTGTGGGTTACTTCATTCTGCAGGTTGTTTTACTTTGCACTCCGCCACTTTCTTTGTGTTCGTCATTCTCAGTATTACTGACCATAACCTGGTCATTACTAAGGACGGGTTGGTGGGGGTCTGTTGGCTTATCGTCTGCAAGCGGGGTTACCCAATCCTGACAGTAAGGAGAAAAACAGGACAAGTCATTCTAAGAAGTCACATGACAACTGAGCAAGGGACAGACTGGGATTTAAATAGGCTGCCTGTGATGATTCCACCAACCAGGGTGCTATGCGATCTGGTGGTCATGGCAACTAGTCTGCCACGACTCTGACCCTCTGGTGCAAGTTGAGGTTTTCTTGTCCTGAAAAGCCATCTTGGCTGGGCCACGTGGGATATCCAGGCCCACTGTGGTTGAGCAGGGGCCAAGGGGAAAGCCCCAACGGCCCTCCGTCTGCAGGGTTCCATGGAAATGTGCCGGAGGCTGGCTACGGCCTGGTAGGCGTCTAGCAAAGCAGAGTTTGAAACATAGCGGAGGTTGAGGGTAGGTGGAATCCACAATGTAAGGAGAAAAACAGGACAAGTCATGCTGGGAAGTCACAGGACAACCAAGCACTGAGTAAGGGACAGACTGGGATTTAAATAGGCTGCCTGTGATGATTCCACCAATCAGGGTGCTATGCTATCTGATGGTCATGGCAAGTAGTCTACTGTGGCTCTTACCCTCTGGTGATAGTTGAGGTTTTATTGTCCTGAAAAGCCATCTTGGTTGGGCCACGTGGGATATCCGGGCTCCCTGCGGTTGAGCAGCGACCAAGGGGAAAGCCCCAACGGCCATCTGTCTGAAGGGTTCCACGGAAAAGTGCAGGAAGCTGACTATGGCCTGGGAGCAGTGCCAGTGGCAGTGGCAGTTTGGGGAGGAGGTTGCATGGCCTAATGAGCCGTGGCCCAACGTGGAAGTCAAGGGTGGAGGAGTTGCCAGTAAAGGACATGAAAAAAAAGCCGTTGGACAGATAACAGTTGATCTGAGAGAGCATCTCATAGAGCAAGAAAGAGGGGGTTGTCAGCTTGTAGGAGGGGGTGGTCAACTGAGAGAACATGCAAGATAAAGATAGATAAGATAGACCTCTTTTAGCATAAAATCGTTAGTAACCTTGGTGACAACAAATTCATATGAACGGTGTGGATGGAAACCAGATTGCAGAGGATCAGACAGGGAGTTGGAAGACAGAAAGTGGGTTAGTCAGACATAAAGTAGTTTTAGATTATATTAGTGACCTGGGCATATATGAAGGAACCGATGGATAAGAAAAACCTAAAAGTGTGTCTAAGATCAAGAGTTAGAGTAGAACTCAGGAAAGGTATTAGGTGTTAAGGGATAGGGTTGAGGAGGGCAGGTAGAAAAATAATATTGCAATCCAAAAAAAATGTAGGGGCTAAGGTCAGCATTTCCTGCTCACAACTGAAAGGTAATTTAAACTGCCTTCAAACATTTAATAGATTTTCTAGTATACTGCAAGCTCTAAGTTCTATGCATAAATGCTTGGACTTGAGTGTGTATATTCAATATATGGTACAGTCATGAAAATATTGTATTAAAGTAATGATCATTTTCATCTCACTGACAACAAAATTCTACTATTGTCAAAATAAACAATAATAGGGGTAATTCAGAGAGAGACGATTTGGCCCCGAAATGTCACCGAACAGGGAATTTCCCCGTACGGTGTCATTTCGGGGCCATTCGGTTATTCAGAGAGCAGGCAGCTCGCCGGCAACATTTCGGTGCTCTCTGAATAACCCCCAATGAATTGAGTATGTACTTTATCATTTAAAAAAAAAAAAGTATTTTATTTGATTTTAAGATTCTAATAACACTGGGGAACAATTTGGAACATATTTTCTGTTAAATTCGATATTTCAGCTGTTTCAGACTAAATTAGGGACGCTGATTTTAAAACTGCCGTTAGTTTTCTTCTATCACGTCAGATTTTTTTTCTCTACTGCTTATCTGGATGCGATTACTCCCACCCGGATGTATGGGAGCACGAGTGCTCTCCTGTTGGTCGAGAGTGGACCTCCCTTGAGTGGGAGGGGTGGGGGATGACCTTGGCGACAGGATGTTACTTGTCTCTGCATTTCAGTTACACGTCAGACAGTGTGGTGAGAGAGTGTGTATAACTATTTTTAGTGAATTGTATTCCGAAAGTCTGTATACAAGGAGTAAGCAGAATTAATTTTTTTATTTGCATACTTATTTCCTTTCCTTCAGATCATGTCTGCCTCTGCTATTTCTCGTCGTAAGTGCCAAAACAGCTCTGATTCCTTTTGATATATCTGTGGCAGTTTTGCCGTTCGCAGTAAAAGGGTGAGCAATGAACATCAGCGCATTTGTCAGGCAATCCTATGTTGCGTATTTCAAAGCAAAACTTGGTGATCAAGATAAGTCTTGGGCCCCTCGCAAGGTGTGCAAGCAGTGTGTCAAGAGTAGGGATGAGCCGAACACCCCCGTGTTCGGTTCGCATTCGAACAATTTCAAAAGTTCGAGTTCGGACGCGAACACGATCGGAACGCAATGCAAGTCAACGTTCAATTTTTTTGGGTGCCCTGCAAGAGGGCATATATGCAAGATATTTGCCATAAAATGTGTATGGGGGTCCGGGTAGTGCCCTGGGGGACAGGAAACAAGGAAAAAAAAGTTTTAAAAAAAGAAGTTTTTAAAGGAACAGTGATTTTTCCATGAAATAAAGGTTAAGAATGAAAACAAATAACTCCCTTCAAATATCGTGCCTAGGAGGTCCCCATAACCTGCCCGTGAAGTGGTGGATTTGTCGGATGTATAGAAACATTTAAAAAGAAAAAAATGAAATTTCAAATGATGGTAAATATTTTTCCTTTAATATATTCATAAACAACTGCTTGGGGCAGCAGTCTGTATTAAAAGAGGAGACGTTTTAGGACACGCAGAACAAGTTTAGTGATTTTTTTGGTTAAATTGTGGTGAAACTTATGCAGGCTTTGGATGAAAGTAACAACAGGTGCATTAAAATTGGACTTTGGTGCCAGCTAATGCCTTCACACCGTAACCCCTCTGAGGTGTTGTGGAAGAGTGCAGGGGTGGACTCTGCATTCAAATATTAAAATGATTGGATTCTGGTACACGCGTCAGTGCACCCAAATATTGGGCCTTTGGTGCCAGCTAGTGCCTTCACACCGTAACCCCTCTGAGGTATTGTGGAAGAGTGCAGGGATGGACTCTGCATTCAAATATTAAAATGATATGAATATGAAAGACTGATTCATTTTTATAAATGTCAGCCGGTCTATAGAGTCGGTGGACAGACGCACTCTTTTGTCTGTGACAAAACCTCCAGGGCACTGAACGTCCTTTCAGAAAGCACGCTGGATGAAGGGCAACCTAGTAGCTCCATAGCATACTGGCTAAGTTCTGGCCAGTGATCCAATCTCCACACCCAGTAAGCCAGTGGATCATCTGCTGGAAAGGTATCCAGGTCTGCCCTTGCCCCTAGGTAGTCCAGCACCATATGGTGAAGACGCTGGCAATGGGTGCCTACATTTGACATCCCTGGGCGTCGTGGACTAAAAAAATTGGAAAAGGCATCAGTCAAGCGGCCCCCTTCACCGCTCTTTCTCTGATAAACAGCAGCCTCAGAAGCACCTGTGTCATCAGTTGGTAACCTACCAGTGTCTAGAAAGGTGTTACACAAGTGTCGCTTTAGAGCGTCCTCAAGTTGTTTCATCCTGTGCTCCCTCTGTGAGGGCAGGATGAGCTCTGCAACCTTACCCTTTTATCGTGGATCAAGAAGGGTTGCCAACCAGTAATGATCCCTCTCCTTGATAGTACGAATCCTGGGGTCCTTTAGCGGGCTTTGCAGGATAAGGGAGCCCATGCAGCATAGGTTGGAGGTGACATTAGCTTCAGAGTGTTCCTGGTCACTGAGGATGACCGTATCGTGCACTACCTCCTCCCAGCCACGTACTAGTCCTTGGGTTTCTGGGCACACAAAACCCTCCCTTAAGAAATCCCCACCTTCAATGCCCCACAACTTAAATATTCCTCCTCATCCTCCTCCTGTCTGATCTGAGGATCCGCAGGAATGCTATCTGCATAAAGACTGGGACCTTGAGAGCTAGGGAAGGCCTCCTCTTCCTCCCGCTGCTCTGCCTCTAGTGCCACATCTATAATTCCCCGCAGAGTGCGCTCTAGCAGGAACACTAAAGGAATTGTGTCACTGATGCATGCACTGTCCCTGCTCACTATCCTCGTTGCCTCCTCAAATGGTGACAGTACAGTGCATGCATCCTTTATCATCGGCCACTGTAGCGGGGAAAAAAAACAAGTTGACCTGAACCTGTCCTTGTGCCATACTCACACAGGTACTCATTGATGGCCCTCCACTGCTTGTGCAGGCGCTGCAGCATTGCCAATCTCAAGTTCCACCTGGTGGGCATGTCACAGATCAGGCGGTTTGTGGGAAGGTGGAATTTTCTTTTAATTTCTGCCAGGCGAATACTTGCTGGGAATGACCGTCTGAAGTGGCTGCTGACTTTTCTGGTCTGGCTGAGAAGCTCTGCCAGTCCTGGGTACCTGGTTAGGAGATGCTGTACCACCAGATTTAGGACGAGTGCTAGGCATGGTACATGCGTCAATTTACCCAGTCGTAGGTTGGAGACAAGGTTGCTGCCATTATCACAGACGACCATTCCCAGCTCAAGCTGGCGTGGTGTTAACCATCTCTGCGCCTGCCCCTGCAGAGCTGACCGAATTTCTGGCCCGGTGTGGCTTCTGTCCCCTAAACAAACCAGCTCAAGCACAGTATGGCATCTTTTTGCTTGAGTCATTGCGTAGCCCCTGCCACGCGTCGGTTTAACTGCCACTTCACCGGAGACACTGAAGGAGGAGGAGGAAGAGGTGGTGGAGCAGACAGACCTCATATAAGCTGCTTTCTGGAGGCGTGGTAGATGAGCAAGCTCCAGCACAGAGCCCCATCCTGGATCCCTCCCAGCTGCAAGCAGAGTTACCCAGAGTGCCATGAAGGAAATGTAATGGCCCTGTCCATGCTTGCTGAACCACATGTCTAAAGTAATGTGCACCTTGCTGCTGACTGCCTTTCCCAATGACTCCATAACATTGTCTTCCACGTGCTGGTATAGTGCTGGAATGGCCTTCTGTGAAAAGAAATGGCGTTTTGGAACCTGCCACTGTGGTACAGCACATTTGGCAAATTCACGGAAGGAAGCAGAGTCCACCAGCTGGAAAGGCAGCAGCTGTATTGCAAGTAATTTTGCCAAGCTGGCATTTAGACGTTGTGCATGTGGATGGTTGGGACAATATGTCTTCTTCCGCTGCAGCAGCTGGGGCAACAAAATCTGACTGCATAAATCTGCAGCTGATGGGATGCTGGCAGATTCAGAGGAAGGACGTGGTACACCCATTACTGTAGCATCATCCCTGTCAGTGGAGGTTGTAGGCAATGACATGGCAGAACATATAGTGTTGGTAGAGACAGATGAGGAGGAGGACCTATGCAAAGTGTTATGCCAACGGGATGCATGGCAGTTGGTCATGTGTCACCTCAAGCACGTGGTACCCAAGTGTCTGATGTCTCTCCCACGCTTAATCCTCTTCCGACATAGCTTACAAATAGCAACGCTGCAGTCTGCTGCACATCTTGTGAAGAACTCCCAGACAGCAGAGATTCTGGACGTGTGCTGTGAGACAACAGCGCTCTGCACCTGAGCAGCTCTGACATCTGATGCCTTGGACTGGCTACGGTTGCTCATAGAGGACATTCTGCCTCGTTTTTGTTGTGCCTCCTCCTCCTCCTCCCTTGACTCCTCTGTTCAATCAGGCACCCAGGTGGAGTCAGTGACCTCATTATCATTGTTATCACCCCCTATCTCTTCATCATTCATCACTGGAGTCAACCTCGCAATATGCTGCAGCTGCTGGGGGAACATGAGTGCCAGATCTTTGTGTGTCACTGGCACCCCCTCCCTCTAGGCTGAATATACTCCCTTCCGCAACCTCAGAGTTTGAATCAGAGCACTGGAGTTGCTGCGCATCCTCAAGCAGCATGTCACTGTCACTGTAGTCAAACAATTCAGCTGACTTCTCCGGGTATGATAGTGAGGCTACGGCAGGAGTAGCTGCGGACATGGAGGCTGAATTAGATGTTTTGGCAGCTGAGGTGGACTGTAAACCACTACAAGCCTGGCTGGCAGAGGATGAGGATGGCCTGGTTAGCCAATCCTTCAAATCCTCTGTATGTTGCTGCTGCTTAAGATGGCCAGCACCCGTTAGAAACAAGGACAAGCATGCCCCTGCAGAGGATACACCACGTCCACTATGACCAGGGTCACAACCTTCCGACACAGAGGCTGCTTGCCCTCTTATCTGTGTCTGGAAGGGTCTGCCTGTCCTTTTTGTTTTTTCTGACATGTGAGTGATATATAGATTAAAGATATACAGATTTTGCAGAACAATGCTATACATCAGAGATGCAGCCTGTCTGATAGCTGGCAACACCCAGATTCTACTCTGAATAGATAAACAGATGAACTCTGATTAAACTGTGTTATTGTATGGTATCTAGAATTAGATTAAAGATATACAGATTTTGCAGAACAATGCTATATGTCAGTGATACAGCCTGATAGCCTGGCAGAAGCTGGCAGTGCCAACACACAGATTACAATTCCCAGATATCTGCTAGAAGTATGTGGGACCCCCTGTAGCTGACAGTGAGAAGACACAGATTACAATTCACAGATATCTTCTAGAAGTCTGTGAGACCCCAATAGCTGGCAGTGAGAAGACACAGATTACAATTCACAGAAATCTGCTAGACGTCTGTGAGACACACTGAAAGAACAATCTCCTCTCACTCCTGCAAAAAAACACGTGCTGGGTCTGCAGGGAAGCCTTATATAGTGTGCTGCGGGACTTTGCCCAATCAGGACTCTGAGCCGTGATTGGCATAGTCTTGCACCTGTCTTGCACCTGACCTGTGGTTAGGTGCAAGGCTGTAGCCAATTACGAGCTTCAGGCCAGTGGTAAAGTGCATTGTGGTCCATTGTGGTGCATTGTGGGCGAACACGTGGCGAACACGCGGAAATGTTTTCTGTTCGCCGAACGGGCAATGTTCGATTCAAACTCATGTTTGGATCGAACCGCCAGCCCATCCCTAGTCAAGAGTTTACAGATGTGGATGAAGGGAACATGTGATAAATTGCCATTTGATATACCTATGGTTTGGCGAGAGCCCACAGATAATTCCAGTGACTGTTACTTCTGTACAATTTCACCAAGACTTGAAGGTCATAGAGGAACGGTATCAGGGTAGATGAGATGAACATATGATGGCTGACTATTGTTGGAGCATCAGACGAGATTGAACACTCCAGGAAAAGCTCTAAGTGTAAATTTGCACCTTAAATGCTACCTAACTTGACTACTTGCACCCAATTCTACTTTTAGGTTAAATTTGAATTTGACAATCAGGTCATTTTTTCATTATTTTCCACTGTGTGCACATTTTGTACACTTTTTGAGACAAAGGGAGGGTATCCTGTACCTTAAAAAATTGACGTGATAGAGAAAAACTGGGGTCATTTTTGTATTCAGATGCCACCAGTTAGGCTAGGGACAGATGAGCGCATTTTCTGCGGCCACCGTCAAAATGTACGTCGATGCGTGCGCACGCATTTTTTCACGGAATACGCTTAAGTGGTCAGACGATGCGCAATTCTGGACGTATTTCATGACGATGGGGTGAAAAGAAGTCTAGGGAAATCCGGCTGTTTGAACGTTATGTTGGCCGCACACTAGCAGCGTCTGACATCTCCTAATCACGCACACACGCTGCTATGCGGCCGCAGCGCACTCTGTACGTCAGTACCAGCGGTTTACGTTCTCGAAAAATGCGTTCATTTTCCACTTGCGTTGCGCGGCCGGACTTTTGTGCGACCGTACTTCGTATATTGGCCGTCATTGCCCGTCATCTGCTGCTAGTGCGGCCGTGATTATGTGCGCCAGAACGCGCGTTCGCACTGCCTCAGTCTGACCCTAGCCTATGTCAAAAACAAGTGTCAGATCTAACTCAATGGAAAATGCTGTTCCCCAGTGTAAGACACTGACTCACTATTATGCAAATTCTTTAGGACAATCCCATTTTGCCACTGGCTTGTTAACCACACACCATACTGTACCATTGCACACAAAATGTTCCTACGACAAACCTTGGAACTACTCACAGCAAGCAAGTGTGCTATTGTGCAGTGTTAAAAAATCCTGTTATTTAACAATGAATATAGAGGGTCAGTTGGCACATAAATAACTTCTGTGTTCAATAGAAAGTATATTGGTAGTGCAAACGAAATTGGAGAAGATCCTTTAATAGCATGACAGGTTCTTTATGTTCTCACCACAATAGACAGCTGTGCTGGCTCAGATGGTTATAGGGATCTGCTAATATAAAAAGTCAGAAAATTCATTAAGTATTAGTAAAGCCACTAATGTAAAATCACTTTAACGCAAGGCTTTAGTAGCCAGTAGTTTTTTCAATACTGAATGCGGACAAGAATAACAAGAGACCGTGGAAATGCTACTTATTCTCTTGCTGCTGCCTCAACATTTGCACCTTTTAAAGGGTTAATCAAAGAGATACGAACTGTGGCCAAAAGGTAACCGAACAGTAAAATTCAGTGTACAGTTACCTTTCCTGGCCATTCGGCTATCCAGAGAGCAGGCAGTTCGCCAAATGCTGGCGAATTGCCTGCACATACGGTGCCTATTCGTTGCCTGTTCGAGGGCAGTGAAATCCCTATAGAGAAGCAATGCTTCTATTCTATTCAGAGAACAAAAACCAGCAGTGAAAATTTGCCGAATTGCCCTGCTGTTCGGTGGTTTCATGCGGCAGATTTATTCAGACGAGTCCCATAGGCTTCAATATTAAAATTATTCCCATTTTAATCCAATATCTAATAAACCATTGATTATAATATTCTGCAATAAAAATTCCCTTTATTTATAGATTTTTTAGGATCTTTTAGGCATTTTTCTGGATTTTTTTTGTGAAAAATATTTTCCGTTTATTTTTTGTAATCGTTTTTTCTTTTTTCTGCAACAGCCCTTTTTATTATTATTCATTGTATCTTATATGTAAATTTCAAAATTTTTGTTCTGTAGTTTAACTGCAAACAGCGTTTCACTTTTCAAACATTCAAGTGTACTAGTTTTTTTTTCTACTCCATTCATCTGCGGTGTCGGCTTTTTCCGGCAGCTGCTCTGTGATCGGCGGCTGCTCGGGTTTCTCCAGTGTGTTCGGCAGGGTTAATCCAGATGTTTTTGCGGGTTTCGGTGTGCATTCGCTGGGTTTTGCGGTGAGTGTTTGTCGGGATGCGGTGGCTTTTCCCTGCACTACGACGGCCCTGTGGTGCTTGCTGAATACAGCGCAGGGTCGCTGAAATGGGATCGCCAAATCACTCTGAATTGAAGAGAACGGAAAGTCACCGAATGTGCAGTGGCTTTTCGATTCTCTTTGAATAACCCTGTAAGTTTTTAGCTACAGTTTAGTAGGTTGTTATGCTAGCAAGCTGAAACATATCACTTTTCAAGGCAGTTTAATTTTGGGAATATCAGCCTGTTATGCAAGATTTTAATTTCTTTGCCACAATAGTGTTCACCAAAAACAGAAAATGTCCTGCAGAAAATACACTCTGCTAGGTCTTATAAAAAGGACACTGGGAACTATTTGCACCCAGTCTCCTTCAGCTTGCATATAGAAGTGGTGAAGCAAGCTGTCCTCTGCACCTCTTTAATTGATTTTTTAAACAATTTTTTTTAAGTGACTGTTGATTTTTCAGTCTCAGAGTTAGTATTTTTTTACTTAAAAAAAAGCAACTCAAAACAGGAATAATGAGGGATTTGAAGATGTTCATTAATCAGTAGGATGCAAATTGTTGCTTACAAAGCAAAGCATAGAAATCATTAATTAACATTACCAGTTGCCAATAAAGTTTGCAACTGGATTGGAAAAACAGGGGAGACGCTACAGTAAATGAGCACACCATTAAATATACCGGCTCCACTCTGTAACACTAATGGCTTATGGGGATCTTTCTTAATGGTGATAAGAATTCTATACTTGAATAAAGGCAGTGTTTGACTTTAACCTCTTAGCACCGTGGTGCGTCCTGTGCAGCTCTGGCGTCAGGCGGGCTTAAATGCTGCATGGTGACATAGCACACCCAGTAGCTTTCTGGTCCTTTTCCACCCACCTCCTTTCCCAGCGTCTGATCGCCTTCATTGGCTGCAGGGGAACTGTCTGAACATTTAAGCCCATCTGCCACCAGGATGAGCCACGGCGTTAAGTGGTTAAACAGAAACACAAAGGAAGAATCATACAGTGACCCCATTTTCAGATGGATTTTTCAGTGGTTTTATTTTCAAATACAGAGTTTACCATGCACAGCATTCTTACAAGCGCGTAGCTCCTCTATTTAAGCTTTGCATTTCTTTAACTTTGCTTTATAAGCTAAACATGTATTGTAATGAATGGTTTTATACACAGATCAAACTCTGAACACTGATGTAATAGCTAGAATAGAAAAAAATATATAAATCTAAATACCTTTTAGAGCTGAATAAAATGATAAACCACAAAGAAATTAAATTATTGTGTGAAATAAATAACTACTATGCGGGTTTCATAAGACACAATAAAATCAAATACAATATATTTTATTGATATGAATAGCATTAGAATTGTCTCTAAGGATTGTAATATCCAATTTAAAATAACCTTTTCCATTGAATTCTATATGTAGATTGTATTAGCATGGAAAGCAGGAATTCCAATGGACCTTTGAGAATTGACCACTGTGACCTATCAGTATTTTATGTAGAATCTGAAATTCATTGGATTAAATAAATAAAGTATTCACATAATTTATTCATATTTGAATATCTACAAACCTAGTACTAATTCACAGCCATAATATAAACTTGCTTACAGCTATGCCATGCTGCATTAGTGTCACAGTAGGGGTTATTCATAGAGAGCTGATCTGGCCCCAAAATGTCACTGAACAGGGAATTTCCCCATACGGTGACATTTCAGGGCCATTCGGCTATTCAGAGAGCTGGCAGTTCTTCCTTGAAGTCAGATCTGTGTGTTTATACCCCTCCTGGCGCAATCACATCATCGCGTCGGCCTCAATGATGTTAGTTTCAGATACCCCCCTGGGGGAAGAGCGCCTAAAAAGAGGGATCCTTCGAACTCCTCTACCTCCTGGTTGGGAGGAGGTTAAATTAAAAGAGAGGCACCGCTGGAACAGGTAGAGACCTGCGGACCTCTCCAGGAAATAGCTAACATCTTGGATGTCAGCCAAGCCTCCGGGGATCCCCCCACTGACTGACATCATCTTGCATTGCGCGATGATGTCAGTATGAGAATTAACCCCTAGCTGTCAAGGGGTTTCCCTATGGAAACCCTATGGTGGAGATAGAGGCGTCCAAAGCATGCCTCTCTCTCCCAATCCATGGCAGCTAGAGGTTAATGTTTGGTATCATTGGGAAGGCCAGAACATGGCCTTCCAATGATATCAAGCATGACCATGTTAAAAGTAAAAATAAAATTTTAAAATATGAAAATAATAATAATGATTTTTTGGTTTTTTTTAAAAAAGATTTTTTATTAATGCAGCACTATTGTTCACATTTCAATTATAATGTGAACAATGATGCTGCATTAATGATTTTTTTTGGGGGGGTTTAGTTAAATTGCATAATTTCTCAGAAAATTAAAGTAACAGGTTCCCAGTTCTAATTTTTTTAACAAGTGTACCCCATAGAATATATAACCGCAAAAGGTACGGATGATAAAATGCAAAAAAAAATTACTTTACATGCTGTAGATGATTGCAATTTTATTGAATTCAAATTTTTTTTAAATTTCTGTTATAGCATTCTGGCAGGACATGAGGTATACATATAATAATGATATATTTTGAATCAGCTGACTCTGCCGAAAAAAAGGATATATAATTTGTCTGGGTAATATAATAAAACTTCCAATCGCATTTAAACATGATGAGCAAAAACAGTAAAAATTAGCTAAGCACACAGAGGTAAAATGGCTCAGCAGTGAAGGGGTTAAAGGGACTCTCTACACATCCTGAACACTTTATTGTTTTAAAGTGAACTGAATGTGAGGAGTGCCCCCAGGGCCGGATTTGCTGCTAAGGAGGCACAGAAATGTGGAATAAATTAAAAAAATTAAAAATGGTTTCTTCTTCAAAAGAAGGAGCAGAATCTGTTGTCTTAGCTGAGTTAGTGCAGTTGTATTGTTTTTTTTATATGTAAAAGCATATATTGACTCCGCCGTAGAACAGAGAAAAAAAATCATTTTGCATTTACGTTTTTACATTTTTTATTTATACACATTACATGGTCATGCTTGGTATCATTGTAAAGACCAGACTCTGACCTTTCCAATGACATCTCATTTAACCTTATGCGGTGTACAATTCATTGATGCAGGTTCCCAAGTCCCCTGTGTCTCCTCACTGCAGTGCCATGATCTAGGTTGTCGATGAAACAATGCATTGCATCATCAACTCCACACCTGCTGGCAGTGTGTGAAATGAGAAGGTGAGTTAGTATAGCATCACTGTTCACTTTATAATTGTAAACTGAATAATAGTGCTGTGGTAGAAAAGAAAAATAAAAGAGAAAAATATTATTTTAATTTTAGCCAAATCTATCCTATGTTTATATTTTGTATTACAGGAAAGGCCATAATCTGGCCTTTCCAATGATACTTCATATGTACCTCTAGGCCTTATGGCTCCAGAGATACAGTGGTCTAAATAATTGCAAATTGCAAAAATGTATATTTTTAACAGAGCAAGGCGCCCCCTTGTGGCAGGCACCTGTGGGCACATGCCTATTCTGCCTAGTTTTAAATCCGGCCCCTCCCTGCTGCCCAGATCTGACAACAAAGCTGGATGAAGAGTGCATGCCGTTGTTACCCTCTCTTAAACCACCCTCTGTAGTGAGAGGTCTCAGAGAGGCAGCCAATGGATTGAAACTGTGCACATGCGCGCAGTTATGATCCATTGTTCTGTGCAGGCACTGCATAATTTGCGTACAAAAGGGAAAGTGATGTAGGAGGGCAAATTGAGCAAAAAAGTTTCATTGGACTTCCGGGTTCAGAAGGCTCAAAGAGGAGGAGCAGCATGTGAGGAACAAAAAGAGAGTAAATTAACCAAAAATAATAATAATTGGGCAGAGGCTGTCAGCAGTCCTTGCGCAATTATTTAAGCACGAAAAAAAAGAGGGAACTCTGTTGTCAATAGAGTATCCACTAAAGTGTTTGACCTGTTAACTATGGAAATGTCAGATATGAACCCCTCCAAATCCAGCATCATATGAACCAAGCATAAACAGGTATGTATTCATCATGTGAAAGAAGTAAAAGTACAGAGCCTCCAGTGGAGCAGAGGGTTAGTACAATGTACTAGAAAACCATGAACCAGAGAGAAAGGGGAACATGCATGTTCTTTCCAAGACCTATTAGGTTTTCTTTTTCTTTGAAGTGTCGTTTACCAATTTATCAAATATTTTCAGTTATAGGAACAAACAAATATTATATCAAATGATACCTTTAGAATGGGGAAGTGCTGAATGATAAGCATGCGTTAGAAATAAATATGTAAATGACAAAAAATGTTAACTGTTCAACATATTTTTTATTAATATAATGCTTATCTGAAATTTAAATGATGCAGAAAAATATTTAAGAAAACAAAAATGAAGTGTTAAATTTTAACTCCTGATAATCATGACTATTCTGTTGCTTTTTTAAATTTACTAGTCGCCCAGTGCCACAATCTTCTTGTGGTTCTACCAGTGCTCAGCATCAAGATGCAAGAAAAAACTAAAATGCCAGACTACTCATGGATTGGCATTTGCATGTTTAGTACACATGCTGACACACAGATAAATATGAATTGAGAGGCAATAAGGAGTCGGCTGATTGAATGCTCTTCAACTCCCCCTGAACCCCTTGAGTGCTGAGCTCATTTTGAAAGTTTTTGCTCATCATGCGTAAACGCAAATTGAAGTCATGTTTTACTGTACGATCCAGACAAATTATATATATATTTTTTACGGCAGACTCGGCAGGTTCAAAATATATCATTATTATAAGTATACCTCATACCCTGCCAGAATGATAACAAAAAAAAGCAAAAAAATATGAATTTCCATTAAAATATCAATCATCTACAGCATGTAAAGTAATCTTTTCACATTTTTTGTCACCCAAGGCTTTACGGTTATATATTCTATGGGGGTACACTTGTTAAAAAAAATATAGAAATGATGCTGATACTTTATGGTTTCTTGAGCAGTCTGGAAATCCTTCTCTGCTTCTTTCTTTAGACGCGGAGAAGGCTTTCGATCGTATCAAATGGCCTTTTCTTTTTCATCTTTTGGGTAGATTAATTTTCCTGTTTCTTTCTGTTCCGCTGTTCAAGCTCTTTATCATGCCCCACAGGCTGACGTGTTGATCTCGGGCACCCAATCTGATCAGTTTTTTATAGCTAATGGTACTCGCCAGGGATGTCCCCTTTCTCCCCTGCTTTTTGCTTTAATCTTGGAATCCTTATGGATTCACATTCGTGCCTCTCCGGACATAACGGGTATTCAATTGGGCGGCGACCAGTTTAAAATTTCCGTTTACGAGGATAATGTTCTGCTCACTCTTACCTCCCCGGTGACATCTTTACCTGCAGTCCATGAGCTTCTGTCCCGGTTTTTCCGTATCTCGGGATATAAGATTAATATGGATAAATCGGTAATGTTGCCTTATCATATTCCAGCCCTCCAGCTTCAGAGTCTTACCGGAAGGTTTTGGGTTTAAAATTGCATCTGTTTTCCTTCAGTACCTTGGAATAGGTTTACCACGTTGTTACAAAGACTTGTATTCAGTTAATTACCCCCCTCTGTATGCTCAATTTAAAGGAGTTGGAGACATGGGACAAAGTGAATATTTCACGGCTTGGCCGTGTCCATTGCATTAAGATGAACTTGTTGCCTCGATTGCTCTACTTGTTCCAGGTGCTTCCAACTCCCATCGACCCAAGTGACCTGAGGTTTTTACAATCAGCCATTGATTCCTATGTGTGGAGAGGTGGGAGACATAGAATGGCAAGGTCCCTAGGAGGCATGGGTTTTCCCAATCTTCTATGGTATTTCCAGGCAGCGTAACTATCACAATTTGTGCCTCTTCATTCATTACCCACTGTTCACTGTTGGGTGGACTTTGAACCTAAAATGATACTGCCGGATAGCCCAAGAGGGTGGATATGGGTTCAGAGGACCTATCGCTCACGACTGATTACTGCCTGTCCAGCCCTTCTTCATTCATTTAAGCTTTGGGACTCTCTGTCTTTGGGGAAGGGCTTCGGTAGCAAACTGTCTTCTCTCTTTTTTGTGATATACTATGGATGGCATTGATAGAATACGGGATATGTTTGTTCAGAAGAATTTGATCTCCTTTGATGCCCTTTCCGCTTGTCTCCAATTGGGCCCTTATGATTTATTTTGTTTTATTCAATTGTGACACTTTGTATCTGAACAGGATGTCTGTGCTGCAGCCTTATGCCCTCTTACAAATTTTGAAAGATTGTGTTTAACGGGTGACCAACCTTGAGGTCTCATTTCACAGTTATATATCCACATGGCTAGCAAGCCATCACTTACTTACTTTTTTTTTTTACATGTAGCCTAGTCATGCTCTGGCTTTTCCAATGATACCAAACATAACCCTCTAACTGCAACCGATCTGGAGACACCGGGGTCCAAAGGAACCCCGATCTCTAACATAGGGATTTCCATAGGAAATCCCTGGGCAGCTAGGGGTTAACCGGTTAACTGATGTCATCACGCCATGTGCCTGGAGACCTGGAGGCAGTGCTGACATCTAAGATGGCAACCACTTTGGAAATAGGCCACGATTCGGTGCTGATTGGTGCCAGATCGTGGCCTGGCAGCTAGGGGTTAAAGAGAGGCATACAGACCCTTCCAGTGATGCCTCTCTTGACTTTGTACCCTGTTTCAATGGGGAGAGAGGGGTCTGGCAGGGGGGGCACCTGAAACCGATGTCATCGCACCGGGCACAATGACGTCAGTGCACCAGGAGGGGTATGAATACGCAGATCTGACTTCAAGAAAGTCAAATCTGAGTGGGACCCCGGACGCTGAGGTAAGTATCGTGCGGGAGGGGGCTTGAATGTGAGGACATACCACATATGTCCTTCACGCTCATGGGGTTAAATTATGCCAGTAATCAATAACGCATTGATATTGTTTTGGATCCTGTAGAACTCAGAGCCTACAAAGCTTTTCAGTGGCTGTCGAATGACAGCTCTCAAAGCAGAAGTGACACTTCTACTTATCCACTGAAGCACTGTCGACAGAAAGTAGGGAATAACAAAGGCTGACAGATTCCTGCTACAATGACCGCTTCAATAAACTTTGAGAATATTTATCAGTTAAAAGTCATATCTTTAAATTAGATACTGGAACTTCACGAAAAGCTTCAAGAAAATAATTCAACAAACCACTGCAATTATAGAAAATACACCTATCAATACTAATAAAGGGATTGATTTACAATATAACATAACTGATGCTGAATTAGCTCGGTGCTTCAATAGTCTATTCACCACAATGTCTTCAATCGCCATGCTGAATAAGTGGAACAGATGGTTTACTTAAAATCAGCTCATCGCATTTGGTACACATTACACTAATCCTTTTATTGCTAAATAATATGCCACTTGTGGCAGTTTTCTCTCATTTTCAACTATTTGACTAAGGAAGACTTCAACTCCAAATCAGTATCTATTGTTTGAAAATGTCTGAATTCTGGACAGACACTGTAGCGCTGCTCTGTTTGAGACATTTAAAATGGCTATTATAAGATATTAATGTTTTAATTCTAATGTAATAATTAGCATGTGAAAAACTAGCTGCCATCAAGAATTAACTCGATTGCATCTTTTTAATTGTATTTAAAACCAGTTTCTCTGTAACATTTTAATGATCGCTGATTGTGCCAAGCCAGAAGAAACCACCTTTTATAATTACCCTGAGTTTACCCCACAGGAAGACCGTTTTTATGCATTCTAATTAAAAAAATCCACAGGAGGTTCTATTGAAAACTCACTCTGCTAAAAATGGATTTCACATGTAGCGTTTGGAAAGGGACGTGGCACCGGCTGACTCTTAATTTTCCCCTTTGTAAGTTCAATTCCAATAATAATTTAAATTAACAGCCAGGCTCCCAATGATAGTGGGTATCCCATCTGACTGTCTTGTTGTGATAATACTAAATAGATGGTACGTTCCTGCAGCTTAATATTCTTCCCTTTAGAATGTAATGTGTGTGGTGCAGTATTTTTAATCCACCATGACTTTACGGAATGGATCACTCTACTACATGTCAGCATGTAACAGGGTGCTCTGTTCTACCTTATTAGCAGAAAAAAATATAAAGAAAGGAAAATAATTAAGATATTAGTTTTGTTAAACAGTGTAATTCATTATGTGATGAGGTTAGTGATTATTATACTTTGAAAGAGTTTGTTATCATATGTGTTATAAATTCAACTATTTTTAAATAATGCATTAACCCCATAGTGACCTGGCGGTTTTACAAAAATCCGTCCGAAAATGCCCGCTGCTGTTTTTACATTTCTGCGCTGTTTGTGTTTAGGTCAAATTTTCCTCTTACTCGTTAAGGCAACCCACACATATCATATACCGTTTTTCCCGCCATTAAATGGACTTTCTAAAAATACCATTATTTCCATCATATTGTATAATCTCTACTATAAAAAAGTAAGGGCTTGCGTGTCCGTCGCCAAAAATCCCTTCTGCGCATGCGCGCGCAACCAGCGGCGTTTGGCTGTGCGTGCATGCAACTGCCGTGGCACGCGCCGGCTATGCGCGAGCCGCGGCGGTTGGCTCAGTAGGACAGGGGGGGCTCTATGGAATAGACGCACCCACAGAAGCGTCCAACAATGTGCGACGTCAACCGTACGGAGACCGCCAGCAGCGCCGCAGGGTGAAGCAGAGGGTCGCTTCTTCTCCTCACGTCGCTCCCTGCGTCCGTCGGGAGGGGTAGGCTCGCTCCCCCCCACCTCACCAGTCACACAGGGAGGGAGAGAGTGAGTGCCGCCCTGTCTCTGTTGTCTCCTCCGATCTGCCAGCCCTATTACCAGTATGCCATGCACAACCCCAGTCTGCCAGCCATATTACCAGTCTGCCATGCACAATCCCAGTCTGCCAGCCATATTACCAGTCTGCCATGCACAATCCCAGTCTGCCAGCCATATTACCAGTCTGCCATGCACAATACCAGTCTGCCAGCCATGTTACCAGTCTGCCATGCACAATACCAGTCTGCCAGCCATATTACCCATCTGCAATGCACAATACCAGTCTGCCAGCCATAAAACCAGTCTGTCATGCACAATACCAGTCTGTCAGCCATATTACCAGTCTGCCATGCAAAATATCAGTCTACCCGTCATAATACCAGTCTGCCATGCACAATACCAGTCTGTCAGCCATATTACCAGTCTGCCATGCCCAATACCAGTCTGCCAGCCATAATACCAGTCTGCCATGCACAATACCAGTCTGCCAGCCATATTACCCGTCTGCAATGCACAATACCAGTCTGCCAGCCATAATACCAGTCTGCCAGCCATATTACCAGTCTGCCATGCACAATACCAGTCTGCCATGCACAATACCAGTCTGCCAGCCATAATACCAGTCTGCCATGCATAATACCAGTGTGTCATAATACCAGTGTGCCTAAATACCAGCCTGACATGCCATGCACACCACGTGCCCTTATATATACGCATAAAGTAAATATATACATAATGTATACGCTACAAAAAAATGGCCGCCGAAGCCCAACACTAGAATGTTCAGGTTTGGCTTGAAGAAAAGGTGGCAACCCTACTGTCTATCCGGCCTCTCACCGGCTCCCTCCATCGCAACGCTACCATCTGCACATGCAAACCACGTACTGCTGGCTATGCGCGCACATCCAATGGCCGCTGCAAGTGCACATCCGGCGTGAACGAGGGACAAAAAAAAATCCGATCCATTGGAGAGGCACACAGCGCCTCTCCAATAGATCGGATTTTTTTTGTCCCTCACGGATCCCCACTGCCCTGAGTCTCCCCCGAAGGCTGTCTATTCGGCCCCTCACTGGATCCCTCCATCAGCCTCCGTTCCAGTTCCTGCTCATCTTCCTCTCGGAGCCCAGAGGGTCCTGTTCCCGTGAGTTTACAATCTGAAGGTCCTGTTCCCGTGAGTTTACAATCTAAGAGGGAAGAGGAATCTAAGGGGCCCCATGAATTTACAATCTAAGGGGTCCCACGAGTTTACTATCTGAGGGTCCGGTTCCCGTGAGCTTACAATCTAAGAGGGAAGAGGAACCTGCTCTAATATATAAATGCCTTTGTAATGCGCTGTCAGCTGCGCACGCCCATCACAGCTGCTCAGTTGGCCCTCCTGTTGCGGATGGGATGGCGATGGACGCGTTACAAACGCATTTATATAGAGAGATACTCTTGGATAGGACATTGAAAAAAAACTATGTGGACGTGAATTCTGAGCTGGCGACAACAATAGACTGCCCTCTGGGCAGGCTTTCCACCTAGTTTACTATAAAAAAATATGAAATATAATGAATATATGGAAAAAAACACACTTTTTCAAAATTTAATCCCCAAAATTTACAACCACCAAAAAAGACACAGGCTAAATAGTATCAAAATTTTGTCCTGAGATTACAAATACCCAATTTTTACATGTTTTTGCTTTTTAACCCCTTCACTGCTGAGCCATTTCACCTCTGTGCGCTGAGCTCATTCTGACCATTTTATGCTCATAATTTTTAGATGCCAGCTTAAGTCATATTTAATTAAACCCCCCCAAGACAATTTAAAAAAAAAATATTATTATTTTTTATTAATATTATTTTTTACAACAGACCTGGTCATGTTTGGTATCATTGGAAAGGCCATGATCAGGTCACACGAGCACACTTTTCGCGTCCGTCTGGCCGCACTGTTTAATAGAGAACAACACACAAAGTGCGTGCGCACTTTTTCACACACTGGTAACGCATGCTGTAACCGACGCCAAAATGGCATCGACATGAAAAGCTACAAAGGACGTAGAGAAGCCCCGCATACAGCTTTTTTCTTTCTTTTTCTCAACTAACTGATGCTAGAAAGCTTTTTTTCTTCCCAACATTAGTCATAGCTAACTGATACAATGTAACCACAATCTCATCCGTTATAAAGTGCATCTGTTCCAACGGGCGCACTGTGCGCAATCAGTGCCATCGTGTGACCGCAACCTAAATACCTTTTTTTGACTGAGTTGTCACAACAGAGACTTAAGGAAGCAGTGGAATTTTCCGAATGTCACTTTACAGTGCATTATGAGGATGTTGAATTTTGGTTGCAGTTAGTATTTGCTAAATAAAAATCGCACACCATGTGTGAGTCTTAAAAATCCACCGATAGAGCTGTCTTTAAGGTTGTGGCAGCTGGATAATAATTTTAAAATGTGAGGCTTTCATGGGCTCATTAAAATACTTAATAGTGATGCAATTCAGCTTGGAATATGCTCCTAAGGCCCAGACAAAGATACACTTAAAGATGGCTTACTAATACACTTAAAAACATCCTGATGGTAAATACATAGGAATAAAATTATATTTTAGTCATTAGATGATGTTTTACATTTTAATTGTACTTGCAGTGGGATGGGTATATTCTGGGAGCATTTGTGAATTTGAGATGGTGTCGCTCTTGCAATGGACACTTATAGATCTCTTCTGGTTTTTAATGTGTTTTGGGATTTTTAGTCTAGTTAGATGTAGCAGCCACTACATTATTGAATGTAGCCCAGTCACTTTTCAGAAATGTCTTGAGGTCATGTGGTGTGATGACATGCCAAAGCAATATAATATGATTTATAGACATGCATATACAAGGAAAAATACAGAGTTTGGTTAAGAATATTCCAGAATCCAAAAATTTTAGATTCTGAAATATTCTGAGCCAAGCTATTTGGAATAATGGGAGCTTCTAATATTTTGGATCAGACTGATTTGGAATATATTTGGTTGTTAACAAAATTCTGAACCGTGATGTAGTAAAATATGAATGTACAGAATGACACATGGAAAGACGCGCATGCATATTCTGAAAAATGAAGCACACGGTGGGGCAATATTCTCCAAAGTGGTGTCCAGAATAAAGCAAAGGTTATCAAAATAAAGAATACGCTTGAAATTGACTCACGGAATAATGCATAATGCAAATGCTCCCAAACATGACTCAGAGAATGAGGCATGTGCTCCAAAAATGACACTGTGTGAAGTATATGCTCCAAAATACAAAATAAAGCAGAAGCTCCAAAAGTGACTCAGAGAATACCACATGTGCACCATAGATAATACACAGAAGCATGCACTCCAAAAAAGGACTCACAGCATGACGCACATGCTCCAAAAAAGATTCAAAGAATGAAGCATTGCTGCAGACATGGAGCAAAGAATAACGTCTGTGCTCAAAAAATGCTACTGGAAATTACGTGTATGTGTCAAAAAAGTTGTGAAGTATTCTGAGTATATCCATTTATACTTAGATCTGGCTCATTATAATCAGATCAGAATTGAGAGTGATTCAGTTCGTTTGAAGCACTCCTGACGAGCCATTCCTGGCGAAACGCGCGTCGGGTGCAGCAGCAGGCAGGGACTCTCCGCTAAAATAACTTACTCCGTATTTTTGTGACCTTATTAACCCCCTGTGGTTTCTGATATAACATTTGGCTAATTATTGCGGTACAGTGTGGGCTAATTTAGCTGAATATATTGTCTAAAAGCGCATCCCTTGCTCTTGTTGCCTCCTTGTGGGTTTTTGTTGTGCATATATTATGCCCTAATTATTATCTATTTTTCTTATGACAGTTACCATCAATTGAGGTGACCCTTGAAGGTCACTTATTGAATGGATTTTCAATCTTTACCAATTGTCGCAAGAACACCACAATTTGTTGTTTTTAATATATGTTTTTGTTATCGAGCACTGTCTATTTATGTTTATAAGATTGTCAATCATTTTTTAGTTTCTCTTTATTGAAAGCTAAATTTTATATTGGTCTCTGGGAGACACCAGTATTCTGATGTTCTCATCAGAATAATTGTATTCCATGATTCAGTTCGTATATCAGCAATTTGGATTGATTCAAATTGCCATTTATTCGGTCAAATTCCGTATTGATCTGAACCGAATCACTCATGTCTAATGATTTCTTTTATGTGTTGAATACATATCTTTTATATGTAGAAGGTAAAGATATAAGGGATATCAAAATGATATATTTATGATATTGCAACTATACATTTCTTTCACACTTTATGATTTATAAACCACGATACAATGCAAATTATTACTAGAAAGAAAGGAGGTTTATTAATAGTATTGGGTAGTATTGTGATTTTTTGGTTGAACCACCAAGCTTTTTCAAGAATGATACTAGGTTGGTGTACCAAAATAAATGTTGCAATACACAGCTCCACTGGGGCACAATCAAGTGTGTTCACTACTGTTTTATTTAAACATTATACTAACTTGCACTTAAACGCTTAATATATCTGGCATGAGGCGCGAAAAAAATGTTTTTCTTCAAGATTTCTAGTCTTGGTTTTGGGTTTAATAAGAATGGGAGGCTTTCTTCAACGGGAGGTATTGGAAAAGGGGTATGACCAGGGAGAGGCGCTGGGAAGATCATTCACACAAACGTTGCCTAAAGACCTAAGGCCAGCCCTGTTTGGAAGAGACACATTTCCTTTAACATTATTGCTTTTAAAAAAAGGATAAAACAAGCAACTGATCTGGGGAAAAACTGTATACAAATATTTAAGTATACAAATATTGACCGATTAATGTGGGGTTGCTTTATTGTACGCAACAGAAAGTAGGTCTAAACATTTACTAGAAAACTTAGTTAAATATACCTAGAAATTAAGGTATACTAGACATGAAAGTTGCATCATTTGTTGCCTTTTTATATTATTCTATTAAGCAACAAAACCATGTTGAAGATAAAAATTTCAAAGCTTGTATGCATGCAATCAGAAGTCAATTTACTGCCCCTTTTAGAATGACTCAATGCATTGCAAATAAAAGAAAAAGCCTTATTGTCTGTCTTTTAATTCTACATGTCCTTCAAATAAATCTCCTTGGTTACCATTATAACTAATTTAAAGTGAATGCTACACAGGATATGTTTTATTTTCAATGTTATTGTACTTGTCTGTACAATGCCGAAGTGCTGTGGGGGGAAATATGTTGAAAAAAAAGTGTTATAAAAAATATATAACAATAAGATAAAAATGGCTTGCTGATAATAAGGGATCGGCTACAGTATGTGCCCTGCTCTGATAAAGAATTTCCCTTCAAGGTAAACGCTGTTTAAATATATACTGTGATGTTTGCCTTATAACATTTCCTTTTAGAGACAGTTTCT
Organism: Leptobrachium leishanense; assembly: GCA_009667805.1. NCBI lineage: Eukaryota > Metazoa > Chordata > Amphibia > Anura > Megophryidae > Leptobrachium > Leptobrachium leishanense. The sequence goes on along the minus strand of CM019065.1, from coordinate 113,473,706 downwards.
TGATATTGCGCCTTCTAGATTTACTGGAATTCAACTGGAAATAAAAAATAATATACATTATTATATAGAACTCTAGTAGTGTCCATAATTTAATACATGTATCAATTTTTATTAATAATTGTCAAGCTAAAAAATAAAACCATCCACTAGTGTTTCATTGAGTCTTCATCCAACCAGGGCACTCAAATATTTATTTTTTAATGGTTAAGGCTCGTGTCAGACGAACGCAGTGTTCACGTCCGTGTTGCCGCACATAAGTACGTCCGTGATAGCATACTATTGTGTTAAATGGAGCCCCACACACGAAGTACGTCCGCACAGAAGTGCGGACGCATGACGGATGCGGCAAACAGATGCAGGTTAGGCAAGAACATAATACTGCTAGAACGGACGTGCGGCATACGCCACGTCGGCAACGTCAGCATAGCTTGTGTGTGAGTGATGGAACGTGGTCAGACAGACTGCATTGATACGTCCAGCATTTTTGAATGAAAAAATGTTTTTTCATTTTCATTCATTTTCCTTTCTACATCCGTCAAAAATAACGTCAGTCACAAAAACGGACTGTATGGCCACTACTGCGTCTTCCGTCAAAAAGGGTGTCCATACTGCACGGGCGCACAGTCTAGAATGATATTCAAATTATACTGCTGGTCTGAAACAACACTGGCCAGTAAAATGTCCTAAAAAGCTTATTATCAGCCAGCACCATACAGATTAGTGCCATTAACCCCTTAAGGGCCGCTGACGTACCCTGTACGTCCTGTCCTCGGGTCTCCCTTAGACCCGCGGACGTACAGGGTACGTCAGCGGCGCCAAATCCCCCTCCCGCCCGATACTCACCTCCCTCGTCGGATCCCACGGCGATCTGGCAGGGAGGAAGCCTGCCCATGTGATTTACATGGGCAGGCGAGGCTGATGACGTCGCCACGCTGCGTGGTGACGTCATCAGAAGGTGCCCCCATGTGTTTCAATGGAGGGGAGGGGGGGCTCCTTCGGAGCCCTCTATCTCCCCAACCATTAAAGCTAGGGAGATGCCGTTTGCACTGCTGGAGAGGGGAGAGCCTCCCCTTTCCAGCGGTGTATGGCATTAACCATTTCGCCGCCGGATCACATTGCGGCGCCAAATGGCGCCAAAACATGATTCAAACCTGGAGGGGGGCTGACATCTTGGATGTCAGCCAAGCCTCCAGGTCCCCCCCACCCACTGACAACCTCACCATATGTGTGAAGATGTCAGTGGGCCAGTTAACCCTCTAGCTGCCATGTAGAGATAAGGGGATCCTAAGGATCCCTTTATCTCCCGATCCATGGCAGCTAGATGGTCATATTTGCCATCATTTGAAAGGCCTGATTATGGCCTTTCAAATGATACCAAACATGACCAGGTTTGGTTTTAAAAAAAAAATGTAAAAAAAAAATTAAATAAAAAAAAATAATAAAAAAATTAAATAAAATAAAACATGTTTTTTTTAAAAAGTTTTTTTTGTCTGGGGGGAGTTTAATTAAATAGGACCTAGGCTGTCATCTAAAAATAATTAGCACAAAATGGTCAGAATGAGCGCAGTGCACATAGGTGAACTGGCTCAGCAGTGAAAGGGTTAAAAGGTAAAAACATGTAAAAATTGGGTATTTCTATTCTCGGGATAAAATTTGGAAACTATTTAGCCGGGGTCTTTATTGGTGGTTATAGCTTTAGGGGATTAAATTACGAAAAAGTGTGTTTTTACCATTTTTTTCATCATATTTCATATTTTTTTTATATTAAATTATTGGATATGATGGAAATAATGGTATTTCTAGAAAGTTCATTTAATGGCGGGAAAAAGGGTGTATAATATGTGTGGGTTGAATAAACGAGTAAGAGGAAAATGTGACCTAAACCCTAACAGCGCAGAAACGTAAAAACAGCAGCGGTCACTAAAGGACGGATTTGTGTAAAACCGCCCGGTCACTAAGGGGTTAAACAAGACTATTAGAAATATTCACTTTTTAAAAAAAGATTTCAGTCTTATTCCCTCTATCAACACGGTTTAGCATTGGTAATTCTTACGGAAACCTGTATACTGATAAATTTGATCTGAATGCTAAAGCAGATATTTGCACTGAAAAGTGTAGCCATGAGAACCGATATTCAATCCTAATTTTTATCGGGAATCGAAATGAAGGTAAACCCGCAGTTGAATCTCCTGAACCAAAAAATGGCTGAAAAACAGATGAAAAGATCCAGATTTCAGCCATTGGGTTGAATTAACCCCCCTGACGGTTATCCCGTGTGTGTTAAATTTTACAGCTGAAAGCGGTAACCCCGAGCCACACTCGGGCTGCATACATCTCTTCTCCGTGTGCTCCCTCGCTGATATCTGCAGTCTCCTCCTGCGATCGCGCCTTTTTACTTCCTTGATTACCTTCTTGCGGGTGGGAACCAGGAAGTATGAGGTTACGATCATCGGAGGAGAAAGCAGCGGACATCGAGGGAGCACAGGGAGAGGTGATGTATCCAGCGGCATCCCGAGTGCTGCTCGGGGTTACCGCTTCCAACATAGGAATTTAACCCTGAGCTACACTCGGGAATACCGCTGGGGGGACAAAACAAAAAAAATAGAGAGCTTTGGGACATGAAAATTTGAAATAAATAGACAGCCAGGGAAGTTAGAGTCCTTTGTTGTAAGGAACATTTAACATTATGTTTTTGATCCGTTTGGAATTATAGTTTCACCATTCTCTGACAGAGCAAGTGTTTCTTCAGTTGGCAATGATAGCATAGTACATAAGAACATATGGGAAGTGTTGACTAACATCAACGTAAGATATGTTTTGTGAGTTTGTTTTTTGCTCTTAACTTTATAAATCGGTATTAAAATTACTACAATATATAGTGTCCTTTTCCCCTTTGTTTCCAGATATCTGGAGAGAAAAAATTTAGAAGAAAGTGAGACTACGTTTTGCGGGAACCCAACTGTGTCTGGGGACCCTTATAATACTGGTACTCAGTATACACATTTACACTTATGCACTATTGTACTTGTAGTTTATTGTGTTTTAGTGGGAATTACAATGTACCCTCAACATTTGGCTGCTCTAGACAGTTGACTATTGTACATGTTTTTTATTATATTCAGCTTAAGATCCATTGCCCCTTCTTTTACTCATCATCTATAAATACTAACATTCCATAGTCCATTTCATTTTATATAACACAGTATCTAGACAAAGTAATAAATGATAGATAATTGTTAATAAGTGACATGTGACAGATTTATTTGTCAATATACATCCTCAAAGTGTTCCTCCTGTATTCAGCATGCATTCTGTCTCAATCTATATTTCATTGATTACACCAACTTATTTTCTTATTTCTACTTTTGCTTCTTACATACTCTTGATATTTGGCAGATGCAAAGCAGAGTACAAAGAACCAAGGACCGGAGAATGCTCTGCATCTCTAAAAGATTAAAAATGCAGTAAAGTATAAATATTTTAAATACCCTGGGGCTGGCATATGTACTGTCTTTAAGCAGACCTTTTTTGATCTGAATCTGTTCTCGCTGTTATATTGCATCAATGTTTTCCCAGCTCTCGGGTGTTGCACTTCACCAGAAGGCCCTTAGTTGTAGGAAGAATCCTCATGTCTAAAAGGTGGAAAGGATTCAATATGCAGTAGCTTTTTACACCTGAATTCCAATAAAATCTTTATGAAATCTGTCATCATTTACAGTTCGACTTATATTTGTTACGTCTTGAGCAGCAAGAGTTAAATGTAAAAAAAAAAATTGTGTATGTGTAGATAGATTGAAAATAACAAATACTGTATGGTTTTTGAATATATAGGATTAAGTGTAAAGACGGAACTTTCTAATAAATATTAACCCTTTCGCTGCTGAGCCATTTCACACCTGTGTGCTGAGCTCATTTTAACCGGTTTCACTCATAATGTTTAAATGCGATTTGAAGCCACATTTTGCTTTACAACCCTGACAAATTATATATCGTTCTTTCCGGCAGACTCATAATATGTCATTATTATATGTATACGTCATGTCCTGTCTGTATATTATAACAAAAAAATGCAATAAAAATTGAATTTTCAATCATCTACAGTGTGTAAAGTGTTTTTTTTTTCACATTTTATCATGCAAGCATTTTCGGTTATATTTTTTCTGGGGTGAGTTTGTTAAAGAAATGAGAAATGGGGACTCGTTAATTTTTTTTTAGGGGAAGTATCGTGATTTGTAGCAAACGCCTAATAGAAAAAAATCGTTAGTGCAGCATCTTTGTTCACAATATAATTGAAATGGGAAAAATATTGCTGTATTTTTTTTTTTTTACATTTTACATAGTTTGATTTGGTTTCATTGGAAAGGCCTTGCCCCAGCTGCCATGGTTCGGGAGATAGGGGGTTCATTGGAACCTCCTATCTCCATCATAGGTGGAAGCTAGGGGTTAACTCCCGAACTGACGTCATCGCGCTATGCACAATGACGCTAGTAGGCAGGGGGAGATCCCGGAAGCTTGGCTTACATCCAAGATGTTGGCCAGCTTCAGAAAGGGACCGTAGTCCGGCGCCTGTTGGTGCCGAATCACGATCCAGCCTCCAAGGGGTTAAAGGCAGCCACTGCTTGGAAAGGCAGGTTGTGCACTTCAAAGCAGTGCCTGCCTTTTTTATGTGCCCCCAGCCGATCGGGAGGGAGAGAGGTCCAAAGACCCCCCTCCCCTTCAGGCACCTTCCCCACACTGACGGGGGGGGAGTGGCGCCTGGAATAGACTCTATTCCTGCCCGCCAGGGTCCCGGAAGCACTGGGGGCTGCAGCGATTGGCCGATTTACCGGCCGATCGCTGCCTCCTGTGCTAGGACACGCTCTGCACGTCCATAGCGTAGGAGAACCACTTGGCTGGACACGCTGAGCGCATCCTTAGCAGCCAAGTGGCTAAAGAGGTTCTACAAGTACTATACAAACATATGAGGCAAGCATAAATTGGTTGTTGAGTACCCACCTACCTCAACCGTCTGTTTCACAGTATGTAGACTGGTGGTCACTCTCATCGAAAAATATCTATAGTTTCATAAGAAAAACTTGTGAAATCTGTAAGCTGTCAGCAACGCAGAGCAGATCCTAACAGCTGTGTTAACAATACAGCTTACTTGAACAGTTCTGCTGTTGGGTGCTGAAGTACAGATCTCACAAAGCGCTGCTAGTTACATGTGTATGGGAAACAGATTTTCATTCACCATAGGAAATATTAAGGGCAAGGGATCCGGAAAGTCAAATCAGAGATGTTGACTCCCTCCCTGGTCCTGCAACCATTCAGCATTTTCCGTCTTCTTGGATGACCGCTTGTTTTACACTTCTTTATAATGATCTAATCTGTGTTTCATTGTACTTGCTGTGTTGGAATATACAGTATTTACTATGACTGTCTTCAATAGAAAAAATACGTACAGCATTGTGATTAGCCATTAACTTCAATGCCAACGTGTGAAAAGTCTAAGGTTTAAAAAGAGTTTTTTATTAGTAACATTATTGTTATGGTTTTAATATAGTTTACAGAAAAAAGCAAGTGGACCACCGTGTTCACCTAAAAGGAAACTTCTTTCAACTCAATGTATTAACATCTGCATTTACAGGTACCCAGTGTTATCATGAATTAAGCAGAAATACGTCACTTATGTGGCCCATTATAGGGCACTATCGCATGCCCTGAGCTAAAACCCGGATGCTAAGGGGAAAAATTAGCGTTCGCTAACTTCCCCTTAGCTTTGTGGTTTCCCTAGCAGATCGCGGGGCCGGTGCCGCGTCTGGCGCTACAGCGCCGGCCCCAGCATCCCCTCCATGGCTTTCATAGGACACCATGGAGGATCGTGCTGCAGGGTCACATGACCGGCAGGATCTCGCTTCTTGCGAGATTCTGCTGGTCGGTGGAGAGGTCACGGAGGGAGACGGGGACTCTCTTCCCCCAGTCTCCCTCTGCTCCCGGGGGTCATAGGCAGCAGATCGGGCCGCCGTTCTCACAGCGGGATAAGAGGTGAATGTTTTTTGGGGGGTTTTGAGCTGCAGGTAACAGATTATGCAGCGCAATCTGCTACCTACACCTCTGAGCTGGTGGTAACTTTTTCAGTTAGGACCAAGTGATCCTAACGCTAGTTAGTCTGTGCTTTCACTTTGCGCTCCCCATGTTAGGTATAGGGAGCTCAAAGTACAGTAAACTCACGCAACGAATCCTTAATTATCAAGCGCTAACAGGTTTTTTAAACCGTTAGCGATTCGAAGGCGATGTGGCCACAACACAATGACCTCCTTTAAGCTAGCACTAACATTGACGCTAGTGTTAGCTTGAATGAGGTGATAGAGCCCCTAGAGTCTCATAGTTTAGGCCCCCTCATGGAAACACTGAAAATCGATACTAGTCTTCTAAGGGAAACTTCCAAATATGAGAGTGTTTTGTGAATGCATCATACGTGCAGTCACAGTAATAGATATTAAATTAAAGGGCTTTTGATTTAATTCCTACACAACATATCGAATCTACAGTATAATAAAAATCAATGCAATATGCCATCCCAGCAATTCCATAAATATATTTTGTTTCATGTTAGTACATTTCAACCTTTCCTATCTTGGTTCTTAATTTTAAGCCAAAACAAGAAAAAAATGAGAACTTCAATACCATTTTTACCCAAGTTTAATTCATGCATGGAACGTCCTCTCTTTTCACTATCGTGCGCAGAGGATGCTCCATAAACATGTTCATATTGCCCCAGGTCTATCTGGGGCTTCAATCACCGCTGGCTAACATCATGCATGCCAGCCCTGGCTGTGGGACTCCCCCCGCCGCCGGAGTCATCGCGCATAGGCACGGCTGCCATCAGAACTATTTTACACGCTGTAAATGTTTGAACTCTGAATGGAAATTCAAATTGTTTTGCATTTTTGTTATAGCATTCTGACAGGACATGATGTATACACATAATAATGAATATATTATGAATCTGCTGGAAATAAATTTATATAATTTGTTTGTCTGGGTTCTACAATAAAACAAGACTTCACATCGTGCTTAAACATGATGATCACAAAACGGTCAAAACTGTAACGGTTAGCCCCTGCTTGGGCCATCGTGGTGGCTTGGAACATAAGAACACCCTTAAGGCAGGTGAGTTACTGACTGGACACAAGGACAGACTGATTTCTCCAAAACCAAGGAGCACCAAAAAACAGAACAGAATTGCCACTAAGCTCCGAAGGCTTCAAGACCGACAGACAATTTAGGACACACTCAGAAACACAATGATATGCCTGCCAATCCGTGAATTGAGCAGGCTGCAGGGCAGTCAGAGAAACACAATGATACACCTGACAATCCGTGAAGTGAGCAGGCTGCAGGACAGTAAACAAGACAGACAGACTATACTAAAGAGGTCCTTATAAGCGGCCTCTGAATATATACTAGACTAAGACAGACAAGGTACATAAAACATGAAACATACAAGAATCGTCAATCAGGCAGAGGTTGGCAACAGATTAGAATATACAGTACCAGGAGTGAGTAGAAGGGATAGTCAGGAATAAAGCCGAGGTCAGAACCAGAAAATACTTGAACAGGAATGCTTTGCAGCAACTCAGGGAATACGAACCAGACAGAACCACCATCAAACTCCACAAACAGTCAATGAGGCTCTGTGCTGCTGGGAATATATAGGGAGTGGATCTGTGTGTTTGGGCCATGTGACCCCAGACCAGGAGATCACAACAGAACCCCAGATAAGCCCTAAACAGCACAGCCAGACACACCATAGGGGAAAAACAAACATGAAGGCCCTTCACCACCAGGGTGCAAGGCCGAGACGTGACAAAAACGAGCTCAACACACAGATGAAATGGCTCAGCGGTAAGTGGTTAAACAGCTTGGAAACATTAATTTATTTTTTGCAAGAAAATAATAGAGCCCAAGCCATATTATGGAGATGTAGTAGTGCTATTTAAATAAGGCATACATTTGATACTGTGCTTCGAATATTATAATCTATACTTGAAGCACAATTTCTGCATGTATAATGTAAATTTGTCTTGGGTCTTGGCAGTGGATTTATGGAAAACAAATTGGTAGCGAAGGGGTTATACTCACTGCTTAGTAGACAAACACTCATTTTTTAGAAATGCTAGTGCTACTGTTCTTTACTTTTACCTACAAAATAATTCATAACTCTGTATATAAGAAACATAAAACAAGAATCCATTCAGAACTAGTTGGAACTAGCTATGTTTTGTATCTATTATTTGACCCTATGGGCAAAAGCAATACAGAGCTAAATAAATAAATAATGTCAACAAATAAAAATACACATTTTAAATCAAATGTTTCTAGTTTTGTACAATCCAGACTGATATTTCAGAAATCCTCTCTGACTGTGACTTGACATTTGTGTTGCATCATGAACTGATTTTGGAAAATGGTGCTGACAGTATAAAGTGAATAGGCCAGATATAACAAGATTTCCTTTTTATTTATTGAAAAGCAAATCCGTTTTATAATTTTAGAGACTTTTTTCTTCCTAGGTGGATGAATTATTTCTGTTGTACATTGTATATTCTATGATAAAAACTATTTCAATCTTCACACAATATGTAATTATAGTTGAGACATTTAAACTTTAAAATGCTATGCATATTCTGCAAAGCTAGAAGGTACCATAGTTATTTATATATAACATTTTAATATATATATATATATATATATATATACTCAAAATGGCAACCCGCCACATGGAAAATGAGTAATAAGAAAAAAATTCCTTTTTTATTGATTCAACGTTTCAGTCCGCACAGGGACTTTCATCACAATAGTATACACATCAGAATGACAAGCTTATATGCACACCCCACAACTTTAGTTCAATCAGCAATCAATCACATGGTCAATTTAACAAGCTCAAATAGTAACCATAACAACATGTCAACAGAATGTAACTTTCCCGATATCGAATAAACAGTCTACTCCATAATGGATTGCTGTAACAATGCATAGATTCTCAAACATCGATATATAAATATATACTGATTCAGAGGAAGAAAAAACAAAAAAATATTACTTTATTCAAAAAGATAAAAAAGCATTAAAAGGACACAAAAGATTTGTCACCATGCCGAGCACTAAGAAAAAGAAAATCACCAGAGACACCCAATCCACAGTCATCGAGTGGGTAAGAAAGGAGTAAACAAATTCTTTTCATTAAGCCCCATAGGAGCCAGGGAATCCAGGCGATGAATCCAGTATGATTCTCTTTTTAAGAGTAGCTTTGCTCGATCACCCCTCCTAGATAAGGGGGGGGGAATGGTCGATACCCATTACACGCATTGTAGAGAGAGGGTGATTCTTTTCAAAAAATGTCTAGATACAGGTTGGGGTCTCTCCTTTCCCCCCAATGCAGCCCTAATCGCTGTTCTATGATTAGCCATCCTCTCACGTAGGTGGTTGATGGTCTTCCCGTATCCCGACATACACAAGCCCGCATGGGCACATAATTTGGTAAACGACATAGGTGGTCGTACAGGTATTCCGATGTTTAATATGGAATTGGTACCACTATATGGATGGTTAAAAACAAAATACCAGGAAAGAGCACTCCATATTATTGACCACCTTCTTCCAACATATTCTGTAGCAAAGAAAGCACAGTTTTAAAAATTTTCTAAAAACTTGAATGACGGAATAAATGATGGGGATTCAGTTCACAAAGTATGATCATAGTTTGCTTAAGCCTGTCACAGTTGCCAATGTACCCCATCGTTGACAGGTCCTATCCAACTTGACCGGATCTGCAATTACTATGCTTTTTCCCCATCATTTATCCCCCCAGTCATGTTTTTTAACATTTTTAAAACTGTGCTTTTTTTGCCACAGAAAATGATGGAAGAAGGTGGTCATTGATATGGAGTGCTCTTTCCTGGTGTTTTGTATTAAATGTCTTAGATGCACTCGCCTATTTTAGGTTGAGTGCAACTCTTTAGAACGGGCAAGTCAATTTAAAAAACTAAACTGATGGTTCAGGCACATATTTCAATATTTTGTAATAGAATACAATATTGTAGTTGTATAATATTATAATAACAATAACAGAAATTCTCAGTCACATAATCATTTAAATACATTATTTTTCCATTATTATAAATAATTATTTGGGGACGTCTATATAAATCTTTGAGTAACTATTGGCATTCAGATATCATGTTTTAAAATTTTAATTAAAAGGTAAAGCATCAGAATGTTTTATTATTGCTGAAATTAATAGATAACTACATTTGAAAAGATGCTTAGGGGGTTATTCACTAACCTCCGAATTGGCCCCGAAATTGCTGCAATTTCGGAGCAATTTGTCTATTCACTGTCAATTCGCCAAATACAGGCAAATTGAAAGCGTATACGTGAAGTATTAACCTCTTTAGGACACAGGACATACTATGCCATCCTGCATCAAGCGGGCTTTAACACCGCAGGATGGCATAGTACGTCCCATGCGTCTGAAGTCCGCCTCCCGCCGATACACACCTCGCTCTGCGGTCCTACTCAGATCTGACTTCCATGAGGTCAGATCAGAATTTTTATCTGAGAGTTTTCTTCACATAGCTGAACCTATTAATTAACTAATTAACCTAGCCTTGCACTCACTGTCCTTTTCGATACAGAATATTTTTTTATCCTATTTGATTTTTCACGGTCTAACAGAAGAGTAATAGCTTTAAGTTAGTAGGACATTTTCTTTGAATAAGTTAAGCTTTTCTGCTGCGTTATAGTTTCTAACAAAAGGTGTAATTTATATACGTTATATACCCCACATCAATTTATAGTGAAAAATTAACTTTTTTTGAACTAAAGCCAAAAACAGTCAATATATACAAAAACAGTTATACAGTCTATCATGAAGCTACATCCATATGAATGTTGAAATTATGGTATTATTGAAATAGAGTTTGAGGACATATTTACCTTCATTAGTACCTCCACAACACATCAGATCCCGTGCTTTATCATAAAGCATTTCTCAAGGGGAATAATGTATGTCTGTTTTTATTGCTCAAAAAAACATAACATACTATAAAAATAAATACAAAAACACAGAAGAAGCCTGCTGTTAGGGCAGGTATAGGCGGAACTTAAGCACCACCCTTTTAATTTCCTTTCCAGGTTTGACTTAATTTTCACCTTGCATAAAAGCCCTTACTTTACTCTGTTAGAGCAAAACAAAACATGAGTCCATGCTGTAATATGCCAACATATTCACACAAACGATATCCATACAAGATATTACAAAACCAATCATTAGGGATGAGCTGTTAGGTTCGATATGTTCGGAGTTCGATTCGAACATCGCCAGTTCGTATGTTCGCGAACTTCGAACATTTCCGCGTGTTTGCAGCATGTTCGCCCACAATGCACCACAATACACTTTTCCACTGGACTGAAGCTTGTAATTGGCTACAGCCTGCACCTGACCACAGTTCAGGTGCAAGACTATGCCAATCACGGCTCAGAGTCCTGATTGGGCAAATTTTGCCCAATCATGGGCTCACAGAGCTAAGTCCCGCAGAACACTATATAAGGCTTCACGCAGCCCCAGCACGTGTTTTTTGAGAGGAGATTGTTCTGTTAGTGTGTCTTCTCAGTGCCAGCAGCTATTGGGGGGTTTCACTTCTACAAGATATCTGGGAATTGTTGTAATCTGTGTGTTCTCACTGCCAGCAGCTATTGGGGGGGGGGCTCACTTCTAGAAGATATCTGGGAATTGTAATCTGTGTCTTGTCACTGCCACCCATCAGGGGGTCTCACTGATTTATAGGAGGTTCCTGGGAATTGTAATTTGTGTCTTGTCACTGCCACTCATCAGGGGGTCTCACTGATTTATAGTAGGTTTCTGGGAATTTTAATCTGTGTCTTGTCACTGGCTGCCAGCTATCAGTGTGTCTCACTGAGTTAAACCAGAGTTCTGGAAATCTTTAATTTAGATAACACAGTTGAATCAGAGTTCTGCATATCACTCACCATGTCAGAAAGACCAAAAAGGACATGCAGACGCTCCCAGACACAGATAAGAGGGCAAGCAGCCTCTGTGTCAGGAGACTGTGCCTCTGGTCGTCGTGGACGTGGTGCATCCTCTGCAGGGGCACGGTTCTCCTTTCGAACTGGTGCTGGCTGTCTTAAGCAGCAGCAACATACAGAGGATTTTCAGGATTGGCTAACCAGGCCATTCTCATCCTCCGAATCCTCTGCCAGCCAGGTTTGTAGTGGTTTACAGTCCACCTCAGCTGCCAAAACATCTAATACAGCCTCCATGTCCATAGCAACTCCTGCTGTAGCCTCACTATCACACACGGAGGAGTCAGCTGTATTGTTTGACTACAATGACAGTGACATGCTGCTTGAAGATGCGCAGCAACTACAGTGCTCTGATTCAATCTATACACTATATAAGGCTTCACAGAGCCCCCAGCACGTGTTTTTTGAGAGGAGATTGTTGTGTTAGTGTGTGTTCTCACTGCCAGTCTGCCAGCAGTTATTGGGGGGGTCTCACTTCTACAAAATATCTGGGAATTGTTGTGTTCTCACTGCCACCAGCAATTGTGGGGGTCTCATTTCTACAAAATATCTGGGAATTGTTCTAATATTTGTGTTCTCACTGCCATCAGCAATTGTGGGGTCTCATTTCTACAAAATATCTGGGAATTGTTCTAATCTTTGTGTTCTCACTGCCACCAACTATTTTGGGGGTCAGTCATTTATACAAAATATCTGGGAATTGTTCTAATCTTTGTGTTCTCACTGCCACCAACTATTTTGGGGGTCTCATTTCTACAAAATATCTGGAAATTGTTGTAATCTTTGTGTTCTCACTGCCACCAGCAATTGTGGGGGTTTCATTTCTACAAAATATCTGGGAATTGTTCTAATCTTTGTGTTCTCACTGCCACCAGCAATTGTGGGGGTCTCATTTCTACAAAATATCTGGGAATTGTTGTAATCTGTGTCTTTTCACTGTCAGCTATCAGGGGGTCCCACATACTTCTAGCAGATTTCTGCGAATTGTAATCTGTGTCTTGTTACTGTTGCCAGCTATCAGGGGGTCCTGTCAGGGGGTCTCACTGATTTATAGGTGGTTTCTGGGAATTGTAATTTGTGTCTTGTCACTGCCACCCATCAGGGGGTCTCACTGATTTATAGGAGGTTTCTGGGAATTTTAATCTGTGTCTTGTCACTGGCAGGGCCAGTGCTAGACTATTTTGCACCCTAGGCAAGACCAGCTACTTGCACCCCCCCAAAAAAAGATGGATATAATATTTTGCCCCAGCTCTCACATGGGTATATTTGCCCCAGCTCTCACATTGGTATATTTGCCCCTAGTGTAGCTCACACATGGATATATTGCCCCTAGTGTAGCTCACACATGGATATATTGCCCCCAGACTAGCTCACACATGGATATATTGCCCCCAGACTAGCTCACACATGGATGTATTGCCCCTAGACTAGCTCACACATGGATATATTGCCCCAGACCAGCTCACATATGGATATAAGCCCCCAGACCAGCTCACACATGGATATATTGCCCCAGACCAGCTCACACATGGATATATGTCCCCAGATCAGCTCACACATGGATATATGCCCCCAGACAAGCTCACACATGGATATATTGCCCCAGACAAGCTCACACATGGCTATATTGCCCCAGACCAGCTCACACACAGATATATGCCCCCAGATCAGCTCACACATGGATATATGCCCCCAGACCAGCTCACACATGGATATATTTACCCCTCAGCTCATATGGGTATATTTGCCACAGCTCTCACCTTCTGTCTGCATTGCTCACCTCCCCCAGATAAGATCCTGCTGGCGGCCCGCTGCCCCCTCTGCACGCCGCTGTCACCCCCTCTGCACGCTGCTGTCACCCCCCTCTGCACGCCGGTGTCACCCCTCTCTGCACGCCGCTGTCACTGATCACGCTGCGCTCTTGCTCTGGGCACAGCGTGATCATGGAAGTCAGCTTGCCACTGGCTGTCCATGCTGAGGGGGCGGGGTTATCCCCACTTCCCTCACTCTCTATTGGACAGCCACCACTAGCTGTCTTCCATGATTATGCTGCACCCAGAGCAAGCGCGCAGCGTGATCAGTGACAGTGGCATGCAGAGGGGGGGACAACGGGCCGGCGAAGAGGTCTCGGCTGCGCCCTAGGCGGCACTGCGCTCTAGGCGGGCGCCTAGCTCGCCTAGCGGCAGCGCCGGCCCTGGTCACTGGCTGCCAGCTATCAGGGTGTCTCACTGAGTTATATCAGAGTTCTGGAAATCTTTAATCTTTATACCAGAGTTGAATAAGAGTTCTGCATATCTCCAATTTTTATAACAGAGTTGAATCAGAGTTCTGTATATCTTTAATCTATATATCACTCACCATGTCAGAAAGACCAAAAGGACAGGCAGACGCTCTCAGGCACAGATAAGAGTGCAAGCAGCCTCTGTGTCGGGAGGCTGTGCCTCTGGTCACCGTGGACGTGGTGCATCCTCTGCAGGGCCACGCTTGTCCTTTCTAACTGGTGCTGGCCGTTTTAAACAGCAGCAACATACAGATTATTTGGTAATTTGGCTAACCAGGCCATCCTCATCCTCCCAGTCCTCTGCCAGCCAGGTTTGTAGTGCTTTACAGTCCACCTCAGCTGCCAAAGCATCTAATGCAGTCTCCATGTCCACAGCTACTCCTGCTGTAGCCTCACTATCACACACGGAGGACTCAGCTGAATTGTTTGACTACAATGACAGTGACATGCTGCTTGAGGATGCGCAGCAACTATAGTGCTCTTATTCAATCTCTGAGGTTGAGTAAGGGAGTATAATCAACCTAGAGGAAGGGGGTGCCAGTGATGACACACAAATAACTGGCACTCATGTTGCCCCAGCAGCTGAAACATACTGCCATGTTGGCTCCAGTGACGAGGAGATAGGGGGTGATGACAATGATGATGAGGTCACTGACTCCACCTGGGTGCCTGATCGAACAGAAGAGTCAAGTGAGGAGGAGGAGGAGGCGGCACAACAAACACGAGGCACAATGTCCTCTAAGACCAACCGTAGCACTAGCCAGTCCAAGGCATCAGATGTCAGAGGTGCTCAGGTACAGAGCGCTGTTGTCTCAAAGCACACATCCAGGAACTCTGCTGTCTGGGAGTTCTTTAAGAAATGTGCAGCAGACCGCACCATTGCTATTTGTAATCTATGTCAGATGAGGATCAAGTGTGGGAAAGACACCGGACGCTTGGGTACCACGTGCTTGAGGCGACATATGACCACCTGCCACGCATCCCATTGGCGCAACACTTTGCGTAGGTCCTCCTTCTCACCTGTCTCTACCCCCACTATATGTCTTGCCATGTCATTGACTCCAACCTCCACTGACAGGGATGATGCTACAATAATGGATGTACCAGGTCCTTCCTCACATTGTGACAGCATCCCATCAGCTGAAGATTTACGCAGTCAGATTATGTTGCCCCAGCTGCTGCAGCATAAGAAAAAATATAGTCCCAAATATCCCCAAACACAGCGTCTAAATGCCAGCTTAGCAAAATTACTCGCATTGCAGCTGCTGCCTTTCCAGCTGGGGGACTCTGCTTCCTTCTGTTAATTTGCTGAATGTGTTGTACCACAGTGGCAGGTTCCAAAATGCCATTTCTTTTCACGAAGGCCATTCCAGCACTATATCAGCATGTGGAAGACAATGTTATGGAGTCATTAGGAAAGGCAGTAAGCAGCAAGGTGCACGTGACTTTTTGACACGTGGTCCAGCAAGCATGGACAGGGCTGTTACATTTCCTTCACGGCACACTGGGTAACTCTCATTGCAGCTGGGAGGGATCCAAGATGGGGCTCTGTGCTGGAGCTTGTTCATCAACCACGCCTCCATAAAGCTGCTTGTATGAGGTCTGTCTGCTCCACCAACACCTCTCCCTCTTCCTCCTCCTCCATCTCTGTCTCTGGCGAAGTGGCAGTTAAACTGAGTTTAAGTGGCAGGGGCTCTACAGGAGCAGGTGCAGAGATGGTTAACACCACGCCAGCTTGAGCTGGGAATGGTCGTCTGTGATAATGGCAGCAACCTTCTCTCCGCCCTATGCCAGGGTAAGTTGACGCATGTACCATGCCTAGCACACGTCCTAAATCTGGTGGTACAGAATTTCCTAACCAGGTACCCAGGGCTGGCAGAGCTTCTCAGCCAGGCCAGAAAAGTCTGCAGCCACTTCAGATGGTCATTCCCAGCAAGTGTTCGCCTGGCAGAAATTCAAAGAGAATTCCACCTTCCCACAAACCGTCTGATCTGTGACATGCCCACCAGGTGGAACTCGACATTAGCAATGCTGCAGCGTCTGCACAAGCAGCAGAGGGCCATCAACGAGTACCTGTGTGAGTATGGCACAAGGACAGGTTCAGGTCAACTTGTTTTTTTTTCCCCCCGCAGTGGCCGATGAAAAAGGATGCATGCACTGTACTGTCACCATTTGAGGAGGCAATGAGGATGGTGAGTAGGGACAGTGCATGCATTAGTGACACAATTCCTTTAGTGTTCCTGCTGGAGCACACTGTGCGGGGAATTATAAATGTGGCTCTAGAGGCAGAGCAGCGGGAGGAAGAGGAGGCCTTCCCTAGCTCTCAAGGCCCCATTCTTTCTGCAGACAGCATTCCTGCGGGTCCTCCTCAGATCAGACAGGAGGAGGATGAGGAGGAGGAGGAATATTTAAGTAGTGGGGGCATTGAAGGTGGGGATTCCTCAAGGGAGGGTTTTGTGTGCCCGGAAACCCAAGGACTAGTACGTGGCTGGGAGGAGGAAGTGCACGATGGGGTCATCCTCATTGACCAGGAAGACTCAGAAGCTCATGCCACCTCCAACCTACGCTGCATTGGCTCCCTTATCCTGCAAAGCCTGCTAAAGGACCCCAGGATTCGTGCTATCAAGGAGAGGGATCATTACTGGTTGGCAACCCTTCTTGATCCACGATAAAAGGGTAAAGTTGCAGAGCTCATCCTGCCCTCACAGAGGGAGGACAGAATGAAAAAACTTGAGGACGCTCTAAAGCGACACTTGTGTAACACCTTTCCAGGCACTGGTAGGTTACCAAGTGATGACACAGGTGCTTCTGAGGCTGCAGATGATCAGAGGAAGAGTGGAGAAGGCTGGGGCCGCTTGACTGATGCCTTTTTAAAAAATTTTAGTCCACGACGCCCAGGGACGTCAAACGTAGGCACCCATTGCCAGCGTCTTCACTGTATGGTGCAGGACTACCTAGGGGCAAGGGCAGACCTGGATACGTTTCCAGCAGACGATCCACTGGCTTACTGGGTGTTGAGATTGGATCACTGGCCAGAATTTAGCCAATATGCTATGCAGCTACTAGGTTTCCCTTCATCCAGCGTGCTTTCTGAAAAGACATTCAGTGCCGCTGGAGGTTTTGTCACAGACAAAAGAGTGCGTCTGTCCACCGACTCTGTAGACCGGCTGACATTTATAAAAATGAATCAGTCCAGGATCAGCAGCTATCAATCCCTGATGCTGACGTAACGGAATAGATCGGGGATCTCTTCTGCATTCACAAAACCTCCAACCCTGCACTCTTCCACAATACCACAAAAGGGTTACGGTGTGAAGGCACTAGCTGCCACCAAAGGCACAATATTTGGGTGCACTGACGCCTATATTACCAGATTTATATCACTTTAATTTTTTGGACCGCAGGGTCCAACCCTGCCCTCTTCCACAATACCACAGAGGGGTTACGGTGTGACGGCTAAAGGCCCAATTTTAAAGCACCTATTGTTACTTTTATCCAAAGCCTGCATAAGTTTCACCATAATTTAGCCAAAAAATCACTAAACTTGTTCTGTGTGTCCTAAAATGTCTCCACTTTTAATACAGACTGCCGCCCCAAGCAGTTGTTTATGAAAAGGTTAAAGGAAAACCGTTTACCGTCATGAAACGTCATTTTTTTGTTTTTAAATGTTTCTATACATCCTACAAAGCCGCCACTTCACGGGCAGGTTATGGGGACCTCCTAGGCACGATATTTGAAGGAATTTTTCATTTTTATTTTTAACCCTTATTTCATGGAAAACTCACTGTTCCTTTAAAAATGTTTTTTTTAAAAAACTTTTTGTCCTCGTTTCCTGTCCCCCAGGGGACTACCCGGACCCCCATACATCTTTTATGGCAAATATCTTGCATATATGCCCTCTTGGAGGGCACTCTAAAAATCGAACTTTTGAGTCCCATTGACTTGCATTGTGTTTGGTTCGTGTTCGAACTCGAACTTTTGAAATTGTTCGAGTTCTAATGCGAGCCAAACACGGGGGTGTTCGGCTCATCCCTATCAATCATGAGACCTATCCTTTACAATTTACACATTCCTTTATTTATCATGACTAAATATTGTTTCACTGAGCCTCAAAGATGATTATGCACAATATGGCATTTCATTTTTGTCTTGACCACCTATGAGCTGTTTTGAAGATGGATATGTATTTATCAAGGTACTATGAGTCCCTTGAGGAGAATGTAAAATGCTCAAAGACTGCTCATCAGATGTCCTCTGGTGAATAATAATGTACTTTGAATAGGAAGCTATCCAAGCCGTGTTCTGACTCAAGCAGATATGAAGAGTGAGAGCACTGGCCACCTAGTCTACTCAGATTCAATCACGGTTGCTGATAACATTCCTTTGCTATTTTGTTTCTTTTTTATTTCAGTATTAGATTTTAGGGAGAACAAAGAAAATGGACTAGTTTAAACCTTTCACTTCCAAACGGTTTTCGTTGAAAAAAATGTTAGCAAATTTATTTGAAACATGGGATGTGAAGTTAACAATTAACCCCTTAGTGACAGGCGGTTTTACGAAAATCTGTCCTTTAGTGCCCGCTGCTGTTCTTACGTCTCTGCGCTGTTTGTGTTTAGGTCAAATTTCCTCTTACTCGTTTATGCAACCCACACATATTATATACCGTTTTTCCCACAATTAAATGTTCTTTCTAAAGATACCATTATTTCCATCATATCGTATAATTTACTATAAAAAACAATATGAAATACGATGAAAAAATGGAAAAAAACCACTTTTTTGAAACTTAATCCCCAAAATCTACAACCACCAAAAAAGACCCCGGCTAAATAGTTTCCAAATTTTGGCCCGAGTATAGAAATACCCAATTTTTACATGAATTTTTGCTTTTTAATCCCTTCACTGCTGAGCCAGTTCACCTCTGTGCGCTGAGCTCATTTTGACCATTTTATGCTCAGCATTTTTAAATACTAGCCTAGGTCCTATTTTAGTAAACCCCCCAATTTCTTTTTTTTATAAAACCCAATTTTTTTAAATTTTATTTTTCTAAAAATTTATTTTTACAACACACCATATCATGTTTTGTATCATTTGAAAGGCCATGATCTGGCCTCTCCAATGATGTAAACTATGAGCCTCTAGCTGCCACAGAACAGGAGATAGGGGGATATTTTGGATCCCCCCTATCTACACTTGGCAGCCATCTCCAACTGGCCCACTGACATCCTCACACATATGGTGAGGATGTCAGTGGGTGGGGGGTGACCCGGAGGCTTGGCTGACATCCAAGATGTCAGCCACCTCCAGGTTTGAATCACGATTCAGTGCCAAATCGCGATACGGCAGCGAGACTCTCCCCTTTCCAGCAGTACAATTTGTGAGTTTCTAGGTGGAACGGTTGGGGAGAATGATGGCTCAAAAGGAGCCCCCCTTCCACCTTTTTTAGTGTTGGGACCAGGGGCGCTTGGCAATGACATCATCACGCAATGTATTGATATCACCGTGACTGCTGGGGCCCCTCAAAATTTGGGGCAGACTTCAGCCCTACCAGAACACTGAGGGAGTCCAGCGAGGGAGGTGAGTATTGGGATGGAGGTTAGAAGACGCGGATGTACCATGTACATCCGCGGGTCTAAGGGAGACCCGTAGCCATGACATACTGTACATGGTATGTCCGCGGTCGGGAAGTGGTTAAATATATGGTAAAATAGAAGTGTCGCACAGAAATTGTATTTCTGAGATAGTTAAAAAATTAAAATAATGTTAGTTTGCTAGTTTTTTAATTTGCATATAGTTGTTTATCCTCAACAAATATATTGTTAGAATGAAAGATTCTGAGCTGTAGATGGTGTCCTTTATCTTACACAATTTCAATTGTCTGCATTATTATCATATAGGCAGAAAAGACCTTTGTGTTACATACAGTAAATGTGTTATAAATAATTAAAATGGTGAGATCTCCTGCTTATAGGGGTTTGTAGTGATCATAATGAGATTATTAGCAATACAGCTTCCAAAAATACCAATAGAATATAAAAAGAATATCTGAATGTGACATAATGCCTGTATATAGAGGTAACAGTAACACCTTGTATCTGTAAAGTACAGAGATTTTCAGTCATTCAGATCTCAGGGGATCCTATCCCGGTAGAGCAGTGAGCTCTCCCTGTATTCTGCCCTCACCCTGGCAGCTGTAATGCAGCAGTAATCTCTTTTGAACGTTTGCTACAATGAATATTAGGGCTGCTATTTGCAAATAGTTTTACATCTCTCCAGGGTGCTTGGAGAGACTTAAAATAAAGGATTTAGGTTCTCCATAGGGGACACACTAATCTATCTTTAAAAGGGTGTGAAAATTGTCTCTTGATATGCTAATGAGTGCTTTTCAAGGCTTTACAATGCAGAAGGGTTATGTATTTTGCAATTAGCTTTACTGTTCAGTTTGCCCCAGACTCTTTTCCCCATGAGTTTGCCTCTTGTGTGTTGATTCAGTCAGTTAATGTGTCTTTTATAATATTGTTTGCTGGCCTTTTCTTTTTTAGAATGCCCTCCACACCACACTTTACTTATTTTTAAGTGTACATACTGAAAGCTTGTGCAAATGTAAATCTGAAAATTTTTCAAGATAATTTTGTTAGAATTAATTTATTCATCCATATATTAGGTCTATCACATAGCTCATTGTTGAATAATCTAATTAGTTCCATGGGCAAAGATTTCCACTTTATCTGTCTCAAATGTTGTAGGGCTGCCTTCCTATTCTTTCCAGAAATTTCAAAATTTGACCAGTTCACATAAGGGCAAAGTCATTGTATCTTTGATCTTTGCTGACAGCTTTAGATCAACTTCACTACCCTGACATATGTACACAATTTTACTTATGTTATAGTCTATATTCATTTAATCTGAGCATGCACATACACAGAGGTGTGTAGCATTAAATGTTAATTTTTGTGAGCACTGGTTGCCAAGGCAAATACTGATGGTTTTCTATTTTTGTTATACGCCTTTTGAACTTAAAAAAAAATCACTGGTAATAGAATGTGCTATTGCTCAGCAAGGCACAACTGCATAGATGTGATAAGATTGCAAAGAATGCCATCAGAAACCTTGTATTTTCAAGATGTAAAAAAATTTTTTTTTACCACTATTTGTACGTCATAAATATTTATTTTTCAATATAATTAAAAAGTGTATATGTAATGTATAAACAACACTGATATGAAAGAACACATCCTGTTATAAAATTACAGCACTGCAACGTAGACAAAATGGTAAGTGTAACCTCTATATGAATAGATAAATAATCTTTTCCTGGAAAAAAGATTGGGAACTGATGCAGAATCATTGGTACTGTCTACAGTAAATGTCAAAGGTACATATCAAACGAATATAAATATTCCCAATCCGGAAAGACATTAACTGACCTGAAAAATTGCAGACAGAGGTCAGAAGAGGGAACTTTTATTTTAGAGCCAGATCATTACTTTAGAATTGATGTTGGATTCCTATACTGAAAGAATAGGATTGTACTTATAAACAAAATTTATTCTTCGTCTGTATTATCACTAATTAAATTTCAGTTCTCTCTTTGCTGTTAAAGGCACAAATTGTACTATTTTTTAATTAGTAAATATAACAATTAGTCTTTATATAGTCATTGTATAGTCCTTGCTTTAATCAATAATACATGTGTTTTTTTTCTTAGCTATATGATTGTAGCAAAAAATAGTGACTATTATTGCCAAAACAATCAATGAGGAGAGCTGTATCTCTCCT
Organism: Leptobrachium leishanense; assembly: GCA_009667805.1. Classification (NCBI taxonomy): domain Eukaryota; kingdom Metazoa; phylum Chordata; class Amphibia; order Anura; family Megophryidae; genus Leptobrachium; species Leptobrachium leishanense. The sequence goes on along the minus strand of CM019065.1, from coordinate 113,451,556 downwards.
GGAAAAAATGATTTGTGGCATGGCACTCCAGTTTTGACAAGGTTCCACATGTTCTACCTCCCTCCGGGATTTGATCATGCAGGGTTTCGCCCATTCCAGCACTCGCTGAAGCTGGCAGACTGTGTGATACAAATCGGGAACCGCTAGCCGCCCTGCACCTTGGGTAATGTCAGGGTCGAAAACTTTGGTGGGGGTCGCGCTCTCTGCCATATATAATTCGAAACCTGAGCCTGCAGGTAACGAAAATACAACCGTGGGATGTCAATGGGGATAGTCTGGAAAAGGTATAATAGGCGGTGAAGTATGTTCAATTAATTACCTGGGTGCGGCCCAACCAGGAAATTTGAGGGTAGTTCCAAGCTTTCAGATCCTTAGAAAAACTACGGAGCAAGGGCAAAAAATTATCCCTGTACATGTGAGTATGATCAGAGGTCAGCCAGATCCAGAGATATTTGATACGATCCTCCGCCCATTTAAATGAAAAGCTGAGTCAAAGTGACCGAGCCATGTCAGGTGGCAGGGAGACATTCAAGAGGTGTGATTTCATGTAATAAATTTTCAAATAGGATAGGGAGCTGTAAGTGACGAATGCTTTCAGAACTTTAGGCAAGGTTGTTTCAGGGCAAGAAATAAAAAACAAGAGATCTTCCCCAAAATCAGCGACCTTATGCTCTATCTGGTCCATCCAGACTCCCTGGATGTCCAGGCTAGTTCTGACAGAAGACAGGAAGGGCTCTAAGGACATGATAAACAACAGAGGGATAGTGGATAGCCCTGACTTGTCCCATTATGCATCACAAAGGATGCCGTATACACCCCGATAACGCATATCCATGTTGCTGGATCCGTATATAATGCGTGAATCCAAGTGCAGAGATTGGGGCCCAGGCCCTTATGTGAAAAAGTTGTGAATAAAAATTCCCAATTAACCCTATCGAAGGCCTTCTCCGCATCTGTGGAGAGGAGGAAAAGGTCTTCCGGTCACCTCGCTGAGCGTCAGAGCCCTAACAGTGTTATCTCATGCCTCCCAACCCAAAACGAATCTGAACTGATTTGGTGAATTAAACCCGGACGAAAGGGCTGCAGGCACGAAGCTAGTATCTTTGTGAACATTATAAGATCGCAATTCAGCAGGGAAATGGGGTGACAGTTTTCACACCTCTCTGCGTCCTTACATAACTTTGGAATCAAAGAGATGTAAACTGCCAGGGTCTGAGGAGGGATGGCGTGACCGTCAGTAATGGAGTTAAACACCAGAAGGAAGCGAAGGTAAATGATCTTAGTGAAGCGTTTGTAGGCTATCAGGGCTTGGGCATTTAACAGGTTTGGAAGACTTCACCGCCACTGTCACTTCTTCCACAGTAATGGGGGGACTCCAGGAGTTGGGCCACTGCAGGGGTCAGTCATCGCATGACATGCTTGGACAGCAACGCATGGATCTGCTGGGAAGTCGACCTACGTCCCTTGTCCTTCTCAGGGCTCAGAAAACCATAGAATTTGAGAATACGGTCAGGGAGGTGATGCGTGGTACCCTGGGAGTCTTTAATCCTGGCAATGTATGTAGACTTGCCGGTACGAAACATACGAGCTAGCAGTTTCCCACTTTTATTCCCATGCGCAAAAAAGAAGGGCTTAGAGCAAAAGCGGAGTTGAGAAGGGTCGCCAGTTCCCTCCGCAAGGCCGTTAGGGCCATCAAGTGGGTGGGATCTAGGGAGTCTTTATGTAAAGCCTCCAGATGACAAATACAAGTCAAGAGGTCAATGGTTACGCCTCCCTACACTTCTTATGTTCCGATGCTATGCGGATGTAAAACCTGTGCACCACGCATTTGAGAGGCTCCCATACCATCAGTGGAGTCACGTCCGGAGTACGGTTTTACAGAAAGTACTGAGAAAGGGCCTGTTCACAGTCTCACAAAGTTTGGGGTCAGTCAGGAGAAAGTCGTTGAGGCGCCAGGCCGGGACAGTGGGGTGGTGAAGGGGAGAAAAGAGATGCATGGTCACAGGGCCATGATCGGAGCAGGTCATGGGCTCAATCTGGACTGAATGTAGGTCGTGTAGATAATAATGGAGCTGAAAAAAATAGCCCAGTTGGAGTAAACCTGGGCTGGGCAGGAATAGTAAGTAAAGTCTTAGCCCTCGGTATGCATCGCCCTCCGGCAGTCTATCAGTCTGTGAGAATGGAACACCATGGCGATCGAGTGGGAGACATGAGGAGGAATAGCACAGCGTCCCGAAGATGTGGCCAGTCGGGGGTCCAGGGGAATATTAAGGTTGCATTCCAACACCAAGCAGTCCTCAGAAAAGTTAGTGATAACGGAGAATAGCTTAGCCATAAACCTATACTGACTTTTGTTGGGTGCGTACAAATTTACAAACGTATAGCGTCGGCCTGAAATTACACCTTTCACCAAAAAATAACCACCCCCTTAGTGGACAGAGTAGCGCTGTGTATAAAAGTAACCAATTTGTGGAACATGATCATCTTATCTTTGGATTTGGTCTCTACATTATTGCTAAAGAAGCCTGCGGGCAACCAGGAATTCGTGAGTCTAGGTGCCACACCCTCCCTAACGTGAGTTTCCTGAAAGAACACGACGGACGCGTGTGCCTTCTGAAGATCCCGCAGTGCATAAGATCACTTTTCAGGAGTGTTTAAGCCCTATGCATTAATGGACATGAGAGTAAGCACTGCTGGCCATGCAGCCATTACCGATAGGGTGGGATGGATCAAATCAGGGAAACCCCCACTCCCAAGGGCAGGGAAGGGAATAGAAAATAAAAAGGGGAGGGAGGAAAAAACTATATACACTCGGAGAGGTGGGGTTGACGGGGGTAGGAGAGAACCTACAGACCAACCGCTCATAAACTTCAAATTAGCACAGAAACATTGAACGCTGAGCAAAAGGAAAACGATATTTCAGACCAGCAAGTCCTGTGGTGGTCAACTCAAAAGCAAAACCATGATGAAGGAGTGTCAGGCACCTCCGCATCAGGGGCCCCACTCCCGGGGGAGAGCTAAAGTCCAAAATCTAGTCCATGGCAGCGCAAGTGCCCCAACAGGATCACCCCGCCTTTCAAAAGGGAAGGCAGATTAACTGGAGCTGAGAACATAAGAGGCAGTGGGAGGGATAGCCCATGGGTAGGACGGTAAAGTCAGTGTCCCAGAGCAGAAACCAGAAGTACTGTGGGAGTGGGGACCTCATGCGGGGCTGCAAGGCATGGCTTGGGAAATCAGTTCCAAATAGGTGATCAAGTGTTTCATTGACAAGCTTTGTGAGTGGTTTGGAGGCATCAGACTTGAGGGCTCGGGCCACGGGCAGTCTGCAGAAGCGAGTTGCAGGAGCTTTCAGGCAGTGGTGCTGGCTGTGGTCTCCCAGGTCTGCCACCATACAGTGAAAGCAGATACAGCCATACAAGGGATATCGGCGGGAGCTGTAAGACATGAGTAAGTTCTGGAAGGTCATCAGCATCTCGTATCAAAAACTGGCCTTCTGGCGTCATCACCATGACTCCAATAGGCATCTGCCACCTGTATCATATCTACTACGACTTTAGAACACCAGTCAGTGGTTTGAGAGCACGTCTGTATGCCAGGGTGGCAGGAGCTAGGTCTGGGAACAATTGTAAGCTTGCGCCCTCAATGGAGAATTCAGTGGCATCCCTTAGCTGCCGCAGCAGTTCTTCCTTAATTTAAAATGGGTCAAACAGCATACTACATCACGCGTTGGTCTACCTGACGGTTCCTTCGGTCTCAGGGCTAGACATGTGCATTAGTTTTAGTACTAAAACGATTTAGTCCGAATTTTGGGATAATTAAGTTTTCGTATGACTCAAGAGATACGAAACTGCTCAGTATAAAAAACAAAGAAACTAAAATAAAATGCACTACATTTTATTTTCAGTCCTTTTTGTGATATTACATTGATGAATGAAGGAGACCAGCAATGAAGAGCGCAACATTGCAAAGCTACAGAAAAGGTTTGTATGCGTAATCCTTCCTGACCCCTACCCGAAAATCTGACAGTGATAGAGCTCCAGAATACTCACTCGCTGCACAGACAGCCAGCACAGGAGAGGAAACCTTTACTTAACCCTTGCATGTCTATGAGGCAGACAAGATGATAAAAGCAGCTGGAGAAGGAAAACATTCAAATAAATCACACTGAAAGCTAATGACAGAGGAGGACTGGATAGTAAAAAACGCTTTATAACATGTTGTATACATTATACAGAAAGGGGTATTAATTAATGCAGGAGGATGTTATCTACATTATACAGAGAGGGGTATTAATTAATGCAGGAGGATGTTCTATACATCATACAGAGAGGGGTATTAATTAATGCAGGAGGATGTTCTATACATCATACAGAGAGGAACCTTTTTTTTAGCCCTTTAAATCCAGTGGCTGTGAGCGCTGAAATCGCCTGCTTGTTATATTATCTCTCAGTACAATGTATCAGGCTCAGCTGTTACAGTAACTTACTGTATGTGACATCTGTGGCCCTCATGGCACTTCCTGGGGGGTCAGGGTGCCCAGTGGCATCGCTGGCTGGCCGGTTGCCAGTAGTGAGAGCTGGCATAACAGCATCTGAGGGGGCGGGGGTTGACATAATTGCAAGGAGCCATCAGCCTTTAAAACAGGGGAGAGGAGCTGCTCCTTGGACTGTCGTGGAGTAAATTGGAGTATAGTGGAGTCCTAGTTTCTGCATTACCTGCTATCCTGTTATCTAGTATCTGTCTAGTTCAAGTCCTGGTTATTTCTAGTTAATATATCTGAGTTTCTAGTTAATGTATCTGAGTTTCTAGTTCATTTATCTGAGTGTCTAGTCTGGTTTTCTTGTTCATTTTTTTCCCGTATGGTTCATGTCTGTTTGTCTGTCTGGTTTCTAGGCCTAATTGCAAAGCATCCAGTTCTGTGTATTATCTAGTTTCAAGATTCAAGTTCTGTCCTGCTTCTTGCAGAATATATTTTCTGTCTAGTATCTGTCATGTTTTAAGGCCTAATCACAAGGCATCCAGTTCTGTGTATTTTCCTAGTTTCTAGATTTAAGTCCTGTCCAGTCTATTGCTGAATATATCAACTGTCTTGTATCCTGTTGAGTATCTATGTTTTCTTGGTCGCTATACAGAAGCCTATCTCTGATTGCAGGCCTTCCATGCAGGCTATTGAACTATGTAAGTTCCCACTCTGTATGTCTCAAAACAGTTGTGCTTCTGTTTTATGTGCATCACATGTTCTCACTGTATGTTCTCACAACCATTGATATTCAGCAATCTGTATACCTATCGTGTTCATGCTGTTCTTGTATCATGTTATGTCAATGTCTTGAGTCATTGTATCAGTGCGCAGATAGTTAATGTGTTTTTGCTCAGCGACCTCCTGGCCACGAAGCCATTTGGCACTGAGGTGGTAATTAGGTTTTTTGTAGTACCTCCCTGGTGTGAGAATCAAGGTATTACAGCCTTTTCCTGCTGTCTGTGTTTATGAATCTGTCTTAAAGAATGCAAATAAACGCTACTCCAGGGTAGCGCCACTAGCGCACCGTTACACTGTAAAAACAAGGAAATAATATTGTTCTAACCTCTTATATATAAAAATATTATTTACTAGTTTTACTGAAACTCTGAGCACTGTGATGAGCAGCAGTCAGTTACTGTAACCGCTTTGCCTGACACATTGTGCTGAGAGTGAGAGATACTGTAACAAGCAGCGATCTCAGCCCTCTGAGGAGCCACTACAATAGTAGTTGTATCCACTGGTTTTCGGATGAATGAAATTAGTTTTCATACTAATGAACTGAAAACAAATTTCTTTAGCAACTAAATAAATAGCATTTTAGGACTAATCCATTAGTTCAAAACAAAATTTTGTGCTGTGCACATGTTACTCAGGGCCCTGTGCGCCCTAATGAAATCAATTTCTGATTGAGGTGGACAATCAAGCATTGCATTAAAGATGTGTAACAGCATCTGTTTCAGTGATGAGGGGAGTCCTCCGTCTCCGGGAGAACCCGGAGCCTTAGATTGTTACGCCTGCCTCTATTATCAAGAACTGTGAGGTGAAAAGCCATACTCCACATCAGGGCTGTGTGCCTGACAATAGTGATCGCGGCCGACTCAGTCTTTAACCACTTGAATGCTAAGGACGCGCTCAGCGCGTCCTCAGCATTCCCGCTGGTGTGCTGAGGACGCGCTGAGCGCGTCCTCACATCGGGGTCAGCGTTCGGCCGGGTTCCGGCCGATCGCTGGCCCCTCCGGTGCGGGCTGACATCCTGGATGTCAGCCCGGCATCCGGACCAGCAGCCGCCATTATTAGGTGTCATCGCGGGGCGCGATGACACCTAATTCAGGCGCCCCCCCGCATGTGCGGAGGAGGCGCCTGAAAGGGAGGGGGGGGAGGTCCTTCGGACCTCTCTCCCTCCCGATCGGTGGCTCTGCGGGGCTTAACCCAGGCATCATTTGGAAGGGCACAGCCTGCCCTTCCAAATGATGCCTGGCATTAACCCCTGGGGAGCTGGATCGCGAATCGGCGCTGAAAAGCGCCGGTTCGCTATCCTTTCCCGGAGCTGGCCGACATCTTGGATGTCGGCCAAGCTTCCGGGAACTCCCCCAGAGGACTGGCGTCATCGTGCGTAGCACGATGACGCCAGTCCTACAGTTAACCCCTAACTGCCACCAAGTGTGGAGATAGGGAGTTCCAATGAACTCCCTATCTCCCGATCCGTGGCAGTTAGGGGTTAAATTTTGATATGGTTGGATCGGCCAGAGCATGGCCGTTCCAACGATACCAAACATGAAAGTTAAAAATTTTGTAAAAAAAAAAAAAAATTAAAAAAAAAAAATAAACACTTTTTTTTTTTTTTTTTGTTTGTTAGTGTAGCAATATTGTTCCCATTTCAATTATAATGTGAACAATGATGCTGCACTAACGATTTTTGTATGCGGTGCGTTTGTTAAAAATAGTGTCATTTTCCCCAAAAAAAAATGTAACGAGACCCCATCTCTAATTTTTTTAACAAGCGCACCCCATACAAAATATAACCGCAATTGCTCGCATGTTAAAATGTGGAAAAAAACACCTTACACATTGTAAATTATTGAAAATACATATTTTATTGCATTTTTTGTTATAATATACAGACATGACATAACGTATACATATAATAATGACATATTATGAATCTACCGAGTCTGACGGAAAGAACGATATATAATATGTCGGTGTCATATACTAAAATAAGCCTTAAAAACACGTTTAAACATGATGCGCAAAACAGGTAAAAAATGACCTCAGCACAGGGGCGGGAAAAGCCTCAGCAGCGAAAGGGTTAAGCAGATAGCATTACACTCACTCTCTAGAAAGGCAACCTTTGCGGCCAGGCCTTCTATGTCCATGTGGATGTTGTGGAGTGCAGACATGATGGTAGCACGTAGGTCTTTATTAGCCTCCTGGAGATCCGCTTTAGTTGTGAGATTACATAAAATAATTGCCCAATCCAATATGGAGGAATCCTCCCTTCTCTCAGGTCCCTGTGGGGTTTGAGCCAGTAATGGGGTAGGCCGTGAAAAAGCCAGGGTCTCAGGTGCAGTGTCTTGCCCGGCATAGGTGAGCACTTCTGGGTGGGCCTCTGGCCCTGCACTCTGGGTCACCATTGGTGATGGTGATAGGCCAAGGGGAACATCTGGAGTGATGAAGATCCACTCCCCCTGCATCTGTGGTCTTGGCAGTGAAGCAGCAGAGCCCAGTGGCTCAACAGGCTGCAAAGAAGCTGGGGTCTCAGGTATGCCACCATGCCTGACTTGAGCAAGCGCCTCCGACCAAGAGGAAGGAGGAATTGGTGCAGGGGGGAAGCAGAGGAGCAGCAGTTCCTCTTCCCCTGCCTCTGGGTGCCTGCTGCCTTACTTAGTTTCTCCACCTGGGGACTCGCTGGGTGCTAGGAAGTGCTCTGATAGAGGGGAAAGTGGAAGAGCTCAGGCTTCACACGTGCATGTCCTGCAGCAGCCAGGCCACCGGCAGTTGATTTTAATGCTGTGACTGATCAGCGCATGGTATAGTATTCTATACCATGCACTAAACATTTTTAAGACTTGAGAAAGAACGCACTATACGACAGGCCACTTATTGCCATTGTTTGCTCTTAGTATTCTAATAAAACTGTGTAAACAAAATTGGTCAGGTGAGTCTACAGGGTAACTCAGATGTGGCCCCCTTACTTGAGTGTCTGTCTTATTTGTTAATACTATTCTTTAGCAGATCAACATCTAAGAAGGTTAAAACACAGTGAAGAAATGCCTCATATTCATTAAATAGTGTTTAACCCTTTCCCGCTGCAGGACGTTCTATGCTGTTCATGTGGCGGATGGGCCTTGAAGACGCAGGGCGTACAGGTACGCAGTTTGCGTCATTGGCTGCAGAGAGACGGCCTGAATTCAGGCCGTCCCCCTGCAGCCAATGACGTGCACTGTACATCGGCTGCGTGAGCGGGCTAAATTAAAGACCCGTGGTGGCAACTGGTGGCGAGGTGTACCTGTACTCCTCACCGTCAATAACCCCTGCCCGACAGGTGATGCCCGCCCATCGTGAAGGGGTTAAATTGAATAGAGATACACCATTCTCTTTAAATTGCAGATCTGCTCATAAAAAACATGCATTAACCAATGACTTGTTACATGTCATTCTTAAAACCTAGAATAGCAACATTTCTTGTTTCCTTGCTTTTAAAAAAAAAAATGTAATATAAACTATTGTACTAATTACAATACTTGTTTTCGGGATTAAAAAGAGCAGACTATATAATAAACAGCAAGTGTCCTTGGACAAGACAACTAACAATATGGATGTGCCTACCTCACAAAATACTTGTACATCTCATAGATTGTAAATTCCTTTGGGAACAGTGTCCCCCTGAATCAGGTCATCATCCAGGTGTGGTATTCTAATATATTAACTCCTTGTACACTGATCTTGTAAAGCGCTGCGGAATATGTGGCGCTATATAAAGGATAATAATAAAAGATAATAATGTATAGCACAGTGTGTTTAACTTTAATCCACTAACCTAGTTAAAAAGGTATGAAAACAAAACACCTTTTACTCTAATGCAAAGTCCTTTTTTTATTATGCTTGTAAACAGAACATTATTTAAGTAAAATTTAAAATAAATGAATAGCAGTGCCGATGGAGCACCCAGTTGAACTATGTGCAAGTAGAAATAGGAGTTAGCATGCATATTGTGCTATATACACTAAAATGTATTACCAAGCGTAATTCTTAGCATCACATACAGTAAGTTGATATTAAAGTCTCATTAAGAACAAACTGTGCAAGCAAATTGCACTGAAGAATTTCAATTCCAAATAATGATTAATAATACTAGCAAAAAAAAGCATTTTATATAATAAATATCGATTGCATTGATTGTTTTTTTACACAAAAATGTATGTGTCCTATGGCCAGGTAAAGTCCTAGGAAAGATCTTTACTGAATGATAAAAACATACATAGAAAAAAAGAATTTACCACCTTCAATACGGAGTAATTTTTCATTCATGTGCTAAGGTCATTTGACCATTTTTATCTCATCAAGTTTAACTGTCATTTGAAGTCATGTTGTATTGTAGAACACTCACAAATTACATTCTGCTTCTTTTCAGCAGGCTCAGTAGATTGAAAATACGTCATTACCTTGTGCATATGTCATGTCAAATCAGAAAGATACCACAAAAAATTCAGAGTGTTTGATTTGATTTCAATCATTTACAGCATGCCATGTACATTTATATTTCGAACGTTTATCAACTAAACTTTTTTGGCTATATATTTTATTAAGAATTAATTTTAAATTAATCAGTAATGTTAAATATAAGTGTGGTGCATTGCGTTTCAAGAATAAAATATATGCTAAGCATGGAACTATTTGTCCTCAGGGTTCCCCTGCATGCCTAGAGGTGTTGAAGTAAATACTGGCTGGATGGATTAGAAGTAACATCACTGCTCTATAACTGCAGAGACCCAGGTTTGAATCCCGGCCAGAGCACCGCTCCAGTAAGTGTCCTTGGTCAAGAAATCTAATAGTACATACTCGCCTCCCATACAATATCGGCGGTGGAGTCCAGTGGCAACATCTCTGTCCTTCGACCGTGGAGAAGCAAGTCTAAATCCCGTTAGGCACTTCCCTCCAATACAACTGTGGAGAAGCAAGTCTTGACTTGACGAGAAGCGGGTTCAACCTAACCATAATGTCACTGATCTACAAGCACATGTATTATACAGTAAATTAACAAAATACTGATATAATAAAAAGAAATGAAACACAAAGGCCCCCCCACCCTACACCACTGCTACCAGTCACCCTGTCCCAGTATACCCTAGCATAGTTACACACTCACACTATACCTAGTCACTCTCTCCCAGTACCGGATTCATATGCTGCATTAATTATACTGTAGAGGTGCTGCCCAGCAGTGTGCGAAATCATATGCATTATTATTATACTGTAGAGGTGCCGCCTGGCAGTGTGCGGATTCATATGCTGCATTATTATACTGTAGAGGTGCTGCCCGGCAGTGTGCGGATTCATATGCTGCATTATTATGCTGTAGAGGTGCTGCCCGGCAGTGTACGGAATTATATGCTGCATTATTATACTGTAGGGGTGATGCCCGGCGGTGTGCGGATTCATATGCTGCATTATTATACTGTAGAGGTGCTGCCCGGCAGTGTGCGGATTCATATGCTGCATTATTATACTGTAGAGGTGCTGCCCGGCAGTGTGCGGACTCATATGCTGCATTATTATACTGTAGCGGTGCTGCCTGGCAGTGTGCGGAATCATATGCTGCATTAATTATACTGTAGAGGTGCTGCCCGGCAGTGTGCGGAATCATATGCTGCATTATAATACTGTAAAGGTGCTGCCCGGCAGTGTGCGGATCCATATGCTGCATTATTATTCTTTAGAGGTGCTGACTGGTAGGGTGCGGAATCATATGCTGCATTAACTATACTGTAGAGGTGCTGCCCGGCGGTGTGCAGATTCATATGCTGCATTATTATACTGTAAAGGTTCTGCCCGGTAGTGTGCGGAATCATATGCTGCATTAATTAAACTGTAGAGGTGCTGCCCGGCAGTGTGCGGAACCATATGCTGCATTAATTATACTGTAGAGGTGCTGCCCGGCAGTGTGCGTATTCATATGCTGCATTATTATACTGTAGCGGTGCTGCCCGGCAGTGTGCGTATTCATATGCTGCATTATTATACTGTAGAGGTGCTGCCTGGCAGTGTGCGGAGTCATATGCTGCATTAATTATACTGCAGAAGTGCTGCCCAGCAGTGTGCGGATTCTTATGCTGCATTATTATACTGTAGAGGTGCTGCCCGGCAGTGTGCGGAATCATATGCTGCATTAATTATACTGTAGAGGTGCTGCCCGGCAGTGTGCGGAATCATATGCTGCATTATAATACTGTAAAGGTGCTGCCCGGCAGTGTGCGGATCCATATGCTGCATTATTATACTTTAGAGGTGCTGCCTGGTAGGGTGCGGAATCATATGCTGCATTAACTATACTGTAGAGGTGCTGCCCGGCGGTGTGCAGATTCATATGCTGCATTATTATACTGTAAAGGTTCTGCCCGGTAGTGTGCGGAATCATATGCTGCATTAATTAAACTGTAGAGGTGCTGCCCGGCAGTGTGCGGAACCATATGCTGCATTAATTATACTGTAGAGGTGCTGCCCGGCAGTGTGCGTATTCATATGCTGCATTATTATACTGTAGCGGTGCTGCCCGGCAGTGTGCGTATTCATATGCTGCATTATTATACTGTAGAGGTGCTGCCTGGCAGTGTGCGGAGTCATATGCTGCATTAATTATACTGCAGAAGTGCTGCCCAGCAGTGTGCGGATTCTTATGCTGCATTATTATACTGTAGAGGTGCTGCCCGGCAGTGTGCGGAATCATATGCTGCATTGAAACCTATGGGTTCAAAAGCCCTGTTTCTTCAAAAAAAAGTCAAGAAACCTAAAATTTCACCCAAAAAATGCTTAAAAAAATCTTAAAAGAATAAATAAGTAATGGAACTTTCATTCTATAGGTAGTAAATCTACTTTCCATTCTTAAATAAGCAATAAAAAAAAAACATAACAAAAAAAGGAAAAACCAAACAGAATCGAATCACCCGAATCACCGAAATGATCCAAATGCCGAATCGAATCGATATTGAATCCCCAAATCGAAATGAAAATGGTCCGAAAGGAAAAAAAACACCTGGAAAAAACCCGAAACAAAACTAAATTTTCAGCGGTGCACATCTCTACAGAGCACACCACTTTACTATAGTTTAAAAGAAGTAAAATATATTTAGGTTAAGAATGATATGACATGCCATGATGGGGTACATTGACGTTGTGGCAGGTTTATGCGAAGTATGATCATATTTTGTAACCTAATATTAAAGTATCAGATACCGGCTGGGTGGAGTAGAGGTAACATCATTGCTCCAAACCTGTGGAGACACAGGTTTGAATCCCAGCAAGAGCACCTCTCCAGTAAGTGTCCTTGGGCATGATACCTAACGGTACATACTTGTAACCCAGGACATACTTGAAAACGAGAGAAATCTCAGTGTATCCTTCCTGGTAAAATGTTTTCTAATAAAGAAGAAGTCCCATAATTTATTTATGAATTCTGTGGTTTGAAAAATCTTAAAAACTATCCTGTAGCAAACTGGTGTGCTATGAATTTGGTGTGTTATTACGCTGCCATAAAACACATTGATAAATTCATAAATAAGAAAGTGAAACTAAACTCTTACTATGTTCCATATCTGCTTTGAAGTGATACATAAAAAATACATGTACAATTCATTAAATTATTTTACCTATATTTTCCAATTATTTGCATACAGAAATAGTTTGCAGTGCTGCATTTACCTTTAATATAAATTAAACAAGTTACCAGAATGACATGTTTGTTTAAATCATCTTCAATAGCTCTAACATCATGTGAATTAGACATGTGCACAGCACAAAATTTCGTTTTGAACTAATGGATCAGTTCTAAAATGCAATTTATTTAGTTACTAAAGAAATTCGTTTTCAGTTCTTTAGTATGAAAACTAATTTCATTCATCCGAAAACCAGTGGATACAATTACTATTGTAGTGGCTCCTCAGAGGCCTGAGATCGCTGCTTGTTACAGTATCTCTCACTCTCAGCACAATGTGGGCCATATTACATAGTTGGTGCTAACATAACCAGAGCAATTGTAAACTTCCCAGAGCCACTATAGCCTATGGAGGTTTTCGGTTTACAACAGCTCTGGTTAAGTTAGCACCAACATTGTAATATTGCCCGTGTCAGGCAAAGCTGTTACAGTAACTGACTGCTGCTCATCACAGCGCTCAGAGTTTCAGTAAAACTAGTAAATAATATTTTTATATATAAGAGGTTATAACAATATTATTTCCTTGTTTTACTGAAACTCTGAGCGCTGTTAGTCAGATACTGTAACAACTGAGCCTGATACATTGTACTGAGAGATAATGTAACAAGCAGCCGATCTCAGCGCTCACAGCCACTGGATTTAAAGGGCTGAAAAAAAAGGATCCTCTCTGTATAATGTTTAGAACATCCTCCTGCATTAATTAATACCCCTCTCTGTATAATGTATACAACATCCACCTGCATTAATTAATACCCCTCTCTGAATAATATATAGAACATCCTTCTGAATTAATTAATGTCCCTCTCTGTATAGAACATCCTCCTCAATTTATACCTTTCTCTGTATAATGTATATAACATCCTCCTGCATTAATACCCATCTCTGTATAATGTATAGAACATCCACCTGCAGTAATTAATACCCCTCTCTGTATAGAACATCCTCAATTTATACCTTCTCTGTATAATGTATATAACATCCTCCTGCATTAATACCCCTCTCTGTATAATGTATAGAACATCCTCCTGCATTAATTAATGTCCCTCTCTGTATAGAACATCCTACTGCATTGGCATGTGGAGGGTGCAGAACTTCGGATGTTGCGATGTTGTGCTCTTTATTGCTGGTCTCCTTCACTCATCAATGTAATATCACAAAAAGGACTGAAACTAAAATGTAGTGCATATAATTTTAGTTTCTTTCGTTTTTTGTACTGAGCAGTTTCGTTTCTCTTGAGTCATACTAAAACTAAATTATACCAAAATTCTGACTAAATCGTTTTAGTACTAAAACGAATGCACATGTCTAATGTGAATTGTTTAAATACTTAGCGCCATATTACATAGTTGGTGCTAACTTAACCAGAGCTGTTGTAAACTTACCAGAGCCATTATAGCCTATGGAGGTTTTAAGTTATCAACAGCTCTGGTTAAGTTAGCACCAACATTGTAATACTGCCCTTAAGGGGATATTCAGAGAGAATAAATAAAAGAAAACAGTGAAGCGCCTTCAGAAAAAGTGACCAAACGTACACGCTGCACATTGAACACGGGGGTTCTCCTAAAAACCTGAAGACATGTATTATAGGTAATCAACGGAGCGCCAGCGAACTGGATGTACGATTAGTCACTATACATGTCCAATTAGCTGTCTTCTAGATCATCACGAGGAAGCCGCTCTTCCAAGTGAAAGAAGATCTCTGCAGAAGAGAAGGGATATAATAGCGCATATTGCTATTATAGGTTTGCAGCGGGTTTTCCCTGCACTCCGGAGACCCTGCAGTGAATGCTGAATTCCCCGCTGGGGGGGAACTTTGACATTTCGATGCTCTGTGAATAACCCCCTTAGAAGTGTTTGCTTGTTTTTCTGTCTGAAACGCAAACAAAAAAATTATAATACAAAATATCACAATAAAGCTGTTGGTATTTTACAGATTATAAAGTGATTTTGTCGAAAGTGTAAGTTCCTCAGATTCAGGTTCTAGCAACTATTTAGCAAATAAATAAAATAATATTTTAAATTGGATTACTTAATTGAGTCTACCTGGTTATTAAAATCTCAAGAGGATCTTCTGATTACAAAACCTCTAATTTTATCATCATTAGCATTATAAAAACAGAATTGCTTTGTTCTGGCTATCAGGCTACAAACAGTTAATGGCAGCTATTTTATGGTTTAAAACATTTTTGTTTTTATTGCCTGCAAAATAAAGCTAGTAAATTGAAATCAAAGTGTTGGATTTATGAAATATGTTAAATAGAACATTGTTAAATCCCTAATCAAGCTAAATTGTATTGTACGCTATAAATTAGCTCACTCCTTAATGGGTTTTAAACTAAATATCTGAAAACTCAGGAAACAAATTAATTATCCTGATAATGCAACACATAAAACAGTCAGTAAGAAATTATATGAAGAATAAATTAGACAAAGGATGATAAATATGGTCAGATATTTCATAAGATAGCATTAAAACCTTATGGCAAGTGCAATTTTTAATATGTCACTGTGGTTGGAGAGAATATTGGTGCATATGTGCTTTTTATACTTGTCATAGCTCTTTGTATCTGGGAAGCAGTTGTCTTCCTCAGCATCACATAGGTGACAATAAAGTGGAGATGACGTTTTTAAAATTTCCATAAACTGAATTTTTTTCATAGCTGTGAGGTACGGTAGTGTTCACGTCCATGATGGCGCACAAAAGTACGTCCGTGATAGCATGAAAGAAAGGCCAATGGAGCCCCACACACGACGTACGTCCGCACTGAACTGCGGACTCACAACTGTCGCGGCACACGGATGCAAGGCAGGCAAGAACGTACAACCCCTAGAACGGCCGCACAGAGTGTGCTGCGTCCACGTAGTGACCTGTGTGCGTGAAGCGGAGATGTCAGACACACCTGTTTTGCGGCCTACATCACGTCCAGACTCCAGAACTGGAGCTGGAGAGTGTATCCTGGACTCTGGAGAGTGGACGCTGCAGGTAACATGGACGTCGAGAGGCTCATCACCGAAGTGGGGGAGCACCCCGAATTGTGGGACACAGCCAGCCAACAGTACAAGGACAAGATCAGGAAGGCGAACGCATGGGCTGCTCTGACAAGAGTGGTGTACCCTGCATATGACACATGGTCTGATCACGAACAGAAAGTGCAGAGTGAATATATGATTATTATATTCATAATCAAATGCACATTGAATATAATAAATGTAAATGGCAAACAAATTCATGAATGTCACAGGTCAAAGGCTCCCCATCTGCCAGGGCACCTGACCTGCTTCGCTAGTGAAATAATTAGCCAGGGCATCACGATCCCTGTTGCTGTGTTGATTCACAGGCATAACATCATCATTAATAAATTCCTCCAAACCAGAAACAGACAAGTAGTCATCAAAATTATAACAATCCCACGCACGAACGAAATTATGCAACACACAACAGCATTTCACTATATCTACACAGAAATCTAGGTGCACATCTAGTGGCCTATGAAATATCCTCCACTTGTTGCTCAGTATGCCAAAGCTACACTCGACATACCGTCTCACCCGCGACAGCCTATAATTAATCACCCGCTTCTTCACAGTCAGGTGTGTCCCTGAGTATGGCCGCAGGAGATGTGTGGACAGGCCAAATGCCTCGTCCCCCACAAAGGCATAGGGGACTGCCACGTCTGTGCCAGGCAAAGGCACGGGTCTGGGGAGGTGCAGGGTCCCACTCTCTATAGCATTCCACAGTGTGGAGTTCCTGAACAGTGTGGAGTCAGAATCTTTCCAGAATGACCCCACATCCACACAGACAAAATTATAGTTGGCCAATATATCTGCCACTGCCAGTAAGCCAATCGAAAAATAATGTTTATAATTGTGATACAGTGAGCCACTCTGCAGTGGCTTCAATATTCAGACATGTTTGCCATCCACGGCTCCCAGGCAGTTCAGAAAGTTTGCTCTGTCCAGAAATCCCACAGGAATTCGTGCCCATGCCTCATCTGTGGGTGTTGTCAAACATTCTTCCCTCATCGTGTCCTATATTGTCTGGCACACCTTTCAGACGATCTCCCCAGCTGTAGATCTGGCAACGTGGAAATTATAATGCAGGTCCTGCAGACTGCATCCACTGGCAAGATACCTATCAAAAATAAAGAAATAAATGTGTGTTATGATTACATTCCATGACCCGCACCTAATATCATTCTTCTGTTTTGCAGCACATGACATCAAGGGACAATTACACCAGGGTCCTCAAAAAAGATGCGGAATCGGCACGCTCAGGATCTGCGGCGAGGAGGGGCAACAGTTATATTTATGCTGAGCAGCTTTCATTTCTGCGACGGACCCTCAAACCAAGACCTTTGGTGGGCAGCATGGATGTCCCATCGACATCCGGGGCACAGCAACACGTGCAGCCATGTGCTTCTGCCACCTGCTCTGAAGATATGTAACAGGCTGGAGCAGACTCACAGATGGAGGAGGAGACCGCTGCACATGAGGCAGATACTGCAAGATCTGACACCACCAGACCGGCGCCCAAAAGGAGAAGGTCACTGGGTACTGAAATCGAGCATGCCATGGTGACATTCATGAATGCTCACCATCCAGCACCACCACCTCCACGCTGCAGGTTCTGGGACGACGATGACATGACTTTCCATCATTCGTGTCTGCCCATGTTGCACCAGATGAGCCTGGCTCAGAAGATGGAGTACCGCTGGGGGAACATTGGAAACCATCGACAGCATCTTGAGCCAGACTCCAGTACCGCCTGTACCATGCAGTGCAGTGGCACAAACACAATATGCCGGTGGTTATTACCGGCAGCCGGAGCCTCCACACCAACTCATATCCCCTGGTGCTAGGTCACAACCACCCCCTCAGTCTGAGTACAACCGAGGTTACATGCTCGGTCCCTATGACCCAGATACTCCTAATTATGAGGATTTGTAGTTATTTTCTTTATTAATTACTTGTTTTATGCTATGCATTGTTGGGCTATGTTTACGCTGTATTTGCCACATGTTCGTGGACTCTGTACTTTATGTATTATTAATGTTATGTTCAGTAACATGTGGTGTGTAAATGTTATTTTGTTTAGATTTACCATTATTGTGGATAAAACATTTATGTTGCTTTCACTGTTGTCGGTGTCATTCATTATTGAGTAATTGTGATATTATGCGATGTGTGTGGGTATGCTTGCGCGAATGAGCTAGTGGGTATAGCACTACACACCGACAATGGGGGCTCTGGACAGCGAGCACATGTCTGATGACTGGCAGCAAAGGCATGAATGCTGGTGTTTGATGGTACTTACCGCAATGTGATGACCAGCATCTCCTCTGCTGGTATGGCGTCCCTCATGTTGGTGTCCCTCTTCATCAACGGCTCGCGTACCTTCGACAACAGTTCGTCGAAGGAGGGGATGGACATCTGCAGGTAGTTGGAGAACTTTGTTGGGTCCCTCTCTCGCAGTGGCCTGTATAGCGTCACAAAGTGGCCATGCGTGTATCTGGCAGCGTTGATGGGATGAACCCATGATCGCTGTTTTCGCTTGTTCTTGAGGTACGGGTAGCCCGTAGCAGCAAACACAAACACTTGAACTGCGTCCATCTTGGGAAAACGCCACCTTCCCCAATATGTTTTTTTATACACTTTTTCCCTTGTTTTTTAATCTGGTTACTCATATTTCGCTTTTTCTATAGTGATCCGTCAAAATTCACGAACGTGATCACGGACTGTGTGCCACTACTGTGTCTTCCGTACTAACGTACGTCCGTCCGTACTGCATGGACGCACAGTCCGTAGAAATCACGTTCGTCTGACCCTAGCCTTAGTGTTTTCTTTTTTTAACCTCTTATTGACTACAGATTGTTCCAATATTCTGAGCAATAACGATCAAGGCAATTTTGACACTTGTGTTTTCTATTAGGTTAACCTTAATTGTCTAGTTTCTGATAAAATGTGTAACAGTGCAAATAAAATATTTTGTAGGAATGAAATATTAATATAGGAAATATATAGATTTGTACATGGCAAAGAATATTCTATTAAAATGAATCAGTTCTGGGGTTAAATGTCAGCATCTGAGCAGCTATTAATGCCCAGGTGCTAATTTCGAATGGAGGGACCTCTTAATGGCCCCTTGGTCTCATCCGCATCAAGTGGGGATGTACAAGCTGGCGTCACAAGAACCACTGCAAGTGTTCCAGAATGTTTCAGCGCAGTGGTCCCCAACCCTGATCCTCAAGTCCCCCTAACAGGCCAGGTTTTAAGGAAAAATCTTGGGTAAATGCAGACTGAATCCTGCAATCACTGAGCAGCAAATCATATCACCCGTTTTGGGCTTCAGAATTCTGGAAAACCTGGCCTGTTAGTGGGCCCTGAGGACCAGGGTTGGGATCACTGTGTTAGAGGATAGGGATGAGCTGTTTGGGTTCGGACGGTTCGGAGTTCGAAAGTTCGCGAATTTCGAACTTTTTCGATGTGTTCGGTTCGAGTTCGAAAAAAAAAAGAAATTTTTAAAAAAGTATAGAAAATGCTTAAAAAAATACTAACAATTCTAGAAATAAAGAGACTCTTTACTGCAGAATATTATAAGCAACGGTTTATTAGATATTGAATTAAAAACTAATGTGTACGTGGAAAGATTATCAACTCTAAATGACCTCTGTTCACAAACGGGCATAACACCAGGTGTTTTTAGTCTGGTAATCAATTTGATACATTTGTACACCATACTGAGGGTGGGGTGGTGTCTGCTTCTGATTGAGATTTGAGAATTAATTTCCCTAAAACATCCTAACATGCTGCATTTAACCCTTTCGCTGCTGAGGCTTTTCACACCTCTGTGCGGAGGTCATGTTTAACCGCATTTTGTAGCCATATTTTGATATATGACCCAGACATATTATATATCGTTCTTTCCGGCAGACTTGGCAGATTCATAATATGTCATTATTATATGTATACGTTATGTCATGTCTGTATATTATAACAAAAATGCAATAAAATTTGAATTTATTATGTGTAAAGTGTTTTTTTTCACATTTTAACATGCGATCGTTTGAGGTTATATTTTGGATGGGTGCGCTTTTTAAAAAAAATTAGAAATAGGGTCTCGTTACATTTTTTTTTGGGGAAAATTTTGTTTTTTTTAACAAACGCACCGCATACAAAAATCATTAGTGCAGCATTATTGTTCACATTATAATTGAAATGGTAACAATATTGCTGCATTACAAAACAAAAACAAACAAAAAAACTTGTTTACTTTTTTTTTAGAATTTTTTTTAAAAAAATATTTTTTATTTTTTTAATTATTTTTTTTAAAAAACATTTAAAAAATTTTCATGCTCATGTGTGGTATCCTTGGAAAGGCCATGCTCTGGCCGATCCAATGATATCAAACATTAACCCCTAGCTGCCATGGATCGGGAGATAGGGGGTTCATTGTAACCCCCTATCTCCACCATTGGTGGCAGCTAGGGGTTAACTCCAGGACTGGCGTCATCATGTTATGCACGATGACGCCAGTCCTCAGGGGGAGTTCCTGGAGGCTTGGCCGACATCCAAGATGTCGGCCAGCTCCAGGAGAGGATCACAATCCGGCGCTTTTCAGCGCCGATTCGTGATCCGGCTCCCCAGGGGTTAATCACAGCCACCGTTTGGAAGGGCAGGCACCTTCCAAACGGTGCCTGGATTAACCCTCTGCCCCCTGGCGATCGGGAGGGAGAGAGGTCCGAAGGACCTCCCCCTCCCTTTCAGGCGCTTCCTCCGCACATGCGGGGGGGGCGCCTGAATTAGATGTCATCGCGCCTCCGCGATGACATCTAATTGCTCTGCCGGGGTCCCGGAGTGCTGGGCTGACATGCAAGATGTCAGCCCGCACCGGGGGGCGCAGCAATCCGCCGGAATCCGGCGGATTGCTGCCTCCTGTGCATGGACGCGCTCAGGGCATCCATAGCACAGGAGAACCACTTGGCTGGACGCGCCGAGCGCGTCCATAGCAGCCAAGTGGTTAACTGGTGTTTGAAAAAATTTCAAAATAACATCTAAGGCTAGGGTCAGATGAGCGCATTTTGTACGGACTGTGCGTCCGTGCAGTACGGACGTACTTACTGACTGACAACAAGGTAGTGGCCAAACAGTCCGTTTTTTTCACTGACGTATTTTTTGACTGATGTAGCAGGGAAAATAAATTAAAATGAAAAAACATTCTGTCCGTCAAAAATGCTGGACGTATAAATGCAGTCCATCTGACCTCGTTTCATCACTCACATACAAAGCTACACGGACGTTGCGGACGTGGCGCACTCCGCACGTCCGTTCTAGCAGTATTACGTTCTTGCCTAACCTGTGTCCATTTGCTGCGTCCGCCATGCATCCGCACTTCCATGCGGACGTACTTCGTGTGTGGGGCTCCATTGGTCAGAATACTATGCTGTCACGGACGTACAAATGTGCGGCAACACGGACGTGATAACTGCGCTCGTCTGACCCCAGCCTTAAGCAATGTTATTTTTCACCTCGGGATTAAACATTCACAGGGTTATTCAGAGAGCGGTGAAAAGCAGGAGAATAACTGGAGAAGTGAAAATTCTAGGTCAAAATAGCCAAACCAGAAAAATTCTCCCATTTAACTCACTTTCCAAATTGGCTATTTGGTCTAGATTGTTCTCTTCTCCTGCCAGTTCTCCTGGCTTTCACCTCTCTCTCAGGGTTGTTAAGAAAAAGGTGAAAACCAGGAGAATGGCAGGAAAAGAGCGCAATCTGGACCAAATAGCCGATTTGGAAAGTGAGATAAGGCTAGGGTCAGACTAACGCATTTTTCACAGCGACCGAAAGTGCGTCCGAACGCATTGCTGTATTTTTTCACGGAATGCACGAAAACGGTCATACGATGCGCATTTTTGTGCGTGATTTTTTACGGATCCAAACCAGGAAACTTTGAGTGTCTGGACGTTATGTTGGCCGGACATGAGCAGGGTCTGACGTCTCCAAATCACACACACACGCCGCTAGTGGACGCAGCGCACTCTGTACGTCCGTACTAGCGGTTCTGCGTTCTCGAAAAAATGCGTTCATTTTCCACTTGCGTTACGCAGCCGGACTTTCGTGCGACCGTACTTCGTATATTGGCGGTCATTGCCCGTCATTTGCTGCTAGTGCGGCCGTGATTAAGTGCGCCTAAACGCATGTTAAAAATTCGCTAGTCTGACCCTAGCCTAAATGGGAGAATTTTTCTGGTTTGGCTATTTTGACCTAGAATTTTCCATTCTCCAGTCATTCTCCTGCTCTACACAGCTCTCTGAATAACCCTGACAGGGTTATTCAGAGAAAGGTGAAACTCAGGAGAATTACTGAAGAGAAAATTCTAGGTCAAAATAGCCAAACCAGAAAAATTCTCCCATTGTTCTCACTTTCCAAATCGGCTATTTGGTCTAGAATTTTCCATTCTCCAGTCATTCTCCTGCTTTTCACCGCCAAAAAAAATCAGTAAACTTTTTCTGCGTGTCCGAAAATGTCTCCTCTTTTCATACAGACTGCCGCCCCAAGCAGTTGTTTATGGATAGATTAAAGGAAAAGCATTTACCGTCATTTGAAATGTCATTTTTTGGTTGTTACATATTTCTATACATCCTAGAAATCCGCCACTTCACGGGCAGGTTATGGGGAACTCCTAGGCACGATATTTGAAGGAATTTTTCACCCTTATTTCATGGAAAACTCACTGTCCCTTTAAAAACTTTTTTTTTTACTTTTTGTCCTTGTTTCCTGTCCCCCAGGGCACTACACAGACCCCCATACACTTTTTATGGCAAATATCTAGCATATATGCCCTCTTGGAGGGCACTCTAAAAACCGAATTTTCAGCCCCATTGACTAGTATGGGGTTCGAGTTCGGGTTCGGCTTCGAACCGAGCTCGGGGAGTGTTCGGCTCATCCCTATTAGGCTAGGGTCAGATGAGCGCATTTTGTACGGACTGTGCGTCCGTGCAGTACGGACGTACTTTCTGACTGACGACAAGGTAGTGGCCACACAGTCCGTTTTTTTCACTGACGGATTTTTTGACTGATGTAGCAGGGAAAATAAATTACAATGAAAAAACATTCTGTCCGTCAAAAATGCTGGACGTATAAATGCAGTCCATCTGACCACGCTCCATCACTCACACACAAAGCTATGTGGACGTTGTGGACGTGGCGCACCCGCACGTCCGTTCTAGCAGTATTACGTTCTTGCCTAACCTGCGTCCGTTTGCCGCGTCCGTCATGCCTCCGCACTTCTGTGCGGACGTACTTCGTGTGTGGGGCTTCATTTAACACAATTGTATGCTATCACGGACGTACTTATGTGCGGCAACACGGACGTTAACACTGCGCTCGTCTGACCCTAGCCTTAGAGGATCACAATCCTGAGCATTTTTACTGCATTTCCCTTTTGAATGAAACATGACTGCCTCAACTACAGAGGTTCAGAGTAGTGTGAGTGCTACTCCAAGCTTTGTCTTATATTTTGTGTTTTACTTTGAATGTACAGTAATATTAGACCTCACCAGTGAGTTCACATTGTTGATTAAGGCACTCAAAATGTTTCTGTTATCCCTCTAATGTTTTTCTTACCTTAATGGTGACCTTATTTATTTGCATTGACAGCTCTTTGAAGTTCATATTGAGAATTAACAGTAACAGCCTTTCAAATGCAAATTCTATAGATGTAATCAATCCCAGACTATTTAATTGCATAGTTGTTAATGAAATGATGAGACAACAACCCACATCTAGCCATGAAGCAAGTACTTAACCATTTGTCCAATTTTTTGTGGTCCCTTAACCCCTTCGCTGCGGATGACGTGTGGGGAACGTCCTCACTGACTCCCTCTTTATGCAGAGGACGTTCCCCTCACGTTATTCGCAAGGGGGAGCCCCGGCGGAGATACTCACCTCTCTGTCTGGGGTCCTGCGGCGTTCTGACTTCAGCATCCTCAGACGCTGAAGTTAAGCCCCTCCCGAAGTCAATGACGTCATCGCGCAATGCCAGGAGATCGCCAGAAAGGGAGGGGGGATCCTTTTGGATCCCTCTCCCTCCCGATCAGGAGGGTTTACAGAAAAAAAGGCACCGCTTTGTAGGGCAGTGTCTGCCCTTTAAATTGGTGCCTTTTTTAACCCCTTACATGCCAGATTGCAATGCAGCGCCATATCGCGATTTAGCTCTGGTGGGGGCCGCCATCTTGGATGGCGGCTCCACCTTTGGGTTCCCCCTCGCCTCCTGACGTATCGTGCATAGCGCGATGATGTCAGATAGCCAGGGAACCCCTAGCTGCCCGGGGATTTCCTAAGGAAATCCCCTTGTGGAGATAAGGGGTTCCTTTGATATCTCCAGAACCGTGGCAGCTAGGGGGTAATGGAGGTTGTCATTCGAAAGGCCTGAGCATGGCCTTTCAAATTATATCAAACATGACCATGTTCAAAGTAGAAAACTAAATTTTAAAAAAATTAATTAAAACATGTATTTTTTTTCTCTGTTGTTTTTATTAATGCAGCAATATTGTTCACATTTCAATTATAATGCGAACAATGATGCTGCAGTAATGATTTTTTTCTAGGGGGTGTGTTTGCTAAAAATCACGTAATTCTCCCCAAAAAATGTAACAAGTCCCCATTTCAAATTTTTGTACAAGCGCACCCCATAGAAAATATAACCGCAAATGCTCATGTGATAAAATTTGAAAAAAAAACACTTTACACGCTGTAGATGATTAAAAATTCTAATTTTATTGCATTTTTTTGTTAGAATATACAGGCAGGACATGACGTATACATATAAAAATGATATATTATGAATCTGCTGAGTCTGCCGTAAAGAACGATATATAATATGTCTGGGTCGTATAATAAAAAGTGGCTTCAAATCGCGTTTAAACATGATGAGCAAAAAATGAGCAGTAAAAATGAGCTCAGCACACAGCGGTGAAATGCCTCAGCAGTGAAGGGGTTAATAAGGAGGGGGCAACACATATAAGATGCACTGTAATTTGTAAAGAGATACTCTAGGGTTAAAATGGGAGGTGGCTGGCATGGCTCGTGATCCTGCAGAGCCTACGCTGGTTCTCTCTTTCTTTCTTTTTCTCTCTTTCTCTCCTCATTCTCCCCTGCAGCTCCTTGTTTCGGGTGCACCTTATATATTTCTTTGTCTGGGAGTAGTAGTCTGATCATGTGGAGGTATGTAGGAGATGGTACACAGTGGTCTTCTTCCTTTCCACTTTACTGCAATTTGCATACCTTTCATTTTGTTATGCCTCGTGATTGCTAATGTTTGATTTTGTATTCATATTGTCTTCTGTGTGATGTATACCAAATAAAAGTACAATATTTTGAATGCAAAAAAAAAATGCAGGAGGGAACAGAGGGGTTAAACATTAACTCCTCCTTATGCCCTCTGTGCATCCCCCTCCTGTTTTAATTTTTTGTTCAGTTTTAAACTCATGGAAAAAAGGTGAGACTTGTGTCATACAAATAAAATAATGTAAGAATCCACCGCGACATCATTTTACGAGCATGCACTGGATCCATGCTTGAGTACAAGCTGCGGATTTGGAATTTGACGGCCCAGCATCAATTTGGAGGAGGCCATAACATACATTAACCGTATTGACCCTGCTGCTGATAAACGATCACACTTACTCTGCTCTCGAGAACCCCCCCATATATACGTGCTTTGCATCCATTGTTATTACCCTGTACTTTATTATGCCAATAAACCCCCATTCTGCATCATTGAGGAGTAACTTGATTGATATGGTTCACCTAACTATGGCAGATTTATGAGGTCTATTGCAGACGTCACCACCTGAACCCGGGGGAGCAGTTAAAGAGGTTTAGGCGCTCACCATTAAGCAGCACCGCAAGCCAAACAGTTGAGCCTGGACAGATAAGGCTCCTAAATCGGTGAGTGACTAATCTTTTATTACACTAAGAAATTACTGACTGATGCTGTGCCATGAGAGCGCTGTCTCTCTGCTCTCTTTTATGTCTCTTCACCTGAAGGTAATGGCGATGTTCCAAAGAAGGGAAGTGGCCACCCTATAGTTGGCCCAAGGCGTTATACTCCAGAGCCCGGACGTAAGAGGCTCTGGAATTTGTAAGTGTGCAATCACTACAGTAAATGTTTTTCTAACGGTCATAAGACATTATTGCACCATTACCCTTCTCTTTCTCTTTTTTATCTCCCGTTTGTTGTGGAGTCAATTGGTGTCATAGGAGGAACTGTTACATCAACCGACTGCAGAGCACGTT
Organism: Leptobrachium leishanense; assembly: GCA_009667805.1. Taxonomy (NCBI): domain Eukaryota; kingdom Metazoa; phylum Chordata; class Amphibia; order Anura; family Megophryidae; genus Leptobrachium; species Leptobrachium leishanense. The sequence continues at coordinate 113,425,307 of CM019065.1, read as the reverse complement.
TTGGTGCACAGTCTGCCCATCTAGGAACTCTGGAAATGAACAATAAGGACGCTAGATCCTCAGTACGCATTGAAAATTGGCGTAAGGTTCTTTATACAAGTGGATGCTAGCATCTGAACTTGGGCCATATTTTTTATCACGGCATTGATATATTTGCACAATTTAGCACTATACGCCCTTTATTGTCACATTTTTGCACTGTGTATTATTGTATGATCAACTGTTGCAGTAGCACTTTATACCCTCTAGAAGCTGCATTTGCATGATTAAGGATGCACTTTATGTGAACCGTAAAGAATTATACACATCTGACGGTTAAGGTTGATATAACATTGACATTTGTTATATATAATAACTGTTGCGCCACTAGGGATCCCCCCCTTCTTTCATAACATACATTAACTGTATAGATAATTTAAGGGAGTTCTGGAGAAGGAAGGGTTTTTTATTAGCATTAACTGATGAAGCGATTGGGTATAATGCAGGTTACTGCTCCATTATTAATGAAACCTAGAAATTGGTCCATGTTTTTAGTTTTCTGTTAATTTTATATCAGTTAATACATTTTTTATTACATTATTTTACTTGGAAGTTTGTATACTCCCTGTGTCTCAGTAGCATGTATACCGCTCACTGCGTACTTTATTTAAAAACTTAGAATCCAGTACTGGGCTCCATCAGCAATGGTCTGGATGTACATGCTGATGCTTCCTGTAGGCTGCAGCATGTCACATGACCAAGGGAAGGCAACCAACTGACAACTCTCAATTCTGGGCTCATTGAGAGCCATTGGTGATAGCTATGTCCAGAACTCCCAGCGTGGCAGTGGGTGGGGACAAATCACCTTAACACAGAGGGCTGAAACAGCCCCCTGAGGGTCACAGTTCCTTTTTGCCAGCTCTACTCACGTTCCCTCAGCTACCCAAAGGGGCTAGCAGCTTCCCGCATCCTCCTATGTTGGCCGCATTCCCTCACGCTATCGCCCGAAGGCCGAAGAATCCTCCTCATTCCCGGCCTATGGCCAGAATGATCAATGCACGCGCGAAGACCGGCACCCTCATTACATCAAAAAGAAGAGCGCCATAATCATAGAGATAATCACAAGAAACACCTGAGCCCAATGCACCCTAATCACGGCCTATAAAATAATTAGCCACCAGGTGATTCATTGCTCAGTTATTGTCCCCTTATACCAAGTTACCCGTTTTATCTTCTACTATTGTCGAATACTTGTTGCAGATCTATTTTTGCTTCTGGACCATGCTTATTCTACTGCCCACCTTGTTGACCCTGCTGCTGATAAACGACCGCACTTACTCTGCTGTCCACCCTACTGCTAGTACTGACTACACTTCCCACTATCTGCTTGCCGTCTCCGCTACACTACCACTCATGCAAGTACCACTACTTGTACTACATAAATTCTGCTTATTATAAGGACTTATATTGTGCTATTACTGTAACCACATCCATCCTACTATTACCGGTCAGTGCTTTGAGCAATATGAAGAGAGAAGCCTGACCTCACTGACGAGTAAGCGCTATAATCATATATCTGGCCTCTCCCTCAGTGGTTGTATTGTATGGCTAAATAGTAATAATTGGAAACCACTCAATGAAAATATAAAAATAGACAATCATAGCGCAACACTGAGTTAAGGATGCATAACATGCCCCTTCTGGAATCGCACTCACAAGATGGGTGATAAATAAGAGCACGTAATATATGGAATTTTGTTCACTCATCTACTTCTCTGGTCATTCCATGGCATCCTCTCCCATTTTGTCTGTATCTCCCATCCCAACCAACAGCTTGGCAAATCGATCCTCTGGTTGTCGTGATGCCCACAGCTGCAGGAGTGAGGTTAAACGCCCAAGTGATTCTCCAGACTCGATTCACTAGATGGTGAATAAAATAAAATTTATTGGCAATCAAATTAAACCATAAAATACATCGGGCGCATTTCGTGGGTGTTATCGCACTTCCTCAGAGATGTACATATATAGGCTCTATAACTTCCCTTACCTTATTTACACCCCCCCCCCCTAATTTGCGGTAAAAGGTTCACGTCAAACTCGAGTCTCTTCCGCGTTCCACCGTTGGAACGCAGCTCCGGAACTTCCGGTATTTCCTCAGCCAATTGCTGTATTTATGGGTCTATATCCACCGCATATGGTTCCTACGAAACTATTGCCATCTGTGACACTGAGACCATCCCCTGGAGAGGAAAGAGGGGTGAAGGCATTAAGGGCACTGTCAGGGTTATCCAAAGAGATTCGAAAAGTCACCGCACGTTCGGTGACTTTTCGTTCTCTTCAATTCGGTTCCTTTTGCCGATCCCATTTCGGTGACCCTGCGGTGTATTCAGCAAACAGCACAGGGTCCCCGAATTGCAGGGAAAAGCTGCCGAAAACCTGACGAAAACTAACCGAATGCACGCTGAAAACAAGCAAAAACATCTGGATTAACCTTCGAAAAAGCCGAACAGGAGCCGAATCACACAGAGCCGAAGCAGCTGTGACGTAGAGGAGGCAGTGAATAAATTAGAAAAACCATTTGTATGAATCTGGAAAAATGAAACGCTGTTTGCAAAGAAACTACTGAGCGAAAATGTCTGAAATGTTCACAGGAGGTCCAGGGAATGATAATAAAGAGGGCTGTTACAAAAAAAATAAGTAAACTGAAAAAAAAAAAAAATCGGACTTTTAAAAAAATTAAAAAAAAATCAGAAAAATGCTTAAAGTATCCTAAAAAATCTATAAATAAAGAGACTTTTTGCTGCAGAATTTTATAATGAACGGTTTATTAGATATTGAATTAAAACGGGAATATTTTTAACATTGAAGTCTATGGGATTCTCCTGAATAAATTTGTCGAATTAAACCACCGAATGGCAGGGCATTAGGGGAACCTTTCACTGCTGGTTTGTGTTCTCTGAATAGCCGAAGCATTGCTTCTCTATGGGGATTTCACTGCCCTCGAATAGGCACCGAACAGGCACCGTATGTTCAGGCAATTCGCCAGGATTTGGCGAATTGCCTGCTCTCTGGATAGCCGAATGGTCAGGAAAGGTAACCGAACACTGATTTTCAGCATTCGGTTACCTTTCTCAAGCAATTCGGATCTCTTTGGATAACCCTGTGTGTCTCTTTTTTGGATATCATGTGTAATATTTTTTCTGAACCACAAATCTCAACTTCATCAAATAAAATACATATCGGTCAAGAGTGCAGTGAGGGCTGAAAGCAAATAACACCATATCTCTGCAGTGGATTTCTCAACCATACATGTAGTCCTTACATACACTATGTAAATTACTCATAATTACTTTTAGTACAACAATGTTTTTTTCTACCAATACACATGCTAGTAATTATAACATTACTTAATTGTCTATTGAATGTTCCCATAGATTAATTTACAGTACAATATGTAATGTACCACCAAGTTAAGTTTTTCTTTGCTCAGCTATACACGAGTTGTTTCCTGATGTCATGTTTAATTTATAGAAATCTACACGTTGCTTTCATACTGTGGTAGATATCAAGTGAATATTTCATCATCCCAGAGGTATCTACCGCATAAATAACAATACTAGCAGGCTTTTTAAGTTAAAAATGAACACTTTGAAAAAAAGAATCAGATGATCTACTTGCTTTTGTCAGTGAATAAGTTCTTGGCTGTCTATACTTGCAGCCGTATTGGGCAGTTGAGCAAGGACTTTTATCATAATTGACTAGGACTTCGGAGTAAGCCAGACCCTTGATAATATCTTTAATCCATGATGGATGATTGGGGAAAAGGTGTTTAACATTCAGAGTTGCCTCTATGCTGATAGATTTACTGTCTGATATGAAGACAGTTTTAAGTGAAAATGCATTCAATAATAGATTGATAATGAAATATTGATTAACATGCCTTGACTGTCATTGATTTAACTTACTTCATGGAGACAAAGCATTTTAGAATCTGTATTGATACACTGGTCTAAATATTCTACTTCTACAATGTTGCAATAGAATTAAATAGGTTTTTAATAATAAAAAAAAAATGGTAAAAAAAATCTGTACAAGACTTTTGACTCCTGTATTAAAATAGAAACATGGTATAAGAGGGAACCATGTCAGAAGATAAGAATGAACTATGATATTAGAAAATATTATCTTAAATTTACTTATTTTTCTGTATTTACCCTTATTCCTAACCACAAACTCATGAAATAAGCAAACAATTTACTGGTATTTCCCCTTGCGTGCAACGCAAGGTATTCCAGATTTCTACAAACTCTCTTTTTAAGATTTTTTTTTTATTTATGCACTACTTCGGAGTCTAGTGAAAGTGTACCCTACCTGAATAGGCTGCTTCCCCCAGCAGCTCCCTCATCCTATAACCTCTGATCCAGGACCAGCACCTTACTTGCAATACCACAATACAGAAAGACAGTGGCTCGGTCGTCATTTTCCTACAGAGCACCACAATTATGGAATAACCTCCCAGACACCATCAAATCTTCCCCCAGTCTTAAGTCACTCAAGAGCTCCTTACTAACATACCTCAATACAGAATGCACCTGTAAACATGTAACCTAGTGACTATATTTCCTACTTATTTATTTTCTGTTAATCTGTATATTTGTGTTGTTTTTTAATATCTTGCATTGTATTACTTTGTATTTCTGTAACTGTAACACTTCAATCTTCTTGATCCCAGGACATACTTGAAAACGAGAGAAATCTCAATGTATCCTTCCTGGTAAAATCCTTTATAAATAAATAGTATATTTGTGATTTTTTTTACTTATTTAACAATAATAGATCACTCCAGTTCGACTCCTAAAAAATGAAAAACTCGAGCAGTGCAAGCAGAAAGTAAAAGTGATAATTAAATATTACATTATCAATATTGTTTCATAATAGTAGTCATCATAATGAATGCAAATTAAAATAAGTCATTATTACACACAATAATATTATGCAAATTAATAATTTCACTAAAAATAACCAAGCACTGCAGATTTACGTATATTTATATTATATTTTTAAAGAGAGCTTATAGTTAATTGTGAAAGATAATAACACATCTTACAAACCAGATACATGCTTTTCCCAGGTGCATGCAGTATCATTTTAATGTAATACAGCATTTTAATGTGTATGATGTTTCTTATCATGCCTCCTTTCCTGATTTTCATCTCAAAGTAGATTAATTACCTTTATATGTTGAGTTCTTTGCAGCAAATTGCAAATAACATTTTTTTTAAACTGTCCTGTTTCTTCCTACAGAACTTGTATCAAAATATATAAAATGTTACATTCACTCAAGCAGGCACATCATATTTCTTAATTATTAAAACACTTGCATTGCACAGTGGTAGCAAAGTGCTGACATCATGATCCTCGCATCTGTCTTTCTGGCTGAGAATGTACTGTACTGCCTGTTAGAAGGACAGTGACCCCATGATGTATTGTTCGAATTATCTTTTTTGCAAGATGTGGCACTAATGTCAAAGCTTATTCTTTGGATTAAAAACACTCACATTTTTTTATGCATTTTTGTTATCATTCTACTTATTAAAAAAAGCAAAGAAAAATAGATTTAGCTTATTAAAAAATGCAAAAGTGTCATTAGTTGTCAGATAACCCCTTGCCTCTCAAGCCATTGCATACACAAGCTAAATATAGTTTTGCGTCGCAACTTTGACAGATTTCTCCATTTTTCCGATCTGGCCTTCAGGCCATGTGAATGCTTTGCTATCTAAAACAAAATTTAGCTTGTTAAGTCTAACTCTAGCTCTAGCTGTGCATTTGTATAGTCAAAAAATATTTTCTATTCCCTCTTTACAAGGGCCACCATCACCTGACATTCTGTCATTGCAAAGGATCTTCTATTGCCTACCCAAAACACAAACTATATTGGCTGCATTTGTTCCATTATGGAAAATGAAGAACAGATGACACAGGCGCACTGCAGGGTTTGAATATGTAACAGTGATCTCTTTTTGATGACTGTGGTAAAATTCCAGTAAAAAAAAAAAAAGGAGCCTCATTAAAAAAAGATTTAAAAACAATCTGAACTCACATCAAGTCAAGTATGGTATGAATTGATGCATCCTTTCTACACGTCAATAAATTGACAAGAGTATGGGCTGAAAATTATGTTTGTATTAGAAAAATTATGCTATCTTAAGTAGAAATGTAAATCTAAGAATAAGAAAGGCTTGGGTGGCCCCTCCCCCGGCCCGTCCCCCTTTCTTGCGGCCATTTTTTGGAATTGGCTGCAGGCAGGCCTCCCAGAACGGGGTTAACCCCTTTCCATACAAGTTTTTATTTTTCCTGTAATGTTTCATACACTGCTAAGTAGCATTATTTTTTTTAATCGATATTAGCATCATTTTTAGCTCATACTCATTTCAATTTCTTGATGGGAAACAAGGCTGCATCATTTTCAGAGTATAATCGCATAAATGTTTTTGTAGCATAGATTTTTTTTAACTGTTGGTCTTATTCAGGCATCCTTATTAAAGCAGTGACTTTTCTTACTTTGCTGCAGTCACCTTTCCAATAGTATACTCATTGCAGGTTAAATGCTTCGACTGCAATGTCAGAAATATGTACACAACTGTTTTTATCCTTTCAGTTGTATAAACTGCATTTGTGATATACTACTACAGGCTTACATTATTTTGAAACAATCATGGCACTTTGTGCATTGGGTTAATAACAAATACCCACAACACCTATGGAATGTTTCTGACTGTACTCTAACAATTCAGACCTTGCAATTTTTTTCTAAGAATGTCAGAAGAAGTTAAATACACATTCACACATATTATTTGAATGTCAGCTGTAGGTGTGAATATATAAAATTATGTAATTACATGTTGGTCAACTTATATATTTCTGTATTATGTTTATTTTTACTATATGTATTTTAATTTGCTATGCTATATTTTGCCAACCAGCATCATGCCAAATCAAGAAGGTGTGACCTATGCCAAAGTATATTTTAATTTTTCTTTGTTTATTTTTAACAAAACATACAGGGTTATCCAAAGAGATTCGAAAAGTCACCGCACGTTCGGTGACTTTTCGTTCTCTTCAATTCGGTTCCTTTTGCCGATTGCATTTCGGTGACCCTGCGGTGTATTCAGCAAACACCACAGGGTCCCCGAATTGCAGGGAAAAGCTGCCGAACACCTGACGAAAACTAACCGAATGCACTATGAAAACAAGCAAAAACATCTGGATTAACCTTCGAAGAGGAGCCGAACAGGAGCCGAAAACGAGCCGAATCACACAGAGCCGAAGCAGCTGTGACATAGAGGAGGCAGTGAATAAATTAGAAAAACCATTTGTATGAATCTGGGAAAATGAAACGCTGTTTGCAAAGAAACTACTGAGCGAAAATGTCTGAAATTTTCACAGGAGATCCAGGGAATGATTATAAAGAGGGCTGTTACAAAAAAAATAAGCAAACTGAAAAAAAAAAAAAAAAAAAAATCGGACTTTTCATTTTTTTTTAAAAAATTCAGAAAAATGCTTAAAGTATCCTAAAAAATCTATAAATAAAGAGACTTTTTGCTGCAGAATTTTATAATGAACGGTTTATTAGATATTAAATTAAAACGGGAATATTTTTAACATTGAAGCCTATGGGATTCTCCTGAATAAATTTGCCGAATTAAACCACCGAATGGCAGGGCATTAGGGGAACCTTTCACTGCTGGTTTGTGTTCTCTGAATAGCCGAAGCAGTGCTTTTTGATGGGGATTTCACTGCCCTCGAACAGGCACCGAACAGGCACCGTATGTGCAGGAAATTCGACAGGATTTGGCGAATTGCCTGTTTTCTGGATAGCCGAATGGCCAGGAAAGGTAACCGAACCCTGATTTTCAGCGTTCGGTTACCTTTCTCAAGCAATTCGAATCTCTTTGGATAACCCTGTTAGTGTTTCACTCTCCTATTACTCACTATTTATTCTTATGTTCTATGTAGGTCAGTTGTAATGGTGGGGTGAAGAATGATAAATGGATTATTAAACGAACTGAACATGGCAAATGCCTGAACGTAGAATGATTGATTTTGAGAGAATTGACTCCAGAGCCCCAAGAGAGGCTGTAAATGTATTTTATCTAAGGCTATATATTCTTTTGCTACTGCTTACTAATGGTCATAATTATCATCATTTATTTTCTTTTAACGATCCATCGAATTACTCACAAGTGTGCAATGTAGAGACACCACTTGTACATACATTGGAGCTCTATAAATATAAATAAAACCAACTGTTTCCGTTCTCCATTTCTCATATTTTACAACACTGCTATACAACCCAATGGAATCAAGATTTTATGTAAATTATAACTTACTAGTAGTTGCATACTTAATAATAAAGGGAGCTCTATTTTTTGGGCTTTTATCCTATTATAAGATAAGGTGATTAACGGAAAATGGTTATTTAAACCGTTTAAACAATTTTCCATAAACAGTAGGAGATCAACATAAATAATAATAATCATAATGAGAGGGAACATTTAATAGAGCTTTAACAATGTTGTGTAAATCAAATATCTCACAATCCTATAGAATTTTTAACCAGTAATAAAAGTATTTGTTTGAAAATAAAATTATAAAAATATGTATATTTAGTTATGGTATAGGTCAAGCGATTAAAGCATACAACAAAAGAAAGTGCAATGTTATGACTAAACCAGTATATTTAAGTATAAATACTGATCTGTACTTAATAAGATTACAATATGTTTAAAACAGAATTTTTTTTATTTAAAAATATTAGTATATAATATGAAATGCAATTAATTTGGTCCAAAACAATCTCAACCCCCCCCCCCCTTCCCCGTGAAGATGGAAATATTGCAGTTTCAGCTTCTTTGGCTCCATTATCAACAAAGCACAGGTGTAACATTGTAGACCTGTCATGCCTCGCGCCACCGGCGCAGGAATGTCAAGACCAATGCTACTCCACAGTAATGAGCACTGGCAGCAGCTTTCCTGCAATTGCCCTCCCTGTCCAGTCCACAGGTGTCATCCATTGCAAGTAATTGGGAAACAGGAAAAGGAAGTCGCGCCTGAACCACAATGCTTCTGCATTGTTCAGCCTGCCTGCAAGGGAGCTAGAAGCCTGCTCACTTCACTCCTTAGCCGATCATAGTGTACCAGACCATTGGCTTTCTTTCATGACTCTGCTCGCTATCCGCCTGCCCCGACCTACAGTTTCCCCCTTTAACTTTGCTTCTTGGATTCACACTTTTCAATACCTCGCCTCGAATGCTCCACTACTCATTGTGTTCCTACTGCAATGCTTACTGTGTTCCTTCTCGGCTGCATGCCATGTTCCTTTTCTGCTGCCCACCGTGCTCCTGCTCTGCTGCCCACAGTATTCCTGCTCCACTACCCACAGTGTTCCTGCTCTGTTGCCCACCATGCTCCTGTCTACAGTGTCCCAGTATCTATTGGTCTTCAGACATTTTTCTGTCCTACTTATTTGGTGGCTTTTGTGAGTTCCTTATGTACCTGTGTCTAGCTCTCTTCATGTCTTGCCCCTGTGTTACTGTCCTGTGATCTGTGCTTTGTGTTCTCCAATCAACCCATTTCCTGTCCTGCCTCTCTGTTACCCAGCATCCATAGTCAGCCCTATTCTGGCCTTGCTCCTCACTAGTGCTCACTGGCATGTACACGCCTCCACTCCGGAGGACACCTGACACAGCAAAGTAGACATAGGATTAAAAATCACTATCCATCTGCATTAGACCCAGAATAATGACTATGTTGCACATAATCCCAGCACCCACTTGCCGTGTAATTGATCAACCCTCCCATTACAGACCACTGACTTTTTACCCAAGATGCCTAATGTCTGGACCAGAGCTGGCCTGAGACTCTGACTATGCACCCCAAAACAGAAGACAGTTCAAACGACTGACTTCACCCCAACTCACGTTTGGTAGATCGATCCGAGCTGTAAAAGGAGCTGGTTCCGGGGTGGCAAGTTTGGACCCAATGTGCAAATGATTTGTACTGAGAAGGATATATATAAATGAAAGGATTTATTAGGAGTAAAGCATAAAGGCAATAAACAAATATCAAGGAGCTGGGCAATACTGACAGGAAGGGAAGACACTGTATAAATAATAACCAGCAATAAGATTAACTAAAAGGCAAACTGTCAGGTGCGCTGTGTGTGGTGAGGGGAGTCTGGATTTGCAGCAAATGCAGGAGACTATACAGGTTGCAGGGCACGGTTTGGTTTATTTTATATACAGACAGGGCAAAGGATTATACAGGACTAGAACTGATAAAGATATGACTAGACACAGGAGCAATACAAGAAAGGAGCTGACTAAGAGGAAACTGAATAAACTAGACACAGGCTGGATACAGAGGGGCATGACATGAACTAGACACAGGCTGAATACAGAGGGGCATGACATGAACTAGACACAGGCTGGATACAGAGGGGCATGACATGAACTAGACAAAGGCAGAATACAGAGGGGCATGACATGAACTAGACACTGGATACAAAGGGGTACTTACACAGAGAAGCAGGATATAAACAGAGGCAGATTGCGGGACACAGGGGCAGATACACAAATAGCAGAGGGTCTATGGTGGAGGTGGCAACACTATGAATGGTGGAAGTCTTTGGGAGAAACAAAAGTCCTTTAGGCAAAATAAGGGGATAATCCAAATAGCAACAAAAGTCTAGATAAGCAAAGCAAGGGTCTTGAGAAACAGGAGTCCGGTAGGGAAGGCAAGGGGGTCTGGAATCCAGGTACAGGCAGGCTCACACAGCGTGTGACACAGTGGTCAGACGTTAATGCTGAAGTGGGGAGCATTGGGCATAGTCACCCTATATGGAGACCTGGACAGGTGAGGGGTTATTAAACTCAGGGATACACATATGGGAAATACCGGGCTGGAGGATGGGGAACTGGATGAAAGTGAGGGCTAGAAGGGAGATCTGGAATGGGACAGAACAGGGAAGTTGATGGCTCAGACCTATATAATAACTATAGGAGTAACTTTAGAGAAGTCAGGGTACAACAAGGGTCTAAACAGGTATCAGGAACTGGTGGTAGCTTCTTGCTAGTGAGGGGATCACTAGTTTAATGCAGAAGCATTATGAGATAGATGTGGTCCTCTTTTGTAGAGGAGAAATCAGAAGACATTAGCTAGCACCTGGTTAACAGCTCAGCAAGGCTGGTCAGGAGGGCCACTGCTAATCTTAGCACTATCAGGCAATTTATTCTTAGTTCTCTTGCAGCGCCGGCAGCAAGGGACATGACACGAGCTAAAATAACCCCTGGGATAATCCCGTCTCTCCAGGTAGCGAGTTCATATATCAGACAAAGGCAAATCTTAATAATTTTTGTATTTATTATGATGAAAAAATGTCACAGGCATATGGAACAAGATATTACAATTAATAGTTACACACACAAGCAGAGAAATAAAAAGGAGATAAACAGCAGATTCTAGTTACTTACAATATAAGCTAGATGATCATTTGCTAGGAGGGGCTCTAGTAGGAGATGGCAATATTCCTCAATTTTTTGATTGACCCCCAAAGATTAAGCAATGAGCCTGGCTTGGGTCCCAGAATTTATACACTCCTGCTTTAGACAGACCTCATGGCAGAGTTTGGGTGGTCCACCACTTCTGGTAATTCGTGGGCATGCTCAATTCACTTCTTATTTAATTTAATTCAAAGGTATCATAACAATTATCAAAAGATTGTCTCTAGCTATCAAAAGGGCATATTTGCTTGTTTGATCTACATGATCAATTACAAAGTACTGCCACAGAGTGGGGGGAACACTCTTTGGTGTGCTTGGGTGGTTAGCCCCCTGCTGAGCCGACCAAATGGGAAATTTCCCCATCCTGCAGATTGAAGACTTCCCTTTAGCATTTCAAAAAGGTGTTAACTTGGCCCACAATGCTGTGCCAGGAAGGTCTATACCTGGTAAAAAACAAAAGCCTTTGATATCCCTTCAAAAGCTGGCTTAGTGGCCAGCGAAGAGCCAAAAAGGCCATTCAAATTTGTAAATTAATTCCTGCAACCCATCAACTCAAAAAATCAGGCCTGCATAGGCAGAAGCCTTGTATCACAATCTATATACAAGAAAATATCAACCATAACGTCATGCGAAACACGACCAAACATTTATGACGAGTATAGTTATATATATACGTCACACTCACCTGTTTGTTTACTAAATAAACCCGTCGATTTCTCACATCTACACCTCCCGTGTGTCCCTTGTAGCTTGTTGCAATATATTCTACCAATATTGCCACACACACCGTTGTGATATATTCAACTGACACAAAAGCAGTGCTTACTTTTTATATTCAACAAACTTAACTATATGCAACATTCTTGGATATGTTCTTCTCTTTTTAATGAAAAGATAAATTCTTAGTTAGATAATCTTATGAAGCACTCAATAATATTCCTTTTTCATATATTTCAAACATCATAAGAATGCTTGGATCCTATTAGTAATGTTCCCTAACATTCCCTATTCCTACAGAAGGGAGAAGAACATAAAAATAACTCCATGAGAAATAATAGTCATCAAGCACAAATAAAAATATTTTCATTGAACCGTAAAGTTGTCCTTGTGGCAGGGCATTTTCCTAACACGCCAAGAATCCAAGGTTTAAGCAATGCATTTATTTGCAGTATACCACTTATCTTTCTGGTATTTACTGGGTTTAGAATAAACTGAGTAGTTAGCTCAATTTAGATGCAATCCAATGGTAGCTAAAATAAAAAGATTTATCCATCATGAACATGTATTTCTTACAATAATAACTGTCTGCTTTACTATCTCATCTATATCCTGTTTATAAGTTGGCAAATCCTTTTTTTCTAATATTTTAATTAGGTAAAGTATCCCATTAATCGCGCAATTACTAAAGCTAATTTGTCCACCCTTGAAATGAAATGTAATTATCATAAGCACTTTTCAAAAGAAACATATTCAAACATGAAAATTGTGAAGACAGCAAATATTCATTTAACATTAACACGTTATAAATATAATATTTTTCTTGTTTTGCTTTATTCATCTTCTTTCTATAAAGACTATTTTTAAAGCACTGATATGGCATTATGGAGTTTATTAGTAGTCGTAATAGTCATCTTGTAAACCTGTAACACTGATAAAGGTGTGTATGCTTTGAAGTGAACAGGTTATTGCTCACGAAAAGTGACCTCTTTTGAACGGGATTCACGTTCAAGTTGTACCTTGTGCTATTTAAAAAGCTAGCAAATAAATACAGTATATCACAATCCCTATCAGAAGCCCTGCTCCCAATACATGCTAATCAAATTGTTCGCACAGCAGTCTGAGCTGACTTTGACAACTAGTTGTGACAGGTGAGGGCAGGGAAGCCAACTTACCAGCTGTTCCTCTGTTGTATGCAGCCTGTCAGTGACTTTTATCATAATGCTGAAGAAGGCAAACGATAAACAAGTTCACATGGTTGTTTTTTGGGAGGTACTGTGCATGTACATCTTGATGGGGGCATCCACTGAGCCAAGATGCAGATTGGCATATCTTTCTTATCATAGTTTACCACGATTAAAGTAAAATGCCTCAAAATAGGTTGACATATATCTGAATATTTGTAAAACCCTACAAACCCTATTATGAGTCAGGCTTTAAATGAAGTGTTGAGTATAGTAAGTACAGCTAAGGCTTGAGATGATATTAATGTTCATTTCCGTGTAAAACGTATGGTAGTCACAAAGTCACTGTATCTATCTGAATTTCTATAGGACTCTGGAATGAATCACTGAAATGTAAAACAGTGGGAAAAACAGAATATTTGTGGATGTGCTCACAGGTTCCATCTAAACTTATAGTACAGCTCCACATGTCTAGAATTATACATTAAACATTTTATTTTCATTTTTGCAGTTGCAGGGTAAATAGTACAAGGAAGGTATTGTTGCTTTGAAGATAAAGGTTTGCAAACTTCCTTTAATTGTCCAAGTTAAACAAAACCTGAAAAGATATAAAAAATTATATAAAAATTGGATAACTCAGGATTTACTACTAAATATCTTTATACCAGCATTTTAACATACATCTTTTTCTGCATTTCAGGGGAAAACCTTAGTTTCCACATTCAATGATTTAAAAATGCTTCATCTGCTTTTCAAACTTAAATTGCATGGGTGAAGAGCTTATAAAGTCTGAAGTGGATAAAGCAGTGTCATACTCAAATGAGTATTGTGAATCTGTGGCCTGTTACAGAGAGGAGGGTACATTGAAATCAAACAGAATCTTTTGAAGTAAAAGGTTGTTTACTAAGTCAATCAATGTACTTGGAACTGTTCAGTGAATAGAAAATTATCTGCAGCAGATCTCACAAAGCAGATTTGCATACAATTATGAAATATAACAGAAGCAATAGATTGTATAGAAACATTAGATGGTTACATAAGAATCGTGTGATAAACATACCATTGTCAGTTACTGACCACATAAAGTCAAATCAAGCTGCCCATACTGTTTCCATTAGAGATAAAGAAATATTGCCAATAGCTAATATGTTCTGCCAAAGTCTTGGTTACGTAACATGTGACTCTCCATTTACGAAATCTTGCAATATATTGCTTAATCTTGACATCTTAATCTTGAATCAGTCATAAAACAACTGTAAGCTTCTAAGGCTGGGGTCAGACTAGCGCATTTTTAACGTGTGTTTAGGCGTACTTAATCACGGCCGCAGTAGCAGCAAATGACGCGCAATGACAGCCAATATACGAAGTACAGCCGCACAAAAGTCCGGCCACGCAACGCAAGTGGAAAATGAACACATTTTTTTGAGAACGCAGAACCGCTAGTACTGACGTACAGAGTGCGCTGCGGCGGCATAGCAGCGTGTTTGCGTGATTAGGAGATGTCAGACTCTGCTAATTTCTAGCCTACATAACGTCCAGACGCAAAAAGTGTTTTATTGATGATCCGTAAAAAATCATGCACGAAAATGCGTGTCGTCTGACCGTTTTTGCGCATTCTGTGAAAAATACGTCACTGCGTTTGGACGCACTTTTTGACGGTCGCTGCCAATTATGCGTTCGTTTGACCCTAGTCTTAAGTTTAGCTGCTATCACAACATGGAAGTATGGAACAAGATGGCAGAATGTGATCTACATCATGACCATGGGCGTCCGCAGGATGGGGCAAGGGGGGCACTCGCCAACCCCTGGAACCAGGGCTGCCTGTCTCCTCTGCCCAGACAGCTGTGTGTGCAGCCTGTTCGTGTGTTTGTTACTCATAGCAGGCTGCACAGGAGTGCCAGTCAGTGTGTGGGTGGTCTGTGTGGATCTTGTGATGTCACCTCCTCAGTCCGCCTCCAATCCACCACGTGCTCCTACTCACTTTAGACGCTGGGAGAGGCTGCCTGGGCTGAGATGCAGGGGCTGCTGCTGCTGTGGCCATTGGAATGCTGGACACAGCAAAAAAAGGTGATTGTCAAATCTTTATTAAGCTTGATGCCCCCTGGTCTGAGGTCTAGTTTGTCTGCCTGGGGAGGAGGAACACCATGACTAATAGTAATCTGGTGGGGATGAGTTTACAATCTAAGAGGAGGGGGACCCTGCTCCAGAGCTTACACTCTAAAAGAAGAGGGGTCCCTGCTCCAGAGCTTACAATCTAAGAGGAGAGGGGACCCTGTCCAAAAGCTTACAATCTAAGCAGAGAGGGGACCCTGCTCCAGAGCTTACCATCTAAGCAGAGAGGGGACCCTGCTCCAGAGTTTACAATCTAAGAGGAGAGGGGACCCTGCTCCAGAGCTTACCATCTAAGCAGAGAGGGGACCCTGCCCCAGAGCTTACAATCTAAGCAGAGAGGGGACCCTTCTCCAGAGCTTACAATCTAAGCAGAGAGGGGACCCTGCTCCAGAGCTTACAATCTAAGCGGAGAGGGGACCCTGTCCAAGAGCTTACAATCTAAGCAGAGAGGGGGATACAGATTGTATATCTGTATATAGAGCCGGCTCTGTCACTGTGTATACAGAGCTGGCTCTGTGTATACAGAGACAGAGGGAGGGGATATATATATTATATTATATATATTTGGAGGGGGGTCATGGTTTGTGTATACAGAGATGGCCTAGAAAATGCAACACTCAGATCAGACACTTACACCTTTATTCTTGTATTAGTCTTGCATCATGTTTCACAGCCTCCGTATTACTACGCTTTATTATATGACTGTCCCCTTCATGACGTTGTCAAAAGGGCAGAATATGGATGCCATTAAAATTTTGCCCCCCTTGAAAAAATTTCTGCGGACGCCCATGATCATGGCCTACTATCCATGGCAAAGATACATATGCATATTTAATCAGCCAAAGCTACAGGGTTGGCTATACCCATGATGGCAAATCAGTGCAATCTATCCTGCCCTTTAGCTTCTTCTCATCAATACTACATCATTAGAACCATAAGAAATGTGATGGACCATTTTAATGTATCAAATAAACTCATAAAATAAACATATACTTGAAACAAACAAAACAAGATCAAGCAGTTTAGAAGATTGTTTTCCCATTAATAATATTAAAATAGTGATTTGGAAGTCTTTGAAAAATATTGGCAAATCACAAGGAATTAAGGATTCCTCAGCTAGTAAAAAAGCAAGTTACTCAGTATCAGAGAGAATTAAATTGGATTACTAGATTTCATGCAGCGATAACTATAACTGCTTGTTCAGAGTTCCCAGAGGACTATGAGGGCCACCACGTTTAGCTAACCGGCAGCATGATATGGATACGCAGTGCGCTACTGATCAGTGTCAAGAAAGATTAAAATCTAATTCAAACATGGCATTCTGAAATATAATGAATGAAGATGTTTGTAAAAATTAATTAATAAGAACAAGGTTAAATCAATACTTCTAAATCTTTGAACCATCCTGTTTTTTCTCTGCCAGAAAAAATTATGTAGTAATCTGGAAGCGCTTTATTATGTAAATCATTTACATGTTGTTTTGTGAATGACTGGACCTTTGACAGTGTGGATTTGGCATTCATCTTATACTCATGCTGGCATCTCATGAAGCACTTGGTCTCTCCCCAACAACATGTAAAGATAGGAAAAGCCTCTGCTCATACATTATGGAACATCTTATTTAAGCAGAGCAAGACTAAAATATGTCAATTTGTGTTTCAGATTTTGTAGAATAAAAGCAACATAAGTTCACTGGTAAATACACATAAATACTAATCTGAATTCACTAGCAAACTCTGAAATGCTGTCTAAAAGCTTCTACAAATAAATAATCACACCCTCCCAGAGACAGGACAGTTTGAGAAACGTTAGTTCCATGGAAAAAGTATATTTAAAAAAGCTATAGATTATTCTTATATGTAGTAGAAGTTGTGGAAGAGAAACAAATAACACTCACTCTCTATCTCTCTTTCTATATATATATTTTTACTTAAATCATATAGAATTAGGCTGGGGTCAGACGAGCGTGATTTCTACGGACTGTACGTCCGTGCAGTACGGACATCGTCAGTACGGATGACGCAGTAGTGGTCACACAGTCCGTTTTTTCACTGAAGTTATTTTTTGACGGATGTAGGAGGGGAAAATAAATTACAATGAAAAAACATTCTGTCCGTCAAAAATGCTGGACGTATAAATGCAGTCCGTCTGACCTCGCTCCATCACTCACACACAAAGCTATGCAGACGTTGTGGACGTGGCGCACTCCGCACGTCCGTTCTAGCAGTATTACGTTCTTGCCTAACCTGCGTCCGTTTGCCGCGGCCGTTGTGCGTCCGCAGTTCAGTGCGGACGTACTTCATGTGTCAGGCTCCAATGGACTTACTTTCATGCTATCACGGACGTACTTTTAGGCGCAATCACGGACGTGAACACTACGCTCGTCTGACCCCAGCCTTAATGAAAGTCACATAGCATGTTATGTTAAAAAAGGATGCATTAAACACAAGCACACAAATTGCACTGGGGTGAATGAGAAGAATTTTGTAATAGTTGAAAACAATGTACTTTACAACGAGTGCAGTGCCAAAGAATGGCTGCAAAGGCCAATAAAGTATTCAATATAATGTATAAAAAGGCTTTAATTACTGTTATGAAAGAATAGTTTATATTTATAAACCAAAGGTTTGACTCCATCTTGAAGATTCAGAGCTGTTTAAGCACCAGTTTTCAACCCATCACAACCAAGACACATGTGTATGCAATATTGCATTTCAGGCTGGGGTCAGACGAGCGCACTATGTGTGCCCGTACTGATGTGCCCTCTGGCGTCTGTTGCATTGTTGTGACGCTGCGACGGGGCAGGCCACAAGCTGTTGTGTGCACATATATTGCGCGTGCAACAGCGGCCATGCTGCGTCCGTACAGCAAGCCTCCCCGTCAAAGCGCTAGGATGCGCTTTAATTAGATATATGAATCATATGTAAGGATTAAATAAGTTCAAGGATACCTGTCCATATCAAGTTTATGTTTTGGGAAAATTTATACTCATTGCTATTAGAGATCATGGATGTACTTATTTTATCGCCCGTTGATTATAAAGAGCTGTTTTAGTTTCTTGATTTCTTGAAATACAAGCAATAAAACCTGCTTAAAACAGCTTTCCACAGAGATTTTCAAACCACTTGAACTCAAACTGTGCAGCTGCTTCAAATATGGGACAAAATGTTCAAGATTCTTAATGAAGAAAACAGAACTATCACGCATGTACACGATACCCCACAAAGCTTGATACAAGAAACACCTATGGAGCTTTTATTTACTTGCTCTGTAGCTCACTACCTTGTGTTGAGAAAGACTTTGGTTCAAACTAAAAATCAAAAAGTATTATTTATACTGTTAGTAATCAAAATCCACTGTGAGCACAGGCTCATTTTTCAGTTTTGTAAATTTCCGAAATGAATAAATAAGTATTTATAAAATATATAAAAATATGATAAAGACTTAACCTCCCAGGTGTTACTATTCTGACATATTTTAGATAGAGTGCAGCTTTCAGCAATGAAAGTTAACCCCAAGCCACACTCAGAGAAAACCGTCAGGGAGGTTAATTTCTTTTCTGTTTTTTAATTCTTTATTTTTGGGTTTCGCAAACGCAGAAGGACTGCATAAGATTAAAAATGAATATGGCCACGCAGGGCCGCAAGAAAGTATCAGACAGGTTCAGAAAATGAGAGAAAAGCAAACAAGCATCCAAAAAATCACAGAAGAGAAAAATATAGTCTGAACATTAATGAATTAATTTCTTTCTGCATATACTTAAGCTAACGTGGGATGTTCTGCTTATACTAGTTTTGGATAGTTTTCTAACGTAGGGCCTAAGAAGAAAATGTGTGGGCCATTAACCTGCAGTGGCTCCCCATTAAATATATTAGCAGATCAAGTCAGAATATATAAGTCACTAATCGATACCAGCACACGCTGCCACTGGTACAGTCTCCTGGAGTCCATAGCACTCTATGGAGCCAATTGCGGCCATGTGCGATGTCATGCGTGTGGAGTTGCATTGAGGCTAGGTAGGGACTGGGGAACTATTTGTTCCCAATATTCCACTGAATGCCGCCAGAGGACATCGTCCTCTGCACCGTGGGATCAGAGGTTTTGGATTATTTTAGTGGGTTTAGTTTTGTGTTAAGTGATTTTACGAAAGAAAAATCACTTAACACTGGAGTCTTAATGTCGTATTCTTGCAAAATACCAACTTGACTGAGAAGAACGAACTACGTTGAGTTAGCTACTGCTCTCCATCTGAGCGTGGAGTCATTAGTGTACAGTAACCTGACACTTATTCTAAAGCTTGTGTGAAGGCCAGAATAGCAGCTTGAGCATTTAAGTTAACGGCAGGGTTAGAATAGGGCCCCTAATAGGAAGACATGCAAGTTTTGTTAACCGTAGGGAACATCAAAGTACTTGTGTTTGCATGGATTAACTGCTTCCTTTTACCTATAGAAAGTGAAGCTTCTAAAAATTTACCTCTATACCAAACTATATGCTTTAGGGAAAATAACTGTACTATGTAAATACACATCATGTTGAAAAGCTGATTACAAATAATATACTGTATTTGTGAAAGATAAAATACACTCTTAGATATATTCATCATTTCTTCTGGAAAGGGTAGTGAAGAAGACGACCACCTGTTGAGAGGATTGGCTTCAAAGAATTTCTGACTGAATTTATTTTTGAGTCACTGGAACCCTGTAGTGTTATGCCAAGGACAGAAACGTTCATGCTACAGTCAACTAATCAAACTAATGGACTCAACAACTGACATTCCATGTGCTATAGCATCATCAAAGGACATTTTCATATTAATAATTAAGCAAAGGAATAACTATAGTATGGGACATACACTGTAGGTGTTTTCAAGCAATGTACCAATCTTACTGACTGCTAGAGATGTGCATTTGTTTCAGAAAAAATCAGAATTTGTAACGAAATTTGATAATTCGTATTCGGAAGTACTTCCGAATAACGAATCGATATGATACAAATTCGAAACGAAACTAAATGGTATATAACGAATTTATTTTGTTTTACACTGTGTCATCATCATAAAAGAAAAAATTAAATAATTGATATCAACTATCAAATTTGAAATGAACTATCAAATTGATATCAACTATCGAATTTGAAATGATTTATCAAATACATATCAACTATTGAATTTGAAATAGGGATGTGCACTGATTTTTTTTTTCGTTTAGTTTAGTTTTGGCTCATTCGGGTTTTTAAAATTTTCATTTCGGATGATTTTCGTTTCGGCTTGTTTTTTCGGATCAACTTTCATTTCGTGATATTGAAAACTTTTGGTCTTTCGGATCGTCTGTTCTTGTAGTTTCAAAGGGTCTATTTCGTTTTGACTTAGTCGAATGGTGTATAACAATGGCAGCCTGTAGCATTGTTGCACATACAGTAATACGATTTTCCATGGGTAATGTGCTATAGACAAATATTTCTGCCAATGTTCAGTAAACCATGACCATCTGGTTGGCATTTCAAATCTTATTTGAAATATGGGATATGTAGTTAATACTTAAATGTAGGGTTAAATAGCATTTTTGCCTTACTATTGTTTTTCCAATGTGCATGCCTAATTGGGTCAGAAAATCTTTTGGGGGGAAAACATAGTTGCCAATTTATTTTATCTAGGAGAAACAGTCTCTTTTTACAGCTCAAATCTGTATGCTCATGTTTTCTGTCTGTTTATTCCTCTCTGCAACCAGACAGAAGTAACAAGCAATCAGATCATCCACACATTCACAGACTGACCTCCATTATTCCTCTCTGCAACCAGAAAGACGTAACAAGGTATCCAGGATTCAACATGTTGTCCACCACTGTATTCCAGACTGTTTCAATATTGTAATTCTATTTTATGACTGCATTTATTCTGAATAATTAGTTGTCTTTTAATTTTCCCTCTCTTTTTTGTTAGAATATTCCCCTCTGGTTCTCCCTCTTCCTATTTCGTTAATACTTCCATACAACCAAGTCACTCTTGCTAAATCTCACTTACTTTCTCCATACAGCAATCAGATCATCCACACACTCACAGACTGACCTCAAATATTCCTTTCTGGGGTACCACCCACCCTCCTCATCCACCCTCCCACTGAGGTCCTAAATTTGAGATCTCCTTTCCAGCTGCTTCCAATTTTCTAATCATGCGTACTAATTAGCTCAGACTTCTGGTCCTTCCCATGCAATCCCTGCTATATTCCTTTGGGCCACCAGCTCCAACTTCGCTCTGCTCCCATTGTAAGCTCAGGGGATGTCTGTCTGAGCACTTGATTACAGTTATTCCATGGACAGGGTCGTCTCTTGTTATCCTACAGGCAGTGACTGTGACTGTAACTGTTCATATAGTCCTCCTTTTCCTATGTGTATAAGTACAAAACAGAGTTGTAAATCAGCAAACAAACGTTAAACTATAATGCTAAAAAGCCAGTGACGCTATTGATACATATTTAGGTGTCTGGTGGAGAATTCTCCTTAGATTAGTCTAAATCAGTGTTTCCCAAACCTGTCTTCAGGACCCTCTGACACGCCAGCTTTTCCAGATATCTGAAGCACTGCACAAGTGATATGATTTGCTGCTCAGTGATTGCAGGATTCAGTCTACATTTCCCCAATGGGATCTGAAAACTCCGGCCTGGTTGAGGGTCCCGAGGACAGGTTTGGGAAACACTGGTCTAAATTGTCTTCATCTTTGGTCACAGAATAGTTTACCATTAACGAAAGCAAGACCCATTACGATGCATATGATATGTAGGGAGGCAGGCTGGTTTGGCCCTAGAGCCTGTAGTTTATTTGGAATAGATAATTTATAGCTAGGTTTTTTTCTGTTAATGCTTTGCATAAATGTCACAAAATCCATGACTCAGATATGGTGCCACCACTTTGAGGGTTAAATACAGTTGACAAGAAGATTCATGTGCAAATAATGTTTCAAGGCCATGTCACAGCTGGGGCCATTTCTTTGCTTTCACCACTTCTGCATATTATTGGATAAATTAATTGCTCCAATTTAGCCCAGCAGCAGTATCCCCGCTGTGGAAAAATTTACGCACACTCCTAAACAATTTACCAAGTCGAATAACTTGTTTCTGCTCACTTCCAATTTGATTTTACATTTAGGCTCAACAGCAATGTTATTGATCCTGTAACTCCTCTGTTGAAAGAAAAAGAAGTAATTCACATTTGATTTCTCTTACTTTTCTTAAGAAATAAAATACTGGTTTATTAGAAAAGGAGGTATTTTAACCCTTTTGTTGGGGACGACGCATTGTGGGTTACCTGCAATATTGCTGACAAAATAGCCCTCATTTTGTTTCTTCTCCTCAGCGTCTTGGCGTAGATTCGGACAGCAGCCTGACTTTCATGAGGTTGGACCTCATTGTGGGACTACTCTGGTGTCAAAAACTTGGGTGTCAGGCGCGGACGGCATTTCAGCGGATTTTTATAAACTACTGAGCGGTCACTTAGTCCCCCATCTCACCACTTTATATAATAATATATTGCAGGGCAGGGACCCCCCCAAAAGACTTAAATTCCTCCAGAATTCTTGTTCTCCCCAAGCCTAACAAGGATCCCACGTTAATTACTTCCTATCGTCCAGTTTCCCTTTTGAATGTAGATCTTAAGCTTCTGTCGAGCATTATGGCACAACCTCTCCAGGCGCCCCTAGCCGTGTTTATTTCTCTCGCTCAAACTGGTTTTCTTAAAGGGCGACACACTACCCAGGATGTTAGATGAGCTTTAGCAGTCATATGGGCATCGAATACTTGTCAGATTTCGTCCGACCTGATTCTTAGCTGCGAAGTGGACAAGGCATTCGATAAAAAACAGTCGCAAATAGGACCAATATATTTTAAGTATCACTCTTTTGGTAGATCGGTGCTAAATTTATTTGAGGCCCTTTACTGGTCCCCCGCGGCGACAATGATGACTAATGGGCTTAAATCCAGACCCTTTCTTTTGGAACGTGGTACAAGCCAGGTATGTCCCCTGCCCCTCCTTTTTAACTTAGCCATCGAGCCGTTCCTGCATTTGTTACTGACATGTCCTGAATTTGAGGGTATTGGGGTGGGCTCTCTGGAGGTCCATGTGGTACCGTTTGCCGATGATTTACTTTTGTTTCTCTCACGACCAGATATGGCACTCCCGACATTATTAGAGTACTTGGAACAGTTCCGTGTGGCCTCTGGGTTTAAGATTAACTATGATAAGACGTTCGCCATTCCCTTAGGACGTGCCTGACGGACCCGGTCATTGGATCACTTCCCGTTTCAATGCGGTAAGGGGGGCGTGTTTAAGTACTTGGGCCTACTACTCCCGAGTCCCGACCGACTTCACTAGACTATACGAGAAACCACCACTAGTAGCCCAACTTAAAATGCTGCTGGCCTCCTGGAGTAGACTCCCATTGTCCTATCTGGGTAAATGCAGCCTGATAAAGATGGTTGCATTTCCAAATTTATTATACTCTGTTCAGATGCTGCCTATCCTCCTTAAAAGAAGAGATGTCTCAACTATTCACACGCTCTTCTCCAAATTCATCTTGGGCGGGGGAGAGCAAGCATAGTGATGCACAAGCTACAATTGCCCTATAGTTTGGGGGGAGTGAACATACTTATACTGTACATACATACATATTTACTCTTATACATTTACTCTTATATTTACTCTCAGTATCCCCTGTTTCGGACTGGCTCCTCTAGATTCACTGACTACGCCCTAGACCAAGAAATGGCTTACCCACTGTTATTGGTGGCCCTCCTGCACCTCCCCCCTCCTTGGTGCCTCCCTCACAGAGGACTAACCCTCTTCTCACTGTGGGTAGGGCTGCATGGTGTAAAAAAAATATGTCAGAGTCAGCTTTTCTTTCAACCGTGGCCTTTCTCTCTCAATCTTCTTTCTTTAAATGTGGATATGTACCTCAAACAAAAGCTAAATTTATAATAGTGCAACAATCTGGTCTCCACATATTTAATAAGAAGAGAGGGAATAAACTCAGATATTATGGTGTCTCGATCAGACACTTGATGTATTCAGCTGCCGGTGATTTTCTAAGGAGCACCGGATCTCCCGAACGTCCAGCAGGGTCCTTCAAATGCCGAATAAGCTCAGGATTCTCAAGATTATCTCAAGAAATATATTTATTATAAAAATATAGCATAAGTAAATGGGCAAAAACACCTAAATTTTTCAGCCTCTGCTTCGCAACATGCTCTTCCAAAATGGTTCGGCAGCCCCAGTATTTAGAGTCTTAGCAAATAAGGGACTAACACAAATAGGACATTTGCTACACTAACTCTCCCGTTCCCTCCTCCCTTTTGGTGATCTCTGTCCTTTGGTGGCTCCCGCGTCCTTTCACCCATTATAATATATGCACATCTCTGCATTTGTCTCAGTGCAACTGTGAGAGCTGAAGGACCGAGATTTTCTTAACCCCCTTGACAGGATTATGACCACCGTGGCTTTCCAACAGCTTTTATACCCACAACGCAACTGGTCGGTTGCAACCACAGGTGTGGCCAGTTGCTGTATTCACCTCCCTCAACAGTCTTCTTTTTCGCTTATAGCAGCCACAAATCGATCACGCAAACAAATTCCCTCAGCCCAATATGGGGTAATGTTTTATAAATTGCTCCATGGTGCTTACGTGGCCCCGGCCAGATTGGCCCTCTTCAACCCCCTCAGTTCGGGAAGCTGTCTTAAATGTTTACAGTACACGGCCGACCTCTTGCATTGTCTGTGGTCTTGCCCCTTTATCACCCTTTTCTGGAATACCAGGAGATTTGGCTCTCAAAGTTTGCAGATAAAGGTTCCTACCTCCTTTGACTGGCCTCTGTTCAACATCCTCTCTGACCACAACACAACCTGTCCTCTATCCAGGGTGCAGAAATCCCTCTTGGGCATTCTCTGTGCAGCCGCCAAGAAGGCCATCCTGGAGCAGTGGATTTCCACCTCCCCTCCCACATTCTTAATGTTTTACTCACGCTTTTATACTATCTTTTGTCATGACTGTGCAGAGACAATTCTCTACCAGGAGGACAAGGTGGGCAGGCTTTTTTAGGTGTGGGGGGGACATTTATATCATGTCTGCCAGAGGCTGTGATCGGCCAAATACGGACTGATTTTCAATTTTCTGCTGGTTTCTGGCACACTCCATGTCGGGGCCCCTGCTGTTGCCACCTTCACGCTCCCGGTTGTTTGACCGCTTTCTGAGCTCTGCCCCTACCGGAAGTTCTAGTTTACACCTATGATGGTATATTGTTGAAGTGTATGGGATGGAAATTGCTGTTGCTTTTCTCTGTTATTGTACGTTATTTATACTGTACTGTATTGCTTGAATCTACCAATATATGTATTGTTTAAAAAAAAACCCGAGGGTGTGACAACAACAGAAATGAGACACTCCCCAGCAATGCTGAGGGAATGTCATTAGAGAATAAGCAGGGGCTGTTTAGATCCCTTTATCTCCACTGACATACAATCTACAAGGTCAATGAGGTGTCATCGGAAAGGCCAGAGTCTAGCCTTTACAGATAATACTAAGCATGATCATGTTCAGTATAAAAATAAAATAATTCAAAGAATAAAATGAAAAAAGTTTCATTTTCCTTATTCTAAAGCTGCAACATTGTCTGCTTCCAATTATTTAGCAAACAATACTGCTGACATTACTCAACTTCCCATTTCCCATGCTGGGTGCAAGTGTGGAGGAGGTGGCGCATTGCATAGTTAAAAACTGCTTCATCTAAATTATAATTGCATAACCACTTGGAGTAGAGGCAGGAGCCCATTGGACCACCTGCATCTCCTCATAGTTACACCCTATGAGGTATTATTGGACAATTCAGGTTCTGCTGGCCTTTCCAATGATATAAACATGATCCTGTAATGCGTAATAATAATATTTTTTTACTGCTCTTTTGTTGTAAGGCAGTGGCATTGTCTGCTATTTAGCTATAAAACAAACAAAGCTGCTACTATTGCTCACCTTCTCATTTCCTATGCTGGATGCAAGTGTGGAGGATATGACCCAATATGTACTTACGCACAGTCATCTAAAATGTAAGACTGTACACCAGTGGGAGGAGAGGAGGGAATTCTTCTAAACTTTGTATCTCGATTCTATACACCATGCAAGGTCAAATGTTGTGACATTGAACAAGTGAGAATCTGGCCTTTCCAGCCTTATCAATCATCACCATGTAGAAGAAAAAAAAAAAAAAACGCAAATAATTTCTTTGTTGTTGTTCTCAGGTGGGAGTGTCTGCTATTTTCTTATAAAGCAAATAATACCACTGCCAATACTAACCTTCTAAACTCCCAAACTAGGAACTAGTTCAATGTTTTATACTTACAGGGTTATTCAGAGAGCACTGAAATGTCACCAACATTTTGGTGCTCTCCAGTTCCCCACAGTTCAACTAGTCCAATTTACCAACCCTGCGGTCAATTTAGTATTCAGTAAAGGGAACAAGGCAGCGAACGCATGTGAAAAATCACTGCAAAACAGCTAAATTGATCGGAAAAACTGCCAAAAACCCACAGAATGCATCGACGATCTGCCTCAAAACCATCGAAACGCATCCGAAAAAAGCCGATGACCCGCTGAACAAAGCACCGACCAGCCACCGGAAAAAGCCGACAAGCAAATGAACGGTTAGAAAAACCCACAAAAAACTGCTGCACAAAAATACCTGGAAAAAATATGTAAGGTCCTATGAATAATAATAAAAAGGTCTGTTACAGAAAAAAAACGCCATTTTGAATATAATCAAAGAAAAAAAATTTGCAGAAAAATGTCTGGAAAATCTTAAAAAATAAATAGACTTTTTGCTGCAAGTGAAAAGAATAGTTGAACAACAGTTGAATAAATATTTAATAAAAACAGAGATTTTTTTTGATTTTTACATTAAAACTTAAGGGATTCGTCTGATTAAACCTGTCGAATGAAACCACTGAAAATCAGGGCATTTCACTGACATTTCACTGCTGTTTGATATTCTCTGAATAGATTAACCATTACTTCTCCATTGGATTATACTGCCGTCGAAGATCACCATATTTCGCTGGCAATTAGCCAATATTTGACAAACTGCCAGCTGCAAACATATGGGGAAATTCACTGTTCGGTGCAATTTCGGAGCCTATTCGGCTCTTTTTGAATAGCCCTGATAGTCATATTGTTCATGAAGCTCAATGTACCAAAATAGAAAAAAAATTACATTTTTCAATTTTGCTAATTTCCTTAGAAATGAAAAATCCAGATTTTATGGATATCACATAGATTTTAATTTGTTTCTTATTACCTGTACTGCAACAATATGACCTTAAGTCATTACTTGATTAATGTTTGTTGTACATACATTTCTTAATCCTTTTGCTACTGTTAAGTACCTGCAGGTGACCCAAGATTGAGTATACACAATCTGGTATTATGATGGAGCAATGCACAGGAATTTCATTTATTGCTAACAAAATGTATTTAAATGGGCTGCAGAATGAGCCCCTAAAATTTAAACACATTGCATCGGTCATAGCAGCTGAAATGTTGAAATTATTTGAAATGCGTACAGGTCTGTTCACGGAACCAGACAACTCAAGCTATAATGAAACTGTAGTAGTGCAAAATTCTACATTTTATGGATACAAACAGATTTTCCATTGACTTTGTAAACGTGTAAGATCAAGATAATATATTTTCTAAGGTGTATGGTGGCGATTCCAACTGGAAGGCAATGTAAGGTAAAACGTAATTTTTTTCATTTATAAAAGGTAAAATTGAAACTAGAAAACACAAAATAAAGGAGTAGAGCTGGCGCTTAGTGCTGGTAGGTTTTAAGTAGTGTCTATTAACCTCTTCACTACTAAGTGATGTTTGCTAAAAAAAATATCATCACATTTATTTGAAACATGGAATATGAAGTTAACAATTAAATATAGGGTAAAATAGAAGTTTTTCACAGACATTGTTATTCAGTGATAGTAATAGTAAAATAATGTGAATGTGCTCATTTTAATTTTTCATGTATTCGTTTATCCTTTACAGAAATATTGTTGAAATGTGAGATTCTGAGCTCTATATGGTGTCCTTTATCTTACACAATTTCAAACGGGGTCTACATTATTATCATACAGGAAGAAATTATCTTTGAATTTGATACAGTAACTGTAATAGAGATTGTAACCGAAGCTCTCTCTACGTTTGTGCTCTCACCGTCCTTGGCACCCTTGCCCACACTTTACATGGCCTCTGTGCCTGTTGGAGTGGTGTGGATGCTGGCCTCCTGCCCAGAGATCATGAACCATTGGAAAAGCCAGTTCTCAAGGACAATAGGCATAAGGGTCACCTAAAGGTTAATGAGTTAGAAATACATTGATCTTGAAACTGTATTTTAAGAGTTAGAGCATGAGATCAATCTAGGGGAAAAAGGTAAGAGAACAATACGTCTACATTGCATTTCTAACACAAACTGTTTGTTAATCCCATCTATTGTGTAACTAATCAGGTTTCTGTGTCTTTTCTAGGAATTCAACTCCCCCTCAATTATACAATGTATTCAGTTGATTGTGTCATGTTACTCCCTCCCCCTCTGTTGTCCATAAAACTGCTCTTATTTCCATTAAATATATTCATTTTCCCCTGCATTAAGCGGTGTCTGGTGTTTGGGGTGAGATACATACAGCACTCCCTCAAGTTCTGGCTGAGGGTTGTGAGAAGGAAAGCTGCTGCAAATCAGCTTGGCTAAAGAGAAGGAATGGCCGCTGTAGCAGTTTCGGATCTGGTCCAGAATTGGGAGACCAGTTACCCCAGTTGCTGTTACAGAGATAAAGAATAAAAACGGTCAGATCTCCTGCTTATGGGGATTTGTAGTGTCCATAATGAGATTATTAGCAACGCAGCTTCCAAAAATACCAATAGAATATACAATAATAATAATATCTGTATGTGACATAATAGCTGTATATGGAGATAACAGTAACGCCTTGTATCCTTACTGTACAGGTATTTTCAGTCATTATTTATAACCCCCTGAATCTTATCCCTGGACAGCAGTGAGTGACCCCAGGACTCTCCCTTTATTCTACCATCTCCCTGACAGCTGTAATGCAGCAGTATTCTATTTGACCTTTTGCTGTACTGGAGTTTAGGGCTGCTATTTGTAGCTGGTTTTACATCTCTCCAGGGTGCTTTGAGAGACATAAAACAAAGGATTTTGTTTCTCCACAGGGGACACACTAATCTAGCTTTAAAAGGTGTGAAAATGGTCTTTTGAAATGCTAATGAGTGTTTCTCTATGGATTACAATGCAAAATCGAGATAACTCAATTTTGGGTATGAAGGGGTTAAACCCACTTTTCTTTGCATTTATGATATGAGAAATATATGGATTTCCATTTTTATGCACAGTACACATACTTTTGTATGTATAGGGTCAATAGTTTTTTATGCTCAATATTTATACAGATATCAGGGATACAAAAAGGTTATATTTATCAATACTGTAAAGGTTTTAATGGAGAAGGTTAAAAAAAGAAAGAAATGCATTCCAAAATCGTAAAGTCAGCGTTGGATGCCGCACCCCAAGGCTAAATGGCAATATGCATAAAGTGACAGCTGTGGGTAATGTATTCCTAGGGAGGATAACAGACCTTGACTAAGCAAATCTCATAGGCACTCTAGCTCATCACCAGACGGAAATATCCTAGAATGGAGCATATGTAGGAAGAACTAGCAAAACAGAACAGCTTGAAATGTTTAACTTTTTTGTCATCTTGAGCTTGAGGCAGCTTGCTAAAAGATTAACAGTATGCCGGGTAGATCAACACACGCTATAAAAACACTTTCAGTGGCAGATGACAACATGCTACATGATAAATACATCGGTGATATAATGATTTTCATCATAATGTTTTTGTTGATGGTAATGTTATTTACAGGTGCCGTATTATATGACTACCTTTCTCCTTCCTTACTCTTTATTGTCTTTTTTAATCACAATAGTAAGAAAATAAAGTTTTCTACAAAGATTACCTTTCTCTTAACTGTGAAGAGAATTACCGTATTTTTCACTCCATAAGACGCACCTGACCATAAGACGCACCTAGTTTTTAGAGGAGGAAAACAGGAAAATAAATATTCTGAAATCAAATAGTGTAATAATGGATATACTGCCCCAGCTCATGGATACTGCCCCCAGCTCATGGATACTGTCCCCCAGCTCATGGATACTGTCCCCCAGCTCATGGATATGCCCCAGCACATGGATACTGTCCCCAGCTCATGGATATGCCCCAGCACATGGATACTGTCCCCCAGCTCATGGATATGCCCCCCAGCTTATGGATATGCCCCCCAGTTTATGGATATGCCCCAGCACATGGATATGCCCCAGCACATGGATACTGTCCCCCAGCTCATGGATATGCCCCCCAGCTTATGGATATGCCCCAGCACATGGATATGCCCCAGCTCATGGATACTGTCCCCCAGCTCATGGATAATGCCCCAGCTCATGGATATT
Source organism: Leptobrachium leishanense (assembly GCA_009667805.1). Classification (NCBI taxonomy): domain Eukaryota; kingdom Metazoa; phylum Chordata; class Amphibia; order Anura; family Megophryidae; genus Leptobrachium; species Leptobrachium leishanense. The sequence goes on along the minus strand of CM019065.1, from coordinate 113,394,212 downwards.
GCCCCAGCACATGGATTTGCCCCAGCTCGCTCATGGATGTGCCCCAGCTCGCTCATGGATGTGCCCCAGCAGCTCATGGATATGCCTCCGCTCACCTGTCGCCGCCGTGTTAGGCTCCCTCTGAGCGTGTGTCCGGCAGCAGGAAGCTTGGGCACTCGCCTGGGGGAGCCACGTGACCGCGATCTCGCGAGATCACGGTCACGTGGCTCCCCCAGGCGAGTGCCCAAGCTTCCTGCCGCCAGACGCACACTCAGAGGGAGCCTAACACGGCGGTGACAGGTGAGCTGAGGCATATCATGGGGCATTCGCTCCATAAGATGCACCCACTTTTCCCCCCACTTTTTGGGGGGAGAAAAGTACGTCTTATGGAGCGAAAAATACGGTAAATCAACAAGGAGGAAAATGTTCATGTTTTACTAAATTATTGACCATGAAAAGAGTTTTTAGTCACATTAACCCCATAAGGACAACTGATCTACATAGTATATTCTGGGGAAAATTCCCCTTAAGGGCCAAAGACGTACAGTGTACATCATAATCCTCTAAAAATCCCCTTCGTCCCTATACTTACATCATCGCCGGGCACGATTGGACCCCTCTCCCTCCTGGATGGCTGTAAATAAAAAAAAAAAAGAGTCTGCCCTTTCCAGCGGTGCTTCTATTGAACCCCTTAGGTGTCGGATTGCGATTCGCTCCCGGAGATGGTTGACATCTTGGATGTCAGCCATGCCTCCGGGGTCACCCCCTGCCCACTGGCTATGTTTGGTGTAAAAATAAATAAAGTGTTTTTTTAAAAAAAAAATTAGTCTGAGGGATATAATAAAATACTGTATGACTTCAAATCATGTTTAAACATGATGAACATAAAACGGTCAAAATTAGCTCAGCACACAGAATTGAAATGGCTCAGCAGTGAAGGGGTTAAAAAGAAAAAACATGTAAAAATTGGGTATTTCTAAACTCAGGACAACATTTCAAAACTATTGAGCTGTTTTTTTTTTGGCCAGTTGTAAATTTTGTGGACAAAGTTCAAAAAAATTTGTTTTATAAATAGTTTTATAGTAAAATATACGATATGATGAAAATATTGGTATCTTTAGAAAGACCATTTAATGGCAAGAAAAACTATTTATAATATGTGTGGGTTCCATAAACGAGTTAGAGGAAAATTAGAGCTAAACACAAACAGCGCAGAAATGTAAAAATAAAAGTGGGTACTTTCGGACAGTCAATGGTAAAAAAAAATTGCCTGGTCACTATGGGGTTCAAAACAAGAGATGGAGGTTGGTCGGAAATTTGAAACCGCTGAAATATATTATCTGGGGGACTAATAATAGTGAATTCTTATTGTTTATAAAGGACTTGGTGGGGGTACATTTATTTGCACATTTTTTGACTATGACAATGTTTTCATTGAAATCTGTGGCTAAACAAGTTGCATTTTAGATGCTAACCTTCATTTTATGCTTTGAGTTTTGTTTATAGGTTTCTCATGGAATATTTTTTTTTACCCACTGGTCTATGTTGTTGCTTTTATTTTGGCAGGAGAAGCTACCTTAATGGAGGTTAGATTGTGAATATATTGCTAATAAAGCTGTTTAAATGTGCACTTTGTACTTGCCTCTGTGAGTGATCCTTTATAAGGGACTTTACCATTTACATTTTGTTGTTGTTTTACATTTGTTTTCTAGGTTCTGGTTTTCTTTTTATAACTCTGGCGAGGAAGAGATTAAAGAGGGAAAACAATCATTGATTGTAAAGTTTTGTGGCTACATTTTCCACATTTTAATAATCTTTATGCACCCCCTGTTGCCTTATTTGGATCTAATTAATTGCGCTTTCTGGTATTGTAAAAGTAGTTTTTCCCTCCATTATTTTTAATATACGTAGATTCACTTTAACTGATCATTTACATCTTACATTGAGCGCATGTTAGTGAATATTTACAGTTATACACAGTATGTACAATGTTTTCTTTTCTCTTTTGGATTGTATTACATTGCAATGACCATCAGAGGCAATTTTAAATTATGTATGTATTTATTTGTGAGAGAAACACTTGGTTAATTCTGACTTGATTGTAGCCATTTTGCAAATATATGCATTGAACTTTAACCCCTTCACTACAAGCGATTTTTGTTGAAAAAAGTGCTATCATAACATTTCTTTGAAAATTGGGATGTGAAGTTAACAATTAACCCCTTAGTGACCGGGCGGTTTTACACAAATCCGTCTTTTAGTGACCGCTGCTGTTTTTACGTTTCTGCGCTGTTAGTGTTTAGGTCAAATTTTCCTCTTACTCGTTTATTCGACCCACACATATTATACACCCTTTTTCCCGCCATTAAATGGACTTTCTAGAAATACCATTATTTCCATCATATCGAATAATTTACTATAAAAAAAAATATGAAATATGAGGAAAAAAATGGTAAAAACACACTTTTTCGTAATTTAATCCCCAAAATCTACAACCACCCAAAACGACCCTGGCTAAATAGGTTCAAAATTTTGTCCCGAGACTAGAAATACCCAATTTTTACATGCGTTTGCTTTTTAACCCCTTCACTGCTGAGACAGTTCACCTATGTGCGCTGCGCTCATTCTTACCATTTTGTGCTAATTATTTTTAGATGACAGCCTAGGTCCTATTTAATTAAACCCCCCCCCAGACAAAAAAAACTTTTAAAAAAAAACATTTTTTTATTTTATTAATTTTTTTTATTATTTAATTTATTTTTTTTATTATTTTTTAAAACCAAACCTGGTCATGTTTGGTATCATTTGAAAGGCCATAATCAGGCCTTTCAAATGATCCTTAGGATCCCCTTATCTCTACATGGCAGCTAGATGGTTAACTGGCCCACTGACATCCTCACACATATGGTGAGGTTGTCAGTGGGTGGGGGGGACCTGGAGGCTTGGCTGACATCCAAGATGTCAGCCCCCTCCAGGTTTGAATCGTGTTTTGGCGCCAATTGGCGCCGCAACGTGATCCGGCGGCGAAACGATTAATGCCATACACCGCTGAAAAGGGGAGGCTCTCCCCTCTCCAGCGGTGGAAACGGCATCTCCCTAGCTTCAATGGTTGGGGAGATAGAGGGCTCCGAAGGAGCCACCCCTCCCCTCCATTGAAATGCATGGGGACGCCTGCTGATGACGTCACCACGCAGCGTGGCGACGTCATCAGCCTCGCCTGCCCATGTAAATCACATGGGCAGGCTTCCTCCCTGCCAGATCGCCGTGGGATCCGGCGAGGGAGGTGAGTATCGGGCAGGAGGGGGATTAGGCACCGCTGACGTACCCTGTACGTCCGCGGGTCTAAGGGAGACCCGAGGACAGGACGTACAGGGTACGTCAGCGGCCCTTAAGGGGTTAAATATAGGGTTAAGTAGAAGGTTCTCACAGACATTGTTGTTCTGAGATAATTAAAAAAATTGAATAATGTCAATTTGCAACATTTTAATATTTTCATGTATTTGTTTATCCTGTAAAGAAATAGTGTTGAAATTTAAGATTTGGAGCTCTAGATTGTGTCCCTCATCTAACAAAATTTCAAACAAGGTCTGCACTATTTTCATACAGACAGAAAAGACCTTTGTGTTAGATACAGTAACTGTGATAAAGCTCAATAATACAAATGTTCAGATCTCCTGCTTATGGGGATTTGTAATGATCATAATGAGATTATTAGCGATGCAGCTTCCAAAAATACCAATAGAATATACAAATATTATCTGTATGTGACATGATGCCTGTGTACGGAGATTAGAGTAATACCTTGCATCTGTACTGCACAGGGATTTTCAGTCATTATAACCCCCTGAATATTTTCCCTGTACAGCAGTGAGTGGCCCCAGAGCTCTCCCTGTATTCTGTCCTCTCCCTGGCTGCTGTATGGAGCACTAATCTATTTGTACTTTTTGTTAGGTGAGGTTTAGGGTTGCTATTTGCAGCTAGTTCTATGTCTCTCCACAGTGCTTGAAGACACATAAAACAACAAATGTTGTTTCCCCACAGGGGACACACTAATACTGCTTTTAAAGTTGTGAAAATGGTCTTTTGATATGCTAATGAGTGCTTTTCAATGCATTGCAATGCAAAATCGAGATAGCTCAATTTTGGTCGTTAAGGGGTTAAGCAGCTTGAAAGTGTTTTTTATGTATATACACACATATATTAATAAGCATTTTTGCACAATTTTCCCCATGTTCCCACTCTGCACTCAGAAAATATAAAATAAAAAGCTATAAGTAAGTGTCATTTCAAGTCTCTGTTCATGCATTGAGCTTTAATGCTTTTGTCAGGCACAAAGTCACCTGCTGTGTATTCTCTCTATCTTAAAATATTCTCTGAATAAAACTTGTGGAACGTAAGGGTAAAGACTTTCTTTGTCTGATATATACAGGAGGAATGAAAAAAAAAGGTAATTCTTTGAACAAGTTCGTAGTATGAGGAACATTAATTACTTTTCAGGAAACAAGGCATTTTTTTAAGTTAAAAAACGCTCTCCACGAAGTCTCTTACAATCCTGAGCTGAACCGCTCAAGCAATGCCCTAATTTTAAAAATCAAAAGTAGCCTTTTGACAGGCGTCACTGTTCAAATGCATTGAGTTTCTAAATCATGTGTTTTAATTGATTTAAAAGCTTCCATCATGCTGAAAATGTTCCTTTAAGTTTGTTCTTAGACAAGTCGCAAAATGATTAGAGTTTTTAGATCTGTCTGTCAGCAGGGTTTTATCTAGATATAGAAAGCAGGATGAAATAATGTGTCTCCATTAGCGATGACCTCTGCCATTACGATGCTTAGTACTGAAACAACAGAGTACTCAGCGTAAAATTGCAGTACCTTGGCAGCTATATTGGAAGCATGAGAGCTCTTTCACTCTCCATGTCTGGCTTTAATCAGGACACTTTGGTCTATCTTTTCAAGAGGGGATGACATTCAGCCTTTGCATTTGCGAAGAATAATAAGCGGATGAATCCGATTACCTAGTCATTCTCTGGTCCAAACCTACTTGACCTTAAAGGTCACATTTGTGCATAGAAAATTTCCAGTGATACAAACATTTAACGGATTCTATTACTTGATACTTGAGCGTTCCGTTTGGATGATGAAAATGCACCTGTCACTAAATCTACAGGACTAGACAACATAATCATTATTAACAACATTGCACATTCTGACACATCATGATGAATTGCATGTTGAAAGCATCTAGGTTTGTTTGTCCTATTAGGCATCCAAGCATTATTGTTCTAATTAAATATTCAGATGTGATCAAACTAATCTGCAATGCGAAGGCAGGTGCCTAAAATGAAATTGTCCTAGAAATGACAAGAGTAGATTTAGATTTCTATGTTTTATTTATTAATGGGTCTTATTGCAAAGTGTGCCCATGTGTTGCAACGCCATTGCAATTAACCCCTTCACTTCCAAAATCAAGTCAACTCGATCTTTCATTGTAGGACCTTTAATAAACTATCATTAGTATATCCAGCCTCAATTTGCATCCCCCCTGCGGAGAAACAAAATCCTCTGTATTATCTCTCTTATCTTCATCGGATCTTAATGTAAACAAGCTACAAGGTGCAGATCATATCCATTGTAACAAAGAGTTCAGAAACTTTTCTGCTACATTACAATAGCCAGGGAGAGGGCAGAATACAGGGAGAGTTCTGGAATCACTCACTGCTGTACAGGGATAAGATTCAGAGGGTTATAATTGATGAAACTCCTAGTATAGTATACATTTTCATTTACAGTCATTATGCCACAGAGATATTATTTTTTCATTCAGCTGGTATTTTTTGGAAGCTGCATTGCGAATAATTTCATTATGATCGCTACAAATCCCCATAACTAAGCAGGAGATCTGAACATTTTATTATTTATCTGCATCACATGTTCTGTATTTGACACAGAGGCCATTACTGCCTGTATCCTAATAATACAGACCCCATGTGAAATTGTGCAAAATAAGAGACACCATCTACAGCGCTACTAAACTTATTGCCACTTTATAAATGCTTGTAACTGTAATATTCACAATCTTTCATTCCAACAATGTTTCTGTAAAGAATAAACAAAATAAACGGAATTATAAAGAAATGAGCAGATTTACAAAATTTGTTAAAACAACTGTTTCTGTAAATTTTATATTTTACCCTATATTGAATTGTAAACGTGCATCCCTTGTTTCAAATAAATTTTGTGATAAAATTGTTTTCCAACAACAAGTGCTTGGTAGTTAACATGTTAACGCCTTCACTACCAATATCTAGATATCTCGGGCTTCAAAGGCACCATCTGGTGCCCCCATATCGAGATATCTCGATTTGCTGATCTGGAGCCCAAAAGCAAATGAAATTAGTTTGCCGCAAATTAATTTCATTTCCTTTTGGGCTGCAGTAGGTGCCCCCAAAGTTTTAGCCCTGTGGGCATAATGCCCAAAGAGCTAAAACTGTAAAATCAGCTGCTCAAAGCTCTGAAATATCAGGCTTTCAGCAGCTGATGCAGGGGGAAATAGAAGAAACTAGACCAGCCACTCAAACCTCTAACTCAATTTGGCAGTAGATGGCGCCATCTACTGGTCAAAAATAGGTTATTTAAAGTAAGACATACAATCGGTATAAGCTCAAATATTTTTTACTTTAAAATTAATTTAAAATGATTCTTACAAAAAAACACTGGTTTCTGACAATGTTTTTTAGGAAAATCACTTGGTAGTGAAGGGGTTAATAACAGATATATGGTTAAAATAAAGCACATCGTGATTTTTAACAAACACATTTGATCAAGTTAAACCTTTTACTGATTTCTTGCCTAGAAGGTGTAAGGCCCCACTTAATCAGCAACAAATTGCCAAGCCAACACATTGGAAACAGAGTATTGTTTTTCATTCTATATGATCTTATTGTCTACTTTCAATAAGAAAAATCTGAAATGTTTCTGCTGATATTGATACAAGTCACAATACCTCAAAAGAACACAAACAAATGGAAAAGATAATGTCATAGTCACTTAGAGCTTGCAGTATTGTTGTAATACTTGAGATGTTGTTACACTCTGATAATGATAAATGAGCCTGTATGACTGGCTCAATGAGACTCATTGAAAACTATATTGAAGAATATTTTTGGTGTTGATTAGCAAAAAATAAAAGTGTAATGGGTTAGGGATACAATTAGGATCAGCGAAAAAGCCAAAGTTTATTCAAACGGCGTTAATACTATTGTTTGTGTAAACTTTGATTTTTGAGAATCAGAAGACATTGCTTCATGTAACAGAGATGATTGCAAACAAATACAGGTTTAGATATAACTACTGTGCTACAGAGTTTACATTTAATCAAGATATTCAAACCTCAAAAGATGCACCATATGTACATGATACCTAAGGGATTAGTAAAATCATAACATATAAATCTTAACTTTTATTACATGGTTAAAATATTGTATAAAACCAAATTAATTTTAGGCATTAACTCCCAGAGATAATGTGACAAACAAAAATAAAAATAACAAATTCTCTTGGATCAATAACAGAGGAAAAAAAAGTAGAAAATATATTTGCTTCAAACAATGGCAATGCTGCTGTTTGAGGCGTGCTGTGTACTTCTATTCAAACAAATGCAACCGTTGTTTGAATAAACGTTAATGATTTCACTTCAAACAGCAGCAATTTCATTGTTTTTTTAGGCTACTCCCCACTATTTTATGTATTTGATGCAAAATAGACAATTTTTTTAAACCCATGACATTTTTTCAGTTGGTGTTAACCCCTTCACTACCAGGTTATTTTCCAAAAAAACATTGTCACAAACCAGTGTTTCTTTGTAAAATCATTTGTATTTAATTATACAGTAATATATAGTCATTACTGTAAATAACCTATTTGGCCAGTAGATGGCGCCATTCACTGCCAAATTGAGTTACAGAGGTTTGAGCTGCAAGTCTATTTTTTCCCCTGCATCAGCTATTGACTGCTGCTGAAAGCCTGATATTTCAGAGCATTCATCAGCTGATTTTACAATTTTAGCTCTTTGGGCATTATGCCCACAGGGACAAAACTTTGAGGCACCTTCTACAACCCAAAAGCAATGAAATTTGTTTGCAGCAAACGCATTTAATTTGCTTTTGAACTGCAGATCAAGATATTTTGATCGCGGTAGTGAAGGGGTTAATAAAGTTGTTGTCAACTTTACAATTGTAAGACCTTTTTTCCTACTTATATTTCCAATTATATTTTACGGCAATGTAGTTTGCGCCTTTAAGGTTCTAAATCTGTTCTTACATTGTTTCATTACTATGTCCTGGATTAACATCAATCTTGAAACCAAAAAGTGAGCTCTGATTGTGTCATGTGAAGTTTCATATTCACTATATTATATGTTTTATGTATATATTCTCTGTTCCTGCTCCTGGACTAATTTTTAGTTATCTCCCAATTGTATTGTCCTGGGAACTAATACGTAGTGAAATTCTCAGATTTTTTTATTTCACTCCACTTTCACAATTGACCTTACCTTCAAAGTTATGGTTAGCGAATCTAGGCCATGGTTAGTCTAAGCACTGATTTCTTGCATCTTCCCTTTATTTGATAGTGGCATACTGTAGAATTTGATAATATGCATTAACAGTAGTTTAAATTGGATTATTCTTTCTCTCTGAATATATTAATAATTAGGAATCTAAGGAGTCTTAAATCATTATATCACCTGTTTTGAACTTTTACATAAACTTTCATATTTGCAGTTGCTAGGTCACACTATAACGAGAAAGTAACTTTTGATATGCAGCTGTATTTTATAATGTATGCTACTCCGCATTGTGATGCATCCAGTTCCATAATACAAGCACTTGTTAATCTTTTATTAGAAGCAGAAACTGCTACAGAGGACAGAAGAAAATACAGAATGGTAGGAAACTGCAAAGTATTGCTAACTATAAGTATAGAGAGAGTCACTTTGAATGAAGGGGACCTGGACTTGGCATTACTTTTGGGAGATGTGCGGCTGAGTCGTCATTTTATTCCCCAACCCTCTTCTATGCCCAAGACACCCTGTGCCTATAAGGCTACAGGGTGTTTGCTATTGTTTGCTGGTGTTATATGCTATTATGGTTATTGTCTGTGTTTATATGTTATTGTTATTATTTATAATATCATAACTGTGTGTCACTGCAGCCCTTTCCAACCCCCCCCCTCCCCATATAGAATATGTTTTACATCTGGGAATGGTTTGAGAGGTGATTGTTTGCCAAACATTGTCACTCTATCAGACTGTCTATTTGTGCTGTTATCTACTGTATTCATGCCTGCACTAGGGTTTCATGACTGGAGATTAAAATAGGGTATGGCTAGGGCCTGATTCACTTGAGAAGGAGGTGGTGCCAGAGTGTCATCTTCCGTTGGTTTCTAGGTCCCTCATTGCACTATATATTTGGTTCCCTTTGTCTCATGAAAGTCTGTCTGTCTGTTTCACCCCACAATGAGCTCCTGCTATTGACTGGGTGGGTTTGGGCCAGAATCAGTACTCCTTCTGGATTCTGATGGTGAGGGGAGCATTTCTGCACATGGAAACTTTTAAAAATATAATTCTGTTTTCTTGTCTCTAGGGTGGACAACACAAGAAAGACTGGTGATAATAATTGCATCCCAATTTCATCGCATTACATTGTTGTATTGGTTTGCATACACTGAACTGCCTTATGCACATAACAAATAGGATAATAGCGCAAATATCTTAAGAACTCTGGAATACCACCATGAACACCTATGACTATTCACTTCTTAATGTAGATTGCTTATTGCAATAGAGTAAAATATTTTCTTTATATGATGTCTGTAGTCAGTTTTACTAATGCTGGTCCATACTTTTGGATTTTTAGAACTAATTCCAAATCCAAGTAGAAGAGAGTTAAAATACTATAGTATATGTTAGCAGAAGAGTCGCACATTGAGTACGCTTGATAGAAACTGCACTGGGCTAGTCGAGGCGGGCGCCTTTTGAATTACATATTGTCATACTGCTTCTGCAATCTTCTGTTTTTTAGAGCTCATGACATTATGCTGAAACCGTGGTATTTGACATTTAGACTCAACAGATGCTGTGACATAAACTATCATTCTGAGTCAACCTGTTCATTTGCTTTTTTATAAAGCACCGGTTTAATGTTGTGGACTTGATGCTTCCTGGCAGCATGTCTGATGCTGATTCTAGCTAGACAGTGTTTATTTTTGACTCTATCTTCTCAGGTCATTCAGTGTACCTCAACATGACCATCATGTTGCCTTCCTACTTTAACATGTCAGACCCATTCCATACCATTTTATTTGGTCTTCTTTCTTTTCCTGGAATTATTCTCTATAGACCTTTATCCAAGAACTGTTCTTGGACTATGTTGTGAGCATTGACCTCTGCAGAACTTGTCACACCTGCTGCTGTCCATGTTCCTTAACGGTGGTGTGCTTGTCCAACTTCATATGTTTTAAATGAGGTAGCTGTAGAAGATATACAGCTTTATGTCTGTGTGTCTGGTTTCTCAAATATGGGTTTTTCTAACTTCACTGTCATTATGTCTATATTTTTTTCCTTCCTGAGACTATTATGCATTTAAATGGGCTACTTGAAGAATTGGTAATAGTCTTCTGTCATTTACTTCTGGCTCCCGATCTGCATAATTAACAGATAACCATTGTAGACAGCAATGTCAGCATGGGTTGCTGCCTGAAGATGATAGTGAATAAGATGATCCAATCATAGTTTAGTGGGAGTATCCTGCCACAATCTATATATCGCTCTATATGTCTATGTATGAATAAATCTCTACCTGAAGGTCTCTCTATATTGATTTTTAATCTGTGTTAATCCTCTTTTTATTATTAGACCAGAGTAAGCCTTATCTGTTCTCCTTAGGAAATACATAACTTATAATAATGATCCAGAAAGGTGGTAAACCATAGATGGACATCCTACTGTATCTCCTGTCTGTCCATAGTAAAATGCTATTGGGCAGCCACATCCCTTGGATATATAGATCCAGTCCCTGGATGGGAAGTCTCTAAAACCTCTAAAAGTCACCTATGCATGAATATACAATAAGGTTATGTTGCCACACATCATGTTGTTCATTCTGTGAACGTTATGCTTGAATCTGTAGATTATGCTGGGGCATGATAACAGTGACTCATATAATCCCATTAAGCACTGCAATCTAATTATTTTACCCAGACTCCCCAGAGCTTCCTGATTAGATTGCCTTTGACAAAACTCTGTAACTATGTTTCTATTTAATAACGTAAATTAGTTGTGTATATATACTCACTTATCTATACTATCGGGGATAGAGTTTCTGGGAGTTAAAACACCTGCCTAACCAGCCAGACAGACGACTAGGGGCAAATTTACTAATGTAAACTCCATCAAAACCCTAATACTCTTTTCCCACTGGTCACATCAGCCACAACGTCTTATTTCCTTCGACTGTTTGGAAATTGAGCTTTATAAATTATGTCCCATGTCCACAAACATTTGTTTCCATATGTTATCACTACGGTTGAGTAGTTATCATGTGGGAAAATACAGTGTGCTATGCCAACAACAGTGTACAAGATTTAGCAATCAACAATGACATCATCACACTTGTTATTTCTTATATCGAGTTCAGTTAAGGTTAGTTTTGACAAAAAAAACACAAGAATCTGTAAAGCAGATGTTGACAGTACAATATAGCCATGTGATGCATAGGTGTCTTGCAGCCAGCATTACAAAAATATTTTTATGTCTTGAGCGTTTACTATCATGAAAAGTACACCCATATGTTTCCTTTACCATTTTCAAATGTTAATTACAAGGAAGAGGTATTAAATTAACTTCATATTTATTACTAAGATCACTTTCCAATGATTCAGAATGGTTTTGGAACAAAATATTGCGTAAAATAAAAGGCAGACAGAGAAATAGTGTAGTGGTTTAGGAAAATGATGGTTTTAACCCTTTCGCTGCTGAGGCATTTCCCTCCTCTGTGTGGAGGTCATTTTTACCGATTTTGCTCATCATGTTTAAACGTGTTTTGAAGGCTTATTTTAGTATATGACCCAGACATATTATATATCGTTCTTTCCGTCAGACTCGGCAGATTCATAATATGTCATTATTATATGTATACGTCATGTCCTGTCTGTATATTATAACAAAAAATGCAATAAAATATGAATTTTCAATAATTTACAACGTGTAAAGTGTTTTTTTTTCACATTTTAACATGCGAGCAATTGCGGTTATATTTTGTATGGGGTGCGCTTGTTAAAAAAATTAGAGATGGGGTCTCGTTACATTTTTGTTTGGGGAAAATTACGCGATTTTTAACAAAAGCATCGCATACAAAAATCGTTAGTGCAGCATCATTGTTCACATTATAATTGAAATGGTAACAATATTGCTGCATTAACGAACCAAAAAAAAGAAAAAAAAACTTGTTTATTTTTTTTAAAATATTCTTTATTTTTATTTTTTTAAAAAGTTTTTTCATACTCATGTTTGGTATCGTTGGCACGGCCATGCTCTGGCCGATCCAACAATATCAAACATTAACCCCTAACTGCCATGGATCGGCAGATAGGGGGTTCATTGGAACCCCCTATCTCCACCATTGGTGGCAGTTAGGGGTTAACTCCAGGACTGGCGTCATCGTGCTATGCACGATGACGCCAGTCCTCAGGGGGCATTCCCGGAAGCTTGGCCGACATCCAAGATGTCGGCCAGCTCGGGAAAGGATCACGAACCGGCGCTTTCCGGCGCCGATTCGTGATCCAGCCCCCATGAGGTTAATTCCAGGTACCATTAGGAAGGGCAGGCTGTGCCCTTCCAAATGGTGCCTGGATTAACCCCCGCAACGCCGGCGATCGGGAGGGAGAGAGGTCCGAAGGACCTCCCCCCTCCCTTTCAGGCGCCTCCTCCGCACATGCGGGGGGGCGCCTGAATTAGGTGTCATCGCGCCGCCACGATGACACCTAATTAGGCCGGCGGCGGTTCCTGGTGCTGGGCTGACATCGAGGATGTCAGCCCGCACCGGTGGGCACAGCGATCGGCCGGAACCCACAAGGAACATTACCTGCGGGTGGACGCGCTGAGCGCGTCCTCCGCAGCGAAGGGGTTAAAGGAAAAAAATAATCTGTGATTTCATGCATATTTTTAAAAGTCTTCACAAGACGTTCAAGGTTATTCAGAGAAAGGTGAAAACCAGGAGAACTGGCAGGAGAAGAGAACAACCTAGACCAAATAGCTGATTTAGAAAGTGAGATAAATGGGCGAATTTTTCTGGTTTGGCTATTTTGATCTACAGGGTTATTCAGAGACAGGTGAAAACCAGGAGAACTGGCAGAAGAGAACAACCTAGACCAAACAGCAATTTGGAAAGGGAGATAAATCAGAGAATTTTTCTGGTTTGGCTATTTTGACCTAGAATTTTCACTTCTCCAGTCGTTCTTCTGCTTTTCACCTCTCTCTGAATTACCCTGCTAGAATTTTCACTTCTCCAGTGATTCTCCTGAGTTTCACCTTTCTTTGAATAGACCTGTTTGTGTAGTAAACAGTATAGGGAATGGCTGTCTCTTGCATTCTTCTTGTGTAATGTTACATAAGAGTTCCCAGTTTATTTAAAACAATCAGAAACAATATTTGTAAGACCTATCAGGGTTATTCAAAGAGATTCAAAAAGTCACCGCACGCTCGGTGACTTTTCGTTCTCTGCACTTCAGGGCGATTCGGCGATCCTAGTTCGCCGACCCTGTGGTGTATTCAGCGAGCACCGCAGGGCCCCCCGTAGTGCAGGAAAAACTCGCCGCAAACACACGGAACACTCACCGCAAACCCGTAGAAACAGCTGGATTAACCACACTGAACACGCCAGAGAAACCCAACTAACCACCGATCACAGTGCAGAGCAGCCGCCAAAAGAAGCTGACACGTAGACGAACGAGGTGAAAAAAAAAAAGTATGTTTGAAAGTTTGAAAATTGAAACGCTGTTTGCAAAAAAACTACTGAACGAAAATGTCTGGAATTTGCATATAAGATCCAATGCATGATAATAAAAAGGTCTGTTACAGAAAAAAGAAAAATCGATGTAAAAAAAAAGGAAAAAAGTTGGCCAAAAAAATCCCAAAAAATGCCTAAAAGATCCTAAAAAGATCTTTGAATAAAGAGACTTTTTACTGCAGAATATAATAATAGACGGTTTATTAGATATTGAATTAAAACTGGAATATTTTAAACAATGAAGCCTATGGAATTCTCCTGAATAAACCTGCCGCATGAAACCACCGAAGAGCAGGACATTTCGGGAACTTTTCGCTGCTGTTTTGTGTTCTCTGAATAGACGAAGCATTGCTTCTCTATGCGGGAGTTCACTGCCCTCGAACAGGCACAGTACATTTTGCGAACTTTCTGAATAGCTGAATGACCAGGAAATCTAGCTGTACGCTGAATTTCGTTGTCCGGTTACATTTCGGGGCCAGGTCGGCTCTCTTTAAATAACCCTGCATGTTGATTATAAATATGCAGATTTAAGTTGAGGATTACAGTATATTTACTTTGTATTGGAAGAGCAATTGTATTGGGGACCGGGGAATAATGAGTGATTTCAAGCCAGTAGTCAATTCTGAGGTGGGAACTCAAAATGTGAAATTTACCAACTCCCAAAACATGGTGTTAAATGAATTTGCAACACCTCAGAATAAACAAAAAAATAGTTCAAACTTCCCTTACCTCTGTACTGGTGAGTATATGACCCATTACGCAGATAGCAGTTTAACCCCTTTGCACTGGGAGTTCCAGGTGACATGGCAGTACATTACCGCCATGAGGCAGCATAGCATGCCCTGCTGGCGCTGAGGCGCAATGTGAGCGGGCCAATCACATCTATGGGCAGGCTGCGGAGAATGCTATGCCGACCCTCACTGAAAGAGTTAAACAAAGAACACAGATAACCTGTGTTAGAGCTGGTGCTTAGATGGCCAGGTAACAGGAAGGCTGCAACAACAAATTATAACCAGTAATACAGGTACACATAAACAGGTAAACAAGCCAAGGTCAAGCAATACAAAATCAGGTACTCAGATAAACCAGGGATGAAGAAAAGGAACCAGCCAGATTACAAACAGGAACACAATAAGAGGAAGTAAAACAACAAGACAATTGCAAAAAAAAAAACACAACCGTATAATCCCTCACTGGGAAGCCCAGCAGTCAGAACATGAGATGGTGGATCAGGAGCACCACTGGCCAGGGGATAAGAGTTGTGGACCCTCTGGGACATGTCATTAGCAGACACTATTTCAACAACGCATACTTGTTGATGGAACACCAAAAAGATGCAAAACAGGAACCTCCATGGATGGGAGACCTGTCTGGATGCACAGAGCACTATGCACCACTAAAGCGCATGACATCTTCCTACGTTGAAGTGGAGGGTGGAATCTGAATTTTAATTTGAGGGTCACAAAGAACAAACTGTTTTTCAGTGTGTCCTTCTTCTAGTCCAGCTGATTGTTCAATGATGTATGAATGATAATCCTCAGTAAGCAACGCCCATGAACCAGGTGCTGGGGAGGGTCAAGTGCAACCTGCAATATAAATTCTGTCAAGGGATGACATATTGCATTGATATTGATGACGAATGCGATATCCAAACCCAGGGGAGACCTCACAGAGAAAGCAAACCTGGCTCAATTGTATTTCAGACTGCACCGGAACGTCAAAAAAATTCAATAAGGTTACACTTATGTTTTTTTATACAGATCCTATACTATTACTTCATGTGTAATGAAAGACTGGTTCATATTTAGATAGACATTTTTCATATGAGGTAAGAAGTAAAGAACAATAATTACCATGTTCTATGAATAGATCAACGAAAGGAAAACATGTTGTGACATGTTTTGGAATGGGAAATAGGAATACTATTGGAAATGAAAGTGCTGCTAAAAATGAGGATAGCAATCATGATTCTGGCCTGAAAGATTCTATTATTTCTATCTGCCATACATTTCTATACAATCACTTGGCTTGTTCCATGTGTTGTTTAGAGTTGCAGTAATCAAGTACTTTACAACAACAGATTATTGAAGTTATTGAAGTGGAATTTTCTATTCAATCTTAGGCTTTGCAAAATTTATATTTCCTGCTGAATCTTTATGTGTGGAAAAAACAGAACATTGTTATGCAGACATGTGATAAAATATAATGACATGCAGAACGCAAGCCTACGCTCATTCGTGTGTATTTTTTATGCAAACTATGAATTTATATCAACCTAGTGTTTTATTTGTTGCCTGGCTTGATTTTTTAGTCAAATGAGAACTCAGCAGAGACAAGTTAGTAGCCAGTAACTGTGTCACAATTGTTTAATATAGACGCACACAGGTAGTTTATGTACCTTTATATGCACTAATGAACTATTTTCAAGCCTTAAAATGCTGCCAGAGTATGTCATCTATCTCGGTTTCTCTTTCACACATTGAATACCAGGGATTGCTATTCTGAAATGATTGCCTAATTACACAGGCCAATGAAACAAAAAATTAAATCTTTCTTTTTTCATAATTCAATCTGACGCTTTCAGGTTTTGGGGTGCTGAATCCAAATAACCAATTGGTTTTCGCCTATCTCATACCATTTTTCTGCAATTTCCATAAATGTTAGGCTATTATAACGCTAAAATGTTATACAATTAAGGGAAAGATGTATAATAAAAAAGTAAAAATGTACTTAGAAAATATTATACTTTTTAACAATGTGACGGTGAAAGTTAGGGTAGGTACAGTACTTCTTAACCACTTCACTACCAATATTGAGATATCTCAGGCATCCGGTGCCCCAATATTGAGATATCTTGATCTGCTGATCTGCACATTCTGCAGCCCAAAAGCAAATGAAATTTGTTTGCTGAAAATGAATTTGTTTCCACTGGTTTCGCACAGTGTTTTTTTTGAAAATCACTTGGTAGTGAAGGGGTTAAGTATCCAAAGGTTTGTAGTTTCTCAACCTTTTGTCGGTAAAAGTTCAGGAGTAGCTCTTCCTCTTATGCGATGTTTCCGGATTTTCACGATGGAGAGATGAGCAGTAATCTCCCATCATGTTTACATCCCAACGGCCTTGATATCGTTTTTCCATCTCTTTAATATCTTGGTGGATCCATTCACCTTGCTCTACACTAACTGAGCCAAGATTTTCAGGTAAAAAAATTAAGGTGTGAATGTAAAAAAATATACCTTGAGACTCATATTATACCCGAGTGTTTAGAATACTTTTAACATAATTTAAACTATATTTTCATAATTAGGGTCTTTCTCATTCCCCAGAAACTTTAAAATGACTTGTTTCAATGCAGTCCATGCATCCTTTTGTTTTGATTTCATCATGGTCTTGATCGGATTTTAAAAATGGTTCATTTAAGTAAATTTAAGTAAATTATTAAGTATCTAGATGATTTCTTTAAACATTTCCGATACGTAAGTGGTGTAGAGTAAAAATGTATTTTGTGAAAAAACATTACGTCATATGACAATTTAATGGTCATTTTCGGATTTAGTATGCAAAAAAAACATACAAGAGAGTCAAAATTCTGAAAATTTTTTTATGGTCGGCCTGTTTTATCAATAATAATTACAGAAAAAAAATGTAAGAATTTATTCAGGAGGTGCCTTGCAGATCAAGTAGAATAGATCTTGGTAGTGAAGGGCATAATAAATGACCATCAAAGCACAATAGTATTTTAAGAAATTCTTTATTACAAGCTTTTGCATTTCGATATGTTTTCCAGTTTGAAATACAGTTAAAAAAACAAAACAAATTTGTTAAACTGGACTGAAACTGTAGCACACCAGCAACCGAGTAATGACCATTAAAAGAATACAGATCATATTATCACTAGTTTGATATAAATCACAGTCCATAAATATCCACACACATTTTGGTAAGGGTCATAAACAACAAGGAGGCAAATGATGGATGAGCCTTGGAAATAAAAAAATTAAAACAATGGTCAATGCTGGTCTAGAGTAGGGTTCATATTCCAATGTATATACAGTATATTTTAATGTTCTGAGTTTTTTTCTCTTCTTTTGCGAAGATCCCAGAGTCTTTTATGCAGACAGTTATAGTTAGTAACAATGGAAATGTATAATGAGTTTGTCAATTTTGATTTCACACAAGCAAACCAGTTGGTTGTGGTAAGCTCTTGAAGTTTCAAAAGAGCAAGTGGGACAAATCCACTGAAGAACACATGAAGCCATTATGGCATGTAAACAACGTACTGCATTCCAACACTGGTGTAAACTTACTAGAGCTGTTGAAAAACCTAACATCTGCAGAGATTATAATTGCTCTGCAAAGATTACAACAGCTCTGTTTGTGTTTACACCTGGATTGGAATAGAGCCCAAAAGTGTTTTGACTTTCAAAGATGCCATGACTATCTACGGACGATCCACCTAATAGTATATTGATGGTTTTGACATCAATACCAACAGTTTGCCCTAAGGGGCACTGTGTATTGCATACTCCAAATCCATTTACTTTAATACACAACCATATGCGGTTACAAGAACTTATCTCTTGGACATCCTATTAGCATTCACTTCTTCGTATAATGTGCCTTCAATGAGTACCTGTGCTCTGCTCATTCTCCCTCACTTATTAAAACTGTCAAAATCCCAAAGCTCTAGATTATATTCAATGTCAGGTTTTCACTGTTGACTTGCTCAAATCTTCACAAAGAATAATTGCAAAGTATGTTGAATTGAAAGGCTCTTCATGATAAGATAGTGTTTGCTATTATTAAAAGCCTGTCCCTTTCAGCTACTAAAAATGATTTATTATTGCACTCTGCATTGTTCTTGCAATAGCAGTGCTACACTATTTATAAATAATGTTTTCCATGTCAAATTCATTTTTTTCATTTTGTCATGGAAAAATCCAATATTATTTTGTGGCATAATTCTAACGTGTTATCCCACATGGAAGTAATACACGTTATCAGACATTTTGGCTTAATAGGATATGATTATATGCCCTGGGGTATTTCTGTATATAGAATTCAGTGAGCACATATCAAATATTGTGTTTGCTTGTGTGGAAATAATGTAGGTTTTATGAAGATTTTGCTGATCTGAACATGCTTTTTGATTGCCCCAGGTGATATTTTCTTCTTTTCATTGAAGTGTACATGCACACAATACAAGCAATATGCCATGGGTCTTGCGTTTTCCAGTGCATCCTTATTAATATAGGTTAAAGGCAAGCTCATTCATTTAATTTTATTGTTTTTTCTTTTCTTTAAAGAAACATCATTTTCAGTTTTGTCTGCGACACATACACTAGTATGTAGAAATCTGGATGGCAAAATTCAGTGGCAAAACTAATACAAGAAAGAATAAACACAAATCTAAATATTGCTGCGGAGCTTGAAATAAATGAAACAGAAATGTCAAGCATGGGCTAGGTTTCAATCCTCACTCATAAGTGGATGGGTCGGTAGTTTGACTGCTCATGCAAGAGCTACAAATCTCAATGTCAGTAAAAATGTAAACATGTTTCCTTTGTCAGGCATACATTAATGTCAAGTCAACATATTGTACATCAACAACAAAGTTACTTATCAAACAGCCAAGAAGGTTCACAAATACGCTTCCGATTGAAGCTTGTGGTACAGTTTTCAAGTTTATTGAAGATATTTTATGTCTTAAGAGTGTACAGGGCCTACCAAGATACATTATATGAAAGCTCATATGTAAGATTGATAAAGTAGAGCATCTTTGCTTAAACTCAAACGGAAACCTGGAGCAGCCAGGTGCACTTCGGCTACAACAACACTTCAGGGGATGGATATTACATAATTTTGAACGTCCCCACTTTTCCTGGATGCCTCCATTTTCACCCTCGGTTGGCGGCACTTACTGAGGAGTATTGCTCAGTGCTGTATGATTGGTGATTAACTATAACACTAACACTGGCTGGGTGGAGTAGAGGTAACATCACTCCTCTATAACCATGGAGACTGTGGAGAGACGGGTTCAAATGCCGGCAAGAGCACCTCTCCAGTAAGTGTCCTCGGGCAAGACACCTGTTGTGTATTGCCTATACATGAAACAACACCCAATGGTACGTACTCCCCTCCTAGGACATACTTTGAAAACAAGAGAAATCTCAATGTATCCTTCTTGATAGAATACTTTCTCAAAATAAAAAACATCTGACAGGTGATCTGCATGGTAGATCGCTGTCATGTAGGATGGCTCTTACTGTTAAGTATCTATAAAGAAGGTATGGGCAGTCCAAAGCATCCAATTTATGCCACCATTATTGAATTTACATCTTGCAGTGAGAAAACATTTCTGGCAGTATTACAATGTTGGTGCTAATTTAACCAGAGCTGTTGTAAACTGAAAACCTCCATAGGCTATAATGGCTCTGGTAAGTTTACAACAGCTCTGGTTAAGTTAGCACCAACTATGTAATATAGTCCCTTCATCTCTAAGCAAGTCTATTTTAAAATGTTGTCTCACTAAAGATATAAAGGTTGTCCTAAATTGGAGGCTTTGGAAAGCTTGTACGTTCTTTTTGACTTTTCAATCTGGAACTGGCTGATACTGATATGTGTTGGCACCCACCAAATAGTTTTTGGGATTTTGTTGCCACTTATTGCATTGTGTATATGTGACCTTCATATAGCTGTGACACACCCTGGCAGCTGCATCCAGATGTGAGGGACATAAAATCTTTGATAGGGAATAACTCTCTATTGTTTTTTCAATTCTATGTATTAGCAACATATTATTATAATAATAACTAGTTTATTTGCTGTTTAGGCCAACATTTTTTTTTCTAGAAATGTTATGGTACTTTAGTACCATGTGTTGATAACAGGTTATATCCATTTTTTTGTCACACAGACTTTACACCTAGAGAATTTAAATCTCTTTGCAAAAATGTGCCTTGTTAGATGTGTTTCTTATTTACTTCATGTGACCATCCTCTTTACGAGACAATGGAAATTGAGTTTGGAGGTTAATATTTATCAAATTTAATCCTGCTGGCTCTGTGACATAGAGGTCAAAAACAAAATAATTCTTCTGGATACTTCATGCCCTCTAAACTTAAGCAATTAAATCCTGGTGGCACCATATGTTTTCAGAGCACCGTGACTGTAACAAAGGATCTTAGACTGGCATTTTTACAATGTACAGGTCCAAAGATGTCCTCGGGAACAGACATCTGCACACATGCTGTGAAAGTTGGAGGTATTTTATACACAGGGGCAATAAGTCAATATGAACATCGAATTAATGCTTTTAATTATCATAAGTGGTGTTTACTTTTTATTTAGCAAGTTGTTTTGAAACATTAAGTCCTTTAAAAGCTATTAGAGAGTAAAGGGCTCATATTGTTAATACACAATTACAGAAAATGTACATTAGCAGAGAAATATAGGTGTACTCATATCAAAACACTGTTAAATAAGTCAAAGTCAGTTTTTGAATAGGATCACTAAAATCTATAATAGAAACATCTCACACGCATACTTTAAGGGATTCATCTCTACTACCACCATGTATATTCAAATTAATACTCTGGATGTAATTCTGGAATCTTTGGATAATTTATAATTAATGGGTTGGATCATTTTTTTGTCAACTCCTTCACAACCTCCAAATTAGATTTTGATCGAGGACAGAATACATCCAATAGCTGCTGGAGGCACATTTTGCAAGAGATGTGTATATCAGGAAATTCTTCCACCCTAGTAGTCTCTTAACATTGGACCCCATATGAAAAAAAAAAATCAAACCTTATATAAACTGCGGGCTTGCATGAAGGAGTACTTTTTCTTCAGTCATCTGAAGGCGGCTGGCAGCACCTCTTGCAATAACTATTATATAATATATATTAAGTAGATACTCGAGTATACCGCTAGATTTTGGTGACAAAAATTTACCTTAAAATTGGAGGGGGTCGCGTTATATTTGATACATCTGCATCGCGTGTAAAAAAAAGCCTTGACTTGCTCAGGGATCCCAAGTGTCCCGGACGTTCCGGTAGTATCCCTGAAAAGAATGCGAGCTCCCTGTGAATACATTCACATTTTAGTTACTTAAAGTATATTGATTTTTCCTCTGAGTTTGACATATTTTCATCTAACTGATGTCTGGAGTAATATTCACTTCTGAATAGCGAATATCTGCAACTATAAAAGTTTGACGTTAAAATAAAGTTCTCTTCTGCATTTATCAAATCATCTAAAATTCACATATAAGCCTTAACCCTTTCACACCCAAAATCAAGTTATCTCGGTTTTGCAATGTAATGCGTTGGAAAACACTCATTTGCATATCAAAAGATAATTTTCACACTTTTTCAAAGAAAGATTAGTGTGTCCCCTGTGGAGAAACAAAATCCTTTGTTTTATGTATCTTCAAGCACCCTGGAGAGACATAAAACCAGCTGCATACAGCAACCCTAAACCTCACTGTAACAAAAAGTTGAAATAGATTACTGCTGCATTACAACTGCCAGGGATTTGGCAGAAAACAGGGAGTGCTCTGGGGTCACTCGCTACTGTACAGGGATAAGATTCAAGGGATATGAATGACTGAAAATCCCTGTATGGTACAGATACAAGGGGCTATAGTACATAGTTGGTGCTAACTTAACCAGAGCTGTTGTAAACTTCCCAGAGCCATTATAGCCTATGGAGGTTTTAAGTTTACAACAGCTCTGGTTAAGTTAGCACCAACATTGTAATACTGCCCAAGGTGTTACTGTAATTTCCATATACAGGCATTGTGCCACATACAGATATTATTTTTATATTCTATCGGTAATTTTTGGAAGTTGCATTGCTAATGTGGATGTGAAGTATATCACCAGTGCGAGCGCTGATATCCACTACATCCTACATTGCATTGCTAATAGTCTCATTATGACCACTACAAATCCCCATAAGCAGGAGATCTGACCATTTTTGTTACTTTTATTTATGACAATTACTGTATCGAACACAAAGGTCCATTCTGCCTGTATGATAATAATGCAGACCCTGTTTGAAATTGTGTAAGATAAAGGACACCATCTAGAGCTCAGAATCTTACATTTCATCAATATTTCGGTAAAGGATTGACAAAATACATTAAATATTAAATATTAGTACATTTACGTTATTTATCTCAGAATAACAATCTCTGCATGAACCTTCTATTTTACGCCATATTTGTTAACTTCCCATCCCATTTTTCAAATAAATGTTATGATAAAAAAATGTCACCAAACATAGGCTTGGTAGTGAAGGGGTTAAAGAAAATATCCAGTTCATTTCTCACAGTTGAGACGGCTTTCAGTTTAATTTTACTGTATTACTATGGTCAAACAGTACTGCATTGGGTGTACAAACTCCTCATTCACTGCTATGCAAAGAGAGATAATCTTTTACACATCCTGTGTAATTTTACATTGCTAATTACTAATGCAATGAACCTATTCACATCTTAATGTTTCATACTCAAGACAATAAGTGCTTTCCAACAGCAATACAGTTAGTTGATGTAGTTCCCAGTAGGGATGAGCTGTTCGGTTCGGAGTTCGATTCGAACATCGCCTGTTCGCATGTTCGCGAACATTTCCGCGTGTTCGCCGCATGTTCGCCCACAATGCACTTTTCCACTAGCCTGAAGCTTGTAATTGGCTACAGCCTTGCACCTGACCACAGGTCAGGTGCAAGACAGGTTCAAAACTATGCCAATCAGGGCTCAGAGTCCTGATTGGGCAAATTTTGACCAATCATGGGCTCACAGAGCTAAGTCCCGCAGCACACTATATAAGGCTTCACACAGCTCTTCAGCACGTGTTTTTTGAGAGGAGATTGTTCTTGTGTTAGTGTGTGTTCTCACTGCCAGTCTGCCACCAGCTAATGGGGGGGGTCTCATTTCTACAAAATATCTGGGAATTGTTCTAATCTTTGTGTTCTCACTGCCACCAAGTATTTTGGGAGGTCAGTAATTTCTACAAAATATCTGTGAATTGTGGTAATCTGTGTGTTCTCACTCCCAGCAACTATTTTGGGGGTCTCATTTCTACAAAATATCTGGGAATTGTGGTAATCTGTGTGTTCTCACTCCCAGCAACTATTTTGGGGTCAGTAATTTCTACAAAATATCTGTAAATTGTGGTAATCTGTGTGTTCTCACTCCCAGCAACTCTTTTGGGGGTCAGTAATTTATACAAAATATCTGGAAATTGTGGTAATCTGTGTGTTCTCACTGCCACCAAGTATTTTGGGGGTCTCATTTCTACAAAATATCTGGGAAATGTGGTAATCTTTGTGTTCTCACTGCCACCAGCAGTTTTGGGGGTCAGTCATTTCCACAAAATATCTGGGAATTGCGGTAATCTGTGTGTTCTCGCTGCCACCAAGTATTTTGGGGGTCTCATTTCTACAAAATATCTGGGAATTGTTGTAATCTTTGTGTTCTCACTGCCACCCATCAGGGGGTCTCACTGATTTATAGGTGGTTTCTGGGAATTGTAATCTGTGTCTTCTCACTGCCAGCTATCAGGGGGTCCCACATACTTCTAGCAGATTTCAGCGAATTGTAATCTGTGTCTTGTCACTGGCTGCCAGCAATCAGGGTGTCTCACTGAGTTATACCAGAGTTCTGGAAATCTTTAATCTTTATACCAGAGTTGAATCAGAGTTCTGCAGCATATCTCCAATTTTTATAACAGAGTTGAATCAGAGTTTTGTATATCTTTAATCTATATATCATTCACCATGTCAGAAAGACCAAAAAGGACAGGCAGACGCTCCCAGACACAGATAAGAGGGCAAGCAGCCTCTGTGTCGGGAGGCTGTGCCTCTGGTAATCGTGGACATGGTGCATCCTCTGCAGGGGCACGCTTGTCCTTTCTAACTGGTGCTGGCCGTCTTAAGCAGCAGCAACATACAGAGGATTTGGTGGATTGGCTAACCAGGCCATCCTCATCCTCTCAGTCCTCTGTCAGACAGGCTTGTAATGCTTTACAGTCCACCACAGCTGGCAAAGCATCTAATGCAGCCTCCATGTCCACAGCTACTCCTGCCGTAGCCTCACTATCACACATGGAGGAGTCAGCTGAATTGTTTGACTACAATGACAGTGACATGTTGCTTGAGGATACACAGCAACTACAGTGCTCTAAGGTTGAGGAAGGGAGTATAAGCAACCTAGAGGAAGGCGGTGCCAGTGTCACACAAATAACTGGCACTCATGTTGCCCCAGCAGCTGCAGCATACTGCCAAGTTGGCTCCAGTGACGAGGAGATAGGGGGTGATGACAATGATGATGAGGTCCCTGACTCCACCTGGGTGCCAGATCGAACAGAGGAGTCAAGTGAGGAGGCACAACAAACATGAGGCACAACGTCCTCTATGACTAACCATAGCACTAGCCAGTCCAAGGCATCAGATGTCAGAGCTGCTCAAGGTGCAGAGCGCTGTTGCCTCAAAGCACACATCCAGGAACTCTGCTGTCTGGGAGTTCTTTAAGAAATGTGCAGCAGACCCCACCATTGCTATTTGTAATCTATGTCAGATGAGGCTCAAGCGTGGCACAGGACGCTTGGGTACCACGTGCTTGAGGCGACATATGACCACCTGCCACGCATCCTGTCGGCGCAAAACTTTGCATAGTTCCTCCTCACCTGTCTCTACCCCCACTATATGTCCTGCCATGTCATTGCCTGCTACAACCTCCACTGGCAGGGATGATGCTACAGTAATGGATGTACCAGGTCCTTCCTCACAATGTGACAGCATCCCATCAGCTGAAGATTTACGCAGCCAGATTATGTTGCCCCAGCTGCTGCAGCATAAGAAAAAATATAGTCCCAACCATCCCCAAGCACAGCATCTAAATGCCAGCTTAGCAAAATTACTCGCATTACAGCTGCTGCCTTTCCAGCTGGTGGATTCTGCTTCCTTCCGTGAATTTGCTGAATGTGCTGTACCACAGTGGCAGGTTCCAAAACGCCATTACTTTTCACGGAAGGCCATTCCAGCACTATACACAATTAGAGGTTTGGTTTCTTATTAATGGCCGTTATAAGGCTAGCTCGCCCGCCAACGTCACGGCACCTCTATAAGGGCGAGTTCTAACCAAAATGAAACCACAGGCTGCTACATAGAAAACCATACCTGCTCATGCTGCTTGTCAAACATGAGGTAGACTGGTGGGCCTTTATGCTCCCCCAGAAACAAAATCCACTTTGGGATCAAAACAAAGACACGGAGCGGAGTCTTGCTGCAGGGATGACCTGGCTGGAAGTACATTAAAACATACATAGTGCAGGAGGGGTGGGGTCGCGCCTATTCCCCGAAGGGTTGGCTGCAACCACCAAATGCATCCAGCCCAACAACATGTGTAAAACATAACAAAGAAAAAAATGTCATCTGAGAGGGTGGTGGATACATGGAACAGTCTTCCAGTAGAAGTGGTAGAGGCCAAAACAGTAATTGAATTTAAGCAAGCATGGGATAGGCATAAGGCTATCCTAAACAAAAGATAAATCCAGGTAAAGTATCCATGTAATTGGGCAGACTAGATGGGCCGAAAGGTTCTTATCTGCCGACATTTTTCTATGTTTCTATGTTTCTATCTGCGCTTACTCCAATTATACCGTGTGAAACTAAACACAATTAGAGGTTTGGTTTCTTATTAATGGCCATTATAAGACTAGCTCGCCCGCCAACGTCACGGCACCTCTATATTTTGTTTCGTTTGTGAACAGAGGTCATTTAGAGTTGATAATCTTTCCACGTACACATTAGTTTTTAATTCAATATCTAATAAACCATTGCTTAAAATATTCTGCAGTAGAGTCTCTTTATTTCTAGATTTTTTAGTATTTTTTTAAGCATTTTCTATACTTTTTTCAAAATTTCCTTTTTTTTTTCAAACCCGAACCGAGCACGCCCAAAAAGTTCGAAATTCGCAAACTTTAGAAACTGCCAAAGTTCAGGTCAAACTCCGAACCGTCCGAACCCGAACAGCTCATCCCTATTGCCGACACTAAAGACCCAGTTTTAAAGCACCTATTGTTACTTTCATGCAAAACCTGCATAAGTTTCACCATAATTTAGCCAAAAAATCCCTAAACTTGTTCTGCGAGTCCTAAAATGTCTCCTTTTTTAATACAGACTGCCGCCCCAAGCATTTGTTTATGAATAGATTAAAGGAAAAGCGTTTACCGTCATTTGAAACGTAATTTTTTTGTTTTTAAATGTTTCTATACAGCCTACAAATCCGCCACTTCACGGGCAGGTTATGGGGACCTCCTAGGCACGATATTTGAAGGAATTTGTCATTTTTATTTTTAACCCTTATTTCATGGAAAACTTACTGTTCCTTTAAAAACGTTTTATTTTAAACTTTTTGTCCTTGTTTCCTGTCCCCCAGGGCACTACCCGGACCCCCATACACCTTTTATGGAAAATATCTTGCATATATGCCCACTTGCAGGGCACCCTAAAATCCGAACTTTTGAGTCCCATTGACTTGCATTGAGTTCGGTTCGTGTTCGAATTCGAACTCGAACTTTCGAAATTGTTCGAGTTCGAATGCGAACCGAACATGGGGGTGTTCGGCTAATCCCTAGTTCCCAGGTGGCTTTAGACTTGCAGGTCTATTCAAAAAAGGTGAATCTCAGGAGAATGACTGGAGAAGAAAAAATTCTAAATCAAAATAGCCAAACCAGAAAAATTCTCCTATTTATCTCACTTTCCAAATCGGCTATTTGGTCTAGATTGTTCTCTTCTGACAGTTCTCCTAGTTTTCACCTTTCTCCGGATTACCCGGATAGTGTCATTTGATAACGACAGTGATAAAGGCCACTGGCATATGATAGTCCTGTAGAGTCTGTTATGTGGTTATATAGTTACATGGTAATATACAGTATTTTACAGAACCGAGTACATCTCTCACATTTTTGGAAATATTTAATATATCTTTTCACCTATGATGCTAAGGGTTACCCCCCTTTTTCTGCTGAACATTTTTCTCTATTTCTTTTCCTTGTGTTTTCTAAATTTGCTGTCCCCTCAAAATAACTCAACAAACAACCACTAATGTCTAAACCGTTGGCAACAAAAGTATCATATCTTCAGTGTTGTCACATGAAAAGATATAATAAAATATTTTCAAAAATGTGAGGGGAGTACTCACTTCTGTGAGATACTGTAGGTCAAAATTATTTAGACTAGTGTCAGGAACTTACCAGGAGTTGGAGCTCAGGATGCAGATGAAGGCGCACACCGTTGCAGAACCTCACCACACAAAGGTCCCAGTAAGGTTCTGGGCCTTGTGTAGTGAGAGTTGGCACGTGGGCAGATCCAGGTCCGCGGTACAGAGTAGGGGATATCCAGAAACGAGGTCAGACAGAGCCGAGGTCGGGGGCTGGTGGAACAGGATCTTGAGCGGTAGAGCAGGCCGAGGTAAAGTCCAGAATAACAGTCCAAGAAACAAACAGGTAAGCTCCCACACGCTACGTGAACGCAGACATCAGAGCATTGAGGTCACAGGGAAGCTGGGTTATAAAGGCTGGCAAGTGTCACCAGGTGAGCATGATGATTGTCCAGTCACTGCAGGGGTTAGTCCAGAAAGAGTGATCCCAGCGTAGGTTCATCTCAACTATAGGGAAGCACAACAATCACTGAAGTCCAGTGGCAGAGTGGATAGCAAACCAGGCTAGCATGCCAGAGGCTATGGGTTTAAGTCCTGGCTGGTGCACCAAAGGGGCGGCTACGTCTGGCTGTCTGCAGGCCTCGATATGATCCCTGACATTTCCCCCCCCTTAGGAGCGACCTCTGCGCGCTAACAGGAGTGTCCAGATCAGAAAGGGATTCTTCCTCGGAGGACCATTCAGAGTCATTGATGACAATATCATTGTCACATGAGGGTTCAGGGGCCGGAGTCAGTGAGGCAACAACAAGAATTGGATCAGGGCTTGGGGATATCTCTTCAACTCTGCCCTCACTGGCTGCTTTTGCTTTTTCGTGGGTGACGAAGTCAGGTGTGCGGACCATCGTTCCATCTGAGGCAATTGTGCAATCGGCAGATATTTCATCTTTAGTACCAGACATACCGCTGTTCTCAGAAGCAGCAACAATAGCAGCTGTGGTGTGACTTCCAGATGACAGGGCGGCAACAGACATTTCAGACGGGAGTACAGGGAAGCAATGGATAGGAATCCCAATATCAAAAGGAGAGGTGACAGTGCCAACGCTCTGAGTCTGTGGTTTCCTTTGGAATTTCAAAGAAGGGTAGGAGGTATGCCCATAGTGGACTTTGGAAAGTTGAGTGATGGGTCTTCCAAGTTGGTGAAATGTACTTCCCATATAATGAAGAATGGGTCTAGGAGGACGTACTGGGCAATTGCTGATATAATGAGATCCTGCGCTGCAATAGAAGCACAGTCCCAATGTTCGTCTCCTGTCTTTCTCATCTGAAGGCAACACCGTCTTTGCTACTCCTATTAGCATGGGCTCAGGAACCTCTGTGTAACGCTATGTAGGAGTAGTCTGGTCTTGTAGCATATGCTGTGTATAGGGACCTGGGACTGGTAGAATCTGTGAGGCATTGATCTCATTCTGCCGTTCACGTAACCGTCTGTCAATCTGGATGGACAAGCAGATGAGGTCTTCCATTTTATCAGGTACACCAACTCCAGCAAGTTCATCTTTAACTTGATTGCACAATCCCAAACGGTATTGAAACTTCAGGTCCGCCTCATTCCAGCCAGTTTCTTTTGCCCAATGGCGAAACTCAGCAGTGTATTGTTCCACTGTACGCTTTTGCTGCTTAAGGGCATAAAGAGCAGACGCAGCAGTGGCAGCTTTCTGAGGGTCTTCATAAAGTATGGACAGTTCGTTCAAAAAGGTTGATAGGTCTTGTAAGACAGGGCTGTCTAACTCCAGGAGGCTGTGGGCCCAGGACATAGGTTCCCCTCTTAACAGCATAATCACAGTGCGTACTCTTACAAAATCGGTGGTATAGGTCCGTGGTTTAAGGGAGAAAAGCAGCTGGCAGGAGTGTATAAAGGCCCGGAACTGTAGCAAATCCCCAGAGAAGTAATCTGGCAAAGGTACCTTAGGATCCATGTATACAGGTTCTAGGGTGGCTTGGGATGTAGTCTTATTCACACACACACACACACACACACACACACGGTGTAATTATTCCTTTGTCTCCTTGTATCCATGCTACAGATCTTGAACGAACGGAGATAAATGAGAAACCTGCTGCATCAGGGTGTGAATAGCTTCAGCCATCTCTGTGGGCTCCATGGTAGGGCTCTGATGTTCTGTCAAGAACTTACCAGGAGTTGGAGCTCAGGATGCAGATGAAGGCGCACACCGTTGCAGAACCTCACCACACAAAGTTCCCAGTAGGGTTCTGGGCCTTGAGTAGAGGGAGTTGGCATGGAGGCAGATCCAGGTACGCAGTACAGAGTAGGGAATATCCAGAAACGAGGTCAGACAGAGCCGAGGTCAGGGGCTGGTGGAACAGGATCTTGAGCGGTAGAGCAGGCAAGGTAAAGTCCAAAAATAACAGCCCAAGAAAATAACAGGTAAGCTCCCACACGCTAAGTGAACGCAGACATCAGAGCATTGAGGTCACAGGGAAGCTGGGTTATAAAGGCTGGCAAGTGTCATCAGGTGAGCATGATGATTGTCCACTGACAGCAGGGATTAGTCCAGAAGGAGTGATCCCAGCGTAGGTTCATCTCAACTATAGGAAAGCACAGCAATCACTGAAGTCCAGTGGCAGACTGGATAGCAAACCAGGCTAGCATGCCAGAGGCCATGGGTTCAAGTCCTGGCTGGAGCACCAAAGGGGCAGCCACGCATGGCTGTCTGCAGGCCTCAATATGATCCCTGACAACTAGTTTGTTTGAATTTGACCTGTCTTCAACATATATGTGATTTTTGGTTTTGGCCAACTTAACATCTAACATCTTTAGTTGTTAGGTGGGTGGCATTTATCATGCAATGTCCACCTTAATTAATATATGTGTGCATATAAACATAGATAATATGGCCACCTTTGAGGATTTTAATAAGGCAGTG
This sequence comes from Leptobrachium leishanense, assembly GCA_009667805.1. Taxonomy (NCBI): domain Eukaryota; kingdom Metazoa; phylum Chordata; class Amphibia; order Anura; family Megophryidae; genus Leptobrachium; species Leptobrachium leishanense. The sequence goes on along the minus strand of CM019065.1, from coordinate 113,363,056 downwards.
GTGTGAGGGCTTTTAGCTGGATGCGTTCATACTCAAGCTTGAGAGTCCAGAGGATAGGTATGACCAGGCACTTGGCACTGGAAATAAAACCGTTCTAGACTGTACACAACCACGTTTCCCTAGAGTGCGCTATTGAATCTTGTACACTGACAACCACAAACAAGGTGTACACTGACAACCACAAACAAGGCATTACATGTTAGCGGATCGCGCTAGAGTTTACATGTAGTGTTGGCATTTTAGCTCACACCAGGTGATAGTGTCCTTTGTATTTTATAACTTTGTTAAATATCCATTAGTTTATCAGAATATATTAAAAGCATTAATTTAAAATGTTAAAATTATAAATTACTATATGTTATAATTAATTATTCCGAGGAAATGGAAACCTGCTGATGAAGTAGCAATGCGTGAATCAACATAAACCTTGGCTCTGATGGCAGTTAAAGACCCTTTCCATTAAACGCAAACAGTAAGAAGCTGGTGAAATGAAAAAGTATTCTGGTTTAACCAGCCTATCAGCTTGGAAAAATAGTTTAATCGGCACATGGAAAAAAATGTGATTGATATTCTTTGCAAAGGATTTTTCTCATAAAATCAACAGCATCTGTAAAATACTGCGCAATCTTATTTTCACAAGAACTATCAACTGAAACATTTTAACTCTCGTAAAAAAGGTTTGATAAAGTACACACATGCTGAAAACCTTCAATTACATAGCACCCAAATCCCACTTCATACATAAGTAATTTTTTATGTTCCAAAAATGAGACATATAGCTGATACAGAACACTGTATAAGAAACCTGAAGAGCACGTAATTATTGAGTACAGTAGCAATATGTCACTCCTACATGTGTAACAGGAAATACTATAGAACCATACTCCTAACCAATGTAAAAAACATACAATTACCTATCTCCCCACCAATGCTTTGCTATAAAATCCATGACAAACACAGACCATGCATCTTATTTGTTGAGGGTCTTGTTGACCTACAGCTGGGAAAGTCCCCAGTATTCCCAAGGGGGTAGAATGTGCAGGCAGTTGTAATCAGCATATATAGATTTAGGACCAGGGTCATGCTGTTAGGCATTGGTGAGGAAGAGGGAAAACCTACTATTAGTTGATTTCTACAAACCAGGCCATTTCTGTGATGACCAAGTTACTGGATGCCAAGAAATAAATGGCCCATGGATCCTTCCTTTCATTATACATTTTTGTGGGATCCAACATTCACCGGTCACAAGAGAACTGGCCAGGTGCTGAAATCCTTGAAAAACTAATCATAAGGGTTCCCACCATTCAGCAAGTCTGTGTGGATTGTACAGAATTACACTATTCCATTCTGGTCATGACATTATCATCCTCTACTAGACATGTGCATTCGTTTTAGTACTAAAACGATTTAGTCTGAATTTTGGGATAATTTAGTTTTCGTATGACTCAAGAGAAACAAAACTGCTCAGTACAAAACACGAAAGAAACTAAAATAAAATGCACTA